>CM057379.1:81674500-83088000 GCA_030015415.1 Cynopterus sphinx | reverse complement strand
CCCTCCGCCAGAAAGCTGAGCTCATGCTTTGGGACGCAGCCACTGCCCTGATTCCCAGAGCAAACTCCAGCTTATTACTGTTCCCGACCCCCAAATGGGCTCCAGCCTCTACCAGACCCATCCCTCAGTGCCCTGGTGCTCCCCACAGAGGGTCAAAGCCTCTGATGGTGGGGGCAGCACTTCCAGCACCTCTGTAGATGACCAGTTCCACAGAGTGGGGGAGGGAGCCACCATCTTGCCTTAGTGCTTCCACCTGCCTGTCCTCTCTAGAGACTCTTGTTATGAGACATGGAGCGGAGAAAAACGCCGCTCTGGGTGGCAGTAAACTCCCTTCCCTTCTCATAGGGTTTCACTGCCTCAGCCAATGACTCCCAGCTCTCTGCTCCTTCCTCCTGTCTGGGTGTCTGCAAAGGCAGCAGGTGCCAAAGGAGCTGGGAGGGCACCACCAAGCCCAGCTGCAGCCTTTCATGCCCTTGTCAGGCAGGGGGTGTGGCTCTATACTTAATCAGGCATTCATACAGTGGCACCTCCTCTCTCTAGAACAGCCCTGTGGGGTAGAGGGGCCCAGGCCAAATCAGCCCATCCAGCCCCCACACTCAGAGGCTGCCAGATCGATGTGCAGTGTGACTAGGAAGCAACCAGCAGGCTTCACTGTGTGCTCCATCCCCATTCCCTGGAGTGACGACTACGTGGCTGTTCAAAAGGATGCAAAGGTAGTGCAGGCACAGAGAGGCACTTCACAAAAAACACAATCAAATGTGGAAAAGATGCAAATCTAGGTGGAACCCATGATTTAACTGCTTAAACCAAAATGTGGAGCAGGAAAAAAAGATCGGAAGGAACTGTACATCACAGTGGTGGCTGTGATTACGTTCAATAAAGTTACTTTCGTAACTTTCACGGTTTTTCTATAATGAGATTACGGATGGGTGGAAAGAAAGGAAATTGCTCTTTAATGAGTTTTGTACCTGCAGGCACTTCACACTCCTTAACTGACTTGATCCCATCAGAGAGCCCTTGTTATTATCCCATTAGTAGCTCAGAGAGGTTAAGTAACATTTCCAGTGGCAGAGCACATTAGAGCTGGATCAGAGTCAGATTCAGGCCCCTCTTGATTAGAGAGGGAGCAATGAGGAAAGAACTTGGAAGGTGATATGGGACTCTCTCCAGTAGAAAAGAGGGTCATGGTCAGGCCTGCCTGTGCCCTTCCCAGAGAGTGGGCTATACAACTGCCACACACACACCCCACCCCCAGCCACCACTGGACCAAGTTCAGCCTACCCTGGCAGTGAGTGCAGATATTCTCACCTGGGTGACTACATGTCATGGTCTCCTCATCCTGGATCTTAACCCCCATAGCCTGTTTTCCACATGGTGGTCTGAGGGATGTGAACATCCAGTTCTTCCTCTGCTAAAATCCTTCAACAGCTCCCACTACACTTAAACCCAAATCCCCTATCCTTCATAATCTGCCTCTGCCACCTTCCTCAACCTCATTCACACTCCTCTCTACCCAGACTTGTCTTCCTTTTTCTCAAACCAAATCATTTCCTGCCTCAGGGCCTTTGCATCACTTGCTCTCTCCACCTAGAACATTCTTCCCCCTTGCTTTCTCTCACTTGGCTTCTTCACATTGTTCAGGAGTGCCTCCAATGAGTAAAGGAGGACTTTTCACCTCAGAGGGGAAGTATGGACCTTCAAACAAAGCTGTACTGGGCAGATCTGCCTGTGTAGGTCTGCCCATGGGCCACACCACACAGCTTCACCTTTTCATGCTGGTTGTTTGGCTCTGCCAAGGACCTGGGTCTACTGATTGCCTGTGCCTTTGGCTTAAACTTTCCTTGACCCCACTCAGGGCCCAGATTTCCCAGTCTGGCCTCTGGTTGGTTTTTGTTTCTCAAAACTTCTGTGCTAATCAGATTAAATAGTGTCTTACCTTAATGGCTACAGTATAATCAAAGCAAAGATTTGTGCCCAAAGATGTTCATCACAGCATTATTTATCAAAGTGAAAAATAAAAAACAATCACAATTTTCAACTACAGAGAATGAGTTAAAAAATTTTTTCTAATTTCCTCTATCACATTCCTTTTGATTTACAACCCTCTGGTGGCTTCCCACTGCTATTAGGATGGAAGTTCACTCCTCGCACAACCCCAAGCTGCCCCAAGCAGGTCCACCCCCATCTCAGAACGCTTCCCACTGGTCATGTTCCAGCCTCACTTGCTTTCTTTCCCTCCCCTATACTCACCTTGATTTCTGCCACTGAACCTTTGCATGTGCTGTTCCTTCTGCCTAGAATACCATCTCCTCTTCATCTAGTGAAACCTCTTGACCCCAGCACACATCCCCTCCTCAGGGAAGGCTTTGCTGACCTCCTAGACCTAGTCAGGCCCCTGTTGTAGGATCTCATGACACTCAGCCACCCCCACCAGACTGGCAGCCCCCTGAGGGCTGAGACCACATCCTGATTTGCTCAGAATGAGAGCTCTAGTGGTTAGGAGTTAGGACTGTGCCAAGAAATCAAGCCTTTGACTTATATTTATTGAATAAACAATACTTTACAACCATGAGAAATAAAGAACATGTCAAATTTTAATTATATAAAAATGCACCCAATTATATTAAAAGGAGAAAAACAGATTTTCAAGTTGTTTATGCAGCACAATTACAAACAGGTAAGAAAAGAAGTAGAAGGATGTAAACCAAAATAATAGTTGCCTCCAAGGGGTGAAATTATAGGCAATTTTATTCCTGCAGCAAACTTTCCAAATATCCCACAGTGGGCTATTTTACTTTTATCATCAAAAAAAGCAAGCAACTAACAGCTTTCTCTAGCATTTTCCCTCAGCACTAGTGCCTTCAGCCAGCGTGCCCTCTGCTCACCAGTGGGAAGTCTAGAGGTCAGTCAGGTAAGGAAAGGTTAAATGGCTAAATGGCATGGTTCTGGGTGGCAGACAGGAAGACTGATGGGAAGATGGGGCTGGCTCCATAAAGATAACCTCAGACCCTGGAAAGGGAATGAATGGGAGCGGGGAGGCTGGTGGAGGCTGGAATTTGAATCCTGGCTGTGTTTTATGGGCTGAGTGACCTTGCGCAAGGTGCCAGGCCTCCCTGGAACTCTGTTTCTTCAACCCTAAGTGGAGCCAACAGTGGTGCTTGCCTTCTAGGTTGAGAGAGCATGAAAAAGAATAGTTTACGCAAAGCGTGCATCAGTGCCTGTCACCAGTTAATTTTGAAAGGGATCACAGTCAGACAGAAAGAACTTCTGTACTGATGGCCTCTAGGCTGGCCACAGAGTGGCTTTTCCAGGAAGTCCACTGCCCCACCCAGCCCTTCACCCTTCCACCCTTGGCCCTGCGCACCTTCCTTGGAGCCGGTGGCTGCCACCGTGGCAGAGGCTGAGGTTGACCCAGTAGACGTCCTGCCCATGGGGCTCGAGTGTTTCCCCCCGCGGCTGGGGGGCTTCAGGCCACTGGGCTTCTGCATGGTGGTGCCACTCAGTGGGTGGTTAAGGGCCCGCACAGGTCACATTCTCTCTGCCATCGTCACTCACCTGCAGGAAGAAAAAAGGAGTGGTCACATTATAACATCGCTCTAAAGCCAACACAATGGGACTCCAGCAATTCCAATTCTGTGAGGCGGGGATCATCATCACCCCTTTTTTCTATATAGGGAAACTGAAGCACAGAGCAGAGCAGTAGCAGCAAGTGTGGGCCCAGCGTGGTGGTGGTACTCTTAGGACGAGTATCCTGGTCTGTTAGACTCGGAAGTTGGGCATGCTCTCTCTGCTCACCTCCTGGGTCCAGGAAGCGAAAATCAGGAGCAAACTGGCTTGAGTCTGCAGCAATGCCATATGAACCCCAGCAGCCCCATACCAGGACTACGAGAGTCAGCACAGCCACTGACAGCTGAATGTGGCTCTTACACAGAGCACAGACTGGTGTGGATTCTAACAAACATGGCAACTTGGTAGGTTACTCTCCATCAGCCCCCAGATTCCCTAAGACCAGCCAATAACTCACATCCCTCCTGATGTGGGCCAGACAAAGTAACACCTAATTTCATCAACCAGCTCATTGTTCTGTCTTGCCACATGGGCCACACTCCAGCTCTAGGGCTCACCATCCTAGCACCTGCCCCTCCACCCAGTGTGGGGACATACACACAGAGAGGCCTATACCAGCCTCGGTCCTATGCCAGGATGGACTCACATGCCCTCCTCTGCCTGCCCTTTCACTGTTATAGGTCCTTGCCTTTATGACTAAACAGAGAAGAGTGTAATGCCTTCGGCGTATGGGGCATGAGTGTTTGACAAAGAGGACTCCTAAGAGGGGAAGTCTCCAAAGTGATTAGTTCAGGGAACCAGGTGCCAACAAGATGGGGCTGGCTGCAGGGATACGGGAGGAGAGGCAGAAAGGACAGGCCCGCCATTCCCTGGCCTCCTCCCGCACTGTCCTGTGCGTGCACGCCCACCCTCTCTTGCACCAAATGTCTATGAAGGGTGCACCGTGGGCCAGGCCCCATTCTGCCTCAGAGCCACAGGCCTCTGCCTTGGGGAGCACATGCTCCAGTGGAGAGAGGGAAAACAGAGCACCGGGTGGTAAACAGCAAATGCTGGGCAAAAGCTCCAGTCCTCAGGACCTTGAGAACAGGGGTCAATGTTGACGCAGTCAGGGCTGCAATACTGTGCACCCATCCAGCCATATCCTTTTCCTACCCTTGGGAACAGAACATTGCTCCCTTTTAAAGAACTCATTTATCCACTCTTGATCCACATGACCTATGTGGCTGAACCCACACGCACACCTGGAATAGACACATGACCTAGGCTTGGTCAGAGCCCCCATAGCTAGCTGAGGAAAGATCAGGTGACCCAAAGAGCATCTGGGCCTGGACTCAGGCTGGAACCATTAAGAAGAGGTGCTCTCCTTGCTCTGGGGCTGCCTGGGTGTGGGTTGGACGCCAGGAGCTACAGGGCCAGTTACCACATGGGAAAACCTTCCAGGAGTGATGCTAACACTGAGACAGCAAAGCTGAGTCGTTGGATTCGGACGGCCTGGATTCAGCTGAATCTGAAGCTGGTCACTGGAGCCCCTCGCTCACATCATGCAACAAATCTTCACATGCACGTGCACTGTCTTCTCTTTTTGTCTAAGCCTATTTGAGGGACACCATTGCTTGCAACCAAAGAGTTCTCACTATTAGAGAAGTTCTGACTAACACAGAAGCCAACCCAAAATGCTCACAGTAGGAATATGCAAAGTGTCCCCAGAATCGCCTCAGGCCAGTCAGATAAGCCAGACATTACCTGCCCTGTCCTGGAACAGCTGAAAGAATCAGCTCCTCATGTGGGGCTGCGGGCCATAAAAGTAGAGAAAAATAAGCTCCCCCAAGGCACACAGTGATGACACCTACAAGCCCAGGTGAGCCGACAGAATGAGGCATGCCTGCCAACCCTGACCTGGCCTCTGGAGCCTGCCAAATCCAACACTACAATCCCCTCATCGACAACTCTGATACCCCAGGAATTCAGGAGCCCTGAGTCACCTGGTCAGACTAGGGTATGAGGCTACCTCCTTGCTCCTCAGGACCTGGCCCTCCAGGAAGCTCATTCACTAGAGAACTGCCCTGTGGTTTATGGACATCTCTCCATGAGCCTGGTTAGGCTGTGTCAGCATCCCCAAGCCTGAGAGGGACTCACTGAGCCAGTAAGGGCATGTGAGAGTAGTCTCTGGTGACAGAATGAGTGGCCACTCTGTGGGTGGCCAAATGGGCTTCCTGCTCCTGTGGCTTAGCCAGGGGACCCTCTGACCTAGGAAGTCTTGATGCAGAGCCAGAGCCACACATACCTGAAGCAGAGAAAGCGTGTATTGCTGGGTCACAAGAGAGATACGAGGACCCCCTCTCTGTGCCCATTGCCCCTGCTCTGCCCAAGACCCTTCCAGAGAAAAAAGCTGCAAATCATATATCTAATAAAGGACTTGTATTCAGAACACATAAAGAACTCTTACAACTCACTAAGAAAGCAATCTAACACAAAATGAACAAAATATTTGAATACCATTTCACAACCAATTAAGATATGTAAATAGCAACAAGCACAAGAAAAGATGACCAACATCACTAGTCACTAGGTAATGCGGATCGAAACCTCAGAGAGAGACCAGTTCACACCAACTGGAATGGCTAAAAACAGAAACACTGACCATATCGAGCACCGCAAAGGAGGTGGAGCAATTGGAACATACTTGTTGGTGGTGGAAATGAAAAATGGTACAACCACTTTGAAAAAGTTTGGCATTTTCTTAAACAGTTAAATATATTCCTACCACCTAACTCAACCACTCAAGAGAAACAGAAACGTGTATCTAAACAAAGACTTGAAAAAAAAGTGTGTAGCAATGTTATTCGCAATAGCCACAAAATAGCAACAGCTCAAATGCCCATCAAATGGTGAATGTACAAACATCTATACAATAGCACACCACTCAGCAACGACAAGGAACTATTGATAACTGCAACAACATAGACAAACCTCAGAAAACATTATGCTAAGTGGAAGACTCTAGACACAAAATACTACATATTGTATGATTCTAATTATATAAAACTTCAAAACTACAGACAGAAAGCAGATGTGTGGTTGCTGGGGGTAGGACCAAAGAATGACTGAAAAAAGGCATGAGAGAACCTCTACATTCCTGGGAAGTAGAAATGTTCTACATCTGGATTGTGGTGAGGGTTACACAGCTGTATGTCTATACTAAAGATCATCAAACCATATACTTAAAATGGGTGAATTTTATGTTGTGTAAATTAAACTTCAATTTGAAAAATTTTTTAAACTTCTTGTAGGCTCCCCGTAGAAGTTAGTGTGATGGCCTTCAAGGCCCACCTCGCCTTTACCACTATGACCCACCCTCTCCAACTCTACTCCAGTCACACTGGCCTCTGGCCACTCCTGGATCCCACTAAGCATGCTCCAGCCTCAGGGCCTTTGCACATACTGTTCCCTCTGCTTGGAATACTTTTCCTTCAAATATCCAGGTGTGTCGCTCTTCTGCTTCAATGTCCCCTTCTAAGATTAAAACTCTTACCCAGTCTTCCTTCCTTCAACCTCGCTTTTTCTCTACTGCAGGAGGACAAAGACTTGGCTCTGTTTTACTGTTTACCATGGTACTCTTAGTCCTGAAAAGACAGCCTGGTGCCTACAGGAGCTCACTACTATTAAATGAATTAATGACACTGGCCATGGGGTAAGAGTCTCAGTCATCTCCACAGAGCCCAGCACTCAGGACTGAGTGGCTTGTGGTGATCAGTCCAGCCGGCTGTCTGATGCTACGGCTTTTCACATAGCTGGTCTGACCTCCCCACTAGCCAGCATGCCCTTGGAGACAGGGATTAGGGTCACAATAGTGTTCTTGCATTGGAGGCTCCCCAACCAGCCTTGCTTCTAATGACCCTGTATTTCCTCACCACTTGCCTGACACCTTACACCTCCTAGACTGTGCCTATACCTGTTCTCCCACCTGCTTCACTTCACCTATCCAAATCACCTATGAAACACCTAGCTTAGTGCCTCTTCCAGCAGGTGTCCCAGGATTCTGGCCCACAGAGAACACAGTATAACACCCTGGGCCAAGAGAAAGGATGCTCTTCTTGTTTATCTTCATCTTGCCTCCTGAGCGATCACAGGCAACCCCAGTCTCTCCTTCCTGAGAACCCAGCCCCAGTATGGTGCCTGGCATAGAGCCAGTGATCTGGAAACTCCATAGAAAGTACACCTGCAGTGACCAGAGGGCAAAGGCCTTCAAGGCCACAAAACTTGAGAGGCTTCCAGAGGCTCCTACAGTTGCCCTCCTGCCCTCCCTGACCTCAAATGACCCCAGTAGCTTCCAGTAGGAAGAACCTATTGTGTGCCAGGCCTTGTCAGAATATGGCGTCATTAGTCCTTACAAGTCCTGATGAGGCACTGACCGTCATTCAGGTAGAGCATCTGAAGGTCAAAAAGTTCACACACAGCTCAGTAGCTGGGACCAGCCCCCGGTCTGGCCCTCCACTGCCTCCTTGCACTGCCTGGCCCAGGCCTAGAAAAACATTTGTGAGACCCCTGGCCTCTGGGGAAAGTATCCACATGCCTTGCACACAAAGGACAACAGCGGAGCTGCTGGGAGAAGAGAACAGAAGCAGCATGGACTCGGTCCCTGCCACCATTGCTGAGGGTGCAGGGAGAACGAAGGGAGAAGAGGCAAGCAGCCCACTCCCCCACTCCTCCCAACCTCCCTTCAGGCCTTCAAAGCTGAGGAATCATGGGGAGGAGAGAAGAATGGTGAACACAGAGAGGGGGAGGAGGACTCAGGCCAACTGGCTTTTGTGACTCAGCCCTGCTCATGGAGTAGAAGAGAAGGGGTTTCTTGGAAAAAGCTCATACACAGTGATAAATTGGCCTCTGAAAACACTGCAGCTGATGGGGGAGGCCTGGGAGGCAGGGGAGAGAGTAGATTTAAGCCTCATGGCGGTCCAAACCCCAGACCCACAATGAATGGCTGTGGGAGCTTGGCCCAGTGCCTCAGTTTCATCACTTGTAAAATGGGATAAAAGTATTGCTGCCTCGTGGGGGGGTGCCAAGAAGTGAGTCAGAGGACGCAGTCTACAAGCATCCCTCCAGGCCTGGCACACAGGAGCTGTTGGGTAAGGCAACTGTTGCTACTGTGCAGTCTATTATGATCTCCAAAGGCCTGGGGTGCCCACACCGCCTCCCCCAGGGACTCAGGCTGGCGTGGGAGAGGCAGGAGAGGGTGTGTGGCATTCAGATTAACAGGCCCCCTTTGTGCTTCCCTCAATTGCCATTTATTGAAGACAAACCCAGGCTACATTTCAGGGTCTCCATTTCAGCTGCCTGGGGGTGGTGCACTGCAGTTTCAGTGGAGATGAGGACCAAGACCTTTCTGCCAAACAGCAGTCCAGGGTACAGCCCTGACGGAAGGGCAGTTGGTGCCAAATAGGACAGCGGAAAGCCCATCGCCTGGTGCCAGCCTGCCCAGAGGGAGAGGGAGGCAGCACTGGGAAGGGGGCTTTCAGGCCAGATTCCGCTGGGGGACCAGGCCATCCTTACCCCAGGCCTCCTGCTGGGGGGCAGTGCTGTGGCAGGACACTGCTGCTGGCTGAGGCTGCACAGCCCAGACCTCAAAGAAACTTATCCTGCCTGACAGGCAGCTCTCCCAGGGCCACTCCTCCTCCTCCCCATCCAGGGTCCTGGCAGTCTGAATACCTGTGCTCGCCACTCCTCTCCTGAGCCCCAAATGAAGGTATGTGTGGTGCTGAGATGAACTTATAGTACAGCCTCTGCCCACTCCCTGAAAGCCCTGAGGCTCAGGCCACAAAGCACTATGGGGGTGGAGGTAGGGATGAGGGAATGGGCTCTGTATCAGGGAGTGGGGTGGGGTTTTGGAGACAAGGCAGGGAGTGAGGAGACTGCAAGGCAGGGTACAGCCCTGGCAAATCCTTGGCAAACCACACTCTGCCAGGTCAACCAAATAACCAAGGATTTAGTGGCTAAAATGTATGTTTGTGGGGGATGGGGGCAGGTAAGACTCAGAGACTGGATGGGACAGGGATAGGGGAGGTGGTCTTCCAGTGATGCCCAGACAGCAAGCTGAGGGGATAAGGATCCATGGTAGATGTCAAGCAAGGGATGTGACAAATCAGATGTGCACATTAGCAAAACTGCTCTTGGGAGCTGATGAGGACCATGGGGGGGAATAGGGGCAAGGAAGCTGCTGTGATAGACAAAGGATACAACAGTGAGGCCTGAACTGCAACAGAGGCAGGGGTGGAGGGGACAGGGAAAAGATGCTGAACAGAATTTGGTGGCAAATAGGATATGGGGGCACCCGGGGCTCCAGCAGGTGGTAGAATCTCTCATACTGGGAGGGACCTGCTCGAAGAGACCTAGGAGAAGGTAAGGAGTGGAAGGGGGAGCTAATTTTGGGACATGCTATGTGTGACATGACTGAGGAACTCTAGGGAGGGGGAGAAACAGGAGGCAGAGCGATAGGTTGTACCTTTGGGAGAGTTTCTGGGGACGGCTAAGGCATGGGCCTGGAGCATCCATATATAATGTGAGGAGGTGAAGAGGAAAAAGGCACCACAAGGTACAGACTCAAGGGCACTGCAATATTAGACACCTTTCGTGGAAAGGATGGAGGACTGGAAGGCCACTGGGCCTCCCAGAGATGAAGGAAATGCAAGCCCAATCACAAGGAGCTCCCATTTCCCACCCAATCAGGCGAAAAGACCAAAAGCCAGGTGACACCAAGCTCTGGAAAGGCCAGAGGGCAAGGGCTGGGGGGCCACTGTGGACACAGCCTGGGGGAGCACTCCAGGAGCAGGAGACTCAGCTGGAACCACGGATCCTCAGCTGTGCATCCTGGGAGGCGCCCACAGCGTACTTATCGCAGCCTTCCATGCAACAGCTGGGAAATGTGGTTTGGGGGCTGGGAACAGGGCTGCGGCGGGGTAACTTGGGCTTCATTTCTATTTACAAGATTTGTTCCTTAAGTCCTGCAGGATGTACATGAGCGTTCATTATATCCTCTCTATTCCTTTATTTGAGTGCTTAAAGTATTTAATAATCCCTCTTTTAAACAAAACTAAAAAGTAAAGATAGACACAAGGGGAAGGGGGAGGAAACAGTCCCAAACAGAGTGGACCCCCACAGGTGCTGACCACCAGGTCAAGGCTCCCTGAACTGAAAGCAAGCTCTTATGTGGGCGTGGCATGGGCTCACCTAGTCCTTCCCCCTGGGCACCCTAATGCTCACACCTGCACCAGAAACCCAGTGCTACCTCAACCTCCAGATCCAACAGGGGTCCCAAAGACAGGTGTGACCACAGTCCCCACAAGCCTATCCCATTGCCTATCCCATCCAGCTTGGAAGGGAGGTTCATTTTGTCTGCATCTGACCAAGGTTCAGGGAACCGCACCCAGTAGCAAAGCTAGAATACTCATGCACAAGCAGAGAGAAAGGGAGGGCAGGGACAGGCTCCCTCCCTTGAGTCTTGCCAGCTTGAGGTGGAAGCCAAAGCTCTGAGCCTCAAGTCAGCTACCCGTCCAGCCTAGAAGAACTGGGGAGATGACACCTGTCCGCCAGTACCCTGTCTCAACACCCACCCTCTGCTCTCACTGGGTCAGTGAAACCCTACAGGAAGCTGGAGCCAGCCCTGGCTGTGCAAGCCCAACACTCAGCACAGCGGCCAGCCAGTGACAGGTGACAGGGAGCCCAAGAAGAATGTGGTGGTGATGGGCCCTGCTTTGGATCCCAAGTTGCCCTGGAAGTACCAACGGGCCTGGCAGCCATCCAAAATCAGTGTGGAGAAGGGACCCACTCAAGTCTCAGAGCACAACTGGGGCTGGAATCCAAGCTCCACCAGCAGATATGGCTTTGAGGAGGGGGAGTGAAAAGGAAGCTGGGAAGATGGTGGGGTAGGGCACGCTGTGACAGCAGCATGGACAGGAATACAGAGGCACTCACAGTGCTAAGCAGGGAAGGACCAAGTCAAACTCCCACCAAAAGCCCCAAGTCAACTCCCACCTTCTCTGGCACCTGCACCTGAAAGACAAGCCTGAGTTCCAGTCTCACACACTCACCATCCTCACAGCTTCTGAGCTCAGGGCTACAGTCTTGTTTTGTAAAGTCAGCGTCCTCCCTGTCTTGCCAACAGCCAGAGTGACTGCAGAGCCCTGGGAATGGCCAGCCAGTCAGTCTTGCCTGAGCTGGACACACAGGGCTTGGCCATCCTCCCTCAGGTTTGGAAGGATCCTATCTTCCAGCAAAGAATAAAGGGGAAAGAGGTTGTGTCAGATCTAGGGAAGGGAAGAACATCAACATACCTCCCTGCCTTACCTGCAGGAATGCACACATATGTGTACACACACACACACACACACACACACACACACACACACACAGTTGGCACGCTCAGAACCAGGGCAGAGTCATGGTCCAAGAGCCTGCTCCAGGCTGTGTGGCCACCCACAACCCCGCCAACTGGACAACTGGAGCCCTCCTGCCACTGTTCCAGGATGCTGGGCAGGCATCTAACTGGCTCTGCCAGATGGGGTCCCCCACCAGGGGAACAACATGGCTCAAGCTGCCCTCTGACCCATGTTTATTCCCATTTCAAAAAATGGGAAACTGAGTCCCAGGGCAGAGAAGTGGTCAACACAAGGTGACAGAGCAAGAGAATAGAACACTGAGGTTCAACAGCTCAAATGAACAAAGTCGGTGCTGGGTAAGAGGGTCCTCTAGACCAGAGTCAGAGGCCCAAGGAGAAGAGGGGCCTGCTGAGGTCACCTCACCCAGCAATCAGGACAGGAAGGAATAAGCCCCAATGTCCTGCCTCCCCCATCAAGATGCTGACCCAATTGTTCTTTCACCATTGCCTCCTCCACTCCTGCTTTCTGTGGCAGCTCTACCCAACACATCTAGACCAGGTAGCTGCAGGAAAGCCACCCCATCTCCTGAGTTCTCCTCTCTAACCCAGCCTGTCAGGCCTCCTCCTTATGCGCAGAATTTGCACAAGCAACTAAAAACTACCCCTGAGCAAAGGACAGTCTTTATAATAAGTGGTGCTGGGTCAAGTGGATGGCCACGTGGGGAAAAAGTCATGATCCCTCTTGTGGTTGGCAAAATAATGGTCCCCCAAAACTTGTGAACCCATTAGTTTACATGGCGAAGAATTAAAGTTACAGATGGAATTAAGGTTGCTAATGAGCTGACCTTGAGATGGAAGATTATCCAGGATCATCCAGGCAGGCCCAATATTAACCACAAGAGTCCTTATAAGTAGAAGAGGGAGGCAGGAGTGAAAGAATCAGAGAGATGGCAGTGTGCAAAGGACTAAGGCCAATACTGGTGGCTTCGGAGATGGAGGCAGGGGCCACCAGCCACAGAATGTGGGCAGTCTCTAGACGTTGGAAAAGGCAAAGAAACAGAATCTTCCCTAGGGGCTCTATAAGGAATATGGCTCTGCTGACATCTCAATTTTAGCCTAGTGAGACTCATTTCAGACTTCTGACCCCCAGAACTGTAAGATGATATATCTGTGTTGTTTTAAACCACGAAGTTTGTGGTCATTTGTTGTAGCAGCAATAGGAAACTAATACATTTCACATCACACAGAAAAATCTATTCCTGATGTCTAAATGTGAAAGGAAAAACAATACAGTCTTCAGAAGAAGATGGAGAAGTCTACATAACAGTGGAGTCGGCAAAGATTTCACAAACAGAACACAGGAAGTTCTGAAAATACAGGCAAAGATGTGAAAGGATAGTCACCTTTATCAGTCACCATTTTAACACCATACAGCCACCAAAATGTATACAATGAAACAGACTGACCACACCATGTGTTGGTGAAGATGTGGATTACCCAGAACGCTCATGCACTGCGAGGAGGAGTATAAATTGGTGCAAGCAATTTGGAAAGTAGCCTGGCATTACATACTAAAGCTGAATAAACCCAACCCCCAAATCCAGCAATTTCATGCCTAGGTACACCCTCAAAGAAATGTGTAGATACTTGCACCAAAAGACATGTTCTCAAGGTGGATCCATAGCATACTGGGTAGCACATCTGCTTTACAAACAGAAGGTCCTGGGTTTGCACCCCAGGTGGAGCCACAGACCATACCCCAGGTGTGCCAGGCCCTGGGTGCACCAGGCCCCCTGAGTGCGCGGGGGGCACCTGGCCCGGGGTGCACCAGGTCCCAGGTGCACGCAGCGAGTGCATGGGAAGAAACACCTCACCTTCAGAGATTTAATTCCTAAAGGGAAATGGCAACATCCATAGTCAAGGGTGGAAGTTGGGCGGGGAATTAAAGGAGGTAAGGGAGACATGTTCTCTTCCTAATACCCGCAAAATGAAAGTATCCCAAATACCTATCACCAGTAGAATGACTAAATAAGTTGTCATTTAGTCATGTGTGTAAATAAATTCACACAATGAAATAAAATATAGCAATGAGAATAAACGCAGCTATGAGTAACAATGTGTATGAGCCTTGTGATCAGAGTCTCAAGTGAACGGAGTATACATGTATGCTCCCACTAAAAATTAAGTTCAAAGGCAGGCAACACTTATTGATTGATGATGTTAGAATCAGGGAAGGGGTCACCCTTGGGTCAGGGATAATGACTGAAAGTATAAACAAGAGGGGCTTCTAGAAAGCGGGCAACTTCTGATGCTGGGTTTGGGTGCTACTGCACAGGCATTTCACTTCGAGAAAATTCAACAAGCAATACTCTTATGACATGAGCACTTTTCTGTATGGATGTTGTACTTCAATAAAAAGTTTAAGATTACCTGGGCAGCAGTGGAGGAAGCAGGGGTGGTCCCTACACTCTGGGGCCTTCCCACCCATTAGACTGCCCCAGCCAGTGGCACCCAGCCATGGGCTCCTACTGGACTGTCTGCCTCCCCACAGTTCTCTGAGCTCCCTGCAGGAAGCCTCAAGCCCCATGGAGTTCAGGTGCCCAGGGTCTAACACACAGTGGTGCTGTGCTCACTAAACAACCTTCCTAGACACCAACCTTCTTCTCTAAAGAAGGTTGGTGAGTCAGCACCTTGGCTTCCCCTTACTCCAGAGCCTTCCCCGGAAGAAGGCAGGGAGGAGGCTGAGCCCACTGAGATCCAGACCTGGTCTCTCTGTGGCATGAGAGGCCCAGCCAGAGGGGGCAGGGATACAAAGGTGTGGCAGCCTGGAGAAGGGTCGAACAGCCAGGCGGCCAGGGGCACTATTTATACCTCTGGAAAGGCTGGAGGACGGAGGAGGGAACAGTGGAAGAGGAACAGAATTTGGTGGTCCCAGGGATGAGGTCAGTCACTAACAAGCCCTCGAAGACAGTTGTTTCTTTCATGGTTCCCAAAAGGCAAACATTGTTCCCTACTGTCCCCAGCCACCAAATTCTGGCAGAATGCCAGACACTCGCATACACCCGTACATACTGTCACATTTCCAGGACTTTGCACATGCTGTTCCCTCTGCTGAGAATGCCCTTCCTCTAGGCGGCTGGCAAACTCCCTCAGCTCTCCCTGAGAGTAGCTTAAAAGGGCTGGTTCTTTGCACATCATGTTCACTGCTGGGTTCTTAGTACCTAGGACAGCGCCTGGGACAGGGCCTAGCACAGGAGCTCAAAATATGTTTAACGATTACATGAATGAATGAAAATGCCCTCCTCCGCTACCCTCATCCTCCTCACGCTCAGTTGGAGGCCCATAGCGGCTTGTTCACACCCCATCAACGCACTCCCTGACTGGCTTGGAGCGATGTCTGGGAAGGACACAGCAGAGCAACTCAATGCTCTGAATGACTCACATCCTGCTGGAAATCCTGCACCAAGCACACCTGACATTCACAGAGGATGCTCACTGGGTATTGGTCCAACAAGCAAAGCAGGCAATGAGACCCCCCATCACTGGAAAGGATTAAGCAGAAACTGAGGTCTGCTCTTGGAGCAGGCTTCTGCTCCAGTTGGCATAGCTCTCCAACATTGTGCAGCTATTATTACATCAAAAACAACATTAACGGGAAACTGCTGAGTGCTTCCCACCCTCCAGCGCTGGCCCACCAAAAGCAGAAGGGTGGTCCCATGTCCATACTTCTCTCTGTCACAGGACTTTGCTTCTTCACTGTGTTTGACTCTGCACCGGTGTGGGTGTACCTGGTGTGGGGGACTCAGGGTGGGGTGACCCCCCATTCTCTGTTGAGGTGCTCCAGTTTAAGGAGCTACGAATCTGTAACATTTTTTCTGCCGCCGGCAATCTAAATGCTCTATAAATATTAATTCATTTAATCTTCACGACAGCCCTATGAAGAAGATTCTGTTATGAGCTCCACCTTACTAATGGGGAAACTGAGGCCCGGAGAGGTCAAGCCATTTGCCCAGGGTGACCTCTGCCATTGAATCTCCAGTCCTCTGGCCATGGAGCTTATGCTCTTAACTACTTCCCTTTATTTCATCAGAACCAAGACCAACTCTCCTCCAGGCACCAGGGTTGGGGAGTTACAAGGGCAGAGATTTAGACAGAGGTTAGGAGGGCACCCCATGGCACTCAGTGGCCAGGCCAGTCCACAGCACCTGTGCCCACCAACCCGGTCCTCTCCTGTCCTGGCCTTGTTTTCTGGGCCCCCTTCCCTGCTGGTGCCCTGCATTCTAGCCTCCCTGAACTTCTCATTGCTCCTTCAGACACCCAAGTCACTTGTTCTTCCAGAGATGCCTCCGCCCACTTCTACCCCTTAGTCAGCTCCTGGGGAGGAGTGGGTGTGCACAGCCCTGTATCATGGCGCCCCACACCTCCTCAAGAGAAGGGGATTCTTGGGGCAGGGACCAGTCTGGTTCCTGGTGCATCGGGTCTCATCCAACCCTAGAGCCTGTTAGATTCTTGTGGAAGGGCTGGCTGCAAGCATCAGCTGCCAGCCAGGACCCTCCAAGAGGAGGAGTAGAAGGATCAGAGGACAGATCTGCCCTCCCCCCATTCCTTTGCATTCTAGATGTCATTTGCCCAAGACCACACTCTCTGTCCTTCACTCAGGCTGTTGCATTATATATAGTAGAGGCTTACACGGGACTATGTGACAATACAAAGCCACTCCAAACTCCCTGTCATTCCAAACTCCCATCTGCCCCTTATATGTAGCTACTAGAAAGCTCAGAGTCAAATGATCTCCCATAGAAGGTACAGAAGTCCCCTCTGGCATCATTTGATTTCTGCTACCCTTGGTTTCCTCTTGCCCCAATTTTCAATGCCTTTTTCATCTCATTATACTGTTAATTTTGCAAATCACGTCAAGTCCTTTCTGGAATCACACAAGGAATACACAAAACACTCTCGGATGTCTTCCCTCCTCTGCGTCTTGGTCCCTGAGTCCAGCACAGCTGCTGGCCTGAAAGAAGCAGACTGAGCTAAGTGACTGAACTTACAAATAAATTTATGAAGAGAACAGTCTACAGTAAGAAACAGACCTAAGCAGAATCACAATACAAGATAGCAAAAAAAGTGAAGACACCAAATGTCCTTCCTCCCCTTATCATGGAGTCCCACCACCAGACGCCAACTTCACACTCCACTTGGAAGGATGGTGGGATCCACACTGAGCCCCCAGACAGACACTCTTCTCCCTGCTAGCCAAACTTCTTGATTTTCCTCCCCTTGAGCCCATCCTTCAAGATGCAGCCACAGTCCTAATCCTCCAGGAAGCCCCCTAGGCCAGGGGTCCCCAACTGGTACCAGGCCATGACCTGTTAGGAACCGGGCCGCACAGCAGGAGGTGAGTGGCTGGCGACCTGGTGAAGTTTCATCTGTATTTAGAGCAGCTCCTCAGCGCTAGCATCACTGCCTGAGCTCCACCTCAGATCATTAGGCATTAGATTCTCATAGGAGCACCAGTCCCTGGGGGCAAAAAGGTTGGGGACAGCTGCCCCAGGCCATCTCACCCACCTAGGACCCTGCCTACCTGAGTAACACCCAGAATAACTTGCAACTATTGTCAGGACAATGTTCCCATTGGGAATTGAGGCATCTCTTCTACTCTGGCCTTAAAATGTTTCTCAAAGTTACTGATTTGGTTCACATTTCAGAAAGGGGACTGACGTCTTCCTAAGCTTCTTGAAGGCAGGGCCCAAAGCTGGAGTGCACTGTGCTCCCCACAGACTGAGAAGCTAGTTTCCTTACAGCCATCACCCACTTCTACCCTCAATGTCACATGTGGGGGAAGTGGGGGCTGGGGCACCACAGGAAAGAGCCGGGGCCAGGCTGAGACCAAACAGGAGCAGATGAGCCCCAGACACCCATGGGATTGCCTCCTTAGGGAAGGGAGGTTAGAAAACCAGGCATTCCTTATGAGCCAAGAATTCCACCCTCTCATGGCAAAGAGGCAAAGAAGGAAGTAGAAGAGGAGTGAGTTTCTTTCCAGCTGCAACTGGAGTCAAAGGTATAATTCCAGGGATGGAGCAAGGGCTGCTGAGTGAAGACAGAAGCCAGGAAGTGGAGAAGTCCATGCATTTATGCCTTGTTAATGAAAACCACCTGACCTGCTCTGCTTTCTGATCAGAAGGGTAACATTTCATTATCATTTTGAAGCATTTCTTCTGAAAACATGAGTTTTGTACTACTGTGTCTACACACCAAGCCTGGCAGTGCAGATCAGAGAAGTGAGAGGTGGGCCAGGGTAGGTTGCGCGCTGGCAATGGGAACCCTCAGTCCCTAGGTGCTGAAAAGAGTGCCCTCCTCTGCTCTCGAGCCAGAGCTGGAGGAGGCTCATGGGCGTAGCCTCAGCCACCCTGTCCTCCCCCTATGCTGGTCAGATCAGTGCTCTCTGGTTTTTCCCAACGACTCATACTGCTGAATGGTGGAGACCCACACACTGTATCCTGAGGCATCACAGTTAACTAGCCATGAGTCTGCCTCTCCCGTCAGACAGAGCTCTCAAGGATGGTGACACCCCCATTGTCTCATCCACCCCCAGCACACATCATGTGTCACAAATGCAGCCGACACCATATCAGCTGTGTCCAGCACTGTCTCCCACTCTTAGTCCAAGACCACATGGTCTGCCCTCCATCAACTGAGCAGACAGGGTGGGTGCCCTTCCCTGGGTTGGGCCAGTCAGTCTCACTCTGACTGGGACTGAGGGGAACACCCCCAGGAGGTCCTGTGGCCTCAAGCTAAATCCACCATTTGGAGCAGCCATGCAAACCCAGAGAAAGCCAGCCTACAGGGAGAAGAGAAGGGACAGATGCACTGGGAGAGGCAGAGAAAATGAAACCGCAGTCCAGAGAGGAAAGCTGGAGGAGGGGCTGCCTGCCAGCTTCCCATGTCCTGGGGGAGACAGGCCACCTGCAATTGTTTGCTGTACAAGTTCCCTTTCCCTCCTCTTAACTCCCCTTTCACTTAACCTAATTGGAGGAAGTTCCTGTCCTTTGCAACTAAATTATCCCAGACATATGGCCAGAGCCCTCCCCGCTTCCGGCTCAGGGGAAGGTCTGCTTATCAAGCCATGCCCACTACTTAGTTTATAAGGTGAGGCTGGTCTGTGCAGGGCGGGCACTGGAGAGAAGTGCTAGGAAGGCAAGGCACAGCCAGCTGGGGCCCTGAAAGCCAAAGAGCATTTGGACTTTGTACTTGAGCAAACAGGGTGGAGGTGTCTGAGGAAGGCATGGCCAAAACTGTGCTTTAGGGAAATGAACATGGTAACTGGGCCTGACTGGCATGCAGGGAGGAGGGCATGTCTCCCAGGCACAGCGGGTGCTTAATAAATGCATGGAAGACAAACAGGGAAATCTCTCTATGCCCTGATTTCCTCATCTGTAAAACAGGGATGTTATTAAGATACCCACAAACTAACACATGCATTTAAAGAGCTCAAAACAGCTCCCGGTATACAGTAAGCACTCAATATGTGCTGGGTTTTTTTTTTAAAACCCACACAAAGGCTATGGTCTGAATGTTTGTGTTCCCCAAATTCCTATGTTGAAACCTAACCCTCAATGTGTTGGTGTTAGGAGGCAGGGCCTTTGCGAGGTGATTAGGTCAAGAGGATGGTACTCTCATAAGCAGGATCAGTGCCCTATAAAAGAGGCCCCACAGAGCTCCCTCGCTTCTTCAGCCACATAAGGACACAAGGAGATGTCTGCAGCCTGGAAGAGGGCCTTCTCCTGACCATGCTGACACTTTGATCTCAGACTTTCCAGCCTCCAGACGGTGAGAAATAAATTTCGTTTTTTTATAAGTCTGTAATATTTGGTTAAAGCAACCTGGACTAAGATGGCAGGGAACCAGGAGGTTCAAGAATGCAGCTCCCCTCCTCTGGGCATGAAAGCAGAGGTAGGATATGTGGTATCAAGAGGGCAAGGTCAATCTTTAGGATGGCAAGACCAGGGAGGGGAGGCCATTGTGGAACAGACTGGAAGGAGAAAGAATGGCTGAGACTGTGGGGATGGTGGCCTTCCCATCACCATGGGAGGCTGCATCAGAGCAGATGGGGGCAACTGACAGAAGAAGCTACAGTGAAGCAGAGAACTGCAGGGCCTTGGCAGTGCTAAGAGGCAGACTGCCTGATTGTGGACAAACAGCTGCAGAGGGGATGGGTGTGTGTGTGTGTGTGTGGGTGTGTGTGTGTGTGTGTGTGTGTGTGTGCGTGCGTGCGTGCGCGCGCGCACACGCGCGCCTGGAAGCTGGAGGGCGACCCAGTGCAGCCACAATAAGAAACACCAGGCATTCAGTCCACCATAACACACACATTTCTGTCCATTCAATTCTCTTAACAACCCTAATAGGTAGGCACCATAAGTATACTCATTTCACAGATGGGAAAATTGAGGCAGAGAGAGGTGTAATGACTTATCTGAGGTCACACAGCTATTAGGTGGCAAAGCAGGGATTTGAACCCAGACTGTCAGAGTCCAGCATCTGAACTCTTAGCTGCCAGACTGGACAGGAGATGCTGGAAAGGAATTGATGTCCAAGGGTGAATCCCCGACTTGGGATTTCAGACCCTGGGTACAGAATTCCAGGCACCACCTTTCCAGCCTACTGGGTACACCTGGAGGTTTGCAGGTACACACTCATGTGCCTTAGGGTCCCTGCCAGGTACCTTCTGCCAGGTTCTTCCTTTGAAACTCCTCTCCATCTCTACCCCACTTTACCCATCTCAGACCTGTACCCTAACACCACTTACTGGCCAGGTACTACAGACCCAAGGCATCCTGGGTTCATGGCTCATGGAGGAGGGTGTCTGAGGGGCCCCACCAGGAAAAATAAAGACAGGACAATCTCTTCCCTGAACAGAACTCCCTTGCCTAAACCCCATGCTCCATCACCTAAATCCTTTGCTGTTCCTCTAACCCAACAGTCACCAGGCCTCCTGCCCTCTTCTCTGACTCCTGGCTCTGCCCATGCTATTTCCCTGCCCGAAACCCCTTTAGCATCCCGGCAGAAAACTGCACAGGGCTCCATCAAGCTTCTTCTCCAGCCCATCCTCCAGCTGTCTCTCCTTTATGCGTTTAGCTCCCCCACCACTGCCCTCAGCTGTGCTCCCTGGGGGTAGCCATACTCCCTGGGGTCAGTGATGCCCCTGTCCTGTGTACCTGCCAGCCCCTGGGCAGTGCTGAGCCAGGTGGCAGCAACTGGATGAATGAAGGCTCATTGTTTACATTACAACTGGTAGGGAGTCTGCCTCATGCACAAGGTGAGGCGGGCCCCACGTGGTGCTCTCTGCCTCCTCCTCTGCCAACAGTCCTAGGCCAGCCCCACCCCCACTAAATTCCCCCTGGGATTTTACAAGGGTGAGGACAGCACCCTCTCATTTGGACTTCCATTTCTCACCCAGAAGGGAGAGGTAGGGTCTCAGCGATTGAGGGATGGATGTGTGACCCCCAGCAAGGTGCCCCTCTGCCCAGCCTCCCCAGGGTGCGGGTGGGGCTGTAGCCTGCGTGGCAGTGCCCAGTGGGCATCCGCCCCGCCCAGGCCCCGCCTGAAGAGCCCAAACGGGCGGGTCCTGGAAGCCCAGAGAAGCATCCTTGGAGGCCGCGGCCCCTCCCTGTGGAGAGGGCAGAAAATCTGCTTCCTCACCGGCCACCAGCATCAGCTTGGGGGGCACTCCTGTGGGAAGCTGCCCTACTCCATCCAGGCTCCCTTGATAACCCCCTCAGCCATGCGCTTCAACCAAGTTTTGCAAAGGGCATCGTCCAGGCGACTCTAACCTGCGGGCGGGGGCTCCGCGTCCTCCTGGACCTCGAGACTGGAGCAGAGGGCGGGGGGCCGCGCCCACCAGGCCGTGACCCCCGGGCGCGCGAGCCCAGAGCCCGCGGCGCGTCCCGGAGCCCCGCGCTGCCCTGGCGACGCAGCCCCCCAGCAGCTACGCCAAACCCCCGTCCGTGGGTGGGGGGCGCAGGGTGCTGGCGATGCCCTCCCGACAGGGACACGCAGTCGGGGCAGCGTCCCCCGACGCCAGCGGCGCCCCGTCCTCGCCCGCAGGCACGGGGCCGTTGGGGTGCCGCCCAGGACCGGCTCGCTCACGCCCGCCCGCCCCGACCCCGCGGCCTCCCCCTCGCCCCTCGATGCCCCCACGTCCGCCCGCTTCTGCCCAGGCCGGGGCCGCGCACCCCCCGGCTTCTTTGTTGCCCGGCGAGCCCCCTCCTCCGGGTCCCCGCGCTGCTCCTACCTTCGCCCCTCCGGCCTGAGGCTGGGCGGCGGCGGCGGCGCCGGCCTCGTCCGCGGGCCCGGCCGCCGCGTGGGGAGAGGATGCTGCGGCCGCCGCCCGCCCCCGCCGCCCCCGGCCTGCGCTCCCGACGCCGGGCCCCGGCGCTCGCGCTCCCGGCAGCGGGCGGGGCAGCCTGGCCGCCGCCTGCGCGCCCCGCGGCCGAGCCCGGCGAGCGGAGCGGAGCGCAGCGGAGCGAGCGGCCCGGCTCCGGGAGGGAACAAAAGGGGCCGGCGCGGGGGCGGGCGCCGGGGGGCGGGGCGGCGCGGCGGGGGCGGGCGCGCGCGGCCTCGCGGTTCTGGGGCCGCCGCGCCGGGCCGGCCGCGGGCGCGCGGGCGGGCGGAAAGCGCGGCGGAAGCCCGTGGTCCGCGCGCAGCTGTCAGTCGGCCGGCGGGGGTCCGCCCTCAGCTCTGGACCCCTAGGGGCTCCTCAGTCCTTGGGACTCGCTGCTCTCGTAAGGATGGCCCAGGCCATTGGGGAGAGACGGGAATGCAGGAAGCGGGGGGGGGATGGGGTGGAGGATGGGGGTGGGGATGAGGTTCCAGGGAGACCTCCCAGGTGAGGCGACGTTGGACTGGACACAGGAAGAGATGAGGAGGGGATGGTGGGACCGAGGGGCGACCTCTCGGTCCTGCCGAGCTCCTCAGAGGCCGAAGGGGTTGGTAATAGGTGACACAAGTTTCTGGGTAATTTGCTCCCAGTACGTCTTTTCCAAGACACAGGTGAAAGCTGTACCCTCCTCCCGGGACAGGGTGAGATACTAGAGGAGCTGACACAGCTGCCTGGCCCTCCCTCCTGGGGGGGGGGGGGGACGGACAGAAGCTAAATGGCTGCCCAGTGTCCGATGAAAAGTGAACGAATCTCAACCAAAGGTGCCTGGGTGTGGCTGGCCTCTGTGCCTTTGTGTCCCTTTTCTCCCTTGATAAACTAACCTCCTCCGAGCCTTTGCCTCGCTGGTTTTTCTATGGTAGCCCTCTCCCTCCTTTCTTTGATATATCATCACTCCCCTTCACAGCCCGGCTCAAATGGACCTTCATTTCCCTTGACCATAGGACTGAGAGTACGTTGGGGGTGGGGTATGTATTGGGGGGTTGTGGTATGTACAGTGAGACTCACTCCCGCGGGCAGGTACCAAGCAGTCTTGTTTACATCTTTTAAGGCATCCAGTACAGTGCCTGGCTAAGGGTAGACACTCAATGACACTTGTTGAATGAATGAATTTGCTAAATTGCCACCAACCATCCCTTCACTGCCCTGGTATCCGTAATGTTTGAAAAATGAGTTAATCTCGGGAACCCAGTTTCCCCAACTTTAAACTGGGGATAATGTTTCACTTCAGCTCAGCAAATGTGCAATGATGTATAATGGTGGAGGCTGGGCACTCGCCAGCCCTGAGGAGGTCTCCAGCTGGTGAAGGGTGCCAGACCTGGAGAACGAGTGGGGAGGAGGGTGTAGGGTGAGCCCGGAGGAGAGTAGGCTTCTAGGGGAGGTGTCAACCTGATGGGAAGGCAGGGGATTCAAGGCTAAGAGGCTGTATTCAAGAACTAGGGATCAAATTGTACCATGTGGCTGAGATGGGTGGTCTGGATATTAAGAGATAAAACCCAAGGCTTAGTGCAGTGGTAAGAATTCAACTCTATCACCTCCAGCGGATGAGCAAGACTCTCTGAGCCTGTTTCTCCATCTATTAAATGGAGCTAGTGTTAGACTATCACCCAGGATTGTCAAGTTTGAACATGTTAATCTAGGTGAAGGGTGTAAAACAGAGCGTACCTAGTAGGCAGTTAGCATTCAAGAAGTATGGATTCTTTTTCAAAGAGCAAGGTCGTAAAAGGACTTGAGTGCATATTAGGAGTTTGGATTTTCTATTGTTAGTGGAAGATCTCTAACAGAGACTTCTCTCACCATGAAGAGGAAGAAACTGTAGGCCAGCGCTTTTCAGGTTGCTTTCCTGGGAATTAGTAGTAGGAAGGGAGCCCAGGATGGCTGCAAAATCCAAGCTGTTGGGGTCCTGATGATGGAAAGTAGGTGAAGCTCAATCAGAAGCCATTCTAAAAGTTTTCCTGGCAGCTCATGGGGGCAGGCTGAAACCCTGAGAGACCAGTTTGAAGGCTGTGGGGGTCCAAGCTAGAGCTATGGGGGAGGGGAGGGACACTGTGAGAGAAGGGGAGCAGCAGAGGAAACAAAGTGGGAAGCTAGTCCAGGTCAGGTTTTTAGGGCACACAGCTCCTTTGAGACTCTGAAATCCATGGAGATTCCCCTAGATATGTGATATGCTTACACACGTGTGCATGCACATACACACACACGCACGCAACTTTTGCAGACAAAGTCCAAGTAGTTTTCAGATCTCTTGAAGCCCCACCTGGCCTGTACACTCAGGTTCTAGGGCAAAAGAGACAGCTCAGAAAAGACAGGGCAGGTGAGATGTAGCAGGCAGTGTGATTTGCCCAAATGGGTGGGTTCCTGACCCAGACCAAATGGTATGTGGAGCCTGAGGGCACCTCTCCCTTCTATGACAACTGAGGCTTCTGGAACCAGGAAAGTGGCCAAAGTTGTCAGGACCTCAGCACATCAGGGATAAACTAAGAAACTTCCTTATGAGAAACTAAAGCATCACTTTGTCCAGGCCCCTCCTTGCTTAGGCAAGGAAACTGAGGTCTAAAGAGAGGCAGAGATTGCAAGTCACACAGATCCTGCTCTGAGGCACCTGAGCTCACTTTCACCAACCTTTTTGCCCTCCAGAGGTGGGTGGAAGAACCACCGGACCCCTCCCTCACTGATGGCCCTCAGTTCTCTCAGAGTACTAGCTTCCCTTTACCTGGACTGAGCGGGCAGAGCCGTAAAGGTATGACTCACCTGAGAGGAACATTCATTGCCCGTGCTGCTGCCAGGCTTGTCTTATGGGAGGAAAGATAGGCTTCTATCTGTTGAAGCTTGGATTTGGGTTTTCTGCTTCCTAGGGCCAAATAAATGATGCAGCCATGGAAGGTGGAGCTGGGCATGATGCCCGGGGCATTAGGCCTGGGGATGGGGGAGGACTGGGGGAGGGGGATCTCCCAACAGACCTCTCACTCAGGGCTTTTGTCTCCATAGAAACAGCTGATTTGGCCATTTTCTTGCTGACACTGGCTATGACCAGCAGCCCCACAAGAGTGGGGGGTGTCATGGGAAGAGCACATCAGGAGTAGCCAGGTGCCAGGGCAGAGGTCTTGGAGGCCTGTGGTGGGGCAGCCACAGGTGAGGCCTAGCTGCCCTACAGGTTGCTGCCTCTCTGTACTTTTATTATTTTATTTTATTTTTTAGGCCAACAGGTTCTATCTACATGATGGGATATTATATAGTCTCTGAATCTGTTTACAAGGAATTTGTAATAAATGGAGAAACACTCCTGTATTTATGTCAAATGAAAAATGCACATCGTACAATTGTGAATACATTACATTTCAACCTCACAACCTGTAGAGGGAAAAACTGGTCACTGTGGTGGGCTCTGGGAGAATGGAAACTGTGGGGATTTTTCCTCCCCTTTTTTGGATTTCCTAAACCAACATGTATTACTTTTATAAATAACAAAAGAAATTTAAATCTAAACTCTTTTCTGTTGAAAACAAAAAAATGATTGAGTGTTATGAGTGGCCTGTGGCTGGGAGCGACATCACCATGGAGATATCAGCTGAGGCCATTGCCCTAAGGCCACACCCCTACTTTCAGACACGTGGACTTTGCCTGAGTCCCCTTCTTCCCCAGGAGAGGAAGCCATGGCACCTCCCAAAGGTCGGTACATTCCATGCAGCCTGTAGTGGAGGGAGTCCAGCAGTGACATAGGTGACATGGGCACTTCCTGGTAGAGATTTCCAGGCTCCTGGGCCTTTTTCCATGCTGTCTGCCTGATTTCTTAAGGGCGGAGTGAACGAGAGCTGGCATTTCTAAGCTGACTTATTACAGGGATGGTTCTAAGCACCAGAACTTCTTTAAACCCCTCAGGACACCCCATGATCGAGGTCCTTACCTGCTCCATCCACAGAGGCCTGTTCACACAGCAGGTAGGGAGTGGCACCTGTGGAATCCGGGCTGCCTGTGGACAGATTTGTTGTTTTACTCCCTACTCTTCCTGCTTCTCAGACAGCAGTGGCTGTGACTGGGCAGCAGTAGGAGCATCTGCAGTAGTCCAGGTGACGCAAACCCTCTGCTGAGGCACAATAAGGTAGGTGCTTCTATTTGAGTGACTCCTGAATGGGCTTCTTCAACTGGGGGCCCTGGCAATGGGGGAAGGTGGAAGAAAGAGGCCACCCCCTCTGTGGGTGGACAATACCCATAGTCACCAAGGGTCAGGTGGACAGATGTTTAAGGACTTTGCTGCTGGGGTGAATATACAGCTCTCTGGGAACAGACTTCAGGTGCTCATGGCCTACACTCACCCTGGGGTTCCTGCCTCCTTGGGTCCTGTGCTGGCCACAGGCACCCGGCCTCCTTTTAACAAGGAAAATCCCCAGAAGCCTCTGGCTTCGGGCTTCTCTCAGTCCCTCAGCTTCCAGCCCCAAGGCCTCCCTTCACAGCTGCTATTCTTCCTCTACCCCTCCTCCTTACACTCCCAAGTTTGCACATCTGGGTATGGCGCCACTCAGCCGAAGTGGTGACACACCCTAGAGGCATGTTTACTCTGTGTCTCTGCGAGCCTTCTGGCTGGGGACACTGCCAGTGTCTTTCTTCCCAGTGCACTGGCCACTGGCCCCTGCTCCTTCCAAGGCTGCCCACCCCTCACAAGGCTGCACTTTCTCTGTAGCCCAGGTCTAAGAGAACATCTCTTTTGGATCTTTTTTGTCCTTCTGAGAAGTCACACGAATGACCAGTTCCCCCACCAAAAACAAAAATTAGAGACTGACAGAATGTTTCCAGTTTGTTATTTTACCATGAAAAAGCACTGGAAAAAATAAGTATTATTGCCATCATTTCCTACAAGAAAGGATGTTCTAACACCAGATAAAGGAAAGAACATCATTTTGGAATAAAGGACAGCCTTTTAAACCAAATAAATCTGGCTTTCTGGAGAACTCTTGTTCACTCTGCTGCTGATGGAAGAGTACTTGGTCAAGGCTGGCAGCTGTTCCTGGAACATTTGGGCGCCAGTGTCCTAAGGAGGCTCACTCTGGCTTAGAGGCCCAAGGCAGTGACTTTCCTGGTCCTACCCTCCCCCTCCTGGTGCTGTCATCCATCTTGGTTTCCTGACAGAATTGCACCGCCTTGTCTGGCTTTTTTTGGATCAATCCACACACTCTTCCACCTTCTGGGGCCCCCCTGAGCCTTGGATGCCATTACACCCCCAGCGTCTGTGAGCCAGATGTTTAGAGATAAGCTGGGAGGTCATTTGTCCAATCCTTGCAGCTCTTCAGCGGAAAGGTAAAGTACCATCAGACAGAGCACCATTAGGGAAGATACCAGCCCTTTAAAAAGTACATTCTCCTGTCTCTAAGCTTATCACCGTGGTTTCATCGTTCATAAACTAATTCTTAATCTCACAGATGTCGACTGTGTGTACAATATGCAAAGTTAGAGCTCTTGCTCAAACTGCTGGTGCCCCAGCAACGAAATCCCTTTAACTGCTTTTAAATCCTTTAGCCCCTTTTTGGCCCAATATGTAGCTACAAAATTACTTTGAAAAGAGTTACACAGATACACACCGAATAAAGGGATAAGAGCTCTGAGGAGTCTGCTATGGGCCGCATGTCATTCTCAATGTGTGGTTACGTGGTGGAAGAGAGGCTCAGGCTGGAGAAGCCACAGACCCACGGGATCTTGGGTTGTGTGTGATGCTTGTAATGCACCAGCTATGCAACCCTGGATGAGGGACTCAGGTCCCAGCCTCGGTCTCCTTTTCTGGCAAATGGGAATGACAGGCTCCACCTCCACACACAAGGACAGATAGACTCAGTCTAAAGGTGTAAGCGCTCTGATGGAAGCATGGCCAGGGTGCTTGGGGCCACATCTAATTCTCAGTTGTGAGACTAAGAAGAGGGCACAAGTGCCAGGTGACTTGGGACAGTGGAGCTGTTTGTGTACAAAGCATTGCCACACTTTTCTGGTTGGTCAGGCCAGGTGAGGCAGAAGCAGAGATGTTAGTCCAGAGCTGCTAGCCCTGGGGACCAAGATAAACCTTTTTTGTCTTCTCTTTGTCAGGAGGGAGGGTGTCTATGAATGTCATCAGTGAGCTGGTTCCTCTCCTCCCTCAGTCTGGAGAGCTAAAAGCAACCTCTGTACAAACCCACTATAGAACGCTATAGAAGACATACAACTACTATGTGCCTCGGTTTTCCCATCTCGCTACCACCCTTCTTTCTCTTTTATTCGACCCCACCCCAGTCCTCCTCACAAGGTCCTAGGGCTGGTGCCCTGCACGCCACCCCAGCCTAAGGTGCTCCAGCTCTGTTCAGGGGAAGTGCTGGTGTGCAGCCCAGGTCCCACAGCGCCCCCACACCCCCAAGCTCCTTTTCCTCTCTGCAACTCCATCCTTCCAGCCAGCCCTGGGAACTGAAGCCCCCAGAGGCCCCAGAGGAAGTCCGAGAGGCTGCACAAAGGAACAGCCATGTTATCTACCAAAGGATGCCCAATATTACCTATTGAAGGCCTTCCATCTATTGAATCACGGGAGGCCTGCCTGCTCACACCCAGCCTGCAGCTGCCATCTCCCCAGGTTTCTTGTCCACAGGATCTCTGCCTGAAACCCAGAGGAGAAAGCCAGTGTATCGTTCTAGGCCATCTCTCCCCACTGTCATGCTTGGCAGCTCCTCACAAGTATGGGCACATCACAGACAGATGGGTTTGCCTTGTGGCACCTTTGCCCCGTGTTTGGGATCAGCATGCTGCCCTGGGTCTCCTCACTGGAGCCTCCTGGAACTATGGGGATCAGAGTCATAGCAGGGCCTGTGGATCAGTGTGGGAATAAGGATGGACCGAGGGAGTCTTTTTAGGTGGACAGTGGAGTGGACTCTAGATCAGGGTGGGGATGGATGGGGATGAAATAACAGAAAATATATATTTGGTCTCTGTCCCCAGTGCCTGGTACAGAGCTCCCAAAACTTTTGTGACTTCCTAAGGGATGCATTTCCTAAGATCCGCTCAGGGTGTCTTTTGTTCTGATGCTTGGTCTTTGACTCCAGTTCTTGACACAGAGCTCCTAAATCCCTTGGAATTTCCTGAGTGATAGAAATGTCTGTTCCATTAAGACCACTCTTGGTGGGCTCCTAGATAGAGGCCTGTCACCAAAAAGATAAGCCATGGGTAAAGGCTTGGAACTTTCATCCTCACCCCCAATCCTCCTAGAAGGGAGAAGGACTAGAAATTGAGTTAGTGATTGACCATGCCTGTGTGATGAAGCCTCCATAAAACCACAAAAGCATAGGGTTCAGACAGTTTCTGCGTTGGTGAACAGGAGGGCGGTGCACCTCAACTTCGCAGGAACAGAACCTCCTGCACCCTAGACCCTTCCGGACCTTACCCTTTGTATTTCTTTATCTGGTTGTTCATCTGTATCCTTTATTATATCCTTTGTTATAATCAATAAATCAGTAAATGTAAGTAAGTATTTTCCTGAGTTCTGTGAGCCATTCTAGCAAATAATTGAATCCAAGAAAGAGATCATGGGAACCTCTGATTTTACAGCCAGTTGCGCAGGTGACCATCTAGACTGTGACTGGCATCCGAGACAGGGCCAGGGGGCCAGTCTTATGGGACTGAGCTCTTAAACTATGGGGTCTCAGTAACTCCAGATAGATGGTATCAGAATTGAACAAAATTGTAGGACACACAACTAGTGTTGCAGAGAATTGCTTGGTATGGGAAATCTGCACATCTGGTGTCAGAAGTGAAGTACGGCGTGTGAGTAAGGACACACACAGGGAGTTTGCCTGTAGTGGGAGCACCTGCAGGTGAGGGTGCAGGGGAGATGGAGGGTCTCTAGATCAGGGTGGGACTGGGGGTGGAATCCTAGGCTCTGCCCCCAATTCACTGTGTGACTTTGGGCGGGTTTCTCCCCCCACCTCATCCTGGTCCTTAGTTCATAAAATGGGGGAAGTGCATGGTAAATTGCTTTTGGTTTTGATTGTGAAATATCACACATATAAAGCACATTTATAGGCATGACTTTAAGATTTTATTAAAGATAATAAAATGAATGCCTATGTTAAAAATACCGGTCTTAAGAAATAACTTTCCCAGGATCTTTGAATGCCCTACACACATACCTTTCCATCCCATCCCCTTTCCAAAGGCACCTGCTTTCTTGAATTTGGTTTTCTTCCCTTTGCTTTTCTTTTCTTTATATGTATATCCCCTGAAGCAATGCTGTGTTGATTTTGCATGCTTTTAACCTGCAGGTAAATGGAAGCATGCTGTAGGTATTCTTCTGCGATTTCTTCTGTGCTGCAGTATGACGTTTGGGATTTGGTCACACAGATGAGGGTGGCCACAAAGTGTCCTGTTGTATGCTGTTCCTCAACATAGTCATTCTCCTGGTGATGGATCTTCAGGCTGTTTCCAGTTGGGGGTCCTGTTTAGTTTTTTCTGTTTTTGCTGTTTGTCCCTGTCTTACGGTGTTCATTGCACAGGTGTCTCTCGGGTGCATCGTTAGGAGAAAAATTAGTCTTGGGGAATGTGTGCTTGACCTTGATTTGATAACGTCGAACTGTTTTCCCAATTGGTCATACCAATTTTCAAAGCAGAATATAAGCTCTTTTGGTCCAGTATCCATGGTGACACTATATTGTCAGACTTTTTCACTTTTGCTGGTCTGGTTGTTGTATAAAACAAAACAAACAAACAAACAAATGAGGCCCGATCACAAATGGGATTGAGCATCTGTCAAAAATTTATGGGTAATGTGCGTCTCCTCTGCTGCGAAATAGTTATCTGTGCATTTGTCTATTTTCTATTGAGTGGTTTGTCTTTTTTCTTAATGATTTGTAGGATGATTTACAAAGAGACACTATTCCTTTATCAGTTAGAATTGCCAAGACCTCTCCCAGTTTATGGTTTGTCATTTAACTTTGCTCATTGTATGTCTATGAATGAGCAGAAGTTTTTAATATGAATGTAATAAAATTTATTTTTTCCTCACAGTTTAAATCTTTAGGGCCTTGTTTAAATCAGAGATTTTCAGTTTATTTTTTTAAAGATGTAGCTCTTTGTTTAAAAGAAGCCACATATTTATGGATCCCCGTACAGAATGCGAACCCCCTTACAGGGCCAATTCTTTCCTTCAAACTATCATAAATCAAAGACTTAATTGTCATGGAGATTAATGTTACTCATTTTTCAGTAGTTAACAAAATAAACATGTAATACTCAGTATTTAAATAATTGAATCTTTATTGTGACAACAGCCATGAAACCCAGGAAAGTAAAGACAGAATATATGAATGACAGTTTTGCAAACGCAGCCCAAGGTCACCCAGGCCTTGCTGGCAAACCAGGCCAACTACATACCACCAGGCCATGCTCCACGGTGCTCTCTTCTTTGGCCACTTTTTTTTTTTTTCAGATAAAATCAAGTTAATTCACTTTACAAAATGATTCTTTGCTTTGTGAAGTCATTTCAGAACATTGGTAAATAACAGGCTCTGGTTCTGCACTTAAAATAGAGATATATTTTTAATCCAAGTTTCCAGGGAAAGTAACTGAATAAAGCTTAGTACTTGTTTTAAATAACAAATGTATAAATGACACAAATTCACAGTATTTTGAAATGTTATAGGATCCTGGAACATTTTGACCAAATTTCTTATTTTATGAAATAAAGAAATTTCTGGAGATCTTGACATGCAAGATGCCCATAGCAGGTCCCCAGAAGATGAAGAGTTGCCTGGAAGCAGAGGGGGCACCAAAGGAAGCTTCTCAAACCTTAATGGCTGCATGTTGTCCTGTAGGAGACTGAGAAACTGATTGCTGGCTTACACAGGTAGCAGCCACCTTAGCCTGGGACCTGCATCCAAGGACAAGTCCCTGTGGGGTGCCTGACCTCCTGCCCACCAGGCCCTGCCTCATATGGCGGGCCCCCTTTGGGCCTGTCTCCCTCACCTCCTTGGCCTTGCCAGAGCAGCACCACCTCTAGCAGGGAGGTGAGGGTCCCTGCCAACCCCACCTAGACTTCCCTTCCAGCTGGATCATGGTTTGGCTGTTACAGTGTGGGCACAGCCATTTGTCTTTCAGCTGGACAGCTCAGCCTCCATGTGGCAGCAGCCAGGGGTAGGCTGGGGTGGAGAGGGCACTGTTTCATGGGACCTCCTACCTTTTTGGCCTTGAGGCCCCAGGCCAAGGAACCTAGGGCTTAGAAAGCATCCATGAATCTTGTCTCTTTAGGAAGCCCCCTCCCATGATTGCAGCTGGTTCTCTGGAATACTTTTTTCCGATTCCTTCCTACCATCCAACCAGACTGAGGCTACAGACATCTGGGACCCCTCATCCCTGTCTCCCCGTTTTTGCCTCAGGTAGGAGATTAAAATGACACCTCGGCCCCAGGTTCTGGTATACTTTTTAAGAAAACACAGAAGGTCTAGGGTGTCTTTCCAAATACAGAGGCTATAGGACCAGGTAATGCAAACTTTGAGGACCACTGCCCCACCCTCCACCCTTAGAATTCTGGTTCTGCTGCTTCCTGTTGGTGTGACCTTGGATGACAACCTTCACTGCTCTGTGCCTCAGTTTTCCTTTCTGAAATAGCATTTTTCTTTAGGGCCCTTCACACAGTATCTGGCATACTGTAAGTACTCTGTAGGGTCAAAGAATTATGCACTCACAGAGCAGGGATTGCCAGGGATTTGCACTGGAGGCTGGGGGTTCCCTGAGAAGGAATGACCCCAGTGCTTTGCAAGTGCCCTCCCAGCCCCAGCCAGGCAGGCTCTCTAACATGCCCTGAGGGTGATTCATCCACCCTGACCAGCACTGTATCTGCCCCTCCCCCCCCCACACACACTGCTTCCTCACTAGTGTGGTGGTGTCCTGTGCTCCTGCTGTCCTTGCTTCTTTCCCACGCCCCCAGCTTCAGTCCCAATAGTATCCACTCTCCACCCTGACTTTCACCCCCATGGGAGGGGAGATCCGGCCCAGAGCTGGTTGCAGTCTCTAGCTCCTCTCCTCTCTCCCCTGAGGCCAGGGTAAGGCCCCAACAGCCTAGCTATGTCAGGACTAATCTGGTAGGTTCCCAGATGGTCCATTTAAATTGGAATGCTTGACTCTCTGTTTTGTTTTTCTTCAGCGGTTTGCAAAGAAAAAATTTTCTTTCCCATAAGAAGCATTTCTTCAGGTTACTGACACTCACCCCACTCTGGAAAAAAAAAAAAAAAGGAAATTTGAGATACTTTTTATTTGGATGAAAATTAAAATTAAGAACTGCCCTAGGAAGCAGTGGAGGTTTAAAGCTCTGATTCTGTGTGGTGACTTGGGTTCAAATCCCCCTGAGGCACTTGCTGGCTGCCTGATTTTGGACAAACTGTTCAGGGCCTCATTCATTCTCTCTTGTACCTGCATATACAAATAGAAGAATTTCTTCACTACAAACTTGTAGAGATTAGATAAAATGTCACAGTAAATGACTTCTAGCACAGAGCCTGGCATAGGAAAAACACTTGATATCCAAGGAAACAAAACTTCTCCCTAACTCACTCTCAGTGGAGGTTTTATAGAGTAATGGGAACAGAGAACAGGATGAAGTGAGAAGTAAAAATTCACTAGAAGAAATTCGTGTTGAGAAAAAAATTTTAAGGTGGCATCGGAACGTAAGGGAGAAAAACTCTGAAACTCAAAGAAGCAAGTGAAGGCACCCACCTGAATCCTTTTCTGATTATAATTAAGGAAGAACTTCGTGTTGTTTTCCAAGAATTTCCACATCTTTGGAAGGAACACAACTTGGACAAAGAATGTGAAATATTCAACCAATCCATTAGGTCTTCATTCTTCATGAAGAAATTTCTGCACGCACTAAAAATACATATGATTTGCGTGTTGCCAAGTGAAAGAAGCCAGTCTGAAGAAACTACATACTGTATGATTCCACCTATATGACATTCTGGAAAAGGCTAAATCGTGAAGACAGTAAGAAAGATCAGTGGTTGCCAGAGGATGGGAGAGGGGAAAAGAATTGAACTTGTGAAGCAACAAATAATTTAGGGTGATGAAATATTCTGTATGATACTGTAATAGTGGATACATGACATTATACATTTGTCAAAACCTATAAAACTGATGACTACAAAGACTGAAACTTAATGTAAACTCTGGGCTTTAGTTGATAAAATAATGTACCACTGTCATTTAATTAATTATAATAAATGTACAACATTAATGCAAGTATATTAATAATAGGGGAAACTGTGTGCCTGGGAAGGGGGTATATGGGAACTCTGTGCTATATGCTTAATTTTCTGTAAATCTAAAACTGTTCTGAAAAATACAGTCTATTAATTTACAATTGTGTACTTGCAAGAAGTGTGATAGGGTGGGAAAAACATGGGCCCAGGTGACAGGGAACCCTGACAGATCATCGCTGATTAGCTGCGTGGCCCTGGGCAAGCCCCTTGTCTTCTGAGCCTCGTTTTTGTCATCTTTTAAATGAGGCGTTATCCTCTGAATAAATTTCAGGGAATGTGAGCGGCGTGTAGCTTAGTTCTAGGAGACCCCAGGTAGTATGGGACATGCCTGTTCTCCTGCCCGGTCACCTTGACCGGCTAATTCAAATTTCCTACAAATACCACGCGGGCGGTGACATTAACCGAAACACTAAACTGCTCCTGGTCCCTTCTAGCTGGCGGGGTTTCTACCCTTCTTGGCGCGACCTAAAAACTCATATTTTATTCATGAAAACTGAGGCCCTGGGAGGCCTCGGCATAAACAGGATGTAAATATTTGCGGGCGGTGGGGATGAGGTGGTATTTCGGCAGGGGCTGCCCAAAGCGGGGACCTCCAGGACAATGCTTGCTTAGGGCCCGCCCATCTCCATCTCCTCTGTAGATTGGAGGTGGGGGACTTGTGCAGGCTGAGCCCCTGCATGGAGACCGGGTTTGGAACTCCAGTGCACCCCAAGTGTATGGTGATGTTGCTTCACCTTCTGCCACATCCCATTCCGCTAATCATCGGGGGTTTCTTCCTAGGCTGGAGACAGGATTGGCTTTCTGGAAATTGTGGAAGTGCCTGGCCTCCTCTCCAGCCCTTTACCTGCCCTTTCTGTACCTGGGCACCCCTTGTTTCAGCCCTGTGGAGTCCTCTGCTATTCCCCAAACTGTATGTTTTCATAGTGCTGTTCCTTCGCTTATTCCAGGTGCTCCACCTGGTGTGAACTTTATACATATGGACCTCCACTGGTTTCTGAGACCTCCTCCCTCCAGATGTTTGCATGGACTATACCCTTTCCTGGAACTCAAGGCTCCCCATCTCTTGGGCTCCTCTAAGAGAATGACTTCTGATCAGCTATTAGGGCCTCTGAGAACTGTTCCTGCTACTTCCTCCCCAGATCTGGGTGCAGAGTCCTCCATCCCCCTACTCATAGCCTGGGATTCCCCATATTTTAGCACCTGCAATGCTGAACTGAAGCCCTTCCTTATCTGCATCCCACTCTCTGATAGAGCCCAGACTCTGGTCCTATTTATTCACTAAATAAATACTTGTTGAATAAATGAATGAATAGATAGGAAGATGAAAATGTAGCTCAATTACCACCTGTGTTTGTGGCCATCTCTGACTCACTCCCTTGGCCCCATGGAACCTTTCACTCACAGGCCTCTGCCCCATGGATAGTAGACCCCACTCTTTTACTGCCTTACATGCACCGTGCAACCGTCATTCTTTTCTTGCATGTCTCCCCCATGCCCTCACCCCACAGCCTGTGCACTACATTAGTGCATGTCGGACACTTTCTAGAGCATAATAAGTGGTAGTCTGGGTGGGATCTCACCAGATATGGAAGATTTTCAAAGTTACGCCCTACACAGGTATGAGGAAAACATTTCTGTATGTGAGACCAAACTTTCTTGGAATTGATACTCTTGGAGCTTCCAAAGAATGTGCTGAATGTGTGTGCACATGAGTGGGCATGCTGGGACTATGTTTACAATGTTCGTGACAACTTCTATGAATAATGAGACCCATGTTTCTGGCATTAGGATAAATGTAAAATGCACCCCCAATATTGAAGCACCACCTGGCTGGATTGGATCCAGCTGAATTACCCCCACTACAGTGGAGATGGTATAAGTGGTGTCATCTCATGTTGAAAAATAATTTCTGGGGATATTGCTTTTGAAAGAAATGTCAAACTGCTCAGGTGAGGTTTTTTTAAGTATGGTTAATCAACCCCCTAACTGATCATGTGTAATCATGTAGATTTTTTTTTCAGTATATATAACACTTTTTAGCTTAAAGTAGGCTCACTGATCTAGCCGTCTAAATACCCAATGCCACAGAGAGCCCAACAGGAAGGAAAATAAAGACCTGTAAAGCAACCTAGAGAGCCTGCCTTGCCCCTCACGTTGCTGCTGGAAGAGTGCCCAGACCCCTATTCACACTGCTGTTCTTGCATTTATTAACGTCTTATAGCAGAGATTCAGCCCTGCTTCATGTCCAGACCTCCAGACCTGTTACATCAGAACCTCCACAGTGGGCCCGGACCTCAGCATTTGTGTAAAACCTTCTAAGTGATCCTATGCAGCCAGGCTTGGGAATTCTTGAAAGATGCTTCCTGAGACTCTGCATTTCTAACCTGCTCCCAGCCGATGCTGCTGCTGGTCCCTGGGCCACATATGAAGTGGCAAAACTTTATACAGAACAATTTTTACTTGAAATAGAAAATTTAGGACACAAGTAGCTCACAAGTAATTCTTATTGTAGAAGACTAAAACTAACAGAAATGCATTGAGTGAACCATGAGAGAAAGTTTACCTCCTCCCCTTTGCCAGTGTCCCCTCCACACCCCGGTCCTCCCCAGAGGGAAACACAGCTAACACATGTTGCTTCAGGTAGAGATACACTTTATTTTTAGGTACATTGAATTATGTTTTTTCCACAACTTTTTTTTTGCATGAAATCAGTGTACAGTATGAATATACCATAATTTACCTACCTATTCTACTTCTGATGGGTGTTTCTATCATTTTCTGTTTTCTCCCATTCCAGTGATGAACATCCTAGTGCAGTTGTCTTTGAGCACATGTGTAAACATTTCTGCAAGACTAGTTTCTAAAAGCAAATTCTGGGTCAAAGAATGTATGTACACTTCTAAAGCATTGCTAGAAATGGATAAATTGCTCTCTAAAAGAGCTTTACAGTTTGTACAGATGAGAAAATGAACAAGTCCCAGAAGAGTTCGATACAGATTAAATGTAAAAGGTCAACACATGTTAAAATGTGTCTATAAAGAAAATGAAAATTAAAACAGCAATTACATATACACTCATGTTGTATTACATGTAATAAGCATTACACACACACACACACACACACACACAGATTGGCAAACAAAGAAAAATATGCACTCCCATCTTGGATAACTGGTCATAACTGGAATAAGCTCTGGTCCCTCATCCCTCAGCAGTTTTAGAAGTGGCCACAGGGCTGCCAGGGTAGACGTGCTGACTGAGAACAGGAAGCAGAGAGAACTTAGATGAATAAACAAAGAGAACAAAATTAGAAGTAAAGAATCCAACAGCCTAATGATCCAGGCTCTAGAGTGGGGAGCAAAGCTCCCCCACACAACAGTCGTCTGGGGTCATTTCCACATTGCTGCACACAAATCACTTGAACTCTGCAGTGATAACCCTAAAGCATCAGGAAAAATTCTGTACCCTTATTTTTAAGAAGGCAGGGAAATGTGTAAAGCAGTTTTCAAAGATGCCTGGTTGTTAAAATTTTAACAGGATAGTTACAATGAAAAGGGCTTTACACTTTTCCTCATGACCCTTCTGTGAGGCTGTTATTATTCTCATTATAGATGTGGAAACTGAGGCACATGATATCCCAGGTTTCTCTGTGAGTAGAAGATGGAGCCTGTATCCAGCTAAAAGGTCTAACCCAATGAAAAACTTGGCATACAGAGGGTACTTAACTGGAAACGTATTTATGTAGAATAGCTTGTTCTCTGGGAGGGTTCTTAAAGTATTGCTACTCAGGATTTGCTTAAAGCAGACAGATGGCTATGAAACCATCAGGCTCACCCACTCTAAAATGCCACCTTGTTAGGAAAAATAAATGTTTTTTAAAAGCTGTATAGACATCTTCCCCACCCCTCAGAATGGAGGTGTCAGGAGATAGGACCAGAGCATTTCTGTGGAGGTTGTAAAAATTTAAAAAACAAGAGTCTTCTTGGACTCGCTGGCTCAGGAGCGCTGACTTTAAACTTGAGCTGTGCTTCCTTTTAAGGTCAAGCTCATAGGTCATCTTTCCATGGAGTCTGGGCCACTCTGCCACAAGTGACCCTTCCCTCCCTGTGCTCTCCAGCTGCACTACCCCACTGCAGTGGAGATGATATTAAAATGGTAAGTGTGACCTCATGCTGAGAAATAATGTCCTGGGGATATTGCTATTTGAAAGAAATGTCGAACTGCTCAGATGTCACCAGTGGTGTGTGGGACACCTGAACATCTGCTGGAGTTCTCAGACTATGAACTTGTCAAACTGATTTTTACATTTCCTGCCATCATCAGCACAGGACACAGCACTGGTCCTTTGTGGACTGACCTCACCAGAGCCACATTCAGACTCTATAGCAAGGCCTGTCCTTGTCAAAAGGGATGCTTTCTCCTGGACGCCTGCAGAGAAAGCCCAGTCAGAGGTCACCCCATGATCTCAACGAGAATGACAGGAGAAAGAGACACACACTTGCACACTCTGAGGCACACGACGCACAACAGGGAGAGACTCAGAAAGGCAGAGGCAGATATGGAGGAAGAATTTTATTCAGATGGCAGGTGTACCTCCTCTGTGGACAGAGTTACTTTAACCTCAGGCCACCAAGGCCCCCCAGAAAGCTCATGGATGGGACAAATGTCCTCATAGAACAGACATGAGAGCAACTACTCTGACACAGCAAGGAGTACAGGCTCAGGATTGGACCTTTAGGCTGGATTCAGGATCCATTTCCTACTCACAGAAAAACCTGGGGTACCATGTGCCTCAGATTCCACATCTGTAATGAGGATAATAACAGCCTCACAGAGGGGTCATGAGGAAAAGCATAAAACCCTTTTACCCAAGCCAATTGTTAGTTACTATAACTGACCCTCTGTGGGGCCTGAAGACTTTCACAAGCCCCAGACTCACCAAGGTGACACCAGGGACAGCAGGCAGAGAGGCAGCTGTCCAAGGTGGAAGTAGCAGGCCTGAGGTGGGGAGCTGGGGGCTTGAGTGCCAGCTGACTCAGTGTGCATTTGCACTGAATCTTAGTGCCCTCAGCTCTCTCATCTGTAATAATAATAGTGCTGGACCATGGAAATAGTACTTTTAAATATCACCACCTGGAATTGCTAGGAGTGTCTACTAGCACAACCACAACCCTTTGGGACACAAGTGGCAACACCCACACCATGGGAATGTGGGTTTTCTGGTGGGCCCTGAGACAATTTTTAGGCATTGAAAAGTTTATGTAGAAAATTACTTCAAACAATTTTTTTTTTACTTTTGAAACTTACAAATTTTAAAAACCTCATTCTTCCTCAAGCTTTCAGGTTCACTTTACAAATCTCATTTTTCTTTTTATAACTCTGGAAAATTTTGAAAACAACTCTTTAAAGTCTTTTTAGATAAAATACAATTTAACTCTCTGAAATATTTTAAACTACATTTATAAATTTAAAATGTCTGATTTCCTTTTTAAGTATCTCAGTTATCTGACAAACCTTCCAAGTACTTAAATACGTGTTATAAATCTAATTTGCTAAACTTGTAATACGTTGAATCTCAAGTTCTCTTAAATATCCTAATACTATTTATAAGTTAGTAAGATTTTAATCTAAAATCACTTGTTTAACTTAATAATTCAGTTTTACATTTTAAGTTAGAATCATACAGTTCCCCTGTTAGACGGTAGTATGCCGAGTTCTCATAAGCATTTCAAATCCTTAAGGTATCAAATATATAATGATTATCTGTAAGTGCCTCAAAAAACACTAATATAAGATTTTTATTTTCTTCATCACGTCTGTACATCTGAAACTCCCTGAGATTATTCATTCATTCAAAAAAATATTTATCAATATCTGCAAAATGCCAGGCACTCACTATTCAAGGCACTGACAAAGGCAGTGATTAAGATGGAGAAAATCCTTGCTGTCATGTAACTTATTCTAATGGGGGATGCACACGCAATACATACATACATAATACATTATCAACTAGTTATGCATTACGGAAAAGAGAAAGCAGGGTACAAAAGGAAGGGATTTGTGGGAAGCGGGGAGCAGGGAAGCTTAATGAGTAGATGACACTGAGCAGAGACCAGAATGAAGCAAGGAGCAAGCTACGTGTACATCCAAGGGAAGTGTGAGTGCAGAGGTCCTGAGCCGAGGGTGTGCTTCGGCCTTCTCGTTTAGAGCAAGAAAGTCCACATGACTGGAACCGAATGAGGGTGAAAGTTGTGGAAAGGGAGATCAGGGAGACAGTCCTCTTGAAGATAAGACACATGGGCCTTTGTAGGGCTTGGGTTTTTTACTCTACCTTGACCCTGAATATTCTGTGAGGATTTATCTTGAGACCTTCTCTGGAAAGTCATTCTAATGATCCTTGTTAAATTGAAGATGCCTTTACCTGGGACCCAGCAGTTCCATTTCTAGGTGTGTACCCTAGAGAAGCTGTCTCAGAAGCGTAATGGAATACTCTATGGCAGAAAACAAATTCACTCAGCAAGTTTTTCCTGAGCACCGACTCCATGCCAGGCAGTGAACAAGGGTTCATTTTTATTCTTAAGGAGATTACATTCTATAAGATGAAATAGACCTACATAGATAAATCTCAAAAACATCTGTTAAGTGAAAAAAACAAATTAAAAGTTATTCACAGAAGGATTCAATTCATGGAAACTTTTTAAACCTACCAAACAATACTACTACAATAAAACACTACAATAAAACAATGTTCACAGATAACCTATATCTCATCGAAGTACGAAAGTATATAAAACAGGTTCAAACCACCTAGTCTAGATCCAGATTCCAACTTCTACTCACCAAGAGACCCGGGGACCACAACTGACCGTTCTGTGCCTCTCAGTCTCCTCTTCTGTAGAGTGGAAGTGGAAAAGGGAAGAGGAGAGAACAGGGTGGAGACCTTTAGCAGTATCCATAATGTTTTATTTCTTTTTTTAAAAAAAGATGTGAAATTTTAACATCTGTCTTGATGGTGATTACATAAATGTTGATATATTTTTAGTATGTTTGAAATGTTTTATAATTTAAAATTTAGAGATGAAAAGATCATAAAACAAAAACAAATACTTCTACACACATTTCTTCCATATGCACTCTTGCCTCCCTCCAGATCCCTTGTCACATGGCAACCAGTGTGATCTGGCCCCTGTGTGCTCTACTCTGCTGTCATTCAGTCACTCATTCCTTCAGGACATATATCACACCTACTCTGGGACAGCCACTATAGGTAACAGGATACAATGGTAACCAGGACGAAGAGAGTTCCTGTTCTCAAAAAGCTGCCATCTAGGGAGAGAAACAAACAATAAACAAGGTAATAAATCCAAATAATTATGGATCATGGATAAATACAATAAATAAGTAGACAGGGTGATAGGAGAGAGAACAGTGGGAAACAGGGATGGTTTTGGGAATTGCCTTCCAGGCAAAGCCAACAGGTGGTCAGTTCTCAGATTCAGAGTTCAGATCTTGGGTCATAGGCCCAACTCTAGCAAAGCTCTTCCTGATCTCTCAGATGGTGTGGTACCTGATTGTTGATGTCCTAACAACAAATCAGTGCCTCCTCCAACTTATCATAATCATAGTTAAGTAACATGTGGTTGCCTGCTTGGTGTCTGTTTCCCTCCCTACAATGTAAACTCCGTCAGAGCCAGAAGCTTGCCCTGTTCACACATCCTGTGCCTATCACAGTGGTAGGCACTCAATATTTGTTAAAGACAAACCAAGAGTCAGGCTACCAGCTTCCAAATTCTCTAAATCTAATTACAGCGACAACTGAGGACAAATGTTACCCAAAGGACAAATCCTTATACCATATATATATTTATAAAATATGCTTTTTTACTACAAAATGAGCCTCTTACTATTGAAAGTACTAATAAGAATGTCAGAAAACCTCTAACGGTGATGGAACTGCAGTGTCTGAGAGAAAACAATTATTTCAGTGATTGTATCACCATTTTAAAAAAAAGCAAAAATTCATTTAAAGATCCACTAGAAAATAACAAGTGAATTTTTGAAAATTCAGTGTAAACAAAGCAAACAGCATCAAGCTGGTTCAACGTTCTGGGCCAATGGAGGCTACTGGTGGGTGGAAAGCAGGTGTATCCGGTTATCCTGGTATTGGATTGAGAAGCCACCATCCAGCAACAGGGAAAGTGGGCTATAATCTAACAGTGAAAGTCAAGGTGTCATTGTAACCCAAATTTGTTGCCTGTCCTATTTGATCCTTTGATTGGAAGGCTCTAGCTTTGGGTTAAGGATTTTGTTTTCAATTTCATATCCTTTCCAGTCTTTCCTCTTTTGTATAACTAATTGCCCTCTTATAAGAAAAGAGTCTGGGAGCTTAGCCTAGCAGTGAATTCAATTTCCTGGGATTTCACAGATTTGTTTGGTGGGAAGTGTAGGAATTCACTTTGGCTCATCTTTGCTCTTTCACAAGAACCTGTGGTTTTCCCCCATCACTCCCTAGTTGCTGTGGTCCTAGAGGGTGCTGTATGGCTTTTGGAAGTGCTGTGTGGCCTTGGGGGAGGGCTGGAGTTCTTAAACTCTAAGCTTTGTCTGGGCTTCAGTCCAACAAATCACAGAATGCTCAGTCTAGAGAAAAATGTCCTGATAGTGCAGTTCTGCCCCAAAGGTCACTAGCTTCTCTGGCATTCCAAGCACATCAGTGAAAAGTAGAGTCCTGGGAGTGCCAACAGGCCTCTTGTAGAGAAAGGTATTTGGAGAGGAACCATGAAAGGTGAAAGAATTGTACACTATTTTCTATATTTACTGAAAATGTTTAGTTTCTAATTGCAAACATCCAGTGTATGTGGTATGAGGTGCATGTGTGTCATAGCTGACTATAAGGAAAATATGAGTATTACCACATGGGAATGATCCCAAGGGAAAACCACAAAGAGACATTCAAGAAAAGTTTATTATTTCAAGAAAAATTTGTATTTTCTCCTTCAGAGAAATAAAGGACCTATGAATAGTGATGTTAAAAATACACAGGATGGTTCCATCAGTTTAAAAGGGAATAGAAGAGAGACAGACAGTCAGCCTCGAGGACCCTCTAAATCATGTAAAAGGAAAAAGAAAAACTATCAAGTAAGTTCTGGACCAGGAGACTTTAATAATTCCCATCATTAAAACAAACTGCTTCAGAATTTGAGTCATTTGAGGTTCCTGCCCAACTGGCAATAAATTGAAAAGAAGGAGGAAGCACATGTTCTCATCCCAGCTTACAGAATGCATATGTGACTTGTTCCTGCTGCTGGGACCATGCTGGCCTGGGTGCATAACTGGAATGGGCAATCAGCAGACATCAGCTCCATGCCTACTGTGTACAGAGGGAAAACCAGGAATAAAGGGGTAGGTACCATGTCCCCAGGGAGCTAAACACTCGGATTGGAAAGATGAAGCACAGAATTTACACATGAAAAATGAATATAACAATAATATTGTCTCCAATAAATTTCCATAATGAGCAGGGCTTCTTGGGGGAAAGAAAACTAAAAGGATAAAAAATAGAAAAACAATCACCTACAATATAGATTCTGCAGCCCATATTTATTTGAATGACTAATCAATTACCAGAAGACAAGGTCTTCCACCTGATATAATGTGAACGAAAAAGGGCCACATACTAAACATGGCAAGCTCAGGGGAGGCCCGTATGGTGGGCCATACAAACTCAGAGACTGAAAGTAACCACTTAGGATGGTCTAAACATAAAAATTCCTAACTAAAAGCAGGTCATGGTGGGTAGTCACGTAGGCCTTGAAGAAGGTCAACCTTTAGTTTAAGTGAGCCTGTCTATTGTCTTTTTGAATCTAAGATAGCATATCTTTGAAATGTCAGAGTAACCTTCTTTTCCAGACTCCTCGAGGCACACTGACATCAGAGCACAAGATCACAGAACTCCTATTGTTATCTTGTTGCCCAAATACCATCTCTATGTGCTGTGAATATGAATTATCCTATACCCAACAATATAAAGAAGTACATAATTCTTTTTACCCGATCCCAGAGAGTTCCCCGCCCCCTTAATCTACTACCAATGGGTTTCATGTAACCCTCCTTACAACTCCTCCTTTTATTCGAATGTACATAATAAACTGCAAAAGTGCCATTCTCCAGAGCATTTTCTCAAATTCTCCACTGAAATTTTGCTTCACAGTAATTTCCTCAGGTTGGCTTAAATACGCTTGTAAAAATTCTCTACAGGTTTGGAAATTTCTTATTTCAACAATATAAAGATTTTAACTGCTGATGGAAGGAAAACAGCCATGGGGCTTTGATCAGTCCTTTGGTTAAAGCAACCCAGTTCCTCACCCAAACTGTCCTGGAAACATGGATCCTCACTGTTGATTAAAGACTCTGAAATTGAACATTTACAGTGCATTTTAGGCTTTGTGTTAAGCAATAGGGACAGGGATAAATAGGTCCTACCCCTTACCTTCAATTCAGACAACGAAGCCAGTTTTCATCCCTAAATGGTGATGCAGTGTGGTCAGCGCAATAAAACAACTGCTCTACAAGAATTACGTTGGCCACATGGTAGAGACTGAGCCGTGGCGCCACCACTTACAACCCAAATGACATCGGACAAATTATCTAATGATTCTCAAGTCTGTTTCTTCGTCTATAAAACGAGGATACGAACACACCCCTCCGATCGAGTGCACAGTGACAGCACAGTAAGAGACAGTCATTATCCATACTTTTATTTATTATTATGACATTGGGGCGATGGGAGGAAACATCAGTGCGACAGACAGAAATCCGGCCCGAAAGAAGGCTCAGACACTTGCGACGCTCAAGCGCCCATCCCTCGGGCTCGGAGCCGGGCCCCGTCTTAGCGAGCCGCCGCGCCCTCGGCCCACGGGCGTCACCACCGCCGCGCAGCGCGGGGACGACCCCCCAGGGGCACACGCCCGGGTCCAGGGCGCAGGGGGAGCCCACCCCCAGGGGCTGGCGTAGCGTCAGGGCACTCCGAGCCCCGGGAGGAGGGCGCGGGCGGAGCCGGGCGGCGGCCTCCCCGGCGCGCACGGCGGACGTCGGTCCTCGTCGGCGCACGCCGCCCCGCAAGCCCCGCGGCCCGAGCCGCCGGCGTCGCCCGTAGCAACCGAGCGGCCGGGCCCGGCGGCGCCCTCTACGCAGGCGCGGGAGGGGGCGGGCCCTCGCGTCCCGGGGGCGGGGCGTGCGCGCTGGCGTCACGGGGCGGGGCCTCGGGCGGCGGGAAGAGCCGGCGGGAGCGGCAGCATGGAGGAACCCGACCGCCCAGGGGGTGCGGGCCGGAGCGGGCCTCAGGACTCCGGTCCGGTCCCCGGCAAGGCCCCCGGCAGCGCTGGTCACTACGAGCTGCCGTGGTGAGGGCCGCGCCATACAGGACGGGTGCGCTGGGCGCGGGGGTGGGCGACGGGCCGGGCGGGCCCCGGGGGGACATCATCTGAGCAGAGCGGGAGGCCCCCGGCCGTCATCCCGGAGATGGCTGTGTGGAGAGGGCCGGGGGTCGCTGAGCCCATCCGGCGTCGGGAGCGGACGGGCTGACCTCTGGAAGGGGGCAGTGGGGCGGACCCGTGCCAGCGACCGGCCTCGCCTGCCCGTGGCCGCCCACTGCGCCGCGTGCCGGGCCTGTGGGGACGCCGGCTGGCCCCTGGCGGGAAGCGTCGCACGCAGGTTCGGAGCTTCAGGTTGAGTGCGGAGGGCGCCCGCCTCCCTTCTGCCGCGGGCTCGTCGTAAACAGCCGCGTCCTGGGTGCCTGGGAGGAAACGGTGACCGGATGGGAAGTCACCTGCCCCTGGTAGAGGTGTGCGGGCCCTCTGCTCGGGTCCCACCCCCGTGCCAACCCCGCAGGATTCCCCTCGGAGCGTGGTCATGGTCTCTTCCGCGTCCCCCGTGTAGTCCCATTCTCCAGCCCACCCCTCTTCTGGATGAGAGCTGACACTTAAATGGAGCACATACAGCTTAATGGAACATGGACAGCTGCGCCGGGCAGTCTCCCAGCGCAGGAGTCTATTGAACCCTGGAAATGAGGCTAGTCCGAACTGAGTTGGGCAGTAAGTGTACAGTATACACTTGGATTTCGAGGACTTAGTATTAAGAAAAACTCACGAGTAATTTACGTATTGATTATGTGTTAGGAATGACAATACTTTGAATGCATTAGTAAAATTAACTCCATCTGTTTTCTTTCTACCCTTTTTAATGTTGCTACTACAAAGTCAAAAGTTACATATGTGGCTTGTGTTATATTTTTCATGCACAACACTGTATGCTTAGGATACTTCAGTATACAAAACAAACTCTGCTGTCATGGAACTTACATGTGTTAAAGACAAAGTAAAAAATAAATAAGTAGATATATGGTATAGTTGATGGTGACAGATATTGTGTAGTAGATAGCGCTGATGAGATGATGTTTGAGCAAAGACCTGAACTATGTAGAGAATACTTTCAGGTAGATGGAGCAGCTATGAAGGCCCGGAAGGAGAGGCATCTTGTTCAAAGTCCAGATCAAATTTAAGCTCCTAACAAACCCAGGTGGTGATGCTCTCTGTCCTCTGGGCTTCCACAGCCTTTGGTTTCTTTAACCAGTTTAGCACTGTAGTAGAACTAGCTTAGCAATATCTCCCCACCAGTAGGAAATCCCTTTAGAGCAAGAACAATGTCTTGCTTATCTCTGTACTTTCTACTTTCCTCTCCTTGAAAAATCTCTTAACTCCTTTCACATTGCTTGGCACCTGGAGTGAGCTGACTTTAAAGAATGAATAGGAACAAGCATGCCCCATCTGTTGGTCTTGGAGGAGAGCTATCTCTTTATTTCCTGTAATGTGTGGCAAACAGCCTTCTTTGCATGCAGCTGCTTCTGGAACAGAACCAGTACCTGCAGAGGGTACAAGCTGTGGGTATATCAAGAAGAGTACTGTAAAGGGCAGAGGAGAAGTCCTCATGGTCATATCATTGCAAATCTACTTTTACTTCTCAGCTGGAAAAAAAAAGTCATTTTCTCTCATAGCATAACTTGCTATTCATTTAAAAGAGAAATTTTGGTTTGATTAGGCCACTAACCTGCCTACTCCACAACAGCCTAATAGACAGGATAAGCCTGTGGTTTCTGTCTAGCCAGCCCTGCTGTGCACCTGGCACAAGTCTGCAGAAACTGGCAGGTAAGGGATAAGGAGGGGATTCGGTTTTGCCCATGTCTGTCAGATCAAATAAATAGCTGGACCTCTTTTGTGATGGGTAGACTGTTGCCACACAGTAACACATTGGTCCAGATGGTCTGCTCTGGCCCTTCTCCAGCAACAACAGGTGTTTTTCTGCTGTGGCAGGTTTGAAGGGTTGGTGTGTAAATTCTCATGCACTTAACTTTTCAAATGGTACTTTATCACCCCCTTAAATTTAAAACCTGCAGCTATTTGGTATATTTTTATTGAATGTATATCATCTGACAAAGCTCTCAGGGTTGCTGCTCTTTGGTGCTTTCTTTTGGGTAACATGAAAATAGCCATGTCCACATCTTTCTGCATTTTCTTAAAAACAGGGTTGAAAAATATAGACCAGTAAAGTTGAATGAAATTGTTGGGAATGAAGACACTGTGAGCAGGCTAGAGGTGAGTGATTCTATTTATAGAACTTATGTAGGTTACTGTGGCTTTGATAAGTTTAAGGCATTTGGAGGGAGACAGTCAAGATAGTGTGTGTTGGGAGTGGGGGTGGGCAGGTGAGCCAGAGATCCAGAAGAATTGAGAGAGTGGAGATATTTAGTTTAGAGATGACTAGAAGTGGTGAGTAATTTGGATATTTGAAGGGCTGGCTTATTGGAGAGGAGTTTTCAGATTTGTTTTGTATTCTTCAAGAGTAGGAGTGAAACTCTTTCTGTAAAGGCCAATTAATAGATACTTCAGGCTTTTTGCAAAGCATATGTCTTTGTCAAATATTTTTTATTTTTAAACAATTTAAAAATGTGAAAACCATGCTTAGCTAGCGGGCTCATAAAACAGGCCTCAGGCTCAATTACTCCCAGTCCCACCACACCTTTCCCACCGCAGTTTGCCAACCTCTGCCTAGAGGGACTAGGTGACAAGGCAGCCAGCTTCAAACAGAAGCAAGCAGAAATGTTCACAGTAGAGCAAGCTTTGAATTCCTAGCCCTAGAGATCTTTAGGCAGAATCTAGAAGTCCTGACTGTCTGAGTTGTGACAGAGGAAAGTCTCTAGCAATGGGGCTTAGACCTTTAATAGCTAACATGGTATTTATTTATTTTACAAATTTATTAATTTTATAAATATTCTAGTATCTTCTCTGGGCCAGATATGTGTGGTGTTAGAAACCGTTAATATAATGGTGAACGGAATAGACAGGATCTTTGCCCGTGTGAGGCTATCAGTCTAATTATAGCCTGATAAAGTCAGCAGGTAATGTGATGAGTGCTCTGCCAGAGGAGGTATGGGGTGCTGTGGGAGCACATGGGAGGAGTTTAGGGAGGAGTTAACCTGCTCACAGTATCATCGTTATTCCTAAGTGGAAGAAGTGATACCAAGCTAATGAATGAGAGTGAACCAGACTAGGCAGGGAAGAGGTGAAGAGAGAGAGGAGGCAACAGAAATAGCATGTGCAAAGGCCCATAGGCGAGAGAGCTTGGCTTGCCTTTCGGGAGGGAAATGCCATTTGATTGGGACAGAGTAGTGCTTCTTTATCATTAATGAACATATGAATTGCCTGGGGATCTTGTTTAAATGCAGATTCTGGTCCAGTAGTTCTAGAGTGAGACCAGATTCCACATTTCTTACAAGCTGCTGGTCCATGAGCCCAGCGATGAGAAGGCTCTAGAGTACATGTATTGGGGCATGTGAGAAATGAGCTGGTGAGGTGGGCAGGATTCAGACTGAGCAGAGCCTCCTGAACCATCTTAAGAGTTTATGCTTCATGATGAGGGCAGTAAGGAGTCATTCAAGAGTTTCAGTCAGGTAAAAATGTTAGATGTGTGTTTTAGAAAATTGGTTGTGGTTATAGTATGTGGTTATAGTATAGTATGGGTTTAGGGTGGAGCAGGATTAGAGGCTAGGAGACAGGTTAATGGCTTGTTAAAAGTGATCCAGGCAAGAATGTAGAAGTAGGGCTGAAGAGAAGGAAATGGACTTTAGATGAAAGAGAAAGAATGACTAAGCCTTTGTGATTGAGGTGCTGTGTGGGGTAAGGGAGAAAACCCAATTAAAAATGACAGTGACCTCCAGGTTGATGCATTGACAATCCAAGGGAGAGGAAATGTGGGTGGGCCTCAAGTTTGATGAATTAAGTGAGGTGGAAGTTTTGAATCTGCTGAGGGGCCTCTATATGGAGAAATTTGTAGCTGTGTCTACTACGTGGACCTGGGTGGCTCGGGAGGCTTGGTGCCTCAGGTTTACAGGTTAACCAGTTTTAATGAATGTTTCTTCCTTCAGGTTTTTGCAAGAGAAGGGAATGTGCCCAACATTATCATTGCTGTAAGTACTCGGTCCTGGCCTTGGTGGGATGTCTTAAGAGTTTCATTTTTACATCCCTCTCAAGTGCTTTCTTGTGCATAGAACTTCCTCCACAGAGACGCCTATTACCACCAGAGCCCTTACATTTCCCTTGGCAAAAGGGAACATTTTACCCAAGTTGGTTGGGAGGCCTGTGGGTTGGTTGCTGTGTTGATTGGGTGTGTGCTGTGGGTTGAGGTTGAGGGTTTGAGGGCGAGGCAAGTGCAAACAGCGGTGAACAGTAAATCAGGAGCTATGATAAGTTCATCTTCTTGGCTTGAAGCACTTACTGGCGATCTCATCCCCAGGGTCCCCCAGGAACTGGCAAAACTACAAGCATCCTGTGTTTGGCACGAGCCCTTCTGGGCCAAGCTCTCAAGGATGCTGTTTTGGAACTCAATGCCTCAAATGACAGGTATGTCTGGCAGTTAGGACTGAAGGGCATTGAGTGTTTTACATTTTGTTATAAAACTACCTTTTTTCTGTTCTGTGTTGTATGTGGCCAGCTTTATGTTCTCCTTTAATCTTTCCCAGTGAAAGGGAATGGGAATTCCGTGCCTGTCGAGGTAACATCATAGGTACTTGATTTGTTGATTTACATTTTTAATGGAAATTTAAAATATTATTTTTTATTATAAAATACACATAACATATAATTTATCATCTTAGTCATTTTTAAGTGTTCAGTTCAGTAGCGTTAAGTATATTCACATTGTCATGCATTGGATCTCCAGAACTTTTTCATCTTCCAAAACGTAAACTCTTTATCCATCAAACAACACCCCATTCACCCCTTTCCCCAGCCCCTGGCAGCCACCATTCACCTTTGTTTCTATGAACCTGACTGTTGTAGATGCCTCATATAAATGGCCTCATACAGTATTTATCTTTCTGTGACTGGCTTATTTTACCTAGCATAATGTCCTCAGGATTCATCTATTTTGTCACAGCTGTCAAAATGTCTTTCCTTTTTAAGGCTGAGTAATATTCCACAGTGTATATATACCACCACGTTTTGCTTGTCCATTCATCTAACAGGGGATACCTGGGTTGATTTCATTTTTTAGATATTGTAAATTCTGAATAATGATACTATGAACATGGGTGTACAAATATCTTTTCAAGTCCTGCTTTCATTTATTTTGAATAAATACTTAGAATTGGTGGATTATTTGGTAATCCTTTTTTTACTTTTTTGGAAACCTCCATACTGTTCTTCATAGCAGCCACACCATTTTACATTCCCATCAACATTGTTCAAGGATTCCAATTTCTCCATATCCTTGATGACACTTGCTATTTTCTGGTTTGTGGTGGTAGCTATCCTTATGAGCATGAGGTGCAGGTTCACTTTTTAGACATGAAATAGTAGAGGATTATGAAATGAGGACCTGTTAAATAAAATGTCTGCAAAATCTACCTTTGGTTATTCCTAGAGGATATTGTTCTCAGCTCTTTAATTGTCCTAGTTTTGAAGATCTAGTTTTAAAGATCTGTATATACTTGAAACAGGCAATGTCCATGGAATACAACTATCATGAATGAGCCTGTAATCAAAACATTTTGTCAATGCTGCTTCCAGATGGCAAATACAATTAGGTTCTAACTTATTATCTCTTATTCTTCTCATACTTGCATCATCAAACTCACTATTTTTGAAAACTTTGGTGGCTCATAATTTTGTTGAGGGAATGGCCTATAATTGCAAAATATTTTCAGTTTTACACCTATTTGAACGATCAATACAATGACTTCCATTTCTGTATCATTTATTTCCTTCCAATCACCTCTGTATACACACCCACTTTCAGCTTTTTATCACAAACTATCCTGTAAATGTTGGTGTACAAATATGATAAAAGATGAAAGAATGTTGTCACATGTTCTTTTAGCAAAGCAGAATGAAGTCCTTCCAGTTGAGTGACTAACTAGATGAAAGTATATTTAGTTTTTGTCCTTAAAATGTATTGTTCATTCCTTAGTTCTTTCTTTTAAATTTATTTTTTAGTAAAATATAGTTACTATGTTACATTAGTTTCAGGTGTACATAGTTATTCAACATTTATATACCTAGTGAAGTGATTGCCATGACAAGTCTAGTAATCATCTGACACCATCCAAAATTATTCAGTATTATTGACTATATTCCCAGTGTTGTACATTTTATCCCCATGACTTACTGATTTTAAAAATATGGAACGTTTCATGAATTTGTGTGTCATTTTTACACAGGACCCATGCGAATCTTTGTTTGGTCCACTTTTAGTTTATGTGCTGCTGGATTTAATCAAGTGTAGGATTTTGGCATCTAAGGAAACAGTCTGAGATGTTGCTTATATGATCAGTTTCACCATCATTAGACCCTAGATCAATATTTGTTTCTGCAGTCATTTTCCGACTTGTCTAATTATGAAATGTTTTCTGTCAGCTTTTTCTTTTTGACATGGGTAGAAAATGAAATGTTTTGAATTTTTAGTTATGGTCAATGAAAGCTTGAAAAAGGTAACAAGGATGCTGTATCTGAACTTCTTTAATATCTTCTAAAAGGATAATGCAGTACCTCAAGAAGCACAATAAAAAATTGAAGGATGAGATAACAGTAATAGTTTTTTCTCCCACTATTGAATTATTCTTCTAGGTGGTTTCATTATTCTTTTATTTTCTTATTATTTTAGTCATTTTTAGCATAGTTGGGAATAACTGATGATGAAATAGCAGTTTTAATATATGAGAAGAATCAGATCACTAAGATTTTAAAATGTATCTTAGATTATAAAATGGATCCATATAGTAATTACAAGTAAAACAAGTTTCATTATATTAAAAGTAAGTAAATTTTTTCTTTGTTCTTCTGAAGACTTCTAAGAAGGAATAAAAATAATGAAATTTCAGTTCTTATTAATAGTTGCAATTGCTCAAAAAGGAAACCTAAAATGAAAATTGGATCCATGTGGTATACTGATGGTTAAAAGTTCCCATGAAGGTAACTTAATTTGTCTCAAAAGGCGACAGGTAAATTCTGGCTTGTTGTTTCAGGGGCATTGATGTTGTGAGAAACAAAATCAAAATGTTTGCCCAGCAGAAAGTCACCCTTCCCAAAGGGCGACACAAGATCATCATCCTGGATGAAGCAGACAGGTAGAGTACTTTGCCAAATGCATTTTGGCATTGATCTGTAAATCTCTCATTGGGCTTTATTAGATCAGGAGAAGAAGCTACAACCCTTGCATTTTTGTGGTATGTTTGCTTATCACATCTTCAAAAGCAATTTAAAAGTGGCCTGGGCAGTTAGTTAATGTGTTTGTTCCAGCATCACTTACATGAATAATTTTATTTGACATTTTATAAATTGTGAAATACATGTAAAATTTGCCATTTTTAATTATTTTAAAGTGTACAATTCAGTACATTCATATTTAGAACAACCATTAGCAGTATAAATGAAAAGTTTTAAATAATATTCAAAAAACAATAATATTTCCTTTGAAGAAAATATAGAAAATGTTAATATCTTGCTTTATTTCTTTTTCTATACCATACATTTTTACATAATTGAGATCATAATACATATAATTTTTGTATCCTAGTTTTTCCTTTTAACATAAAAGGCAGTGTTTTACGTTATCATATCTTGTTTGAAAATAGTTTATAATTGCCATATTATATTCCGTAATATCAATGCTTCTTAATCATTTTATTGTAACATCATTTATAGCATTAATAGCGGCTAACATTTATTGAGCACTTATAAGTAAGCATTTATATTATACCAGGCATTCTTAAACACTTTACCTGATATTATCTCATTTAATTGTCATCAGACACACAAAAAAAGATAATTGTCATTACAACCCTGTGAAGTAGGCAGTACCATTATCTCCTTATAGGTGGTGACATTGAGGCTTAGATAATTTGCCTGTGGTCCCACAACTAGCTGATGAACTGCGAGGTGAGCCCAGGCATGCTGATGCAGGGCCTCTGCTCTATGCCTGTGTGAGCCTGCCTGTACAAGACCCAATCAGGGTCCTGGAGAGGCCAAGCATGCTAAGTCAAGAGGTCAGGGTTCCCAGGCTCTATAGGGAGGGATTTGTGGCCAGTGAGACCTGGTCCTATTGTATATTATGCTCCCCATAGCAAACTGTGCTCTTGTGTTTTTCTTCTCAGCATGACTGATGGAGCCCAGCAAGCCTTGAGGAGAACCATGGAAATCTACTCCAAAACGACTCGCTTTGCTCTTGCCTGTAATGCTTCAGATAAAATCATAGGTGAGAGTCAGCTCTGGGTGTCTTGGGGTCTGTATAGTGCTCACATGGGCTCTTTAGTAGCAGAAGAGTAAGGACTTTTTGATTGCTTATTGTGGGCTCGACATAATCAGCTCTTTCATTTAATTCTTTGCAGAAGTATTAGATCCACATTAGAGATGAGAAGAAAACTGAAGCGCAGCGAGGTTGAGTAGTTTGTCCAAAGGCACACAGCAAGTGGAAGAGCTGAGATTGAAATCCCACATCTCTTTATCCATTTTGATATCATGTACACAGTGTCATAGTCACTGCCCCTCTCTGAATGTGTTCTTGTACTTGCTGTGTGTGTCTGAGTACTTGGCATGCACTGTGTCTGCATACAGGGCTTGGTTATTATTAGCAGTTGCCTCACCTCTGAAACCTTACATGTTAATCTTCTCTCTGAGCTTGTGTATGTCCTTCCAGCTCCCTCCTTCCTTCCTTCCTAGCAAGCTATTTGTTTTCTAACTGCTTTGAGCCCTCCCATCTCAACATCTCAACTTCCTGCTGGTTTCACATCCTTCCCTTTCTGATACAGACTGTGGACACAATCCAGCTTTCTCTTTCGTAGCTCTCTTGTTCCACTGTCCTTGCCTCATGTCTTCCCTGTTAAACCCCAGCCTCTGTATGCTGAGCCATCCATCTCCCCCTTCTCCACCTGGGCCATTGTGCACTGCTGCAGACAAGCATATAACCAACCATGTTGCTGCTGCAGAGTTGGTAGGCTCTCCGTGTTTCCAGGAATCCTTTATGTCCTTTTACCTTCCCCAGGTAGACATTGTTCATTAATTTATTCAGCCATTTATTCAACAAGCATTTACTCTGTTCTCAGTAGGTGTGAGGCACTGCTGGTGTAGAACATACAGAATTTAATGACAAACATTCTCTGCCTTCAAGACACCAATGATGTGGAGGAAACTGCCTAAAGTTCTTGATTGTTGGTCGTGTATGCAGGTTGTCTCCTTAGCCAGTGCTAACACAAATCTGCAAGGGCTAGAGTAATGTTATAGACCCTCCTCCAATGCATTTTGCATAGGGCTGTGCATTAATGAGTTATTTTAGTGATTTGAAACTGTACTTCTTGGTGGAGGAAGCTCTGCCCCTCCCTTTTCATGAATTAATTTTTCTGATACATAACAACATTTGGATTCTTTTCAATTTCTAAAGAGATATAGCAAATGAAAATGAAACCTCTAAAATTTAATCTTGGAGGAAATTATTCATGATCAAATTGCTGCAGAATTGACTTTGAAACTTAGCAGTTGAACCTCACTTCAGTTCCTGGAGTCATACAGTTAAAAGGGGCATGCTTTTCTTTGAGGAAGGCCATGGTTGCCTTAATCTGACATATATTTAAATTTTGTGAATTCAGCTTGTAGTACTTCTCAAAAGATAAAAATCAGCTAAAGGAAACTTCTAGTGTAGTTGGAAGGTTAATTGCTTTTAGATATGGACTCTAGTTTCTAATTGATCTCCTATCTGTGCTGATAAACTAAATATATAAACAAAACATTGTGAGGCTTCCTGATTTCAGATAAGTTGAGATGGACTACCTCTTAGGGAAACTGCTATTTGAAAAGTCTCATCTGCTTGACAGATACTGAGCATGTTCTATGTACAAAGCCTCTATTCTGCATAAGGCACAGCGGAGGCTGCAGATCTGTGTGAGGCTCTGCCCTGCATTCCAGGAGCTCACGCACGGACAGGAAAGGGACTCCCAAACCAGCAAGCCCTAAGTCATTCCAAATCTTTTGTCTACTGAGCACCACAGCCAGCCCCTCAAAATCAAATCTAAGGTCATCTCACCTCTTCAGTGTCTTGAACCGTTGCCACTCTTTGCTTCACCGTTTCTCCCCTTTAATAGTTCAGACTTCCTCCAAATTCTCTTGGACCCAATCACCAGCTGGCTGCCAGGGTCATCTCAGCACAAGTCTGACCCTCCTACTACCTGGCTTAACCCTCTAGTGGGCTCCCATTGCCTGCGTAGCCGTGCCTCCCCACCACCCGTGGGCTAGCACACAGGATCCCATTGACCACAGTTTCATATTTTACTCCATGCACTGTAGCCTCTGCATCTCTCACCGTTCCCCAAATACCCTGGGCCTTTTCAGCACTCTTGCCTTTTTCTTTTTTTTTTTTTTTTCTCCTAAACCAAAGTGTATCTGGGTTTATTGAAGATGCTTTTTATAAACAGTCATGGTATTTCAAACAGGACATGGACAATCATTAACAGTATACAACAAACAACTTTCAAACTCCCTTCTTCAATGGACTACCAAAATCAGAAAGCCACTATAAAACCCAGTGAAGTCTTCATCTGATGCTCTGAACAAGGAATGTTTAGAGTGAGGGCTGACATTTCACGTTAAGCATGTTTAACTTTTTATAAGCCAACCCCAACTTTCAGGAAATGAAATAAAAATGGCAGAATTATCAATCAAGATCCACAAACTTAAAAAGAACTGCTGTTCTATTGAGGAATGCCATCTCAGTGGTGACTCTAGAAAGTCTGGGTTGCCTGACATACTGGTAACCAGTTTTTTTGGGTCAGGTCCCAAAAGGTTTGAGAGTCAAATCTATGCTTAAGGTGGAGAGGGAAGAAAGGACATGAAAACAAATTTTTAGTTTTTCCACACCATGGGCATTCATGTCAAGGTGGCTAATGTGTGTCAACATCAAGGGATCCTTCCTCTCAGGAACCAAGAGGAAGTCTCAAAACTAGAAGAGAAAGGTGTTTTTCCCCAGATCAATGCAGCTCTGGAGATACTTTGTTACTTTATATGTCATTCCCCCAAGTGTTCTGTATAATAACAGCATAGTTTAAAAAAAGTAAAACAAAATTCTGCATTTTTATAAAGCTTGATAATATTTCAAATGTATAGTCACCAGAAGTACAGTTACCCAAGATGCACACACTTCATTTGGCATCTCCAGCACCTTCAGCTTTTGGTGCCAAGTCTGTTTTGGCATCTCTATTTTATGCAAGGCTATTCCTGTCCTTGCCAGCATCAGCTTTCCCCTTTTTCCGTTTGGGTACCTTCTCTCCCTGCCTGGGCTCTGGCTTTGGAGGAGCAGGTTTAGCAGATAAACTTGCGGATCTCTTTTGTGGTTCAGTCTTCGCCTTGACTTTATCTCCTTTACTATCCACTTCAGCCTTTCTCTTGGACATGATGGCAATGGCAGCAGGATGTAGGCACTGGACAAGGATGCAGCAGTGTGTGGGCTCAGTTGATCTTGGGGTCATTCTTGCCTCTTCACGCAGCTGCCAGCCCTCTTGTCTCTGAATATGCTGTTCTTTCTTGCCTTTCTAGCCTGGGAACCTCATCCCTAAAGACCCAGCTCAGAACTCACCTTCACCAAGAAGCTCCCTTCCACCAGGCTGTTGATTGCTCTCTGGCCTGTGATCCCAGAGTTACTCCTAGAAACCTTTGTCATAGCCCTGTCCTACTGTGTCATAACTTTCCCGTTTGTGCCTCCTTCTGTCCTGATAAAGTTAAGCTCTGATGAGCCAGGACCCCATGATATTAATCCTCTGCATCCCCAAACCTGGGGAGGTAACTGGCTTTAATGCAAGTAAGCTAACAGGAATATGATCCTTGAAAGTGTGTGAACAAAGCCGGGGATCTCTGCAGTCTGGGGATATCTGGGTTGGCTCCATGAGGAGGGGATTTGAGGTAAGTTTTCAGTGATGGTTGTGATTTAAGTGGAAAGAAATTGAGGAAAAGGACATCCTAGCTGGGAGGAGCCCTTCAAGAGAGGCCATGTACCAAATGTGGGGTTAGGAGAGTAGAAAGATGAGATTTACAGAAGATTTTACATGGAAGGGTCAGAGGTGGACTATACTGTAACAGGGGGCTGTTGAAAAGTTTACCTTGGCAGGAAGAGGTGACAGATCAAAACATTTTAGGGAGGGCCAATGTGGCACCAGAACAGAGGATGAATTAGACCAAATTGGGGCTCAGAGGTCATGGAGAAGCTATTGTCATAGTCTACACCAAAGGTTAAGGACAGCTTCCAGAATTCTGCATTTGTCTAGTGGTCCTCAGTCCTGGCTGTCATCAGAATCTCCTGTTGGGCTCTAAAGAAACAACACAGATGTCTTATACTTACCCCAGACTGCCCAGAAGGGCCGTGATGTCCAGCGCACATAGTTTGGAGTCCACGTGGGCCAGCACTGGCTCACCTGCTGGCTGTGGCACATGATGTCTTTATCCCAGAGGATCTTTACCCTCTGGAAGCTGTGGCCAGTCAAGGTCATCCCGGGCACTGCTGGCTGAGGCCTCTCATTGCTCATTGGTTTGATATTTTGAAGGTGAGCCCCAGTAACTCAGGCACTCATGAGCACCTGCTGGGTAGAGAGAGTGTGCTGGCATGGCTGGGCCATGCAGGTTGTGCAGCTGCTCTAAGTAACTGAAGAACCAGCAGGTTGACGCTGTCATTGGCTGGGGGCCTCACTTTCTTCCTGTCTTGTTCAGAACCCATTCAGTCCCGATGCGCAGTCCTCCGCTACACAAAGCTGACCGATGCGCAGATCCTTGCGAGGTTACTGAATGTGATCGAGAAGGAGAGGGTGCAGTACACTGACGATGGTCTGGAAGCCATTATCTTCACTGCCCAGGGAGACATGAGGCAGGTGCGTGTGGTTGCGGCCCTAAAGGCACGGGACTCCTGGGCTTGCTCAGCCCCTTATTTTAGGGGGAATAGGGAAGTGACTGCTGCACAGAGCTCAGCATAGCCAGAGTGGGGAACATTGACCCAATACACTGTTGAGACCTTGGGCTGATTGCGAGCAGGCCTGCCAGGATCAGTGCTTTGCTGAGATGGGGAAGGGCTGAGCCTGAAAGTCACTCTGGATGTGCTTATGCTTTTGTTCCTTGACAGGCATTGAACAACTTGCAGTCTACTTTCTCGGGATTCGGTTTTGTTAACAGTGAGAACGTGTTCAAGGTACAAGGCTGGTTTGAGTATCGTAGGCTGCAAAAGCAGTGTTTATTTGTGGGGGCCAGCAGAGGGGAGGTGGGATGGTGCTGAGAGGAATGGGACAGGTAGGCTGTTGCCACTGTGCTGGAGCTCACCCTCAGTGGGTGGGAGTCAGGGAGCTTGGCCTGCTCCCATTTGTCCACTTTTATTTCCCAGACTGGAGGGTTGGGAGGGACTTTGGGATGCCACCAGTGTGTGATAAACAGAAGTGTCGCCACTGCTGCCTCAGGTCCTGTGCTAGGTGCTTTCCCCTGCGTCCTCTGATCCTTACAGCACCCCTATGTGCAGATGTTCTCATCAGCATCTTGTGGCCAAGGAAGCAGGCTCTGGCGGCCTGCCTGCGGTTATCCAGCTGCTCGAGGCCAGGAACGAGTACAGTGCTTTCCCCTCAGCAGGCTCTGGCTCCCACTGGAGACCTTCCCACAAGCACATGCCCCTTCTCACCACTTCCTCTTTCTCTGTTTGGTCAGGTCTGCGATGAGCCCCACCCCCTGCTTGTGAAGGAGATGATCCAGCACTGTGTGAACTCCGATATTGATGAAGCCTACAAGGTCTGCCTCCTCCTCTCCAAGGGACCTTCCACTTAAGCAAGGCTAAGGGAGCTTCCTGTGCTAGGCCTTAATTCTTAAAATGATGCTAGGAGTGGGTACATTCTACACATGAGAAAACTATGACTAAGAGAGGCTAAATTCCTTTTAAAATACTGTTTTGTAGTAGTAGTCCTGGTATTCAAAATCATGTCTTTCTACTCTAATTATATTCTCCACAAGAGGAATTTGTCCACCTACGAAAAGATCAGCCCAAGTCCTTACTTTGCAGTGAAGCCATCTTTCTCTTTATTGAGGGGAGATTTCCATCTTCCCAAGAACATAGGAGTGGGCATCTTGGGACCCAGCAGTCCTGAGGAAAGGGGGGAACAGGGTGTTTCTGGCCTGATTCCAGACCTTAGTCCTGTGAGCAGGTTCCAGATGGCATATCATCGAGGTTTAGGTGACCCTCAAGTCACATAGGTGACAGTAGTATGATTTAAGGCCATTGTTCTAATCACAGCAGGTTTCTCTCCCCCTATTTCCCACCAAAATAGGCTAGAGGAGACTTGAGTTTAGGGCTAGACCTAATGTGAAACAAGAGCACGAGGCAGGGAGACAGAGGCAGGGGCCCAGGTATATGGACTGGGTCACTGAGTTGGCCTGAAAGAAGCCTTCAGATTTATGCACACAGAGCTTTCCTGCCACCTGAACCTGCCCAAAGATGCCAAAGCAAAGGCAGAAACAACTAACTCCAGATCCTGCAGTCCAGAAGGGATGGAAGCCTCAGTGTATCTTCTCTTGTCTAGATTCTCGCTCACCTGTGGCATCTCGGGTATTCACCAGAAGACATCATTGGCAACATTTTTCGAGTGTGTAAAACCTTCCAAATGGCAGAATACTTGAAACTGGAGTTTATTAAGGTCAGTGAGAATACAGCAATGCCTCTCTTCTCAAGACTGTGGGCCATGCTGTGGTTTTCTTTATTTTACTCATAGGCCTGGCACCAGAAAGGTGCTCATTAAGTGTCCCCGATTACAATGGAGGTGGGGGTTGGAGGTGGGACAGCTGCTTGTTTTGGGGGCTGAGAGTTTGTTTAGACTAGTTCTGCTGGGAGTTTATTTAAATAGTCAATGACCTACTGTTCCTTAGGATGACTCTTTTTATTAAAGATTTATTTGTTTTTCTCATCTTTAAGGTCAGATTGAGGTAAATTTACATAAGAGTAAAATTTGGTCTCTTAGGTACATTCCATTGACAAAATCATTCAGTCGTGTAAACATGATTCTCTGATTCTCTAATCCGCCCTGGGCTGTCCCCCCTCCCCCTACCCCCGCAAGTTTATGTGCTCCTCTATAGTCAGTTGGAAACCACTGATCTACTTTCTGTTTAGGCGACAAAATTTTCCAGAATGTTGTACAAATGGAATCAACAAAAATGTAGCCTTTTGACCCTTACTTTTCTCACTTAGCTTAATGCATTTCAGATTTGTTCATATCATTTAGTCAATGGGTCATTCCTTTTTATTGCTGAATTGCGTTCCATTGAATGGACATAGGAGTTTGTGTGTTTACCAGTTGAAGGACTTTTAGATTTTGGTGACTGTGAATAAAGGCAATATAAACATTTGGGTACATGAACTAGTGTGAACGTGAACCTAAGTTTTCATTTCTCTTGGGTAAATTCACAGGAGGTGAGATTGCTTGGTTGAATAGTAAGTTTAAGTTTAACTTTATAAGAAACCAAGCTGTAGCATTTTGTATCCTACCAGTAAGTAGTGTGTGAACATGTCAGCTGATTCACATCCCTGCCAGCTCTTGAATGCTCAGTTGATTTTTTAAAAGCCATTCTAATAGACGTGTAGTAATATCTCATGGCTTTAATTTTCATTTCCCAGTAACTAATGATGTTGAGCACTTTTTCATGTGCTTATTTGCCATCCAGAATCTCCTTTGATGAAACTTTTGTTCAAATCTGCCCAGTTTTGTTTATGGCCATGCTACCCTGAACAAGCCCGATCCCATCTGATCTTGGAAGCTAAACAAGGTCAGGCCTGGTTAGTACTTGGATGGGAGACCACCTAGGAAGACCAGGTGCTATAGGCGTAAAAAATTAAAATAAGGGATTGTAAGCTGACAAGGTCCTTGCAATCTGTGACATCAACCAAGGGTTGTCTCACCTAAAAAATATAAAACAACAACAATAGCAACAAAAAAACAGATCTACTCAGTTTTTAATTGGGTTATTTTTTTATTACTGAGTTTTGAGAGTCTTTATACATTCTAGATGCAAGACCTTTACCAGATAATATGCTTTATAAATATTTTAATATTTTGTCCAAGCCTGACTTTATATATATATACATATATATGTTATATATATATATATATATATATATATATATGTTATATATATATATATATATATATATATATATGTTTTTTTTTTTAACAGTATTTTTCAAATAAATAGCTTTCTTTTAGGAAATATTTTGAATTTAAATATAATCCAAGATATTTTCTAGTTAGAGTTTGAGTTCATTGCATCAATTTTGAGTAACCTGTTTAGATAAAAAAATACACTTCTCCCTCACTTATTAACCAAATTTAAATTTGATTTGTTTTTCAGGAAATTGGATATACTCATATGAAAATCGCAGAAGGTGTGAACTCCCTTCTGCAAATGGCAGGGCTTCTGGCCAGGCTGTGTCAGAAGACAGTGTCCCCAGTGGCCAGTTAGAGTGGAGAACTCAGTGACTGAGTTTCAAGAGTCCCTGAGAGACAGGAGTCACAGCCTTCTGCTCAGAAAGAAATGCTGTCATTGGAACATACCTTCCTTTAACACACCATGGCCTTCCTGGTGCTTCCACATATGTCCATGAACATTTGCATTCGGCCCCAGACTCAGAGATATAACGAGAAAGGCCCAAGAGAACCTCCAGGACACAGCACCCAGTTTGGGCGTATGTTGACATTTTAGCTAATAAAGCAATTTTGTTGACTATAATGCAAGGCCATAAGAAAGCCAGCTTCCTATCTCTGCATGCCCCTCACATCCTACAAGTAGAAAAGATTATTTAGACTGGACAAGTTAATCTCAGTTTTTCTAGAAGCCTGGAGGACAATTCCATGGGGTTTGTTGTAATTTACGGACTATTTAGAAAGGCTTCTCAGACCCGGGCCCATGAGCCCATCAGAAAGGACTTAACAGGAATCACAGAGGAAAATGGAGGAAAATGGAAAACTCCTGCCTTGCTGCCTTTTCTGTGCAATGCTTACTATTTTAGAATTCCCCTGGGAATTTTATATTAACTTAGAATTGCTTTTTTTTTTGCTATTTTTTAAAAATTATGAACAATATCAATTACATATAAAAGAATGACATACTCTTATTCTTCACACATTCATGTTGACAGTTTACCGACACATGTCCAATCTTATATGTTTTGTACTCCCACCAGCCCGTCCCACTCTGGAAATGTTCTGAAGCAAATCCCCGATGTCATTTTAGAATGGTGTTTCTAGGAGGGTGGGAATGACTCAGCTTCTGTAATTGGTGGTCTCGTAAAAAGCTTTAAAAACATGCTTGTGTGACATGCTGGCTCTTCCTGCACTGTGGGCTCCCAGGTGCAGGGCCACAGCGGTGTGGCTGTGTGCACCCATGCTGCAGATGGTGTCAGAACAGCTGGACAGGCCCATACGCTTCTCTCTCCCAGCCCAAGCTGGTTCACAAAGGCTCTAGTGCTTTAACCTGAACGTTTATAGCAGGAGGAAGCAAGGAGGGGGTAGGCGCTTGTACTTAGTGTCATCCCTCCCAGGCTGGTTAAGTTACTTGCTCAGACTATATATCATTGATAGGGACACTGAAGGGACACAGTGGAAAGGCTCTGAGATTACTGGCTTATAGGGTTTGGGTTTCAATAAGAAAAATTTAAGGTCCTCAGAAACTACAAGGTGAAGTTTTACAAAGTATTGATACAAACTTTCTCAACTTATATTTCTTATTTTTCCCTGTAAGGTAGAGAAATGATTGCCCAATTTGCAAATGAGGACCTGGGGCTCCGCCTGGAACTTCCTTGCAGCCCTGGCATACTCCTGCTCAGACCCAAGCTGTCCTCTGAGTTTGTGAGGCCAGGACCTTGGGATGTGAAGTGACAAGTGGCCAAGAGTTGTGTTCTGGGTTTTTCTTCTAACTTCCTAACTTGTAGCATTAACTTCTTATAGAAAGAATGGATGTGGCATTCTGGCAAGAAAGCTGGACTTGGGCACCAAGGTCCTATCCCCAACGCTCCCTCCAGGTCTCAGGGTCCCTTTCTGTGAATTGAGAGCCTGATTCATTCCCTTAGAAGGTTTTACACGAAGCAGGGAAAGCAGACACTGGAGAATTGCTGCTCTTAAAATAAAAAGGTTTATTGAGACATTTTGGTTGGAGTAGGCATATATTTTTACCTCTAACTGGCTTTTCTGACCCAAGGTCCCACTGGGCCCTTGGCCTTTCCACGAGACAGTCATGCTCAATCAGCTGAGCCAAGGCCAGCCCTGGAGCAGAGGGAGAGTTCAGGGCAACTGAAGGGCACACTGTTCCACTCTGCCTGCCCTCTACAGGATTGATGCACTTTGTCCACAGCAGACATCCCCACTGAAGGGACATGAAGATGGCTGTAGCCTCAGCTCTTCCTCAGTGAACCAAAGCCCAAAGAAGAGCACCAGGGCTCCCCAGCTGCTGAAGTTGAGTACATGTAATGCTTGGAGGAGACAAGATAGACAAGATCTCTGCCCTGGAGTGTAGAATATTAAATATGGCTCCACCTGTATAAATTAACTATATGGTTATCAACCACAGAAATATCCCAGCAACCAACATTAGTAAGCAATTTGGGATTCAAATCTGAAGCAAAAAAAAGGATGAACACCAGTGTTGTACAATGTTTTAGATGTCCTAGGCATTCAACCACAGTAGAAGCTTCACTGCCCTTGGCACCAGGCTCCTGCTCTGCCTGGGGAAGGTGATTCCATGTGTAACTGCCCTTTCCCAGGCAAGGTCCCTCATGGCCAGTGGGATGGTCCTCAGGACATGGTGTATCTCCCAGGAGTAACCGTGGCGGGGTCCAGAAGTCGGGAGAAGTGATTGTTGGGAGGTGATAAGTTGTCCTGTGAGCTCAGGGTTTCTCGGCTCCATCAGTGAAGACAAAAAGTGTTGGCTAAAAGGAAAAGGTATGCTTTGGCTAACACTTAGTTCTCTCAACACAGGAGTGTCTATCTGCAGCCTGGCCTCTCTGGCTCCAGGCGCAGCTCTCTAACTGCCCATTTCATATTTCCCCCTGTGTGGGCCTCTCCAATTTAATAGGCCCAGAAATACACGCCTTGCCTAATTACTCTGCCTCCCAGATCTCTGGCTGACAGAGACATTGTCTCTGCTCTGGCAAAACTCTGCAGTCCTCTTCAACTCACACCTCACACCCACGCCCAGTGCATCAGTGTATCCTAAGTGACTGTAAAACCTATTCTGCCGCCTCCAACGTGGCACCTTTTGCCTGGACACTCAACTTATTGATTTCCCTGTTCCCACTGCTGTCCCTCTGTGTAGTCAGTCTTCCCTTGGTATCATCAGGGGATTGGTTCCAGGACCCCTTTCCCACAAAAACCAAAACCACAAATGCTGAAGCCTCATGTAAAATGGTGTCGTATATGCATAGAGGCTACAGGAGGTTACGCCTACACATCACATTTGCGTGGATTCAGTGCTGTGCTCGGCACGTGGCAAATTTAAGTTTTGCTTTATGGAACTTTCTGAGATTTTCCAATTTGAGATTTGTTGAATCCATTGATGTAAAAACACAGAGGGCTGACTATTCATTTCTCTACTCAGTAGCCAGTGATCCTTTAGAAACATCAAGTCGTTATTTGTTGCAAACCTTCCCATGTTCACCCTCCCCCACTGCAAAGTCTCAGAAAAAAACCCAGGTATTGGCCCTGCATGGCAGGTCTCCACTACCTTCCTCTGGCTCTACCACTCTCTATCCCCCATCTCCCACCATTGTCAGAGCCTCTGGGCACATGCCTTTGCTGGTCCCTCTGGGTGTCCTTTGCCTAGAAGAGTGAGGAGGGGACTCTGAAGAGCCTCCCTGGCCTCCCTTAACTTACTCCACTATCTCCTGCCCGCTGCCCAGTGTGACTTCCTGCCTCTTCTCTGTTTGTCTCCACAGGACTTATCACAACCTAACATGTTGTTTTTTCCCTCTGTTCTATCTCTCATCTCACGGCTATCTGTTGCATCTCTCCCACCAGAACGTCAAGCAGTCTGTATTGTTTATTAGTGTGTCCCCAGCCTTGAAGGTGGGATTCACCCCTGGCTGGGTGAAGGAATGGACAGTGGGGCTCTCTACTTGGGCTCAAACTTCTGTGGATAGCTCCTGACCTGCCCAGATCTTCAACCTGCTGAGAGGACTGCCTGTGTCCCCCAGATTGGGACTTTGGACAGCCTTCAAGGGCCTTGGAGTTGATTCTGCCACCAGGCAGTGGCAGAGCCTGGGTTCCAACGTCCCCTGCTCCACTCACTATAAGTGTGACTTCAGGCAGGTGGCTTAGAGCTCTGTGCCTGTGGGGACAGCAAGACATGGTGTGTATGAGCACTTGGCACGATGCTGGCCAGTGCAGTGACTGCTTAATGTGGTTCAGCCACTGTTGTCTTTAGAACCACCTTCTCCCAATCCTGCCCCTTGTCTGAATCCAACACTGGCCAAGTACTGCTGGGTTCATGCTTTATGTTCAGTGTCATGTCTAAGATGTAGGCCCCATTAGCTCCGTTTGCAAGTGAGGAAATAGATCCCGGAAGGTTAAGTCACCCCAGTTTGCAGAGACCCAGCCAGAGCCCACCCCTTCACCCCTCAACTTATCAGCCTTCCCTGCATGACACAGCCACATCCTGAGACCCTTGTGCCTGCCATGAATCTGTCACCTCACCAAGCCTGTGGGAGTTAGTGGCAGGGTGGGCAGGGACTGCTTGGGAGGCCCAGCATCTTGTAAAGCCACCCCATGTCAGCACCCATAGGTGCTGCCTCTTGGTCCCTTCTCCCCCATGGCTTTTCCAGCTTGAACTCTCATCTTCTCTCTTGGAGTAGGGTCCCTCAGACCAATGAGGCCACCACCCTGCACTGAGGCAGCTATACCTTCTCCCAGATCTGCCCTAGGCTTCCGGGGCCTCTATGTCCTTGTTCACGTAATCGGGCTCCCCGTCATCCTCATCTGGACTTCCTGCAGGGGAGGAAGGTGCTTCTCTTGGGACTCGCTCTGTGGACCAGCAGGCAGACAGTCAGATGGTTCACAATGGACACACCCAACCCTGTTCCCCCACCCAGAATGCCCACCCTGGGGCTCAAACCCCCAGAGGCCACAAAACTGCCTGAAGGAAAAGCTGTTCTGGATGGTGTGTCTGTCCTGGCTCTGGGATTTGACAGAGATTTGTCCTACCTGGGGAGCAGAAGGAGTGTGACTCCATTCATGTAACTGGATTGGCAGCCTGCTGAGAAGGACCCAGCCTCAAAAGGCCATGGCTGCTGAGGGGCGTTTTGGCACGGTTCAAGGCCAATGCAGCTATTGATGCACTGGAGACTTCACCATGGAATCAGGTGGCCTGGCTGCAGGGGAGCCCACCCTGGCCTCCCCCTCCCAGGCCAGATCCCATAACTTCCTGTCCCCCATCCTCCTAGGCCAGGCTCCTTTGAACCTGCTGAAGTTGATCCCAGGAGCCCCTGCTCTCCAGCCACATACCCGTGACCCTCCTGGACTCTCTCCACTGCTGGATGGAAGCTGAGTTCTGATAGTCTTCAGATCCCTCATCGCCTGCAAGGAGAGTGCCAGGAGATGAGACGCAGGGGGGCATGACTAGTCCTCAGGCCAGTGAGGTGCCATGGGCCCTTTCAAAGAGGCATCCTGCACCCCCATGCTGAGCAGCCCCTCGGGGGCAGAAGGGATCACCCTAGCACATTCTCGCTGAGGTCTAGAATGATGGGTCCTCCTCCCAGGCCACAAGGTAGCCCTTGACCCAAAGGCACCAGAGATATCAGTAAACTTTCAGGCTTCAAGGCAGGCAAAACCTTTGAGCTGTGGGTACTTCAGATATTATCAGCCCCTGACAAGCTCTAGGTTGACAACCTCACCTGATTCGGGCTGTTTCTGCTTGCAGATGAGCACATTCTCATAAGAATTAGCATCCTCATCATCTGTTGGAGAGAGGGGAGAGGGCTTGGGGTGCACAGGGTCCTGTCCATCAAGCCTGGTTCTTCCTCCCTTCTTCTATCCCACCCTCCTTCAACAGATGACTTGTTCTGCCAAACCTCAGGGTCCCCCAGGGCCTTGAAAATTCTCCTAGATAAGCCTTGTAATGGGTTCTGGCCTGGCTCCATCAGCTGCCACCCTGGGCTCCCTCTCTGTCCTCCAAGGTCACTTCCTGAATGAACTAGGGAAGAGAGATTGGAGGATGGTGTGGCATTCAGGTCCAGGATGAATAATTGGAGGGAGGGAGGCCCATCTGTATCAGGCAGTGAGGGGCAGGGGCTAGGTGAGACAGGAATAAGGCCTAAGTTTATCTGGAGGCAGGACCCTTCAGGCAGGGCTGGGTGGGCTTGGAACCTTGCCCAAGGGCCTAGGCTGGGTATGGCATATCAAAGCCTGGTACCCTGGTATTGCAATGCCAACCACTGCCCTACCCAGCATCAATCTGTGTCACAGGGGCTCTGAGAAATGAGGGCCCCATCCCAAATTGGAAGAGGCAGGGAGGAAAGAAGAGGACTCCCCATCCCAGGCAGGAGCCCAGGCCTATGCACCAATCAGCAGGTACTGCCCACCCCCTGTCCTCAGTTTCTCTTCTGTAAAGCAAAAGTATTAAGGGCCTAGGGTTCCAACATCCTCAGAGTGTTCGGGGCTCAGTGTCCATCCATAAAGCTGTCCCATCCAGAGTCTTCTGAGGTCCCATTTGTGTCTAGCCCTGAGTGGGGCCTGCATGACAAGGGACCCAGCTTCCCCTTGCCCCTGCCCCTAGCTGCCTCTTGGTTCCTCATCCCTGTGGCCCACCCCCACAATTCCCATGCTTCTCTTCCCTCCTCTGCACTTGGGCTTCTGCTGTGGTGTCAGCTCCCTCATCCCACCCCCCCCCGCCGCCACCATCACCACCACCAAACTCCGCCATCCATCTAAACTGAGGCCTAGCTTCCTCTGGCCCCATGAGTGTGACTTCTGAGTTGAGCTTCTTCACTGCTCCTCCCTACGCCCCTCCTCCTCCTCCTCTGCCTCACCTTCCCTGGGCTTCTGGAACCGCCCCCAGTTGTAATATTCCACGGCGACGGGGTCTCTGACAAGAAAACAGACAGAGCACCAATTTCTGGATAGGCCCAAGGTCAGGGTGAAGGTTTCATAAAGGACAGTGAGGCCAAGGCTGCTCCAGCCATCACGCCCCCAGGGGCCCATGGGAGGCTCAGCCAGAGTCTCCCCCTATTTTTACACCCTAATTCCCTGGATCTCTGAGCCACCCTGGAGCTGAGGGCATGACTGTCTGGCTCCAGCCACCTTGCCATGTGATCCTAGACAATTTCCCACCTGCATTAAATCTCAGTTTTACCCCTCTGCGAGATAAGGCATCCAAGGGCCTTACCTCTCTCAGGTTCCAGGTGCCCCTATCACTTGTCTCTTACTGGGTGATGCTGGATGAGTCCCCCCAGACAGCCCCTCCCCAAAGCAGGGCCATGTCCCTGTTCCTGTACCCATAAAGCCATGGACACGTAAAGAGAAACAATGCTACTGAGGGCCTGCCTGGGCCTGGGCTGTCAGGTTCAAGGCCAGGAGGCCTTTATAAATAAGAAAGTCAGGGCAGTGGGGATGGGGAAGAGGTTCCAGGGTAGGGAGAAGGCCACTCACATGTAGGCTGCCTCTGATTCATGTCTGCTTCCTGCAAGAGGAGGCAGAATTAGTCCTGAGCACCAGGTGTTGGGTCCCCAGCACAGGCCCCGTGTCCCCGGAGCCCACCTACCTTTGCTGAAGTTCTGATACCTGGGGGATGCTGAATCTGGAAGAAAGACCAGGTATTTCCTACTTTCACACCTTTGTACCTGCTCTCTGTCCCCTCTTCCACTAAGCTAATCCCATCAGGCCTCCCAGCCTGGCTCAAGATCCTCCATGTGCATCCTCTGCAAAGGCTTCCCTGTCAGGCCTGGCTCCCTTGTCCCCTTCCCCTGCGACTCCCCCGCACAGTATTTGTCCCATAAGTATTCACCTGTCTCAGTCCCACCTCACCCCTGCCCACTCCTGAGTCTGAGGGTCACTCACCCTGGAGACTGGGAGAGAAGTGCAGTAGCTTGTCCTTCCTGTAGGGGAGGGGAAGGTAGGGGCTGAGGAGGGGCCATGGTGAGAGGCCCCAAGGTTTCTGGGAGTTTGAAGGCCACAGCCCCACAGCCCTCTGGTGAGGCCTTCTGAATCCAGGACTGGAGCTCTGAGATCCGAGGAGGGAGTGATGTCTTGACCTGGGCTCAGCCAGGCGGGGATCCCAGGGACCACCTTCTCATTTCCTCCTGTGGGGCTGTGACCCCTTTGGGGCCAAGACAGGGAGCTCATCCTACCTTGCTGATGCCATATCATAGACTGTGTCCACCAGTGGCCCTGGCCAGGGCTGCCCAGCCACTGCAAAGAACAAGGTATTGGCTAGGCCCCCAGCCTAGCCCATCAGTGTAGCCCCTCCCCCCTCTCCCACCAGATCATGTGTGCCCATAGCCTCAGGGCAGTGAGGACAGAAGGGATTTTGATATGAACCCCCAACCCCAAGCCCGGCCCCTGGGCCCGACTGTTGGGGGACTCACAGGAATAGGTCCGGGCCACCACAAAGTTCTGTTCATTCTCTTGCCTGTAAATACATAGCACTGTGCTGACCTAGGGCCTGGCCTTGCACAGCTCAGGGACAGAGAGAGGAGAGATGGACAGATAGGGACAAGGAACAGAGAGGTGGGACACACCAGGGTGAGAGTGAGGAGGAGCTGCTATCCCTCTGGGCCTTGGATCTAGAGCCCTGCCCCCTGATACCCTCATTCTCTGGACTACCCACCCAACCACCCACTGGGTGCCCACCCTTCTCACATGGCCCTGGGCTAGACCCAGCTGCCAGAGGGACCTATTCCCCGACGGGGCTTTCCCAGGATTCCCAGGAGATGGTCAGTGTTAGCAGGCAGCCCTGAGATTCTGGGGCGTCATGGTTGGGGGTGGCTGCTCAGAGACCCAGCGGTGATTTCAACCAGGAACGACAAACAGGTTTCCCCTACCTCAGGAGTGTTTACCATTCCTAGGAGAGCACACTCCTCAAACATACCATTTGTTCCTAGATAACGAACTGGTGGGACAACTTTAAGGCTTAGCAGACCCACCTAGGTCTCTAGCCATTGCCTAGTGACCCCTTACTCCTCTGAAACACTCCCTTGCACCTAAGTGTGGCCACTTGACTAAGCCCTGGTCAGTGAAAAGTAAGCTTTCCAGGAAAGCTCCTTAGAGGAGTCACTGACAACTGGAGTACAGCATTTTGCCCTTCTGTTTTAATCTTACTAAAGCCTGAAATGCAGGAATCAGGGCTGGAGCCTGAGCTGCCATTTAGGACCAGGAAAGGCCCTTGAGAGTGGAAGCCACCACTAAGGACGGTGGAGCAGATTAGCTAACTGTTAAAGCATGGTGGTCTCCTCCCCTGGCCTAACATGGGTCCTGGCCCAGCCTTCCAGGAGCTCCTGGGGCACTGGGGCTCAGGGAGACCTGATTTAGGCAAGAGGCTTCCAACCCACAGGCTAGAGTCAGACTTGGCTCCCAGGAGGAAGTGATGCAGGAGCTGGCCATGGTGTGCACAGTCTTTTCGTGTAGGCCGGCAGGACTGAACCCAAGTGAGGTGGGAAGAACCGAAGGCTTCTTTCTCCTCGCCTCCCACCCCAGCCCCATTTTCCTACCCCTTACATGAAGAGGTTTAGTCTACATAGCTCTAAGATCAATCGGGGGCCTGCAGTGGTCAGGGACTGAGGAGGAGGAGAGAGGAGAAATACTGGGGAGGCCTGCTTTGGGGCAGGGGCATGGGGGACAGCAGGGAAGCCCAGCCCACCCCGATGGAGGTTGTGGGCTAGAGACCTGGAGGGCTGAGTGGCCAAAAAAGCCTGGAAAAAATCCAGCCTTGGCCCCAGGGGTGGGCCTGGTTGAGAAAATTCTATTTTCAAGTCTCACTGTGGTTTTTCAGTTGCAAAAGGAAATGAGAAAGGATGTGTGTGCACACAGTTGTATGTGAGTGGCCACTCGGGCGTGAACACAAGTGCTGCATGTGCGAGAAGTGCATGCATGAGCAAGTGTGCAGCGAGCATGTGGGTGCGAGTGGGCATACAGGCCTGTGGATGTGTGTACGTGTCGGCCTCAGAGTTCCCCCAGGTTCTCCATCAGTCACTTTCCTACTCAGTGTCAGAACACCAATGGCTGCTGCCCCCTTGCCTGGGCTTGTTCGTGGGCCACCCCCTGGTCTGCTGCATCTAGCGTGGCTGACTCTTCCAGGGCTCACAGAGTGACCCACCTGCCTTCAAAGTGCCTAGAGTTCCATCCACCCAGGTCTTGCCACTTTGCTGGGGTCACTGGCCCCATTTCATCTCTATCCCACCTCCCTGCTGCACATAAGCCCCTTCTTCCAGCACTGTGTGGCTCCCTTGGCCCTTAGGACAAAGGCCAAGTCCTCACTCCAAAATCAATGCCCTTATCCAGCTCATCTCTCTCAAGGCACACTGTACCTGCCACCTCAGCCCTGGAAGACAGAGTCCACCCAGGTCCTATGTCAGCGACTGCCCACCGTTCTCTCTCTCTAGGATGTCCTCTCTCACCTCTTTCTCTCTTAAAATTGTTTCCACCTCTTCCGTCAGGCCTCCTCTAATTCCCCAGGAGACATGCCCACCTCTTCCCCTGAACTCCTCTAGCATTTTCCGGGGGAAACTTGGACGCAGCTCACATTGCGCTTTGTACTCATTCTCTGCCCCCCACCCCAACACACTGCGGAGGGCAGGATCCCTCTGTCAACACAGCCCCCACCACCAGCACAGTGGGCTGCTCGTGGGGTCACAGGGAGGCTCTCTGGAGGTACCCCTGGGCCAGCTGGAGAGTGGCATCCCCTCCTCCTGAAGCCCTCCTTGACCAGGCTGAGGCAGGGCCTGGACAGCCCCTGGGTGCCCCCCTCTCCCTCCTCTGACAGTTCAGGATCCCCCCACCCCCACCCCGCCCCAAGCCCCGTATGGAGGAAGTGTGAGAGAAAGTATGAGGGAAGGGTTCAGGGATGCCTGAGGGGACACCCACATGGATGTCCACGCCCAAGGCACACAAAGTCACTCGACTGGGGACACTGTGGCACTCACAGATTCCTCTGCTCATAGATTTTCTCAGACCGCTTCACACCTACAAGAATGGATTGGGATTAGCAAGTGTCCCAGAGCCACAGCACCCTCCCATCCTGTCTCCCCTGTACTCTGTGAGGCCTCAGAGAAGACATGAAGGCTGAGCAATCAATCATTCTGAGCCACCTGAAGTCAACAGGGTGTTTCTCATCATTTATTTAGGAGAACAGACGTAGGGAAGGTGGACGACCCAGGTAGCCCAGCCCCCCCTCCTTTGTTCAAAGCAAACACCCAGATGTTCACCCTTTATCTAGCAAAACCAAAGCCCACAGTGAGCTAGATCCATTGTCTTCAGGGACAGTTTGGGGCCACCCCTTGGGGATGTCACCCCCACCCTTTGAGGCTTATCAGGCTGCCCTTCCAACCACAGCCAGGTCTGGGCCTATGAGTGTCTCTGGGTACACGCCTTCTCCTCTATCGTGCCCATGACCCCACCCACCCCTCCCCACAATCTTGCCTTTACCTGGGCGGGAGCAATGTACACACAAGCTGGCCACAGTCCCCAGCAGCAACAGCAGCAGAGCTGCCCCTGGCCACAGCAGCTCGGTCTCCACACTCATGTCTGCTCCTAGCCACTCTTCCTGCAATGCTACAAAGTGGGGCACCCCATGAGCCAGGGCTGGGGGCTGTGGGGCCACGCCTCCAGGAAACCACCCAGCCCCTACTCTCAGGTTTCTGACCTCTACAGTCCCCTGATAGCCCCCAGCTAAGTCGAGGGGGAGGACTTGCAGAAAAACCAGGCTGTGACCAGACCTATTTTTTTTTTATCTGACTCCAGATCCCCACCCCTGCCGCCCAAGGCCAGCATCAACACTTAAAAAGTGCTTGAAGGTTCTGGGGACTCATCAGACAACGCAGTGTGTATGTGCACATTTCTACATTAAATTCACACAACTGTCTTTTGAGGGAGAGGCTCACTTTTCACAAATGAAGAAACTGAAGCCAAACATCCTGCAGTTACTAAGTGGAAGGGCAGGATTCAAGTCCCAGCCTTCAGACCCTAACTCTAGCTTCGTTCACTACATCTCTTGCCTCCTGTAAATCCTGCTGTGCTCCCCAAGCTCAGAGGCCGTGAACCCTTCTGCACAGGAGCCCTCAGCAGCCCCCATCCATGGACACCTGTCCACCCCATCTCCTGGGTAGGCTGAGAGTGGGATTCCATTCCTTAAAGATCTGCATGCCCAGATTCCTCACTGTTGTGGGAGCTTGGAGTGGGGAGATCAAGGAAGACTTTTTGGAGGGTGAACCTGAGAGCACGGGAGAAGTGTACTCAGGATAGATGGACCTAGCATGCTGCTCATGGTGGCTGGTGGGATATGCTGGGAGGGCAAAGGCTGGCAGGGAGAGGTTGTAGGCCAAGAAGGCCCTGAATCCTGGTCTGTCTTAGTCAGTGGTTGGCCCAGCCTTGGGGCCACACTGTGATTGTCAGACCATGGCAATCACAGCCATGCACTGGGGCCCGGTGAATGTAAGAACAGCCTCAAATAGCCAGGCAGGACACAGCTGAGGGCAGGAGGGGACCTACAAGTAGGCCATGCCCCAGGTGGGCTCATGGAGGCCCCTCCACTGAACATTCCCACTGTGTACACCTGTGCTTGTGCGTCGGGCACCTGGGAGGAAGGCCTCTCCCCACTTCACAACTGGGGAGGATGAGGTCTGGGGCGAAGCTGAACTTGGTACTGCCCATTTCTTGCTCCCTGAAACCTGTGAGCTTTCTCCATATCTCTGAGCATCCTGAATCCCTGTAGCAAATATAACAAGGAAACTGCAGAGCAGAGCCTGGGTCAGGGACCCATCACAGAGAAGTCACTTCTCCTCCAAAGCGCCAAGTGAGTCAGTGGGATCACAAGAATTCCCAAACCTTGTGACTGGCCAGCCTCAGCTCCCCCTCCTCTTGGAGGCTGGTCACTACTTCCCCAGCTTGCACCCCTTGCTCTGGCTCATGTGGCTGCCCCAGCGTGCTCACCCCCACCCCCCGAGCACTCTGTCATGGCCCAAGTCCATGGCCCAAGGCTGTGTGAAGTTGGGAGCACCTGCCTTACAGAGAGGACTCCTGGGGTCAAATCCTGCCTGTGTGTCAGCATTTCCTAGCCTTAGTTTTCTCATCTGTGAAACGAGGATCAGTCACATCCAGCCTAGCTCCTGGCCACAGCTTCCTGAAACAAACCTGCTGAGGGTCTTATTTCCAGTTGGCTGGTTGGAGCAGCTCCCTCAGACTCCTGCCCCTTTGTCTTTTGGTTAGGACAGCAACTCTTCCTGCCCCCAAAGGAGATTTGGGCACAGACACGAGGGATGGGTCGTACACATGCCCCCTACAAGAGCCTTGGACAGAGTGGTCCACTCCCGGCTGCTTCCACAGGCTTCTTAAGACCCCGAAAGCAAGTTCATACTCTCAGCCTGGCATTTTTGAGGCCCAGCATCTGGCCTGCTGACCTCTGGGGAAGGGTGGCCCTCCATCCCAGAAAACCCCGACCACCAGAGAGCCCTCTTGCTTCCTGAGGTGAGAGGTACACTGTGGGGTGCCCCCAACCCTGGCTCATCTCCACCTAACTGGCCATATGGGAGGACAGGGATGGAAGCATGAGGACAAAAATTCTGACCGCAAACACAAACGGAATCTCGGCATCATGGGTCTTTTGCCTTTTTGTTAAATGGGGGAAATAATGACACTCTTCCCGTGGGTTTGTCACATGTGGCCTGGCATTGAGATGACACATATAAGGTGTTGGTGCGGGGCGGAGTACAGCTGGCTGTGACCCCCATGACTGGCCATTATCATGGTCTCCATGAAAGGGGCAGGGGCAACCACAGCCTGACAGGGCCGGAGCTGGTTGGGTGACCTGCAGCAAACCATGTGGAGCAACTTTACCTCGTCCTCAGACACCTGGCGCCTGAGCCTCCCTCTATTTGGGTATCATGCTGGGACCCTGGGAGGGGCTAGGATCAGAAGAGCACCTGACCCTTACCCACACACCTCAGTTAGTTGTCACAGACATGTGTAGCATCATGTGGGAGACACCGGCTCCTCTCTTCCCAGAGAGGTCCAGAGAGATGAGAACTCTGTCCAAAGTCACGCACCTGGCCAGCCACAGAGCCAGGGTCCAAACCCAGGGCAAGCTGCCTCCAAAGGCCACATTCTTTTAACTTTTCTTATATTATGTTTTTAAAAATCATGAAATATTTTTTAAAAGACTAATCTGGGAAAAACTCCTGTGGCTACTCTACCTTCCCGACTGAATAAATCTGCCCTCTCTCTTAGCTTTCTACCTATGCTCTAGAGCAGGTGGGACAGGGTGAAGGTGGAGGGAGAGGAGGCTAGGCCCCAGGAGAGGCAGGCCCAGCAGCCCCAGGAGGCCCCAAGAAGCCAGGCAGGGCTGGGTGGGGCTGGGGGTGGGGGAGGCCACCACAGCCGGTGGCTATGCAGGCCAAAATAGCACAAGGGGAAGTGGGCAGTTTTCATATGAACAAGGTTTGCAACAAACCGGCTGTGGGAAAGCCCTTGATTCTGGGCCGGGTGGGCCTCAGTGTCCGAGCCTTTTGCTCAGAAAGCCCCTTGGAGATGATCCTGCTCACTCTCCTAGTTCTTGTCATGCTGTAGATGGAGAAACTGAGGCCCACTAGGGTCGCAGGGCAGGCTGGGCAGTGAGGGTGGAGTGAGCGGTCCCAGTCTGAGCCCTGGGAAGACTATCCACTGGGCTCTGCTCTGAGGTCTATTTTGTTTCCCCAAATGACCTTGGCCTTCAGCTGGCTGAGAGGTCTGTAACGGAGCCTCTCAGTGTTCAGGTGACTGGTGCAGGGCTTAGGAAGCCCTTGTCCCAAGGCAGAGATAGGGAATGGTGAAGGCCAGGGCCACCTCTTGACAGAGCTGGGTACAAGGAGCTCCCCAGGAACTCCAGCCTCTCAGAGCTCCAGCAGAGAGCTGGCAGGCCAGGCTGGGGAATGGGAGGTAGCAGCCAGGACAGTTACTTCCATCTGGCCTGGGGCAGGACCTGGATACGTTTGCCTGTGGAGTCTCTCCCAACCTCTGCATCCCGTGGCAGAGATGTTACAGTCCCATTTCATTAAAAAACCCAAAGCTTATGGGTCTGGACCTAGGGAGCCACTGTCCTGGTCCTTCACCAGTCTCTGGAGATGACGGGACTACTAGGGGGGCTTCCCAAAGCTGTGCAGGCTGGGCTAGGGAGAGTGAGAAGAGGAAGGTGGCTGGAGCTCCAGAGACAGACTACCTCTCTGAGTACCACTGGGCCCGGGGTAACAGCTTCCTAACCAGGAGCACCAGGGCAGTAGGGCTAAGAGGGGGTGCCAGGTGTCCTAACATCTTCCCACCCCATTCAGCGGGCCAACAAGCACTCCTGCTGGGCCAGCAGGGCCGCTCCAACCCCCACAGGGTGTCAGGGGTGTAGCAGCCTCCAGACTCCTGCCTCAGGGCCAGGCTCCAAAAACTCCTGGGAAAGGCTTACCTGAGAGTTGGGGGCTCTTCACTGCAACCACTTCATCCTGAGTCCACACACCTGCCTGAGCTGATGCTAACGCCACAGACACCGACGGGCAGCAGGCAAGGCGGCGGGCTTCCTGTCAGCCACTGAATCATCCCTCACACATCCGCTGCCCTGCCGGACAGGCTCTGCTGGGAGCAGAGACAGAAACACCCCCCCGCCCCCGTGCTCTCTCACTCTCGCTCTCGCTCTCGCTCTAACACACACACACACACACACACACACACACACACACACACACACACACATTGAAATAGGCATAAAGAGAAAGAATGAGACAAACACAGTCACAGAGAGAACAGAAAGACATGGACACACACACACTAAATACACATACGTAAACACAGGTCACAGGGATAGGAAGAGACACACAGGGACAGGGAGACAGAATGAAGTGGGGATGCTCACATGGACACACAAGGCAGAGAGAAAGTAAGAAGACATGAAGAAACACACACTAAAGAACATTCATAAACACAGAGATACACATCCACACTGAAAACATGAACACACCGAGATGCCCAGACACACACACACACACACACACACACACACACACACACACAGAGAAAGAGAGAGAGAGAGAGAGAGAGAGAGAGAGAGAGAGAGAGAGATTGAGGCAGGGAGAGAGAAGCCGGGAGAGAATGAGATACACACACACGATACATAGAGATACAGAGAAGGACAGAGAGAGAGAGAGACAGGCCGTGACTGAGCCTGAAGTCAACCAAGAGACTCAGACTCAGGAGAGGGAGACACGGCTAGATAGAGACACACACACACAGCCTACCAGAGACACATTCAGAGTGAGAGAGCCAGAAACAGAAAGATAAAGACACTCACAGAACAAGAGTCCCAAGAATGAGACACATAGCACACACACACACACACTCACACACTGAGAACATGGGGCATATGTGGACCGGGCAGACAGAACAAACAGCTCGCAGCGAAGAGCCAACAGAGGAATGGACAGCTACAGGCATTGGAGGGAAGCAGGCAGAAGGACCTGAGAAGGAAAGACGCTCATAGCCCTCCTCCATCCTGGGAGGGTTTTATCACCCCCACTTTCCAGAGGAGGCTCGTGGAAGTGTGGAGCAAGGTGAAACCACTGACAGTGTGACCACAGCCCCATTCTGACTGGCCGCTGGCCCTGCACCAGCCCCTTCCCTCATCTGTGAAAGATGTGATGCAAGGTCTGGAAGGCACTGGTCCAGGGGGAGAGATCAGTAATAGTGAGTAGTGCTGCAGTGCTTACGCTGCTGGTCATTAGTAACTTGCCCAAGGCCATGAAACTATTAGGGAAACCCCACCCACCAGAGACCCCAGGGAAGCCTCCGAGGGTCCCTCATCTCCCAACTGTCTGGCACTTCAGAGCCTGATTTCTCCGGCTCTGGGGGCCCCTCTTGGTTCAGGGCTGGGTGTCTCCTGTGTCCCCCAGGAGGCGGTGACCAAGACCTCCAGCAGCCCAGGCTCAGCCAGGGCTGGTAAAGGGGGAAGTACAGACAGGAGGCCCAGCCTTAACGGAAATGGAAACTGAGGGCTGGATCCATGCTGCTGCCACCTTGTGGGGAAGAATGGTGACACATGGACTGGAGCTCGTTTCAGGTGTCAGTCCATGGGCCCTCAGTGTCAGACACTGTCCCCATCTCCACACATGGTGGGACTAGAACTAAAACCAACCCCTCTGATTCTCAACCCTGTGCCTGTGCAATAACCACAATGAGCCCTCATTCCATGTGGGAAATGCTGCATTTAATTCCCAGTCACTCTTGCCAGCTGGACGATAGTTTCTTATACAGGTGAGAAGATGAAGGCTCACAGAGGCTAACTGGATTTGAATCCAGACTCCCAAAGCCTCCGAAGCCCATTGTCTTTCCACCACCCCCAAGTGCAGAGACATCAGTGGGTGCACACCAGCAGCCCTCCTTGCTGGGCTGCCTGCCTGACCCTCCTCATACAGCTGGGACAAACCTGCATAGGTTTCCATCAATCCATGGACCACATACCTCCCAGGGGTTTTCTGCTCAGAGACGGTCAGAAGCCCCAACATGTCTAATGGGAAAGAAGGTCTGTTCTACACTTCTGGCTTCTGTCTTGGGCCTTAGCAATGGCAGGTGCTGGAGTAACCTCCAACTACTGGCAAAAAGTCTCCAGATTCAACCACACTGTGGCCAGGAGCCCTCTTGTGTCCCGGGCCCACAAAATCAGGGGCCTGTCAACCCAAAGACCCTTATTGGACCTGAATGGAAGGAGTACCCTGCCCCCTTTCTAGGCAGTCCTCAAATTCCTCTGAATTCTGTTTTATTTATAACACATTCAGCTGTGAATTAGAAATTAATCTGTAAAAAACTATATATGGCTCTTGTCATCATATAAATTCTAGTGTTTTTTCAAACTCACTGAGTTTTGGTATATTACATTGTATATAACAAAATTTACCATTTTAACCATATGTTTAAATGTGCAGTTCAGTGGCATTAATTATAGTCATAATACTATACAGCTACAACTATTTCTATAACTTTTCGTCACTGCTAACAAGGCTATTTGGCTTCTCAGTTCACAGCTGAGGAAGTTGTGTGCATACTTGCTATATAGAAGATGCCTAGGTAGTGACACACCAGCTCTAAGAACTCTCAACAGTCTATGGCCATGTCACCCTGAACAAGCCTGATCTTGTCTGATCTCAGAAGCTAAGCAAGATCAGGCCTGATTAGTACTTGGATGGAAGACCACCTGTGATACTGGGTGCTGCAGGCATAAAACTCTCCACAGTTCCAAGGCTGAGAATCTCCTATCACATTCTTTAAAGGCTGACGAAAAGCTATGAAATTAATTCATAAAAATGCACCTTAACAAGTACACACATTATTTAAATTACCTGGATCCGGCTGCCACCTCCAGCTAAGGTGTGAGCATCATTCCCACCCCTCTCATCCAGCCATTTATGATATTTCTCCTTGGCTGTGAACTCACTATCCAGTGGAACCTAGAATATTCTAATCTGCCTCCTCCCACCTAAACTCCCATTTTTCATCTTATTTCTAAAGCTTCATAAAAATCTTAAAAAGTATCATGCTGTCTATAAGCATTTGGAACTAATTTTAAATCTATTATAAACTTGATCCATCCATTTGTGAGTATAGTTCATTCCTTTAGACTGCTGCACGATAGCCGTCAACTGAATATAGCTCTGCAGCCATGTTCTCTAGTACACACCTGGGAAGGGAGCTACTGGACTATGGAGTATGAGAATATCCAATTTTCGTTTTCGAGTTCATTCTCCAGAGGCTGCACCCCTTTATACTCTTATCTATGACAAGACCCACAAATTCTCTAGCGAAGTGGTTTGTCAGGCTTCTTAACATTTGCCATTTGAATGAGTACAAAGTAGTATTTTCTTTGCAGTCTTGACTTACAATTCCTTAATTGCTAATGAGAAATTATACATAATTTTTTGGCCATATTTCATCTGTGAAATGTTAATATTTTGGTTTTCTCTTGGGTTGTTTTCCTTTTACTAATTTGCAGGAATTCTTCATATACCCTTCATGTTTTAGTTTGTAACTTGTCTTTTCCTTTTTTGCTTTGATAAAGTACTAGACCTGAATGGAAGGAGTACCCACCCTGCCTCCTTTCTACACAGTTCTCAAATTCCTCTGAGTTGTTTTATTTATAAAGCATTCAGCTTTATAAATAAAAAATCTAGTAAGCATAGTCTTAACTTTAAGAGTATTAATGTATGTGAGGAAAACTTCTACCAATTCCAAGGAATCCCTCCCAATCCCAAAGATAAGCTTCTAGGCCAGTAATAATTTTATTAACACTTTATTAACAGGTACAAGAAACAAATTCTAATGTCCAAACTGAATACCAAAGACCCTGCCCCTGCGAAATAGTTTGCCTTTATTCCTATATTTAATATTTTACAGTTAGAGGGTGGTTACAGATGGAGGAAGAAGTTAGTAGTAGGTTATATTTAAGTACATAGTCTTCATATTTTGGTTCACTTTCATGACAAAAAAACTGCAAAAGATTAAGATACTGGATGTATTATAAGCCTATTAACCTCACAAAAGTGAGAAAGTAACTCAAACATCTCAATGTTGTTAAAGATTGGTCAAGAAAACATGATAGAGCAAAGCTCCTCACCAAAATAGGACACATGTAGCCAGGCCCAGGCCAACCTGCTCCTTTAAGTGAGAGAAGCCCAGCCGATCACGCGATCTGTCCTTTGTGCAGTCTCTCTCCAGGGGAACCTGAGGCTGATTCATTATATCACATGCCTGGCAAACCCAATTTGGGAAGGGTAAGGCAGACCAGGGAATAACCATCTGTGGCACACACCATGGGCTGCTGTTCTGTATTGAAGATCCTTTAGAAAGTCCAGAAAGACACTCCATCAGTCTTCCCTCCCGACTTCTCTGAAAGAGCACTGGTGAGAAGTTCCGTTGGGTAGACAGCAAGGAGCAGTTGAACAGAAAATGGGCTGCCTACCCCATTCTCTACTAGCCCAAGAAGCCCTGGGGACAACACTGGGCTCCTTCAAGTCCTACTGCGGTTGACATTCCAGAGTCAATCTTGTTACAGTGACAGTGACCCTGCATGACCTCAACTGCCATTTGGACCTGGAGAAAAGAACTGAGGAAAAACCAAAGTGTATTTAAAACACAACTCCTGAAAAGAGCCAATTATGAGGCTGCTTAAAAAACAGGTACAATCTCTAGAAGCCACAGGTCACTGTCTCATCATACCACAGAGCCTCAAGCTGGAGTGGCTCTCCAAATTGAAGTTATTTAGCTCTTCTTGTTCTAAACCTAATCTCTACTAAGTAATCTTCACTGAGAAAACCAGGCTATTCCTTAAAAATCAGGAACTGAAAGTGGACACTAGGTAACAATTTCAACACCTCCCTCCTCCACACAAACACCCACCTCCTGACCTCTTCCCTCTTTTTGCATCCTGTTCCCTAACGCTTTCCTGAAGAAATTAGGCATTTGAATTGTGATGGGAAACCCAGGCTTCTCAAAGTCAGCCGTGGAAACTATTCCTTTCCTAAGACCTGGAGAAACAATCTGGCCTCTGACAAAATGGAATCTGTGGTTAAGAATGTTCTGAGAAACTCACGCCCCTTATTAAAAGGGCCTCATCTGGAACTTTGACAAAGTTTCTCTGAAGCCAGCTCAGGAATAGCAGAGAAATCAGGCCTCAAATATCTGCCTAAACCTCTCTGGAACATTTACATAGTTGGTGTACACATTTGTGAAAATGATTTTATCTAGGTGCTTCTATGAAAAAGACATGCCCTCCTTTTTGTTACAGATGGGATGCAGATACTAAAATGCTTTTGGAAATATTACACACCAAGGAAAGAGGTGCCTGTGAGAAGAAACCACTGCAAAGTTATAGCAACATCTGGGGGAGGTAAGAAAACAGCTGCTCAGGAGTTCCATTTCAGCTCTAAGAAATCCCTGAATTTCTGGGAAAACAAGTGTGTGAACATTCCACAGGCCCTTCAAAGGCAGACTCCAAAAGGACCTTTGGATAAAAGCCTTAGAGTTATATTTCAAGCCTCTGGCCACTAGCACCAAGAAATCCCTCCAGAAGACCAAGTCCTAACTCCTCAACTTAGGGCAGAGGGTTTTCAGTCTCAGAGATTCTCTCCCACAAAGAAAATACCAAACAGGCATCAAGTCCTCTCTCCTCCATGCTCTTAGCCTGGGAGCAATGGAAGTAAAGTTACTCATGTACTGGCCACAACAATACTGATTCTTCCAACTTGGTTTCTTCAGATAAAGCTGCAGTCAAGGTTCTTGCTTTAAGACAAGTGAATCCTGAAGGGTGCCAAATCCTCTCCTACCACCCTCCTCCGCCAGCCAGGCATGTTCCAGACAGCTCAAAGCTCTGCACCTTGCCCACTAAGTCCACCAGAAACCCTAAAACTACCAAACTACACAGCAGTGCCTCCCAAAGACATATGACCTGCTTGCCATGGGAGCAGCACCCATCACTGTCAAACAGTGCCCAGAATTTCTTCTAAGAACAAGCTGTTTAAAAATGAAAGTGCACACTGTGCAAATAGTTGATTTTTTCCATAATGGGAAAAAAGTCCCTTTACTCAACCAAAAACTACAGCCACACCATATGTAGGCTTCTGTGTTAGGTAAATTACATTTTTAGGAAATGAGGGGGGAAACAAAAACTGGCATCCTATTTCTAATTATCACGAGCTCTTAAGATAATTTCACCAATCCTGTTAACTTCCAAAAGATGCTTTTCTCACTTAAATTACAGTACACTCCACTAAATACAGATGCTGCTTCCCAAATTTAAAACTGTTAATTTCATAAGCAGCTAATAAGAACTCAAAAATAAAGACAAGCATTAAATATTACGTAAGGTTTTCTTTTATTTAAAAGATCATTCACAAAATACCATATCCATAGATTTACTTTCTGTCATATAGCTGAATGTGTAAGTGTTTGGAATTCCATTCTTACATTTAAAAGTCAACTGGATTCCCAGAAGTTTAGATGAATTTGTTTTGTTCTTAATCTTTTCCACATTGAAAATGTTAAGTAGGTCATCTGAAAGCATCAGGTTTGAATACAACCACATAATGCATGTCTTTCTTAAGTATTGGTGTTACACAAATGGTTCTTATTTCAGAAGCAAAGATGACAGGTGGAAGGAAAGAAGGGAGAGTTCTGTAAATTGCTGAGACCTTATAACAGAGTAAGAGAAGCAAGGGATGCCAGCTCGTGACAAACTACTATCTAAGGATAATGCGCTGCGTAGGCCAGGCTACCCCTCAGCCCTCCAGTCATGCTGGTGAGGGTCTCTAGCTGCTGGCTGACCCTGAATTGCTCCCAAAGGAACTGACTGAAACTTGGGTGTTCAAGAATTTAATTTGTTCACACATAGGTGTTCAAGCTCAAAAGCTACTGCCTAGGCCCCAAGCCCTGGGTAAAAGCTGAACACCGTACATGGGAACAATAAACTTTGTCCCAAAGATGAGACCTAGGAACTTATAGCCACCTACCACTTATTTTAAGGTTCTTGACAGCTCTGCATAGTAAAATTCTCAATTCATCAAATAAACAGTAAAGTGCCAGATTCTAGGCCCATTTTCATCATAAAATTAAGGGATGGTGGGAAGCACAGTATCTCATTGTTACTTATACAAGGGAACAGATAGACACAAGGGAGAGATGCAGAAAACACAGACAACAGGGATTTGGAAAAAGCAATGTCCACACTATAAATTTAGCCTAGCACTGCTGTGCCACCTCTACCACCACCCTTTAGTCCCCCAAAGCACCTGTGCCCTGCAGAAGGGAAAACAGCAGCAGGAGTTTGCTACATCCAGCCAGCCAGAGGAGACTCTGATAGAGCTGGTGAAAGGAGGGATCCAGTTTGGACATGGTACTGAAAGAGCAATAAAATATGTGAACACAGTAGTGCATTCAATTGATCTATGTGAACTCCCCACCAACATTTCACATTACTCTTAGGTTTCACTGTTTGAAATCTGAGCCTATTTGGCTTGAATAATCCATATGGGGTGGGGGTGGAGAAACAGAGATAGGACTACCTATAAATAGGGAGGGGAAGGAATTTGCAAGTATCAACAGATATTTTGTCCTTATTTTGAAAACAAGGTGCCTCAAATTCTGTTATGTTGATCAAAATCGAATAAAAACAAGGTGCTATCCAATTTGTGACTTCTCTGTTTTTTTCGTGGAAGCCACAGCAATACAGAACTCAACATGCAGGTCAGAAGAGAAGCACTGAGGAAAATCAAAGAAAACGACTAAAGTCTGGCCAGGGTGTCTGAAGTAAAAAGAGAAAGCAAAGGAGAAAAATGAAGTAGCACCTCAATCCAAAGAGCTCCCACATGGTGGCTACCTTTGTTCCTCTAGACAAACTCATGTGCTGGAAGGAAGGAAGGAGCAAGAAGGAGAAAGGACAGAAGGAAAATGGGGGAAAGGAGTGGCAGGAAAAAAAAGCACGAAACAGGCACTAGATACAGCAAAGCCAAGAATGTACTAAAAACCACTTGTTAACTGCTGACATGCACTCACAAGCTCTGTTTCCTTTGTAAGAAAGGAGGACATAGGTCAGGCGCAGGAATGGTAACTGCAGGACTGCCGGTCCAGGGGGCTGGCCAGGCTGTGGTCTCATTCTAACTCCCCCCATTCCCTCCCAACTGCAAGCTCATTCTTGCTCCTTCTGAACGACTTCCTCTCTCGGCCGGGCTCCCCCGAAGATAGCAGAGTTGGGATTGGCTACTTGATTGAGGGGTGTTGCAACTGTTCGAGGTTTAAGCTGGAGCCGTGGTCTCTGTGCTCTTTCCTCTAAGTGGGAGGAAAAATATGGTTTATAAAAATAGGATCCCATTCCCCATTGGGCAAAATGACCGAACTGATGCTGAACTCTCCTGCCCAGCTCATCATCTAAAAATTAACAAAACTACTTTATCCCTAGATATGCAAATTAAGGTAAACTTACTATTTAAGACTAAGAGTGGTCTACAGTAAAAACTGCATGGCCTAAGAAGACAAATGTCCATGAGGTGCAGTCAACGTATCATGAAAAGGCTCCCTCCATTTACATGCTGTTGCCATACCTTCTGTTGGTTCTCTGAAATCCATATTGAACCCTCGAAGGGGAGGACCATCTCTGAAACGACTTCCCATTGGGGGGCCCGTTCGCCGGTCACCTGGGCGACTCCCTCCTCTGCCTCCTAAGAAGTCATCCCTGAAGCCTAAAGAAACAAGATGACATTGTCTAAAAGCTGTTTACATAGCTTGTATGAAATGTTTGATTTTAAATTTTAAATTCTTTATTTTGTCCAGAATCTGAAGTTTTTCCAAAATATGGTACATTGAAAATGAATCCAAATGTAAATCTGCTAGGTAATTTCAATGCTACAGACTTTTTAAATAAAAAAGAATCTTAAGAGAGGAAAATAAAATAAGATGCTTAAATTCTTAGCTTGCAAGAAAAGGAGAAAAACATTTTATGAGGCTATATTCTAATATGGCTTAAAATGATATGAAAACCCTCAAAGCACATTTTATTGTTTTCTAATATAAATTTATAGTTATTTAAAAGATAAACCTGAAATTTAGAAGTTACAATTTAGAATGCAAAATGACAAGAAAAACCTAGATACAAAGACAAGATAAAAATACGAAGTCACCTCTGGGTGACACTCCCCATTTTTCTGTTCCTGCTGCGTTTCAGTGTGGATCATTCTAAAAGCAAAGCACCTGTGTGGTAAACAAAGCGGTTATCCGAGTAAGGCTCACTCCCTAAAGGGGGTGTGCTAAAAGGGAGCAGAGTACCTCACCCTCCTCTAGTTATAAAGGGGTTTTCACAATTCATTTGTGTATCTGCTAAAACATTCACCAACAGAAGTAAAATGCATCCATTTAGAAATGTTAAGAGTAAGTTACAATTCTTATCAGTGTGCAGAAAAAAAGATTATTTTCTCAATGGACTTTAAAAACCTTAAGTTTTTAATTTTACATTTAAGTGAAAGTCTTTCAGTTACGGCAGTTTAAGCCAACTAGCCTTTAACAGTACGGCCTGCTGAAATTAGAGCTAACTTCCAGTAAAAACTTAGAAAATAAGATTGTAATTAAACAAATGAGTTTGTCCCCTTTCAAGCGCCCTAAGATGACTTTTACTTACTCCAAGGATGGTGCCACTGCTCAAAGCTTTATAGGAACGTATCTTTGACAAGAATCCTGAGCCTTATGCATATTCTTCTACAGAGTTAGTTGATCCCCATTATTCATTGATTTCATACTTGCAAATTCATCTACTTGCTAAAATTTACTTGTAACCCCCAAATCAATACTTGCAGCACTTTTGCTGTCATTCAGATATGTATACAGCAGTGAAAGATTTAAGTCGCCTGACACGATCTCAGCTGAGGTGGAATAAGGCAATATTCTTCTTGTTTCAGCCCAGACTGTAAATAGAGCCTTTTTATGACTTATTTAGTGCAAGGTTTTTGGCTCTTGTGCTTTTTGCTTTTTCTCTGTTTAAAATGATCCCCAAACAATGCTGAAGAGCTGCCTAGTGTTCCTAAGTGTGCACAAGAATGCTGTGATGTGTCTCCAGGAGAAAAGAAACATTAAGATAATCTTCAGGGAGAAGTTACAGTGCTGGTGGCCAATATTATGAGTTCAACGTTAATGAATCAACTATATTAAATAAGGTCTTTTTTTGTATTTTAATTAATTAAAAAAAAATTTTTTTATTATGGTGACATTAGTTAACAAAATCCAGTAATTTTCCAGTGTACAATTCTACAGTAAGGTGTGTGTGTGTATTTGTGTGTTCACTGCCCATAGTTAGATTTCTTTCTGTCACCACATATTTGACCCCTTTTACCCCATCTACCTCTCCCCACACCCATATCCTCTGGTAACCACTAGTGTACTGTCCACATCCATGTGTCCGTTTGCCCTGTTTGTTGTTGCTTTTAGGTTTGTAAATAAGGTGTCTTTAAACAGAAATACATACTAAACAAGTTTATGTCTTGATCAGTTGACAAAATGCTGTGATTAGAGGTTCCCAGAAACCTGACCACATTCCCCTGGGAACAGTGGTTTAATATTTGATTTGGTGTTTGAGGTGATTCTATAGAATCTAACTACTGCCTATATGGAGAATCAACTCTATCTGCAATGATGGTATAATTTTTCTATTCTTTAAGGGTGGCAAGGGTTTTGGAAATGGATAAAGTTAACTGAAACTCAGTTCAAAGACCTTTGGGGGAAAATACACTGGGATGCATACAGTCAAGTATAAAGTTCTTCACAGTCTTTTAATTGGACACTTTCCCCAAACTATTCTAAACTGTGGAGTATATCTTTCCCTGTGAGTATAGAAATAAAGTTACTTTCTCTTAACAAGATTAATTTTTGGTACCAGTGTTTAGCACAAAACAAATCAGCTCACACCCACAGTGACAAGGCCGATAAACAACTCCTACTTTGTCCAAGTATATCACAAAGCACAGTAGAGAAAAAAACCAAATGTACGTTAATTAACATCAGTGACAGCTTCATTTCAAAATATGATACAAGCAGTGAGAAGATTATGAGAGAGAAGCAAGGCTGAAACTAACAAATATCTTTTAATCAAGTTTAAGGAGAGACTTCTAGGAAGCACACTATTCAAGAGAATATTCTTAGTTTTCTTTATAAAGCTTAGTTTAACACACTGGCTATTCCTGGTGGTGGGACTATTTTATTTTTACTTGCCTTTTTTCTTTGTATTTTTTGGTAATACTTGATATTTCTCTTTTACAATGAGCAGGTGTCATTTAAAAAAAAATAGCATCATTCTTTTAAAGAGTAAAAGAGATCTATTTAAAAAAATAATGTATGTAGGCATTACTCCATGTGGGCACGTCATCAAAACACTGCAGTTCACACTGAACTGGTGGTGGCAAGGTAGTTTCTCCAGCTATGTTCATTATATGTCTCTGCTTCAGAGTAAACGCCCAAGCTAAGCCAATAGTAGAAAGGCATTGGTTACTTAACTCCCACAGTTCCAGAGCTATGAACTCACTGTGCTATTTCCACAGTAGCAGGAAATGCACAAGTGGCAGGTCAATGACCACTACTCACTGAGTCACTACTGCTGCACCTGGATTGGCTTTGAGAAGACATTTGTTGCATGTTTCAATCAGAGACTAGCTTATACATAAAATTACAGGTTTACTGGATTATACCGTACTTTGATGAAAAAGCTCATTTCTGATTGGCTACAGGACTTTTAAAAATTAAATTATTCAACAGATATAAACAGTCATCTGTTTGGCTAAAGCAGTATGGAAATAAATTTTTAAAAATTTTAGACTCATAAGACACAATTTATAAAAATTTTAAGATATCTAAGACACCTTGCACCAGTTTTCCCATACTTACCAATTACTTTTTACTGAGTTTTGTTTTGATGGGGGAAGGTGATGGGGTGGGTGGGGGTGTTGATATTCTCATATAGTAGAGAGTGTAGAAATAACCTCAAGTTTATAGGGAAAAAAAACAAACTTATTTTTAATTTTCTACCTGATATTTTTACTATATGAATTACTTTTATAATTAAAAAAATAAATATATAAAAGATGAAGAAATGTTTAGGAGATCTTTCAAAGCAGAGACCTGGCATGCAAACTGACTTCTTGAGTTGAGCCAAGGAGGTATCTATTGGTCTGCCTTGGTAAATTAAGAAAAGAAATGGTAAAGCAGATCACACCCACCATTAAAGAATTTAAGTTCCACACCTTTCAGAAATAAATAAGTACCAGGACTCTTTTACTATCTAAGAGGGAGCCATCAGGAACCACAGTTATAAGGCTTTCTGTAGGTTTCTAGACCCTCCATACTATTTCTAGAAGTAATAGTATACTTATATTTTGTACACACAAGAGCCACCCAGAGGGTTCCTTGGTCTAGACCCCGAGAAAAGACTACTGCAAGAGACAAAGGCACATATGAGAATGACCACTACATTAAAGAAAGGTAACAAAATAAGTGGATCGGTCTAACTCGCCCACCATGGAGAATCTTTCAAGTCCCACCGCCAAACATTTAGGTTCTAACAGAGGCTTATTGCATGCCTGGGTACCTTTTAGGAAAGTTTCATTTGTGAAAGAAAGTAAAGTAGTAGTCAGGCTAGGCCAACTACTCAAAAGAAACGTACAATAGCAGCAAGGCCATTGAAAAAAGTTAAGCAGTGATACTTTAAATACTGATACCGGAATTGAAGTCATCCCGGGACTCCCATCCACCTCTAGATTCTCGAGAGCCACCCATTCCTGAGGATACACAAAAAAGATAAGTTGAGGTCGGATCATTACCTTGCTGCACAAACAGGAGAAATTCACTGGGACGAAGTACAACTCAAGTGATGGGAAGTTCAATGAAATTATAGTTTTTGCTGCCAACAGAGGGGAAAAGGGAAAACAAAACAAAACAAAACAAAACAAAACAAAAAAACCCCCCAGGCTTGCAGAAGCATCATTCATTTTTTCTATGATTTTATGTTTTTAAAAGATCACAAAAACCTATCAGACCTATAAGACAGAGTTCTAGTAACCTTCCAGAGTTGTGTAACCAGTAGGCATACAGCAAGTTTTATGTTCAGTTTTAGAAGAACCAATCACCTCTGTCATCTGGTCCACCTTTCCTGAATCCAAATCCACCTTTATCTTGTTTTCTGCCTTCTGCAATGTCCACACGAAGTGACCGATCACCCAACAGCTAACGTAATGATAAGGAGAAAACAGTGTTAAGTATTAGCAAGAAAAATCTCAACTGCTAACATGACAGAGAAAACCTGAAGATACTTACTGCACCATCGTATGTCAAGGCTTCCTTAAGGGAATCCACCTCATCGAATTCTACATAGCAGAATCCTGTAAGAGAAAACAAACCCTATTTCCTCAAGGAATCTTGGGTTAAAGATATGGTGGGATCCCTAGTTGTACCACTTTCCCACATCAGAACTACCACTATTGTTGCAACTAGATGACCACAGACTAGAAGAGCCTGAAAGAGCACGTTTTACTTTTCAGTAAGTAGAACTTGATTAATATTCCTCCCTCTCAGTTATATTCTATCAGGAAGTACTAATCAAACAGGAACTGAAATAGCAGCTGTGTTTTTTATAAAGCTGTTTTTTCTTGTTTTAACCGTATTAAAACCTATCCTGGATCACTGCAGTGCTGCTGGTTCTGATTTCCGAATGATTTTCATATATCTAAATAGGGTTTTAAGACATTTCAAATTCAATATTAAACATGCATTGAAGGAAGTGGCTGAAGGTGCCTGTAGTTGGTATAAAAACCTCTGAATAAGCTTTTTCCTCTACTTGTAACACTCTTGTCCATGTCCCTTTCTCACCACCTGGAGTCTACATCTGGGTTAAGTACTCACCCTGGCCTAATATGCTCACCAGTAACTTGTATAACCCCTATCCCTGCCGGAGTATCCTTACCCTGTGTGATGATTACACTTCACCTTCAAAGCCCACTAAAAGGCTTCAGATACTTAAGTCAAAAAGCTTTCGAAAAGATAAAAATACATGAAAGCACTCAGATGAGCAACACCTGCTTCTTGTATAGCTCCTCACTGTAAGTCACCAGAGTCACACTACTTTTCGGGGCTGTACTTATGAATAATGAAAACCAAATGCCCTTGTACTTGCATCATGCAGTTAACTACTGGGCACATTTCTCTTCTTGAAAGCTAGATGGTAATGTCATTTGATTCTTCATTCTTATTCCTTCTTTGCTCAAGTGCCCTTAAGATACTAATCTATGGAAACTAACTTTATCTGAAATTTGAGTCAACCCTCTCCCAAGCACATGCTCTGAAATCACAAATGCAGAGTGACAACACTTATTTGATTATCTTTTGGATTTTATAATAAATAACTAAATTACAGAAAAACTACCAAGAAAAATGCATGAGTTGGCTAAGGTGAAATGCACCCGAAACGTCCTTGGTTTTATCTATCTGTTCACCTCTCTTCCATGTAACTCCTTTACTGGCAGACAGGACTGCTATGTAGGTCAGGCAAACAGATTAATTTGGGTACATGCCACATATTTCTACAAACTAGATTATGAATAAAATATTTTCCCTCAAGTAGACCTGAAGATCTGGGTTTAAAGTGCTATTTCTTTATTTCAGCTACTTGAACCATGCAAACACTTATAACACGTTCATAATCAGAACCCTTTTGTTAACACATTTTGGTTTAGACTCTTTTTTATAATAATGTACTTTAAGAATCCCCCTCAAACTCACCTTTAAATTTGTCTGTGTCTTTGTCTCTGACTAGCCGTACACTCCTTATGCTGAGATCCTTAAAGATAGCATCTATGTCGCCCTGAACTGTATTAAAAGGTAGATTTCCTACATAGGCTGTGTAGGGGGGCTCTGTGGGCAGCTCCTTCTGGCTACGGGAACCATGGCCACCAGCACTGCCACGGGACCTAAGAAGGAAAACAGACAGGATTCAAATTTGCCCACATGTTCCTGTCCTAGATCAGGAACAATGAAAATGTCTTCCTCTCAGCCATACCACCAAAGAGAAACGTTCCACTCTAACATACAATAAAGTCAATTGGAAATAACAGAATATTCCAGAACACTATTTATGAAAATGGTGTCTGTTTTTGGTAACACAAATCTCCACAAAAATATAATCTATGTAAGCATGCATTTCTTTTGAAAATCAAATCCAAATATATCCTCCTATGGTTCTCTTGTATTCACTTAGAATCGGCATCTGTAAAGTGTTTACATCCTAAAATGTCCTTCCCTCACACCCAATAATACTAACATATACAGAAACATACTGTCTAGAGTCAGTGTGTTATACTCAGGAGGGAATATCAAAGCTGCTTATACTCATAATAAAACTGTTTCTTGCTACTGTCTGGATATGGATAACCACACTCTAATAAAAACTTTAGATTTTGTGCAGCAGGTACTATGTAAGTACTATTCCCTACTCCCCAAGCATTACTTCCCTGGGTCCTCAAATATATGGTGTCTATTACTAATCCATTTCCCCAGATATAATAAGAGTGGTTTGCTTGTCCTTGGTAACAGAGCTATAAAGTGGCAAAGACAGGACCTTGATTCTACCACATCATTACTAATTTGCAGAAGTATCGGTTTAAATCCCAGCTCTACCACTTACTAGCCACATAACTTTGAGGTGTTACTCAGCTTCTCTAAGCTTTATTTGTGTAATTGGGCTAATACTGACAAAGACCTTGAGTTATTTAGAAATAAGGTGCTTCATACATCGCCTGACACACAATATACATGTTTAGAATAACAATTATCACTGCCATATAAATCTGAGGTTAAAATTGTTTTTCAGATAATCAAATGTCAGCTAATAAATGCATGGAATTAGGAATCCCATGATTAGAAAATCACTACTCTGCAATGGCCAATGTAGTAATAACTGATCCAAGCTAGGCTCATCAATGGAGGCCAAAACCACTAATAAACGGAGTTTTGGATGAACAAGAGAGTCATATGATCTCAAATAACCCTAGACATTATTAATCTCGAGGAAAGTAGGTTCCTTCTCAAATGGAAAAATCTGGCAGTTATCTCCTTAACCAGGTAATTGAATTTAGTATCACTAAATAATGGGACGAGGTTACATTACATGCCTTCTATACTGGCATGGATTCTTCAAATATGTCATCATGAAAGATAAAAAAAAAGCAGGGAGATTAATGAAATAGTACAACAAATGTTATGTGTGATCTTTGGATCCTGGAATGAACAACTATAAAAGAAAAGCAGATGGAGAAATTAGAATATGACATTATAGATTTTACTGTATCAATGTTAAGTTTCTGAGAAGTGATAATTGGTATTGCAATTATCAGAAGCCTTCTCAAGAGAAACAAAGTATTCAGGAGTGAAATGTTAAGACAGCCAACATTTATTTTCAAAGGGTTCCACATAAAGGATACAAGAGCATTTATGTATATAGAAAGTAAATGAAACTTGTAAATAATCTATCAGAGGCTACTGTATCATCCCTTTCAGCTTTACTGTGCATTTGAAAGTTTTTCAAAATGTTTGCAAAACACAAGAGGAAAAAAATTAAAGAGAGAGGCATTGTTTCATTTGAAAATGGTGTTTAAAACAAATGAGTCTTCCTCACAACAGTCATTCTTTTTGCAGGGGGAATTTAATATTAGTCTTGGAAAGCAACCTGATTTACATATATTGTTAGAAATACAAAAAATTCCACATCTTCCTTGAGATAAATTCTCGGTAAATATTTAGTAACAAATATTCTTAAAACATTTTTCTAAAGCAGAATAACCAAACCATGATGCAATTCTTAGATGGCTAAAAAATTTCAATTTAATAACTCAGAATTCTGCTCCTTCCCAATAGAAGTATTATTGTTATGTTCTAAGAACACCAGAAAAATAGGTAAGTGAATTGCATCCCACTTCTCCTTCTCCCAGAATTTAGCAAATGTGACTTATTTTGCATTTCAACCCTACTGCTATTATCTCAATAACGATAAAACTTAAATTATTTTCAATAAGGTATCTTTGGGACTGAATACTTAAGATACAGTATAAACATGGAAAAATGTCAAAATGAAGGATGAATAATAATACACTTTAAATTCTCACTTAACATCAACAGGTTCTGTGACTTTAAGCAAAATAACATACCATAAAATCAATTTTACCATAGATGAATTAATATAAACAAGAATTAAGTTCCTGTAATATTCGAATGTTCTAACATAACCACACTGGATGAAATGATGTTGTTTGAGGACATGTTCTGTTAAGTGAAAAAAAAGCAAAAGCTATAATGATGATTTAAAAATTTAAGGTGAATAGGACGATGAAGAGATGGTAAATTCCACAAGTGTATGATGAATGAGAAAAATGGAGGTAGGAAGGCTTGCTAAAAAGGCACATTATATGTTCGTGAAGGGTGCTCAACACAAGACTCATAGTCAGACAACCTGACCGAGATCAGGAGGCAGGAGAGCCTTGATAAGGACTGCTGCTACCTAGGTAAATGGTAATAAGATGGTAGGGGCACTACTAAGAATGCAGTAGGATGAGAAGCCAGCTCTAGTTTTGGGAAGACAGAAAAATCCCATTTCAGGCAAGCAGTCTTTTAAGTGCTAGAGATGTGGAAACAGCTAACTAACCCAAGTCCATCAACTTGCTCATTTTATTCTAGCCTCATAAAACCACTAGTGGCTTAATAGCCTAGAATTTTTCAAGAATGACTAAAGTAGTCCCAACTACTGCCCCATCAGATTAGAAAATTCTACAGGAAGGCAGTGGGACTGGGCCCATCTAAGAAGATTTCAATTTATTTACTCTAACATTTATGACACATCTACAGTGTGCCAGCAACTTGAAAGACAAATCCCAGAGACTATATGCACATAATAAAATATATTATCAACCAAATTTAAAAAAGTCAAATTTCGGAAAATTCTTTGAACTAAAATCCCTGAGATACTTTTACCACTAGTTTAAATTTAGAGGTGACTATTACCTAAATAAATAAGCTATTACATGGAAGCACTTCCTAAAACAGGTTAAAAATAACAAATAGGAAAGACTCATTTGATACCTTCATACCTAAAGTTTCCTTGTCAGTTATTTGCTAAATATTTCAAATCTTTTTTTTATAAAGAAGTTTAAAATTGATCACAAAAACACTTTTTAAATACTGACTGGTTTATAAAAGTTTAATTACAATTCAAAAGTGTTATGGAAAGGCTAAACCTGCTACAGGCTACACTGTTCATGCAGAAGCAGGTGATCAGCAGCCATGACTATAGAATAGATGATAACAGACAATGAGTGGCAGGCCTTAGTAGACCCCCTTTCTCCATTCAGAAAAGAAACCTGAAAGTCTGTGCTGCAAACTCCCAGGCCCTACTATCCTTGCCACTGAGCAATGATGCCCCCTGCTCATCACTATCCCTTGGGGGAGAAGTCATTGATTTTTAAAACAATATATGACAGTTTTAAGGTAATGAGTTACATCCTCAGTATCAGGAAATCCAACTTTTAACTCCAAAAGTGACCGAAATCCTTTACAGACAGATCACTTTTCTCCAATCAAATCAACTAACTATCTGAATGTCCATTAAACAGAGAGCGCGGTATAGAGGGCATAAACTTAAGACTCAATTCCTTCCCTCAAGGAGCTGATAATTCAACTGAGGGTGATCCAGGCATCTAGAAAAGAGAAATCCCACCTCAAAGAACTGCAGAACAGGAGACAGCAATGAGAGCAGACTCTGTAGAGAACAGAAACATGAACTCCACTTTCCAGATAGCAGACAGAGAGAGAACACTGAACTGCTATAATAATGTGTGAATAAGCAAAGATAAGTAGAAGTGAAAGACTATAGGATGACCATGAGAAAAAATATTAAGAATAGAAATTATTGGGTGTAGGGTCAGATCCAATAAGGAGGTGAAAGAGAAAACAAATGCTCACAACTTATTTCCAAAGTATAGAAGTTAATGAAAAATATGCTAAGTTATTTCTGGGAAAGAATGTTATAAAGATTTCTAGGTGTATAAGAAACTATACACAATTTAAGCACTGTTGCTGACGCTCAAAACTTCAAGACCAATGCTGAGATAACAAGATTATAGAGTATTAACCCCTCCTTTCGGATTTGAAACATTAGGTGTTCTCCTATTACCTCTAGGTGATAACTAAAATAATTTCATTAGGGCTGATGAACAATTTTGGTCTTTCATGCGCCATCCAGAAACACTTATTATTAGCACATACCATTTGGCATGTGGCACTGTTAAATCCTACATAAAATCACAATAAGATTGCCTTTATAATAGTAAAATACAAGTAAGAAACAATCTACTGAGCCTCCTTTTAAAAAAGAGAAAGTAATGGTCAAAATGTGTAATGTATTTAGTTCCCAGACAATAAACAAAAAAGATCATGTTCTCAAAGGCCAAGCCCTTATATCATTTATACCATTTTAAACTACCTTGCATTATTAAGATACACTAGTTATAATCGTTGAACCAATATTGATACATTAGCTAAGTTTAGTTTATTCAGATTTCCTTAGTTTTTACCCAGTGCCCTTTTTTTCTGTTGAGGATCCTATCCAAGATTCTACACTGACATTTTAGCAGTAGCTTAGGTTTTTAAAAACTAGCCCAATGCAACTTGGATTAAAGGCACTTTCCAAGTAGATCTCCCTCTAAGTATATGCATTTTCCAAGGCCTTCAATCAGCATTCAAAATTAAATCCCTTCATCTAGATAACTGTCATTTACTACAGTATGTGCATGGAAGCTTTTGAAAGCTTCTGGTAAACACTGGGGGCATAGCAAGGTCTATGGTAAATTCTTTAATAAGCCTTATTTTCAAGGGGGTCTTTTCTGCTGTGAATGAGATCCTCATAATTCAATCACATCTGTAAGATTAAAAAAAAAAAAGGCCTTGCAGGGAAATGCAAAGTAGTTCTAAACCAGGAGCTCTCTTGTATGGTCCTTTATCTCCAAAACTCTAATATCTGGTACTTATTAGTTGAAGGAATAAAGTTGAAGGAATAAAGTCAAGGGCCTAGCAACTACTTTAGCATTGCAAACAACTTCTCACCAATATTCATTCTTATTTGGAAAAGAAATTTAAATACAAGAAAGTTACATGTATTTAGATGACATCCCTAGATACTTAAATGTTTTTCAAAAAATTTTTAGCTGTGACCAACAGCAAAAAATACGTTTTACATCACTACTAAACACATGCCTGCATATTAACTATACAAAAAAAAAAAAAAAAAGAAAAAGGTAAAAGCTTGCCTAATTGTACTCACAGTATAATGTACACTATTCTCTATTTTACTTCAACTTTAAAAATGCCTCAGGACTCCCTAAATTGATTTCATCTTCTACCAATAGGACAAAACAGGCAGTTTGAAAGCCTTGTTTTAGATGAATAGCAAACACAAGGGAGACCTCCAGTTTTTTAGAGAATTTTTCTTTCTAGGAAAATAATGTGTCAGCATGTGCTAAAATTTTGGATTCCTACACATTAAGAAAGCAAATGGGTATTAATGACTTTATATAGGTGAAAAAGGTTACTCAATCCAAAAGTTCCAGATTTTCCAGGGGAAATAAAATCTTAAATCTCAAATCTATTTATTGGTCCTCAGAGAACACTGCCATGAAAAAAACATCTGTCTTAAAGCTGTGATGTGGACTATTTCTATGGATTAGTTTTGAACTTTATAGGCCAAGAGTTTTTTTTTTCTAAATTAGAATGCTTATTATTTGAGATCTGATATCTACAAAATACCACCTCTAATTAATTTTAAATGAAACCATATCATTTTTATTCAATGTAAGATTTTACTTGATTCAAATAACTTACATCTATATGCAACTTACTTTAAAAATTTCAATTATTTAGATAACTACAAAATCCCAGACAGAACACCATTTAAAATCTAGAGTTCAAAGGCATTCAGTCAGAGCCTTTTCTTCAACATTTGAATCCAAAATCTAACTTGCTTGTATTAAAACACATGTATTAATAATACTTAAAACTAATTTAACTAAATTTATTTTAAAAACAAAAAAACTCTTAATAAGTGATTAACTACATTAGTCAATATCAAATTTAATTTACAGCTATCTCACATAGTTATAAGAATTAAATGTATTAAAAGTACATGGAAAAAAAAGCTATATACACTCCCCCTTTACAAACAGCCAAGAAAAAGAGAGGAATCTATCAATTAAGAGATTTAGTAGGCAGAACCACCAAATGCTATGTGCAAACTCTGCCTGGTCCTGACTAAAACAAATCAACTGCATGTCAAAATATATGAGCTAATTAGAAGTCTAAATATTTACTGAACTATTACATTGTTTTCAGATGTGATGATGACGTGGTCATATTTTTAAAGTTTTTACCTTTGAAACTCATGCCGAAGTACTTCTAGATGAAATAAATGATATTAAGATCTGCTTTAAAATAATCCAGAAGTGTGTGGGAGGAAAGTGAAGCAAAGAAAGGAGGTACAGATGAAATAAGAGCGGTCACTTTTTCTAAAATGTGGGTAATAAATACATGGGGTGGGTTATCATACTAGGCTCTGCTTGTGTTTGTTTTAAGTTTTTTATAATCAAATATTTTTTGCAGATTCAAACAAGCCAACTATATGAAGTAATTTTTGGGACAATTGGGAAAAAATGGTAACAGAAAAACTGGCGGTTAAAAAAACCCTTACCAATTAGAAACATATACTCCAGTACTGCCAAATATTTTAAAGATAGAATGACAGGATGGCTGGGATTCATTTTAAAATATTCTATCCTCTCCCTGCAATGGGGGAAGATATATGAAACAGGAATAGCAAAAATGTTTATGAAGTTAAAACTGGGGAATGAATGGAGAGTAGCTTAATGGGTAGAGTTTCTGTTTGGGATGAGTAAGTTCTGGAAATATTGGTAATGGTTACACAACACTGTGATTACTGAACTAATTGTGAACATCAGTGCCACTGAACTGCACACTTAAATGGTATGTTTTATGCTATATATACATACACACACACATATATGTATACACACACAGATATATATATGCATACATACACAAAAAACTAAGTAATGGCTACATGATATACTAGTGTACATCATACACTAGTTTATGTATGATAATGTATGTATGATATTCTGTTTATGTATGATAATGTTCGGATTAATTTTTAAGTGTTAGGTAAAATGAGCAAGTAGTAGATTCCAGCCCAATATAGACTTCCATTAACAGAAAACTAGCTCAAATAGTATTTCTTTATATCTTCAGTCTCTAGAGAGCACTAAAAATGTACTACCTTTAGTTCCAGCTCCTCTCTCCAGAGCCACATCTTTCTTCTATTTAACAGTGCCTTAGGCTTACTAGCTTTTGTACCCTTGTTATGTCTTCTCTTTTTTATTGGAGACCTACACTGATCTTGCAACCGGTCTTAGCATGAATCAAGATGGATGCATTAAACTGCATTATTACTCATGTTTCACCATGTACTTGCAGTATATGGGGGGTGAGGGAGCCAGCTTCAATAAAGAACACCGTTGATAAAGCAGTAAAAATTATTAATTTTAAGTTGTGACCCACTTTTTAATCTCATGTTATGAAACAAAGACAAAGTCTTTCTGCTTACAGAAGTATGATGTTTATTTCCGGGAAAAGCACTCATGTAAGTGAGTTACAAGCTGAACTAGCTATATTTTTCATGGAACACCATTTTTACCTGAAAGAACTGACATACTACGGTTATTTAGACTTGGGTATTAGGCAGACATTTTCTTGAAAATGAAATGAGCCAGTCAAGTCAAAGAAAACAAATAATAGTATTTGCTGCCCATGAGAAAATGCAGGCTTTCAAGCAAAAAACAATTTTAGAAAACTTGTATTCATCAACATAAGCTTGACAGCCTAATACCTGAAAATTTTCAGATAAAATTGATCATGATAGTATTAAACATGATTTTTGATGCTGTATAACCAAATGTGTCAACACCTGGAAGATCTGCATTAACTCAGTCAACTGTTTTCCAAATGACCAATGTGTATCATGTCATTCAAACTATGACAGACTGAAAGAGTGTAACAGTATGAAAAATCTATTGATAGTTTCACATTCTATATTGCCACTAATCTTTATGGAAACTAACATTTGTTGAGTTTTGGTATAGCAGCAAATAAGAATATCCACAATTACATGAAAAAGCTATTCAAATACTCCCTTCCTTTTCCAACTATTTATCTGTGTAAGGCTGGATTTTTTTCATATACCTACGTCAACCAAAACCTATCTCAGTGAACACAGAAGCAGGTATGAGAAACCAACGGTCTTCTGTTAAACCAGACATTCAAAAGGCTCCAAAACCACACTGATAAATTATAAAAGAATGTGTGCAGAATAAGGAATATCATAGGCTCTATCTACCCTATACCAGAGTACAATGTTTTCAATGGAGTATCAACATATAGGAGCATATACAGGGGGCCCCCATCAAGAAGGAGTATTTTAGAAATCGTGATGTGTGGAAAAAACATCAAAGAACCTAGGATATACACTTTTCTAAAAAGAGGATTTAGATGAAAAGGAAAAGAGGCAAGGCATGCTCTCTTGCCCAACTCTCACTTCCTTTTGGAAGGGGAGGCTGTAAACTAGAGGATGGAATCTCATCTTGGACTGACATCCCATGCCCCCAACTTTCTGCTTTGTTATGTTCCAAGCTTCTGGGAAGACTTGAATGTGTCAAGTCTCCTCAGAACACTATGGTTAATTTCAGATAGAAAAATAAAGTTTAAAAATATACTTAATTTTTTTTTAAGAAATCTCAGAGGCATTTATATTAAATACTCCAAGTATAAATTCTGTAACAAACCAATAGTTTACAAAAATAAATTATTTAGTACTCATTTATAATAATAGATTAACAGATTTCTTACTTAGATTCAGAAATACCAGCAGTTAAGTAAAAACTCACTCCAATTAACTCAAGAACTTTTTCCATTCTACTAGCTCAAAGGGAAATATTTTTTAAAAAAATTATATATCAAAAGCTACCAATTATTAACCATTTTTTATGTATCAAATACTGTACTATGCACTTTACATATACCTCATTTAATAATTATGGCAGCTCTGTAGAGGAGCTTCTATCTTACACGTAGAGAAAATGAGGCTCAGAGAGGTAAAAGAACTTGTTCCAGATCACACAGCTAATACACAGCTGAGCTAACATTCAAGCTCTGGTTGGCCTGATTCTAAAGCTAAGGCCTTTGCCTGATCTGTCTCCCAGAAACCTCTTGGTAATAAAAGTGTGATAACACTTTTTACAGAGGATAATGATTTGGACTCGAACATTGGGAGACTGGGGAGTGGAGAGAAGGATGACAATAAATCTAAATAACTTGCTACTTAAAAGATAAACAGGATTTTAGAATAAACTTCAAAATCTTTATAGATCCTAGTATCAGGGAATAGTTACCATTTTTATGTATTGCTTTCCTTCCTGTTTTAAGTTAAAACATGCTTAGAAATTTAGACAGAGATGCCAAGCTTAAGTCCTACAAGACTCAAAGTTTAGAATTCTAAAATCCTAACCAGAACCTGATAAAGAATACTTAGATCTATAGTTTAATCAATTTTTAGAAGGTACCACTTCAGCAACCTCAATTCTTACTAACTCCAAGTTCCAACCTAATTTTCAGGACTGATGGTTTTAGGTTACTCAATGCAGTTAAAAATGTAAAATCAGCATTACTCTCCACTTCATTGCCAATGGCAAATGGTAAACTGGAACCTCATTTAATTTAGCAGAATGCAAAACCAAAATACATTCAAGTTCTGGTACAATCAACTCTTGATAATTCGGAATTTTGACTTGCTTTTTGAGTAACAATGCAGTCCCCGATTCTCTTGGCGGAGGACATGCCTCTACAGGCTGGGAAAATAAAGCAACTGTTTAATATTGCTTCCTGACAAGTGAACTGGTTATTATATACAACTATAAAATAAACTTATGGGGAATGTAAAATTATAAAAAAAGAAGTTTATAGATTATGACTATACATTTCAAACCTGCTATTCTTTTCACCTGTGACCCAAGTGGTTTAGCGATGAGGCACCTTACCTAGCTAATGCATTTTAGGCTAGAGAGAAGGTGCCTTACAAAAGTACCAAACAAAGCAATACAAGACTGACTTCTAAAGATAATATCTTCTACGATGCTTTAAGCATTGTATCTGAACATATGCAAACAGCAAGCACCAAGACATCTGGTGGTTTAAACATATTTCAAATAACAACTGAAATTATCATAGAGGAGTAAATGGTAAACTATCCTACCATCTTGCCAAATTTCAGAGAGCCCAATAACTGGTAACTTCTGACCTGAAAAAATAACACTGACTCTTTGGAATAAAAAAGCTTTGGCACAGACCACACCATTACAAGTCTGGTTCTCTGTGAAGTTTTCTGACTCACTCCAGGCACTGTCTAAATAAACACACAAATTCACTAACAGGTTTTAAAAACTACTTTTAAGAATCTGAGCAATATTTTCTATGTACTTTTACATAAGTATAAGGTCAAATGGAAAAATTCCAAGAAGTTCAGACGTAGAAGGTGCTTAACAGTAAATGCCCTCCTCCCTTATTTAGGAAGGTTAGGAGATGTAGAGTGCTAGCTACTGTTCATAGCAGTCTCTGGAGATCATCTGGACAAATGGCTAACATTTTCATTGTCTTTTGATTCTTGAAACATACCTTAAGAGAATTTTACTTTTGATCACTTTCTATTGTTCAGGGCTCTTCAACTGCCCAAACTGACATCCACTAGAAGTCTATCTCAAATACCTCCCGTCACAAGAGGTGGCAAATTTGTGAAAAGGCAAAATTATAAAAAAAAAAAAAAAAAAAAATCCCTAGGCTCACTATGACTCAGTAAAATCCCAAACCAAGTAAAACTCCTTGGGTACGTCCTAAATGGAACTACTCTGTTTAGTGTAGTTTCCTTGGGCACTTCTAAATGAAGTAGAAAAAAAATCCTAGTTATTAAAGTTCAAGATGACTGAAGTAAAAATATGATGTCTAGAAACCTTCCCCAAAGGCAATAATTTTATATGCCACCCAACATCTATTTCCTTTTTATTAGCAAATAAAATGTTCTTTGAAATAACAGCTCCTCTTCCATGTTACAGTGTCATGAATGGTATTGGGTATACTCCCTCACCAAAGTCTTTGTTTGAGCCATTCCCAAACCAAGATCATTCTACACCAAACAAAGATACTTTTGGGATTGAAACTCAGGAGACTGGACACCTCAGTAGCTACTATTGTGGTGTTATCCTGGGAAAGTAATCCTCTCCGTAAAAGCACACAAAGGCCAAGTGTGTCTCTTGACAAATAGCAAGATGTTTACAGCCTACCTTCTAAACTCTATACGAGGTTACTTGTATTAAAAAAAAGAATCCAGTGCGGGTTCCTGGACTTAAACACCAGAAACTTTAAATTTCATCAGTCGAGGATTTTTTTTCTTTTAAACTAGGCACTTAAACTTTACGTAGTCTGCATCCGACCAGAATCTGAACAAGGCTAGATGCGACTCCTTCTCTAGGTCAGAACGAGAAGCTAGGGAGAAACAAAATTATCAGTCAGCAAGCACCTGTCAACAAGGAACTGTGACCCAAGAAATAACAACGAATACCATGATGTATGTTCTGGTGAGTCTCCCCATTCCTGGTTTGAATCGGACCCATTCCCGGGCTCCAGCAGCCAAACCCCTGCCTCACACTTAAGGGGGAAGGAAATCGTCTCTCTCTTGGCCTCCCGACCTGTATTACAGTCAACTGGCCTTACGGCGAAGGGGGTCAAGGAGCCCGCATGCAGTACAAGCAAACTAGAGGCCGAGGCAGCGACCGGGCTTGGAGTGCGGCAGGCCGCGGCCTCCGCCCCGCGCAGGCCCTGACGTCCTGGGGGATGGTGCTGGGAGCAGGAGCTCGTCTTCCCGGGCGCTCAGGGCCGCTGAGGCCTGGCTCTGCGGTCGAGGCAGCGGAAGACGCGCTGTCGTCGGCAGGAGGCAGAGGAAGGAACCCGCTCCGCAAGCAAGACCTCGGGAGTCTAACCGCCGCGGCCTCGTCCCCGAGCGCGCCATTTCCCAGCCCTCCAGGCACCTCTCCCAGGCCTCCGGCGGCCCAGCCGGCCCCTACCTTCTGGGGCCCCGGGAGAGCCCGGGAAGGCCGCCGTCCCGAGGCCTCCGCCCCCGCCCGCCCCCTCTCCCGGCCGAGGCCCACGCACGCCCGCCTCACCCTCTGCCGCCGCCGAAGCTGCTGTAGGCCCGATCGTCGTAGGTATCGAAGTCCGCCATTTGCCGTCTCCGCTCCGAGAGGAACCAGGGTGAGCGAGGAAGGACCCCGCAATATAACTCCCCCCACCGCGCCGCCGGGGCTGTCCGCAGCGCCGCCTGATCGCAAATCGCACGCACGCGCGCGCGCGCGCGCGCACGTCAGCCGCGCCGCGCCCGGCCTGGGCCAATCCCGGCCCGGCGCTCCGTGCGGCCCACGTGGTCGGGCGGGCGGTGCGCGCGCGGGCCCGGCCTCGCGCCGCGGGCCATTGTGTGCTGGCCGTGCGGGCGCCCCGCCGCCGCCGCCCGCGCCCCGCCCCGCCCGCCCCGCCCCCAGGCGCGAGCCTCGGACGCTGTGCCCCGCCCTCTGCGCTTTCTGCTTCCCTCGAGCTTTTCGTGCTTGAGACCTGGCGGCAGACCCAGAGCCTTTCTCCGCTTGGCCCCACTCCGACCCCCTCTTCCCTGCCAAGGGGTCGCCGGATAACACCAAAGTAAGGGTTCCCCCCTCCAGGTTGGAGACCGCAGAGCTGGACACTCGCCGAGAATGCACAGGGGCAGAGGGCCGGAAGGGGCGACAGTGGGGTCAAGGTCCGAGCGTGCTAGTCGCTGGGGATGCAGATGGGAACCCCCTCCCAGGGTCTGCTGGAGGCCTGGGTATGGCAGTGGGGTGCACGATGAGATTAGGCTGTTTAGATTGTCATTGAGCTAGCCAAGAGCCCGTGCATCTCGCTTTTACAGAAGTCACTGCGCTGGAAAAGAATTCGGTCCTGACATGAATTTCATCTAGCAACAGCAGAAGATATGCAGTGAGAATTAATTACACTGGTAACTGCTCAGGTTTGTAATTGAGGCTGTGGTAGTGTTGGATACTCCCAAACATAAGTGTCTAGGTACAATTTAAAAGAACCTAATATAATTCCCGTGCGTATGCCCAGCAAGTATATTAAAGAAAGTATACCTCGTAAGTATAAACGTATAAAAATACTTTATATTTAAACATTTTCTGCTACTTTATCCCAGTTCTGTGATTGACAAAGCAGCTGTTGACTCATTTTTAAAAATGTCTCGTTCCTTCCAAGTAATAAGACCACTTTACTATCAGACCCAAAGTAACATGCATTTCTCCTCTTGTCAGCTGTGTGACCTCAAGCTACTGAACCTCTTTAATGTCTCCATTTCTTCTGCATAAGGGGGAGATGTGACCTACTTTCTCAGTATCGTAGAGATTAAGTGAGAAAATGTTTGAAAATACTTGGTCCACAATAATCTATATTGACCACCTACTATGTGTCTGGAAGCATTATCAGTGTTTTACATATATAACTTCCAAATTTCTTATATAAAAGTTATAGCTGTGGAAACACCCAGAGAGACAAAGTCACTTGCCCAAAGTCATACAGTCCTGAATTTAGCACATGGCTCAGAGAAGTGCCAATGGTTTCTTCTCTCCTTTCAGTTTGAACTTGGACTGCTCCCCCCCATCTCTTTCCCATAACTCCATTACTCATAGTGTACTTAAATGCATTTGTCTAAGTGAAAGTCTCAATATTTACTCTTTATTCCAGTTTTATTGAGACTTTAATATTTATTATTGATGGCTTTACATTTTTTTATTCCAAAGTCTTCCAGTCCAAAGTCACCTCAAGGGGAGCTCCTGGAGGATAAGCACCATGCTGAGAGTTTTCCCTCTATCATCTACCACAGAGCTCTACATGAGAAGGGGGTCATTTATCATTAATGAAGTAAACGGAGGGAAGACTTGGAGGAAGGCCTATGTCTGAAGCTCTCCCAGCACCATACCATACATGGGTCATCCTCTCCTTCCTGGCTCAATCACCATCTCTACCCCAGCCATTACCCATGGCCAATCTCGTAGGCCATACTTCTATCTAAACTGTAGGCCCTTTTTCCTCCTGTTGGTCTCCAGCACACAGTGTGCTTCCCACTCAGGATCCAGAGGCTTTAGGCCAACCCTGGAAAGTTTCGTAAACACAGTGACTGCCTCCATGGCAATATTAGGTGTCCAACCTCTCCTGAGGTTGTCCTCATGAGCTTTGTTCCTAATTTGTTTCCTAACTCCTTCCCTAGAGTGGATAACCTAGCCCTTACCAGTTCCTTGAGCCTTGGGTGTGAGGGAAGGCAACCCTGAAAGCCCCACTTAGATACTACTTTCTCTGAGAAGCCTTTAGTCTGTTGGTGAACCTGTGGATTGCATTTCTAACTGCCTGTGTTTAGATCCTGTCCAAACCACTTACTACTAGCTGTGTCACCTTAAGCCAGTTTAATGTGTCAGGGTTTTTTTTTTTTTGTCTGTAAATAGGAATAATAGTCATTGTGATAACAGATTTTAAAAATTCATGCCATTTTAACATTTTTAAATGTTGGTGTTTTGTTAACATCCAAAATTTGAAATATGAATCATTTTTGTGCTGAGATTAAAATCAATGGCAGTCAATTTAGGTGAAAAGGCACATAGATACTCTACAAATCTATACAGACCTATTCCTGTGTAAATCTTACTGAGTGTCATATCGAGCTACTGCAAAGCTTCTGTTATAGGCATGAGTGTTATCCTAGGTCAAAGACTTTCCAAACAAGTGAAAATGAATGTGAAAAAAATGGAAATTGACACATGAAATCTCCATCTATGCATGATGAAAATAGGAAAAGAAAGTACTGAATATATTTTCTTCTTAACCAAAACAAAACTATAGTTTACTAGCATTAAAATGTGCCGATTTGCAAAAGAACTAAAAAAACAGGTCAAAAAAGATAACAAATATATCAAATAAGTGGAAATATTTGATGAAGGATGCTTCAATTCTGCCCCTTTGGTCTGTTTTCCACATAGCAGTCATAGTGTTTCTCTTAATCAAAATTGGTATGTGGGGGAGTCTGTAAAGCATACTGGTTTAGTGGAGGGCTTCAGTGCCAAATTGCCTGAGTTTGAATTCTGGCTCCCCAGTTATTGATCTTATATGATCTTAACAATGCTGTAATCTCTCTATACATCAGTTAGCCTCTCCATAAACTAGAAATGACAGTGGCACTTGACCAAGCCCCTAAAACAGGAACACGAGAAGCATTCTCTGTGTATCAGCTGTCACAATTAAAAAAAAAAAAAATCAGCATGTCATTGCTTAAACCCTCTCATCTTTCTGAGTAGGAAGCCAAAGCCCCTACTATGGCCTAAAAGTTCTTATATTTGGTCCGCTCTCAGCCCCTCCTTTCTTCTTTCCAATCACTCATCTGCCCAGCTGCACTGGCTACTTTGCTCTGTTCCTTTAAAACTTAATGACCTTCCCACTTCAAACCTTTGCATTTATTGTCTCCTGACCCCCATGTGGTACCCACCTTCACTTCCTTTGGGCATCTACTCAAAGAAGCCTTCCTTAACTGCTCTATTTGAAATAGCAACAGCCTCCAATTTTTTCTGCCCTGTGGTCCTTTTTCTAGCACTTGTCTCACCTGACTTCTCATCTTTTAATTGTTTTCTTATTTAATATCTGTCTTCCCTGAGAACAGTTTTGCTTTCTGCTTGCTGATGAAGCCACAGCACCTACACAGCAGGGCCCACCTCAGAGGGTGCTCAATAAATACTGGTGCTTCTCTGAAAATATTTGGAGTTAGATGAAAACCCTTTCTTCATTTCATTTTTTCCCATCCTTCAACTTGGGTAGCTTTTCAAAGAGCTATAGCCACTGGAGCTCTTAAGATCCTGTGACTCAATAATGATACCATTCATTTGCTTTATTAGAATTATTTTTGACAGTTTTATTGAACTATAAATCACATACCGCACAATTTACCTATTTACAATGTATAGTTCAATGGTTTGTAGTATATCTATGGAGTTGTACAAACCTCTAAACAATTTTAGAACATTTTTGTTACCCAAAAGAAACTCTGTTCCCTTTAGTCTTAATTCACTAATCCCAACATTCTCTCCCCAGAGATAGGGACTAGCTAATCTATTTTCTGCCTTTATAGATTTGCCTATTCTGGACATTCCATATAAATGGAATAATGAAATATGCAGACTTTGTGACCGGCTTTTTAGCAGAATATTTTCAAGGTTTATTCATGCTGTTGCTTGTGTCAGTACTTCATTCCTTTTTTTATTGCCAAATAAAATTCCATTGTGTGGGTATCACATTTTATTTATCCATTCATCAGTCGGGTTGTTTCTATTTTTGACTATTATGAATAATGCTGCTATGAATATTCACATACAAGTTTTGTGTGGACATGTGTTTTCCCTTGGGTATAAACCTAGAAGTGTTGGATCATGTGGTAACTGTATGTTTATCTGTATAAGGAACTTCCAGATTTTTCCAAAGTAGCTGCACCATTTTACATTTTTACCAGCAGTGTATAAGAGTTCCAGTGCCTTCCCATCCTAGCCAGCACTTGTTATTATGTGTGTTTTCGATTATAGTTATCTCATGGATGTTGCATTTCTCTGATGGCAATGAATATCTTTTCATGTGCTTAATGGCCATTTATATATCTTATTTAAAGAAATGTATATTCAGATCATTTGTCTATTTTTAGTTATTTTTATTGTTATTGAGTTGTATGAGTTCTTTATTCTAGATACAAGGCCCTTATCAGATACATGATGTACAAAATTTTTCTCCCTTTCTATGATTTTTTTCACTTTCTTTATGGTATCATTTGAAGCATAAAGTTTAAAATTTGTAATGGTGTCTAATTTTCTATTTTTTTCTTAGTTGCTTTTGCTTTAAATGTCACATCTAAGAAACCATTGCCTAATCCAAGGTCACAAAGACTTACATCTATATTTTTCTCCTAAGAGTTATAGTTTCAGTTCTATATTTAGGCCTTTGATCCATTTTGAGTTAATTTGTGTGTATGGTGTGACATAGGGTTCCAACTGCATTCATTCACATGTGGATATCCAGTTGTTCCAGCACCATTTGTTGAAGACTGTTAGTTCCTTATTTAATTATATTGACATCCTGGCTGAAAATCAGTTGACTAAATGTGAGAGTTTATTTCTGAACTCATTTCTGTTTTATCGGTCTATAAGTCTAGCCTTATGCCAGCACTGTTTTGATTACTGTTACTTTGCAGAAAGTTTTGAAATCAGAAAGTGTGAGTGCCTTCAATTTCTTTCTGTTTTTTTTTTTTTTTCAAAATTGTTTTGGCTATTTGAGGTCCCTTGAATTTCCGTATGTGTTTTAGGATCAGCTTTTCAATCTCTTGAGAGAATTCAACTGGGATTTTAATAGGCACTGCATTGAATATGTAAATCAATTTGAGAAATATTGCCAGCTTAACAATTTTAAGGCTTCAAGTCTGTGAACATGAGGTGCCTTTAAATTTATTTAGGTCATCTTTAATTTTTTTCACCAATGTTTTGTAGTTTTCAGAGTATAAATTTTGCATTTCTTTTGTTAAATTAATTTCTAAGGAATTTTTTAGATGTTATTGTAAAATGGAATTGTTTTCTTAATTTCTTTTTCAGTTTTCCCATTGCTAATGTATAAAAATATAATTGACTTTCATGTATTTATCTTGTATACTGCAATCTTGCTGAACTCATTTATTAGTTCTAATAGCTTTTAAGCAGATTCCTTACAGTTTTCTGTGTGCCAGATCATGTCAGCTGCAAATATAGTTTTACATTTTTTCCAATCTGGATTCATTTTCATTTCACTTTCTTGTTGAACTAGTGTTGAACAGAAGTGATGAGAGCAAACCTTTGCCTTGTTCCTGATCTTAGGAGGAAAACATCCAATCTTTCATGATTAACTATGTTAGCTGTGGGTTTTTTATGGATAACTTTATCAGATTAAGACAGTTCTATTCACCATTTTTTTGTGATTTATTATGAAGGAGTATTGCATTTTGTCAAATGCTTTTTCTGTTTTTTTTTTTTTTTTTTTGAGGTTTGTCCTTTATTTTATTGATGTAGTACATTACATTGTTTGATTTTGGGATGTTAAACCAACCTTGTATTCTTGGTATAAATCTCACTTGTTTATGGTATGGAATCCTTTTTATACACTGCTAGGTTTGATTTTTCTAGCATATTGTTGAGGATTTTTATATATATTATTATAATAAATATTGATCAGTAGTTTTCTTGTGATATCTGTTTGATTTTATGTGCTTTATTTTTTTAGATGGTTCTTTTTAAAGAGAAAAACATTTCCATTTTAATTTTTCATTATTTAGTTTTCTTCATTTTGAAGAGGTATTCAGGTTGTTTTTTTAAGGCTTTATTGAAATATAATAGACAGTTAGTAGCTTATATATACATTGTACAATTCAATGAGTTTTTTTCAATTATAGTTGGCATACAATAATAAATCCACATAACTCACAAAGCAATCGCCCCACTAAGTCTAGTACCCCTCTTTCTCCTTACATATTTTATTACATTATTAACCTTCTTCCCCATGCTATACTCTACATCTCCATATCTATTCTGCAACTACCCAATCCCCCAAACCCCCTCCCATCTAGTAGCCCTCAAAATATTTTCTGTATCTGAGTTTATTTCTGTTTTTGTTGTTGTTCATTTTGTTCTTTAGATTCCGCATGTTTGTGAAATCATGCAATATTTGTCTTATCAGATCCATTTCATTTAGCACAATACCCTCTAGGTCCATCAAGGCAGTATCTTTTTCCATCCCCTTTTAGTCTGTGTGTGTCTTTTAATCTGAAGTGAGTTGCTTGTAGGCAGCATATGTGGGAGTCTTGTTTTCTCATCCATTCAGCCTATGTCTTTTGGAATGCTTAATTCTTTTTCATTTGAGGTACTTGTTGGTAGGAATGTAGTTATGACTATTCTTTATTCCTGTTTTTCATATATGTTTTTCTTTTTCAAGAGGTCCCTCCAACATTACCTGTAATACCAGCTTGCTGTTGATAAATTCCTTTAATTTATTTTTCTTTGGGAAGCTCTTTATCTGTCCTCCAAATGATAGCTTTGCTGGATAAAGTATTCTTGGTCGTAGATCCCAGGTTTTCATCACGTCGAATATTTTGTGCCAAGCTCTTCTGTCCTACATGGTTTCTTTTGAAAAATCAGCTGCCAGTCTTATGGGTGCACCCTTGTAGGTGACCAACTGCTTTTCTCTTGCTATTTTTAAGATTCTTTGTATTTCTCTATGGCCATGCCACCCTGAACAAGTCCGATCCCATCTGATCTCAGAAGCTAAGCAGGGTCGGGCCTGGTTAGTATTTGGATGGGAGACCACCTAGGAAGACTAGGTGCCGTAGACATAAAAAATAAGGAATTGCAAGCTGACATGGTCCTTGCAATCTGTGAAGTTAACCAAGCATTGCCTCGCCTAAAAATAAAATAAGATAAAAAATCTTTGTATTTATCTTTCAACATTTTAATTATGATATGTCTTGAGGTGGGTCTCTTTGGGTTCCTCTTTCTTGGGACTCTCTGAGTTTCCTGGGGTTGTATGTCTATTTCCTTCATCAGATGAGGGAAGTTTTCTGTCATTATTTCTTCAAATAGCTCTTCAATGTCTTGTTTTCCTTCCGATATTCCTATAACATGGATATTTTTACATTTAATAGTGTCTCATAGGCTCCTTAAATTACTATGTAGTTTTGCTTTCTTTTTTCTTTCCATTCTGACTGAGTGTCCTTGGCTTCCCTATCTTCTATACCGGTGGTACAATCTTCTTCATTCACTCTGTTTATTCCATTTTACTACATTCCTCATCTCAGATAATGTGTTCTTCATTTCTGACTGGTTCCCTTTTATAATTTTCATGTCCATTTTAATGTTGTTGTTGTTTTTTAATCTCTTTGTTAAAGTTCTCAGTGAATTCATCCTCTAAATTCATTGAGCATCTTTTTCTTTTTTTTTCTTACCTATAGCACCTGGTATTCCTAGGTGGTCTCCCAGCCAAGTACTTACCAGGACCGACCTTGCTTAGCTTCTGAGATAAGATGAGATCGGGCTCATTTAGGGTGGCATGGCTGTAGACCATGGAGTATCTTTATAACCAGTGTTTTGAACTGTGCATCTGTTAGATTGCTTGACTCCATTATTCCTGGATCTCTATTCTGTTCTCATATGATTTCTGCTTCTTTGCCTTCCCATTTTGGCAGCCTTTCTGTGTCTGTTTCTGTGTACCAAGCAAAGCTCATAAGTCTCCCAGTCTTATTAGCGTGGCTTTGTGTAGTCGGAGTCCAGTGGCACAATCCTGAGAGGGGCTCAGCTTCAGGTCAAGTTTAGCCCCAGCCTATGCCCCTCCGGAGCCACCTGTTAAGATTCAGCAAGCAATCCACAGATGCTGTGCTTATAGTTGCCTAGAGAAACCAGAAACCAAGGCCAGCTGCCACCAGTGTGAGTCTTAGTGCTGCTCAGCAGGGAATACTTGACTGGCTGAGGATGTGTCTGGATGTGGCTTGTGGGGGCCACAAGTTGGGAGAGGCAGAGTTTCAGGGAATCCTCTGGGTGGAACAACTTCTGTTTTCCAGTTTGATGACGTCTCATCTATGGTGGTCCTGTGTCTGCACACTGGGATGGGGAGGGCTCAACAAAGGAACAATGGATACCACCGGCACTTCTGCCCAGGAGAGAGCATCACCTCTGGCCCTCACTCCAACAACACAGTGTCCATCTGTAAGTTCCTACATTGGGTGACCCTTATGTAGCCGACAACGCTGGTGCTCAGAGGGAGCAGGTCCAGCACCACAAAAGTCCTCTCATGGACATGGCCCCTTTAAGAAACGTCTGCAGCTATTGGCTGCTGCAGCCTCTGTCTTACTCAGCTGCTTGGGACTGGGCACCCTCGTGTCTTTGCCTCCCTTCTACCATTGCAGGTTGATTAATTATTTCTCTCCCTTGTTGTAGGGCTTCTGTTGTCTAGATCTTGGGCTACTTTCCTTGCTGTTTGCTCTGTGTTTCAGTCACAACTTTGATTTGGTCGCAGGAGGATTGAACAATGCCTCTATCATCTATGTCATTTTTTTTATCCTCAGGTTGGTACTTTTGAATACTTTATTTTTATCCTTTTAATCTGCTGACCATTAATTTTTTTAAATAAATGTAAGTTTTTACTTGACAGTTTGTTAAAATGTTTATATTTGAAATACAATAGTTGGTTTCACTGACTTTATGCATCCTAAACACTTTAGAAATAAATTTTGTAAAATAAATACCAAAATACTAGTATTGTCCACATTGTCATATTTTATTTCATGAGGTTGTTATCAGGATTAAATGATATCAGTCATATAATGCTTTTAGCATAATACCAGACACGGCAATAAAGTTATAAATATTGTCACATATAATTTATTATCATTATTACACAAAAATATCTGTGTCTCTCCCAAGTGTGAACCCCATGCCCCACTTTAATGCCCACACTGTGATCTCAAAGTCAGGTGGTATTGTGACAGCTAGTCATTTAAATTATCTGTCTTTCCAATAGACAGATGATTTAATGTCTCCTTCAGAATAGGGAGGATTTTAGCCTTTTTTGGGTTCTCTCTGGCTACCTGAGGCTCTGGCTCACAAGAGGGGAATGGGGTGGAAAGAACAAAAAAGGAATACTGAGGGCCATCGCCAGGAGTCCCTTGGCTCAGAGGACTTGGAATGTGTGTGGTGGTACAGTCTGGCACCATGAGGCCTGAAGGCAGAAGGGTGGGGCTGTTCACTCAGCAGAATCTAGGCTGCTTCCAGGGTGGCAAATCTGGCCTGTTTTTTCCAGAGCTCCTTCTCAAACCTATTCCTGATTTCTTATGGCCTGGGCAAAAATCACAAGCTGGGGGTTGGGGACAAAGACTATATTTTACCCTTCTACAGAAGAAACCCCCCACCACTTCAATCTTTCAAAAATTGGAACAGAAGTCACATAAATATCTTGATTTCTTGTTTGTCTTCCCAAACTGGGAAAATCTGGTGACCATGGGCCTTCATGGCACTAGGCATTGAAACTGAGTATCAGTTCTCACCAGGGCATACTGGGCCTCAAGTCCTCCTGGCTTCCGAGGCCATTACTATACCCTATTAAATTACACTCAACCCCTTTCATCTCTAAAGAATAGATGCTACTATCATTGTATTTTAACATTTTATACAATGGTATCAGACTACAATTTCTTTTGAAAATATTTCCATTCCAAATTATTTTTCTCTTATTTATGTTAAATTTGTAGAACTTGTTCATTTTTTTTTAAAAACAGTTGTGTGGTATTATGTGAATAAACCACAATTTATCCATTCCTGCACTATGGCCAATTGGTGGCTGAATATTAAACTACTATTTAAAAAAAATAGTTATAGATTTATTTGGGTTTTCTGCATCTTCTTAAATACATTTTGGTAAGTTATATTTTTAAGATAAATTATTTCATCTAAGATTTTAAATTTAATGTCAAAGTGGTTCACAGTACAATCTACTGTACCTGTAATATGACCCCTTTTTTCAATAGTTTTTTTTCTCTCTTTTCTTTTTTCTCTTCTCTCCTTCCCCCCTTCTACTTCTCCTCCCCATCCCTCTCTCTCTTGCTGGAAGATTTATTAGGTTTTAAAAAGAACCACTTTTGGGGTTGCAGATCCTCTCGTTTCTTTGTTCTCTGTCTTATTGTTTCCTTTATTCTTTCTTTGTAATTTCTTTCCCCACCTGAGTTGGATGCCCAGCTCACTGACTTTTGGTCTCACTTTCATTTTTTTTAACCTTAATTAATTAATAAATTCTTTTATGGTGACATTGGTTAACGAAATCCAGTAAGTTTCAGCTATACATTTTAACAGTAAGGCACATTGTGTGTTTGCCTCCCATAGTTAGATTTCTTTCTGTCGCCACATATTTGACCCCTTTTACCCTACACCTCCCCTCTCCCCTCTACTCCCCGATCACTGATTTTCTGACATACATTTAAGGTTACAAATTTTCCCCTAGGTATTCCAATGGCCGTATCCTACCAGTTTTGTTGTATGGTGTTTTCATTTCTTCTTTGACCAGTAAATACTTAGAGTATATTTTAAAATTTCAACTGTATGGGGACTTGCATGTGTTGTCTCTCTTAGATTTCTCATTGTATTGTCAGAGAACATGGTATGTATGATATTAATTTTTTTTGGTATTAAGGTTTGTATCTGACTTAGCAGATGGTCAATTTTAACAAATGTTTCATGTGTATTCTCTAATTGTTGAATATGGAATTTTATGAAGGTAATTCAAATCTTCTATGTCACACTAATTTTTTGTATGCTGCTTCTATCTCTCAACTAATAGAAGAGGTGTATTGAAATCTCCCACTATGATTATGGATTTGTCAGTTTACCCTTGTAATTCTGTAATTTTTGTATTATATCTTTGGAGACTTGTTATATGCATACAAGTTTAAATTATTTTATCTTCTTGGTCCTCTTATCCTTTTAACATTACATAGTGAGGCTCTTTATTCATATTAGCTTTTTTTTTTTTTTGCCTATCAAAATATGTCCATACTAATATATAGGACACATATATATAATAGCTTTCTTTTGCCTAGCATATTTTTTTCCTCATCCCTTTACATTTATTTACATTTAGCCTTTCTGAATATTTTTAGGTGAGTTCTTATAAACAGCATATGGTTAAATATTATTAATAGTGTGTGATCAGGTTATGTCTACCTTTCCATTGGTAAGTTAGTCCATTTTCATTTATTATAATTACTGATACAGTTGGATTATTTATGTCATCTTAGTTTGTGTTTTCTATATACTTTTTCTTTGATTGCCATCTATTAATCAAAATTTTTATTCTGTCCCCTAATTTTTCTATAATAATTCTATTTCAATTATTTTAAAATTTAGAAGTTGTCATTCAATTTCCAGCATGCATATTTGATTTGAAAAGTCTAAAATTAATCCCAGACCAAAAAAAAGGACCCGCACTATGGCCAATTGGTGGTTGAAGATTAAACTACCTATTCAAAAAATAGTTATAGATTTATTTGGGTTTTCTGTGTCTTCTTAAATACATTTTGATAAGTTATATTTTAAAGATAAATTATTTCATCTAAGATTTTAAATTTAATGTCAAAGTGGTTCACAAGAGAGTTTAATAACCCTCTTGATGTCTGTAGAATAGTGGCTCCCAAAAGATACATGAAGATGGAGGCAAGAATTAGAGTGATACAACTACAAACCAAGGAGTGCCGGTAGCTATCAGAAGTTAGGAAGGTGCATGGAATGGATTCTCCCTCAGAGCCTTCTGAGAGAAGCAACCTTCATGATAGCTTAATTTCTGGATTTTGGGCCATCAGAACTCTGAGAGAATAAATTTCTGTTTTTTTAGGTCACCCAGTTTGTGGCAGTTTGTTACAGTAGACCTGAAAAAACAATTACAACATTTTACAAGTTATTGATTTCCAATATTTTATTTTCAACACTAAATTTAGGCTTTTAAAAAGTTCATGCCTATTTAGATTTATCCACATACATACTAATGTCTTTGCTATCACATCTTATAATCTACCACTTTATTCTGAATTCTAGTTCTTCATGGAATACATCTTTTATAATTCTTTTAGAACTGACTTCTGAGAGATAAGTGCTCTCAGTCTTTTCTGGAAAAAAAAATTAATTTCACTTTTATTATTGAAGGATGATTAAGCCAGGTATAGATTCTACAGTTGAGAATGATTTTCCCCAAAATTTGTTGATGTTATTATATTATCTTTTTTTGTCTTCAGTTGTTGCTATAGATCCTGTCAATTGTCAGTTCTGTTGTCAGATAGATAATCAGCTTTTTTTTTCTTTGGTAGCTTTAAATACTTGTTCCTTTTGCTTTTTTCTTCACTTTCACTGTGACAGTTCTAAATGTAGACTTACTGTTTCTGAGCATGGGGGGGGTTCATGCTTCTTGTACCTTTTGTCAAATCTGGAAGTTTATTCTAAATAATTTTTTTTTTGTTTTTCAATTATAGTTGCCATACGATATTAGTTTCAGGTATATAGCATAGACATTTATATAACTTATGAAGTGATCACCTCATTAAGTCTAGTACCCATCTGGTACCATGCATAGTTATTAATATTATTGACTATATTCCTTATTCTCTACTTTACATCCCCATGACTATTTTGTAACTACTGATTTGTGCTTCTAAATTTCTTTTTTTTTTTTAACACACCCTCAACCCTCCTCTCATCCAGCAACCTCAAAATGTTCTCTGTATCTATGAGTTTGTTTCTGTCTTGTTTATTTATTTTGTTCTTTAGATTTCGCATGTGAGGCAAATGATATGACATTTGTCTTTCACTATCTGACTTAACTCCACTCAGCACAAAACCCTCTAGGTCCATCCATGTTGCTGCAGATGGCAAGATCTCATTGTTTTAAAAATATTTTTATGGCTGAGTACCATCTCTTCTTTATCCATTCATTTTATCCCTTCATACATTGATGGATACCTAGGTTGCCTCTGAATCTTGGCTATTGTAAATAATGCTGCAATGAACTTACAAATGCACATGTCCGTTCAAAATAATATTTTGAGTTTCTTAGATAAATACCCAGGAATGAGATTACTGGGTCCTTCTTTTGTCTCTTGTATAGCCTTTGTTTTAGAGTAATTTTGTCTGGTATAAGTATTGTTATCCAAGATTTATTTTTTCATTTATATTTTCATGAAATATCTTTTTCTATACCTTTATTTTCATTTTCTGTGTGTCTTAGGATCAGAAGTTAGTCTCTTGTAGGCAGCATATGTAAGGGTATTGTTTTCTTATCCATCCAGCCATCTAATCATCTGACCATTTGATTAGAGCATTTAATCCTTTTACATTTCAAGTAATTTTTGATATATATGTAGTTATTGTCATTTTATTCATATTTTTGATTTTTTAAAAATTATTCTTCTTAAGTCCCTCTAACATTTCTTGTAATACCGGTTTGGTGGTGATGAACTTCTTTAGCTTTTTTTTTTTTTTGTCTGTGAAGTTCTTTATCTGCCCTTTGATTCTAAACTATAGCTTTGCTGGGTAGAGTAATCTTGGTTATAAGTTCTTGCTTTTCATCACTTTGTGTCTTTCATGCCAATCCCTTCTGGCCTGCAAGGTTTCTGTTGAGAAATCAGCTGACATTCTTATGAGAGTGCCCTTGTAGATAACTAATTGCTTTTCTCTTGATGCTTTTAAGATTTTCTTTTTGTCTCTAAACTTTGGCATTTTAGTTATGATGTGTCTTGGTTTCATCTTGTCTTTAGTTTCATCTTGTTTGAGACTCTGCACATCCTGGGCTTGTATGTCATTCTTTCTTTCTTTTTTTTTAATTAGCAAATCTTGATTTTTATTATTCTGCTAAGGCAAAAGAAATGTTACTTTACAACTTATTTTCAACTATAGTAAAAAATTATTTGGTACTTAGTATTCTTATACCCAAATTCTAAAAGCAATCTTTAGTCCTAACTAAACTTGATACTTCAAGAATAAAAAAGTTTTTAATGATATTTACATATTTAATGATATTTACATATTTACATAATAAATATAAATTTAATTGCCGAGTTCTTCATCATCACTGAAATATGTGCTTTTCTTTATCCTTGGGTGTCTTAAATCGTCTGATGTCAAGGGACCCCCTGAACTTAGTTTCCATTTTTTTCTTTTCAATTTGGGCTTGTTTCTATCCGTGCTAGAGGTGGGAATATTATGTAAAATATATTAGTTACCTGAAAAGCTATGGCCTGACTGAGGCTGCCAAGAGCTGGATCTTCCCCTTCATCTTCACTTCCTTCTACTTCCTCAGTTTCATCTGGTTCAGGAATTTTCTTTTTTTTCTTTCTTTCTTTCTTCTTCGGAGGTTCACGTTCTCCAAGCATATTTTTAGGACAGGCATAAGTTAAGTGTCCACTTTCCCCACATTCATAACACTTAGAATTATCAAAGTAGTTTCATCTTCGGATGAACTCAGCTGCTCTTCCATTGTCAATAGCAATGCTTGCTTTTATCACTCTCCCAAATAACTGTTGTTTATTGCCCTGGTACAGTTTTGTGCAGAATCTTTATACAAGAATAAAATAAATACAACCCTTTTACTGTTTCTGGTATCTTTATCTTTCATTGTAGTAATCTTTACAACTTTGCCATACTTGGAAAATATCCAGTATAAGTCATTGTTGGTTAGAGAAAAGGGTAAGTTAGATATATACACTGTGCTTTTACTTGGAGCCAATCCACCACTCATTTCTTCCTTACCTCTTAGTAGTAGTTAAAAACAAGGATTCCAGCTGGGTGAATTAAATTCATTTTCTCCAGACACCACTTAAAAGAGTTTTCTGGTCTTTCCATGTGGATTCTTCACACTAACCCTTTTAGTGCTGATCATCAGGTTTTCCGTTCCTTGCTCTCTCTTCTCCTTCTGGTACCCTTATAATGCAAATGTTGGTACGCTTAGTGTTGTCCTAAAGGCCCCTTAAAGTATCCTCATTTTTTGGATTCTTTTTTCTTTTTGCTATTGTGATTGGGTGTTTTCTTCTCCCTTATTTTCTAAAGTGCTGATTCAGTCCTCTACTTCGTGTAATATACTGTTGATTCCCACTAATGTATTCTTCATTTCAGTTATTGTATTTTTCATTGTTGACTGCTTCCTTTTTATGATTTCTATCTCCTTGTTAAAGTTCTCACTGAGTTCATCTACTCTTAGCCTTAAGTTCATTGAGCATCCTTATGACCACTCTTTTGAACTCTTCCTCTGGTAGATTCCTTATCTCCATTTTGTTCAGTTTTTGTTTGTTTGTTTGTTTGTTTTTTATGGAGCTTTGTTTTGTTATTACATTTGGGACATGTTTCTTTGCATTCCCATTTAGGCTGCCTCCTTGTATTTGTTTCTATATATTAGGCAGGGCTCCTAAGTCTCCCAGTCTTAGTAGAGTGGTCTTAGTAAGTAGGTGTCCTACAGGTCCCAGTGGTACAGTTTCTATTGGTCACCTGAGCTGGGCGCTCCAGGTGTGTCCCTTGTATGGGTTCTATGTACCCTCCTGTTGTAGTTCAGCCTTGGTTGATATTTGCATGTCAGTAGGAAGAAATGACCCTTGGGCTGATTGGTTGTGAGGACTGGCCAGTGAAGGGCTGACCTTATGGAGCAGGATTCACTCTAGCAGAGCTCTGGTGCCTGCCCAGTCTGCCCTTTGGGTGTGTCATTTTTGGATACAGCTTTGGTGGTGCTTCAGCTCTGGTCCAAGCTAGCAACTGGGTGTACCAGGTCCAGGGCTTCCTGAGAGGGGCCCCACCTCAGGCCAAGTTCAGCTGTAGCCTGTGCACTGCTCAGGAGCACCTGGTAAGAGTCACCAAACAATCCACAGGTGGACACCACCTATGCTGGTCTTAGAGATGCCTTAAGAAGTCAAGCTATGAACTGAGACTGGCTCTGGTTCAGCTTGTGCTGGGCTTGAGGCTGCTCAGCAAGAGGTATGGGGCATGCCAAGGTCAGATGCTGCTTGTTTGGGTTTTGTGAACCTTTGAGAGATTTTAGGAAAGTCCTCAGCATGGGCCAAGACAGGCCATTTGCTTGGAAAAGCCACTAGAGACAACTTGGGTAGGCCTGCAAATTAGGAGGGGTGGGGCCTCAGAGAGTCAGCCAGCAGGGTGACCAGTAGTAGTCAGACTGATGGAGACTCAGATGTGCCTTTCTGAGTCTGCATGTTGGGAGTGGGGAGGGCTCAACAAAGAAACAGTGGATTCTGCCAGCACTTCTTTCTGGGAGAAAGCTGCCCCTTCAGCCCTTACCTGAAGCCAGACAATTCAGTTCCTCTGTATATCCCTGGCATTTTTTGAGCTGCTGCCCCAGTGCTGGACCTCAGAGTGAGTGAGTCTGTCAGTGTGTAAGTTCGCATGCGGGCCCTGAAAAAGGAACGTCTGCAATTCCTGCAGCCCTCCTTTTCCCTTTTGCTCGTGCCCTGGAGTATCACTGGACTGAGCCCTGTATTCATGTCAGTGTCTCACTCAGCCACAAGCTCCACTGTTTTTCACAGCCAGAGATTGTGGGGACTTCTCCTCATGGCACTGGAACACTGAGCTGGGGCCAGGACCCTGCACACCTCTTGGCGGATGTCTGCAGCTGAGATACCCCTCCTGATTCTCAACTGCCACATGTGGTTGTGGAACCAGCCCATTTCATGACTGCCCCTCCCACCAGTTCTCGAGATGGTTTCTATGTCCCCCGTTGTAGGACTCCTATTCAGCTGGACCGCAGGTGATTCTCAATGATGGTTGCTCTATAGTTTAGTTATAATTTTTATGGGGTTACGAGAGGAGGTGTCTACCCAGTGTCTGCCTACTATGACATCGTGACTGGAAGTTGGAAATTTCTTGTTATTTCTTTAAATATTGTCTTCCCCCCGTTCTTTTCTTCTCCTTATAAAATTGTATTATACCTATGTCAAATTTTTCTCTCATTCTCTCTTCTATGTCTCCTAACTTATATATTTTCCATCATTTTAGCTTTTTATATACGCTGGTCACAGATAATGTGTTCCTCAGCTAGGTCTCCTAGTTCACTAGTTTTCATTTCAGGTACATTATACCTGTTATGTAACTCATTTCCTTTTTAAAAATTTATTGCATTATGTTTTTCATTTTTTAAAAGTTCTATTTGGTTCTTCTCTAAACCTGCCCCCTATAAAGTCTTATTCTTTAGAGTTCTGATCTCTGTTATTTTTCCTTTAATCATTCGTTAATAATTTTTATTGAATTACAACATACATCTGGAAAAGTGTACGAATTACAGGTGTACACCTCACTAAATTTTCAAGAACTGAACCAACCCTTATAACCAGCACCTGGGTCAGGACACAGAACCTTCCAGTACCCCAGTAGCCTTCCTAATGCCCACTCTCAGTTGTTTATTCCATCCAAAAGCAAACGTGCTTTATAATCACTTTTGAAGACTTATTTTGTGTTCTATTTTAGGTTGTTACTATAAGGTGGCTGACTCTTAATTATTATTATTATTATTTTTACCTCTGTTAGAATCTGTTGCAGCTTCAACCCTGGGAGCATGGCTTCAGGGCTCTCTCCCTTTTGCTCATGCCCCCAGAACATCCCCAGACTGGCCCTTGTATTTATGTCAGTGTATTGGCCAGGGAGTTTCTAGACTATCTCTATCCAGTAAATTGACATTCTGAACCATGTCATGCTGGGTTGGGAGTTTTGGATTCTCAGACTGAAACACACAAGCTTGCTTGTCACCTCTTTGTAGATGGGCTCTTTCTCTCAGTTCACCCTTTTGCTGAGAGTGTGACTTTTCAAGGGTCCAGATTCCTGCAGAGAGCTCAGGTCCACTTTGGCCTTAGGTACACTCCAAAGCGTTCTCCTGTTCCCATATGGACTTTAGGCACAAGTCCCTGCTGCTCACCTCATGTCACTCCAGAGCAGATACATCAGCTGTCATCTGCAGGGCTCAATCCCCCCTTGTTTTTCTTTCTTTTGTGGGAACTCAGCTGTGTATTTGAAATAATGTCTGTTCTGTTTCATTGGTTATTTTAAAGAATATGTGATAAGAAAAATTTTAGGTTATTTTAGTTTGCTAAGTCAGAAACACCTGAGGAGGTATTCACTGAGCTATTTAATATTTGAAAGGTAGTTATTGAGGCTGTGAAGTAAATAGCTATCTGTGACTAGTGGCTTCTATTTTGGACAGTACAGCCTAAGGGAGGAAGGAGGAGCTGATTGTGGCCCCATAGGCTTGGCAGGCTTAGGTCAGACTAATTCCTGAGCATGGACAACCTTCATTCCAGCCTAGGTCCAGGTCTCTGACGACCTTGATGGAGGGCAAGTGGGAAGCATGTGGGTTGGTCCAGATTCTATTCTGTGGATTGGACCTGCCAATACCTGATGTAAGCCCTTGCTGTTCACCCCATCCTCACTCTAAGGCAGATGCATTAGATACATCATAGGGAGTATATCAGGGGTTTGTATTAAGTACCACCTATTTATCTGTTTGGGGTATGGCATAGAGTTGTAAAGGATCAGGGACACCTTGAGCAAGAATCTGAACCCCACATGGCCTCTTTTGCCCTTTTAACCTTGACTTTCTTCCTTTCCTTGTCCCCCATCTGTCTCAGCCTTTTCTGACCCTCAGACTCTTCCTTGAAAACCTGTTCTCTAGCAGGGGTACTCATTCAAGCAGTTCCAGCTCCCTGATGTGCCTCAATTATGGCCTCACACATCTCATGATTTCCTGAAAGCATCCTGCTTTCCTAAGCTTGTAGGTCTTCGCCCATGCTGTTCCCCCTTCCTAGCAGGTCCTCTCTATTACCCCCTACCCACTTTCCTGGTGGGCACATTTCAGTTCTCTTTCAAAACCATTTTCAAGTGTTACTTCCCCCAGAAAGCCCAACTTCTATATTCTCAAAACACTCTAACATACATATTCTATTCTAATACATATATAAATACAAATATATAAATTGTTTTTCTAAAAAAAGCTTTATGTGCACAATGTGCAAGATTCAAAATTCATCCATTAGTATAGAGTGAAAAGTTTGTCTTCCTCACACCCTGGGTTCCAGACCACCAAGTTCTCCTTCCCAAGGACGGTTGTTGTCAAACACCCTTCTCTGGGGCTAGATGGATTTCTTTTAACCTGGCAAGCAGTCAGTGAGTTCCTGTGAATGCAAGACAGGGCAAATTCCCCCAAGTGGTGGAGTCTCAAGTCCTGTACCCAGAGATAGTTCTTGACAGTGCAGGAAGGGCACATCAGAGTTAGAGTCAAAAAAAAAAAAAAAGAGAAGAGGTAACTCTCCAAGACAGAGTGAGATCTCCCAGAGACAAAGAGAGAACTGAGAGGGACAGAGAGGCAGAGAGAAAAGACAATGAGAAAGGCAGAACAAGACGAAGAAAAAGCAAAGACAAAAGAGCCCAGAGTTTTCAGAGAATTATTTATATATCATTCTTTGTTCCTATGAGTTATGGTTTAAAGGCTTTTTTCCCCCCCATTTTCCTTTGATGATATGGGTATACAGAGTAAAAGATAAGGGTATGTAGCTTGAAAAGGAATGCTAGCCTTTGATCCATAGTCCCCCCCACCATGGTTTTAGTCCCTAGGGAATGAATGATCCTGTTTATTTTGTGTAGGGCATGACTTAAAGACTGTTTTCATATTTTCTCTTCACTGTTTGGGTAAATGGTTTGTTTGTAATCCCAGCAGGAATCTTCTTCCTCTGTTTTACAGGTTTCCCATGGTCTGGCAACAACACATTGCAGACTTTGGATATAGCTTGATTTAACATTTAGTTCTCTTGCCTCCTCCCTACATTACCTGCAGGGCAAGGATAATCTTTTTTATTCTATGCAGGCTGCTAATGAAGGGTTTGATGCTTGAGCAAACCTCAGCCATCAGAGGATAAGGGTCTGGGATAGTGAGAGGGGATATAAGGGAGGTGTAATGCCGGGTCTGGCCCTAAACTCAAATTTATGAACCCCTGGCAGAAGAATGGATGATAGTGCTACTGTGAAATTTACCCACCAGCTTCCCTAGGGCACCAAGGGGGTGAGAACTGGATTTTTTCCTGGGCAGGGCCTTATACATAAATGTCAGCAGTCAGTGTTGCTCCTGATGTGGCCCTAGACAATAGTGACTCATCAGTGCTTCGGTGGAAAAAGGGGTGCTGTAATAAATCTAACCGAAAGTAACCTCACAGGGTGATCTGATCATAAATTCCTAACTGGGCAGGTCATGGTAGGTTGTCATGCCCCAGGCTTATAACTTCTTTAGTAGAAGGCTTTTAAGCAAGCCCTGTCCATTGTTTTTATGCATCTGTTATACACACATTTGAAATGCCAGAGTAATCCTTTTTTTCCAGACCCTTTGAAGACATAACCACCCTCAAGGGAGTATTTGAGATCTTGCTTTCCGGCAATGTCGTCACTTTGGCTCAAATAAACTCATAAAAATTCTCTACAGGTTTGGACAGACGTTTTCTTACGTCCATGACAGTGAAAATGTTTCAGGATGGGATGTTCCCACCTTCTTTGGAATACCAGTGGAAAAAGGACTCCTTTGATAAGGCATCATAGAGACCTACATCCATGGGAAGGCCAGGGCTGGGGAGGCGAATAGGGTGGGGGTGGCGGGGAGGCAGTTCTGTAGGAACACAACAGGAAATGTCCACTTTGAAATCAAGTGCTGATTTCTCTTTTCAAAGAATATTTTTATGACTATCTGATCAAGTAGGATTTAGATTTAAGTCCAGCAAACTTTTGGGCACCTACTGTATGCTAGTCCCCATGCTAGGAAATTATGTTCTTATACTTTTATTTAATCTTTACAGCAGCACAAGAGAACCAAATGGAGAAAGAAGCTGTGCAGGGAGCACCTTCCACTATTCATAAGTAGAGACGTGATAATTACTTCAAAGGTTGTTTGATTTATATATCCAGGCATTTGCTGATGAATTTTGCTTTTGTACTTCTTTGGACTGGCTCAAAGGTTTCCAAAATGTACTATGCAGAAGACCAACTGTACATGGTGGTAAACACAAAATTGGGCAAACTAGTGCAAAAGCTGTACCATTGGGAGCATCTCTGAATTTTTCTTCTAAAAAAATTTTTTTTGTAACAAAGAGCTGGGAACAAAAGGAAGGGAGAGGTTAGAGGGCTTTTGAGGGTTGGGGGTTCATGCTGGGAGGAGACCCTCTGTGGCATAGCTGCTGGACTGGAGGAGCCTGCTGCCCACTACCCAGACTAAACTTTTCTGCACTGGAATTCTGCTCTGATAGCTCAAGTGTTGGGTAGAAAGAGAAGGTCCACGTTTCAAGAGTGAAGCAGATCAGAGACCTTGAACAAATTGTGGAGCATGACAAGATTATCTGAAGCAATGAGTCAGGCAAGTAGTAACATGGGACAGTGTTGAGAGGGCACCCCTTCTGGGAAGACCTCAGAGGCATTTGGTGAAGAGACTGAGCTTCCTGAGACCTTGTGGAACAGGTGTTGCTGGAATGATAGCTATTTGTGTTTTAAAAGCTAGGGAACTTGGTGACTGGGGCTACAGGTGTCACCATGCTTGGTTGGAAGTCACCCTCTGGTCCCGCCTACCTAACCAGCCCCATCCCTAGCCTCTCCCCTACCCTGCATCCTCTTACAGAGCCAGACTTCTCATAATCTCAAGATACTTCCAAGTCCTTGATCACATCTGTGCCTTTGCACACTCTGTTTCCACTTCCCAGAATGCCCCCTCCCTCTCCATCCTTAATGCTCCCACATGTCCACCAGGCAAATTCCTACTCCTTCTCTAAGCTTATTGCAATTGCCACCTCCCTTGGGGAGCCTCTCACAGCATTGATTCCATAACACTGTCTATTGGCACATCTGCCTCCCCAGTGTGCTGTGGGTCCTCCAGTCCAACGGCCACTTGGTTTTTATTTCTGTCCTACCCACCTACTTAATTGCTGGCAAATGGATGTGCAACACATGTTTGCCAAATAAATGGATTTCTGAAAAATCTAGTAGCATTACTTCAGGATAAGTGAGACCTGGCTTTAAACTGTACTGATGTGGTAAAGTCATTCTGAGACGCAGTGAGCTGTGGTTCCCAAAAAGCAAGTGCCATCCATCTTTAAGGTAATGTAATAGACATGCACTGATTTTTATCTTGCCACCATTGCTGTCTCTCAGGCATTTACCCATCTTCTACACATATGTGAGGACAAAGGATCCAGGCGTTGGCAAGCATAGTATTCATTTTCCTGGGGATATGACCCAGCAGGTCAATCAGTAGCCTTTCCTGCACTGATGCACATTTGCAATGAGGCAAACATTCCTTGCCAGAGTTGCTAACCTGGGACTGCTAACATAGGCAACTGGATTTGATTTTTGTTTTACTTTGTTTTCCATAAGCTACTTTGAGTTGGTTTCTATCACTAATGATCATCAGAGTTCAACTAATAAGGGCTAAATCAAGTAATGTGAATGCTCCTTTCTGGTGGGGGAGACATAGCAGCTCTAAGCAATATGGTTTTAGAGTTAGATAAATTTTAAAATGATGCTTCCCACTATGTTGAAAGGTCTGGAAACCATGTCCTATATGTAAAATGAGGCAGACCTGGGGATTTTTAGCCAAAGGAGAAAGCTGAGGCTGAAGAGGGGTTGGATTTACCATCCACATGTTGAGTGGAGTGAATTTGGAGAATAGCTGAAAGATACAGGATGGAGAGGGACAGTGATCAAAGCTGCCTGAAAATGGAGAGGCTTTCTTGTCAGAGAGTGAGTTCCCTGTCTCTGGAGATATTCCAATAGAGGTGTCATATGAATCAAGAATACTGATGAGGCAATTCTTGCCTTGGTTATAACAATAGTTCCCAGTAGGGGAAATACTACTCTTCCTAAAGGGAAATGTGGGAACTTTTTTTTTTTTATACTCAATGACTTGGGGATATATTTCACATTTAATGAATCCAGTTCTTTGGACCAATTTACACAGTAAAGGTTGCCTAAAATGCTAAGAGTGCCTGTATTGAGAAGCACTGGGAAAAAGGGTTAGTTAGAAGAGCAGTTTTAAATTTTATTTGAGTGGTAGTACCAATCTTATAAAGAATCCTAAAATGTAACAATTACATTTTCAATATTTAAGATATAGATATACTTGTGGGAAATGCTAAATGTATAGAATTATTTCCAATAAAGTAGAAGCGATTTAAATATAAATCATGGTTCATCCACACAGTGTTATATACAATGTGCAGCCCTAGGAACTAATGAAGCATCCATCCATAGGTACTTAGTTATGAGAAATACCTAACCTATTTTTCTTCCTCGAAAGGCATGTACTAAAATGTTCACAGCTGCACCATTAGATATAACTAGATCTTGGAACCTGCGCAGATGCCCATCAACAGTAGATGGCTGAATAAATGGTTATGTATTCCTTCACAGGAGTAGCTCACAGAAGTGAGAATGAATCAACTACACACAACGTGGGTGAATTTCACAGACATGGTGCTGAGTAGAAGAAAGCCAGACACAAAAGTAAACATATTCTGAGTCTATTTATATAATAAAAATGCAAAAGCAGGCACTGTAATATATACCTAGTAGAAATGCAAAAGCATGGGGCAGCACGGTGCTGGAGTTGGGCTAGTCACCTGAGTGTGTCCACTGAGTATCTTACACTTTGGAAAAAGAGTTGTGCAAGAATGAGAAACCTTTCATGTACTGGAATGAAGTGATTTCTGAGATTATGAGGTAGAAAAAAAGCAAGGAACAGAGAAATATGCACCCATTAGAAACAAGTTTGTGCCTGGGGAGAGAATATACCTCCATCTGCTGTGGACAGCTGCAGTATAAATCATTCGCACCTTTTCAATTTTCTACCATGTGAATGTATTTCTAATTCAAGAAAGTAAAGGAAATTTGGATTTGGCTTTAACAAACATTATGGAGCCCCTTCCATAAGCCAGGCACCGGCTGGCCATGCCTCCTGCAGTTCTTTTAAGAGAAGGTGGGCACTGCTGTCACTCCTCACCTGAGCCTGAGAGGGTCAACATTTGCCCACAGGTACCGTGAGCCTGAGTGACGGTGGCTGTGGGGACTGCAATGGATGTCCTACTTCTGTTGGAGGGAGAGGATTTGGGAAGCATCTGCATCTCAGGCTGCCAAGCTCAGTGGTTTTCATACGTGCTCTTTGGTGCCCTAGGGTTCTAGAGGGGGCCCTGGCAGGGGCCACCCTGGCTTTAAGCACTGTGATTCTATTCTGTATTCTCAGTCTGTGAAGCTGTTGTTTGAAAAATATTTCCACTGCTGAAGGAGGGTTGAAAAATATTTTCTAACTGAGCCTCTCACCCAGCAGTTCTCAATAGCATAGTTGACATAGTTCTTTTTATGGGACTATCTCACATGTTTCAGGGCCATGAGGGTCCACTGTCTACCAACATTTGCTGTGATTGTGACCACCAAAAAGACTCCTTAAAGAATCCAGCTGGAGTGGGTGAGGGGAGTGCAGTACTCTAACCAAAGCAAGAGACTCTTCATCAGTATATTTGATGTTCCTCTAGCCCCTGTTGGAACATCCCCAGAGACGAGGGGCTCACCACCTTGCAAGGCAGCCTAGGCCACACTCAGCAGCTCTAATCTCTATACACAGCTTTTCCCTTTTCCTTGTAATGTCAACCAGTTAGTTGTAGATATCAGTCTAAACACAGAGAGTAAATCAAACTCCTGTCACCTGTGTGCACTGCACCACCCATGAGATGGTCTTGTCAAAATGTTTAATGTGAGCCCAGTCAAGCCTTTTACATTTAACTTCTGTTCCCAGTTACAGGAAATATAGGGGATAGAGGAACGAGTTAAATGACACCTCAAGGAAATGAGACAATTGGCCTGGTTGCTTAAAAAGGAGACAAAGAATTGGTGGAGGCAGTGTTTTAGAGTAACAGCACAAAGACACAATAGGCAGGGTAGTCTGCAAGCCTTGATTGGATCGTGATGTGACCAAGAAAACAACAAAACAGCTATAAAATGCTTTCTAAGACAATTAGGGAAATAGGAATGGACTAGATATTCAGTAATACTGGGAATTATTGTTAATTTTCTTGAGTCTGATAACGGTATTGTGGTTTTGAAGAGAATGTATTTTTAGGAGATGAATGCTGAAGTGTTCAGTGTGTTCAGAAAGTGAAATGTTATGATGTTTGCCAATGAATTTCAGATGGTTCAGCAAAACCAACCAACTGAACTAACCCACCCACCCGCCCACCCTACACACATAGGCAAATGGAAACAATTATTGAATGTAGGTGGGGAGTATAAAGAACCCATTAACATATTAATTCAACTTTTCTTAATGTTTGAACTTTTATCAAAACAAAAATTTTAGGAACAATCTCTCTTCAAAGTCAGCCCCTTGGGCAGTGTTTTATACTTAGTGTGGACCAAAACGGGGGTTCTATGGAGAGTGACCTCACATAAATTCTTAACTGGACAGGTCATGGTGGGTAGTCATGCCCAAGACATATAACTTCTTTAGTAAAAGACAGCTTTGCCTTAAGAAAAGCCCTGTTCATTGTTTCTGTGCATCTAGATTAATACATCCTTGAAATGCCTCTTTTCAGACCCCTCCTTCTAAAGAGTGACCACCTTCAAGAGAGCACATAATCTTAACTTCCTGTAACCCAAATCACCACCTTACTTTCCTCCCACCTTAATGTAATCTTCCATACTTTCCTCCTTGATTTCAAATGCAGAAAAGGAACTGCAAAATTTATTCTCCGGAGCATTTGAGATCTGGCTCCCCATCATATGTCATCAGTTTCATTCAAGTAAACTCTCACAAAAATTCTCTAGAGGTTTCGACATTTCACATATGGGCAGTAGTGTACACACTTGTGTATATAGCCCTGTACAATCATTCTTATGTAAATGAAGGAGGTCCAAAAGCCCTATTTATATGCAGAAAGGCTTGGGAAAGCAAGATGTGTTTGGGAAATGTGAGAAGAACTGTGAAGCAGCAAGCTGTGGTGCTCCAGGGGAGCAGAAAGACTGGGGCAAGGCAGGAGAGGTAGCATGGGTGGAAAGGGGAAGGGCCTTGAATGAACAGGTTAAGGAGGTTGATTTCCTCTGCTGGGATTTAGACAAGCTGCTGAATGGCAGGGTCCACTTTGGCAGTGAGGATGATGATGGACTAGAGAGAGAGGAGCCTTAATCTCAAGTGTCTTTAGGGGAAAAGGCAGACCGGTTGGGGTCTGTGTTCATCAGGGGATATGTGAGTCCCCTTTGAAGGGAACACTTGCCATGTGGGGACAGCCGATATTCCCTCCAAGGGGGCGGAATGCACATGGGCCTAGCAGATCTCTCAGTGCAGCCAGAAATATTTTTTAAATATGTGAAATCTATTTTAAAACAAGATTTAAAAAAAAGCAAAGTAAACCACTGTTGAAGGCAGACAAAGCTGGTCTGAGGCCCTGATCAGGCTCAGGTCCAGTAGTCCAGGGCTAGAGGCTGGAGCTGAGTTAGGTGAGATAATCCAGAGGCAGTGCTAGTGGCTGACTTAACTTTGACCTCAGGTGATGGCTTAGAGGGTGGCCAGCAAAGGCCTCACTGAAGAGACACTCAGAGGTGTATTCCATCCAGGAGACTTGGTGACTAAGCAGATTCAGAAAGGGGAGGGTTTGGCCCAGGATGACACTCTGGAAATGGAATCTCAGAAGGAGGATTGAGTGTGGGGGACACAGACTTTGAAGAGCTTTTGGGCCCTCTTGCAACAGGCTGGAGAGAGGAAGAGCCTGGAGCCCCTGGGGTAGGCAGCTATGCTGGAGGAGGAGCTCTTTGAAGAGAGAATCAGGAAAGGGTTGAGGAAGGAATGGAGGAAGGAGGAAAGAATGGAGAAGGAAAAAACCATCCTGTGTGGCAATTCACTGACATCTTCCTGATCCTCCACAACTCTGTGCCATGCCCCAAACAGACAAATAGGTGGTGCCTAATACAGACCCCTGACACAACCCCTAGGGGCTGTCCTCTAGGCTGACTGGCCCATTTATCAAGCACTCTTGGGTCCAAATCTATAGAATGGAATCTAGGCCAACCCACATGCTTCTCACTTGACCTCCATCAAGGTTGTCAGAGACCTGAACTAAGGCTGGAATGCAGTTGTCCACACCCTGGAATTAGTCTGATCTGAGCCTGCCAAACCCACAGAGTGGTGAATTCCTCTTCCCTGTTTTTAGGGTAAAAGAAAATGGACTTTTATTGAGCAGTTAATATGTACTGGGCTGTAGTCAGGTACTGTCTAGTTTGATCACGTATCAGACCTCCATAATAGGCTTTCTCATTATTTTACACTGATCACAAAGTGTCTGCCAATAATTTTTCATTCATTCATTCATTCATTCATTCATTCATCATATATTTACTCAATATTTTTTATAGGCCATGAAACTGCACGAGGCACTTGGAATACAAATGTTTAAAACACTAGGAATTGAATCAGAAAACTAGGGAAGTAGGTTGTATATTTTTTTTCAAATTACACAGGAATGATCACCACCTTCCATCCCATTTCTGGCCCCAACTCCACCCAGATTTTGCATACTCCCTAAGAGGTTGTATCAGAATTTTGGCAGGAGAAGAGGGGCTTTGAAACATACTCTGAGAAACCTTCCCATATGTTTCTGATTTGGCAGGCTAAGATAACCAGAAAACCTACTATTAAAGCTCTTTGAAATGTGATATAAAATTTAAAAATTTTATTCTAAAGGCACAGTTGAGCTCCCATGAAAGGAAGGGAAATCTCAGGAGTCCAGAAAGAGATAGGGGATTAAACATTGTAAGTGACAGCCAGTGAGCTGATAATGTGTCTTCTCTTAGGTGTCAATAAGGGTCAGTAACCAGAGGTGACAGGAGATGAGGCCCTACACTGAGATGGCCAGAAAAAAAAAAAACAGGATAATACAGAATGCTCATGTGTGCATGCGTGTGTGCATGCGTCGTGTGTGTGTGTGTGTGTATGTGTGTGTGTACACATAGACAGACATATATATGGCAGCCTAGGCTCACCTATAATGGAAATTGTACCCAAGAGCCCTGTAAAGCTTGACCCTTGAAAAACCACACTGTCAGTGAAAGGATAGACTAGAGATAATGTGTCTACCCAGGGAGGTGATAATCTTGTCTGCCTCAGCCTGAGAATTCAAAGCCCCTGTCCTGACTTCAGGTATATGTGTCCACTCAATAGCAATGGTTCAATAATTTGCAACACAAGAAATGAATAGAAATAAAGATAGTCCTGAGGGAGAAAAAAAAAAAAAAAAAGAGGATGGAGGCCTGGGGAGTCCTTAAGATATGGCCCCAGCCTGTAAGGGATTCAGAAAATAAAATGAAAGACAAAACAAATGATAATTTACAATTAAGAAATGCCAAAGCCCTTGAGGAAATAGTTTTCCACACGTGAGACTCAGAGTAGAACAATTAGGACAATCAGAGCTCCTAGATGTTGAGAGTATAGAACAAAACCTGAAAGAGAACAAAAAATTCAATAGTTGAAAATTATTAAAGTCATAAAATAAATCTAAACCTTAAAAAAACAAACACTATAAACTCCCATGATTTGACAAAGAACCAGTTTCTAAAAATATGGTCATTGAAACAAAAATCACAATAAAGCCCTCAATGAGTGGATTTAGCAACAAATTAAACACAATAGAAGAGAGGATTAGTGAACTATAAGAGTGATTTGAAGAAGCACAGAAAACTAAAATGATGAAAAAATATGAAAAAGAAATTAGAAGACACAGACAATAGAATCAGAATATTTAACATATGTCCAATAGAATTTCCAGAGAGAGTGAGGAAAGAAGAGGGAAGTGAAAGAGGGAAGACCTTGGCAAATCCTCTCAAAAATCAGTGATGAAACTGGCAAAATGATCAAATACAACCTTTTCAGTACTCTGGAAGTTAACTAAAGGCATACAACAAATCGAAGGGCATTTATTCAAGAAAAACTCCTGAACCTTGGTAATAAAACTGGATCTATGACATTTTATCTCCAGATAGCTCCCATTTCCCTCCCTTTCCCTTCAAATGACATGGTAGCCAAGAAACTGGCAGCATCACTGCTGCTGGAGGGGCTGGCCCAATTTAGAGCTCTGCAAAAAAGCTCATGGTGAGGGGTTATGTCAAAAATAATATCAATTGGTGGCAAACAATTTGGAAAGACTGATATCACTATTACCTAAGGCTATAGTGCTCTCTGGAGCAAGCAAGAAACCAGGCAAAATTTTAAAAAGATGTAGGGCACAAGATAGCCATAGAGGACTTTGAGAAACTCCAACATATTCTTGGGGATCTCAAAGAAAGCACACACTAAGGGCTGCATGTATATGCAGAAGAGGACCTTAACCCCAGGTTCCTGGCTCACCATGAAGCCTTGTAAAGCAGAAAGTAAAAACCAAGTCAGACTGGTTACCTGCCTGAACTTCATGTGCCCCAGCACACATATAGACACACATAGATCCTTGTGACAAAGGCAGAAGATGCTGGCTCAAACTGTTTAAGGAAAACTTCTGACCAACCATTGGCTGGCCACTAACCATCAATTTTCTAACAATAATTTAAAATCTTAGACCAAATGGCAAGCTTCCTAGAAAAATGCAAATTACCAAAACTCACTCAAGATAACATAGAAAATCATCAAAGAAGTTGCATGATATTTTAAATCTTCCTAAGATGACAACATTTGTAACAGCTTTACAGATGATTTCTGCTAAACATTCAAGGAATTGCACAAGGGTGTAATACATACTCTTTCAAAGAATAGAAAAAAAAAAGAAAAAGAAGAGGACCCACAAATCTATGAAGTTAGTATAAGCTTAATGCCCAAAGCAATATCAACAGGAGAATGGAAAAATTAGAGGACCATCTTTCTCTGAATTATGGATGTATCATAAAAAAAACTTAGCCAATAGATTCCAACAGTGTGTATAAAAATGAATACATTGTAGCAAAATTTGTTTTCCAAGAATGCAAGATTTTTAACATTAAATTAATCAATGTAATTACATAATCATTTTTAAAAAGGAAAACCATATGAGCATCTCAATAAATGAAAAGGAAATGTCCATACATTTCAAAATCTATTCATGCTATAAACTCTTGGCAAATAATAGAAATAAATTACTGCCTGATACAGAATATTCACTAAAAACCTATAAAGATATGATTTCAAAAGAAAAATATTGAAAGCATCCCTTTACAATTAGGAGGAAAAAAGACTGCCCACTTATCACCGCTTCCGTTCTATGTTATACAGGTTATGGTATTAGCCAGTACAGCAAAATAAGAAAAATAAACTAATGGTATTTGAATTGGAATAGGTAATACTGGTTCATACAAGAAAAAAGAACTGTATATGTTATCTATTATTGCAGGTTTGACTATTTATGGAAGACTTAATCAATATTTGAAAAATTAAGATGTTATTGGCATGTTTGAGCTTCTTAAAGTAGAATTATAAAGCTTTTAATGAGTGGTTTGGAGCCAACCTCAGAAGGAAACACCACATTTTATGTAAACGATTGCTCTGCTATGTTATCTCTGCAGGTTATGAGAAGGAATGCTCTCTAAAAGAAGGAAATTATATAATTTTTAAAGCTGTATAAATTCGTATAAAACAATGGGCTCTGCTATAAACTCTGGAAAAGAGACTTAGTAATTTGATTTTGCCTTTAATGGTGTTTTGCAGTGGAAATGTTCATTAAAGTGACATGATGACAACAAATACAACATAATTTTATTTTATTACAAAATGCTGTACTAATTTGCCAAATTTTTGACATTTGGCAAAGGAATGACTTTCTTTAGAGTTTTATTTTCAAGTTGTTATGATTTAGAATGCTGTATTATTATAGGCTGATTATGTTAACTGGAAACTATTACCTACATTTTGCAGCACTCTAAACTTAGAGGAACAGTTGTTCACATCTTTTAGTATTTTACATTTGCCCAGCTTATAAAATTGCCACATGTCTGAAGCAGAGTTCTATAATTGCTAACGGATTATATATGAGATTAGTGGAATGTAATTATGTTTTGAAGTAATTGTGACCACAAAACATTCTTTCTAAAAGGAAACGTGCATTATTTGACTTATAAATCAACTCAAGCATAAATCCCAGGTACTTAATGCTTTTAATAATATGGTACCACAAAGGGAAAAACAGTAAAGTTAACCACTAAATGCACTGCAGTGGTTTTATTAATGGGAAACCCTTATTTCCGATTATTGAAGGCCAGGTGCCATCTGAAAAACAATATAGTAAGTAAGTTTTGTATCCTATTTCCTGGCATGTGATTAAAACCACTAAATAATATTTCTGATACTGGCAGATGTTACAGAATATTTCTTCAAAAGACAATTAGCCATTTTGCCTTTGTTTTATAATGCTTGATGTAAGTGACCAACTAGACAGGTTTCTTATAAAAGAGAAAGTTAATATATGTATGTAAAGCACAGAAATAGTAATGAAGAATTTGAAAATGTTTTTTTCTACTTAAAACATTGTCTACAAAACCCACATGATTAACTCAATAGATTCAGAAAAAGAATTTTATAAAATTAAACATGCTTTCATAATAATAATAAAAAAACACCCAAACTAGGAATAGAAGGAAACTTCTTCAGTACAATGAAAAAATACCCACAGCTTAACACCACACCGAAAGCTTTCTAAGACCCGGAATAAGACAAGGATGTCTGCTTTCATCACTTCTATTCAACATTGTACTGGAGGTTCTAGGCAGGGTAATTAGGGAAGAAAAGCAAATAAAGATATCCAGACTGGAACAGAAAAAGTAAAACTACTTTCATTTGCATATAGAACTACCTCCATTTGAAAATCTTAATAAATTCACAAAAAAACTAGTAGAGCTAGTAAGAGTTCAGCCATGATCCAAGACTCATATACAAGAATCAGCTCTATTTGTATTACTAACAACAAACAATCCAGAAAGAAATTAAGAACATAATTTCATTAAAGAATAAAATACTTAAGAATAAATTTAACAAAAGAAATATAATGTTTATACATTGAAACTATAAAACATCATTGAAAGAAATTAAAGAAGAACTTAATAAATGGAAAGACATGATCATGAATTCGAAGACAATATTAAGATATCAATACTCTAATACTCTTCAATTGACCTACAGATTGAAAACGATCCCTATTAAAAGCCCAACTGGCTTCCCCACCCCAGAAATGGACAAACTCTTCCTAAAATTCAAGGGACCCTGAATAGTCAAAACCATCTTGAAAAAGAATAAAAAGTGGAAGAGCTCACTCTTCCTTATTTCAAAGGTTACTGCAAAACTACAGTAATGAAGACAATTGGCATAGGCATAAAGATAGAATAGAATGGAAAGTTCAGAAATAAATCCATACATTTATGGTCAATTGATTTTTGACAATGGTACCAAAATCATTCAATGGGGAGAAAAAATAGCCTCCTTGACAAATGGTGCTGGGAAAACTAGATATCCATATGCAAAAAAATAAAAAATAAAATAAAATAAATAAGCTGGGTTCCTACCTCACATCATATACAAATATTAACTCAAAATGAATCATAGACCTAAACGTAGAGCTTAAACTAAAACTCTGAAGAAAGTATAGGTAAAATCTTTTTGAACTTGGATGAGGCAATGACTTCAGAGATGACACCTTAAGCATAAGCAGCAAAGGAAAAAAACGAATAAATTGATTTCCTTCAGAATTAAAAACTTGTGCTTCAAAGGACATCATCAACAAAAGTAAAAAAGACAACCTTCAGAATGGTAGAAAATATTTGCAAATCATATACCCCATAAGGATTTAAAAAACTCAAAAAGACAAATAGCCCAATTAAAAAATGGGCAAAGGTTCTGAGAATAGTTTCTCCAGAGAAGATATATAGATGGCCGATAAACACATGAAAAGATGTTCAATATCATTAGCTATTAAGGAAATGCAAATTAAAATCACAAAAATATAGCGTTTCACACCTACTAGGATGTTTATAATAAAAAAAGAGAAAATAAATGTTTGTGAGGATCTGGAGAAATTAAGTCCCACATAAGTTGCTGGTGGGAAATTAAAATGGCTTGTCGACTTTGGAAAACAGTTTGGCAGTTTCTCAAAAAGTTAAACAGATTAGTTACCATATTACCTAGCAGTTCCACTCCAAGGTATATACCCAACAGAACTGAAAACATGTCCAAACAAAAACTGATAATAATAAATGTTTTTAGCATTATTATTCATAATAACAAAAAGGTAAAAATCATCCAAGTGCCCTTTAATTCATGAATGGATAAACAAAGTAAGATTATATATGTATGCATGTATATAAACACACACATATACATACACACAATGGAATGTTATTCAGCCATACAGATTCATGATACAACATGGGTGAACCTTGAAAACATTATGCTAAGTGAAAGAAGCCAGACAAAAGGCTACATGTTGTATGATTCCATTTATATGAATGTCCAGAATAGATGATTCCACAAAGACAGAAACTAGGTTGCTAGTTTTCAGAGGCTATGGAGAGGGGGAAATGAAAAGTATCTACTACTGTGTATGGGGTTTCTTTAGAGGTGTTGAAAATGTTCTGTAATTAGATAGTGGTGATGGTTGCACCTTGTAAATATATTTAAAAGCCATTGGATGCCTGTAAAAGGATGAATTTTATGGCATGTGAATTACATTTTAATAAAAAATACATTTATAAAATATTGTTTAACTTAAGACTTGTTAGTCCATTTGTAAAGGCAGCTCAAATACTTAAAGCATTTGAATTTTTTTGAAATAGGAGATTGGTTTTACTACAAAAATAACATTTCAACTAAACAAAATATATGTAGATGTTTATATTTGAAAAAAGTTGGCTCATACAATATGTGTAAATTTGTTCTTAAAAAGTGTTATGTTCTTAAAAACAAATAGGTTGAGCAACCTGACAGTCTTAGAGTCTCCACTTCCTGAGTTGAGGCTACAAAGCAGAGAGAGTTGGCAGTCTCATGATGCTTAGATTCTAGGATACTACTAGAATTAAAAATAAAAGTGAAGCAAAACTAATTAAGGCTAAACTGCACCTCATTTTGAGTTCAAATTCTGAGAAGATCAAAGATTGGCAGCTCTATGATGACACTGGAAGTTAGAGTTTGGGCTTAGGGCAGAGAGATCTCCTTTATCCCATCTAAAACCAGAGGTGAACTCAATCTCATTAAAGCTACACATTATCCCCAGATCAACTATATTCTGGGGGGAATTGCAGTGATTATTCCTCCACCTTAACCTCCTGATGGAGAAAAGGGATGGGATCCTCTGAGAAAAATGTGAACAAAACAATTATACATTGGTCTCTGCTTTACTTTTATACATAATATCCAAAACATGTAAAAATTATCAGAAATACAGAGAAGCAGGGAAATGTGACCTATATTTAAGAGAAAACAAAACAAAAAACAGTTCTAGAATTTCCATTTGCTTTTTCAGATTCTATTTCTCTGCTAAGATTTCCTATCTTTTAATTCATTGTGAAAATATTTTCCTTTTGCTCCATGGACATAATTATAATAGAGACTTTAAAATAAAAACTATAGTGTTAATGTCAGCATTTGGGTCATTTTAAGATTGACCTTGAGTGATCTTCTTTTCTCTTGAGGTTGGTCATATTTTCTTGTTTGTCATATGTTGAGGATTTTGGTTTTATCCTGGACCATGTGAATATTATGATGGGGGAGATTTTAGATTCTTTTCTATAACTCTGTATTGATTTCTTTTTTAACCAGGCAATTAATTTGGTGGACTCAAATTCAAACTCTGTCTTTTGGTCAGCAGCTCAAATTTCAGTTCAGTCCTTTTAGTTTCCTTGAATCTGCCATTGCATGCATGGTGTAGGAGTCAGCTGGAGACTTGGGCAGACTTGTGTCAGGACCTGGGAGTGACTTGGCTGTCTTTTTTCCATGATTCCCTTTATTGCCCATCAACCATGCTTGTCCCAAATATTGTTTTCTGCTTCTTCAAGTCAGAAATACTAGTTTGGACAGAGCACTTACTATGTAAACACTGTCTCTGTCTTGACCTCAGGCTAAAAGCTGTAAAAGTGGAACACTCACATTGTGCCAGGTCCTTCTAATTTTCAACCCACTTTCCAAATCTGCCTGCTTTGTTCACCTTCCATTCCCTTCATGCCATTTACAAATATTGCCTAGAGTTTACAGTTGTTATCTCTGGGAGAGTGAGATTTGTTAGGTGCTTACTTGGCTGTACTGGAAGTGAAACCAAAATTTCCAACTTTGATTAAGAGAATCAACCCTTAGATTCAAAAAACTTCATGAAGCCCAAATTGGATAAATACAAAGAAAGTCACACCTAAGCAAATCAGAGTCAAGCTGCTGAAAACCAAAGGTGAAGAGAAAATCATAAAAGGAGACAGAAAAAAAACAAAAACACAACATACAAGGGAATCATAAAAACAATGGCTAACACCTAATCAGAAACACCAGAGGCCAGATCATAGAAAGACATGTGTGAAGGCTGAAAATATAACCTCTGCCTAGAATTCTATACCGAATAAAAATGGCCTTCAAAAATGAAAGTAAAATAAAACTTTTTCAGTAAACAAAAGCAGAGAAATTTGTCTCTAGCACTGTGAAATTACAATAGGATGTTAATTAGAGGGGAAATAATACCAGATAGAAACTCATATCTAATGGAAGAAATGGCAAACACCACAAATTGCAATTATGTAGGTAAAAATAAAGACTATTTTTTATTGGTGGTTTAAAGCAAAAAATACTAACAACACATTATGTTTATAGCATATCTAGAAATAAGACATTATAATAATAGCACAAAGGATGGGAAAAGGTAAATTAAATTACATTTTTTTCTGACATTATTATATTATGTGTGAACATAAACATTAATTTAAGTTAAACTGAATTCAGACTTAGTTTTGTAATAGCTAGAGCAATCAATAAAACACACAAAGTGGTATAACTAAAAAAACAGAGATGGAGGTAAAGTGGAATTCTAAGAAAAAAAGAACTCAATCCAAAAGAAGACAGAAAAAGAAAACACAGGAAAAAGATGGACAAACATAAAAGCAATAATTGCAACATTTTAAATATATTAAATGTAGGTGGACAAAATATTATTAAAGGTAGAGTTTGAAAGAATGAGCAACAAGAACAGGACCAAATCATATGTCATTTTTAAAAGATGGAACTTAGAACTAAAGACACAGATAAATTGAAAATAAAAGGATACCAAAGATATATAGTGGAATGGCTGAATTAATATGAGACAAGAACATTTCATGATGACAAAAGGGTCAATTCATCAAGAAGACATAATTGTAATGTGTAGGCACTTAATAATAGAGCTTCAAAATACAAGAAACAAGGATAGTTTTTTAAAATAAATGTTATCTAAACTTACTGTGTTAATCACTTCACAATTTATATCTATATCAAATCATTATGTTGTATACTTAAAGCTAATACAATGTTTTTGTCAATTATATTTCAATGAAAAAAACAAAAACAAAAACAAAAATATGGTGCTGTAACAGTTAGCTCTATAAATACCAAAAAATGAACCTGGTCACTGAACTCACATCCTAACAAAAAATTAAGTCAAAATGGATCACAGGCCTAAACATTAGCACTCAAACTATAAGTGTATAAGAAAACATAGAAAAACTTTTTGACCTTAGGATAAGCACACATTTCTTAGGACACAAAAAGCATGACTATAAAAGAAAAAAAACAAAACATAAATTGGACTTCATCAAAATTGAGAGCTTCTGGTCTTCAAAAGACAGCTCAGAAAATGAAAAACAAGTCACAAACTTGGAAAAAATATTTGTAAAACACATCTGAAAATGACTCGAACCCAGAATACATAAAGGACACTTACAACTTAGTAATATGAAAATACCAATAAGAAATGGCAAATGTTTTGAACAGATACTTTACCAAATAAAATATAAGGAGGCAAATAAGCAAATGAGAAGATAGTCAGAATAACTGGTCAGTAGAGAAATGCATATTAAGTTCCCAATGAGAAACCAATGGCTAAAATTAAAAATATTGATGACACCTACTGCTGCTGAGGATACAGAGAAACTAGAACTCTCAGACATTGCTAATCGACATGAACTTTGGCAGTTGCTTATAAAGTTAAGCACCCACTTACCATGTGACCCAGAAATTCCACTTCTGGGTATTTATGAAATAGAAATGAAAACATATGTCCTTACAATCACTTGTGTATGAATGTGTAATAGTCAAAACCCAGGAAAAACCAAAATGTCCACTAACAGAAGAATGTATAAACAAATTGTGGTATAGTATGTTCATACAATGGAACACAAATGAGCAATAAAAATAATGAAATACAACTATACCCAACGACATGGACACACCTGGAAAGAACAGAAGAAGCCAGATATGAAAGAGTACATGCTGTATGATTTCATTCATTTGAAGTTTAAGACTGGAGAATGTGTTTTAGCATGATAGAAATCATAACAATGGTTGCCTATGAGGTGGTGGTGGTGGGAATTTAAAGAGAACCAAGGGAACTTTCTGGGGAGACAAAATGTTCTATATCACTCATTCCTTCATTTATTTTAAATTGAAATTGGGGTCACATTGGTTAATAAAATCAAATAAGTTTCGAGAGTGCAACTCAACAATATGTTGCATATATATAACTGCATTTTGTGTTCACCAAAGTTAAATTTCCTTCTGAGAAATGTTCTACATCTTAATTGGTGTTGTGGTTACATAGATGTATACATTTATTATAAATCTTCAAATTGTGCACTTAAGATTTTTGCACTTTACAGTGTGTAAACTTTATCCAAAAACTACCCTGGTGGTTCAATTTCCATATTTTATGTTTTAGGCTCATTAGGCCTCATTATTTTTTAGTGCTAACTAATGGAATTCTGGGGAGTAGGCTTGAAAATGCTAATGAAAGGCTTAGAAAGAGAAGTATAAAATATATGTTCTTGTCCTATGGCTGCATAAATGCAGACATCATGATCAGAAGGCTATTTCTGACAAAGTAGTAAATTGAGAGCATTCACAAAAGTATCAGTTTTATACTCCTGTCGGATGTGAGGGTGTGCAAATGTATAATCCTTTTCTAGAAGTGGTATTTGTTTAAATGAGTCTTCAAAACACCAGACTTCAGAGTTTTTTACTATATTCTGTGAACTATAATCAATAATCCCTAAAAGTCTGCATTCTGGTTACTTATGTAATAAATTGTTGCCCTCGTGATGTTGTTAAATCTGACGTACATGCTTTCTGAAAGATATAAATATTAAGGTTCAATCTGTTAAGCCAGTAAAGGCTCTTTGGCAATTCTTTCCTTTCTTTACCTAAAGAAATTTAATGAAATTCCAAATCTATTTGATTTTTTGTTCAAACAGAGAGTTGTAGAGTCTGAGTCTCATTTAAATTTATAGGGCTAAGGAATGAAGCAGGAAGATGTTGATGGACTGATTTGATGAAGTGGCCAAGAGGTTAACATGGAGAGTAAATGTTGAATGCTTTAATTATTGAGTAATTTAGCTGTTTATTCTGAGAGTAAGATGGCAGGTAGGAATCCTAGATCTTGTAAGTTCAATTATGAATTATTTTATTCATTATTTACCCAGCAAATATTTCAACCCCACTCCTAGTATCAAGTACTATTCAGGGACCAGTCAGGATAGCAGAAACTAAAATTTATAATTTACCAGGACCTAGGAGCTCTAATTGTATCTCCATGCAGTTGGTGTTCAGAACCCTGAGGAATCTGAGGACAGGGTGCCCTTGGGTGGTCCACAGGCTACTGAGGAAGTGGGTGGCTGGTGCTCAGATTTCTGAAGAGTTATAGGCAGCCTGGGCTATGCATGCTGCAAGTGATTGGGGTCAGGAGCCATATGTTTGCTGCTGCTTGAGAAATATAGACAAACCCTGGAAAAGTGGAAGTCTTTCTCCCCTGCGTCCATCACCTGAGGTCCCTTTATTGTTTCCTATCGTCAGAAGTTAGAAGGAAGACAGCTGGTAAGAGAAATAGACCTTCCTAGGTAGGACTGTGAAATTTATTTGGTTATGTCTCTGACCTTTGAACTTGGTGCTGAGCACCTTGCCAATGTAGATGGGATTCTGGTATCCCCTGGCAGAAAGAGACATCTCAGATAATTGAATTACCACTCATGGTTGCTTGACTTGAAGTGCCTATTGAATGCAATGCCATGTGAAAACGAGTGGCTAAGGAAAACTCTAACGGTGAGGTGGGTATTTCTGATGGCACTGCACAGTTAGAGAGAAAGGATTAGTTTGGCGCTGTAAATTCCCAGCTCAAGTCATGGTCAGAGAACCAGAGAGGTTTGATGGTGGCTCTATCAGGTGTCTACTGCTGTGTAACAACTTAACACTAGAATTTAGTGGTTTAAAGTAACAACAGACACTTAACCCTCACAGTTTCTGAAGGTCTGGAGTTCAGGAGCAGCTCATCTGGATAGTTCTGGCTCAGGGGCTGCAGTCAGCTGAAGGCTGGAGGATCCACTTCAAAGGTGCTACTTCACATGGCTGTAAAGTTGGTGTGTGTGTGATGTCTATGCTTACTAGCAGTTTTTGCTTCATGTATTTCAAAAATGTTTTTAGATGCATACACATTTTGGATAGTTATGTCTTCTTGGTTAGTTGACTATTATTATTATTATGGAATTTCCTCTTTATTCCTAATCATTTTCCCAGCTCTGAAGTCTACTTTGATATTAATCTAATTTAATCTAAATATAGCCAGTCCAACTTTAAAAAAAAATAGTATTTGCATGGTATATCTTTTCCCATCCTTTTACTTTTAATCTATCTATACCATCACATTTCAAGTTAGTTTCCTGTAAACAGCATATATATATTTTCCTAATCCAGTCTGACAATTTCTTTTTGGTAGGATATTTCAGAATTCTTTATTACATTATTTTCAAATTTTTGTCTTGTCATCTGCTTTGGTTAGATTTTAAAAAATTGTTATTTAAAAAATTTACATAGAGTAAAATTGACTTCTTCTTCTGCTTATAGTTGTTTTAGCACATTTATAGATTTAACCACCACCACAATTAAGATACAGAACCATTCTATCCCCCTTAAAAAAATCCCTCATGCTGCTCCATTGTAGTCAAATCCTTCTCCTACCTCTAATTCCTGGCCACCATTGATCTGTTCTCCATCCCTATAGTCTTGCCTTTTCTAGAATGTCATATAAAAAGGATAATAGTGTATGTAACATTTTTTCTGTATGTAACATCTTGAGACTTCTTTAACTCAAAATGTTACATACAAAAAGGAAGGAACCGTTGATACATGCAACAACATGAATAAATCTCCAAATATGCTTTTGGAGATTTATTCTTGTTGCATATATCAATGGTTCATTCCTTTTTATTATTAAGTGGTATTCCACTGTATGAAATTAGTGCAGTTTATTCATCCACTTGTTGAAGGATACTGGGTGGTTTCCAGATTTTGGTAATTATGACTAGAGCTTTTAAGAACATCAACACACTTATGTGGTTAGGAAAATTTTTTTGGTGTGTGAACATAAGTTTTAATTTCTCTAGGGTAAACACCTAGGAGAGCAGGGTTATATGATAAATTATATGGTGTATTTAACTTTGTAGGGATACAGAGTGACTGTAGGAATACAATGACTGTACCATCTGGCATTCCCGCCTGTAATATACGAGAGCTCCAGTTGTTCCCCATAGTCACTGACACTTGGATTATGTTAAAAAATATTAGCTATCCTAATAGGTGTGAGTTGAATCTCCTTAATAATTAATAATGTAAAGCATATTTTTATGTGCTTGTTTGGAATCTGTATATCTTTCTAGGTGAAGTGGTTGTTAAAATCTTTTGCCTATTTTTTAAAAATTGGGCTGTTTTTCTTGTTTTTGAGTTTTGACAGTTATTTATGTTCTGTATAAAGCCCGTTGTTGGATATGTGATTTGTAAATTCTTCCATTCTGTATCTGATTCAGGTTAATTTTGACCTCATAAAATAAGTGTTCCCTTTTCTTCTATTTTCTGGAAGAGGTTGTGTAGAACTAGTGTTTTTCCTTCTTTGAATTTGCCAGTGACACCAGCTGGGCCTTAAGGTTTCCTTTTCTGAGTATTTTAAACTACAAATTAACTCTTTTAGTGAATTATTAGTCACATTTCCTGTTTATTCGTTGGTGAGTTTTGGTTGTGTCTTTTAAGCAATCAGTCCATTTCATTGAAATTTAAAACTTTTGTGCATCAAAGAATATTATCAAAGAAGTGAGAAGACAATCCATGGAATGGGAGAAAATATTTGCAAATCATACATATGATAAGGGACTGTATCCAGAATATTTAAAGAACTCTTACAACTCAATGAGATTAACTCAATTTAAAATGGACAAAGGACTTGAATAGACATTTCTCCAAAGATATACAAATGAACAATAAGCCCCAGAAAAGGTGCTCGACATCATTAGTCATTAGGGAAATGCAAATCAAAACCACAATAAGATACTACATCACACCCAAAAGGCTAGCTATAATAAAAATAAGTGTTAGTGAGACACGAAGAAATCGAAACCCTGATACATTGCTGGTAGGAATGTAAAATGGTGAAGTCTGTGTGGAAAACAATTTGGAAGTTCCTCAAAATGTTAAAAGTAGAGTTACTGCTCTCAGGTAGACAACCAAGTGTAACTAAAATTTGCACAAAAACTTGTCTGAATACATTCAGAAAAACTTGTACACCACTGTTCATAGTGGTATTATTCATAGTAGCCACAAAGTGGAAACAGATCACGTCTTTCAACACGTCTATGAGTGATGAATAGTGGTATATCCATATAGTGGAAGATTTTTCTACATAAAAAGGAATGAAATACTGATAATATGCGGTGATATGAATGAACCTTAAAAATATGTTGTGAAAGACGCCAATCACAGACGACAACAAAGAAGATTAGTGGTTGCATAGGGCTGGGGGAGGGGTGAAATGGGGAGTGGCTGCTGATGAGCATAGGGTTTCTTTTTAGGGGTGATGAAAATGTTCTAAAATCAAATTGTGATGGTTGCACAACTCTGAGTACATTAGAAACTACTGAATTTTACACTTTAAGTAGGTGACTTGTATGTGAACTATCTCAGTGATGTGTTACAAAATCAATTATGACATCACAATCAATTGTAGCAATGACTATAGCAGCTCTGCATATTTTCTTCTGTTATGTGTCAATCAATTATTTTTTCCTTCTACTTCCCTTATTTTATGTGGACGTATTGATGATGATGAACTTTACTATTTGTCTTTCAGTTACAGACTATTCAACTGCAATTTGACTGGAATTAGCAGTGATGGATATGATGACTATAGCACTTTGCTGTCTGTCCTTTTCGGGAATGACTCATCTGTGTACAAAGGATACTTGCACAGTGTTAGGTGGAAACATGAGTTGTTAGAGTTGGACGGAAACTGAATAGAGTAGAAAGGTATTTATGGATGATGAATAGCCTAAGGGGTGGACTGTGTTGTTTACTTACTGTATCTCAGCCCCAAGCCCACTCCATTTTGTTCTGATAGTTACTGGACTGCTGGAGACTATACTTCCCAGATTTCCTTGCCAGCTGGCTTCCTGGTAGGGTTGGAAGCTAGTAGGAGCCAGCTGAGGGACACTGGAAAGTGAAAGAAGGTAAGGGATGTCCTTCTGCCCCCAGCACTAGTAGCAGACCTTTAACGCGAGCACTGACCATTTTTGCACTTACCTCCTTAGCAGTTCCAGCACCAACTGCTTGGAATCCAACCCTTCCCCACAACACACATAATAAAAAATCTAAGCACTAGTCCCATAGGGCTCTTCCCTCCAGGTTCCTGGCCAGCTTCCAAGATAATCTTCAGTGGTCCCTTCTGGTCCTGGTATTCACGGCCTTGGGCAGTTCCCTTCTTTGAGTCAGGGTTGGCCCATGGAATCAATGAAATAGGGTGAAAGTGATGTTGTGCATCTTCTGAGACAAGGTCATAAAAGACAGTGGAGCTTCTGCTTTGCCTTCTTGGGACTTGTACCCTAGAGGATGCCATGACACTCAACAAACCCTGTGGAGAGGACCCTGAGGCCTCTTGTCAACAGCCAGTGCCAACTTGCGGCCATGTGAATGAGCCACATACAAGGGTCCTTGGAAGTGGACTCTGGCCCCAGCCACCTCCTCAAAGGACTGAAGCAAGCCCCAGGCAATATCTGACCACCACCTCAGGAAAGATCCTAGACCAAAACCACCCACTCAAGCTGCTCCCAAATTCCTGACAAAAATTGTGAGCAATGAGCAATTGCTGTTGTTTTAAGCCACTGGGTTTAAAGAGTGATTTGTTGTACAATGATCAGATAACTAAAGTCACCTCCACTTTCCTTAAATGCCTGGCCACGGGATGACAGCCGTTTCCTGCAGTCATCTCCAGGTTACCTCAGTATACACTGTTTGAACAGCTGTGCAAACAATTCCCTGAATTAAATGTCCTTTATTTAAAATAACTACTATGGTTTCTGTTTTCCTGACTGGACCCTTTATGTTTTAGGAAGAAAATGAAATGAAAGCAATACATTCCCTAGCATCTCCCTCCTTCTCTTCCCTACTCTCAAACCCAGTTTTGGGAGTCTTCACTTGTCCCACTGGGCTACCTACCACCTCTGCTCCTGCCCTCTGCATCCTCTGCCCATCCACACCTGGCCCTCTATTCTTGTCTTCCCATGGGCTTCTAATCATAAAGGTCCTCTTTTGTGCTATTTCTTTGGGGCCCCCAGACATACACTGTGACACCAGATCTGGGGGGAGTACAGAATTGAGTTTATTGTTCTGAGTTTGGTTTTTGTTCCTTAGACATTACGATTCCTGGATGGAGGTGACTGTCTCACCTCCCTGAGTTGCAGACCTGTGGGCATGTTTAGATTATTTTCCAGGTTCAAAGTGCACTGAGAAGGCTTCACAGTTTTAATACTTCCTAGATGCTCAACTGAGGCAGTGACAAAATGGCCCTCCCACCCCCACCCGCCAAAAAAAAAAAAAAACCCCAAGCCCCTGGCAGCTGCTGCTGCAGCCGTATGAAAAAATAATACAAACTCTTCTTAAAAAATAGATTACACACAAAGAACCTAGAGAACAGAGGGGCATGGGGAAGGACAGGGGGTGCTCCAGCCACTGCAGGGAGCCTTGAGGAGAGGCCCAGGAGGGGGCAGAGATGAAGTTCAGGGGGCTGGGATGCTGGTGGACACCTGCCTGGTCCGCTCTGCCCAACTCCCTCTGTGGCTCCTCCCAGCAGCTCTGACCCAAGGACTCTCCCTTTGTCCTGAGGCCTGGTACCTGCTTCTCGCTATAGTGGCTTCAATAAAGAAACAAAAAGACCCAAAGTAAGGAAGGCTGCTGCCTAGCCAGTAGGGACATCTCCCCAGCAGAAGCAGACCTCTCTGCTTTGGGGGTTTGAATAGTTATGAATACCTGCTACTACCTAGATACCCCTTGTGGGGTGATGGGCCCCAGACTCCTCTATGGCTCCTGGAAATATGGCCTCTCCCTTGACACACATCCTCCTATGTGCCCAGCTGTGACAGGGCACGGTCTGAGGCTGTACTCCAGCCCAGCCTTGGAGGGGCTACAGACAGGTGGAGTGTGCGCAGGATGGCCGGGCGGTGGGGTGCAGGGTGGGGCACAACTCACACGGGCCCTCCAGCTCATGCAAGAAGTGACAGGACAGCTCCACCAAGACAGAGGTAAGGTGGGGCGAAGTGATGTGTGTGCAGCCAGGCCAGCTCTGGGACCATGGGCAGAGACAGGGCAGGGGCCACAGCCCGCAGGGTAGGAGAAGGCAAGTCAGCCTGGTGCTGGGGAGGGATCTGGGTGCCCACTGCCCATTAAGGACTGCACACCTGGCTACCTCCTGCAGAGAAATATGGTGCAGGGTGGACTCTCCAGAATGGGGACAGGGGCTGATGGGTGGCCTGGGCTCAGTCAGGGACCTCGGGGTGGGCAGGCAGTCCACTTTCACCGCGCCGGTAGGTCTCCCAGAAACCCCTGTCTAGTTGCTCCAGCTGTGGACTCAGTGGCAAGTGGCCAGCCAAGTGCATGCGGAGGGTCTCCAGCCACTGCTCCAGCTTCACGAAGGAGGGCCTGGAGCAACAGGTGAAGGGGAAGTGGATAGTGGGTTTTGGCTCTGCTGGGGAACAGATCACCCCTCAAGGCAGCCCCAGGCTGAGCCCCACTACTCACCTCTTCTCCGGGTCCAGATCGCAGCATCGCACAGTAATGGGGAAGAAGCTTGGGGGGCAGTTTGGGGGGCAGTAGCGGTCCAGAAAGCCTCGCACATTAAGGCCAAAGTCCATGGTGCGAGGCAGGTAGTCGGGGTCGGCATTCACCCTTCCGATGATCTGTCCAACATGAGGACCAGCACTTACCCGGGGCCCTTGGTGCTGGGGGCCACCCAAGTAGGTTTGAGGGCAGGTTGCATTGGGCCTGGAGGCAGGTTGCCATGGGCAGCCCAGTTCCCAGGAGCCTCCTTGGCTTGGGGCCCTTGCAGTTTGGGTGACTGGGAAGTGGAGAGGAGCCATCAGGCCTGATGCCAACTGTTGCCCACCCCTGGACCTACCTCACACAGGACAATTCCAAAGGAAAACACATCCACCTTCTCATCATAGCTGCGGCCTGGACAAAGAGACTGACTGTTAGCAGGTGAGGCAGGGCCCGGAATGCCAACTGGTGTGGGGGTAGGGCTGGGTCAGGAACCAGCCAGCTGGGGTGGATGCCACAGCCAGAAAGTCAGGGCCAGGAGGCAGATGCTAGCAACCTTTGTGAGATCAAGGTCTAGACTCTGTCCCTGAACCCATCAGGTCTGAGCAAACTTTTGGGGGACGAAGACGAGAGCCCTGGGCAAAGGGTCCTAGGCCCAGTATGGTCACTGACTCCAAGGCAAGTCATGGACTTCCTGGTGGCCCTGAAAGGTACCTATGTCAAACCCCTGGGACTTGTGAATGTTACTTTATTGGAAACAGGGTCTTTGCAGATATGATTAAGGATCTTGAGATGAGATAACCCTGGATTACCTAGGCAGGTCCTCAATATCACCACAAATTTCCTTATAAGAGAGGCAGTGGAAAGGAAGACACATAAGAGGAGGTGGTGGCCATGGGAAGATGGAGGCAGAGACTGGGATGATGTGGTCACAAGCCTGGGCACGCCAAGATGGCCACCAGAAGCAGCAAGGAACAGATTCTTCCCGATAATCCCTGCAGGGAGCATAGCTCTACTGAATTTCAGACTTCTGGCTTCCAGGACCTTATATAAAAGAGTTTCTCTTGTTTTAAGCCACCCAGTGTGTGCTGATTTGTTATAGCAACCTCAGGAATTGATATAGACTCTCTGAACCTCAGTTTCCTCATCTGTAAAACAGGAAGAATACCATCTACTTCATGGTGTAAAAAACAATCACAACAGTCACTCTGATTTATTTAACCACCTTATCTAATCCTTATACCATCCCTTAAAGACAGGGATTGTTAACCCCATTTTACAGTTGAAGTTATTTGGGGGGATATGTTAACTTTGGTCAGGGCTGGTACTGAGATGACTGTCTGCCTGCCCTGACCCTGTGTTTGCGCATCACCTGTCTGTGGAGGGGCTTTATAACTCATAGTCTTGGGCATACATGGGACCACTGTGACAGGCTTGATAAAAAAAAAAAAAAGGAACATAAGAGAACATACACATGTGAAATTATAATGTACACATGAAAATTATATAATTGTATTAATCAATGTTACCCCAATAAATTTAACTTAAAGAAATGGAGTGGGAAAGAGAGGCTGTCCGAGGCTGAACAATGGTCCCCAAAGATGTCCACGTCCTGAACCCTGGAACCTGGAATCTGTGAATATGTTGCTTATGTTGCCTCACATGGGACTTTGCAGGTATGATTAATTTAAGGATCTTGAGATGGGGCAATATCTTAGACTATTCAAGTGAGCCCTATATAATCACGAATGGCCTTATGAGAAGGGAGGAGGGCAGAGTCAGAGAAAGATGTGACAATGGACATAGATGTCAGAGAAAAGATGCTAGGCTGCCAGCCTTGATGAAAGAAGGGGTCATGAGCTGAGAAATGAGGTGGCCTCCAGAAGATGGAAAAAGAAAGGGAACAGATAGTCCCTTAGAGCCTTTAGAAAGAACCAGCCCTGCTGACACTTAACTTTAGCCCAGTGAGACTAATACTGGCCTCCTGACCTCCAGAACTACACAATAATTTGTGTTTTTAAAGCCAAGTGTATGGCAATCTGTTACAGTAGCAATGGGAAACTAATACAGGACCCAAAGAGGAAGTGGAGGGGCTGAGAAGGCCAGGGTCAGGTGGCTGCAGCTCTTCCTGGGTTCCCTGGCCCAGGGGGATATGACAGGTGGGGCCACCAACTCACCGTTAATCATCTCGGGTGCCATCCAGTAGGGGTTTCCTACCACTGTGTAACGCTTTTTTCGGTCTGGCTTCTTGAGGCTTCGGAGGTCCTCAGGATGCGTCTTCTCATCTATCATGAGCCGTGCCAGCCCAAAATCAGCCACCACCACGTTCTTGTTCTGGAGTGACGAGGAAGCAGAGCCACACTGAGCATGCTCCTGGCACTACCTGCTCCTTGCCTGGACCCCACACCAATCCAGACAGACACCTCTACAATGGGAGCCTGCAACCCCACTCCTCAGAGGGGCTCAGGTGCGGAGTGGGGGCCTCTTTCCTTCCCCAATTGCCTCTGCTCTTTGCAAATGGAGCTACCCAAAGCTACTGAAAACACCAGTGTGGCCCTATTCTCTCATTTCTTTATTATTTTATCTCTTAATCTTCCAACAATCTGGTAAGGTAAATATTATTTTTATCCCCATTTGACAGATGAGGTGACTCAGGCCCAGAGAGGTTAAGAAAGTTGCCCAAGGCCACTTGGCTGGTCAGGGACAGGGCTGGGATTCAAATCCAGGACTTGAGGAGGCCTGGCCCTACTGTTCTAAGTTACAGGAGCCCCACCCAGGGCTCAGCCTGGAACCCTGCAGACTGGACATGCTGAGTACTGCATCTGCCCCACAGGATGGGAAAATCTGAGAGGGGCCTCCTGACAGACAAGGAACAGGCAGGGAGCACTGGGGAACAGTGCTAAGTCACGGGGCTGGGGAGATCCTCTGAGTGCTCCAGGGCCTGGCCTCTTAGGCTTGATTTCCAGGGCCCTGGAATTCTGGACACTACCTGCCAGCCCCAGAACTGGGCCCTACTGCATGGACACCAAGGAGTGGGCCCAGAGAAGCTGAGGTGGCCAGGTGGGGATCAGAGCCACACTCACTTTAAAGGGATGGACTCTGTGCTGCTTCACAAATGTGGCGAGTCACCTAGTGAAAACTCTACAAGGATGGCTACGGGAAGGGCTGAATATGGGTCCTGGGCCCACCTCAATGAGGCCTCAGGTGACAAGTCACTCAGGGCTCCGTCTCCTCAGGTGTAAAACCAGGTGGAAGGTAAGCTGAGGGGTCTTGGAACCCCCAGGCAGTAGTTCTTGAAGGCCAGGGTGCACCAGGATTGTTCAAGTGCTGGTTCCTGCACTATTGCTTTCACAAGGCTTGAGGTGGGACACAGGACTCTGCACTTTCAATAAGTCCCCCAAAATCTAATGGCATAGGGTTCTGCAGACCCTGCAACAGGAAATAGCTCTAGGGAAACCAGCCAGTGTGACCATTGGACTCTCAGAGGCCCCAAATTATAGGCAAAGCCTTTGACTGTACACAGATGGATTTTGGGGACAGGAGAGCTCACAATTTTCATCAGATTCCTAAGGGATGGCCCTTGCTGTGGGACTGAGGCTATGATGGGCCACCTTGTCCTCACTCTGCCCACCACATTGGTTGGGCTCTGCAGTGATGCTCATCTTCAGCAGGGGCAGTCTAAGCTTGCTCCCTGGGAGGTCCAAGGGAACAGCCTTGCTCCCATTTCTGGGCTCACTCCCCAATGCTTCCCATAGCCCAGACGATCCTGGAGCAACCTTGACATTCCCAGAGGGCTAGGACTCCCATTTGACAATGAGCAACTCATTGCTTCCTGAATTTCATACCTCTGGGCCTTTGCATATGCTGTTCCTGTCTCCAGAAACACTCTTCCTGCACTGAATTTGCTGGGCAAACACCTGCCTAGAGAACCTCCTTCTCTAGGACTGGATCTCAACCAGCCTGCAGTGTCACAAATCATGTCCCTCCTCCTAGTTCATGTCCACTCAGCACCTTAATGTGACTTTATTTGGAAACAGGATCTTTGCAGATACAATTAGTTAGGATGAGGTTACATTTGGTTAGGATGGGCCCTGAATTCAATGGCTGGTGTCCTTTATAAGGACACACAGACACACAGAGGGAATAAAGCCATGTGAAGACAGTGGCAGAGGCTGGAGTGATGCAGCTCCAAGCCAAGGAATGGCGAGGAGTGCCAGTGGCCACCAGAAGCTAGGAGAGGGACATGGGAGAGATTTTCCCTCAGAGCCTCCAGAAAGAACTAACCTTGCCAATACTTTGATTCTGGACTTTTGGCTTCTTGAACTCTGAGAAGGCGTTTCTGTTACTTTAAGCCATCCCATCTGTGGTACTTTGTTACGGCAGCCCAAGGAAACCTCTCCAGCTGACACGGTCACTCAGTCACTCCTTGCCTTCTGTGCACAGCCTGTGGTCCTCGGTCACCACCCTTTGAGCCCAGACTCCCTGCCCCCTCTGCCCCTACTTAAGGATGTTTCCCCAAAGCCTTTTTCAGGAAGCCTGCCCTGACCACCCCAGCCCACATGCCCAGTCCCTCCTCTGGATCCACAGCTGTGGGTACTGCCTGGTGCAGGCCTGGCCACTCTGCTGTGGGCCATTCTCTGTGAATATCACATTCATGGTCTTTTATAGTTTACACACCAGTTTCTCCTTCACTGATTCCTCACACCCTCCTACAACCTGCGATGCTGGAGCCACAATGCAAGTAAATGGCACAGTGAGGTCTGTTTGCCTTCTGGCCTGGAGCTGCTTCCCCAACGGGCCAAACTGGAGGGGGAGATAACCCTGAGACCCTGTTCAGGGAAGGCCCCACGCCTAGGAATGTGGTGAGTAGGGCTCCTGCTGTCCCTTCCCTCCCAGGCCCAGGCTGCTTACCTCACGGACCAGGCAGTTGTGGGAATTGAGATCCCGGTGGATGATGTTCATGGAGTGGAGGTAGGCCTGGGGGTGAGGGGCATGGAGTCATGAGGCAAATCCCCTAAGGAACCCTAGCCTCGGCCCCGAGGCTCCCACCTCCCCTCCCGCCCCAATCAGGCCAGTGAGGGGTGCTCTTCTCACTCTCCATTCAGTCCCTTTTGCTCACTCTCAAAGCTTACTTGTGGCTTCCATTTCTGGGCCACAGGATGGAATTTTAGATAAGCAGGAGTGAATGGTTTGTAAGTGCGGTTGGATCACCCAGCCCATACCCTACAAATCAACCAGAGTCTACTCACCATTCCTGAAGCGATATCCTTGGCAAAGCTCACCCTCTGACTCCATGGGTACTGGCTGTCCTGGGGGCAGAGTGACAATGGCCAGGAGGGGCCAATGGGGGCCACAGGGGCAGGACAGTTGGGTGAAAGAAACAGGAGTAGCAAGTTTCCTAGAAGGTCCGATGACCCCCCGCTCTCTTCTGCACCCACATCAGCCCCTTGTATGGGTGAATAATTCAAAACGATTTTCTAACAGACTGATTTCAAAATGAGGGAGGGAACATTTCTCTATAGTTTCTGATCCGCCACCTCTGAGAAAAGCTCTATTTATCTTCTACAAAATCACAGTTTTTCAAGTTTTTAAAAATCCTGAGCCTACTTTTACTTTTACCGGCAGGTATACAAGAGTCCAGTGAGGTCACTTGCAGAGCGCCAGCCATGTCACTAAGGAGAGCAGCGCTTTGGGCTCCAGTCATTTGGAGAAATGCCTCCTTCTCTCACCTCATCCCCTTGGAGACCTCCAGCAGGAAGGCAAGGACACTGGAGCATACTAAGGATTCAGAGTGCAGTTAAGGAGCCCAGTGATTCTAAACCGTATTTGACCACAGAATCCCTTCTGAGAAGGGACATCGGTCACGAGCCCCTAGGTGTAAAACTTCAGTATTCAGCTGAGGGGTGAAGAATCAACGTCAGGAGCAGGAGAGGGACAGGAACTCAAGGTCTCAGGGTAGCACCGAGGTGGCACTAGCACTGGATACCCAGGGCCCTGCCAGCAGCACTAAAGTGCTAGAAGCACTGCTCTGCACACTTTATTTCTGAAGATGGCTTTGCAATTTCATCCAAGCCCTCCAAGTTCTGAATTTTACGGGACATGGCAAACAGTAAAAATAATTTGGTTTTGCCAGAAGCAAAACAAAGGCCCACTGCAGAGGTAATGAGAAGCTGCCTCTTCTCAGGTGTTTGACCTGTGGCAGACACGGCTGCGGCTGGCCTGGGGCCCTGCAGGACAGCTGATCCAAAACAGCCTGTGTATCCCATCGGTGGAGCTGCCACTGTTCTCTGGGCCCTGGCTCTTCCCAAGCTTCACATGGAGACAGTACAACACTATTCAATTCCAAATCAGGGTTCGGTGGGCCTTATAGAGGCTGACCCCACCAAAGAGCCGAGGAGCCAGGCCCAGAGGGGGAAATGCCTTGCCCCGGGCTCTGCCTGGCACTCACCATGCTCTTGATGATGCCCCGGAGTGTGCCCCCCTTGATGTACTCGGTGATGAAGTTGAGCCTCTTGTCCTTGTAGAGCACCCCGATGAACCTGAGCACATTGGGGTGCTCCAGGCATCTCATGACTTTCACCTGGTGGAGAACAAATAGGCTGGGCCTGGGGCTGTGCCCATGTCTCTTTCTCCCTCCACTGTCTCACCAGAGCCCACAGATGGTCCCAAAGATGGAGGAGCCTCCTCTTTCAACATGTGGCTTGAGTATCACATCCTCCTGGGCCCACTGCCACCCACTCTTAGTGGGGAAAAGGTGTGGGGACCATAGCATATCCTAGAAGTCTGGAGAAGAGGATGTGCAGTCCCACTCACTGACCTCCTTGAGAAATGTCCTCTGTGTTTCCTCGTCAAATCTAATCAGCTCCTTCATGACCATCACCTCTCCCGTCTCCCGGTGTGTCACCTGCATGGGTCCACCAAGGCATGGATACAGACAGAGGCTCCACTCTAAGTCTGCTTTGTAGGGGGCCCCATTCCCACCCCAGAACTGCCAGGGGGATGAACAGTCAGCTTCTAGCTCGTCAAAGACATTTCATGTGATGCTCCCAGCCCCCGAGGGGGTAGGACTTAATACTTTTACAGACGAGGGGAGAGAGGCTTTGAGAGGTTTCCTAACAGGGCCCAAGGTCACCCAGTTGGCAGGAATGGGGGTGGCTGGGGACTGGGTCCAGGACCACCTGACTCAGAGGCCAGCTTTCTTTTTCCTGTTCTGCTGGCTGTCTCCTTGAGGTAGGATGGTAGTTCTACCATAAAATCCTCCCCTGCAAGGGGCCCAGAGGCAAGAATTGGGGGCCAGAGCCTATCTGGACATGTGGGTGGCCTGGCCGGCACCTTCCATATAATCCTGAATCTTCCAGCCTAGTCATAGCAGTGTGACATGAGAGCTGGGGAAGGGCTCATATCTCTGCTGGGGAGTGTGAAGGGAGAAGCAGCCCAGAGGCCCTGACGGGTCAACATCAGGCTCAGCATGGTGCCTTCAGTGTGGTCTGGGCTGCCTTCCCATCACCAACCTGAGGAGCCACCTTCCAACAACCTCCTCCATATAAAGTTCTGGGTCTACCTGGAATAGGTCCCTTCCTCCTCACTAGCTCAAACAGGCCCAGGTGGAGGTAAGGACTAGCCAGGGAGTCTGGAAGCCCCTTTTATGTGGATTCCTAGAAACACTGGTGGGAGGAAGCAGGAGGACTGATGGGTTACACATGGACTTAAAACCCTGCTCCCACTCGTGACCTGTCCCTGCCCAGCAGGCCCCGTACCTTGATGGCCTGGCCAAAGCAGCCTTTGCCCAACACCTCCCCGTGGATGAGGTCCGAAGGCCGGAAGATGCGATGTGGCCGGCAGACCACGCGGAGGGACTCGGAGCGCCCCAGGTCCTTGCGGTGGGAGGCAGGGGAGCCCAGCGAGCCAGCACCCGGAGATCTGTCAATGCTGCAGCTCCTCCTGGGGATGGGCACACACATGTCCACTGCCACCTGGGGCAGGTGGGCACCTGGCCGAGATGCCCCGGGGGAGGCCAGGCCTTGACATGTCCCTTTCCTGCTGCCTACCATGCACCTACCTATGCCAGACTGCAGTCCCTGTTCCGAGAGAATGGCACAGGGCAGCTCTCCTGGGTAGTCATACAGCTCTCACCCCATCCTGATGCCAGCACCTGGCACCCTTCCTGTTCAAGGCCCACTATTGTTCAGGTACCCTTGGTAGAAATGTTTGTCCTTGGCCTTCTCTGCTTGGTGGCCCTGGAACAGATGCTTTGTCTCTCAGCATCTGGGTCCCAGGGTGCAGAGGTGCATGACCCGCCCAGGAAACCTATGACCCTGCTATGCCAGATGACTTGGGCTCCAGACAAATACAGGTGGGAAGGAAATACATGCCTTCAACATTGTTATTTTTTAGATTGTTCCCCAGAAGGTCTCCCCTTTCCGCAAATCTTTATGGGGCGTCCTAAGCAAGCCCACAGTATCACTGGGTTTTTTCCTTGTGCCCCTAGACTCCCTTCAAAAGGGTACGGGACACCCCCAACCTGGACCACAACAGCCCTCTAGTTGTCTCTGGTCCTGGGCACTCTTCTGCACAGGGGACCAGAGTGATCTCTGTGAAACACATCACTTTGTTGCAACACCTTCCAGTGGGGCCCCATGATGGGTGGACAAAGCCCCAAGACCCTTGCCATATCTAAAGCCCTGAAATTAGCTTCTGTGTTGGAACCCAACCCTCCCCAGCCACATCTGATGCTCCCATCATCCTGAGTTACTCGCCTGCTACTCCTTGAAGCCCGGAAGTGCTCTGTAATCCCCAGCTGGCGGAGCTGCTCCCACCTGTTTTCCTATTTCTCATTCTCCTCCCCTCCCCATTCACAGTCCCTAGCACTGTTTGCTGGTCTGCTTTTCTGCAGGTCTAACTCCCACACAGACTGTGCAACTAAAGGGTGAGAATCAGGTCTCATCCAGAGGCATACAGTCAGTGTAAGTACCACAGAGGCGTAGGGATGACTTACAGGACAGGCTTCTGTCGGGCAGAACTGCCCGCCTCCCCACTAGGCGTGTGAGCAGGGGAGCCCAGGGGGCTGGGTTCAGGCCCTGGCACATGGCCCATTGTGTCGTGGGGGTCATGCTCAAGAGTCAGCTGGAGCAGGCGGCTCGTTTCTTGGATCAGCAGATCAATCTGAAGAGAGCAGGTATGTGGCTAGGTGAGTCCCAAGTGGTGGAGGACATACATAAAGGCACCACCTCAAATCCTGCTCAGGACCCAGATCCAGGACACATACCTCATCCAGGGGCACGTTACGGATGGGAGTGCCATTGATTTCTAGGATCCGGTCTCCGACATGGATGGAATTCTTCACATCTGGGCTCATGCAGCCTGGGTCCACTCTGTGGGCATAGAGCAGTGGTCAGAACCCTGACTGCCTGTCCCCTAGAGCCCTGAGAAAAAACCAAGGCCGAAGGGATCCGATCAGGGGTGGGGGGCAGATGATTTTATCTTGTATGATCAGTAGGTGGCAATGTCTAGAACGCTGAGCTCTGGTTTGGTGAGAAGAATTCTGTAACTAATAACTGATATATGTGTGAAATTGAAGAAAGGTGGCACGCCCCTAGGCATTTGCTACCCCACACTAGATGCTCATCCTGTTCAACAGAACATTGTCTCTGTCATGTAGGACAGCCTGATACTCTGAACTTCCTGGTATGCTTGGGGCAGATGATACCATGAGTCCTAAAAGTCTGGGATAGACTGGCTTCCTACCTGACTCCCAAACTTGCCCTGCAAGATGAGGTGAAGGCTTCCATTCCTCCGGAGTCGGAGTTGGCAGGGAGGAGCTAGACCCCCTGACCTGAGCCACAGCCGTAGAGTGGAGATGGGATGAGGCTTTTGATTAGCTGGCTGTAAGCTAACTCAAGGAATGGCCAATTTGCTAAATTTACTTGCTTCTTTTAACTCTTTGATGTCAATTATCTGGTTTTCCTTTTGTCTTCATAAAAGCTTTTTAAGGAATGTCCACTCTGTCTCTCCCCTGAGATAAGGAAGGGCTGAGAGACAGGACAGGAGACTAAGGACTTTAAGAAAAACAGATACCCCCACATTTTTCATTATCTAGAGTATATTTTCACATAAGTGAGAAACTCTTCCTTATACTGGAAAGCCAGGTAATGAATGCAGAAGGAAGAAGAGTTAGGAAATCACCATTTTGTAGCCAGCATAGTAATAACTGATACAGGTAAGAATCCTTCCTGGTTGCCAGCACCATTTGGTGAAAGGGTCTTGGGGAACATGAGATTTAGAGTCATATCTCACAACTAAATTACTGATTACACTACAAAAGGGAAAAATCCTTTACAGAAGAGATTACTTGTACTTTAGCCAAGGAATCAAAGCTGGCAGCCCCAATAAAGGGCACACTTTACTGACAATGTCTGTAAGATACACAAATGACACAGCATCACTTATACAGTAACAGGCCAAAATACATAACCTAAAGCTAACAAAAAGGAAGCAACAGTTAAATCCATATGGAGCGATATTCCACTTAATGACCTGTGCTCTTCATAAATGTCAAGGTCATGAAGGACAATGAAAAGCTGAGTAACTGTCACAAATTAAAAAAGATGGAAGAGACATGAAGATTCAATGAAATGTACAATCATGGACTGGATCCTGGATTGGGGGAAACTGCTATGAAGGACAGTACGGAGACAACTGGCGACGTCTGAATATGGATTATATGTTGGATAAAAGCATTTATCAATATTAAATTTCCTAAATATTATGATTACATATAAGGTACAATTGATAATTATGTAAGAGAATGTGCTTGTTTTTAGGAGAATGTCTAGTTTTTTTGGGGGAGAGGAAGGGTCAATATTATCTGCAACTTACTCTCAAATGATTTAGTAAATAATAACAATACATACATATATATGTATAAATATAAATCAGTGTATGTATGTATACATATACATTAATGTAGAGACACACACATATACCCCAAATGCAGCAAAAAATTAAAATTGGTGAACCTAGGTGAAGGGTATGTAGGTATTCAATATAATTATTTAGCAAATTTTCTGTAAATTTCAAGATAAAATGTTGAGAAAGCAAAGAATATATTTTCACCGATATAGGCTTCTTATGGATATAACCTTAAAATATATATATTCCTTAGACTCCCCTCCACCCCCCGCCTCTCTCCTCCCTGTTTCCTGCTAAGATAGCAGGGGGCTGGGCAAAGATAAATTTCCTTAAAATGCTGCTATAAACAACATGAAAAATGGTAGACTAAGCCTCACTTAAAACAAGTCAATTCAGTCAGCAGCCTTTGAGCAAGCTGGGTTGCTTCTGAGAAGGGGTGGTTCTTTGTAGAAACTAGAAAACAGATGTTGGCTGGAGAAAGCTCACGCAGTGAGGGAGATGGGGGAGGTGTCACTGGCTTTCTGTTTCTAAAATTCTGCGTGGCTGTCAGAGACCAGCTGGTCTGGGAGTTTCCCCATCTCTCTCACCAGTCCGTCTGCTTGATTGTGTATATGAGGCAGCTGCTGGCCTGGCTGATGCTCAAGGTGGGGGTGGAGATGCAGAGTCAAGCCTGACTGCATCCTCCTTCCCAAGTACCATCTTCACTTCTCACCAGCTCTTAGGCATGGTGCCTGGTACCCAGCAGGTGTATAAGTTTTCTGAATCCAATGGAAGCTGACACTTGGCTGCACGTCCAGACATGGGGACATGGGAGACATTTAAAATTACTTCTCAAGGAGTTAGTGAGGCCCAGGAGAAATCTTAAAAGGCTCCAAGGTGTCCAACATCCTTACTGTTCAAAGACCCCAAAGCCCAGAGAAGACAAGGGAGTTACTCAATGTCACAGTGTTGGCAACTGGGCTGATTCCCTAATCTTCAGTCCTTCTTGCATCTCAGACCTTTTCTGCATCTTTTGGAATTTTCTTTAGGGAAGATCTGTTAGTATCAAATTTTAGTTTTGTCCGCCTTACTATGTCTATTTTGCCCTCATTCTTGAAGAATATTTTAATCAAATATAGAGTTCTAGGTTGATGGTTATTTTTTGCTGAGTGCATTGATATATGTCATTTCACTAACTTCTGGCTTACACCGTTTCTGCTGAGAAATCAGCTGTCAGTCTAATTGTCCTTTTCTGAAGATAATTTATTTTCTATGGCCACTTTGAATGTCTTTTTTTGGTGTGTGCCCTTGGTATACTAGTTTCACTAGATGGGGTGATCTATAGGTGGATTTCTTTTTATTTTGCTTTTTGGGATTTACTGGGCTTGAGTCTGTGGATGGGTGTCTGTGGACTGGCAATCTTCAAATATTGCCTCCCTTCCATCGTCTTTCTTTTGCTGGGATTCCAAATAGATGATAAGATCATATCACTCTGTTCTCCATGTGTATTAACCTCTCACAGTTTTCATCTTTTTGTCTCTGCTTCTCTCTTCAGCTGTTTTAAACCTTACTTTATTGTTAAATGCTTATGTTTAGATTTTCACTTTAATAATGATATATTTAATTTCTAGAGGTTGTATTTGGTTCTTTTCCAGTCATTACTCTTCACTCATTTTTCAAGCAACTCTTATTAAAACACACTGAACAAAATTATTTTATATTGTTTCTGATAATTCAAATATCAGAAAGTTTTGTAGGTCTGGTTCTGCTTCCTATTGTTTCTGCTGACTCTTGTTCACAGTGCCTTGTTTCCTTATAGGTTCAGTAACTTTTGACTGAATTGCTCATCTTTATTGGGACACTAATCTAAGTAAATCAAATGAAGCCTGCAGCTGGGCTTCTTCAGAAAGGATCTACATCTGATTCTGTCAGGGCCTGGGAGAACTACCAGTTGGGAAGTACTTAAATGCTTATGATTTTGCCTTGAGATTTTTTGAACCACCCAGGCACATGAATTTGGTTTGCAATCCCAAGTTTATGAATTCTCAGATTCCTTCTCCTCTTCTGTTCAGGTTTTAAATCAGTTTATTTTACAGTTCTTGGGTGAGGTGGGGGTGGAGGGGTGCTTATGGAAGGTGTGGTTTATTTCTCAGTCATCTTCATATTGAAAGCCCTTTTGGAATTCTAGCTTAACAGAGGAGAGAGTAGTTCTCTTATTAGACTAGCTTCCTTAGAAGGTCAAGGCTTTGAGAGGCCCAGCCATGAAAGGACTTGAAAACTGAAGTTTAAGTTCACTCAATTTAGATTTGCCCTCAAAACATGGCTGCCTTCAGTATTCTGCTGATACCCCTGGGCTCCCTCCTTCCCTTATTATTCCTAGCCTGGTTACTCCTCTGTATTATTGGATCATACATGGATAAAGAAAACATTATAAAATGTTTTATCTAGCACTTGTAATGGTTTCTAGAGGAATGACTGGACCAGGCATTTAGTATACCAGGCTGTTGGAGCTGGGCTTGATCTGTATGTAACTGCTCACCCATTCTCAGAGCCCCCAGCCACAGTCAGCCACCCATCTAGATATAGCATCCATGGCCAAAGCCGTACCAGATGCAGCCTTAGCAGGCCAGCCACTCACCCTTGGACGCGGACGGTGTGAGAGTGCTCTGTGCCACAACCTGGCGGGCCATGAGGGGGGTCAATGGAGACCGAGAGGCCACGTTTGCCATGAGCTGAGGCTGGGATAGATACTAGGGTGACTGTGTGGGGCAGGTGAGAGCCGGGAGAGTCAGGCAGGATCTGCTCGATGACGGGGGTCACCACGGTCTGGTAGTAGCAGTGCCCGCTGCAAGAGCCACAGGCAGAGGGGATCCAAAGAGTGGGAAGAAAAGAACATTAGCACAACCAGCAGAATCACGTCCCCCACCCCCACAGTCCTAGGCTCTTTTCTCCTTCACCCTTACTGCTCCTCAATGGGAGGGGGTGGGTCTTAGCCGCCCAACGGGACTGGGAACAGGAACTGAGTAGGTCCAGCCCTGCTCCTTTCTGGCACTCAGTCATTCTGTTTGTCTACTCTCTGTTAAGTTGTAAGCTGTGCAGAAAAAGGCCTAGGGATAAATCTAATTCAGGAGTAAGTCATTAAAAGTCTAGTTGGGACCAAGCCATGCTGCACTGGAATCCAGCCTTATCAGCACTGTATATAATAAAGAACTTGTTTGGGTAAGAGGCTCTAAATCCTTGAAATAAGAGTGTTTTTGTATTTCAGGAGCCCCTGAGACCACACCTGAGTTTATGTTAATAAGATAACTCAGGATGGGGGCTAGTCACCAGAAAGACTAACCATGTGATTAGAAGGTTGGGGCTTTGACCTAGTCCAACTCCTGAGGAGAGGAGGGCTTCTGGAGATTGAACGAGTCAATAAATTCTGCCTACATAATGAAACCCCAATAAAAACTCTGGTGATTCCAGGGCTGGGGTCACACGTCCTGATTCCATGGGGAAAATGCATAGAACCTCTGCATTTGGGACCCTCTCAGACCTTGTCTTTTCATATCTCTTCATCTCCTTGGTCCTAACTTGTACCCTTTATAAAAATAATTAATCCTAAGTATAGTACTTTTCTGAGTTCCGAATCATTTAGTGAATTATCAAACCTGAGAGGGACTGTGGGAATCCCTGATCTGTAGCTGGCTGGTCTGAAGTGGGAGTGGCCTGGGGACCTCTGAACCCATCTGAAGTGAGAGTGGTCTTGGGTACTGGACCCTGAACTGGTACAGTTGGTGCTAACTCTGGTGGCTGGTGCCAGAATTGCACTGCAGTGATATATCAGTAAGAAAGCTGAGGTCTGAGACTTTCTCCACGTGACTCTTGTGTCATACCTCCTAGTCTCTTCTACACCATCACTTTTATTAACGACTGACCCCACATGGTCAGAGAAAGGGCCCTGGCATTGGAGAATTGTGGTACAGGTGGACATAATAGGCTTGGGGAGGGGCCAGGCCACTCACCAGTACAGCTTGGAGTGCTCCACCAGCGTGTAGGTGTCCCCGTCACCGATGAAAGTCCCGCATGTGAGGCAGATGAAACACTCAGGGTGGTACTTCAGCTCCCCGGCCACCTGGCAGAGTGTGTGGGGAGGACAACCCAGCTTAGCAGCTACCTTCAGCCCCCTTATCTCTTCCCTTCTCTGAAGGGCAGCCCCAAGAAACTTTGGGAGCCTGGTTGGCCAGATGCTGAGCTCCTGGACAGAGCTGGCACTTAAGATCAGAGGCTGAGGGATACAGACAAACAGGCTATGAAGGCATGGTGGAATTACAGTACCAATGAAAAGAAGTACAAGAGAGAGATCTAAAGCAGGGGAACCCGTGAAGACACACACACACAAACACACACACACACAGAGGAGGCCAGGTGCGTAAGTGGGGGAGGGGGTGCTCACCATGACCAGCCCCTTGGTGATGTGCTCTGAGCACCCATGGCATGACTCGCCGTAGCGGGCCCAATAGTCCTTCTTGCAAAACAGTTGCCCATCCTTCTCATAGTACTGGTGTGAGAGGGAGGCACCGCATTCACAACACCTGGGTGAAAGAGAAGCTGGAGCTTAGCATGGCTCACTCCTACCCACACCCCCCAGAGCTGGGCCTTGCCATAGTCTATAGGCACCTTTATGAGAATTAGAAAAAGATGTCTGCATCCCTGTTCTTCCCTGCTTCCATCATCCCCAGCAATATGGAGGCATCGTGAGCTAGCTGACGGAGATAAAAGTGATCTCTTGGAGCTGTGAAGATCTACTAAATGCTAGCACTTTCCTATTGTCTTAACTTTATTTAATCCTCACAGGCCACCATGAGGCAGGCATGGGTGTCCTCATTCTAGAGAAGAGGAAGATGAATTTCAGAGTGTATGAACTGCCCGAGGTTACACAAACTACTCCCTATTCCACTAAAATATGAGGCAGGGGTTCTCAGTAGAGACCAGCCAGGATCAGTCAAAACAGGGGATCTGCTGGTTTCCTAGTCAGCCCTACAGGTTCTATCAGTCACAAGAAGGGAGGGGGTTTAAGGGACAGCACAGCATAGCCCCTCCCTCCACTCAACCAGAGCCTTAGTCTCCACACCTTCCCTCAGAAAAGCAGTCATGCTGTATGAAGAATGCCTGCATGTACAGGGTCATCAGGGCCATTATCATCCTGTCCTATCACCAGGGACTACCAGGGAGGTCTGGCTGGGGTGAGGCCCTAAAGTACGAATGAGGAGGAATGATGTGCCAGCTTCTAGGTGCCATCCCACAGGCCTGGAGCTAGATCAACATGCCTGGCTTCTTTCTACCCAAGTGTCCGTCCCAGTGGGGTAGCCACCAGCAGCCTAGCTGGTCAGACGAGTGAATACAGAAATTCAGATCCCTAGTGAATACCCAGGGACATTTTTTCAAGAATCTGAACCAGAGTCCTAGGGGCCAGAGCAAACTGTGTAGAGAATCTGTCTAGCTCTACTGCTGTTTGGGCCTGCTGGGTGTTATGCCAGGGTCACACAGGGACAGGGAGGACCAAGGCTCAGAGGCTATGTATGGCTCAGTAGGGAAAAGATTCAGGAAAAAGGATGGCATGTAAGACTGTGACCTAACACAGCCCTATTCCCTAGGGAACCCTCCACACTACTGCAGTCTGCTCTCACTGACTGTTCCTTATCTAGAGAACTGGGGATGAGTGAGGAGGAGGAGGAGGAGGGAGAGGATAGCAGCAACAGTACTGGTGGGACACTGTCCCTTTAAGAGGATCCAGCCAGTTCCCCATTGTCTGGGAGCCTGATGGGAGGGGCAGGGGACCACAGCCAGGGGCTGGAAGGGAGCGGGTTAAGGTACAAAATGCCTAGGTTCAGAAGGGGTGGGGGTGCACCCAGGAAGAGGAGGTCTGATGAGGTCTTCTCTCTTTCACTCCCCCAAGTGAAAGAGGGGAGTGGGGAGGGAGGGCCTCAGGAAGCCGCCCTGGGATATGAGAGGAGGCAGCAGAAGCAGCAGCTGGACCAGAGCCATGATGTCATCCACTGTCCCTGCGGGCCCCCACCCACACTCCTGCCCTAGCCCTGGGTGCCAGCAGGGGGCAGGCATCTCACTGCTGGCACCCCAATGAAGGGAGGACACCCAGGGAAGGGGAGAGAACCCCAGCACGTGTCCCCAGGGGCTTTAACCTTCACTTAGCAGGAAGGTGTGTAAAAGGCTTTGCAAAGAGGCAGTGCAGGCACCACACCATGACCTTGAGGAGTCCTCCCACGCCCTGTGCTGATCTATGATTCACTTCACCCTTCCATGGACCAGACACATTGCGTCACAGGAGTGTCACCACAGGAGTCTCCCCCTCATTTCCAGGCTGCCAGGCTGCAGGAAGCAGGACCCTGCCTGTCTTCTCGTGGGTGGGTAGGTTGGTGGAGGATGAGAAGCAGCTGCTTTCCTCCAGGGGAGAGAAATGTTCTTCGCCTGCCTGCAAACTCCTCCTTCACTCCTTCACAAACATTCATCACCTTAGCAGTACTGGAAGACCCAACGCTGACTCACCCAAGGGCTCTGTGAGTGTAACTGCAACCTGGTGACCACTTCCTTGAAGCTTGCTCAGAGACCTGGCTACGGTGCTTGCCCCCACGAAACCTGCACTACCAACATTTGTTGGCCCACCAGTCTCTGTGATTAACCTTCGGGTTGTCTGAGGTCTCAAGCCAGGCATCCAGAAACACTAGACCCCAAAGAAAACGTAAGTGGTTCCTGTGTACTTGACTTAGAGGTGTTCCCAACCCCAGCATTCTCAGCACTGCTCCAGGGCACTCCAGCTGGGCTTCATCTCTGACAGGAGCCAGGGGACCTCCGTATCAGATAGGGGATCTAGCTCAGGCTCAAACAGAGTCTGGGTGGCTGGCACTTGGGGCCTCAATAGATCTTTGCTGATGGAAGGAACTCAGGAGGCCCTGACCTTGTCCATTCCTTCACATCTGGCAAAGAGTCAGAGGAAGCAGGTGGAGCAGGCAGGCCTGGCTCTTCGGGGTCCCCTACACATGCCCCTGCCCCTAAAAGGATGTTAAGAGAGGAGTGCCAGGTACTGAGGGTGTGTAAAACTGGCCAGTGCAGGTCAGAGAGGAACTCCTAGGAAGCAGTCATCTGCCCACCCCATACAGGAGCAGGAGAAGACAAAGCCAGGCTCAGGTCCTGGGGAAGGCATGAGAGGGCTGGGCTAGGAGCCAGTGGCAACCTCTGCAATGACAGGTCCATGTCTACCACATTCCTGGACACCTGATGTAAAGAAAGGGCAGCTGGAGAACCAGCCTAATGGGAGGACGGTATGAGAAAGGCCAGAAGCTTCAACAGCGGCCTGCTTCCCCTTGACAGGAAGCCAACAGTGACCAGGAGTTTCAGTTCTGCCCCACAGCTAGGACCCTGGTCAGACTGTCCTACAGTTACCTCTAGCCCCAGCCCTCGTACTAGGGGCCCTGCCTGAGGCCTGGGACAGGTGGGGAAGGGGCTTTCCACTTACTTGGCCCCTCTAAGGAAGCGCCTTCTTCTCAGAGTTGAGGCCAGCATCCTTTGCAGGTCCCCAGAGCAGGGGATCTGGAGGCCTATGGGAGAGCAGGGGTGGGCCAACCAGCTGCTTCCCCATCCTACTCTAGGCACTCAGGATTGGAGGCTGCAGAGGGTGGGGCCAGTGTGGCCACCCAGCATGGGAGGAGAATGCAGCAATGTGGATATGAGAGGACTTGGTCTGAGCCTGTAACAGGAAGCAACTGAAGGGCCTTCTGCCGAGGCTCCGGTGCAGGTAGGGAGGCTGTGGCAGGCACTCTGCCCTCAGCCCTACACACCCAAGAAGGCACCCTCCATGCTCCTCAGCCTCTGCTTTGACAAAGGCACCGGGGACTCAGGGTTCTCTCGGGACAGGGAACAGCTCAAAAGTAGCTGCTGCTTCCAGAGCTGCCCACAAGGGAACAGAGGTCAACTTTCATGGACAGTCTGTCCTCCTTGCCTGCAAGGTCTTCCTTGCTAAAGCAGCACAAGAGCTCCTGGGCTGCAGGCTCCCTGCTGGGTCTAAGGGAAGACTAGACTACTCTGGGCAAGGCCATAGCCTTCTAGGAGGTGGGGCCCACAGTGGTGGGACCCCTGGAACAGAGAAAGGAGAGGGCCCTACGGTGACAATGACCCCCAGTGCTAATGTGAGAATCATCCTGTGTACCTTGAGCAACTCTCCCACTGCAAGGCCTCAGAGCCCAGAGGCTGGTGCCGACCCTACTTCATGGTACTTCCAGGGAGAAACCAAGCAGAGTCTAGGGCCTTGAGAGTCCTGCTGAGAGTCAGCTAGCTGCTTATTAGCCGCGGAAACCAGGCAGGCACTGACTCCCGCCTGAAATGCTTTCTTGTCATGGGACAAGGACACTGTTGGCCTCACCCAGTTTTGGGGGCTTTTGGGAGAACCACACACCACTGGGCCAGGAACGCTCACATAAGCCGCACTGTGGGAACTGTGGCCCTTCCTGCCAGTGGGCCTTCCTCACTATGGGAGCCTTTCCTGTGCTCGTCATACCGCAGATAGCCAGAACATGTTTTCTCTCTACTCCTTCCACCAGGGTCCTCATCAGTCTCCTGGTTATGCAGGGTGGGAACCTCCAAAACTGGGTTGGATGAGTATTGTCCCACTACATCCCTCCTGTGGCATCTACGGCAACACTCTTGGCTCTCCCCCATGTCTCTCAAGGCCCCATCTCTCCCCCAACCCCAGGTACAGGGGCCCCTAAAGTTCTTCCCCCGATTTCTCTTGGTCCCATCCCAAATCTCATCTACCATCTCAGCATCAGCCCTAAGTGGGCCACTCTTTCTGGCCTCCCCACCTCTGACCAGACTCAAACCACCTCAGCCACTTCTGGGCAGGGCACTATCATTTTGGATAGTCCAATGCACCTCCAACTCCATATGTACAGGGCACAATTTATCACCAACCCAGCCCCCAACTCCAGCAGACCTGACAGACTGTTGCCCTCCCTAGTACCCAGGCCTACCACAAGGCCCCTCACTCCAAGTGGTTTGGAATGAGACAGACATAGGTTCTAGTCCCAGCTCTAGCTATTGCAACTTTCAGTAAGTTACTTGATTTCTTTGAGCCACCATTTCTCACGTGTAAGCTGGACAGATAATGGTACCTCATTTGGTCATGGTGAAGGCTTAATGAAATAACATTAGGAGTACTCAATAAGTGGTGGCTAATATGACTAATCTTGCCAAATATTGTCCCTTTATGTCTGTAATTCTCTACTTTTAGTCAGTGTCCTAGGTCAGGCCTTGAGTACAGATTCCTGAACAATTGTGACAGTCCCTCTCTGCCAAGTTACCTTCTGACCACTAGGATGGCACTTTACAGTAGCACTTCTGCCCACGTCCCTCCCCTGCTTTCTGCTTTCTGAATCCCTGTGCTGGCTCCCTACTGCCCTCAGAAGGTCCTTATCTTTGCGTTCAGGGTCCTTTGTAAATAAATTCCAAGTTTACCTTCTCACTGCATTCCTCCACTCCCTCTGTTCCAACCAAACAAGCTGTTCGTCTTCCCTCAATTGCCCATGCTGTCCCAGCTCCCTCTCTGTGCACATGGTTTTCTCTGTCTCTTGACAGTCCTCTGCTGAACGCCTGTCTAAAAACCTGAGGGCATGGTGCCTGCTTCTCTTCCGGCCTCACCAGCCAATGTGGGCACTGCGTGTTCATTTCACTCACTGGCTGTGTGACTCTGGTAAAATAAATTAACCTCTCTGTGTCTCAATTGATGGAGAGAATGCAATATCTAACTATATAAACTCCTTGCCCCAGTGCCTGGCCCTTATTAAACTGTAGAAAATGTTAGACATTACTCTTAAAAAAAGAAAAAAAAGAAAAAAAGGACCTTGTTAGAGGTTCCCACTGTCTATAAAATAAATTTCATCAATTGGTAGTCAATGCCCCAATAACCTGGGCTGGGCCTCCCAACTTTACCTTCCCTTATTTGTAGTACTTTTCCACCTGAAATCTCACCTCCTTTGAAACCCCCAACTCTGGCTCTAGAGACAACTCCAAGGCTATCCCCTGCCAGCTTCTCATTCTGGTTTTACTGAGTTGTTGGGCCACCTTTAGGTCCCATAAGCCCTGATCTCTCTCTCCAACACTTGGGAATTGGTGTTTGGGCTGTGTATACTGGCCTATGCATCTTCACAACCAGCCCAAGGACTGGTGAAGGAGGCCCAGCTTCCTACAAGGCTGAGTTTGTCTCTCTTGCTCCCCTGGAACATGAGCACCTAGAAGATAAGGGTGCACTGCTTTTCCCCTACCTCCCCTTGTGCTTAGGTCCTGCAGGCCTTGGTAATACTAATGGAAAGGCAGGTTTCTCCCCTCCTCTCCTTAGGGGTCCCAAATGACAAAACAGAGAGACCTTTAGGGATCTCCTAGTCTAAATGCCTCATTTTACAGATGCAGAAACTGAGGCCAAGGACTTGCTAGAAGTCACAACCAAAACAGCACCAGGGGAAATAGCCAGCTCTCCCAGACTGTTTGCCCAGCCTCTTGTCTCTGGCAGGCCTTGGCCAGCCCACCTTACCTGAAGCAGTCTGCATGCCAGTCAGCGTTCAAGGCCTGGAGGTACTGGCCATCATAGATCCTCTGGCCGCAGCTTGCACACACAGGCAACTCGCTTCCTGCAGGGGTGGAAAGGAAGCCAGGAACCATTCTTAGAGGAGTTAGTTTGGTGCAGGCCCAGCCTGCCCTGCCAACCCCATGTGCACCAGCACAAACCCTTGTGCACATACACAGCACCCAAGCTCGGCGGTCACTGTGCCCAGTAGAAGGAAAAAAGAGGTAGGTCTGAGTGTCTTGCTGAGATCTTGGCTAAATTACCAAGCCTCTCTGGATCTCAGATGTCCTATCTGTAAACTGAAGATAAAGATCAGATGTCCACTCTTCAGCTCTAGCATTTTTCAACTCAAGATAAATGAAAGAAAGCAGCAAGATTTAGAAATAGGCAGCGGGTGACATTCTTGTCACAGCCCCCTTTCCTCCCCTGCTGGCCCAGAGAAAGATACTCAGTAGACCTAGACCCTTCAAGTCCAGGTAGGGATCGGAGAGAGCTGGATTGGTACGTCCTGTGCTGAAGCCCCTGGTAAGGGAGGGGCAGGAAGCCCAGAGGTGCTGGCCCCAAACAAGCCTTCGCTATGTCCTGACCTGGCTAGGGGCAGGGGCTGCAGAGCTGGACACTCCCAGACACCTGCTCCAGGGAGGCCTGGCACCTCCACAAGCTGGCAACTAGTCATGCTTAGTCATCCTTGGGGCCTGGCACCACTGGAGCTGGGTGGGCCCTGGAAGATCTCCCAGGCCTGCCCTTCCTCACTGTATAGATGGGGAGACTGAGCCTTGGAGAGGGTAAGGCTTGCCAGGTCACACAGCAGGCCCTCAGGCCACAGCCTGCCCCTCCATGAGGACCCAGGGTGCTAAGGCAGGGGTGATGGTGAAGTTGGCCCTTGCTCCAAGTAGGCCTTCAGGGGCTTGGTGGGAGGACTGGCAGTAGGCCCAGGGGAGGGCAGAGCGGAAGGGGCTGGCATAGTTGGGACTAAGTGTGCCTGAGTGATGGCTGAAGAAACCCAGGGAAAGAGACCTGACTTTGCTTTGGGTTGAGGGAACTTTGGGGGGTCTTCACACCCTAACTTTAGTGCACTACCAAGCTTTAAGCCCCAGCAAGGGAGAAGGGGCTGAAGAGGCTGTGATGAGAGTCATCCTCCCAGCCAAGACTGATGGCAGGCACTGGGTCTGGTGCAGGGAGACGGCGGGGGGTGGAGGGGTGGTGGTCGGGGGCAGGTCAGCACACTGCCAATGGCCTCCTGGAGGCACACCTCCGCCCTTTCTATTCGGCCTCCAACCAGAAATACTGGAGGCCAGCTATGCGGCCCCCAACTGTACAGACCGGGAAAGAGCTTAGGCAGGTAGCACTTGGCTCAAGGTCACGGAGCCAAGTGGGTGCGAGACAGAGACTCAGACCCACGGCTGGGCTTCCCCAGCGCCTCTTTCTTTCTAGGCTGGGTTAGAGACTGGGTAAGCGGGAGCCCGGGGCGAGCCCGGGGTGCGCAGAGCAGGCAGATGGAGGCCGGGGCTGGGGGTGGGGTGGGGGGGCAATGCCTGGGACGCCTCAGGGGTGGACCTCGGCCGGGGGATGGGAGAAGGCGGGGGAGAAAGGGAGGAGCGGCCCTCCGCCCCTGGGAGGGCAGCCCACCAGGGCCGAGGAGGGGAAAAGGGGGGGAAGCGTGTCAGGGAGGGGCCTGCAGGCGTCGGAAGGTCGAGCTCATCCCCGAGGAGGGAGGAGTACGGCCTCGCAGCAGACCTGGCCTCCGCCGCGGCCCGGCTCGGCCCCCGCCCGTGCCCCGGTTCCCCCGGGACGGCGCCCGAGCCCGCCCGCCCCGCGCCCCGCGCACCTTCCTCTCCCATACGTTCTTCCCTCCAGGTGCAACAAAGTAGCGTCAACCTCATGCACTCGGCGGGGGGCGGGGCCCGGCGAGCTCGCCCGCGGCCGCCGCCGGCCCGGGAGGCGGAGGCGGAGAGCGCGGGCCGGGCCGGGGTGGGCTCGGGGCCGGCCGCGCCCCCGCCGCCTCGCGGATGCCGGCTCCGCCGCCCGCTCCGAGCCGCGGCGGCCTGGGGAGCGCGCGGAGGGGCGGGCCCGGGCGGGGCCTGCGGCTGCGGCAGGGGGCGGGGCGGGCGGCGGCGGCGGCGGCACGGCCCTGCGCGGCCCCGCCCCTGCCCTGGCGGCGCCCCGCCCCTTCCGCGTGCCCCGCCCCTCCGGCGCGCACCGCACCGCCCCCTTGGCGCGTTCCGCCCCTCCCGCGCCCCCGCCCCCTTGGCGCGCCCCGCCCCGCACCCCGCCCCCTCCAGCGCCCGCCCCCTTGGCCCGCCCCCCTTGGCCCGCCCCGCCCCTCCCCGCGCCCCGCCCCCTCCAGCGCGCGCCGCCGCCCGCCTCATTCATCTCCGCGGAGCGACCCCTGTGCTCAGCACCGCGAGGCACAGGTGTGTAAATCGGAAACTGCGGCAGCCTCAGCGGGTTTAGAAGCCCCAAGAAGGGGCCTCGGTTTTCTCACGGGGAGACCCTCTCACCTAAGCCTGTCGGGTGGCGGCTAAGAATCGGGACCTGAGCTGGAGGAGACGCTGTGGACCCCGAAGACCTTGGAGGTCGCCTTGGGGAGGTGCGCTGGCCAGGTCCTCTCCCTGTCTGGCCTGCAGCGAGGGTAGAGGCGGGAAGGTGATGGCCCAAGGCTTAGGCCCTCACCGGCTGGGCAGGGCGCTAGAGGAGCAGGACCTCGGGGAGGAGTGAACCTCTGCCAGGCTGTGACAAATGTTCTCAGGGGTTTCCTCTTCCCAGTGTTGGCGACCTGATGCTGGCGCTGCCTTGCCCGGGCTTCAGGAGGGGCCACAGCTGAACAAAGTTTTGGCTGAATGAAGTGGCCAGAGGAATTAATGGGTACCCAAAGCAAGGTGCCCAGTCCAGCACTAGAAGGGTGGAGCACCCTGCCTAGAAGTAGAGAATCCTAGAATGCCCCTTGGGGAGGGGGCAACCCTATCTCCCTTAGGCACACTCTCACACTTCATCCCACTGCGCAGGAAGTTATGAGCAGAGAGGTTGAGCCATGTGCCCCAGTGCACCCAGTAAACAAGGGCAGAGCTGCCCAGACTCCTGCTCCAGCCATCATATTTGCTAGATTTCTTCACCTAGGGCCTGTAAGGTGGGGGCACTCACCCCTGGGTGCAAAACAATTACCTGGAGGTAGGAAGAAAATATTTCAATTTTGATTTCTAATAAAGAAGAAGTTGAGCTTTAAAAATAACTTAGTATTCAGATTGACTCTAGTGAACTCACTTTGTCTACTGGTCAGATGGTCCCAGAGCACTTGCAGTATGATGTCTCAAGGAGGTGTGGAGGTCCTGAGAGGCTGTATAGCAGCGTTTTTGCCTGTTTGTTGCTCTCCTGTAGGGGATATCTCAGACAAGATCCTGGTGGGAAACAGGAGCGCTCAGTGGAATTTACTGAAGAGAATTTAATAAAGGTGATTTTACAACAGACTGGGCAGGATTAAGGGAAACCAATGAAGACAGGCACAGTATCAGGGGGTGGCAGCAGTTACCACCCCAGGGTGAAGGAGAGGGCCTCAGTGCAGGGCAGAGGGGGTGCATAGAGTAGATCTGAAGGGACCATTGACCTGTTCCTGATTAGCTGACATTATCTAGTTTTAATAAAATTAACCGTCATAGAATGGGCTTTGGCTGCCAAAGATTCCTGAAAAGAAAGCGGGGATGGAAGACAATGCTAATACAGCAGGACGAGTGAAAAGGTAGAGCTGGTGTTTCCATCCCCATTTAGAGGTCCTTGTCAGCAACATTTTCAGTGAAACTAGTGACTGGCTTATTAGAACTGACGTATTCTGCCACATAGCTCATACAAGGTATTAAGTGTTTTTTTAACTGAAAGCAAAAAAGGAATTTTGTATTTTTAATAAATAAAATTCAAGTATTGTTTATCTTATCTTTAGATAAATTGTTTTTGCACTGTTATGTGATGAATGTATTTTATTATTTGTATAGTCAAGTATGTATATAATTTATAAGTGAATAGGTCTATGTGTGCATGCGATAGGGCACAAATCTTAATTTAGGTGCAAATTAAGAGCTCTGGCTTGGATGTGTTAGGCTTTAGATGCCCATTTGCAATCCAAGTGGCAAATATATCTCAATAATATTTTACTGATGACATTCATAATAAAATTTTTTAAATTAGAGGTTGAGAATCCTGTGAGTAAGTCTTGATTAATCCAGGTCAGTCATCAGGATTTGTCCAAACTGGTGCCTGGCTGAGCATAAGCAGGTGACAAATGAGAGGCTCTGTGGGGACACTGTCACAGGATGAGCCTAAGACTGTTACCCAAGACAAAGGCCAGAGCCTGAGGTGTCCTAGCCTGGGTATGAAAAGAGAGATGACACTATTGGATTCCTGCTGTCAGACACAGTCTGCCTCCTCACTCAGTCATGTGGCTCAGTGACTCCCTCTCCTCTCCTTGAATTGCAGACAAAAGGTCCCAGATGTCTACTTGGCATCTTCACTTGGATGACAAATGGGCACCTCAAACTTAATGCATCCAGGCCAGAGCTCTTAATTTGTTCCCAGATTTACTCATCTCGGTAAATGCTACCACCATCATCTAGTGTGGTTCAGACTCACACTTGCAGGCATCCTCAACTTGTCTCATTCTCCCTACTCTTTGCGTCTGATCCATCAGCAAATCCTATTGACTCAACATATATCCAGAATTCCATCACTTCTCCTTTCTCTTTTGTCTAGCTGGGCTTTCAGTGCAACAGCCCCAAGTCTGTCCCCTTGTTACCCTTCAGAGCCCCACACATGGGACAGGGTATCACATTTCCTTACTTTCAGATCCAAAGCCCTTACTTTGACCCTTATAGAACCTAGCCCCTGGCTACTTCTTTGCACTTATTTCTTCACTCCTTGCTCACTTTTATTAACCAAGGTACACCTCTCTGCTGGGTCTTTGGCCTGAGGTCAGGTATCCTCAACCAGTCCAAGTAACTTAACATTCTTTGTCACTCTCTCCTTCCCTGGCTTTTAATCTTCGTAGGGATTCACCTGCCATTAGAATTAATCACTTATTCACTGTATTGGTTTCCTGTAGCTGTCATAATAAATTATCACAAACTTGGCCCTTAAAACAAAAGAAATTAATTTTCTCACAGTTTTGGAGGCCAGAAGTCCCAAATCAGTTTTCCTGAGCCAAAGTCAAGGGCTGTACTTTTTCCAGAGGCTCTAGAGGAGAATCAGTTCCTTTCCTCTTCCAGCTTCTTCTTTTTTAAAGACTTGCAGTAAAGAACACATAGTGTAAATTTACCATCTTAACCATTTTAAGTGTACATTTCAATAGTGTTAAGTATATTTACACTGTTGTGAAACAAATCTCCAAAGCTTTTCATCTTGCAAATCTAAAATTCACTCCACAACACTAAACAACTCCCTTCTCCTCCTCTCTCATTTTATGGTAACCACTATGCTACGTTCTGTTTCTATGAATCTGGCTACTTTAGATGCCACCTATAAGTAGAATCATACAATATTGTGACTAGCTTATTTCACTTAGCATACTATCCTCTAGGTTCTTCCATGTTCTAGCATCTGACATTTCCTTTTCTTTTAAAGCGGAATAATATTCCATTGTATGTATGTACCACATTTTGTTTATCCATTTATCCATCTGTAGACATTTAGGTTGCTTTCACCTCTTGGATATTGTGAATAGTGCTGTTAAGAACATTAGTGTGCAAATATTTCTTAGAGACCTTAATTTAAATTTTTTTTGGATAAATACCCAGAGGTGGGATTGCTGGATCATATGATAGTTCTATTTTCAAGTTTTTGAGGACTCTCCACACTGTTTTCCACAGCGGCTTCACCATTTTGTGTCCCCACCAATAGTGTACAGTGATTCCAATTTCTCCACATCTTTGTCAATACTTGTTATTTTCTGCTTTTTTTGATAATAACCATTGTAATAGATGTGAGGTATTTCAATGGTTTTGACTTGCATTTTTCTGCTGGTTAGTGATGTTGGGCATCTTTTCAATTGTTGGCCATTTGTGTATATCTTTGAAGAAATGTCTATTAAAGTGCTTTGCCCATTTTTTAATCCAGTTATTTGATTTATTGTTGTTGAGTTGTAGGAGTTCTTTATATATTCTGAATATTAACATTTTATCATGTATATGGTTTGCAAATATTTTCTCCAGCTCTGAAGGTTGTCTTTTTACTATGTCGACTGTGTCCTTTGATGCACAGAAGTTTAAAGTTTGATATGGTTTTATTTGCCTTTTTTCTTTTGTTGCTTGTGCTGTTTGTGTCATGTCTTAAAAATCATTGCTAAATCTAATGTCATGAATACTTCTCTCTGTATTTTTGCTAGGAAACATAGAATTTTCCAAGAGGAAAGTTATAGTTTTGAGTCTTATGTTTACATCGTCAATCCATTTTGAGTTAATTTTTGTCTGTGGTGTAAGGTAAGGGTTTAACTTCTTTTGCGTGGTATTCAGTTTTCCCAACACCATTTTGTTGAAGAGACTGCCCTTTCTTCATTGAGTGTTCCCGGCATCCTTGTCAAAGATCATTTGACCAAATATGTGAAGGTTTTTCTCTGGGCTCTCTATTCTATTCCATTGATCTGTCTTTACGCCAATATCACATTGTTTTGATTACTGTAGCTTTTTAATATGTTTTGAAATCAGGAAGTGTGAGTCCTCCAATTTCATTGTTCTTTTTCAAAATTATTTAGCCTTTGAGATTTTGGGATGAATTTTTCTATTTCTGCAAAAGATACCATTGGAATTCTGATGGAGATTGCATTGACTCTGTAGATGGCTTTGGATATTTTGGACATTTTAACAATATTAAGTCTCTCAATCCATGAATATGGGATCTTTTTATATATTTGTGTCTTCTTTAATTTCTTTCAGCAGTGTTTCTAGTTTTCAATGTATAAGTCTTTCTCTTCCAGGGTTAAATTTATTTCTAAGACTTTTATTCTTTTTGACATTATTGTAAATGGAATTGTTTTAATATCTTTTTGGATTGTTTGTAAGTATGTAAAAACACAACTGATTTATTTTTAATTAATGAATTTCCCAGTTTTTTCATCAACTGATTTTTTGTGTGTGTTAAGTTTGTATCCTGCAACTTTGCTGAATTCATTTATTAGTTCTAACGTGTGTGTGTGTGTGTGTGTGTGTGTGTGTGTGTGTGTGTGTGTGTGTGATATTTTGGATTTTCTACATATGGGAGCATATTATTCATGAACAGAGCTAATTTTATTTATTTCCAATTTGGATGCCTTTTATTTCTTTTTCTTGCCTGATGGTTTTGCATAGAAATTCTCATAGTATGTTGAACAGAAGTGGCGAGAATGGGCATCTTTTTTACGTACCTGATCTCAGAGGAAAAATTTCAGTTTTTGAGTATGATGTTACCTATGGGCTTGTCTTATATGGCTTTTATTATGTTGAGGCAGTTTCCTTCTATTTCTAGTTTGTTGAGTGGTTTTTATCATGAAAGGGTGTTAAATATTGTCAAATGCTTTTCCACATCTATTGAGATGATCACGTGATTTTTATCTTTCATTTTGTTAAAGCGGTGTATTATACTGGTTGATTTTTAGATGCTGAATCATCTTTGCCTTCCAGGAATAAATCCCACCTGGTCATGGTATATAATCCTTTTAATGTGCTCTTAGTTTGCTAGAATTTTATTGAGGATTTTTATCAATATTCATCAGGAATATTGGTCTGTAGTTGTCTTTTAATCAATGGAAATATTTAGCTTGATTGAGGTACAATTGACAAATAAACATTGTCTATTTTAAGTTGTACAATATGTTTTTATCTACATATACATTGTGAAATGATTACCACAATCAAGCTAATTAACATTTCCATCACCTGAAATAGTTGGTTTTTGACAGAGGTGCTTTTTTTGTAGTGAGAACACTTAAGGCCCACTCAGAAAATTTTAAGTATACAATACAGTACTATTGCCTAGTTGCTGGGCTGTATGTTAGCTCTCCAGAACTTATAATTGCATAACTGAAACTTTGTTCCCTTTGACCAACATCTCCCTATTTCCCCTCCTCCCTAGCCCCCGACAACCCCCATTCTACTTTCTGCTTCTGTGACTTCTACTTCTTTAGATTCCACATGTAAGTGATATGCAATATTTGTCTTTCTGTTTCTGGCTTATTTTACTTAGCACAATGTCTCCCAGTTCATCCATGTTGTTGCAAATGGTAGGCTTTTCTTTTTTAAGAATGAATAATATTCTATTGTACATATGCAACATATTTCCTTTATCCATTCATCTGTTGATGGATACTTAGGTTGTTTCCATATCTTGGCTGTGGTGAGTAATGCTGCAAGAAACTTGGAAGTGCAGATATCTCTTTTAGATACTAATGGAATTTTCTTTGCATGTATAGCCAGAAGTGGGATTTCAGTATCATGCGGTAGTTATGTTTTTAATTTTCTAAGACATTGCCACAGTTTTCCCTAGTAGTTGTTCTAATTTACATTCCCACCATCAGTGTCCAAGGGTTCCCTTTTCTTCACATCTTCTCCAATACGTGTTACCTCTTGTGTTTCCACAAGAGCCATTCTAGCAGGTGTGAGGTGATATCATTGTGGTTTTGATTTGCATTTGAATGTCCAACATCCATTTTTTCCAACATCAGTTATTGAAAAGACTGTATCCTTACTCCATTGTGTGTTTTTTGGAACTTCATCAAAGATAAGTTGATTATAAATGCATGGATTTATTTCTGGGCTCTCTATTCTGTTCCATTTGTCTGTGTCTGTTTTTATTACTGTAGTTTTATAACATATTTTGAAATCAGAAAGTGTGATGTCTCCAGCTTTGTTCTTCCTACTCAAGGTTGCTTTGGCTATTTGGGGTCTTTGTGGTTCCATATGCATTTTAGAGCTGTTTCTATGAGGAAGTGTGGGCTGAAGACCTTTTATATTCCCATCTTGCTCATGTTGCATCTCTGTAGTTTTCTTTTCTTGCAGTGTCTTTGCTTTTGGTATCAGGGTAATAGTCCTGGCCTCTTAGAATGAACTTGGAAGTGTTCTCTCTTCTTTGATTTTTTGGAAGAGTTTCAAAAGAATTGGTGTTAATTCTTTAAATATTTGGTAGACTTGACCAGTGAAGATGTCTGGGCTTAACTTTTCTTTATTGGGAAATTTTTGATTTCTGCTTTAACCTTCTTGTTATTTGTCTGATCAGATTTTCTATTTCTTCATAATTCAGTCTTGGTAGGTTGTATGTTTTTAGGAATTTATCAATTTCTTGTAGGTTATCCAGTTTGTTGGCATACAATTCTTTCAGCTTCTTATGAGAATATATGTGATTGCATTTAGGGCCCATCCTGATAATATAGGATAATCTCCCCCAACCCAAGATTTCTTAATCACATACATATCGGCTGAATTGCCTCCCACGCCAATTCATATGTTGAAGTCCTAATCCCCAGCACCTCATGATGTGATTGTGTTTAGAGATAGAGTCTTTAAAGAGGCAATTAGTTTAAAATGAGGTTATTAAGGTAGACCCTAATTCAATAGAACTGATGCTGTCTTTCTCAGGAAGAGGAAATTAGGACACAGAAATCCACAGAGGGAAGATGATGTGATACAGGGAGAAGATAGCCATCTACAAGCCAAGGAGGGAGACCTCAGGAGGAGCCAACCCTGCTTACAACTTGATTTGGACTTCTACCCTTCAGAACAACATGCAAATAAATATCTGTTGTTAAAGCCACCCAGTCTGTGGTACTTTTTTATAGCAGCCCAAGCAGATAAATACAGTAATATTTATAAGGCTCCAGTAATTAGGACCTGTATATCTTTGGAGTTATTATCAGCTTAGCACATTTGTCTACTATCTCTCTACCAGTGTATGTAAATAATGAAAGCAGGGAGTTCATTGGTTTTGTTTTAAAACTGTCTATCTTCAGGGAGTTTACAATCTGATATGCAAAGTCAGACAATAAACAAAGAAGGAAACTCTATGGTGCCACACTGGTGCTCTGGTGAAAAGAAGGCAGAGGCAGGTGAGAGCGTGCTGCATAGGGGAAGGTGCAGTTTGCTATTTTAGAAAGTGGGTAGGGAATGACCTCCTGAGAGGGTGATATCTGAATCAAGACCTGAAGGAGATGAGGGACCCACGTTGACAGCTGAGGGAAGAGCATTCTGAACAGGAGAGAGCAGATGTGGAGGCCTGCCATGGGCAGTAGGGGGTGGCGGGCAGAGGCTGCTGCCTAATAATGAAAGAGAGGGTCCCTGTATGGCCTGGCTGTGGGCTGAGTATTAGGATGTGAGATCAGAACAGCTGGTGCAACTCAGGTAGGGGCTTCTGGACCATTGAAAGGTCTTTGGCTTTGACCCTGAGTGAGATGAGTACAGTATTTTGAGCAGACACATGACCTGAGCTGACTTATATTTTAAGAGGATTGTTTTGGCTGCTGCATGGAGAGAAGGTTGAAGAGAAGCCAGGATAAAATCGGGCAGCCCAGTTAGGAAGCTGTCAGTAATCCAGGCACTAGCTGCTGGCAGACCAGGGCATGGCCCCTGGAGGTTGTGAGAAGTGGTTGGACTCTGGATATCCTCCGAAGGTAGCGCTGCAGGATTTGCTGGTGCACCTGCTATGGGGAGTGAGAGCAGAGGAGTCAGAGGTGGCTCCAAGCCACCAGCCTGATCCACTGGAGCTACCGTTTACTGAGATGGGAAAGGTGGGAAGATGCTTTTTGGGGGTGGGGGAAACTGTGCTTCTCAGGGATGCCTTTGAGACGTCCAGGTAGAGATATTAAGAATTAGCTTTGGATATGCAAGTCTCAGGGAAGAGGCCTATGCTAGAGGTATTTGGGAGATGCTAGTGCATAGGTGGTATTTGAAACCATGAACCATGGGAAGCCAAAGCAAGGAGGCCCCCAGATGGGGTTGGCCAATTTTTGGAGGCCAGAGGGCTAAAGAGGTACCAGCAAGGGATATTTTTGTTGAACAAATAAGTGAATGATTGCATCTCCTTTGCCACTACTCTTGAGAAGGCTGTTTGTTTCTCACTTACTGCTACAGCAAGTCCCTTTGGGTCTCAGTGAACCCACCCCTACCACCTTCTGCATGGGTGAGGCAGCCTCTATAGGAGACCCACCGTGGGTGAGTGTGTGTGGGGCTTGCTGCCCTACTTCTCCTACAAAGTGGCTTTTATTGTTAAAGGACAAGCTGAACTTGAAGAAGGATCATACGCCAGAAGCCAAAAGTAGGGGATTCTGGAAAGCAGTTTCCCCAAATACACCTTGAATATCAGAGGTTTCCCAAGTTTGATTCCTGTTCCCTACCTGGGCCAGGAGCTGAAGGCAGATGAAAGATTACAAAGGAGGCCAAGACACAGTTTCCTTTAAAAAGTTTCATTTATTAGTCTTTTCTGAAGCAGTTAATTCTCTTTTCTTATTAAAACATGTGTGTTTCATCCAGAGTTATACCAAAGTGATTAAAATGAATTTTCTACTGGGGATATAGCTCCCCAAATCAGAAAAAAAAAATTCTTTTTCAATTAACCACAAAAATAAAACCAAGAGAGAACATCAACAATCAAAAATAATCCCCAAATATCCAGGACAAAAAATAAAATATTTATTGATCTATCACAGCGAGACACAAAGAGATGGGCAGGGCAGGGGGTGGGAAATGCTGTGAAGTACAGTGGCTCGAGGGAGGGACGGGGGATACAGTACTGCATGGGGGGGGGGACCCAGGTTGGGGAGGAGATTCCTGCTGCCCCAGCTGGCACAGCCCCTCACACCCTAGGCCCCTTCATAGGGGTGTATATGGTGGGGCAGAGGCAGGGAAAAGGCTGCCATGACAGGTTAACCAGGATGATGGTGGGGGCACCTGGCCAGCTAGTGGTGCCAGGCAGTCAGCTGGGGACAAGGATGGATGGACGGATGGACAGATGGGTGGATGAATTCCACAAGAGCAAGAGAGCTATTCCCAATAGGGTTCTTCTGATATGAAGGTGCCCCAGATGTGGGGAATAGTGATTGGTGGGGGAAGCAGGGGCCAACGGGGCCAAGAGATGGTGTGACCAAATCCAGCTTGAGGTTTTCGATGCTCGGGTACCAATTGGACCGCAGCCAAGGGTGGGTCCTGGTGGGCAGAGGGATGTGGGACTGCCCAGGAAGTGTCTGCACCATTATCAGAGGAGCCCCAGGGAGGGGCCTCCCTGAAGGGCTGCCCTTCCCTCCTCCCTCCCCTCAGGAAGATGAAAGCACCAGCACTTAGCACCAAGTTCCCCTGGAGATGGAGAGTGTATGGAGAGGGAGCTACTGGCTAGGAAGTAGGTGGGGGCAAGCCCACCAACCCCTTGCCTCTGAAGTGTGTGTGGGGTTCTCGGGGCCCACTTGGCCACCATTCTTGTTTCTTTGTCCTGTGGATTTCCAAGTCCGCCCGGTCAGCCCTGTCCCCTCCAGGGGTGGGGACTTAGGAGGGGGCATGGGAGGGGTGTCACAAAGGGTTTACATTCTCCACCAAGCAGTAGCACCAACGTTGATGAGGTCGTGAGTCAGGGGTCGTGGGAAGCTCACTTTCTCTTCCGGCCACAGGATTTCCCCAGGCAGGCCCCACCTAGGTGGAAGAAGGCACATGCAATAGTCAGTCCAGCACCTCCTCTTTGCTGCTCAAGCCACTGCCCACTGACCAACTCCAGTATCCTCACAGCGAGGAACTGAGGCTCCAAGAAGCCACTAGAAGCCTGGGCTCTGATCCAAGTCAAACTCTCATTGTACAAACTCCCACTGGACAGGTGGGTGAGAGCAGGGCTCAAGATGTGGTTGATGAAACCAAGGCTCAGAGAGGGGCATAGGATAGGGCCAGGTCTGGGAAGGACCAGGCTCAGATAAGGTCTCTCTACTCTGAGTCTACTGCACCTGGGAAGCCTTTAGCGAGCCACTCAGAGCAGCCCCCATCGAGGGAAATGGCATGACAAACATGGGAGTGCCTCAAATAAGTAAACTGAGGCTCACAGAGAGCGAGACTCTTATTCATCCACAGTCAGTGGCTGACCTGGGGCTGGAACCCAGGACTCCAGAGGGTCTGACCAGTAAACCTTGTCTCTGATCATCAAGGCACATTGTCTGTTAGTGGAGACGGGATTTTCCTGCTCCTGCCGGAACGCGACATGGCTCGTTACCACCACCTGGTGGCAGTGAGCAGCCAAGAGAGGCAGGGACAAGCGTCCCTGTGAAGCTCATCCAGAGTTTGAAAGCAACAAGCAGGGCCGCAAGCATCAGGAAAGGATCGGGCTAGTCTTGCCTTTGCCTCTCCACACCCTGGCCTCAACTGCGTCATCTGTGTATCAGGAAGCAGGTGAGAGTGGAAGGGAATCCACAGCCTGAGTGACCGCAGGGACAGAGCTGGGGCTTCTTTGTGTCTCTTTTAGGTATTATTAAGAGGAACTGGGGGATGCTTATCTGGACCCTTCCCACACACTCCCAGAGACACGTCTGTGTCTTTGAGCAAGGGTGTGGCCAGATGGTAGCCTCTTCACACTCTTCCCAGCCTGGGCACTTGGGGTTCCCTTGCCAATACTTCAGATTTCGCTAACTCTAGGGCTCACATTGTCTCATTCATTTTCTCTCTCTGTCTCTGCCCCTCTGAATTCTTCCTTTCTCCTCCTCCCTTCTCTTTCCCTTGGCTCCTTCCTGCAGGGGGCATGTGGGCAGCAGGGAGGGAGGAAGGGAGGGAGTGAGGGACTGCCAGGCCAGGCCAGGGAGAACCTGGAGGGTCTCAGGCTCACTCCCAGATCTGATTATCTGCGTCAAAGACAGAAGATGGGATGAATGAGGTGTCCAGCTCCCCCAGTCTCCCCAATCCCTGCCAGGCTTAGTACAAATGTGCTACCCCTTTTCCCAGACTGATGGCCCTCAGCTTTTACCTCTGTCTCTGCCCTTCCCTCCTTGCCTCCTCCTGGGAGTTGGGTCTCTACTCACCTTGGTATCCCAAAGCTCCCAGGGCCCCTCTGTAGGGCTTGGGAGGTTTGCCTATAGAGGAAAGGGTGGGGGTTGGGAGGGCGGGGCAGGTTTTCATGCCTCCCCCAGGGCCCCTTCCATGTATAGGGCCTTGATCCTGCCACAGTGGGTTCTAAAGGCTTTGCGGATCATATCTTACAGATGGAGGTTTGAGCAGCTCAGCAGGTGTTTCTCTCCCACCCCAGTCAGCCCCTAGCCTCAGCCTTGTTCCAGTGAACATGCTGGGGTCAGGGAGGCTTTGGCCTCCCTGGACACCTGCTTGATGGACCTTACTCTTCTTTATAGTTTCTTTCCTTTTCCATGGAAAACTGTCAATCTCTCCACTTAGGCCCAAAGTCTGAGGTGACCAGAGTCCCTGTCTCACATCTGGTGCCCAATCAAGTTTTAGGCTGGGAACTCCAGGAATTAGGATCCTTGCCTCCTGTCCTCACATCCTAGGGATGAATTTTCAGTTTTTGTGACTCCCCTGAGGGCTCTCTCAAGCCCCTACACCAGAAGGCCAGCTGAAGGCTGTGGCCAAACTAGCCACTCCCTCAACAGGACTCTTCCTGCAACCCCAGAAAAGGGGCTCAAGGCCTTGCTTGAAGTGGGGTCCCTCCTTCTTGCAGACTCACCACCAACTCCCAAGCCCCCAGCTCCACCACCTGTAAGGCAAGGAGATGGGCTGTGAGTGTGCCACTTCCAGAAGCCCGCCAAGCCCTCCCAGGTACATGGGCCTTGCCTTAGAGGGGCCAGGTTCTGGGCTTGGGTTCTGGGAGCCCTGACCTCTTCACTCACTGTGTGACTTTAGGCACATCCCTGATACTCTCTGAACCTCAATTTACCCCCTCTGGAACATGGCATTTTAGAAAAGCTTATGCTTCCTGGCCTTGCAAGGGAGGGAAAGAAGAGTGAGAGGAGGCCAAGCCTCATGTAATCTGAGGTTATGGGGTCCATCCCAGGGCTTAGCTCATCCTTTCTGAGTGGGAGATGAAGAAGGGGAGGAGGAATGACGGGGCCAGAACTGTAGTACAGGGCCCGAGGCAGGAAGCCTGGGCATACCTGGGTAAATAGGAGACAATCCGAAGCCAGGTCTTGCTGCAACTCCTGCAGGAAGGACTTGGGGTTGGCACAAGGCAGGCCCCACTCCATCCTCAGCCCCTCTTCCTCTCTTCCCAGCATTGCTTCCTCCCTACTTCCCACCCCCTTCCCCATACCCAGAGTGGCTTTCTTCACAAAATTTGTCTCCATCTGGCATCCTGGGTGTTGGGCCTCTTAGCCTCAGCTTGTCAGCCTGGTGCCTGAGGCCCACAGTATGCCCTGTCCTCTGACCCTGAGGTTTGCCCCTTTGCTCAGGACATTTCTTCTCCTGTACTGTCCCCTCTCTCATGTCCTTGTGCTAGATGCTGCTCCAGGACTTCCCCTGCTAGCCCAACTGGCCTCCTCTAGATCTGGGAAGAGCTGAGGACTTCATAGCAGAGATGGCCCCTACCTCCACCTGGGAATGGCCTGGTAGCTCCTAAGACACCTCCAAGGCCAGCGGCACCTAAGAAGGGAGCAGATGGGAGTTGGGACAAGGCACAGTCTAAGGGGCCCTGAGCATCCCCTCTGGGTTCTGGGGTCAGGGAGGTCCTGGACAGGCCATCAGGCATGCTTCAAGCAGGATTGAAGCCTGTGCTGAGTGGGGATGGGGCAGTCAGGGTGGAGGGTATAAGCAGCCTGCGGGCCTGGGCAGGGGAGGGCAGCAGGGAGCCACTCACCATATTTGGCTGCTTTAGCAGCTGCAGCAGGGGACACACCTGAGGAGATGGGGCACGTGAGGGCTCAGGAATATACTTTCCTTCCAGAGTCATGTTCCTACCTGACCTACTCACCATTTACTATCTGCCCACTGACTCATCCTACCAGCCTGCTACCCCTACTTCATCCATCCATCTTTCCAAAAGTCTTTATTAAGCTCCTACTCTGTGTCTGGTCTTACTGTACACGCAAGAAGAGACTTCAGGTGGGTTGGATAGGGAGACACAATGGTGACCCAAGAAAAAGTAAAATGTCAACACTAGGCCCAACAGGATGCAGAGACTTTGAGGAAGTAATTCCCTCCAAGCGTTGTTTTTTTCTAGAAAATGGACATAACCGCTATTGTCGTAATGAACTTCCACTTTAAGTGGTTGTGTTGGTTGAAGGAGAGAGGAAAGGGAGAAGGGTGGGATCCCAGCCACGAGAAGGAGCCCTAGCTTCTGCTTCCGTAAGGCCCTGTCTAAATGCTGCAGGAGCCCAGAGAGGGGGCTTGCCTGCCACAAACTTGAGTTGCAGATGAAGTGGGGCTGGGGTGGGGACAGAGAAGACAGCTTGAGCAAGGTGTGGCAAGGTGGGAAGAAAAGTCTCTCTGTTACTCTTTTGGTCACTCTCTTTGTCTCTCTGTCTCTATCTCTCTCTGTCTCTCTGACACACACACACACACACACACACACACACACTGTACACACACACACACACACACACACACACACTGTACACACACACACACACACACACACACACACACACACACACACACTGTACTCAGTGATTCCAGAGCAGCTTCTTACCTCCTAAGCCCCCAAGCCCTGGGACAACTCCACCAGGCCCAAGCCCTCCAATTCCCAGTCCTCCAGCTCCAAGCCCACCGGCTCCCCCTAGGCCTGTGGAAAGAGCTGTGCATTAGACATTAACCGCTGGAATGCTTGCTGACTGTCTCTGGAAGGCTGAAGTTTTTATCCCAGGACCCAGGGCCTTTGCGGGGACACTGGGGCCAGGAGGTGGGCTGGGCCCTGGGGAAATGATGCCCCTGAGGGCTTCAGGGGTAATTTATGGAATAGTACTCCATGGTGCAGGGTCAGAGGCGCCCCAACCCCTGTTGCCTGGTGACAGCCCCCACCTCCAAACAGTGCTCACCAAACTGGGCAGCTTTGGCAGCAGCTTTGGTGGCAGCAGCCAAGGCAGCAGGTCCAGCTCCTGGGGACACATAGGGAGCTCAGTAAGTGATTCTCCATTGATCAGTCTCCCTCCCCTCTCAGCCCATCCTGGAGTTTCAATTCACCTGCCACACCGCCTGGGATACCTGCTCCACCAAGACCTCCAGGCACTCCAAGACCTCCGGGCACTCCAAGGGCTCCGGGCACTCCAAGGGCCCCGGGCACTCCTGCTCCTGAAGAGAGAAGATGGAGAGTCAGTCCCTCCTTTTCTGAAGAAAATGGTCTCCCTGACCCAAGATCACTAAGCAAGTAGATAGGTGGCTGAGGCCATGTGACCTGGTAGAAGGAGCACTGGACAGAAGTTCATTCCTCGACACCTGGACCTGTGTCACTAACCAATCAGGCAAGGGCGGGCTCCCTTGAGCCTTGGCCTGCCTTCTTGTCTCCTCTCCTCTCCCCCACCCTGCCACACCCACCAGGCTAGCAGCAGAACCAGAGCTGCAGCTGGCCACAGTGGTAGCTGAAAGCTGCAGAGGCGGGATCGCTAGTCTCAAGTTCTGACAGCGCTGGGTTTGAATCTTGGTTTCTCCACTCATTACAGTTGCAACTCTCTGAGTTCCAGAGCCCCATCTCCCTAAAAACGACGGTCCTTATCTCACTCACACTACTGGTGTTTGGAGAGTAAAAGAACACACCATCTGTGAATGTACTCTAGTTCTGAACCACTGTCCGCAGCAGAGCTGCTAGGGGTAGCAGCAGCAGGAGCTTCAGGGTTATCCGTGCTTCTCATGGGTTAGCCTGCTTATTATTCATTGCAACAGGAAATGTGGGTACTATTATAATCCCCATTTTGCAGAAGAGAAAATTAAGACACAGCAGAGGTTAAGCAAGATGCTCAAAGTCCCGCGGGCAGGGAATGGCTCTGGAGACTGTGCTCTTAACTGCTTTGTTTCCCTGGTAATGTCTGCCAGACACAGGCCAGCGGAGCAGCCAGCAAGGAACAGAAGAGGGGCCCGCAGGTCACCAGGGCTGCCAGGAGTCGGGGCTGAGGAAACTGGGATTTTCCGAGGTGGAAACTGGCCCTAAATGGACTGGCCGGGGCCGGCTGGTGTTTCCCTGGCTGAGGCCCCGGCCTGGATCTCAGGAGGCCAGGAATGCGAGGGCCACAGACAGTGTGGGTCTGGCCAGCCAGGGCTGCTGAGCGCCAAGTGGAGGGGCAGGCATGTCTGCCACGTCCTCGTGGCTCGTGGCAGGCACAGTCATGCTGACAGGGAAGCGGGTGGGGGACTGGGGCTCTGCTGGCCAGGAGGCAGAAGGAGCCCAACTGACAGCAACCCTGACTCCTCTGTGGCCCTGGGGCCCACAAAACTATGAGGGCCCGAAGGCCCTTATGGACCATGGTCCTCACCAGGGTGGCACTGCTCCCAGGGAGGTTGCAAATGTGAGGGGCGTGTTGGTTGTGGGGTGGGGGCGGAGGCAAGATAGGCATTTAGTGGGTGAGAGCCAGGTCTGCTGAACCATCATGAATGTGTCTTAGAAACTGCCTTTTTCCATCTCCACCAACGCAGTCCTGTGCTGCAGGCTCTGGGCACTGGGACCTGGCTCAGAGGGAGGGGGCATGGGTGACCAGGTGCTGTCAATGATGGTGGGGCAGCAGTGGAACCAACAACTGGGGGTCCTGTGTGGGGGCACTCACCATATTTGGCTGCTTTAGCGGCAGCTAGGGATCCAGGGACTGAGGAAAAAGAAGGAAAAAAACAAAACAAAACACACAGGATGGTCAGTAGCTGAGCTCTGGGCTTGGGGGATCTGCTTCCTCCAGGGAGCCCTCCCTGCCTTCCTTGGCCTTCTTTGCTCTTCTCAAAGCCCTGAAGCCATGGCTTCCCATCCAGGAGCTCATCCTACCAGGTACAGAGCTCCAGTATCTAACCATGCCTCTACCAGTCTGGCCTGGGGGTGCTTGAGGGCTGGACTGTGCCTCCTTCTTCCATCTGCCCCCTCCTGTCTCCTTCAGATCCAGTGTGGTCTGCCTGAGATTGGATGCAGAGCAGACTCAGTAACCACCAAGTGAAGAACTAGAATTCCTAGTGGCCCCTTTGCCAAGTGTAGTGCTGAAGGGGAGCCAGGCTGGCCCACCCATGTCCACCGAGCCCAGGCACCTCCAGCCTCCTTTCCTGGATGGTGTGCTTCTTCTCAGTTTGGAGCCCCATGACCCCTCCACTGAGGAAGTACCAACTCTGACATCTGGCAACCTGAGGCCTCCTCACCTAGCCTCCCCTCAATCTGTTATCCTCGTCATTTCTTACAGCTCAGAAGAACCTAATGGGCAATTTACTAAGAGCCCCTAGATGACATATTTGGGGATGTTCTGGGAAGGGTGATATCTACCTCCTTTGAGCTCAGGGGTCACTTTTGCACTGCCTAGAAGGCCCCTCACCTGCACCTGCCCCAAAGCCTGGAACACCAGCACCAGCTCCAAATCCAGGAACCCCGGCACCAGCTCCAAATCCAGGAACCCCGGCACCAGCTCCAAATCCAGGAACCCCGGCACCAGCTCCAAATCCGGGAACACCAGCAGGAAGCCCAGCTGCAGCCCCTGGGGGAGATGGGCATTGGGGGTGGTGGCAATAGGCAGGGCGCATACCTCTATGGAGCTATCCTTCCCTGGAAACTGAGTCAGGCCCCAAGGAAAGGGGCCCAGACGTACTCAAGGGCCTCCTTCCTCTTAATATGCCCTCTATGCTGCCACCAGAACTACCTTCCTCCCACTGACCCCCATGTCTGACTCCTCCCCGGCCAGTATTCAGGGCTGTACACTCTATACCACTTTCCTATCTAGCCGAAACTCCCATTCTTCCCTCTTGGATGAACTCATTTAATTCTCCCAACAAATTTCTGCAGCAGATGCTGTCAGCACCCACATGTCACACACGAGGACAGGAAACTCAAGAGGTCATTCAGCTGTTGTGGGGCCCAGGATTCGAACCTGGTCATCCTCACATCAAATCTGCTCCTCCAACCCCTCTGCTTCCTGCCTTGGGGACTCCCAAGCCTGCCTAGCGGGACTGGGAGGCTGCATATCATGGGGCCCAGCTTGGGTCACGCTCGGCCAGCCTGGGCTTGGTGGGTGAGGAGGGAAAGGCAGGTGGGTACTCACGGAACTGGGCTTTGGCAGCTGCCTTAGCAGCAGATTTGGCTGCAGCTGGGGTCCCTACTCCTAGAGGAGAGAGAGGGAGTTCAGGGACATCACCCATGGAGGATTCAGAGGCTCCTCAGACCCACTTACTCATTCAGCTCACCTGTAACACCGCCGGGGCCAATACCAATGCCGGGACCCACGCCAACACCAGGGCCTAACCCTACAAGAGTGAAAAGACTGATCCTTAACCCAGTCCCAACCAAGGAGGGCAGAAGCCAAAGGACAGAAGCAGCGAGCTGGGAATCAGGAGACTTGGATTTTTATCCCCATTGGGGCACAGACTTGCTGTGTGACTTTGGATATGTTATGTTCACATAATGGGCCTCCTTCCTCACCCCTAATATGAGGCGTCTGCAGGACCAGCAGTTCATTACCTTTGGAGGAACAAGGACCCATTTGAGACTTTTGAGGGTGGTGAAGGCAGAATTATGTAGTAAAAGGAGACGGGCAGACCTGGGTTCAAAGCTCAGCTCAGCCGCTGTTTAGCTGTGTGATTGTGGGCAAGTTACTTAAGTGCTCAGAACCTCAGTTTCCACGTATGTAAAATAAGAATAATGATACCAGCTTCATAACTTTGGTATATGGATCACCTCAGCAAATGGCATCTTTATAAAAAAGGGGTTGTTGTCATACGTGAGTTTGGGGGTCAGTGGATGTGAAGTTAAGATTTCTCTGAAGCCATAGATTTTCTGATCTGAATCTTGCTGCCCTCAGGTCCCTAAAACCATGGCAGGAAGACCCCCTGGCTCAGGCCTGGCATATAGTTGGACTCTGAGTTGGGGCTACTGCCATTTGCTTCGGGAAGGTGGGAGCTGTCAGCGTGGCCCTCAGATGCAGTGAAAGGTGAAGATCCTTGTTAGGGAGCAAGAAATACTACTATTGAGAGGGTTAGAAACCCAGATTTGTCCAGCCTGAGGTCTAGAAGGAGGAAGGTCCCAGTTAGACTCAGGGGTGGCAGAGTCTTTGGGAAGGGTGGGGAGCCAGGTCCCTGGGGGTTCACCAGGGTCTGTTCTTGTTTTGCTTTTCTAATCAGAGACCACCTCTATTAAAAGTAAGCAGATGGGTCAAAAGGCCCAAGCTCAGAATGTGACAGTCTGAGGGATCTGCCAGACCCCAGAGCAGGAGAAGAGAGAGCAGTGTTATAGGATGAGCGTGGGGAGCAGATTTGGCAGGGAGGTGGGGAATTACCAAATTGGGCAGCTTTGGCGGCTGCTGCAGCTGCTGGGGTCCCTGCTCCTGGAGAGGTGAAGAGAGGGGATCAGAAAGAGGTCCCTTGCACCCTCCTCTCTCCCCCGCATCCCCCATTGTGGAAAGACCTCCCAGAGTCCCCTTCTGGGTAACTGTCCCCTCTCAGAAGACCCTCTCTGGTGCAGAGCCTAGCTTGAGGCAGGCTGCTATGTTCCAGGCTTGCTCTGAGGATGGCCCACTAGCCGCCCTGGCCACATCCCTTCCTTGAGAAGCTCTGAGATTGCGACAGTCTAGCTCCAGCTATGGTAGGGAGGAACTCAAAGTTGTAATTGTCAGAGGCTTAGATCCTCTCCAAACCTCTGGCTAAAAGATTTGTGGAACTTTCTGCTAGAGATGATGTTAATTTAAAAAAATTTTAATTGTGTTTGTATCCAAAACTATTGGAGGAAACAGCTCATTTCTTGGGGAAACTCAAAAGGAGAATTTTCTCCCAGAAAGAAGATGGAATGCAGAAGAGAAATCTTCTGGTAAGAAAAATAACCAAGGAAGATTGTTACTTAATCTCACTTTAACTCTTAATCTCTTCCCTCTGGTCACTGACTAGTGGAAGAGAAAGAAAGGCCCCTGGAGTAAATGAAACCACCCAACTCTGGCAGAGCAGAGCTCCACCGCCCAACCTAGTGACATCTCAGATGTCCTGAGTATCCCTGGAGAGAGGGACTTGCCAGGTTCATTAGGAGACTGGAATCATATAAAGGATATTCCCTCCAAAATAGGGGATATTATTTCCCTCCTTCCCATCTCTGGGCTCAGTCTTGCCATCTGTAAAATGGTGTACTTGGCCTGGGTCAACACCAGGGCTTTTTCCATGACACAAACCAAACCCATCTCTGGGTTGGGTACACAGCTCACCTGGTAGCACTCCAGTGCCCGGCACACCTGGTACTATGCCTCCAGCACCTGGCACCAGCCCTCCCAGGGCTCCTGCTCCTCCAGCACCTAAGAAGAGAAAAGAGCATCCAGTTCTCCTCCTCAAAGCACCCCATTCTTGAGAGAGCAGAGGATTGAGTTGGGGTGGGGAACAGGATGATCTGCATGGGTACCTTCAGTTTGCTAGTTTGGAGTGATAAACAGGGCACTAATAATTTTACTGGTGGGCAATTGAAAAGAGCAGAAAGTTAAGTGTGGCTTAGAAGATGGAGCTAGGAACCATTTCAGCCCCAGAAGCTTGAGTGTGAGCTTGCTCTGTCTTCATGCTGGAGAATTGCTCTGAGCTCAGAGCCTGGGCCCCAGGGCAGAGCAGGGCAGAAATGGGGACTAAGGGGAGGGGGAGGGTGCTGCCCTGGGCATGGGAACAGGCAGGGCAGGGACACTTACCATACTTGGCTGCCTTGGCTGCTGCTGCCTGGGCTGCAGCTATGAGGAAAGGAGAAAGAGACCTTCAGAAAACTTGCTGGATCTCAGTAGGGCTGTGCTGATTGCTCTCCTGCCCCAAAAGACCCTGCAGGTCTTCCCTGAGCTCTCTCCAAACTTCTCCCAGAGCACACATTGAAGCCCAGTCTACATTCCTGCATCCCCGCTAGAGCCCTACAAAAGAGAGGCCCCCGTGCATTTTCCTGGTTCCCCCAGATGGAACTAGGGCTCACGGGAAATGCCAACTCCAGGAATGGCTCCAGGGACACCTCCAACTCCAGGGATGCCTCCGACTCCAGCTCCAAGACCACCGTAGCCAGGAAAGCCCCCAGGACCAACTCCATAAGTGGGAATGCCTCCAACTCCCACTCCGGCTCTGGCCCCTGCAGAGAGAGAAAAATCAAATGGAAAAGGATCTCAGTAAGAGAGGCTGGGAGGGCCCTGGGGGATGCTGGTGGACTGGAAAGAGGTTGCAAGCCTACCCCAAGTCCGGGCCTTGAAAGACATGGAACCATAGATGCTTGGGCCCCTCCCAGCCTCCTCTAGTAAGGCTTTACTGATACCCTCTCCCATTGTTACTCCAAGCCCTCTCTTTTCTGACTGGGGTAAGGACCCTTTGTTATAGAGAGACTGTGGGCAGGTCTCATATCCTCAACCAGGCTTGGGCTCCTCTGAGAGGGCCCTGGCCAGGACAGGAGGGTCAGGGACACTTTCCCCACTGGGAATACCATACTGGGACTTTACCATTACTCAGGCCCATGGTCTCACAATGAGAGACAACTGGGGGGACATCATCTTGGGGCCCAACAGGTCCAGGTCCCAGCTTTGCCAGTGACTTGCAGTATAACCCTGGGCAAGGGACTCCCCATCTCTGGCCAGAACAGGGTGGGGCAGAACTATCAGCACACTCACCATATTTGGCTGCTTTGCTGGCTGCTTTAGCAGCTGCAGCTGGTGACACAGCCCCTGGAGAGATCAAGGGGGACACAAATGAACTGGAGAGGAGGAGAGATGCTCAATATATATCTCCCTGTCCACCCATCTGTCAGTCCATCTTCTTTATATCTATTGAGCCAACCCAATGGATGTCTAGTCATCCATTTACCCACTCACATCTCCATCTGTTTATCTTTCTACTCAACTGCCCATTTATCTACCCATATATCTATTTGTCTGTCTATCTTTAGACTTCAGTCTACTCACTTAATCACTTAACTCTCTGTCTGTCCATGCACCCATCTATCCATCCACTTATTCACTCATCTACCTATTAACCTAGCTATCTGTCCAACCATCCATTTTGCATCTGCTTTCTACCTATTTATCTTCTCTTCCAACCTTGTGCTTATCTATCCAGCCAATCATCCATCCGTCCATCCATCCATCCATCCATCCATCCAACATTCTAACCTCTTATCTAGTCCTTTACCATCTGTCTTTCTATCTACCCATTCATCTCTTCATCCACTATTTTACCCATGTATCTATTCATCTATGTATCCATCCATCTTTTACCTGATCATTCATCCTCTTATCCACCAAATTCTCTACTCATTCACATGGTCATTCACCCACATACCCAGTTGTCCATCTGACTTTTTATCCATCCATCCATCCATCCATCCATCCACCCACCCATCTATCTACCATTTAGAGCACCTATCCTGAGCATCTCTTCAGCTAATGGCTGGGAACACAGAGATGAAAAAGACATGCTTCTTTCCCCCAGGAGCACAAGACAGCCAGAAGGTGAATCAGAGAAGATGATGCTGGCAGCAACTAGTTAGAAGGTCGTTATAACCCAAAAAAGAGAAGAAGAGTCATGGCCAAGGGTATGGGAGCACAGGATAGATAGGTGAAGGTGTTAGGGAAAATCCAAAAATGTCTTTTTCTCTGTCTGTCTGTCTGTCTGTCTCTGTCTCTCTCTCTCTCTCTCTCTCTGTCTCTCTCTCTCTCTCTCTCTCTCTCTCTCTCTCTCTCTCTCTCTCTCTCTCTCACACACACACACACACACACACACACACAGCTCACCTGGGATGATTCCTGGGACTCCAACACCTGGCACTCCAACACCTGGGACTCCAACACCTGGGACTCCAACACCAGGGACCCCAACACCTGGGACTCCAACACCTGGGACTCCAACACCTGGAACCCCAACACCTGGGACTCCAACACCAGGGACGCCGACACCAGGAACTCCAACTCCTGGCCCACCAGGTACCAAGCCTCCAGGAGCTCCTGTGGAAGAAAAGTATTGTTCTCTTCACCTGGACTCTGTGGGCCCCCAAGGGTCTGAGGGCAGGCTGGAGCCCTGGGCCTTCCTCTCCTGGGGACACTTACCATATTTAGCTGCCTTAGCAGCCGCCTTCGCAGCAGCAGCAGCAGCTGGAGTCCCGGCCCCTAGAGAGACAGCCACAGAGGGTGAGGTACTTCTCTGGTGGCTCATTCAAGGACAACCCTTCCTGTGATGGAACAGACACTACCTGCAATGCCTCCAATCCCAGGAATTGCTCCGACCCCACCAGGAATGCCAGCACCTCCAACACCAACACCAGGGAGAACTCCGGCTCCTCCAGCACCTTCAGGGTTGAGGATAGTGGAAATGTGGCTCCCAGGGGCATTTTAACCAGTACAATCTTCTCTGGGAATGAGGCCCAGGCATCTCTGGTGGGGCCTGCTTGAGAAGGCCCCCACCCCACTGCTCTTTGACTCACCCCCAAAGTGTCCATTTCAACACACTTATTAAGGGACTTGTATGTTTTCAGACAAATCCCATTCTAATCACTGACACATACTGAGAAACCACAAGTGGCCGCTCCCTGGGCTAGAGGGGCCTCTGTAGGAATGTTCAAGGCTTCCTCTCCCTGTGTTCCGAAGACTCGGCCAAGTTTGTAATCCAAGCGCCTGGCTGCCTGGTTCTGGCAGCCCCTCACTGCCCTGATCTCCTGCTCCCACATTCCACCCTTGGGGGCCTGCAGGGAGGGCCTGTGGGGCCTCCCTGGGGCAGGCCTCCAGTGCAGTGTTTCCCTTCACATTCTTGCCCCATGGCTAGTGGCAGATGTCTTCTGGCCACCGTGGGCACAGGAAGTGCTCCCCTGGCACTGTGGATGAAGGCGAGGACTTTGGTCCCCAGTGATGTTTCTCTGAATTGGGACTACCTGGGGCAGGGGTACAGATGCCCAGTCTACTCACTGCACAGGCACATCTGTGCTAGCCAAGAGATCATGGGCTTGAGGAGCTAGTTGAAATTTTTATAGTACACACTAAATTGATACTAAACTATTCAATTGTTAAAATGCTCATGTAGGTTCCACCTAAAACGATCATTCTAACCACATAGTACCCATTTCCTCTGCTTGGGCTCCTCCTTCCTATTTTAACTACATGGCAAACTCCACCTATATTTTAAGGCCTGAGTCAAATGTCATTTTCTCTGAGAGGGCTTCCTGATTTTATTCTTCAGGTAGAAATAATATCTCCCTCTTCTTCACAACCACAACAGTGCCTATAGTCTCCAGCAAAGCTTTCATTTGTCCTTTGTCTCTGAGATGGATGGAGGGAAAGAAGGGGAAGGGAGGGATGGATAAATTAGATGGATGAGTAGATGGATGGACAGATGGATGGATGGAGAAATAAATGGATGGAGAGACTGAGGAATGAATGAAGGGAAGGATAATGGAATGGAGGGATAGATGAATGGATTGATTATGGAGAGAGGAATGAATGGTTTGAGAGAGGGAGGGAGGAATGGGTGGTGGTGAAAAAGTCGAATAAATGGGGGTAGGGTCGGGGAGGAGCTACCTTGGTTAGTTATCTGAGAGGCAGGCTCTCAGTGATGACAGGCATTGAGAGGTTGGGGGCAGGTGGCTGGCAGGTAGGAACTCCAGAGGTACTTACCATACTTTGCTGCTTTAGCTGCTGCTGCTGCAGCCTGGGGGCCAACTCCTGGGGGAAGGGAAGGGAAGAGACTGAAAACTGTGCCCCTGCACCTTCTGTTCTAGCCCAAGAGAATCACCCCATTCATGTATGGGTGTGAGTGGGGTGGAGGGCTTCATAGCCAGCAGAGGCTGACAGAGTTGCTGCACCCAGGATTCTTCTCCAGGCTCAGACTGGAGATCTGAATGAAGGGAGGTCTGGCCTGCTTTCTGGAGAGACCCTGGCCAGCCCCAGGCCTCTAGGGTCATCAATGCCACTTTGGCTGGCAGTGGGTGGAGGCTTTCCTTACCTGTCCCTGTTGGGTACCCAGCCTTGGCCCCGGCACCAGCCACTCCTCCAGGCCCATAGCCTGTGAAATGGAGAGGCTCAGTGGGCATCCATGCAGATCTCACTGAGGCTGCCCCCTTGCCCTGCCCTTCAGGGGCTGGGCTGCCCAGAGTCTCCACCTTGTCACCCCCAGCCAGAGTAAAAGCAAATTCAAACACGTGTGGGGAATGGTTACTTCCATTTTACACACTATGACACTAAGGTTCAGAGAAGAACCTGGTCCTCTCAAGGCCTGGCAATAAGCATAAAGACCAGGACTGAGAACCAAGCTCTCTGAGTCCAAGTTCCATGTTCCTTCCTTAGGCGTTTCCCTTTCCAAGACTCCACCCCGCCTCCAGCGGGGTGCTCTCCTAGCCCAGGGCTGGGGCTGCAGCTCCCTTGCCAGGACTCTGCATCTTGAAAGAGCCAGAAGTCCACTGGTCTAGGAAGGCCTTACTCACCGTAGGGCAGTTTCCCAGTGCTGTAGGGCAGTCCATAGCCGCCTGAGGAGAGGGTAGGGTAGGCTGAGGCGCTGCCCCACAACAGCCCCGTGCCTTGCTGTGCTCTTACTACCTGAGTGGCAGACCTATTCCCACAGGTGCTAAAGCCTGATTGCCCTTTCCCCTGAGGGTCATGAGGGGATCACATAGTCTCTCAGGAGAGCAGAGGCCCTGGGTGGGAGAAGAAGAGGGCACTCCTGCCCCAGGGCCTGATGGGGCACCCATCCCACTACCAGTTCAGGCCCTGCCAGGTTCTTAGAGTCTGAGTGTCTTCCTTACTCCCATCCCCACAGGAAACATCTCATCTTTCCAATGAACAGTGTTTCTTATCATCAATACACATAGTTTCCCTTCAGGGCTATGGGTCTCTGTGCATGTGCATGCATGTGCATGTATGTGCATATGAGTGAGGCCAACACCTGCAGCATGGCTTCCCCACACTTTCCTTTGCTGGCAACCAGAAGTGGGGTTCAGTACCCAGGTTTTCTGTCAGTCCCCACCAGAGGCACTGGTGGCCAAACAAGTACCCCCCACAAGTTGGCTTCTCAGCAGTGAGACTCGGCAAGTGGTGCCTCTGGTATCCTCCTTCTGACTTACCTGGCAACTTGGGTGCCTTGATGGGGTACCCCAGTGGGACTCCAGGCTGCTGGCCTCCAAAAGGTCCAACTCCTGTGGGAATAACAAATGCAAAATCAGGTCCTAGCAACTTGGGTCAGCAACTCCTGCTAAGTCCCCAGCCTCAGTCTCTACTTTGTGCTCAGATAGAATGAGCCCCCACTGCATCTGTAAATCATCCTGCCTAGAGGGCCTTCTTGCTCCATTGTCACCAGTCAGCTGAGTCCTCCTAGCACTGGGCCTCTTCCTTTAGGAAGTTGCAAGGCTCCCTCCCTCCTAAGTCTTGGGCCAAAGTTGGGGCCTGCAGCCCTTACAGCATTTGGCATAGACTGGGAGGTTTTCTGGGCTCGTGTGGGCTGCTACATATGGGGGGTTGGGACTGAGGAAGTAGACTTGTGATTGATGCCACTGTGCTGAGGCCAGTCCAAGGACTAGAGCAGAAGGCATAAGGGAGATTGGATGGGCCTGATGGGATTATGAATGCCAAGCCCCTTCCAGGGCAAGAGCTCTTGCTTGGCTGGCCACCCTGCTGGTCTGCCAACCCACCAGGGGGACTCTGCCTCTACTCACCTGGGATTCCAGCAAAAGCTCCACCTCCACCTACAATGATAGGGAGCCATCACTGCAGCCCTGCCACCAGAGGTGCAGGGCACTGAGGCACCAATGGCAGGCACCAGGCAGCATCAAGGGGTTAGCTGGCCCGAGCAGTGGTCAGTTCTGCCCAGACCTCCCGGTTCATGCTGCCCTCATACATACTCAGGGATTTCTGAGAGGTGTGCTGACCATTGCAGCCAGTTGTACCAGGGCTAGAGCACAGGGGTATCCACCCAGAGGGCCCAGAGCCTATGGTCCCCACCCTCCACCCCCCTTCCCAGGTCAGAGGGGACTGAGGTTGGGTGCAGAGTCCATGGGTCCCCAGCCCACGGGCCACATACCTGGGGCCTTGGGCTTGACTCCTGTTCCGGTGGGAACCCCAGGGAGTACTCCTATACCTGGGAACCGAGCTCCTGAGGGGGCAAAGTAGGGGCTGGCAGTGAGGGCTGGAAGACAGGCCTTGCAGGCTCAGCCTGGCACTCACACCACACCTTGGGTCACACAGCTGATCTCCTTCTGTACTGACTGACCATCAGCAAGAGACACACTTCACGTGGGGTGGTGGCTGTATGGTGGTGATTTTCTTTCCCTGTCTGACTCAGAAGATCTGAGTTTTAGTCCCATTTCCTAGTCATGTGAGTTTGTGCCTCTTTTGGCCTTGTCTCTAAACTGGAGTGAATGTCTAGGCGCCCTGACCACCCTCATCAGGGAAGGCAGACAATAAAAGCCAGCTGGAAGTGGGAAACCCGTGCTCTTTCAGGGCCCTTGCTTGATGTGCATTCACATCCTAACACATACAGCCATTTGCTGCGGCCAGGAACTGCATTAGCCAGTGTTTGTCGTTTCCAGCTATCCTATTTCCCCTGGGGCTGGGCCACCTCAGCCAGAGGGACAGAGGGAAGGACACTGTCAGCAAATTGCACAGAGCAGCCAGAGTCTGGGCTTTTGGGGGAATTCAGGAGGTCACATGTTGGGGGGGGGTGGCCATGCCCTGGCAGGGAGGGGAGAAAGATAGGGCAGCTATGAGGGTCTCCTGCAGGGCGGATGCTCTGGGCAGGCTCCCTGGTGACTCATGGCTTTTGGGAAACAGCTAGCCACACTAGGGACTTGTTGTGTCTTTGGGAGCCCACCTCAGGCCATGATGATGCTCTGGGTGTAGGCCTGGGGTCAGGGCTTGAGTGGGATGGGGGAAGCTGACCAGCTTTTGTTGAGAAAGATGACAGGGACCTTGTGTCCTTTAGTCTAAGCTTTGAAGTTTAGGAACCCAAGGCTTTGGGAAAGGGGGCACCAGGGAGCCTGCTTGAGGCTGCTTTTTTGCTGTAGGGTGCCCTTCTCTTTTTTGCCCTTACCCGTGCCTGGGAGCACTCCACCTGGGTATACACCTGGTAGCCCCACACCTGTGGCCAAAAGAAGGAGAAGCCATGAACAGAGCTCAGTCTCCAGGGATCCCTCTCTGGCCTTTCCCGCCCCAACTCCAGGGCTCATGAACCACCCACTCAGAGCCCACTGCCCAGTGGGGACAGCCGGGGAGACATGTGTGGTAGCTGCAGCCCTCCTCCCAGGAGTTTCAAAAGTCATCCACAAGCAGTCTACGAGTATCTTGTCTCTTGGAGTCTATTTACATGGCCAGCCCAGCCCACCTCTGGACTAACAGCTTCCAGATGTTCCCTCCCTGCTGTGTGGACTCAGGCAGGCTTTTGTTTAACCTGAAGTCACTTCCTCAAGGGCTTGGTACAGAGGAATGAGCACCATATGGGAAGTCGGTGCACCCTGGGCCACCCTGGCTCTGCTGTGACCACCAAGGGCCCTCTGTACTGACTATTCATTCTGAGCCTCAGTATCCTCATCTGTCACCTGAATGCCTGCCACAGAGCCTGTCTCTGAGGTCTTTTTCTACTCCAAGATCCTGGAAGAAAGACCCGGAGGTAGGCCAGGGCCTCTCTCCCCATTTCGAACACTATCATTCTTTGGTCCTGGGTCTCTTTCCTGACCCACTGTAGTCAGGCCCCACTCTTCCTGCCCAGTTTGGAGGTGAGAGCTTCAGGCCCTCCCTGACCCTATCGTCCAGTCCAAGAACTCCACACTGACCCGGCACTTTCCCAGGCTTCCCTCCGGCTCCAACTCCAACTCCTGCTCCAGGCTGAGGTACCACTGCACCTGGCATGGAAAGGGGCTCATCAGAGTGGGTGTCACCCATGTCTGCAGCTTTCACCTGGGCAACTCAGGGCTAGCTACTATACCTGTAGACACTCCTAAGCCGCCAGCCGCACCAAGCCCACCAACACCAAGTCCCCCGACGCCGCCAAACCCAGCACCTACAGAGCCAGGAATAGAAGAGGCAAGGGTCATACAAGGAGCGGTGGGAGGCAGGAGAGGCTTGATGCATGTGGAAAGCCCCGTGTTGAGTTCTGGTCCTGCTATGATCTCCCTTGGAGACTTGGGCACAGCTGGTTACCTCCCTGAGCCCCACTAGATTGGAGATGAGGATCCCACCTGCCTGCCTCCCAGGAAAGATTCTTTGCGAGGTGGAGAGCCCATGGAGGCCATAGGGTCTTATGGCATGTCCCCAAGAGTCATACTCACCAGCTTTGGCAGCTTTATAAGCTGCAGCAGCACCAGCTGCTCCACCAGGCACTAGAGCCCCTGGGAAGGTACCCGCAGGAAATGTCCCAAGCCCTGATTTGGGGAGAACAAGAGAGGTCCTGAGTCTACCCACCCCTGCCCAGGAATTCTGTAGGACTTCCACACCAAGCAGCAGCTGCTGCTCCTAGGACTGAGTTTGGTGTTGGAGAGCAATATGTGCCATACTGACAAAACTACAGGGCTTTTTCAGTATCAAATGATCACACCCTCTTCTCCAGAAGCCTTCCTAAAGCCTTGCTGAGATGAGCAACTCCACTGGGCTCCATTGACCCCTACAGCCTCTTCCATCCAGCTCTCAGCACTACATAATTACAGCACCCACAACCCAGTGGTGACTCCCTCATGTCCTGGACAGTTGCTCAGGGCACATGGGCTCAGCATTGACCCTACTCCAGTGTCCAGGGCAGACCTGGCTCACACTCCTGTACTCTGACTGCTTCCCAAACCAGGAAGATACCCTGGGTTTGGCTCTGGCCCCAGATGGGCATCTTGCTTGGGTGTCAACACTAACCTGCCCCAGGGCCACCTCCTGCGAGGCCTCCAGCACCTGCAGGGAGAAGGAGACAGAGCTAGGTAAGGAGAGGGGACACTGGTGTGTGGGCATTATTCCTAGGCTCCTGGTAAAAAGGGTTTTATGGAGGGCAGGCAGGAACCAGGCAGTGCTATGGTCATTATGCAGCCACTCAGGCCCCCAAGCTGGCTTTAAGCCTTTGATACTCAGGGGTTGATCCTGATAAAATAGTAGCTACCATTTAGTGATCAGCTGCTATGTGCCATGTAGATATGATTGCATTGACCCCTACCTTCATAACACATCTGAGCAAGGCTTTGCTTTGCTCAGAAGGCCTGCCAGCTAGTCGGGGACCCAGTAGGGCTTTCTGTGAGGTCTGGAGCTCAATAGAATCTGCCAGCAAGACCTCACCCAAGCCAGGTCCTGCCCTGCTCCAATTGCCCCCACCTCAGGCCTCTTCTGCTTCCTTACAGGTGTCTCCTGGCTCAGTCCATCATTTTCCCCCTGTACCCAAAGACTCTTCTGTCCCCCATCATCTATCTATCTGTCCATTTAGCCTGCCTGCGATCCAGGAGCCTCCTTACTTGCAGTCGGATGCTAAAATGTTTATGAGAAGTCAAATGGGTCTCTCTGGCTCTCTCTTTACCACATCTGGGCCCAATCGCTCCTTCCCCCACTCCAGGAGACATTCCATGGCTTTGGCCAGGACTGATGGGCAATCAGGTTGGAGTTCACAAGCGTGTTGGGTTTGTTTCCAATTATGTGAGAATCTCTCCTGCAAGCATTAGTCCTGGCTGCCAGGGTCCTGAGCCCAGGGCAGCCCTTTCTGGGGACTGACCTCCAACATGGGGGCACTGCCAAGCCTCGGAGGGCCTACCTGGCTTTCACTGGTCGTAATCTCCCACACTTTCTACTTGTGGGAGTTGGCCCTGTGTGAAACTCAGCCAACTGCTCTGCAAGATGGGTTTCTAACTCAGGCCGGTCTCCGTTCCTGGCAGGCATGTTGTGGGTCAGGCTATGCCTGGGGCGTGCTGGGTTCACTTCCCAGCACTACAGGCCCTGCCCCTCCCCAGCTCTGTTGGGGGCTTCTTTCAAGCCAGGACTGTTTCTTGAGCTCCAACAGGGCAGGGGACATGTTTAGACCTTTCCTAAGTGCAGAGGGGCTGGGAAAAGAAAACAGGTACCAGTAGGAAGTGAGAAGAGGCTGGGGTGGGTGAGGGTGGGGTAGGCAACCCCTCTGCAGTCATTTGACCTTTTCCCACACTTCCTCCTAGCTGTCTGGTCCCAAGGCCACCCTCAAGCATGACCAGACCCACCCCTGCTTGCCTGCCTTCCTGTGGACTCACCTGGACCAAATCCTCCAAGGAGTCCTGCCCCTGGAAATGAGGAGAAGAGGGGTGAGATGTTGACCACAGCTGGGAACCCTGGGGCCTGGTCAGCCCAACCCTCTATCTTCCTGGAATCAGAGCACTCTGGATTCATTTTCTGCTTCCCTGCCTACTCCTCATGTATGAGCAAGTCACTTCACCTCTCCTCAGTTTTCTTACCTGCAAAATGACCATTGTATCCCTGAGCTGCCTGAGACCAGAGAGATTATGAGCAGAAAGCACCTAGTGTGTGCAATATGCTAGGGTGCTCAGTGGGTGTGCCCTGCTTCTTCCTGTCCTTTCGTGTAGGCGGCTGGCCTCCAGCTAGTTCCAAGGGTGTGGGTGTTGCTGGCTCCCAGCTGCCTGGTCCCCCACTGAGAGCCCAGGCAGGGCCACACGGAGCAGCTGCCAGGCCACCCACCCTCAACTTGCCAAGGGATTAATTGTTCCTAAGCACGACATACGCTGCCTGTGGCCCATTCCGTCTCGCCTGGGCAGGCCCGGACATCGCCATGGCCCGGATGTGGAGAGCTGCCTGGGGGAGGGGGAGGACGGTGGCTCTGTCCAGGCCTTTGTAGCCCAGAGTTCTGAGGCTGAAAGATGACCTCAGGCAGGTCATGGGATACAGCTCATTTTCATCAGAAGGAGATGCCCCAGCTTTTCTTCTGGTAGTGCTTTCAGAAGTCTAAATTAGATTGTTCATTAATAAAAGCTTCACTTTAGCGACCATCCATTATGGGACTCTGTATGTGGTTTTCTCAGTCTTCCCTCTGGTGTTTAATCACAACCTGCCATGTGTCCCTTGCTGCCAATGGGATCAGCCCATCCCCGCTCTAGCTTTTTAGTCACAACTTGCACAATTTGGGTTTTCTCAGCTAAGCACAGTCCTACTTCCACACATTGGCGCATCTAGTCCTTCCCTACATTCTTTCTACCATTAAAGACACTGTGGACGTCGCCCGCCCCTCCAAGTAGGCAGGATGCAGGTTCTGGCAGGATAAGCAGTGAATTCCAAAAACTCCAGCCTTGAAGATCCCCTAGACTCTAGGAAACCCCTGTCCAAGCTTTCCTTCCCTCTTGCCTCTCTCTGGCCTGGCCTCTGCCCTAGAGTTTCATAACCCAGATGGGCTTGCAAGGAAAAGGAATCTGGGTCTTGCAGATTCATCTGCACTTGGATCATTGAACAGCAGGATTTCGTAAGAACTGTTGGCCAACCAAACTGTCCTAGGGCCTTGGGCTTCAGAGCCAGGGAGACACGGAGCAGGAGAGGGGGTTCCAAGGTCACATGTGGAGCATTTCACATTGATGGGGTCATAAATCTGGACAAGGACGCCATTTCCTCCACCTGCTACTTATCCACCAGTGTTTCCCAGAGGGACATGCCCTCCTTTCCCGGGGGTGTGTTCTTTGGAGCTCATGTGGACCCTGGTGGAAGATCCAGCAAGGCCAGAACAGATTTAGTTGCATCTCCTTCCTGGAAAACTCTATGGTCTGGACACAGCTAGAAGGGGCCTGGGATCAAGAAGGGTGCTTATCTGGGGCCAAGGTCAGGGTCTAACCTGGAGTTAAGTTCAGGGCTCGGTCTGGGGTCAAGGTTCCGCCTGGGGTCAGGATAAGTGCTCATATTGTCATCAAGGTCAAGGATATGAGGGTCTGGGGTTAGAGAGAGCTTGGCTTGGGGTCAGGGGCCCATCTTGGTAGAGTCAGAGCCCCAGAGTGACTTCACAGGTTTGGCGGCCACTGGAATATTAACCCCTAACGTTGTCCTGAGCACCAGGACTGTTTCTGAGACCCTGTGCAGAGGGGACAGGAAAGCTGGGCACATGGGCACTTGCAGGGTAAATGTTGGACATTCCTCACACAGGGAGGACATCGAGCTGCCTCCAGTTTCCTGACTCCTGGAGCCCTGAGGCTTGGCTCTAGCCTACTCATACCTGGTGGGCTGGCTCTGCCCATGGCCTCCCTCCTCTCCCCTTGCTCATTAACTCCCTCCCTAGGGCCACACTCTGTGGGCCCTCTCCTTCCCCACCTCCTGGCCTGCTCTCAGTGCCCTAAGACCTTAGGTCTTACCTGGCTTGGGTGGTTTCCCTCCAGGCCCCAGTGCTGTAGAGGAAAAAGATAGTAGCGAATGAAAAGTCTAGCACACCAGTCTTACTATTTATCCCCATAGGGCAAAGCAAGGGCTTGTGGGGTCTTACACTCCAAGTCCTAAAAGGGCTGTCAGGGACAGCCTTCTCCTTCAGACAGGGAGCTGTTAGAAGCCCAGTGTCTAGGTGTCTAGGTGAAGTCCAGCTTCAGCCTTGATTTGTGGTTTATACTCTCTCAGGCTCAGTTTCTCAGCCTCCAAAGGAGATGATGATACTCACTCAGCCAGCATTCCAGGGATGTTGTGTTGGATCAAAAGAAGTGAAAGAAGCATTTGCCTCCAGGGAAGAACCCTGGGGGAGCGGCTTCGGAGGCCAGTGGGTTCCAGGTCTCAGACAAGTCTCTCCCCACTGGGCACTCGGTCTATTAAACAAGGGCACCCTTGATGCCTGGGCTTTCTGGGGTTCTGAGGTTTGAGGCCCTGTGTGGACTAAAGTGACACCCAGACCCTGTCAGTGAGGAACTAGATTTGGTTTCTGAGCTCACCTCCTGCTCCTAAGCCTCCGAGACCAGTCCCTGAGAGAGAGAGAGAGAGAGAGAGAGAGAGAGAGAGAGAGAGAGAGAGAAACATCAGTGTCCTTGTCAGATCAGTGCACTTGCCAGAAAGCCACCACCCATGGTCAAATTCATCAATTCATGGTCAAATCCACTGCCACCTAGCTGTGTGACTTCAGGCAAGCCTTAATTTCGGTGAGCCTCAGTTGCCTCATTTGTCTCATCGGGCCAACAGCCCTGTGCCTGAGAGTGTGCTGGTAGCTGTCCTCATTTCCATGTCAGTTCTTAATATTCAAATACTCTTTAAGTATTAAAAACATTACTTTGGACATTTCAATCTACTTTAAAACGTTATGTGCTTTTTTTTTTTTTTTCTAAATTAAAAAAAAATATGGTTCCCTGATGCCATTGCTCCGAAATTCTGCTCATTTTGTTTTGGGGGTGGGCTCCCAGTCTCCATCTGCACATGACCATTGCTTTTATATTATTTTTACTTTAAAAATACTTCACCAAATTATGTGACAGATAATATATTTATACCTCTCTGTAACTTCATAATATCAAAGAGTTTACTTGATCACACACTCCAGGCAGGTGGGTTTCTTGTTTTGCATTTTTGCAAACACCATCAAGGTGTTTGCAAAACACCTTGTTGCAGATCATCCTTTTTCTCTTCTTTTCAATTATTTCCTTTAAATGAATTTCCTTGAGTGGGTTAATGATTGAAGATAGTAAATGGCAGGGATGTATGATAAAGACAGCTACTTTCCTATAGCCTCACAAGCATTGTGTTTTATCTTTTAGGATATTTACCCTCTTAATAGTTGTAAAACAGTGTCACATAAATGACTTATTAAAGTAGGAGTGACTCATGGGTCCTCTGTGGAAGGCGTACCAATGTTCTACAGCGTCAAATGTGCATTTCTCACGAATGAACTCACAATCTGCCTCACCTGGGTGTGTGGAAGTTTCATGTACATTACCTGGGTAATAGAGTCCTCCGGGAACTCCTCCGGGAATTCCTCCAGGAATAGCCCCTGGAACCCCTGAAAGGAATTAGGTAGAGTCCTTTATTAGCCAGAACTAATAAAAGCATGATAACAATGATGATGATGATGATGATGATGATGATGACGACAATATTGCATATCCAGAAAGTAATTTATGTCAACCAAGCAATTTATATATGCGAAACATATTCTCATTTATGCTCCTCAAAATGGCCCTGTGAGGTGGGAAAGGCAGGGATTTCTAGCTTCGTTTTAACAGATGTGAAATCAGGCTCAAAGAAGGTAAGGGACGTATCTGGGGACATGTAGCTGGAAAGAGATGGAGCCTGCATTCAAACTCGGGCCATTTCTCTCTTGCTAAAGAGGGCCTGGTATGAGGCTGGGTAGCCAACTCTCTCCAGCCCTGAGAAGCATGGGCAGGGACCAGGGATGTGGGAGGGGAGGCTGGTCTGCGAGTGAGTGGTAAGGAAATGCGGCTGCTGCCAGCAAAAATGCAGCCATTCCCACACTGATAGGACAGCGTGAGGTCAGCGTCCTCAGCCACTGGGCAACAGTGGTTGGGTGGGGTTCTGGCTGTCTTACACAGGCCTGTCTTAGGAGGCGCCGGACCCCGGAGGGGGACACCATGAATGAGCAAAGTGAATAGTTTCCTAAGGAATAGCTAATTCATTAGCCAGGCCATCTGCCCAGCCAAGATCACGAGTTCAGTCCCCATGGACCACTGAAGCCCTCACTAGAGGAAGCCATGATGCTGGGCCCCGGGCCCAGGCCCGCGCACAGTCATGGCAACAGATGAGCCCAGAGCATACCAGGCCCTAACTCCACCACCACAGAACAGCCCCAACCTGGACAAGCCTCCATGCCAATGCCCCAGCCCGAACTCCAGCATTACCCTGCTGAAAAGGGCATGGATGGAGTTGAGAGACAGTGTGGGGCAGCTCTGCAGTGTGTCCAGGGGCCTTATGGACAGACATCTGGCCTCTGTGGCCTGGCAATGCTGCACAGCTGGGCCTGCTGGCCCCAGGGTTCTGTCAGCCTCAGCCACAGCCCAGCAGGGTATGGAATGCCAAGCTGTCACAGCCACACTGTGCCAAAGTCCTGGCATCCCTTCCCTCCCTGAAGGCTTGAGGTCCCTCAGGGACTGGGATCCAGGCTTGGAGTGTGCAAACAATTTGGTCAGAGCCTCAGGGGCTCGAAGTGGTGGCCCCAGGAGGGTGGGCCTGCTGGGAATGAAAACTTCGGCCCTGTCATCTGCTGCCAAGTGCACACATGGCCTGCCTCGAGCCTTTGATGCCTTCCCTGGCTCTGGACTCCAGCTCGATCACTGTCTCTTATGTGCTTTTCCCGGGTATACTCCAGGCCTTTCTCTGCCTCGGCCTCTTTTTCTCCTTTCTAGCTCCAGAGCAGACTGTAGGAGTCGTGTAGGCGGGTGGCGGGAACAAGGGCTCAAGACAGACCCATCTGCCTCTACTTCTGTCTATGCCATTTCTTACCATCTGTGTGACCTTGGGCAAGTCATTTAACCCTTCTGAATCTCAGTTTCCTTTTTATCAATGTGGGGTTGTAACTGTTAGCTTGCAAAGTCATCGTGAATTGTCAAAGGGCTCAAGTAAGAGAACTATCTTGCCCTGGACCTGGCACAGAGTAATTGCTCAGAAAAACAAAAATGGTGATTCTTTGTCTCTACCAGGCTGCACAGCATAGGGCTGGGGGCCAGGTAAACAGTAAGCATTCAAAAGTGATGGGTGAATTAGGTGGAGGGGAGGCAAGGATATTGTCTGCAGGTCTGAGTCCCAACTGTTGTATCCCCAACCAGACTAGGGGTCTCCCACCTCGGGCTAGTCTAGCACTTGAAATTGGATGAACCCCCACTTCCTCTCCTGGGGTTCTGCTCTCCCATACCTGCTTGTGGCCAGGCTCCTTCTCTGCTTCCTCTCTCCCCAGTGCCTGCCCATCTACTCCCCCAACTTTCTTTTCTCCCCACTCTCCACCCCCATAATTCAAATCCCAACAGTGGGTGCCAGACTCTGCCTGAACCACGACAGCCTGAGGAGCTACAGATTTTGATCTCCATTTTGCACTGAGGAAATGGAGAATGCGTAATGGGCATAAAAGATTCCTTCCCTGCCTCCTCTCTTCAGGGAGAGGTGAGAATATGATAAGACAGTAGTCAGTCAAGGGCCTTTGAAAAGGCGGCAGCCACCTCTCATGTTCCGCTGGGTCATCTTTCCTCCTTGGCTGAGCAGTTCCTGCTGCCGGGAATGCCTTTTCCTCTCTCCAAGTCCTACCCTTCTACCAAGACTGAACTCAGATTCTCCCTCCTGCCTTCTCCGGGTCTGTCTGTGGTTCTTACTGCTTAGCTGGCCTAGAGCAGCTGGCCTGGAGCACACACTTGTCTTGTTTTATGTGGATTTGGCTTGTTTCACTGGCTAGTCCAGGGGGAAATTGTCTCTTGCGTCTTAAAATAATGATCCTAGACTCTTAGGGATCATAACAGTCTTCTGGCCTGGGCTGGAGCTTCTTCTGCAAACATCCCCTGGTACTCCTGCTTGCATGCCTCCAGTGACAGGAAAATCACCACCTTCTGATGCTGTCAGCTCTACCTGCAGAGGGGTCTTCCTCCTGTCCAGACAGAATCTGCTCCTTTATCTCTCTAATTCTGCTTCCTAGAACCTTATAGACCAAGACTCACCTCTCATCCATGTGTCCCTTAAACACTGACCTCTCTTTAAAGGTCTAACTCAAATATTATTTCTGCTGTGAAGCTCTGAATTTCCTGGGGCTCCTCTGGGCACTCCCTCCCCCAGTCCTGTCTGCTTCTTCCATCACTTCATGCTTCTTCCCACTAGACAAAACATGGCACGAGTAGCAAGGGGAAAATTAAACTTTATAAATGTGTGCTAATTACAGATGTCGATCAACCCACATTAGTAGATTCTGAATAAGAAGATACATCATTTCAAAAATTCACATTCCCACAGTCCTCTTATTTGATACATTTATGACATGTTTCGTCGCTAGAGCTTTTCACTGGCCCTAAGAGATAAGTAGGGCAGGGATATTTCTCCCCATTTTAGAGCCAGGGAAACCAAGAGCCAGTGAAATTAAGTGCCAAGCCTGGGACCCACAGCTGAACCCGGTCACACACAGGGCTTTCTGCCTGGGTCCTGGGCTTCAAGTTCAAAGATCTGGGAGAAGTCTGTTTGGGAGCAAGCCGTGGGCCAACAGGCCTTGGCAGAGGGCTTTGCCAAGCTGAAGTCCAAAGGGCCAGCCCGGGGAGCAGATAAGACCACACGAAACTGTTTGTTGTTTGCATGGAGAAAGGCTGCCAATGGCTTTTCAAAAACAATCTGTCCTCCAGTGGGTGACTTTGTCCCCTCCCTCCCCTGGGCATGTCTGTCATCCTGCCTTGGCCCCAGCAGATGCAGAGAACCGGATCAATCCCCAAGCCAGAAATCCTTGGCCATGGAGGCTCATTGGTGTCACCTGGGCAGCTTTGACAAAACCTCCGTGTCCAGGTCCCTCCACAGACCAAATAAAGCAGGAATTCTGGGGTGGGACCCTGGCAGCAGAATTGTTTAAAGTTTCCCTAGTAACTTGAGCCCGGGTTGAAAGCCCCTATTCCAAATAGTCTTCTGTTCCGAAATCAGAAAAACAGAAAACGAAACAAACAAAAAAACAAGTCATAGTATTTTTGAGGGATGGGGAAAGAATTATGCCCAATTTATTTTTTTTTTTTTTTTTTTTTTTTTTGCTCTCTTTTTAAATGGTGTGGAAGTCTGGGATAGCTGGTCCTCAAAGCTACTTTTGACCCATTCTAACTGGGTCTAGACAACCCTTTCCATCACTGGGCCTTCCCAAAGAGCCACTTTCTTGCCTCCACTGGCAACATGGTTCTTTGGAGATGGGGAACTCATGGGGGTGAAACTTCTTTGTGGTGAGGGAAACCTGGGTTCCCTCAGGACAGCCAGGCAGGTGGCTCTGTGTGTGTAAGGTGGGGGGCCCTCTCACTGCACAATCTCTCTAGACTTCGGTAGGCTCTGGGCACAAAACTGTGAAGACCTCATCAATTCACATACCCCTTATTTGGACCCAAATATTCTACCACCTGGGACGGAGAAGAGAAAGAACAAGACTAGTTGAACATTTTACGGTATCACTGAGGAGACAAGGAAAGGGTACATTCTGCTCTAGGGCTTGTCCACCCTAGAGGACTTAGCCTCAGGCCCGTGCCTGCCCATGTGTTGCCTGACACCTGGCCCTTAACCCCTTATCCTTTGGCACAGGGCAAAGAGCTGGCTGGTACTAATCTGGGGTTGCCTTAGCCTGTCTGAGCCTCAATTTCCCCATCTGCAAAATGAAGATAGTAATTCTGAACTCTCAGGTTTCCTGTGGGGATTAACTGCCATGCTCTAGGTAAAAGCTCTGGGAAGGCAGGTGCTTAGGGGCCCACGCCTTGAGACGGGGAGGTTCAGGCAGGTTCAGAGCTGTTGCTCTCAGGCAGTAGGATGGCTGGGAGCCCCACCTGATGGTATGCATGTCCCTCAGCTGCATCCAGGCCCAGGAGCTGACCTTGGCTCAGGAAGCCCCTGCTCCCAGCAGTCCTGCCCAGCCAGTCAATCTCACGGAAACAGCTGCTGCTCCTGCCTGGTCCCCTACTCCAGCCCTCCTGCCTGGCCCTGCCCCACCCTGTGACTCTCCGGGCTGGCCCCCACTGAAGGTCTGCTTCTCATGGCAAGAAAGACTCTCACAGAAACTAGACCCCACCCAGGCCACCCCACCAAATGGTCTGTGAGCCTCTATCTCTCTCTTCCCATGGCCAGGAGCACCTTCAGAGGCTCCCAGGGGTCACTTCCAGGGTTCCTCAAAGTGCATAGCAGTCCTATGGGGGGACCCTTGGGGCCTGCAGCAGGACACACCTAGATGGTCCAGGAGTATACTGAGGTCCACTCCAGCCTCTGCCATGGACCATACTCCCTCTGCCAGGAGATGGACACTTTCTTCAGCTTTTCCATCCTTCCTTGTGTTCCATACTGCAAATATATACTCGCATGCATGGTCACACTCATAGTGACAATCCACACTCAGTGACACACCTGGACACCAGATCTCTCATGTGTAAATGCCTGTCGGGTGGCAGACTTTTGCAGATACTCAGAGGCTACAACCTTCCCACCAAAACACACACACACACACACACACACATACACCTGTCCAGAGATGAACCTGTGAACAGACATTTATTCCCTCCTAGAAACCTCTTCCATTATCTGGTGACATATTTGGGTATATACAACTGTGCACATCTGTGCAATAGCTTGCAACATATTCATGTGTGCATGTGCACGTGCGTGCACACACATACTTCACACAAACATGCTCAGAAGTCCTAGCTCTTCTCACCAGGGACAGACCACAGCAGCACATTTCCAGCTGGCAACCCCATAACTAACCCTAACCTTCTTCCTCAGAGGGTCCTGACTTCTTGGGGGACAACGAATCTGCTGAGGTCACATAGCTCACTGTGTCTGGCCTCTAGCCCAGGTCCCCTGTTCACAGGTGTGCAAACTGCTGGCACCTGCAGACCCAAGAATGTTCCCAACACCCCACTGGGGGAGCATCTGGGACAGAGAAGGGGCCCTTCAGCTCTCTCAGGGCTGTAGAACCCTGACACTGTTGGGACCATCCAAAATCGTGAGGTGTCTCTGTGACAGGTTCTACCTCAGCATGGGCTGGCTCCCGGGAGGGGTGGGTCCAAGGATCCAGTGGCCATGGGTATCCTGCCTGGGAATCCCTGGAGGTTGCTGGAGGTGAAGGGTGCCCTTTCATCCAGCAGCCCAGACACCTGGCTGGGAAGCCCGAGAGCTGCGGACAGCTCCTGGAACAGGGAGAGGCCTACCTCCAGGCTTCGAGGGGTGGATGATGGACAGCAGGAGCAGGAGGACTCCGGGCCGCAGGGCTGCAGCTGTCGGACCCGCCATCTCGGGGAGAAATGCCCCAGCCTGCTCTCCACGCCTCGTTTTATCCCCAAAGCGTAATTGCTGCCTCCTCGGCTGTGAGGGAAGGAGGGAGGGAGAGAGGGCGGGCGGGAGGGCCGGAGAAGGGGGAGGCCTGGGGGAGGGGGCCAAGAGAAGGGGGGCAATTACGAAAGGCCCCGCTCACAAGCCTCCCAGGCTGGGTCTGACTGGACTGTGGGCTTTTTTTCTTAAAACACACACTCGGGCACGCGTGCGCGCCGTTCTCTCTCTCTCTCTCTCTCTCTCTCTCTCTCTCTCTCTCTCTCTCACACACACACACACACACACACACACACACACACACGAATTTTTCCCCATCTCTCTCCCGCTTTCCCTCTGTGGCTGTTCTCTCACTGCTGGCCCTGTTCCCGCCAGAAAGTGCGAGGGGGGCCTCTGCCAGGACAGCCCTCAGGAGAGGAAGCGGGAGGGAGGGCCTGCAGCTCAGCCAAAAATCCGGCCCCAGCCAAGGCCTGAGTGGCCAGGCCCCCGCCCCTTCGGCTGGGCCCCAGGCCCAGTGCGGGGACACAGGCCAGCTGTCCCGAGCCTCTGCCCCCACCCTGGCCCTCCAGACTTCCCCAACACCCCCAGGACTGGCCAGAGACAGGCCCTGCCCAAAGCTGGGGAAGTGGGGTGTTGGGCAAGTCTGGGGCTGGGGCCCAGGGCCAATGTCTGCAGAGGTTGAGGGGCTGCAGGCAGAATGTCTTGGAAGGTAGAATCATGTTGTTGTTGTCCCCTGAGGCTTATGGAAGCTGGAAGGGGCACCCTGACACACCAAAGGGCTTCCATTTGCATAGATCAAGGTCACAGTCCCACATTCAGGCCTGTGCGGGCCACAAGGCATGCCAAAGCTTAGGCATGATCCCCCCAGGTGCCCTGTGGAGTATGGGGAGCCCTCCAAGACTGAGAGATGGCCCCCACCTGTCCCAACACGGAGCACTGCTAGCACCTAGACCAGACACGGGAGGCCCCGGACTGCTGGTTCTCTCCTTGCTCCAGAACACCCAGGATCGACATTTCTCGAACGGCCAGGAGGGGGCGGCCCTGCGCCGAAACAGCTGGGACCAGCGTTTCCAGGGCTGGCTGTCCCCACCTCACTGAGCAGGGTGAGGACCTTGGGGATTAGGGGTGGGGGAGGGAGGAGAGGGTCATGCCTCCTTACCCAAGTGGGGAAGAAACTTGGGAGCCAGAGGCTAGGAGAGGGGAGCTGTTACTTGCCCCGTCACAGCCGGGGAGGGGAAAAGTCGAGGCTACAAGTTCTGAGAGCTTTTTTCCGCACCCAGATGGAGAATGAGGAAAGGACACAACCACAGCTCCGAGGGAAGGCGTTTAAGGTCTCTCCTCCAGTCAGGAGCACCGGAGCACTCTGGAGGACTCCCAGGGGCGTCCAGAAGTGGAGATGCCGAAGGCAGGCACTGGGCTCGGGTGCCTAGGATTCGATTCAGGCTCTAGCACATTATAGCAAGGTCACCTCTTTGTAGGGCTTCAGTTTCCTCATCTGTCAAATGGTAATAAATATCTCTGCCTAGGAGTGTTATTGTAAAGATAAAACGAAATAAGATGTAGTCATATATTTTGGTACCGTGCCTGCCAAATCCGAAATGCTTTGTATTCATCTGGTGCTAATACTAGTACTAGTGCCACTACTACTACCACTTGTTCTGCAAACACCACTCCTGTTTGTAGAGTAACTATTTGGCTTGACTCTCTGTTGGGCCACGGTAAGACCCTGGACCATCCCTTCCTCTTCCTGCTCTCAGGTGGCAGGTGCTCCAGGAGTTTGGGAGAGGTGAGCATATCAGGAGAATTGTCTTGCAGCTGTGCTTGCATAGCAAGTGTGCAGCTCCTACTCCCAGGGTGTGTTATTTGAGGGTGCTTTAGGGGTTGTTGGTGGAGACCATGCACTTCAGCCAGCCCTTGCTGAGAGGGTGGGCGCTTCTCAGGGCCAGGGTCTGAGGCTCGGTGCCTGGGATGTGCCTTCTGGTGGAGAGTGGAGGCCAGGGGTGCATCTGTGTGCCTGCCCCCTCCATGGAAGGGGGAAGGATGGGGTGCTGGGGAAGAGCTGGGCCCCACTCTTCTCAGGGCAATGACGTGGGCAGGAACCGGCTTTCAGACTTGCAAACCGCAGTCTGCTCAGAGTCTTTATTAATTCCAGGACCAAGAGAGAGGCTGGAGCCAGCGGGAGAGGGCTTGCTTTGGGGGGATCCAGGAGAGATGTGGAGGGGCCACTTACAGGGATAGACTGCTGAGCCAGGCTTTTCTCTGCAGGACCAGGGCCCTGTGTCCCACCCCCCACCTGTGTACCCCTCCTTCTTAGCATCCCATGCTCATTGAAGGAGCTGCAGTAACTAGTATCCAACAAGGCTCTGTGCACCTCAAAAGGGGGCCTCAGTTCAAAATCCAACCCATTAAACTGATTACCGAGTGCAATTTAACCCAATGCATTAAATACAGAATGTAAGGCCTGGAGGATACAGTTATCAACCAACATTCTTTCATTCATTCGCTCATACATTCAAGAAACCCAACAGTCCTCAACTGCTCTGTGCCATCTCCCTGCACAGCTATACAGGTTAAATAAGGTCATTAACTGTAGAACTTTCCACGGAGGGTTCACTGAATTCTTTGTAAGCCTTGCTTTACCATTATCATTGATAAGCCTTACCTCTGGGCATCCAGGTGAGTCACTGACAGGCCATCTCTGTCCTCAGCTCCTCCGGGTGTACTCATTTAGGAAAAGACAGAGCCACCAGGCTCTACGAAGCTCTGACGATGTCATTGGTTTTCTCAGAAACCTTCAGTTGCCTTCCGGGTGAAGTCAAGACTTCTGAGAATGGCCTTCTAGGCCTTGCACTACCCAGCTGAACTGCTCTGTCACTCTCCTTCCTCCTGGCCAGCCTCCCTTTTGGCCAGTGCAGCTGCTCCCTAGCCATCAAGCTTGTCCTAGAGGGCTGGCACTGGACCGTCTTTGCTAAGGTTCCATGGTCTCAGTTCCCATCTTATAGGCCTGTGCCCTCAGCATTCTCACCCCTTAGGTCTCTCTGAGGGTCCTGGGTATTGGCCCCCACAGATTGAGCTTGGTGCTTCATCTTATCCCCCACTGCATGGCCATCAATGAAGCCAGATAAAACTTTTGTGCCACTCATTGTCTAAAAGTATAGAATAATGAGCAAAAATGTGCTGTCCAAGAGATGGGGGCAGAGACTGCTGGTGTAGATAGACCTCCAGAATCCTGGAAGTATGGTTTCTATTTTTATCTTGTCTATACATGTTCCTTTTATCCGCTGAATGCAGGATCCCTGTCTACATGGAACTGTGGCCCAGAGAGAGAGAGAGAGACCATCATGGGCTGCCTGGCTAGCCTGAGAAGAGCTTGATGTTGTTGGCCAGACCCAGGACCCTGCTGTGTTCCCCCACAATGAGAAAGTCTCCACTGTCAGTCATTTGTGTCTCTGTGTGACTGAGGGTCTCTTCAGCCAGTCCCACAAGGTCAAGTTTACACTAATAGGAGGAGCATGAATTTGTCATATAGACCCAGATTTAAAACGAAAATGAATGCTCGTTGGGTAGTATGGGTTCAAGTGTAGACATTCCAGATGAGATCAGGTGCATTCAGGGTGGTATGGTCGTAGACTAAGGGTAGAAATTCTAGACATTTTAGACAAGAATCAGCAGCAAGGTAGAGTGAAGGACCCCTTCGCAGCTTTCCCTCACCCACTCGCCTTTGTCTGTGAGTTCCAGCTGCAAACATTAAGGCCAAAATCTTCTCTTCCTCTGATTTAAGATTTTCTAGTAGCCATATAAAATGAAAAACAACATAAGGAAAATTAATTTTAATAATAAGCTATTTTTAACCCAGTACATTTATAATATGATCACTTGAACATGTAATTGATATGAAAATTATTGAGATATTTTACATTCTTTTTTGCACTAAATCTTAAAACTGATGTGCAAGTTTCACTTAGAGTACATATCGATTTGGCCTAGTTGCATTTTAAGTGCTCAGAAGCCACATCACAGGAGTGGACAGCACAGGTTGAGACCGTGAGGGGACTGATGAGGATGAGCCTGACTTAAGGCAAGTGAGGAGGAAACACCAAATGGTCACTTCTGTTGTTCAAAGTTTACAGGTAAGATGAAGCATAAGGATAAGGGAGAAGACCAGAAAAAGAGGGACATCTTTGAGGGCCAGCAAGGAAAGACCTGGATGTACCCATGACAGGCAGCCGCAGGGGAGAGGCCCTGCCCTCATGCTGGTGACCAAGCCAGAGAGGGTACCGCCTACTAAAGGGTACTAGGCAGCATCGGCCCAGCCCAGAGCCAACACTTCGGCTAGAAAATGAGAAAGGCCTTCTGCAGCTAGTCTTTCCCCAGAGGCAGCTGGAACCCCTCTGACAGCAAGAAGCAAGGAAAGAAAGGGACCTGCCACGGGGACAGTTGTCAGTCTTCATTGGAGGTAAATGGTCTGCAGCCAAAAATAGACGGGATGCTGTTAGCTTGGGCAACTTGTTGAGTCTTACTTCATCACGCAGGATCACCCTGGCTGGAGAGGGGCAGGAGGCTGTTCTCAAGGGGGATTTGGAAGTTGGGGAGGGGGGCTGGAATTCCAGCACAGGCTGCTACTGCAATTCCCAGGCTGGGGTGCCAGGAGCAGACTGCGAGTGCAGAAGAGGCCAGTGGTCTTTGCTGTGATTGAGATTAACACTGATTAGCGTGGGAGCTTTGGCGAATCACTTAGTCATACCTGATAAAGGTAGTGTCACCAGTTATTAACCCAGGGAAGCGCCGTTTCCTCTTATGGAGACAGGAGTTTTCACAAGCCTTTGATACTGAAGGCTTATGTCTGTAAGAGTCTGGTGTATAGCAAGTGCTCAAAGGTGGGATGGGGGTCCATGATGCCATCTCAGACAACTGAAGCAGACAGCTGAGGCGGGGTGGGGGAGAGTCTGGGAGGAAGCCCCTCCCACAAGTACCACCCCCACTGCCGTCCTGGGTCGCTTGGGCCCTGTCTCTGATCCAGCAACCTCTGAACAATGCCTGCCTCTACCCGGGCCTGGGTGTTTGCATGTCTGAGTCATTTGTCAGTCTGGGTCTTTGGCGGGTGTGAGCCTGGGGTTGAGGGGAGTAGAGGGGTAGAGTGGGGTGGGGGCATCCTGGACTGGTCGTTCTGCCCTGTGCTGTTCCCACATCATCTCACAGGCTGTCCACTGCAGTCTGGGGGGAACACAGTGAGCTGGGTGCTCTGTGCACCCCTCCCCAGAAGACTTGGGATGAGCTGTCCAGAACACGCCTCTCATTTGACACTTGACAGTTTACAAAGCACATCTCCATTTGTGATCGCAGATATTATTATCCCAGTTTATAAACACAGGGTTAGAGCCCTGTCTACAAACCCTGGCTGCCAGAAAAAGCACTCTTCATATCTCCTTTAGATCTATTTAATCTTAACCTTGAGGCCCTGTCACATGAGCAGGCAGCAGTAAATTCCACCCCAGTTACTGGGTCTCTGCCTCCACCTTCTACCCTAGACCAAAGTCTGTCTCAAGCTTGTGGGGCCTGGAGACAGAAGGGCCCTGGCCACAACGGCCTCTGTGACTTTGTGTACCCTGAGACTGTACTGAGGCTGGGGAACCTGGATCCTGGGCCATCTCTGGGAATGCCAGATAGGAGTGATTCATTCAGGGAACCCACAGCAACTCTCCCATCCTCAGGGCCTCCTGCCCCTTTAGGATATTCACTCAAAGAAAAAAGTCTTCGGACTGCTTTGGCTTGCAGCCTAGTAAACTGCAGGATGAGTGGGATGCAGAATGGACACACACATATTCATGACCTAATAAACCATCCTGCTATCCAGGTGAGGAGACACATGACTGGTGCAAGGTTACCCCAAGGCACTGTGGCCTAAAGCTGAGAATGTTGGGGTGTTTTACCCTGCCAGCCACACTGCTTTTTGAAGGAGCAATGGCCCCAGCTTTGGGGTACACCTGGAGAGCAGGGCCTTCTCTTCCCTGGGTTGGGCAGCCCAAGGGTTCCAGTGCTAGCTCTGGGAACTGGTGGTCAGAGCTGTCCATGCTCTCTCCTCCCCTGGCCCTGGCCCAGGCACCCTCCGCCTGGCTCACAGCAGTGCTCCCTCCTGCAATCCCTTATCACCTTGCCTCCCCCAGCCTGCCGTGCCGAGGAGCCCTTCCAAGAGCCTTAACCAGGAACATGGCCGGGTGGGGAGCTCTCTCCTTCAGGGTTCTGCCAGTCTCCATCCTTACACTACATCTGGACACTCCCTGCCCTGGATAGACCCCTCCACCCATGCCCGGAACCCTCAGCTGGCCTGATCTCTGTGGCGCCGGGCGGGTCCCACAGGGAGGCCAGGGCAGCTGCCAGAATCCAGGGTGGGAGGCAGGCAAGGCTGGGCCAGGGGCTCCTGCTGGGCCCAGGTTATCTAATTCCTCATTCATTTTTCTCTCCACATTCCTGAGCTGCCTGATCTGGCTGGGCACTGGCCTTGAGAGGGGGCGCAGGCAAGGCACCAGCACCTGCAGCCCTGGGAAAATGAAGGCAATCAGGAAGACTTCCTGGAAGAGATAGTGCCAGAGCTGAATCCTCAAAGAGAGATGTGTTCTGGGTGGAGTCTGCAAGAGCAGGAGAGTGAAGGCAACCTGACAGAAGCCAGCCTTGGCCCTTCAGCCCACCCATAGGCTGCCTGCCTGCTCAGGGGAGCTCTGAAGAGCACAAATCCTAGCTATCCTTGTCCTGATTAAAGCCTGCCATTACAGACTCTGGGAGAACGCCGACCCTTCCTGCTCAGGCTTTCATGTGCTACCTGCACTTTTCAAACTGTAGTCTCTGACCCATTGGTGGGGTGTAAAATTAATTTAGTGGATGAGGAACATCATTTAAAAATGAGGAAATAGAATAGAATAGATGCAAGTATAATACATGTGACAAAATCAGCCTTTTGCCTTGTAGCTTTTGTCTGAGTTACATGTATTTGCATGTGAGTACTGGATTACGATTTTTTTTTTCCTGCATGTCAGTCAGAAAGTCTGAAAGACATTGTTGCAATGACTGTTTTTAAATTGTTCTTGCCCTCTCCACCGGGGCTGTTGTCCTGCTCATGGAAAGGAGGCCTTCTCCAAAGCAGGCACCTACAGTGCGGCTAAGTGAATGTACAAATGAACAAGTCAACGGGGGGAAGGGAGACCCCTTTGCTGCATGCCTCTCTGACCCCCCACACATTGTGCTTCTTCCAAGCTGATAAAAACTGGAGTGTTGGCCCCCAAGCTTGGGTCACCACTTTTCTGGGGCACAGCATGTGCCTGCTCCTAGCCCCAAAGCCCTCCACACTCCCCAGGGGCCTCCTGAGAGGACATCTTGGGGGAGATCAGTGATTTCAGGGTGCATTCCCAGCACCCTGAGGGTAGAGGCAGGGCTGCTGGTGAGCAGGGCTCCAGGTCCTATCCAGCTGCTACCAGGGCAGACCTGGTTTTGTGTGGTTTATATAATAAGGTTCTGAGTAACATTTCATTTGAATCCCAAGGCTTGAAAAATCTTGAAAACTACCACTCAGGGTCCTCAGGAGATGAGTGTCCCATTCCTCGACGTGCTCCAATCACTGTGGGATGCTGGGTAAGTACTCCTTCTCTGGGCCTGGAGCTCCTTTTGAACAGTAGGGGATACAGACTGGAACAGTGATTCTCACCCCGGGCCATGAATTAGAGCCTCTGGGGGTTTCTCAGTCCCACTGTCCAGGCTATGCCCCAGCCTGGAATCTCTGGGACAGGGCCCAGGTATTAGTATTTTTACAGCTCTCAGGGAGCTTCTGATGCATAAGAGTTTGAAAAACACTGGACTAGATGGCCCATCTCTGCAAGTGACCCTCCCACAGGGAACTCAGGCTGTTGGGCCAGTGGTTCTCAGAGTTTAAAGAGTATCAGAATCATTGATTCTCAAAGTGTGGTCCCTAGACTAGCAGAATCTGCTCCATGTGAGAACAAACTTGTTAGAAATCTCTGACTCAGAAACTCTGCAGTGGGACCCGGGGCCTGTGCTTTAACAAGCCTACCAGGTGATGCACATATCACGTGAGAACCACTGGTTGAACCTTGACCATCAGACTTCTCTGCATGAAGGTCACCTGTGTCCTCCAACCACAGTTTGTGCTGCTAGGGAAAAAGGCGGAGCCACCAGAGGTGTCAGAGGTGTTCTGGTTTCCTCAGGCTTTCATAATAACGTTCCACAGACTGGGTGACTTAAATAACAGGAATTATTGCCTCACATTTCTGGAGGCTGGAAGTCTGAGATCAAGGTGTGGGCAGGATTGTTCTCCTGAGGCCTCTCTCTTTGGTTTGCAGATGGCCACCTTCTCCCTGTGTCCTCATGTGGTCTTTCCTCTGTGTGCCTGTCTTAAATCTCTTCTACTTATAAGGACACCCGTCATATTAGATTAGAGCCCACCTAATGACATTATTTTAACTTAATTATCCCTTTAAAGACCTCTCTCCAAATATAGTCACATTCTGAGATACTGGAGGTTAGAGCCTCATCATATGAATTTTGGGAGGTTACAAATCACCCCATACCGAAGGGATTGTGGGAGACTGGGAGAGGGTTGCTTCTATAATGAGGGAACATCCTACAACTAAGGCCTCCAGATGTTCTGATTCCTTTCCTGACCATCAGCACACTCATTGCACCCTCTCCTGAAAACAGACCCTCTGGTTCTGATTCTTGCCTGAGCTTGAAGGGTGGGATTGAGAAGGCGTGTGCCCTTCCTGAAATAATATGCAAAATGTCCTGCATAGGCAGGAACTGCCTGTGCACTGACTCCTCTGTGGGGTCTTTCCTGGTTACACTGTATTACCAAATGATCCGATTATCCAGGTAGGTGTATGATTGTTCTCATTCATTTCTTTCAAAATATTCCCACTGAGCTGCCCACATTTCTCCCATCAGCCTAGAATGGTGAGACCCCTGGTTCCCCAGAACCATGTATGTGAGAGTTCACTGGAATAGAAAAAAAATCTGGCAGTGCTAATGTCAAACCAACGGCATCAAACAGAAGAGGTACCATGTGGGGTCAGTCCAGGAAGCCTTCTCAGAGGAGGTAAGAGATGGCTTAGATTCTAGCCTAAACTGTGATCCTGCCCCCTGCTCACACTGCCTAGAGCTTTGATGGCAATAACTGGTTTAATCTCCAAACACATGCAGATGGGCTGTTATCCCCCTGTATTAATCATATCCTTTTATTCTGTATTTTTGACGACTTGACATCTTGGGTCGTTGTTGACCCCAAAGAGACTGTCCCCCCCAGGGCTAATTCCTAGAAAAAGCAAAAAACTTTCTCAGGAACATGCCTTTCATATATAAACCAACCACCGCAGAGTCCACACCCTAACCACTTCCTTTAAGGGTTCTCAACCACAAGGCACTACTCGCCTACCCCAATCACCCCATGGCCACGTATTGGACAGCCAGGGACAGCTCCTATGCTCAAGAGCCCACTGGGTTTGAAATTATTCAAAATAGTCAGTCCTAAATTGCTCACCCTGCTTCACCTGTTCCTTCGCACAGAAACCCCAATAAAGGCTCTTGGCCGTGTTTCCCCCTCCTCCTCCCTCCTGACCAACGCTGATGTTTCCCCATGTGGCTGTGTGTAGAGTAGATCCCTGGAATGCAGAAGACGATGTCAGCAGGAACACTCCAGGTGTGGTGTGCCCCTTCACTTGGGATTTGTGAGTAACAAACTATCTTTCCAAAGGCAGTTGTTTCCTAATCTGTTGGTCTCGCATGACGTGAATAATAATGAAAGCTATCTTTTAAAACTTTCTCCTCCTATTTTTCAAATGAGTAAACTAAAGCCTAGAGAAGTTAAGCTACTTGTCCCAGGTCCCACAGCCAGTAATGGCTGAGTCAGAATTTGAACCTGATTCTGTGTCTAGAATCTGCCCAGGCTCTGTCTACAGACAGAACAGTCCTGGAAGGGAGAAGAGTGGGGATTCAGAGGGGGCTAAGGCAGGTGTCCTGCAGTTGGCCCTTTGTGCTGGGGATCCTCCCATGCTGAGTCCATGACCCTTTTTGGGTTGGTTGGCTCATCACTTCCTCTGTCCTCTGATCTCTGTCTTATCTCTGAATTCTTGAGGAGCCCTGGAGAGCAGCAAATGAGACACAGATTCCCTTGAAAGAGGAGGAGGCAGAACTGCCCTAAGCCTGGCCTCCTCCCTCTGAATAGCTGGAGTTTCTATTTCCTATTTCCAGGAGTTCCCTGGGGGCTGGTGCTGTGTTTTGACTCCTTTGTGTCCCCAGCATCACCATAGCCTGGCCCAGAATACACACCTGGGGAGTAGGAAAAAAGTGAATAAATGTGTGTCCCCTACTCTCTGTCCCCCACTCTTCATCTGTCGCATTCTCTCTCTCTCTCTCTCTCTCTCTCTCTCTCTCTGAAAGTGTGTGTGTGCTGCTGTTTCTCTTTCCATGTGTGTCTTTCTCCTACCATTCTCTCAGGGATTTACTCCTGCAAGATCTGAGGCTCTCTGGTCCCCATGTTTGCATGTAAGTTGTTTATCCTAGCAGACCCAGCTGCCTGAACTCTCTCCTTCTAGGCCCCAGAGGAGGAAATGCCACCAGCAGAGTGGGCTCCATATTCCCTGGCATGGATTTTAGCTTTCATTTCTGGGGGAGACAGGTCCGTTCTCTCCCTTATGCTCCACACTCAAAATCACCAGGGCAGCCTGATTGTCCTTCCAACCCCTGCTGATCACCGAAAAGGAGACTGGGGCCTTTGGTGGAGTATCATTGAGAGCATATCATGTTCGAGAGGTATCATGTTCGAGTCTTTATTTTTAGTAAGGAATGTGGCCTTTGTAGATATAATCAAATTAAGATCAGGTCATATTGAATTCAAATGTGTCCTAAAACCTGCAACTGCTGTCCTTATAAGAAGGCCATGTAAAGACATAGGGACACAGAGACATACAGGGAGAAGATGGCCATGTGAGGATGGAGGCAGAGATCGGAGTGAATCGTGTACAAGCTAAGGAACATCAACCACCAAAAGCTAGAAAGAGACATAGCAGGATTCTTCTACAGAGCCTTCAGAAGGAGCATAGCCCTTCCAACACTTTGATTTTGGACTCTGGCCTCCAGAACTGTGAAAATAAATTTCTTCTGTTTTAACATAAAGTTTGCAATGATTTGTTATGGCAGCTTCAGGAAATGAACACAAACTTTATATAAATGGAATCCCAATGTATGTATGTATTTTTTTGTGTCAGGTTTTTTTTTTTTTTTTTGCTCACATCGTGGCTGTGAAATTTGTTCGTGCTATGTGTTCATTCTTTGTCATTGCTGTGTAGCATTCAAGCTTAGAAATATACCACGATTTATTTACCTATCCTAATGGTAATGTACATTTAGATTGTTTCATTTTTTTTGGCTATTATAAATAATGGTAGGAATATTTCTGTCTTTCTGTGGGCATATGTTCTCATTTCTCAGGGATATAGAGCCAGACGTAGAGTTGCTGGGTTTTATGGTACGTATATGTTTAACTTTTTGAGGAACTTCCAGGGAGTTTTTACAGTGGTTGTACCATTTTACTTTCCCACCAGCAGTGTATGAGAGTTCCGGTTGCTCCACATTCTGTCAATACTTAATATTGTCAGTCTTTAAATTATAGCCATTCTGGGGGATGTATTGGGATATCACATTGTGTTTTGACTTTCATTTCTTTGATGAGTAATAATGGTGAGCACCTTTTCATATGCCTTTTGGACTGGGGTATCTTTGTGAAGTATCTGTTCAAGTCTTTCGTTCATTTTTAAAAATTAGGTTATTTGATATTTTCTATTGATTTGAAGCCGTTCTTTATATATGGGATACAATTCTGTGGTTATATGCATTAGAAAACCCTTCTCTTGTTCTGTGACTTGTCTTTCTTTCAATGTTGTCTTACTGAAGTAATGAAGTCAAATTTATCAATCTTTGTTCTAGTGGTTAGTGTTTATTTCTGCCCTGTTTAAGACATCTTTGCCTACTAAAAGGTCATAAAGATATTCTTCAAGAAGCTTTGTTGTTTTGCTTTTCACTTTTAGGTTTGTGATCTGTTTTGATACAGGAACACTTCAAATCTCAGCAAAGACAGGCCTCAGCCTGTCCACACAACCCCTCCCCAAGCTTGGTGGGGAATTTCTTCCCTTTTGCATTGCAGCTGCACTGCCTCTTTCACCGGCCCCAGTGCTTCCCCAGCTCTTCCTCCCAGCCCTGGAATTAATAAAAGCTCTGAGCTGCCTGTGGTTTTCAGGCTGAGCACTGGTTCTAATCTGTCAGATTGCAAAAAGCAAGGAGGGTCTCCCATCCCTTCTCCATATGCACTTCTTTTCTCACCTAGTGTGGGACAAGCTCACCCATTCACACAACTCTGAGGGTCCCCAGACTGGGACAAGGAATCTCTAAGGAGCTTCCTCTCCTGATTCTTCCTCACTTCTCCCTAATCTCACCCCACAGCCTGGGCCCCCCTAGTCACTTCTCTCTACTTGTTCATAGGTTTACAGACTGGAGTTGCTCATCTCTTCTCAGGATAGCAAATAGGTTCCATCACCAACCATGTTTGACTGGCAATGGCTGCCTGGAATGGTGTTAGAAAGGATTCTGAGGATATCCAGGTTCAGCAGGTGCTTGGTAATGTCTTCCTGGGAGCAAGAGGTGCTCTGCACATGGTACCTTTAATGTTTCTGGTCTAGTCTAAGTCCCTTATTAGGATTAATCTAAAGAAGAGTTTAAATGATGCATTCAAGGGGACTCAGCTATTAATTGAGATGGTTTGGAAGCTTGGGTATTATACATTAAACAGAGGCATTTATTCATTTATTCAGAAAATATTGACTAAGCACCTACCATATTTTAGCAGTAGTATATTTTGGTGCTGGGGACAGAGGATGTAATGGTGGATGAGACTTAGATTGGTCTACCCCTAGTTCCACATGATTTCCTTGACTCCAATATTTAAAATAGAATGAATGAATCAGGGGTCTCATATGATGGTCATTTGCCATCTGCTGAGCCTGCTACTATTCACTCCTCCACCTCCAGCCCCAGTCTCTGGGGGTGGGATTATTGTACAATTTTTTAAAAAACAGAACTTGGTGGGTAACTGGGATTTCATAGTTGAAATGTTTCTCTCTAGGTAACTTTCAGGAAAGGGGTGCATAAATGAGGCCTGTAAACAAATGGGTGTAAAAACCCTAACTGATAATAGTGGACTAGGGGGCTCTGGGATTTTTTAAATTGGACTGTTTGGGGACTGCTCAGGCATCTTTCTGTGACAGACCCACTTTCCTGCCCAGCTGCATCACCTTTCTCCCTCTGAGCTGGCCTCAGGGCTCTTCACCTTTCCCCAGATGTACACGCAGAGAAACATGTACACAGACACACAGACACACGCAAACATGTACACAGACAATATACATAGACACAAATATATGTATAGTCTCTCTCTCCCCCCTCTCTGTCTCCACCACACACTCACCCCCAACACAGTAGTTAAAAGCCAAGGTTCTGAGCTCACATATCTCAGGTTCAAGTGCCCACTGTCTCACTTTGAGCTATTTGACCTTGGACAAGTTAACCTCCCTGAGCCTCAATTTCCCACTCCATTAGAGAGGGTAGTGGGAGGCATCAAAGAGCATGTTGCACATGTCATTTGTAGGGTAGCTGCCTAACAAATGTCAGCTACCACTCTCTCTACAGCCCCACTCAGATCACTGGCTCAGGGCTATGCCAACAAACTGGGACAATGAGGATGTGTGTGACCTGGCCTTGGGGCTGCATAGAAAGTTTGCCTCTATGCCCCATACCCAGCACTGAGCTGGGGAACATGGTAGAGATGCAATCAAGGCCTGTTAAGGAGGGAAGGGGAGAGAGGACCAGGGTTTTGCTCTTAGTCTTCTGATATTTTCCCTCTGGGAAAGTCCTAATTTGTTTCAGAGGCATAAAGGAGCAAGGTCTGAATGTTTTCTGGACCAGGTAAGCTGGGATAAGGTTGTTGTGGCCTCCACTGGACAAGAGGGGCCCAAGAAGTGAGCCCAAACCCTGCCACAGAGCCACTGACCAGAGCCCAGTTGGGCCCCTGCTGTCAGCTAAGGCTCCATGTTCTGCGCTTTCATCATGTCTACCGCCCTGGCTGGGCTCCGGCCAAGCCCTCACTCGCTGGTGAGGGCCAAGCTGAGGCCGTGCCAGGCTCAGCGGAGGCCCTTGGCCAAGAACAGCAGAGCCGTTCTCAGGAAAGCTGGGGGATTAAGCTACAGTCCTGCAGAGACTCAGGTATCCGCCTCCTGCTCCAGCCTGGAGATGAGGGGTTGGATGACCTCACAGCAGTCAAGAGCTGTGAAAAAAAGGGACTGGCATGAGCCACCCACCTGAGGATGTGGGGACACAGCAACACCTGGGCCAGCTCAATTATAGGGGACCACCATTGGGGAAGAGATGAAACCACATGGTTCTGCCTTAAATCAGCTTAGCTCTCACAAGCTGAGGTCCCCTCTCCCCAAGCCCTGGCCAAGCCCTGACCCTACTCCAGACTAAACCCTGGATAGCAGCAGCCTAGCTCCTCTCCCTGATCCCAGGTGTGAGAGGTAGATTTCAGTCAGAGGGCAAGGAGCTGCCTGTGTCTGCCTGCCGAGGGGTGGAAATACCCCACTTTGCTCTGGTTTGAGGCCTGAGAGTCTTAACCTCTGCTTATTTTATTCCCATCTAGAGTGTGTTCCCCTATTCTTGTACTGTCCAGATCCAACCCATCCTTCCAGACTTGCTTGCCTCTGGGAGTCTTCTCTGATCCTAGGCTGAGTTGCAGGCTTCCTCCTGCTCCCTCAGCCCCCTACTTCTCCTGCTGCTGTGACATTGACCACACCGCACTGCCAACATCTATCTGCAGAACCTCTATCCCTCTCTTCTCTCAGCTCCCCAACCACCCTCTCTTGACCCTAATGGTCTTGCTGTCCTCTGTGCTGGGCCCAACTTTGGCTGCGCCCCACTGGAGCAGGTGGCTGCCTGACCAGGCCTCATCCTCTGTCTGGACTTCCTCTAGTCTCCTCTCTATGGGCCAGGAGGGTGAGGGTGTCTGTAGGAATGCTGACTCAGATGTTATTTTGGGCTCCCCTTGAGCCCAGCAAGCTCTAGGCCCTTAGGCCTGTTTAGACGGTTGGGCCGGATGTGACCGACTCCAGGTGTTTGGGCCCCCACACGGCTGAGTGAGAAGCAGGCCAAGGCAAATGCTGGCTGAGCAGGGGGCAGACAGGGAGGACAAGCCTGGTGGGTCAGGGGACCCAAAGACTGACCAAGGCCCTGCCCACTCTGGCCTGGTTCTTAGCTCCAGGGGTCTCAGCTGAAGCCCTGAGCCTGGGGGCTGGTACACTAGGCCTCGAGAGGTTGTTCTCTGGTAGATTTATAATCCTGGAATCACCCTAATTAGAACACAGTCAGAGGGCATGGCCTTGACATGCTTCACATAGATAAACACACGTGCCCCCATGACAGGGGCCTGAGGCCTAGGAAAGGAGGAACGAGTCCAGTTCACATGGAGAGGCCCATTCCAACAAGGGTTTCTGACCCCTAGAAGATGGCCCTCCTTAGAACTGCCGCCTCAGAAGCTGCTCAGCTGAAGGCCAAAGGCTGATGCCCTGGGCTCCCATCTGGGCTCTGTTCCCTGTGCCCTGTGGACCCTGGGAAAGCTTGTCCCCTCAGTGGGCCCCAGCTTCCTTGTCTGTTAAAGGGGCTGTTTGGGCTCTACCATCCTTTGGACCTGGGCACCCCATGAGCCTGTGGGCCAGGACAACCCTTGGTCTGCTGTTCGGATGTGGGCTACCAGACAGAGGCAGGTGGTGCCTGACTCTTTGCCCTGAAGTCATCTCTTCTTGGCCCTGGCTCCAGGCTCTAGCCCAGAAATGTTTAAGGAAACATGAAAATTCTTAAGCTCTGTCCACCATGTCCAAATTGAAAACAGAAGGGACTAGAGGGTTTCTGTTAACTCCTGAAGAGCAGGCAATGAGCCTAGGGCTGGGGCCAGGGGTCCAGATACACCTCTAGGGCTGCCCCCTCTGCAGGTTTCTTCAATAGGACATTCAGGACTGGCTGGCAGGTGGGTGCTTGGTATCAGACAACCTCACACCTGGGCCCAGCGACACACAGACCTGCTGCTTCTGTGGGAGACTTTTCTTAGGGAAGGTGGGGTACAAGGGAAGGAAGGGCTGGCTGCTGCAGAACTGCTGGGCCACTGACACTCTCCTGATATCTTGGTGGCCCCAGGGAAGTGCACCTATCCCTGAGGGCTGGACTGGGTTCCTCACTACAGAAGGAGGAATTCAGACAGTATCCCCCACTGCCCAAACTTTTGATCACCCATAGCATAGGGACAGTGAGACTACAGGGCCCTTAGAGAAGGAGAAAGTGGGCGAGTGATCAGAGAGGGCCTCCCAGGGAGGACCCTGTGGCTGGCTTCTGTGCTCAAAGCAGGAAGAAGGAGGGATGCTTTGGGAACAAGAGACCAGGAGAAACAAAGGATGGTGTGTCCCTGCCATTGTGAGGGGTGGGCATAGGGATACTGGTGACTCCTTTCTATCCTGTTGCTGTGAGCTGCCTAAGCCAAGACCCAAAGTTTCTAACTGCAGACCCTTCAGAGTTAGGAAGGCCTTGGGGGAGCCCATTGTATGGAGGGTAAGACTAAGGCTCAGAAAAGTGTAGCTTGCCAAAAATCACGTGAGTGTGGCCAGTATGGGAAGTGGCAGCCATGTCTCTTTCTCCCAGACTCAAAGACAGTGGTTGGCCTTGGAAGGTGGACAGGCAGTTGATGTCCATTCTCTGAAACTACCCACCCCCCTGAGGCCCCAAGATCCCAGCCCCAGAGATATTCCCACCTGGTCTCTCAGGTGGGGGTGGGGGTTGGCTTACCAATGGCCAGACCCTTTTGACTGAGGACATGGCTGGCCTGGGGAGCCCAGTGTTCCAGCAGCTGCCCAAGAATGTGGACGGCAGTGTGGACAGCCGTTCTCGCCACGTTCCCAGAGCACGCACCAAGGAAAACATGGAATGTTTCTTGGATGACACAGTCTCCATCCAAAGCCATGCATTCCTGTGGGAGGGCAGTGAGGAGGGGTCTTGGCTGTCTACAGGGGTGGGTGCTTTGCTGCAGCACACATTCCTGTCTGCAGACATGTGTCCCTGGTCTGTGCCTACAGCTGAGGGAGTCTGTGCTGGATGCACCATGAGGCGACTGTGCCATAGGCATGCAGCTCTGTTCCTGCCTACACAGGCAGCCAGCAGACACCAGCTTTGTGCATGTGGCGGATGCCCTGGTTCTTCTGTTTCCTTCCCTGGGCACTCAGCTGGTGCCTCCCCCCATTCCACCTGGACAACTAGTATGACCCTGCCCACATGTGTCCTTAGCCTTGAGGAGGCAGCTGGTGCAGCTCCTGCCCTTGTATACACTGACATCTCTCCTGTCTCTGTGTCTTAATTGGGAACCAGCTGGTATGTCCCCTGCCCTGTACTTAAAATGGGCATATGTTCAACATACTCTAGACATAGGGTCATTTGAGTCAACCAGCTGGGGCTCTACCACTGTTAAAGTATGGCCAGATATGTCTCCCTGGCCCCTAGCCTCAGCTTCCTCCTCTGAAAGTGGGCCTAGTCGTACTCTGCACCTGACTGCTGTGATCAAGATAAAGGCCAGAACATTTTTTGTCCGTAAACCCAGGACTGGGTTTGGTAGAAATTGTGCTGAAGGCCTGATCCTTTGATATCTTCTCGAAAGAAGGGAACCTCTAGACTCAACCAGGAGATTCTGAGTTCTCAACAGCCCAAGGTAGAAGTCAGGGACCCAGAGAGGACACATGTGAGTCCATAGAGAGCCCTCAACAAAGGAGGAGCAGGCTGGCAAGAGTGCTGAGTACTATAACTGAGAAGGCTGGGATGGAATGGGGGGTTGTGGGAACTGAAGGCATCTCTTAGAGAGGTAGGGATGACTGGAGGAGGGGACCTTTGAGATGGGTTTTAAAAGTTGAGCATGAGTTTGCCAGCAGATCATAGTGGTGAAGGACTTTAGAGACAAGGTATAATGTGTACAACATCCCTAAGGTGCTAGAAAGTGTGGGACACACTCAGCGAAGTGCAGGAGGCTGGGGAGGCTGAGCTTGAGAAGTGCTATGCTGAGCCACAGAGGAGAGACTGATCTGATCTGCGGGCAGTGAAGAAGAAGAGCCTGAGGAAGTTAGGAAAAATTCTGGAGCAGGTTTGCTTTGAGATAGGATGCCAGGTTGGGCAGGGTTTAGTGATAAAGTACGATCTCTGTGGGAGGGATGGTCTGAGCTGAGCAGTGGTGAGGAGGTGGCAATGTGAGGAAGAATGAGGAGTCCAGTCTGGCTAGTGAGGAGAGCTAGTCCTGGCCCTGGAAGACCCTGATGCTTCCTTCCATCCAAGATGTTTTGTCCTGCCCTGGTCTCGGTGTCTCTGGATGGTACAGGGGAGCTGGGATACTGCAACCCCTCCCGCCGCCCCTCCGCTGTTTACATCGCTCACATACTTCTGGGCTCTTATCTCCAAGGGTCTGTCATGAGTGCCCACCTTGCCAAGTGGTTCCATCACTGCTTGCCTCATAAATCATGTCTGCCTCTCCCCTTCACCTCCTTGTTCCTCTCAGTGCTGCCCTCCCCACCCTGAGTCCTGCCTAGCTTGGGATGCAGAGAGGGGCCCACGGGCGAGCCTAGAGCCTGCCCAGGAGCTCTTGGATCAGCAGATCAGATGTCCTGAGTGACCTGGTTCTCAGCATATTATTATAATTATTTTATTTTATTTAATCTCTTACTATGCCTAATTTATAAATTAAACTTTATCATAGGTATATATAGAAAAAAATAGTCCATGTAGGGTTCGGTACTCTCCGCTGTTTCAGGCATCCACTGGGGGTCTTGGAACATACCCCTGTGGGTTGGGGCAGGGCTGTTGTACTGTGTGCCAGGCTTCAGGCATGGATGTGCACCAAGCAGAGCCTTGAACTGAGTCCACAGTCTAGTGGAGATGATAGGCAAGGACAGAGGAGTGCCCCAGAGTGTCTCATGGTCCAGTACAAATGGCAAGCAGTGAAGCAGGGGGACTGAGATGGAGCAGTCAGTCCTCACTGAAGAGAACAGGATCATTTGTAGAGTATTTGGGGCCAGAGGGATTCATGAAGGGAGTGCTCCAGTGGGGTGAGGCTCTGGGGGAACAGCCTGCGGACATGCCTATGGTTTACTCTGATGGAGTGAAATCCTGGGGCAGAGATGTGGGTGTCAAGAAATGAGGCTAGAGAGGTCACCAGACCATGAGAACGAGGCCAAGAACTTGCCTCAAGGCCTGGAGCTCTGCTCTGAGGTAGGGAGCATCGTTGTCAGATCTGCATGTGCTCTCTGAATGCCATGTGGAGAATGGGCTGGGGGAGGTGGAAAGTCTTGTTAGGGTCCTGGAGGCAGCTGGGGGAGTCTGAGGAGATCCAAATCAGAGGTGCTGCTCAAGACTGGCTTCTGACTCAAAGGGTCACAACCGCCTTCGCATCTGTTTGGCCAACTTGGAGGAGACTGGCTCATTCCTGAGAAGATGGTTGCCATTTGGGCCCTGATAGCTTCCCATGATTGGACCTATCTAGGGCCCTGTGCTAGCCCAGACCACATGTGCTGATACTAATGACAGTCCTACATCTATCTGTTGTACCACACCTATTGGGCCACAGTCCCGATCTCATCAGCCTCTCCACAAAGTAGAGGGACACTCAGCCCCAGCCAGGCTTCCTTCCCAAACCCCAGACCCACATGGCCAGTTGCTGGCTGGATGCCTCCACCAGGATGCCCTCAGGTGCCCACATGCCACACGTCTATATACTGGCCCTCTTCAGGGCCAGCCTCTCCTTCCAGTGGCCCAAAGTCCAGTCAAAAGGCTCTTACAATGGAGGAATGGGGTACTCCGAGTGGACCATGAGGTTGTGGGAGCCCAGAAAAGGCACTGACCCTGCTTTGGCAGTTAGAGAATGCTTCCTGGGTTGGGTGTTTGGGAGAAGTTTTCAGTGGAGTCTTTGAGGACAAAGAGAAGTTTGCTAGTCTAAAGGGATACAGGGGATATTGCAATTAGGGTAACCACAATTTGGAAGGCATGAAGCAAGAAATAGCAGAGTTTGGGTGGGGTGCTTGAGAGTGGAGAGTGGAAAGAAACTGGGCGAGGGGGCCAGTGGGGCCAATCCTGCCAGGCATGAAATACCGGATGGAAGAGTTGGAACGGTTCCACAGAGGTAAATAGGAGCCACAGGAGGTTCAAAACAGGGGAACTACTGCACGATCAGATCTGCATCCTAGAATGAGCCTTGGGGCATTGCCTCCTCTGTGTAGCACACCACACAGCGATACCGAGGAAGGGGCTGTGGGGTCTGGGAGGGGACCGGACAGAGGGTTGAAGTAGCTTTACAGAGCAGGTATAGCTCAGGCTGGGCCTCAAAGGAGGAGAGAAAGGATCTCTGGACAGTGACGTCTGGCCACCATCTGTCCCTGCACTGGCACAGATGCAGGGCTTGGTTAAGTGGCCCACAAAGGTGTCCTTTCTTGGAGAGGCGGGGGAAGGTTTGGGCCTTCCACTGTGCCTAGGCTGTGCCTCCAGCCACACCCCACTCAACTTCTCTTGCTCAAGGCCTCAGGGCTGCCTCAAACAGGGCCCTGCCTGAGGAGGCCCCCTCCTGCCTGGAAGGCGGCTGTTTGCCCCCAGTACCTACACCAGGCTTGCTTTCCCACGGTACTTTCTGGAAAGGCCCAGGGAAGGCCTGGGGCCCATCTCTCTGGTATCTCATTCCCTGTCACCCAGTGTCAGTGACATCAGGGCTGGCAGCTCAGCAGAACCCCCCCACCCCAAGACTACCCCCTGCCCTCATTTCTGGGAGGACAGCAAGCCCAGGGTGTTTGTTCTCTCCAAAATGCTCCCTCTAGCATCTTCCTAGTGGTGTGCTCTTGAGACCTCAGGCAGGGGAGGGGGCAGAATGGAGGAGGCACAGATGTTGCCTGCATCAAATAAACACACTGTCAACTGTATGCAACAGCTTCAAAGAATCTCAGACATGAAAGGGCTCCATATTCCAGGATTCTATTTACATCAAGTTCAGAAGCGGGCAAAATGAGTCCATGGCCAGAGAAGTCAGGAGAGCGGTTATTCTGGGTGGGAGACTGGAGGGGGTAGAAGGGAGCTTTTGAGGGACCTAGCAGAGTTCCACATGTGGATCGGAGTGCTGCTAACACGAATGTGTTCAGTTTGTGAAAATCCACATTTGATTCAGTGCAAATTCACATGTTTTATGTATTTCTCTATGTAAATAATATAACACTGTGATTAAAAGTTTAAGAATTAGTTGCAGTATTTTAATATATGTATGCATATGTAATGATGAACCTATGCCTGTCTATCTATTAATCTATCATCATCACTTAGCTCTGTGTATCTGTATGTTTGGGAGAATGTAGCAAATGCTTTTTCTTAATGCACAGCTGGGTTCTGTGCTAGAAAGCGGGTGGAGGGAGGTATGGACTATGGAGTAGGTCCTCTCGCCCTCCACTCATCCTGGACAGAGACCCACGGTCCTGGGGGAAAGGGAAGGGCTTTGAGGGCCCTCCAGCTGCAAAGATAAACAGTGGCTCTGGCCAGAGGTGATGACTACATCCCCTTCTCAGTTCCTGTGAAGTGGTACACAGAGGCAGAACAGGCTATAAGCCCTCAGGGCCAACCTACACACCCCTGAGGAAATATTTGCCTGTCCAACTCACAGACTGTGTCCCCCACTGGTTAGGACGTCCAGAGATAGACTGGAGGACACACTATCTTGTCCCAGTTATCAAGAACCTTCTGGAAGAGATCAGTCAGCATAGCCGACATCAATTCAAGGACAAATGAAGGGAGACAAACAGTTGGACATTTGCACACACATAGTCACAAATACACATGGACCCCCACACACCAGGCTGGACCCAGCTGTCAGGCACCCAGAGGAACTGCCAAACCCCAGGACCCAGACAGACACAAAGATACACACTTATCCTGCTGTTGGAGGGACTCATCCTGTCCTGGACTCAGAGAGCCTCGGGGACAGTGCTGGTGCTTGTGCTGGGTGACCTTTGTCAGATGACTAAAGGAGCGTGACACAGATACCTAAAGTGCTCCAGGGAGACACCCAGGTGGGGCATTGACATACACTGGTAGAATCAGACACACCCTCACTTCTTCCCTGGACAGCGTCTCAGTCTGGTGTGTCTTGGCTGGAAGGGGCTGGCTCCAAAGAGCTGTTGGAGAAACCGGAGAGGATTCTGGGAGGCGCAGGAGGTGCAGATAGAGTGCCAGACATGAGATCCTAATCTGGGGCCCTCTGCTCCACTAGGCAGACTCACGTGTCCCTGTTTGCCTCACCTCAGCCACCCCTGATGACACAAGCCTTTCACCGGCCTAGCCTTAGAAGCTAGCCAGGGTTCCTCAAAGGCCTGCTTTGCTTCTTACTCCCACCTTGAAAGGGCAGCAGCAGCTTTGTCAGGGACCCCAACCTCTCCCTGACCCCTCTGCTATCTCCCTCCTCCCTCCCACCCTCATCACATCCCCTGTCCTGACCTCATGTCTGCAGGGCCTGGGCGAGGGTAAGATAAGGAGGGCATTGCACGCAGCTCCCTCCTGGGTACTGACAGGAAGGGTGGACCAGGCCGCCAGCCTCGAGAGCGCCCATGACTCACCAGGTGGGCAGGGCCGAGGCTGGTGTCCGGGAGGAAAAGCCACTTCCTGTGGATAAGGCCAGAGGCCGGCCGTTTTTTTTGTATTACGGTTTATGCTTTTAGGGTTTTGTTTCAAGAAGTCCTTCACCACTCCTGTTACAAAGATATTCTCCAACAGTTTATTTGAGCAAAGTTAGGTTTGTTTGTTTGTTTGTTTGTTTTTTCACATTTAGGTCTGACTTTAATCCATGTGGAGTCTCCTTTTTATGAGATATTAGGTAGAGATCCAGTGGTAATTTTCCTCCATAAAGGGAGTGCATTTCCTTAACCCTATGAACAGTCGGTCCTTCCCTGTGAATCTGCGGTGTGTTAAGCTTTGTCTTTGTCCTTGCTTATCCCCTCTTGTCACTCGTTTGTTCTTGCCCTCTTACCATACTGTTTCCCTTCTAGCGGCTTTGTAGTATGTTCAGCATCGGGCAGGGCAAGCTCTCCCTCTTGATTCTTTTTTCACATTCACCTCGCCATTCATGAATCCAGATTCTTCTGTATATTTTAAAGTATATTAGGTTCCTCAAAAACATCCAGCCGGAATTAGAGATTTCAGTTCAATGAAGGACTCATGGACAAAATGACAGATGGGAGGAGGATGATATTTGTGATTTCTAAGCAAAAGGGACTTGCGATCTGTAATATATGAGGAATGCCTGCAAAGTAAGGAGAGAAAAACAGCAGCCCCATAAGGAAAATGGGCTAAGGGGATGAACTGGAAATTTGCAGAGGAAATATGAATAACTAGAGAGCATAAGAAGAGAGGTTCAAGCTCACTTGTAATCAGAGAAATGCAAATTAAAAAAAATAGTGAGATATTGCTTAATATCCATCAGACTGTCAGGTAACTGGGGAGCTGAGTAACACAAATGCCTGCAAGGATGTGAGCAGATGCTGCCCCACTGCAATGCCATCTAGCAGTGCTCCATTAGATTAAGTGCACGTATCCCTCAAGATCCCACTCTCCTGGCTTCCTCCTCACCCAGGTACTCCCACCGAGGCCCACCCAGGACTTCTATAGCAACGTTGTTTGTGATGGCAAAGGGAGAGTTTCTTTGGGTGGCCAGTACAGGGATTTGGGTGCAAAACGTGGCCGTGCTCACCATGGGGCACCAGGCAATAGTTCAAAGCAACAAGCCTGGAGGAGATAAAACTATGTTGTTAGATCTTAAAAACAAAACACTGAGTGGGAAAAGTAAGAAAGAAATATGGCCTCTAGCTCAATTCCACCCATGCAAATACCCCAAAACAGTGATACGTGTTTTTAAAAATTGAGGTAACATCACATAACATTAATGTTTAAAAGTACACGATCTACCACATTTAGCACATTCATAATGTTGTGCAACCACCACCTCTATTTCTAAAATAGGTCATCTCTCCAAAAGAAAATTTGTACCCATTAAGCAGTCACTCTTTGTCCATGTTTTACAAGAACACACATGGATAAAAGGACATGCATTAGAACAATTACCTGTGTGGGGAGGGAAATGGGACCAAAAGAGACCAAGTAAGTGAAATCTCTGTGCTTGAGGGTCAAAAAGAGATTTAAAAAAAATGTAAACTGGAGGTTCAGATTTCCTCAACTCAAGGCACCAAGGGAGCAGAGACCCTGGAAGAGAAAGACCTAAAGGAAGGCACCCCTCATTTCTTCCCACCCAGGCACAGGGTAGAATAGGCTGAAAGTGGTAATTGGGAAGGAGATGGTGAGGAGGAAACAGGCATCGTGAGGTGGGCACTGAGGGCATGGACGACAGCAGAGGTGGACCACTTGGGGGTGCACGGTGTGGCGTGGTTGTGGGGATGGAAGTGGAAAAGGCAGGAACCTGAGGGCTGTGTCAGGCCACACTCTCTGCTGGTCCCCTGGCTCTAGGACAGAGCAGGGCCTCATTTTCTGAGCAAGAAACTCAGACATGTGGTTTGCCAGAGATCTTTTTTGGGGGAATTTGAGAATTTATTTATATGAAAAGTCTTACCAAAGCATAAACATTCTGGGCCTTTGCACATGCTGCAGACTTAATTGGAATGTTCCCTCCAAGTTCCACTCCTGCTCTGTGTCTGCCTGGTGAACTCCAGCCACACTTCGAGGCACCTTCTTCAGGAAGATTTCTCCGACCAATGTCCTCCCCCCAACCCAGGGGTGATCACTCTTCCCTCACGTGAAGGTCACCCTCCATTTTCATGTCAATCTTCCTTCCACCCCACTTGGAGGGGTTTTTGCAGGGCAGGAGGCTGCCTTGTTCTTTACCAGGTACCCGATACCCCATGGGGCTCAGTGAATGTCAGGTCCATGGATGAAGCATGGATGACACATGGATGTTTAGTTATACCTGTGGGGACTTGGGTCCCCACTTGGGTTTCCACAGTTGTTTCTACTGGGTCTGTCTTGCCAGCACCGAATCATAGAGGTTTGAATCAAGGTGGCACCCAGACCCCTCCTCTGTTCTCCTGAGCTATCCCAGGAGGCTGGAACAAGCCTATTCTCTGCTGCCAGAGACCTAGGGGCCTGGGCCTGTGCCCTCAACACTCAGTCTGTATGGGCAATCAAGACCTCAGACCTCAGAAGGCAGAATGGAGACTAGAGGAATCAGGCTGCCACATCAGAAGGCTTTGTGACAGGGCCGAGGCACCTCCATCCACCGCAGCTGCCCTTGGTTGGCCAGAAGGATGGAGGCGCCATGTGCAATCCACCCCTCATCCCCTCCCCCAAGGCCAGATGGGGTTTGCTGCAATTGAGGCTCAGCTATAGGCCACTTTCAGACCTTCCATGGGCCCAAGGGATCCCCCTGGCAGCTTCATAGACCCTTTCTCTGAGCGGGGCATTCTTCCCAGACAAGAGGCCCGTCTGGGCCAGTCTGGGGGACCTGTTTGAGCCCCCAGTTGGGGAATGTGAGGGAAGGAACGGAATTTTTTAAATGGATGTACTTTAATTTTCTGTACGACCAGCTCCCAAAGTCGCTGCTCCCCTCCTGGCTTGGCAGCACTGCGCGCCTCGTGCTGTTGACCTTGGCTGCGGGTTTGCGGGGGCTGGAGCTCTCACACCATAAATTCCTGTCTTCTAGGAATCCAGCCTGGGAAAGAAAGGAAACACGAAGGAGAATATTTGATTAACATTTTTCCAACGTGACCACATCACAGAGACGTGTGGCCGGAATTCTCACCCTGGACTGGGCGGGGCGAGACTTGGCTCGTTTCCAGCTGTGGGAAGGGTGAGCTGGGCTGGATGCCCTTCTGGCCTGAAGGCAGACTTCATCTGGGCCGGCGTTGCCCCTCGGAATAGATGTCTCTTGGATGGAGCATGGCCAGGTCAGATACCTGGGGTCTGAGGGCTTGGTGGAGCTCAACTTTGATATCAGTGGCTCCGGGGTCTACGGCGCTGTCCTTGTTTTAACCATCTAATTCCCACTCTGGACAGATCCCACTTTGACCCCAGACTGAATTTTGACCCTGACTCTGGACTCAGACCTGGTCCAAGGTCTGTAATGATCTTTGACTGCAGTCCACAATCACTTCTGACCCAGACCCAGCCTGATTCTGGGCTTTCCCCTGTCACCGAGTCCTCACACGGAAATCCTTCGTGCCTCCTTCACTGTCCTCAAGCTCTGAGCCTTCATCCTCAGCTTGAGGCTAGCTTTATGGGACTGTCTTCAACCTCACATCACCAAGTCTCTGGCCATCTGCCTACTCTCCTCCCCAGCCCAACGTAAGAAAGGTCACTTTGACCTAGGTGCACCCACCTGTGCCTGGCTCTTTGCCCCTCCATCTGCTCTACAATTCAGCCCATCTACCACCTTTGTTTCCAGCACTTTTCATTTTTTTGGTCCCTTCTCATTGGCATTTAAACATTCCACTGACAGAAGAAGAAGAAAAACCTCCTTGAACCCTACTTCCACCTCTGGCTGCCCCTAATCTCTTGTCTCCTTGTCACAGTCAAACTCTCCAAAAAGCTGTCTGCGCAGTTGTTTCCACTCCTCACCTCCCTCTCACTCCTTAGCCCGGTCCCGTCAGCCCCATCCCCAAACCACGTAGCCCAAATGGCCTTCACCGAGTTTAGCAGTGACCCCATGGAGCCCAGCCAACTGGTACTGTTGCATTTTTTAACTTACTTACCATCTCAGAGGCATTCAACATTGAACAGCCCACTCCCCAAGATCTGATCCTTCTGGGCTCCTAGGACCCTCCTCTGCTCTCCTCAGTGCAGATTGGCAGAGTCATCTGTGCCTGGTGGTCCCTCGGTAATCTCAGTAGTCCAAACCTGGACTCCCCCTCTTCCCTGCAAACTGCTCACCATGCAGTGCTCATTGCCAAGCAAATCACACTGTTCCTGTTGTTAAAATCCAGGTCATTTTCCATACTCTGTCTTCCACCCTGTCTTAAGACCAACCCGTCGTTGTGCCCCAGAAATCTTACCTTATGAGTATCTCTCATCTTTGTCCATTTCCCCCTTTTCACCCCATTGCCACACCCGTCACCACGCCAGCATTGTCTTGTTAACTCCACTCACCCTCATCCACAACTCCTTGCCATCTCACCATTTCTCATCACCTTCTAAACCACGATGATCCCATCATCTGTACACCGTCTTACCCCAACACCCCATCACCACCACCCTCCTCCCCCTGAACCCCCAACGCCAGCCCAAGCTGCCATTACTTTTCATCCAGTTTCGTAGGCTAGTTTCCCAACTTGCATATCCTCATCTATTCCTGTCCTCTTCTAATCCACCTTGATCTTTAAAAAATGCCAATCTTATCACATCACTTGCATAACACCCACAGTAACTTCTTACTGCCTATAGAATAACATAAAAAATCCTTTCTGTGTCCACAGGGCCTTGTGTTTTCTGGCTCCAGTCTCCTGCACTGATCTCACAGCGGTCTCTCATTTCAGCTCCACCCCAGCCATCCTGGATGTACCCGCGTGTACCATGTTCCCCTCCCGGCCAGGGTTTGACGACTCTTTCCCCAGAGCCCTCTTTGCCTTATCTCTCTCTAGCTGTAACGTTTGCTCATCTGCTGGCTTAGCACCAATATCACCTTCCCCAGGAAGCCTTCTCTCATTCCCAGAGTTTGTCTGGGGTCCCCCATTAGGCTGTCATGGGACCAGAGGAGCACAAACCACATGAGTCATCATTTCCTGTCTCTGTGACTTTAAGCTTAGAAGCCCCCAGAAGGAGAGACTGTGTCTGGGGGCCTACTACTGTTTTTTCTGTTTCCTGCACACCACAGAAATTCAAAATGAGTTTTAGAGTGAATGAGCATAAAGAGAGTGCCTAAATGTGTACAGGTTCCCTACTGGATTGTGAGCTTCAGGTGGGCGGGTCCTTGGATTACTTCCCTTTGTGTTCCCAGGGACTAGGAGAGGACCAGGTACAGGGAGGGGATGTGAGAGTTGGCTGAACTAATGCATTAATAAAAAGCAGAAGTGGCATTTGGACTGGGAAGGAGGAGGAGCTGCTCTCCTAGAAGTTGGGCCTGATGGACACGGAATGGTGGATGGGGAGGGAGTCTAGACACTTGAGCATTTCTCCTTTGCAGAAACCAGGAGGTGAAATGGGAAAGTGAAATGGGCCTGGAGGGCAGCCTGGGGAAAGGAAGAGTAGGTTAGGGGAGCTGGGAACACCCGTCACAGCACCATGATGTGGAGAGGGCCCTCATTCGACCAAGGAGTTCTGAGGCCCAGAGAGGGTTGATAGCTTGCCCCGGGTCACACAGTGGCTGCTGGCAGAGCTGAACCCTGGACCAGGACCCTACTGTGGGACACGGGCTCAGCCCCCAGAAGATTATACCTCCCTTGGCTTTGGCCTTCACTTCCTGCACTCACATAATCACCCCTGGGAGCCCACCTGGCTCTCTTGGAGCCGCTTTCCCCCTCCACAACCAGCTTACAGTCCCTCCTACCCTAAATCCACTTCAGCCCTCCAGAGCTGCCTCTATCACTGATCTCACATTCTCCTGAACCCTCTAACCTCCTCACCCAGCCCGAACAAGCCCTGCCACCCTCATCACACACTTGATCCTTGATTCCTCTGTAGCATTAGCTTCCATTTTCCTGCGTCTCACAAGCCATCCTTTTAATCCCTGCTGTGAACCCTGTCCTGTATTGGGATTAACCTCCCCCCACCCCACCTCATCTATAAATTGATGTAGCACCCATTAAAATGTGGGCAGGGAAGGCAAGAGTTGGAGGGGTTTCTTCTTACAACATCACCAGATGATGCTATATTTCTTTTGAAAAAATATATGGGTGACTGGTTTTTTGTTTGTTGTTTGTTTGTTTGTTTGTTTTTTAGAAATTTAGGATAAGAGGAGAAATGAAATAGAGCAAGACCTGCAGATATTGGTATTAAGAGCAGAATTTACTATGTGTTTACTATGTGTTGGGCCCATGCTAAGTGTCTCATGGACATTATCTCACCACATGCTCACTACAGCCCCATGTGAGGTTGTCTCTGGGGGAGTCGCTCCCACCACCTTCACCTCATATTTTGATTTAAAGGGACTTCACCTAGAGGACATTCCTGTCTTCTCTCTACTCTTGTTTCTCCTCCCCCAGGACATCTATGTTTTCTGCTGTGCTCTGTAGTAATTTTATGGGGGAAGGCTCTGCCTGGCAGAGATAGAGGGAAGACGTGGGGTGTCTGGTCTACCTATTACCAGGGTCCAAGTCTATTTAAGTCAGAGATGAGGGTAAGGATGCCCTTTGTTTCTTGGTTTGTTTTACCAGTCGTCATATTTTTCATTTCTTTTTCTTGCTTTATTGCCATGGCTACTCCCCCCACTGCAATGTGCAATGCTGAATACCAGTAAAGGCAGTGGACAGAAATCTATAGTAATAAGGCTAATGTTTATTTCTGTCAAGCTGATTCTCTCTCTCTCTCTCTCTCTCTCTCTCTCTCTCTCTCTCTCTCTTTCTCTCTCCCTCTCTCAATATGTTCTGAATTTGTGAGTGGGATGTCTTTTACAGTTCTCCTAACACTTCTTTTTACAGATGAAGAACTGTGTGGTAATTTGCCCAAGGTCGCACATTTATTAAATGGTAGTTCTCATATAAATCCCAGTCAGTTTGACTTCAAAGTTTATAATTTTAACCATTATGCTATAAAGCATTCAACAAAACATATTCCAAAGAAACAATAACTTAACAGTGTGGTACTAGAGTAAGATCAGAAATACACACCATTGGAATAGATACAAAGGAGCAATTATATATAAGAACCAATTATACATAAAATTCAATACATGATAAAGCAAGTATCATAAAATTAATTGGAAAGTCAGCAATTCGGGGTCGCATAAAATTAGCTAACACTTTATATTTAACATTAAACGATCTCCTGGCAGATGACAGAGTTAAAACTTATGTAAATAAGTAAAAATTCTATAGTAGCTAGTAGGAAATATTGAAATCTTTCTTGCCCTCTGGAAAAGCATTTATAAGTTTTCCTTGACTTCCTTAACTTTTCTTAAACTTCCTGAGGGGTTTATAAGTTTCTAAACAATAGAAGAAATCACAAGGGAAAGGTTTATCTTTTTGCCTATAGAATAGGGAGTGTGTGGGGAAGGGAAAGAAGAAGCATTTCCTAAGAAGTGCCCGTGGGAGACAAAACCACAGTGACCAGCAGTGTAAATGATCTTTGAAGACTGAGAAATAGACACCAACATGCTTTTGCCATGTTACTGGTCCCTGGAATCCCCTGATAGCCCTTGGATGCTAACATGGGCCACACCCCAGGGCACACTCACGTCCTTAGCTGTGCACTAGATCCCTAGTTTGCACGCACACACCCTTGCATTTCCATAGACACATCTCTTGGCTTCACTTACCCCATCGGTCTCCCACAAATATGCTCCCTTGGGGAGTTGCCGAGATGTTCATACACGTGAAGGCATGTGCACACCCTCTGGAAAGATGCAGCCAGTGGCTGGGCACAGGCCAGGACTTTATCTGTCTGCACAGCCTGGGCCACTCTGGGTGGCCACTTCATACCAGAGCATGGCAGCTGAGGGCCTTGCCAGACCCACCAGACAGTGAGGCCTGAGGTTGACCTAGACTGACCTAGGGGGAGCCTTGGGCCCAGCTTACCCACTGCTCTGCTCCGGATCCTGCTGTCCTCTGTACCCTGGCCCTGGGCCCGCTTCCAGCCCAAGTGGTACCACGCATCTGCACCTGCTCTGAACACTGTCTACTGGCCCTGAAGGTTGAGTGAGTTGTTCCAGGCAAGGGCACAAGGTCCTGTCATCCCCTTCACCTGCAGATTCAGCTCTGTTCCCCAAGCCTACCACCTTCTCAGGAGATGCCAGGGAGCAGTGCTGACCTCCCTCTCTGTTCCCAGGGTCTGCTCTCGCCCACTCCACACTCCCTTTACTCCCTTGCATTTGGTCCAGCCCTTACCCCCAACATCTGCCTGAGTTCAACCCCCAGACCAAGACTTTTCCCTAGAACTTGAGTTCTGCCCCAAGCTTTGTCTGGTGCTTGACTTAGCCCTGCCCCATCTCCAGGCCAGACCCTCTGCCTTACTTCCAAGGAATCTACCCAGAGCTGAGCATGACACCTGGCACTGAGTAGGCCAGCAATCGATATTTGCCGCATGAAACAATTCCTCAATATTCTTCTCAAATATTCCTGTGATTTCCTTGACCCAGCTCTCTTCCTTGTTGTTAGAGGTAGACTGCTTTGGGCCAGGAGATGAGAACTTGCTTGATGCAATTCTGTTCCTGACCCAAGCCCTCCATGCACATATGCAATCCTGTTTGCCTCTCTCTTCCTTGGAAGGGTGCATCCTTTCTAATTCAGAGTGCCTCCTCCTGGAAACACAGAGTAGAGCTCCAGCACCATGAGGTACCCTAGACATTGCCCTTTCTGTTGTCTTGAGGTTTTCTGGAGTTTCCTATAGGCCTGGCTCACCCTGGGCTGTAGCCACTCTGTTCCACTTGCCAGCCCCGGGCTTCCCACCCAAACCCTCTCATGTTGGGCATCTTTGTGCCCCCTCTGGTGTATACATTTCACTTTCAGGGCTTGACTCCAGGTTTCAGGGTTGCTTCTCGCCCCCTAAGCAGGTGGTCTCTCTGAGCAGGAGGAAATGTATCAATGCTACATGGCACATTGAACTCACCCCTTTCTCAGCCGACCCTTGCTTCCCCTGCCTGTCTTCCTGCAAACATGCGGTTCAAAATAAATGAGGCTATGAAGTGGAAGGTTAATTTTGTGGTTCAAAATTTCTTTGAATTTTATAATGGGTGTTAACACAGGTAGGACTCATGTCTCCAGATACTCCTCTGAGGCCCTCCTAGCCTTGCTCTTTGGTGAACTGGAAAGAAAGCCAAGCCTCTTTGTCTCTGACCTTGAAGAGCAGCTGAGCCTTTAGCCCCAACCCTCTGTCTGGCCATGCTCACAATAGGACAGAGAGCCCTGGAGAGCAGCCTGGTGTTGGAGAGATACCTCTACTCATTGGTGATGCCAACACTTGACTGGAATGGGTGTCCCCAAACTGGATGGTTAGTGCATTCCCTCACCCAGGCACCCCTCTGACAAGGGACAAGGCTACATGGGGGGTTTATCTGGGCTTTAAATACACTGACTTTTCTAGAGACTTGCCCTGAAACTTCAATTTCATGAGCCTTTGCTCCAGCCCCCAACCAGACAAGTAGTCAGCTCTTGGGCACCCAGCCTCTGGCTGCTCAATTTGAAGTCTTCGTGGAGGGAAGGACATGTTTTTAAAACACACAAAAACCCATCCTGTCTGAAGTGAACATTTTCTCCTGCTTGTTCAACATCACCATTTACATTCCTGGGCCGGTCGGCGGCCAAGATATTTATAGCATTACCCTGGCACTCCATCTTGCCTAATTGGCGCAGCCTGACGGGGCCCCTATTCGTCATGGTAAGTGGGCCTTTCACCAGCTTCCAGCTGGCTCTGGGCCGACCTGGACATTCCCAGGCCTGGTGGGAGGCGTTCCCCCACCTAGCCTATTCCTGGTGCCCCTCACTCAGACGCTCTGTACCGTCCAGCCTAAGGTGACTGTGGATTACTGCCAGCATCTCCCCAGACATTCCCAGGCCCCCACACTGCTGTCGAGCTTCCTGTCACCCCTCACTCCAACCTTCAAACTTACAAAGGTGGCCCTATCATTCATTCCACTGCTTAATAACTTCATGGGTTCCCTTCCCTGCAGGATGAAGCCTCAACTCCTTCATCAGCCCCCAAAAGGCCATCACTGTCGACTCCATGACATCTCTGGCCAGCTCTCTTTCTCCTCTCTGGCCACAGTGAGTTACTTACAATTTCCCACAGGGAAGAGATGCTCCAGACCTTTGTATAGGCTCTTTTCTCTGCCGGCACACTCTGACCCCTCTCTCAACCTGCTTAACCTCTATTCCTCCTCTGGGATCTGCCTTAGCTGCCCTCTCCTATATGAAGCCTGTTTATGGCCTTCTCCCTCAACACCTCCCCAGAAGGTCTGGGGTCTTCCCATCAAACTCTCAGAGAAACCCTGAGCTTCCTCACCACAGCCTTTAGCACATTCATCACATTGGATTGTCCTTGCTTGAACTTGAACTCTCCAGGGCCAAGGGCGGGGCTTCTGCTTGCTCCCTGGTGGTTACAGAACAAAACTCAGCACTTCTGATAAATCCATTTATTACTTAGTCCCTTGGGTCCTAAAGATTAAATGGTTTTTGTTCCCCAAATACCGTATTTCATCAATTCCCAAAAAGCACTGTTTTCACATTTTGAAATTAGGTAGCGTGTCATAATTTAATTGTCATGGTTTTTACCTTTCTTAATGGACCATAAAACAATGGTGCATCTTCCATTCGACGACCTCTAAGACTTGACAAAATATGGTAATGACTCTGATTATAGTATGTCACTGAGACCACACAGTGGTAGGAAGGTCAAACCTCCGATTTGACTGGCTCTGCTGTCTTCTGGCTGTGTGATACTGGTCAACTAAGCCTAGCTTCTGAGCTTTGGTTTCCACATCTGAAAAATGGGGAGCACTGATACTACCTACCTCATTTGATGGTCAAGATGATTGTATTCAAAATGAGAGAGAACTGGAAATGCTCAACATGCAATAGCTCCTGTTATTATTTCAGTGGTTAATACATTCAACAGAGATTTGAGTGCCAACAGAGAGCACAGTCGTGAGCAAGGCTGACATGGCTCTGCCCTCGCGGATCTTATGGTTTGATTGCAGAGACAAAAGGTAAATATATAATTATAAATTAAGGTAAATTTCTATAAAGAAGACAAACAAGGGGCCCTAAGAGAATGGCCTGGGGGAGATCTAGTTTGGAGTGGTGAAGAAAGTGAGCTACAACCAGAGACCCAAAAGACAAGAGACCACCTGGGTGAAGAACTACACTGGAAGAGCTTCCATGTGGAGAGAACAGCATGGGCATTTTAAGCCAATTCCTCTGGCTCTGTGGGGGAGCAGGCTAGAATGGGCAAAAGGGAGGCAGGCAGGATGTTGGCATTATTGTCCAGGGGAGAGCGGGTGGTGGCTTGGACACAGAGGTGGCAGCGAGAATAGAGGGGATTAGATTGGGGATTTACTTTGGAGGTAGAATTGACAGGTCTTGGCAATGGAATGATGTGGGTGGTGAGGAGAGGGAGGATCCAAGGATGCCTCCCAGTTTTCTGGCCTGAGTAACCGGGTGGACGATGGTGCCATTTCCTGAGATGGGGAAGACACAGGGAGGAGCAGGCTGGGGAGGAAATCAAGAGTTTACTCTTGGACGTATTAAGCTTGAGCTGTTACTTGCCTTGCCTGGCTAATTGCTGACAGAGGTCTTTGGGCCTCAGAACTGCAGGCAGGACAGAAAGAGGGGTGTCTCTGGGCCAGAAACTGCCCTGCCCTCATTAGCTGTTTCGAAGAGCTGAAATTGCTCAAGCATCATTTACCATCCCTTCTCAGTGCCAGAGGCCAAGGAGCCCTTCCAGTCCTTAGCAGGGTAAGAACTGATCTGCATCAGCCTCTTCATTCTAAAGCAAAAAAGGATTGTGCCTGGTCCACAGGCTCAGTAGGGAGGTGTCTACATCTCTGTTGGGACCTCCGCATCCACTGTGAGCTGCAGGATCTGACCTGCCACTTCTCTGTCTCCCAGTCCAGCCCCTACCTGCATAACCTGGATAATCTCTGCAGAATTTTTTAGAAATGCGGACTCCAGTTTGACTTCTATCTCTTTCAATCCACACCTATTGGTTATGAGCTGGGTGACCTACAGTAAGAGTTCTGCCTCTGTGAAATGGGACTGATTACATCAGTGTCCCCTCAGGGGTGCTGTAAGCATTCACTGAGCTAATATGTGTAGGAGTTTCACATCTAGGCTGCTGGAAGCAAGTGTACAAGTTGCTGTCCTTTTTTATTATTATGCAACCCCTCCCTCAAGCTTACTGTAATGCCCCAAGTGTGAAATCCCCAAGCCAGGACCCCCAGAGCCTTGACTTCTTTCCCTGGCTTCCCCTCAGTGGTACCCCAACAAAGCTTTGATGGTGGAATTCCAAGCAGTGTCAATCAATGGGAAGGGGGTGGCACTGAATCACCCCTGTTGGCATGTGGTGGCCTCTTGATCATGCAGGCAGTGTTGGACTTGTCTGGTAACTGGGACGGGAGCTGGCAGGGTCCGAAGAATGGGGGACAATGGGCCCTTGTCTTTGCTGAGCTTTTCTCCTTCCAAGACGCTTCAACCCCTAGACAAATATGACCTCATTCCTCCTCAAGGCTCCAGGGCAAGAGTAGAAACAGGCTTGGGCTTGGATCCCATTCCAACCCACCCCATTTCACAGACTGGAAAACAAAGTCATTGGGGAACAAGAAGACAATAAGGCACTGAGGTTCTGACCCTAGAAAACAGGCTTGAATTCATGTTCTTCTGGGTCATGAACTCGACAGATAGTGGGCAAGCTTCTGGGTCAGACCACTGTGATTGGATCCTAGCCCTGCCACTCACAACTACGTACCTTGAGCAACTCAATCAGCTTCTCTGAGCCTCAGTTTTCACATCTGATCAGGGTCCTGACAGTCTCCTCCTGGAAGGGTTGTATTGTTTTTGGACATCACTGACTAAGAACAGGTCAAGACCAGCTTTTTTGAAGTGCAAGTGCCTGCACCTTGACCTGAGGGGTTATCTTCTGGGGCAGACAGGTTTGCTTGCTGATAGGAATTAGGACCCACTTAACCCAATCCTTCAGGGAGCACAAATGCCCCTACCTTCTATCCCCTGCTAGAAGTCTTGCAACAGGAAAATGGGGTAAGGGCCTGGTATATCCTTTTGACCAATTTCTAAAAGACATTTTCCGACTCTGGCCATGATGGCTCTCACACCTCTGTCCATGGCAGCCTGGACTTCCTATGCTGCTCCCCTTTACCCCCAGCCCAGAGAGTCTTTTTCCAGCCTTGTCTCTACCCCCAGCCCTACCTATGAACACCATCTGCACCCTGCCTCCTTTGTAAAGGAGATCATGATAACCCACAAAGACACACGAGCCCCAGGTGACAGCAGGGACCTCTGGGCTAGCACAGGGTAGGCAGAGGGTCGGTGCTTATAAAATGGTAGCCTTATGATTGATGTCAATAAGCATTCTCAAAGGTCATTTAGAACAATCTCCAACTTATAGATAGAGAAAACAAGGTCCAGAGACAATCAGTTTTCAGGGTGATCCAGAACCTGGCCTTTGGGTTCCATGTACGGGTTTCTCAGAGATGGCCACTCCCTGCATGGCTGGTGTCTAAAGGGCTGTCCCTGGGTGTGTTCAGCCCAGAGACCCAGGTGAGAGAGGTGGGTGAGTAGGGCTGGGGCCCTCTGGAGGTGGCTCAAGCTCTGGCCCTTTCCTTGGCCCCAGCCTCCACCATGGCTGCATTCCCACTGAGATAAACAAGGGATCAGTGGGAGCAAAATGAATGAAGTAACAGGGAAGATATGAGCAGCCGCACCCAGCCCCTGGCCCACCCGCCTCCTGCCTGACAAGAAGGGCTTTGGAAGAGGCAAGGCCCCCACCAGCCTCAGCCGGTGCCAGGCACCCAGGGAGCTCACATCAGACCAAGCCTCGCTGATCACCAGGCTCCAGATGCAAGCCCCTGGGTCTTCCTTGGGCTCTATCCCTGAGCCTGACCCTCTTCCATGGCCTCCTCAGCCCCCAGCCCTCACTGAGCTGGGATTATTTCAAATCAGGAGTCTTGGTGATCTGGGGAACAATTCTCTTCCATATGCAAACTCACTGAGCCTCCCTCCCCTAGGGGTTTGCCACCCCTGGCTCCTTGGTCCATAGCCTATCCACATCTCTGGGCCCCCACTGAGCTTCTGCCAGTGAGTGATGGAAAGCTGTTTATTCCCAGGGCCTCACCAACCCCAGTGCCAGCTCCTTGGCCCTGAGTTTTTGGCCATCCTGATCTCTCTCAGTGGAGCCCTGGGACTCTGGAGGCATCTCCAGGGGCAGATGTGAGGCTGGCATTGCTGACCCAGCTTGGACACCAACCCAGGCACCTTCCCCTGCTGAGAGGCAGACAAAGAGCAAGTATCAGCTGGACAGGGCTCCACCCACTGGCTGTAGGGCCAGGCTTCCTGCTGCAGGAATCCATGGCCTGAGGCTTGACCAGGGACCCCTGAAGCTTGGGACCTCCTTGCCTTGGGAGGTGGAGATGGAGGTAAATAAGCCCCTCTGCCTGCTGGGAAGCATGCAGAGTGTCCATAAGGGCCCTGGCACAGACAGAGTATGGCGTGGACTCCCCAGAGCCTGCCCACCTAGCTCACCCTGGGCCTCAGCTACTTTCTGCAAATGGCCCCCAATCTGTCCCAGGTCCTGACCAGGTTGTCTCCCTCTTCCCTCAGATTTCTCTGCCACCAAACCAGTGGGAGCTGTGAAGCTACAGGTCTAGAATCTATACTTTAACAACACCTCAGGTAATCCAGGCCACACCTGGAGAGGTGCTACCCTGGTCTCTTTTCTGGTTAGCCACGCCCTCCTGGCTTCCAGAATGTTCTATGCTTGTTGAGCTTCACTCATCCCTGGCTCTCTGGTCCTCAGGCCTAATTTTCCAGCAGATTTCCTGCCACCCTACCCCATGCACCCTCTGCTCTGACCACTGAGAGCCACACATCTGCTTCCCCGGCACAAAATAACCTTCCCTCTTCTATGTGCTGGTCTCTCGGTCTGGAATGTTTGTTCAACATCCTCCTTTCTACCCGAGATAGCTCTGCTTGGCTCACAGACCAGCTGCATGTCACTCTGAGAGGTCTTCCCTGACCTCTGCCCTGTCTGTGCTTCTCCTTCATTCTGACAAATCTTTTAGTTGCATTCATTACCCTGTACCAAACTCCACTCCCCTCCTGGCTGGGGCTGTGCCCAACCCTCCAGCAAAGGGCCAGGCAGGGACTGCTGGGCAGACTTGCAGTGACACACGTGCCCACACTCAGACGTCTCAGGGGCTGCTGAATTCGTTATGTACTTGGTTCTCTCCTTACCATTTTCCAAAGACAACAGCGTTCCAGGCGGGGGAATTGACTTGCTCAGACTGACTCCACCGAGATGGTGGCACTGGCCTTGTTACTGACCTCTGTGGTCCCTCCTTGCATTAGTGGCCTCACAACTGGGACCATAGTCTTGGATAGTGGCTTGGACACAGGCTCGCCCAGTCCCCAGGCCCCAGACAGGCCGTGGTGGGACATGCTGCAGAAGAAAAAAAAATTCTCAGATCAAGGGCTTGCCCAGAGCCAAGGCCCAGAGCCAGGGGTCTAGACATCACCAGCCAGAATGAGAGGGTGGAACAAAGCAGCCCAGGACGCAGAGTGGCCTTACACGTGGGCACACTGTGAACATAGGTGGTAAGACTCGCCAGCTCTCACTCAAACCGGGGGCTCAGGGGTCCTCTAATCAGCAGTCCATCTCCCCCAGGGGCTGCCAGTTCCTGGGGCTGCTCCCTTAGGAATTGCCAGGCAGGGGCTCCGTCTCAGAGTTGAAGCTAAACACACCCGACCGTAGCAGACAGACGTGGGAGGCGCCCCAAAGAGGCCAGCACTGTTTGAGCAGAGCAGCGATGAGGTGACCTCTGACTCCCTGCCAGGAAGCCACTTAGCAGCAGCCGCTGGCGCACCGGAGACACCCAATCTGTCAGCACAAGCCACGTGACGGGCTGGTGTCCAGTCATGGCCTCTGGGAGAGACAACAGAGTGCAGCCAGACACTGTTCAGGGCCCTGGCGCAGAGGCAGGAGGGGGCTGAGGTCACCATCCCAAAGGAGCCCCCTTGCTTGGTGGTAAGCTCCGGGTCCTCAAAGCTAGCTTTAACCATGTTCCATCTGCAATCCCAGGCTGCCACACCTTCTGCTTCGTCTGTCCAAGGAGTGCCTTGCAGGTTTGCCCTGAGCACCAGGGTCAAGGTCCTAAACCTGTGCCTCGTCCACTTACCCACTGTGCAGTGGCTGTGGGCAGATGCCCTCGCAGCTGACCACATTTCTGCTCCATAAAATGGCCTAAAATGAAGGATGATCACCAAGTAATACATAAGAGGTGCTTATTCGAGCAGGCAGGAGAGAGAAGTTGAGGTATTTATCCCCAGGTCTTTCCATGCCTGGTCATAGCTCTAACAGTGGCTGTCCTCTAGGGTCTCAGCTCCTGGAGTGGGATTAGGGGGCCTATTGCATGGTGCCAGGTCTTGCTGTACCCTGGTAACACCCTCCCTTCCTGTGCTCCTCCAGGCTTACGAGCGGGCAGATCACAAGTGGGCCTTAGCATTTTTCCCTGGCTCCCTTGCTCCCTTGCTCCCACTCCCACCTCTTTCTGCACATACACCCTTCTTTAAAGTCACTTCTGCTAATCCTCTTGGGTATATCAGTAACCCCGCTCCCTATACCCTCCTGATGCACACTCCACCACAGGATCTGGTGGTCAGCGGCTGCTTGACAAATGATGTTTTCCCCCAATAACTGCCCACCCCCACGAAGTTGGGAAATGGGTCCTATAGTCTGAGACTCCCCCAACCCATAGGTACAGGCTTTCACCTCAGTTTCCCTACCAGGACAAAAGTCCAGGCTGAACTCCCATTTCACTTCCTTGGCTCAGGACTACTCATGCTGGTACCTCCCCTCTCTACACCCCAACCCCAGTAAGTTGAATGTGTCTACCACTGACTTGCCTAACCACCCTTCCAATCCATGTACATCACCGAGCAGGACTATTCTTTGCAGCTGCCCCACCTCCACTCCAAGCACTGCCTCCAAGCCTTGCCTAATCTGTCTTATCTGTTCCAGGCCTGCCATAGCCTCACCCTGGCATGGCCCAAAGCTTGACTGGTGAGTGGGTTCCACACCCTTCCAGATCCCCCAGAGGCCCTATATGTTCCCATCTGGTCCAACAGGCTGGAGAGGCAAAGGGGCTGGGCCGTAGAGGCTTTCAATGCCAAAATGGGGGGCTCAAGTTTTAGCCTAAAGAGAGTGGCTTACTTTACATATTCTGGATGTAGGTTCTTTATCTGATTTATGTACTGCAAACATCTCCTGGTCTATAGTTTGCTTTTTCTCTTTCCTAGTGGTGTGTTTCCCTTCTTTTCTTTTTACATCAAAGAATTAAATGTGCAGATCTTAAGTACACAATGTAATCTTTGTTTTGAAAAATGCATACGTTACAAACTTATAACTGACAAATAGGTCCTGGATATAAAATGCACAGTATAGTGACTATAGACAACAATATTGTACTATAATCATCGAACTTGCTAGGAATCTAGATCTTAATTTATTCCAACCACAAATAAGAAATGATAATTATGGGATGTAATGGAGGTGCTAACTATTCATACGATGGCAATCCTCTTATAATATATAAATGCATCAAATCTGCATGTTGTACACCTTACATTTACACAATGTTATAGTCAAGTATATTTTAATGAAAAAAGAAAACATCTTCAAAAAAAGAAAAGAAAAATGCATACACTAAAGTAATCCCACACTTCTCAGGACACACAACGTTTCCATCGCTCCAGAAAGTTCCCTCGCTCCCTTATCCAGTCACTCAGAAACCCCTGGTCTGATTCGTATCACCTTAGATTAATTTTGCCTTTTATGGGGTCTTTTGATGAGTAGAAGTTTAATTTTTATAAAATTATATTCATCTTTCATGATTAGTGCTTTTTGTGCCACTTTAAAATATAAATTTTGCCCACTTGCAAATAATAGAGATATTCTCCTACAATTTCTTCATAGTTTTAGCCTTCATATTTAGATTTATGCTCCATCTTGAACTAGTTTTTATGAGGTAGGGATCAAGGTTTAATTTTTTCAACATACAGATATCCAGGTGCTCCAAGCATCATTTATTGAAGAGTCTTTCTTCTAGCACAGAATTGCATCTGTGCCTTTGTCATAAATTAAGTAACCACACAGGAAATGTCTGTTTCTAGGTCTTGTTCTGTTCCATTTGGATTTCTTTCTATCAACAATTAAACACGCCCAAGTCCCTAAAAAGCCCCAATCCTTCCTTAACTCCATAGTCTCCTCCCAACTCTCTTCTATGTCAAAGCAGAGTTGTTCTAAGAATTGTTTCCACTCTTTACTTTTCACTTTCTTCACAATCCCCTCCAGTCCGTCTTCTGTCACCCCTATTCCACCAAAACAGTTCGCTCCAGTTTCCCAATGACCTTTCTGTTGGTAAATCCAATGGGTCTTTTTTATTCTTCCCTTTAGTCTGTGTCACCACAGCATTTGACACTAGTTTCAATTTCTCATTCCATGAATTCCTTTTCCCTTTTCTTCTGTGATCCACACTCATGATTTTCTACCTATTTCTCCAGCTACTCCCCATCTCTCGCTACTCTCGCTTTTCCACCTCTTAAAGTTGAGACCTTCGAGGCTCAGCCCTAGGTCCTCTTCTCTCTCATGCCACATGCCCTGCTCTGAGGAGTTTCTCTTCTCCTATGATTTCAGTTAGCATCTACAGTGAGGGTGATCAACTCTGGCTGTGCATCAGAACCCCTTGGGGGCTTTAGAAAAGTTCTAATACCAAGCAGAATCCTCGGATTCTATTGGTCTAGGGGTGGGGCCCAGGCATCATCAGCATTTTTAAAAACTTTCCAGTTTTCATTCTAATATGCATTCTAATATTTCATTCTAATATTCTCTAATGCTAAGCATCACTGGGAATGATGCTGGTAGTGCCCAAACCCTTCACTCCAGCCTGTCCACACTGTCCCCCAGCACCACGAACTCACCATCTCCAAATCTGAGCTCACCTTTCTCTCCTTTCCAAACTCAAAGCCCAGCAGCATATACCTGAGCTAGAAACACAGGGGTTATTTTTGATTCCTCACCCTTTCTTGCCTCAGATATCTTCAGGTCCAGCCAATTACCTTCTAAATTACTCCAGAGACAATCCACTTTTCTCTGTCCCAGGGCCTACTGTGAGTTGGGCATCAGGGACACAGGGGTGAGCAAGGCAGACTCTATTGCTGCCTTTATGGGACTTAAAAAAGGTGAGCGAGTGTGGGAGTGAGTGAATGAACAAACGATCATGTATTTAATCTTCTGGCCATGGTCCTGGACATCATCCCAAGCTTCCCTGGTTGCCTGTTGTAATTTGCATGTATGTTTGTTTTTCACAGCTTTATTGAGGTTCAGTTGTCACACATTAACAGCAGCTATTGAAATGTACAATTTGATGTTTTGACATATGTATACAACCATGAAATCATCATCGCTTTTAAGGTAATGAATACGTCCATTACCCTCAAAAGTTTCTTCCTGCCCCTTAGTAATACCTCCCGCCGCCTCCCAGAGTGTTCCCCAAACAACTCACTATAGATTCATTTGCATTTTCTAGGATTACATATACTCTTTCCTTGTCTGGCTGTTTTCATTCTGAATGATTATTTTGAGATGCATCCACACTGTAGCATGCAGCAATAGTTCATTCTTTTTCATTGCTGAGTTGTATTGTCCTGTATGATATACCTCAATTTGTTCATCCATTCATCCACTGATGGACAGTTAGGTTGTTTTCAGTTTGGGGCTCTTACAAATAAAGCTTCTATGAATACTCATGCATCATTTTCGTGTGTGAGGATAGATATTTTCATTTTCCTTGGGAAATACCTGGAAGTAGAATGGCTGGGTCATGTGGTAGGTATATATTTAGCATTTTCAGGAACTGCCACACTATTTTCCAAAGGGTTGCCCAGTTTTACACTTCGCTAGCTGTGATTGGAAGTCCCAGTTTTTGCCTATTTTTAGTTCTAAAATTCCTGCATGTTTTCTAGATACAAGTCCTTTGTTGGATAGTTGTTTTACAAAAATTCCATTCTATGCCTTGCCTTTTATCATTTTCTTAATATTCTTAGAAGAGCTAAAGTTTTTCATTTTAATGAAGTTTCAATTCATTGATTTTTTTTATTGTTTGTGCTTTCTGTATTGTTTTTCGGAAATATTTGCCGAACCTAAGGTAATTAAGAATTTCTCCTTATGTTTTCTAGAAGTTTCATAGTTCTAGTTATGATAGGTGGGTCTGTTATCTATTTGGAATTAATTTTTGTGTATGCTGTAATGGAGGGTAGCTCCCACCTGTCTTACTCTTCTTCCAACCCACTCTCCTCACTAAAGGATGGTCTTGCCAAAATATAAACCTTACTGTGTCATTCTCAGGCTTAAACTATCACCCTCAAGGCAAACCCCAACCTCCTTAGTTTTACAGATGTCTCAGCTCACAGGCAGCCCCAGTCAACCACTGACCTTCATCTACCTGTTCTATGAACACCACAAACCATTTTTCAAACATACGTAACATCACTCTTTTGTTTCTGGGTTTTGCACATGCTGTTTCTTCTACCTGGAAGCACCACCCCCACCCCCATCCTCTCTGTTACCATAAACTTCTGGTGTTTCTTATTGGCCCTTCAGGAATTAGCTAAGATATTGTTCCCGCCTCTGGGAGCCTTGAACACCTGCTGACAACTGCTGACAACAGAATCTGTTTTTCTCTCATCAAACTCGCTCAGGGCAAGGACAGGTATCCCCTCATTCAGGACCTCAGTCAAGATGTTTAACAGCCTTTACCACCACTCCAGAACATACCAGCTGAAAATCAGCCTGGCCTTTACCTGTGCCCTCCATGGCCGAGAGGAGGCCCAGCCGGGCTGCAGAGTAAATGACCTTGAGCATTTACCCCTGCACATCTTGTCCTCCACCTGGACATTTTGCTTCCAGGGCACACTGACCTCATGTCTATTCCCTTGGAGGTGGAGGGGGGTGGGCAGTGTGTCCTTGGGAAAAGGAGGATCTGGGCTAGAGATGGAAAGAGGAGAGGGAAGCAGAAGATGAGGTTTTGGCAATGCAAGTTCTGGAAGTTGAGGATAGACGGGTCTGGACCACTAGATAGGGTGAAATCAGGGCACAGAAGGGCAGCCCCCAGTCAGGGTCTGTGGCCTCCCAGGAGCTGCCTTGTGGGGCCACGGGCCCCCGGGGAAGCTATAGGACTTTTGCGCGGTCCGGCCAGGCAAGGGGGTGAATCTCAGGTCACCCCACGCCTCTCACCGCTTTCTCAAACAGCCGCCTACCACAGGGGACCTGGTAAGCCAAGTCAATAACGCAAAACCATAAAATATCGAAGGCGTTGAGCGTTTGGACAGAGGAGCAGACGCGGCAAATGGGGCCTTTTCCCAGGCAGCTCGTGTGGAACATGCAAAACAGATTTATGAGCGTCTGGTTGAAACGGAGTTGTGAGGCGGGTGGGGTGAGGGGTGGGGGTTGGTCTGAAACATGGGGACATCTCAAGTGCACAGGAAAGATAATAAATGGAAATTAATTGCACAGTCCCCGTGACCATGATTTAAAATGCGTGAAATGCTGTCTCTTTCTTCAGTGCGGTTTGTTATGGTGTCATTTGGAGTAACATAAATGCATTTATCGGCACTTTTATAAGCCCTCCCAAGACCTTCAACCTCCAATCCTATGTTTTCTGAAAGCGGGCAACTGGAGAGGGATGTTGGCCTCTGTACGTATATGAGGCCGGGTGGGCCGCAAGCCCAGATGTAGCCGCATGGCCTGCTCAGAGTCATGGAGCGTTTCAAATTTTCACTATAGATTCTGGACAGACCCTGAGGCTTTGAGCATGCATGCATACGAACACGTGCACACTAGAGCTTTCCTGAGTGCCAGGCTTTACAGTAGAGAGGAATGAGGGGCTTGGCTCTCATTTGCGGGAACAGGGTTTCCTGACTCAATGGGGACCTCCCACCCTAGCACAGTCCAGGAAAGTCCTTAGGCAACCTTGGCTGGTGTGGAATAGGTTGAAGCTTCTCAGAGTCCAACGCAGCCTTGGGAAGTGGGGGGACAGAGATCATCTGGCCCGTCTCCTCAGGTTCTGAGGGTCCCCAAGGGGCACCCCTCTATCACCCAGGTCAGTGGAGATCGTTTAGCCAGGATCAGAAGGCCCAGGAGACAGCTGCCCCTCAGGGAGTTCCCTGTCCTTTAGGGTGACACTTTTCTCTCCCCAGGACACCCCTGAGTCACTCCTCCCTTGATCATAACCATGCCACTTTCACCCCTCAGCCAGCTCCAAAGGACCCAGGCTGGTCCCCAGTCTCCAGATTCCTGGGCCTGGTGTCAGAGGAAGTCCCAAGGCCACAGAAGCAGAGAGGCTGCAGCTCTCAGGAAGGGAGACCCTGGGAATTCAGCCCCATGAGGGACAAGAATCTTAGGTAGGTGGCCCCAGGAATTGATGCCTCCAGGGAGTTTATACACCTTTGGGACTCTCAAGTGGTGATCATCTGACTGCCACTCTCAGCCTCTAGAGCTGCAGTCCTAAGGAACACGAATGTGTTTGGGAAAACTTGTACAGCATTGCCTGGCTGTCAGCACATCATAAAAAAACAAGCAAGATCAACAAAGCCCCTGCCATCTTGCACACCACCCAACTCCACCACCAGGCTGTGTCCTCCCCCATATTCTCTCTCTCTGCCTCAGAGATCTTCAGTTCCCTCTGGCCAAGGTCTCCATGGCCACCTCAGCTAGGGCCACTACATGAGCACTCCAGCCCCCTAATTTCTAGAGATAGGGTCACCAACCTTTGTCGTTGAACAATCTAAGGCCCATGGTCTGCAGCCAGAGCCCAGCACAGCACTTCCAGATGCTCAAAGGCATGCTGTGAGGCCAGTATCAATACAACCTTCTTTTTACCCCCCAAAAAAACTGAGATCCATAGACTTGGCCAAGGGCATACATCTATGAAGGAGAGAGGCAGCCTGGAAGCCTAGCCTAGAGGTCTGCAGGCATCAATGATAGGCCCTAAGAAAGGATCTTTTTCCTTCCTTAGCTCTCCAGGCTCTGTCTCTTCAGTAAAGATAAAGCGACAACTAACAGGCTCTGGTGTGTGCATGTGTGTGTGTGTGCATGTGCGTGTGCACGTGTGTGTTTGTGTGTACTTCCCAACCCCCAACATGCACACACAGACAAACACATGCACACAGAGTGAACATGCACAAGTACACACAGGCACACACATGCACGACACATGCATGTACACCCACATGTGTGCACACATGCACATGAATACACGTACATGTAAGCACTAATACACATGCGTAAGCACACACACATGAGTATGCGCATGCACACATTCACACACACACATGGAGGACACGCCTCCTTAGCATGCAGCAGAAAAAATGCAGATTCTCACCCTACTCACTAGCAGAGCTCTCACTCCTGAGCTCTCACTTGCTCCCCTGTGGGTGATGAACCCTCCCACTGCTGCTGTTCAATGAAATGATGGATGAGGAGCCCAGGGGCCCAGGGCTGGGTGATGAGAGAGGCCTCAGCAGGATGGCATGCAGGCCCCATCCAGACTGGGGCGTCACCCGGAATAAAATCATGAGGCAAACACGAGTGAGGCTGTAAACATAGGCAGACAATAAGGGAGACAGGCCCTGGGGCTTCATAACGAGCGTCCGGCAGGCCAGAGCTTAGGGCCTGCTTGGCTCAGGGGCGGCTGAGGGGACGGCAGGCGGGGGCTGCTCTGGGCTTGGCTGGGACAGCCGTCTAGGGCTGTAGCTGGCTGATCCAGCTCTGAGTTGGCTGGAAGGCCTGGCTTCCACACAATAAACAACAGAGAAAGATAAATCGCAAATGTGTCTGGAACTAGTGAAGAGTGGGGAGAGGTACATGGGGGTCACCAGGGGCCTGTTTCCTTCCTTGGCTGCTTTTCTGTCCTCCTGAGAGGAGGGCTCAGTGCTCCAGGGGGCTCTGTGCTGGAGCCCAGGACTGCTGGGGGTCAGAGGTGGTGGAACTGGAGACAAGATGTATTGAGCATGTGGAGCCAAAGAGGGCTTTTGAGGCAAATTTCCACCTGGAAAATTCCAAAGGCATACAAGTGCTCTGTGTTGAGTGGAAGGGCTGGAAGGTGGGCTGGGAGGCCTCCAGCCAGGCTGGTGGGCCATCAGGGAGCCCACAGAGCCATAGAGCATCCCCTGCTCTGGGCACCCCTGCCAGGGACACAGGCCAAGCAGCATGTGCTCTCTGCTTTTTTAGAAGAGAAACAGAGGCAGATCAGTAGATGGTTTCTCTTCTGTGACTATTCTCTTTGTCCTCCCACCTAGTCTCAGAATCTTCCCCTCTCCCCAGATGACTTCAAGCCCGGCAACTCCACCTGCTGACCCCACTCCTCCAAGTCTGCATCTGGGCTGCGTTCTGGACTATTCCCCCTGCATGGCCCCTGGGCATCTCACAGATACAGGCCCTCGTTATCACTCCCCTGCTATGGACCCCCATCAACTGCCCCAGCCAGATACCAGGGAGCTGGGCCTGAGTCTCCTATCCGTCCTCTTCCACCAAGTCCATCAATTCTTCCTTCTCAAGTGGCCCCACCTGTTCCCTGCCATCTACCCACCACCGCTCGGCAGTTCAGGCTTTCATCTCCTGTAGTGCACACAGCAGCCGGAGGGATCTATGGGAAACATGCATCTGACCTTTTTGCTTCCCTCTCTCATTCTTCATAATCTACAGAACAAAAGCCCAGTCTTAGGGTGCCATAGGGCCTACCAGGCTTCTCACTCTTCATCAGTTTTTCTCTTCTACCACTTGACACCCATCCATGGGACCTTTGGTAGGACCTTGAATTTGCCATGCTTCTCCCACCATCAGGTGCTTCTAGAATGTTCTTGCAATCCACCTTATCCCATAGTCTGACCAAGAGTCATGATCCTGTCCTAGGAAGCTGGTATTTAGGGCACCTGCCCTTAAAAGTACTTTAGTTTGAGGGGAAGATGAAATCATGTTCTGGAGAGGGTCTGGTGGCGGGTACATCCCTGACCCAAAAATTCTAGTCCAAGGGAGGTACAAGGCCCTTCTCTGAGAAGCCCCAGTCAGAGGGGAAAGGTGTCACTTTGTCCTGGTTGCTCTGAACTGAGCAGAGATGTGGCCCTTTTCTTACCAGTCCCCATTCAACAGGCCTCCTCTAGGCAGGTCAGTGGGTGTGGGCCTGGCCCCAAGGCACCTTCAGCTCTGGGAAGGGCCTGCCAGCACAGAGTACAAGCCTGCATCTGCCTGTAGGAAGGTGATGCTCAGGCGATGCCAGAGGGGTTCCAGGCCTGAAGACAGGGTTGGCCTTGCCTGCAGCTGCAGGGCCAATGCTAGGCACATCTAGTACTGGCCTGTTAGGCTGCTGAGGAGTGCAGAAGGCAGGGGCCTGTGGTAGTTTGCAGACAGGAAGGGCAGGCAGGTCCCCCTGTGCCCCCAACTCAGACAGCCCATTTCCCAGAGCGGAGACCCTCCAAGACCATTCTGTTGCTTTCACATTTACGTATAGCTACTTCAAGGGCTTCTATGGACTGCAGAGTCCCAACTTTCTGTTTCTATGAAGATACGTTCCAAGTGACCCACATTGTACCGGAAGCTCCCCCATAGAAGAAAGAGATAAAGAATAACCGTCTATCAAACACCCACTCTGTGTTTTACCAGCATCACTTCATTGCTTACAAAATGCTAGGGGAAAATATTGTAGGCTCAGAGGGTAAGTAGCTCACTCAAAATACACAAGTAGAAAGTTGGACAGCTTAAATTCAAACCCAAGCCATCATATGCACCGACTGCCTTGAAACAGGCTTCCCTGGGGGCGGGGTCCAAGTCTCCCTCATCAGACACCAACAACCCATGACCCCCATTGCTTTCCAGGTCCCATCAGCTTCCCCCGGACCCTGAGGTTTTGAACATGGCTGTCAATGGCTGTCCCGCTTGAGAATGCTGTCCAATCTTCAAATAACACTTCGACAGTATTGAAGGGATAACAAATGGATGAATGAATAGATGAAAGAATGAACATATTCTTGTGCCTTTTCTCTGGGCCAGACCCCCTGCTGGGCACTGAGGCCACAGAGAGAAGGAAGCAGGGTTGATTCCTACCTCTGGGAGCTTTCATTTTAGTAGGAAAATAGGCTAAGTGCATAGCAGCAAGTGGGCAACCAGGAGCCAGTGATCTGTCCCACAGACCAGATGTGGAGAATCAGCAGGATGTTTCATGAAGAGGGAGGTATTTTAACCAAATCTTATAGGAAAAACTTTCCAGGCAGGGTGCTGAGAAGGTGCTGTCAAACAGCCCAGAATTTCCAGCGGTCACAAGTGTTTTATCTGGAGGGGGAGGGGAGGTGCACGGAAAGATGGGCCCAGGGAGCATGGATGCCTCAGAACACCAGGGGCCTTGACTACTTGGCTAAGGAGCTGGAACTTTCCCTGAAGCTAACAGCGGGGCAAGGATGGTATAAGGCTCAGGGTGATATGACCACCCTGCCTACTGATATAGCTGGACAGGCAAGGTGGGCCTGAAGGAAAGGGGTTCTGGCAGAAGCTGGTTCAATGATTCCATAAGGGATGGAGAGGCCCATCTTAGAGTAATGACTATGTGGCCATCATTAGAGGCTGTCAGAACTCCCATGGGGAGTGTGGGTTTGGCAGTTTCACCCACTGGGATAAGACACTCAGAGGAGGAGCAGGAAGAGACATGAGGAGGAGGAGTGCCTGGGGACATGCCAGGGGAGGTGGTTGTATGTGTGGGCCTCAGCTTTCCTCCTTTCACCTGGATGTTCAGTTGCTCCCTGGACTCCAGTTCCCCTCTACCACCTCATAGCTTTCTCCTAGGTGGATGATGGGTAGTAAGGTCACTCCTTTGCCTGGGCAGCCCAGATGGCAGGCCAGAGTCAAACCTTGGCACATAGGCCTTATACCTCCTGTTCAGTGGAACTGTGTGTCCACAGGCAGAGCCCAGCCTGCCTGTTCGAACCCTGTAGCTGGCTATGGTGGGCTGCTGGGCTGGAGCTTGCTTGTGGATGGTGCTCTGAGAATCCAGGCCCACTTGCATGGAGAACTATTCCAGGACCATGGGGAGAGAGGGTGGTGGCCCTGGGAGCTTGGGCGTTCCAGCCGCTCGCCATGCAAAAGGCAACAGGCCTTGGCAAGGAAAAGGCTGGACTGTGGGTGACAGGGAGCCCTGGCCCACAGGCAGCTGGCTGTGGCAGCAGCTGCTCCTCTTGTTTTCTACTCCTTCTCAGGTCATCATTCAACTCATCACTTTCTCTTCACGAGCCCTGGTCAAGTGGATGGAGACTGGGGGCTTCAGTGTGTGCCTTCTGAGGGGACCTTGCATCAGGCTCCAGCTCTGCTCTAGCTAAGCACCTGGACAGGTTACTTAACCTTTCTGAGCCTCAGTTTCTCCACTATGAAATAAAGATACTTGTAAGACACAGTATCTGGTCTCTAGTGAAGGGACACTCTAATGAAAGTAGAGCAGGTAGCAACCCCACTGACTGTTGCATAGGAGGGAGGGTCTCCAGATTAGATGTGTGACCAGAAATCTTAACATTGTTACATCACTCTCTTAATTGTTGTCTCCTTGAGGCCTCCTCTGAAATAGGGCCCCAGGCCCCCCAAACTAGAACAAGAAAGGCAGGCTGAGAGAAAAATCCAGGACTTTAGCCACCCTCAACCACCAGTCTTCATGACATTGGACAGTTTTGTGGGTCATAAAGACACTGCCAGCCCAGGCCAGGAGGAAGGAGGGAGCCTGATTATAGCTCTGATTCCGCCCTTTCCTGCCATTTCTCTGGCTTTGGTTGGTCCTTGAATGAGGTAGATATGCTGGTGGCCTCCAAGGATCTTTTCAATGCTCAACTTTCAGGATCCAGATCCTTCATAGCTACTGGCCAGTCATTTGCCTTCTGACCCCATGCGATGCCCCATCCAGTCGGCAACACTTGCTTGTTCAGATCCCCTTGACCAAGATGCTCATCTTCTTCTTCTCTAGTGTTCCAATCCCCCCTGGTTCCCTAACACCCACCCCAGTCCAGCCTTTCCAGGATCCCTGTGCCGGAGCAATCCATGTACTTCTTGCTGCGTCCCACAGCCAGGTCTGGACTGCACACTTTGCAGCCTAGCTCTGCTGCAAATGGCGCAGTCATCTCCCTTCCCTGTCCCAGGCCACGAGCTCCAGGGCAGGAGTTGGGCCTCGGCATCCCTGTGTGCCCCTTGCAGTCTGGGTGCATGCTCTCAAACCCATAGGAATATAGAAAAGAAAACAAAAAGCTCATGGCCTGGCTCCCAATCTCTGTCACTTTTGTCTGGATAATTTCAGGCAATTCTCCCCATTGACCCCATCCCTGCCAGATTTGTGTCCTCCTCTGTAAAGTGGGGTGGTACCACCCCTGCATGCCTGGTACACAGGTAGGAATTTGAACTAAGTGCTATCTATGGGTGATCTCAGTTAATCTTTACAGCAGTCTTAGGATGTAGAGTCTATTGTTTACCCTGTTTTCACAGATGAAGAAACAGAGACTTAACAGAAACATTGAGTAACTTCCTCAAGGTCCCAGAGCTAGTAAAAAGTTGAGGCCTGAAATGCGCCTAGGTAGGTTGACAGGAGCATCATGCTGCACAGCACATCCTCAGAGGAGCAGAGGCTGTGGACACACTTTGCATCATGGAGAAAGGGGAGGTTGCTTTTGCCATTTTAAGATGAGACATGGAGGTCTGGAGAGAGGAGGTGACTTTTGGAGACCATACCAAGTCTATGGCACAGCCAGAGTGCTGACCCCTACTTCAGGCTTCTCCTCAACCCCAAGTTCTCCTGATTTTTTTGAGATTACATGTGACAACAAGTCTCCTCAGCCACAGAGCACATGAATGAGGTGGGCCTGACTGTGAGCTCCCCACTGATTCTCAGGTACTAGCTGCATGGATGCCAAGCCAGTTAGCCCACACCTCCACCACTGGGTCACTATTAACATGCAAACAAGAGTCCCAACTCACAGGCAGACATATGCCATGGGACATCCAGGACCTGCAGTTCTGGCCACACTCCACACCCAGGGTCACATCTCCTACCAGACACATGCCTGGTTGTTAAGAAATGTCAAGTGACACCAGGGATCCAACTTGGAAGCTAAGAGGGTGGCAGTAGTGGTGATGATAAAGATGGTGAAGTTGGTGGAAGTGAGGATGAAAGTGAAGTTGAAAATGAAGTTGGAGGTGAGGTGGGAGATGAGGATAATAGGTTGGAGGTGAGGATGGAGGTAAGAGGTGAGGTTGGAGGTGAGGATGAAGGAAATTATAGGGATGATTGAAATAGCAGTAACAATGATGATGGTAGAGCTGCTGATGATGGTAGGCATGAGGTTGGAGTGATGGTGACAGCAGAAGTGGTGGATAGGATGAAGAAGGTGAGGGTGGAAAAAATGATGGGGATAATGGAGATATTGGTGGCAGAGATGGTGGTGGTGATAGGAATGCTGCTGTGATTAGTGAAACTGGAGGCAACAGTAACAATAAGAATAATAGCCAGAAGAGAGTACTCTTGACCCAGATCCCTCCAATGAATGTAGAAACTCCTTCAGTGACTTCATTTCAGTCTCAGAAACCCCCTCTGATCAGTCAGTGTCACTGATGAACATTTAGCTTCAGATAAGATAATGGACAGGAAGGGGATCCAGTTTCTTCCCTAGCATTAGCTAATGTGAGTGAAGCATCAGACATGACTCAGGCAGCTGACAGTATAGTCAGTGAGAGGCCCAGTACCTGGGGTACCAGATAGTCAGGATGTGGCCTGGGGAGAGATCCTTTTGTTCCAGGAAGGAAGCAAGGCCCTGGCCACAGTCATGTAAGACAGCAAAAGCTCTGTTGGGTGGATGCAGACCAGCCCTGAGTTCCTGGGGCCATCAAGGCAAGTAGGCAGGGCCTAGCAAAGGGTCTGCTGAGAATGACACTGGAAAAGTGGCAGGGGCACCTTGAGTGCCAGCACTAGACTAAGGTTTGACCTAAAGAGAGCTGTCAGGAGTGGGAATGGTGAGGTTGATGGAAGTATCTGATACAGAGGGGCTTGGCAGTCTTGCTAGCAGCAATGGTGTAACAATGGTAGCAAAAAGGTTCTAGGATTGGTCCAAACATGCTAGGAATCCTAGCATCTGAGACAAAAGGTCACAAATTCCTCTTCTATTGTTAACATCAACACACAAATACCACAGTCCCACCATGACAATGTTCAAGTTTTTCCATTACCCATGGGCCATCTGTTGGACTCTCACCTCACACAAGTCCCCTGGTGCACCCACTTCTTGCCTCTGCCAGGACCCCAGCAAGAGGCCAGCCTGTAAGAGCCTGGCCAGGGTGCAGGCCAGCCTCCCTAGCATGCTGCCCGGGGAGTGGTCCTTGCCAGGTGTCAGACTCAATTTCCCGACCCTTCTTGCTCAGAGAACTAAACATCTTGTCTCTCAATCCAAGCCAGGTCTTCCAAGGCCGCTTAGTTGGCAGCAAGAAGACCTCTGGGGGAGCCATTCAGACTCACCAGGCAGGGCAGGGTGGGGGCAGAATGTAGAAAGAGCATTCATCAAATTTGTTGCCCACCTCTCAGTAGGCCCCCAGCCAAAGGGAAGGCAATGTTGCCAGCAATACTGCCAGATAGAGTGACCAGAACAACTGCAGGTAAAGTGATTGGAGGTAGTGGGAGGAATGCTGGATTCAAGAGTCTGGAGACTTGGGTTCAAGGCCCTGACTCACTCTGTCCCATGGGAAAGACCAGAGCCCGGCTCTCCACTGGTAAATAAGGTGGGTGAGTAACGGGACTTTTGAAGTCCATCCCACCTCCATGAGTCAGCAAACTTCCTTCCACAGCCAACCCAAATCCATTGCACAACTTTGCACTCATTCCTATTTTTAAAAATAATAGTTTCATTGTGATAGACTTCACACACCATATAATTCACCCATTCTAAGTGTACAATTCAATGGTTTTCAGTATATTCATAGTCATACAATCATCTCCACAGCCAATTTCAGATCACTTCATCACTTCAAAAAGAAACTCCATATTCTTTAGCTATCATTCTCCCACTAACAACTCCCAAACCTTCTGGGCCCCACCCCACCCTCACCCCCACCAGCCCTAAGCAGCTACTAATCCACTATCTCTATAGACTTGATACTTCATGTAATTGTTGCTTCCTTAGAGAGGGAGGGCACTAGGTAAATTGGACATATCTCTTGCCCCCAAACCAGTACCTCTCTGCAGCCCCATCCTGCTCCAGGCCCCAGGTTTCAGGTTGCCAGGGTTACAGACTCTCGCTGCCCCTCAGACCAGCAGGGGAGGGACTCCGTTCCTCTTTCTCCCTCAGTGACTCCTGTTCTCTTCCTTCCCCCTTACCCACCAGTAGACTTCCCTCTACCAAAGTCTACTCTGGCAATGTCCACTTCTCACTATCCCTTGGGCCTGTTCTAAGGTAAAAACCTAATTATATCACCCTGATTCAGCTCAGAACCTTCCACAGGTCTCCATTACCTTCAGGGAAAGCATAAAGGCCACCTATGGGTGCTCTTGAAGTCTGCTGTAAACAGCAGAGAAAAATTCTGCCAGAACCTCTGGGGACCATACAGAATGCTGCCTAGACTGGTCTGTCTGAGCAACAGGAGTACAGGCTCCCCTCCCTCATTGGTCGAGGGTTACTGCCAGGGGAGTTAACCCCACCCCACATCCTGGATGCACTTGCTGTCAAGCTGAGAGGGCCTCGGGTCAAAATACTCTGAGACAGAGAAAAGTACTATGGCCAATGCTGTTACAGTCCCACACCAGATTCCCCTTACTGAGCTGTGCACCCATACAACTGTGAGCTGTGGACATGAGCTGCTCATGGTTCGCAGCTGCCCCCTCTCCAGAGAACAGCCCTCAGCTAATGATAGTTATCACCCTGGAAGTTGAGTAGCCTGTGGTCAATGACCAAATGAAATGGTCAATGACCAAATGAAATGGTGGCCTCCTTGCATCAAGGGGAGTCAATACTGTATTGCAGTATATGCTCCAGAGACTTCCCTTTGATCAGGCCAAGAACACATTTTCCTTGAGGCCACATTCTGCTTCTGTCCCTCAGGAAATCATGGAACCCAATCCTTGATTCAAGCTTTGCTTCTCGGGAACCCAAACTGAGCCAGGCATGTGTGTGAGAGGCAGGGCACGTGGCATCATTTGGGCTGCCCCCTGGAGCAGATGTGAAAATCTGAGGGAACCGCTACACCAGAAGTAGAGCCTCCAACCACAGAGACCCAAAATACGTATCTCTGCTGTCTCATCTCCCATCTCATTCCTCTCAAACTCCAGCCAAATGCAGTAGTTAATTGGATCTGAGAATAAAATGTGGCCTTAAAATAACATGTCATGATTGTCTGGATCAAAAACCCTACAAGACCCATGAAAACAAGAATTGGCTGCATGTAGGCCTGTGGACTAGATTTAAGAGGGCAACTTGAGGGACCAGCAACCCAGGGTGGAGTCCAGCTGAAGGTGTCCAACTGATGCTGGAAGGTTAGATGTGAGGAGACCAGAGGATCTCAAAGGCAAATATCAGCCTTGAGCATGGCCCATGAGAGATAACAGAGTGCGCTCACACATGACATTCAGAGTCCAACATGGGTGGGTTGGTGGCCCAGGGAGCTCAGAGCCAGATCAGAGGCCAAAGGGTGAATGGCTGGGTGGGCAACTGAGGCAGAAATTCAGGTCTGTCATATAAAGCCCAAGTGCCATTATCAGGGTAAATGGTGAAGCCTGCTCTTAGGGAATGAGGCCACCACTCAGATATCAAATATTCAGTCAGACCCAGAGCCAGGATAACTTGAAATGGAGCTCCAGATGGAGGGTCTGGAACTGCTTAAATCTCCCCACTTCAGGGAGGGCCCAGCTGATTCTAACGCTTGGGATGGAGCTGAACCCACTGGTGAGAGAGCAAGAGGCTCCTGATACGGGAAAGAGGGTTTCAGGGCAGGAGGCAGGTGTGCCAACTCTATACACTCAGCAGATTTTAATAAATGCTTACTGACTGGTCAGCTCTCATGTAGTCACTTGACAACTCTGAGCACCAGCAATGGGAAAAGTCTATGCTGGGTGATTTAAGGTCCTGGCCATGTGCCTGGTATCCCTTCTGGAATTGCCTGAATATTGGCTTCCTGCAGACACGTGAGGACTTGTGCCACAGCTTAGTATACCAGAGCTGAAGGTGACTTAGGACCCAGGTTCATGCTCATTGACCCTCTTGGGGAGACAGGGCTCCTCAGAGTGGGATGACCTCTGCTCTCAGGTCACAACTCCCAGGGAAGGGTCACAGCTCCTCACTCTGGAGCTTCTCAGGGCAGGGCAGGGCCTCTTCATACTAGACTTTTCAGAGTTTAGTTGTGTCTGCTTCATCAGACTAACTTATTTTTCAGAGAAGGCCCATGTCTCTCCCTTTAGACCTTTTTCAAAGCATGGCTGTGTTTTCCCTCTCAGGTTAAGACCATGTGTCTTAGCTCATACTAGTTTCCTAGGAGTTCTACTTACTATGTAGCCTTCTCTATTTCCTCATCTATTAAGTAGGGAAATTCATATCTGTGTCACAAGGTTTCTACAGTTGGAAGGAGATGGAAGAAAAACAGCATAATGTCACAATAGTCACTGCCTAATTAAAAATTATTATATACATACAATGGAATATTATTTAGCAATAAAAAGAAATAAAATACTGATACATGATACAACATGGATGAATCTTGAACACATTATATTAAATAACAAAAGATCACAAATCACAACGATTCCATTTATATAAAATATCCAAGATGAATAATCTATAGAGACAAAAAGTAGATTAATAGTTGCCTAGGGCTAGGGGTGGTAGTGGTGAGGATTAGGGAATAAGGGCTAACAGGATCAGTGCTTCCTTTGGGGGTAATAACAACATTGTGAAATTAATTTTGGTGATAGATATACAACTCTGTGAACATAGTGAGAGCCATTAAAGTTTGTACTTAAATGGGTGATTTATACTTCAAAAAAAAAAACATAAAGAAAAAAATAGTACACATGCAAAGACAGAAAATACAGTCCATTACCAAGAAAAAAAATGAATAAAATAGATCAAAAAATGACAAAGATAATCAAATTAACTGACAAGACTTATAAAACAGCTATTATAAATGTGTTCAGGATTGTAAAGAAAAAACAAACAATGAGAAAAATAGTAGACATAATAGAGAACACAATGGAACTTTTAGAGCTGAAATATAATGTCTGAAATGAAAGATTTATTGGATGAGCTTAACTTTAGATTAGAGGGGGAAATGATTTTAAAAAATTAACAGAGCCTTGAAGACCTATAGAACATTAATCCATCTAACACAATAATTCGAGTACCAGAGGGTAAAGAAATAAGGGCTGAATTGTTTTCAAATTTCAGATTTGATGAAAACCATAAACCCAAAGATCCAAGCTCAAACAATCCCAAGAAGAATAAATACAAAGAAAACCAAATCAAAGCACATTATAATCAAGTTGCCAAAAATGATAGAGATCTTAAAAGCAGCCAGAGGGAAAATGACACATATGGAATAAAGATAAGAATGACTGCTGACTTCTCGTCAGAAACAGTGAAAGCTAAAGGACAATAAAATTACATCTTTAGAGTGCTAACACATTCAACCTAGAATTATTTATTCAATGAAAAAGCCTTCCAAAAAATTTTTTTTTAAAGTTCTCAGACTGAAAGAAAAAGACATGTAAACATGATATACAGGACAATGGAGAGAGCACTAGAAATGGCAAACGAGCTACACAGAAGTACAATGTATAACAAAGGATGGAAGTGGAAGATACTATTGTAAGGTTCTTATATCACTCATAAAGTGTTAAATATTCTTTAAAGGTAGATTCTGATAAGTTAAAGATTCAAGGAATAAATTCTAGGCAATCTCTCTAATAGACCAAAAGTAATAAAAATGGAGGACAAAACCAAAATAGAAAACCTCACTCTGAAAGAAGAAAGAGAAAGGCAAAAATGAAAAGAGCTAAGGGAACAAACAAAAACAAGTAGCAAGATGATAGCATTAAACCCAAGCATATCATGCTGCATCTACCCACAGAGAGTAACAGGGACTGGATTTGTCCTCCCACCTTAACAAGTAGAGAACCAAACAAAAGATATGACACAGCAGCTGTTTAACATGGACGAGAGGCAGTGCTGAAATATGATCTCTAAGAGATGAGAAACAAGGTGAACTCTTAAAAGCTGGAAAATTTCCCAGATATTAGGAAATTAATATACTTTAAAATAACTTGTGGGTTAAATAAAAAACTGTATGGAAAGTTAGAAACTATTTTGAACTAAATGGAAATGAAAATACAATACACCAACATTTATGGGATGCAGCTCTAAGCAGTGCCTCAAGCGAAATCTATAACTTTTTCTGGTTGTTTTTCTTGTTAAAATTTATTTTAATGGGTCTCAAAATTCTGTGACAGATTTTTGCTCAAGTGGTTTCCATTTAAAAGTACTAATTTTAAAAACTAATAAATTTTTAAAAACTTGCCACACACCAAAAATAAAAATAAAAAGGTCCACAAAACATTCTCCTTTCCTTCTAAAGGTTTTTACAATGTACTGTAATCATTAACCAGTCTTGTACTATTAAATTTAAAAGGCCAATTGAGACAAACAGTTCTGAGATGATTCTTTCACCACTGATTAAGACTGGGGTGGTAGGTATTGGGGATAATAATTATTTAGCTTTCTGAGCTTTATGGGCAGATTTGATGACTTTGCCAGCTCCAGTTGCCTTCTTGTCCACTGCTCTGATGACATCTCAGGTCACGAACAGCAAAATATCCCAGAGGAGGACACTCAGAGCATCTTTCAACACACCTGAGCTTGCCAGGAACCATATTAACGATGGCAGCATCACCAGATTTCAAAAACTTTGGGCAATCTTCCAGCTTTCTCCCAGAATGATGATCAATCTTCAGCTCAGCAAATTTGCAAGCAATGTGAGCTCTGTGACAATCCAGCACAGGTGTGTACCCAGGGCTGATTTGACCTGGATTGTTCAGGATAATCACCTGAGCCTGTGAAGCCAGCAGCTTCCAATGGTGAGTAATTTTTGTTGGCACTATCTACACTGTCATGATGAATACCTTTGACAGACACATTCTTGACACGTAAACCCACATTGTTTCCAGGAATAGCTTTACTCAAAGCTTCATGGTACATTTCAACAGATTTTATTTTAGTTGTAACATTTCCTGGAGCAAAGATGACCATCATGCCGGGTTTGAGAATACCAGTCTCCATTTGGCCCACAAAGACAACACCAATACCATCAACTTTTTAAACATCCACCCTGGAGGGGCAGACACAAAGGCTTGTTAGTTGGACAAGGTGGTGGCAGGATGCAATCCAGAACTTCAAGCAGTGTGGTTACACTGGTATTGCTATCTTTATGGGTAACTCTCCAACCCTTTAACCAAGATATGTTAGCACTTAGCTCCAGCATGTTGTCACATTCCAACCAGATAATGGCTCAAATGCTACTGTGTCAGGGTGCCAGTATTCTTAACGTAGGTGCTGAATTCCTTAATGATTTCCTTGCATGTCTTCTGGCTTTAAGGTGGCTCAATGAAATTCATTTTGTTAACACCAACAATTAGTTGTTTCACACCCAGTGTGTAAGCCAGAAGGGCATGCTCATGGGTCTGCCCATTCTTGGAGACATACGCTTCAAATTCACCAACACCAGCAGCAACAATCAGCACAGCACAGTCAGCCTAAGATATGCCTATAATCATGTTTTTGATAAAGTCTCTGTGTCCTAGGCACTAATGATGGTCACACAATACTTGCTGGTCTTGAACTTCCATGGGGAGATATTAATGGTGATACCATGCTCACATTCAGCTTTCAGTTTATCCAAGACCTAGGCATACTTTTTTTTTTTTTAAGGTGAGGCAACTCTTGGTTGACCTCATAGATTGAAAGAATCTTGTCAGCTTTTATTTTTATGCCTATAGCACCTGGCCTTCCTAGGTGGTCTCCCAACCAAGTGTTAAACAGGCCTGACCCTGAGATCAGATGGGATTGGGCTTATTCAGGGTAGCAGGGCTGTAGACAACCCAAGCATACTTGAAGGAGCCCTTTTTCGTCTCAGCAGCCTTCTTCTCAAAATTTTCGAGTGTTCTTTTATCAATCCCATCACATTTGTAGATCAGATGACCAGTAGTGGTAGACTTGTTGTAATCTATGTATCCAATGATAAAAATGTTGATATGAGTCTTTCTCTTTCCTATTTTGACTTAGATTTAGCAATGGTTTTCATGACATCTGTGTTCTGGCAGCAAACATGTTACAAAAAAAGCAAAATCTATACCTTTAGATTCTGGTATACACAAGATGAATAGCCTGTAATCAAAGAGTAAGGAGCCTACCTTTAAAGAGCTAGGAAATGAAGAAGCAAATTAAACCTGAAATAGAAAAATATGAGTAATAAAGGTGAGACCAAAAATCAATGAAATAAGAAGTGGACAGATAATAAAGAAAATCATCTGATTGCAAAAGCAATTCATTTGAAAAATTCCAATTATTAAAGTATTTGTTATTTATTAATATGTAGAAATATAACTGCAAAAATGGTGGCTTTAAGTAACACAATTTTCTTATCGTTTTTGTGAGTTGGGAGTCCAAACACAGATTAATTGGATCTTCTGCTTTAGGGTCTTACATAGCTACAATCAAGGTGTCTCATCTGAGGATCAACTGGGAAAGCAGCCACTTACAATTTATGTGATTATTGATAGAATTCAGTTCTGCTGCGCTTGAAGCCTCAGTTTCTAGCTGTCTGTCAACCAGAGGCCACCCTTGGCACTTTAACACATGATTCGTTCCAAATGGCAGTTTGCAATATGGCAGTTTAATTCCTCAAAGCCACAGTGGTAGGGGGAATTTTGTAGTAATATTGATTATTATCTTATATAAAACACATTACCATGTATATCCCTTCACCTTTGTCATATTCTATTGGTTAGAAGCAAATCACAGGTCACATTCACACTAAAGGGAGATGATCACTTGAGAGAGTGAATACCAGGAAATGCATATCGTAGGGTAGCCCTAGAGTCTCTTGCCATAATTAATTAAACTCAGGCTAGATCCTGTAAACAAACACATGATTAATATTAGTAAGAAAAGGAGGGCATCACTAAAGTGTGAATATACAATAGATAATAAGAATATTATGAATGATATTGTGCCAATATATTTGATAATTCAAGTGAAATGAACAAATTCCTTAAAGACATTATCAAAACTGACATAGGAAGAAAAAGATGCTTAGAGAGAAATGTATAACGGAGTAAAAAAAATAATAATAAGGCTTAAAGGGAAATAAATTTTTAAAAAACAACAGAAAAATTAATGAACCAAAAGTTGGTTGTTTGAAAACATCTCCCCAATTCACAACACTTTAGTTAGACTGAACAAAAAAAGAACAAATTATCAAATTATTACATTACTACTAACCCTACAGAAGTAAAAAGGACTATAACGAAATGCCATAAAAAACTGTACACCAACAAAGTAGATAACCTAGATGAAATGAACAAATTCCTAGCAGGACTCAATTTACTAAAACTGATTAAAAAAGAAATTAAAAAGCTGAAAAAAAAGATAAATAAAAAGATTGAAATAATAATGATAATGATAATAATAATAGTAATAATAATAAATAAAAACTTATAAAAAAAAAAAGCCCAAGACCAAATGGTTTCACTGGTGAATTTTGCTAAATGTTTAAAGAAGAACTAATGCCAGAAGAGTTAAATCAGCAAGATGGTAAAATAGAAGTTTTCTACCACCAGCGGCTACCCACCCCCCCAACCTAGAGAACAGCAATTTTGACAACCACTAATCAACAAGAATACCTTTGTGGGGAGTTCAGTGGAGAATTTCCATCACATTATTGGACAAAAAAAAATTAGAAAATTGACTTATTGAAGAGGGCAGGAAGAACAATTTCACATTACCCAAGTCACCCCTTTCCCAAGGTGACATAGCTCAGTGCCAAGAGAGATCCCCCTAGCCCACAATTTCTCCCACAGGGAAAAGACAATGTTGAGAGTCAACACCTGGTCTCCCCAGCTAAGGAAAATGGTGCCCAAGAGACTCACTTCTTCCTCTCCTGACCCAGAATACTTATGTGATCAGTACAGCTGAGGGGCTGGAAGAGGCTGGGAGTACAGAAACCAGGGCTTGAAATTCAACAAAATGCTTTAGATTCTACTAACCACTTTATGGCTTCTATCAGAAAGCCCACAAATAAACTACTTGGGATGCCTCACCTGCAGATGCCCCCAACTTGTCCAAGGGTATTCTCAATGCTTCACATACCTCACTCACCTCCTTTGGCCAGCTCCCTATACATGCCCTCATGGACAGCAAGGTTAAGTCTTTGTAGACAACTTGAAAGTACATGCAGAGAAGCTGATCTGACTTTGGGACTGTAAGAAGGCAAACAAACAAACAAACAAACAAAAAACTTGAGAATTTCAGGCCACTAACCTAAGGAAATTAAAAACCAGGAGGCTCTCAGCTTTCAGCCTGGCTTTATGGAGTCAGTAGAAAGCATGTAATCTTAAGAATTTCCCCCCAAGAGAGAACAAGAGGTATGAAGTGGGCACATCCACAGATAAGGTCTGTGAGAGTCTATCAGGGCTGACTGGTGAAGGTATTTCTCTCCCAAACCAGTCAGTAAAGATTAAAGGAAGTAACTAATTCCTCATATATGAATACAACACAAGACTTTAAGGAACAAAAAAAATCAGGAAAACATAATACAAAGGACCACGATAATTTTTTAGTAACTGACCCCCCAAAATATGAAGATCTACAAATTGCCTGACAAAGAATTCAAAATAATTGTTTTAAGGAAGATCAGTGAACTACTAGAGAACACAGATAGACAACTCAATGAAATTAGGAGAACAATACATGAACAAGACCAGATGGTCCAGGAAGATATAAAAATCAAAATAAGAACCAAATTCTGGAATTGAAGATTACAATGAACAAAAATATTTTAATGTAATATTATCAATAATATCAATATTAATATCAATATTAGACTTGATCAAACATAAGAAAGAATCTGTGGGCTCAAAGATAGGTCATTTGGTATTATCCAGTCAGAAAATAAAAAAGAAAAAAGTAAAAAGAAATGAAGAAAGCCTCTGGAATTTACAGGACACTGTAAAGATAAAGAATATATGCATAATGGGAGTCTCAGAAGGAAAAGAGAGGGACAAGGGGACAAAAAGCTTATTTAAAGAAATAATGGCTAAAACTGTCCCAAATCTGGGGAGGGATTTAAACATCTAATTACATGAAGTCAAAAGTACCCCAATAGATTCAACCCAAAGAAGACCTCATTGAGATGTATTTATAATCAAACTATCATAAATCAAGTATCAAGAGAGAGTTTTGACAATTGCAAGAGAAAAAAAAGACTCATCACATATAAGAAACCTCTATAAGGCTATAAGTTGATTTCTAAGCAGAAACCTTGCATACCAGGAAAAATTGGGATGATATATTCAAAATGCTGAAAGAAAAACAATGCCAACCAAGAACATTTTATTAGGTAAGCTGTCTTGTCCTTCAGAAATGAAGGAGAGATAAAGACTTTCCCAGATAAACAAAAGCTATGAGAGCTCATCACCACTAGACCAGCCTTATAATTATTCAAACTGAAATAAAAGGATGCTAACTAGTAACATGAAAACACATGAAAGTTTAAAACTCACTGGTAAAAATAACTACGTAGGAATATTTAAAATACTCTAATGCTACATTAATTGCTTTTATGTAGTGAATTGCTTTTTAGTCTAGTGTAAAGATTAAGAGACAAAAGACTTAAAGATAACTATAACTACAATAATTAGTTAATGCAGGGGTCCCCATCCCCCCAGGCCATGGACCGGTACTGGTCAATGACCTGTTAGGAACAGGGCTATATGGTAGGAAGTGAGTGGACAGTGAATGAGCAAAGCTTCCTCTGTATTTTCAGTCACTCCTCAGCACCAGTATTACCGCCTTAACTCCACCTCAGATCACCAGGTATTAGATTCTCATAGGAGCAACCTGTCCCTGGTGCCAAAAAGGCTGGGGACTGCTTAGTTAATGGATACACATAAAATGTGGGAAGAAGAGTAAAAAGATAGAGTTTTCATGAAAAAATTAAGTTGTCATTAGCTTAAACAGACTGTTATGTTTTATTAAGCTTCATGGTAACTACAAAGCAAAAATTTGTGGTAGATACACAATGGATAAAGAAAAAGGAATCCAAGAGTATCGCTAAAGAAAATCATCAAATCACACACACACAAAAAAAAATACAGCAAGAGAAGAAAGGAAAAAAAGGAACTATAAAACAGTCAGAAAACAATGAACAAAGTGGCAATAGTAACTCTTACTTATTACTAATTACTTTAAATGTAAATGTATTAACTTTCCATTCAAAACACATAGAGTGGCTAAATGGATTTTTTTAAAGAATCAATTATATGATGTCTATAGAGACTTACTGCAGCTTTAAGAACACACATAGGCTGAAAGTGAAGAGATGAGTAAAAATATACCATGCAAATGGAAACCAAAAGAGAGCAAGAGTAGCTATACTTATATAAGACAAAATAGACTTTAAGTCAAAAATTATAATAAGAGATATAAGAAGGACATTACATTGGGTTAAAGGGATCAATTCATCAAGAGGATATAATATTTGTAAATATACATACATCTAGCATCAGAGCACCTAAATATATAAAGCAAATATTGAGATATCAAAAGGGAGAAATATATAGCAATACAATAATAGCAGGGGACTTCATTTTCCTATTTTCAACAATGGAATCACCCAGACCGAAATCAATAAGGAAATTCTGAATGTGAACTACAGCATAGATCAAATGGACTTAATAGATATATACAGAACATTTCATCCAACAGTAGTGAATACATGTTCTTCTCAAGTACACTTTCTCTCAGATAGATCATGTTAGGTCACAAAACAAGCCTTTAAAAATTTAAGAAGATAGAAATCATAGCAAGCATCTTTTCTAACCACAATGATATGAGACTAGATCAATAACAGGAGGTAAACTAGAAAATTCACAAAGATGTGGAAATTTAACAACCAATGTGTCAAAAAAGATAATAAAAAGAAATAAAATTCTTGAGACAAACTAAAATGGCAACACAACATATCTGAACTATGTAATGAAGCAAAGCAGTTATAACAAGGAAGTTTAAACCAATAATGCCTACACTAAGACAAAAGAAATATCTCAAATAAATAATTAGTTTTATACTTCAAGGAACTACAAAAAGGAAAACAAACTAAGCCCAAAATAAGCAAAAAGAAGGAAATAACAAAGATCAGAGCAAAAATAAATAAAATAGAGACTAGAAAAGCAACAGAGAGATAAATAAAACTAAGAGTTGATATTATGAAAAGATGAACAAAATTGACAAACTATTAGCTAGACTAAGAAAAAAGAGAGAAGACTCAAATAAAATCAGAAATTAAAGAGAGGATGTTACAACCGATACCACAGAAACTCAAAGTATCTTAAGAGAATACAATTAACAGTTTTATGTAAACAAACTGTATAACATAGAAACAATAAATGAATTCCTAGAAACATACAACCTACCAAAACTGAATCATGAAGAAATAGAAAATCCAATCATACCAATAACGAATACAAAGATTGAATTAATAATGAAAAATCTTCCAACAAAGTAAAGCCCAGGACCAGCACTTCACTGATGAATTCTACCAACATCTGAAGAAGAATCAACACCAGTGGCTTTTAATTTGTTTCAAAAATTGAAGAGGAGAAAACGCTTCAAAACTTATTTTACAAGTCCAGCATTATCCTGATACAAAAGTCAGACAAGGACGCTACAAAAAAAACTACAGTTTAATATTTCTGATGAACATAGACACAAGATTCCTCAACAAAATACTAGCAAGTCAAATTCAACAGCACATCAAGAAGATCGTACACAATGACCAAGTGGGATTTATACCTGAGGTGCAAGGATGTTTCAACATATGCAAATCAATAAATGTAAAATATTATCTTAACAAAATTAAAGATAAAAATTATACAGTCATCTCGATATGTAATTGCTTTACATATTTCGGGGTCCCGTGATTGGGAGCATAGATATTAATAAGTGTTATGTCTTCTTGGTGCATGATTCCTTTTATCATTATGAAGTGTCTCTCAGTATCTTTCTTTAGCTCTTTATTTTGAAGTCTATTTTGTCTGAAATTAGTACCACTACTCCCACTTTTCTCTGAATGCCTTTTGCTTGAAATGTCATTTTCCACCCTTTCATTTTGAGTCTCTACTTGTCTTTGGAGCCAAGATGTGTCTCCTGGAGGCAGCGTATGGTTGGATTTTGTTTTCTGACACATTCTGCAACTCTGTGCCTTTTTATTGATGAGTTCCATCCATTTACATTTAGGGTGATTATTGAAATATGAGGTCTTCTTATAGCCATTTTATCTTTTGCTTTCTGGTAGTTTGGTGTTTCCATTGCTTCCTTGTCCTTGTGTTTCTGTTTTCTTTATTTTGGTTGGCTTTTGTGCGGTTTGCCTATAGTTATTGTTTTATGTTATATACTTCAGTTCTGAATCTTTGATGTGTAATTATTATGAATATGAAAAGGATAGTTATATATATATATATATATATATATATATATATATATATATATAGTCATCCATTTTTTTCTGCATGTGCTTTATTTACATTTCCTTTTGCGAATTTGGATCTTTGAATCCTCCCCTTTTCAGTCATTGTTATCTCAATTTGTCTCTATGTATGCTGAACATTCTTTACTATCTTACTATAACAATACTCTTTATTATTTAAGCTTATAATGCCCTGTTCTTATTAAGGATTGCACTCCTCTGCTTCTATTTGCCTGATAGTCATTTTACTTCTAATTATGTATTTTGTTGTTGTTATTATTTTGTTTTAAGTGAGCTGACCCCTTTCAGTATTTCCTGTAGTGCAGGCTTAGTGAAGAATTCCCTCAATTTTTGCATGTCTGGAAAGTTTTTAATTTCTCTTTTATATCTAAAGGAGAGCTTAGCTAGATACATTATTCTAAGCTGGTAGTTCCTTTCACTTAATAGTTTAAATATTTGATTCCATTCCTTTCTGGCTTGTAAGGTTTACGCTGAGAAATCCAATGATAATCTAATGGGTTTTCCTTTATTAGTTAGTTTTCTTCTCCCTGGCTCCCCTGAGAATTCTCTGTAATTGATTTTTTGATAACTTTATTACAATGTGTCTTCGTGAAGGCCTCTTTGACTTGATATAATTGGGTGTTCTGTTGACTTCTTGAATTCCGAGCCCCAGCTCATTCCTTAGATTTGGGAAATTCTCATCCACTCTTTGAAAATGCTTTCTAGTCCCTGCTCCTTTTCCTTGCCTTCAATAATGTCCATTATTCTTGTTTCCTCTCCTGATAGTATCAGCTAGTTCTTGTATTTCTTTCATTATTTTTAATTTTTTGGTTTCTCTCTTCTTTTTTCTGATTTATTTCTAGATTTCTGTTTTTGATATCACTGATCCTTTACCCCATTTGATCGACTCTATTTCCCAAGCTTGTCATTTTTCAACTCTCGCGGTGTGTTTTTTATCTCCAGAAGATCTATTCTGTTCTTCTTGAGGGTTTCAATCTCCTTGCTCTGCTCATCTAGTTGTTTTTTCAATTCCTGGAATTGTTGATATGAATTATTTTCGATCTTATTGAGTTTTTTCAGAAGTACCATCCTGAATTCTCTGTCATTAAAGTCACATATTTCTATGTCTGTAAGCTTATTTCCTGGAGATATTTCTCTTTCTTTCTGAGATGCCTTATCACCTTTATTGTTCAGAGTGTTTAATGGACTATTTCTCTGCCTTGGCATTAATGGAAGTGTATTCTGCTGTTTTTCCAGAAAGAAGATTTGTTATATAAAGGCCTCTCTTTAGCCTGCTACAAAGAAGGCACTTTTCTTTTGGTTACCAGTAGGTGGTGTCTCAGCTTCTTGGATCCCTGCTTTCTATAAAGTCTTAATAATGTTTTGTTTTCTTGTAGAAATTTAATCACACTCGCTACTCTCAGTTTCATTCCGTCAGTGTTAGCAAACAGTTTTGGTAGCATATGCTCAGACTCCCCTGGAGCTCTGCGATGATCCATCTCAGAGAGTATGTGAGGAGGGCTCCTCTGGGTTGGGAGTTGGGGGCTGAGGCTCAGCCTTGATTTTGCAACTGCAGCTGGTAATAATCATCTGTTGTTTCTCTGCAGCCCTATCCCGCTTCTTTGCTTTCTGCCCTGATGACTGGGCCCTGCTGCCAGCTACATAGAAGCCCTGGCACTTCCAAGCAGGGTTGTTCAGAGAAGTCACTGCACCTTCACCCCTCCCCCTCCTTGTACAGGCAGCTGTGAGACGCAGCTTCTTTTTCTTCCCAGTCCACTGCATGACACCTAGAGTTCTGACCTATGGTAGTTCTTATGCACAGATCCCATGCTCAGATGTGCTGGTGTGTAGTTTGGGTGTTTTTTGTTCAGTTTTAGATTTCAGCCTATTGTTGTTTCAAGGGGAGAGATCTGAGGTTGTCTCCCACCCCACCATGTTTCCAAGAATCCTTCTCTTGTCAAATTTATTGCTTATTATTTCATATATTTTGATGTTATAGTAAATATGTTTTAAAATTTCTATTTATGATTATTTGTTACTACTATATAGAAATATAATTGATTTTCATATAGTGATCTTGTATTTTGTAATCTTGATAAGCTCACTTATCTAGTTAGTTTTAGTAGTTCTAAAGTTTTAATTTACTTTTAACAGTTTTTGTTATAGATTAGATAGGATTTTCTACATACATGATAAAGTTGTCTGCTGACAGATGGTTTTAGAACTCTCTTTTCAATCTAGATGCCTTTTATTTCTCTTCATTGTTCTGTTGCACTAGCTAGAAGTTTCAATACTACACTGAATACCAGTAATAAGAATGGAGATTCTTGCTTTGTTTCTGATCTTAGGTGAAAAATATGAATGTTTTTGTCAAGTTTAAAAAGTTTCTTTGTATTCTGAGTATTTTCAGTAACTACTGTTAAATTTTGTCAAAAAGTTTTCTGTATCCAATGGGTTTTGTTGTTGTTTTGTTTTTAGTCTGTTAATATAATGAATTACAATCATTAGTTTTTTAATGTTAAACTAATCTTGCATTCCTGGCATAAACTTCATTTAGTAATGATGTACTATCATTTTTATATATTGTGAAATTTTATTTACTAGAAGATTGTTAAGAATTTTTGCATTTTATTCATGAGGAATATTGACCTGTAGTTTTATTTTCTTGTAATGTCTTTTTCTGGTTTTGGTATCAGGATGATGTTGGTCTTATAGAAGAGGAGAGAGTAAGTTGGAAAATACTCCTCTTCAGTTTCTCTGGAAGAGTTTATGTAAGTTTGCTAATGTTTCTTCTCTAGTTAAATTTTTTCTTTTAAAATGTTTCTCAGTGTGTGAGTTTAAATTATCAATATGAGACCTTTCTTCCTTTCTGATATAAAGGCTCAACACTATAAATTTTCCTGTAAATACTGCTATAGCTGAATCCTACAAATGATGATTTCTTTTTCATTTTCATTCACTTAAAATACATTGTAATTTCTCATGTAATTTCTTCTTTGATTTATGGGTTATTTAAAAGTGTACTATTTAATTTCTAAATATTTGGGAATTTTTTTAATTATCTTTTTAAAAAACAGTTTCTAATTTAACTTTATTGTTGTCGGACAACTTATTTGGTGAAAATTGAATCTTCTTAAATTTATTGAGACTTATTTTATGGCCCAAAATATAATGGTGACTGCTTTGGTGATTAGTCCATGCACACTTTAAAAAACATTTTTTTTTCTGCTGTTGTTGGCTGGAGGGTGCTATAAATGTCAATAAAGTTGGTCAACAGTATTATTATAATCTTCCTTATCCATCTACTATTCTATCAATTGTTGAAAGAATGGTGTTGAAATTTCTAATTATAGTTGTTGACAAGTCTCTTTCTATTTGGAGTTTTTGCTTTATGTATTTTGAACCTCTTGTTATTAGGAATATAACTGTTTGGAATAGTTAAAGCCTCTTAATGAATTGACCACTTTATTATTATAAATTATCTTTATTGTCTCTAGTAATATTCTTTGCCCTGAAATAATTTACTTTGTCTATTACTTATATAATCACTCTGGCTTTACTTTGATTAGCATTAGCATTACTGAAATTTTTATGGAGCCTTCATCATGCAGGTATTATCAATCATTAATTCCATTTCTAGCCCCTCTTCCCTCTTTGGAATATGGGGGCTGGGGCTGAAAATTCCAAGTTGGAATTTTGGCTTTATCTTTTTGGTGGCAAGAGTCATACCATTGGAACAAAAGACAATGATACCATCCAGGAAATTCCAAGGATTTAGGAACATTCTGTGAGGAGGTGAAAACTGGAGTCAAGACCAAGTATTAAAACAAAAGATGACCCTGGTGCTCTCATTGCTTAGAAAATCATGAGGGTTTTAGGAGCTCTGTGCCAAAAACTGCAGGCAGAGACATAGATACAGATATATTTTCTATTATCATGTACATATTTTTCATTCTTTTACTATTTCAGTTTAGACAGACAGCATGGTTGAGTCTTACTCTTTTATCCGATATGAAAATCTCTACTTTTTAATTTTAATCAAGGCACTTAGACCAGCAGTAGAGAATATCTTCTGTAAGGATCAGTTAAATATGTTAAGCTTTGTGGGCCACATACAGTCTTTGTTACATACTCTTATCCTTCTCTTCTTTTTTTAACAACAATTTATAAATGCACAAACCATTCTTTGCTTGAGGGCCATGTAAAAACATGCTCTAGTTAGAGATTGGCCTACAGGCCATTATTTTCCACCCTCCTATAAATCATTTACATTTTATATAATTATTAACATGGTGGGATTTAAAACTACCATCCTGATATTTGTTTTCTATTTGATCCATCTGTTCTGTTTCCTTTCTTCTCTTTCTGACCTTTTGTAAAAATTTAATATTTTTATGATTCTATTTTATTTTTTTTCATTAGTTTATTAGGTCTAACTCTTGGTTTCTTACTATTTAGTGATTGCTTTAAGGCTTATAGTATACATCTTTAATTGATTAGTCTACCTTCAGATAACATTATAGCACTTAAAATATAGTATAAAACCCTTACAACTTTGTTCTTCTATTTTTCCCCTATTAGGCCTTTGTGTTTTTGTTGTCGTATATTTTGCTTCTACATGTTATAAGTGCTGCAATATATTATTTTTGCTTTAAGAGATTGATTATCTTTTGAAAAGATTTTAAAAATAAGAAAAAAGTCTTTTATGTTTACCCACACACTTACCATTTCTGATGCTCTTCATTCCTTTATATACATTCATATTTCTATCTGGTATATTTTCTTCTGTCTGAAGGATTTCATTTAACATTTTTGAGGTGAATATCTGCTGGTGATTAATTCTTTGGAAAGAATGGAATTAATTATGTCCAAAGAAATCTTTAGGTTCTGTTTCTAGGTAAAATGGAGTTAAGTGTACTGCACCCTATCTCTCCTGCTAAATATAGTTATAAAACCTTGACAGAATATATGGAATAGCTAGCTGAGGACCCCAAAAAGTCAATAATAGCAGGAACATTGGAAAAGACAAGAATTAGGAGTACCACAGATCCAGTGCTGAATCTACTAATTTTTTTCTCTAGTATCCTCCACTCTCAGCACAATATAGGCTGAAACCAAAAGGAACATTGGCATGAATAATGAGAAGTCCAGGAGAACCCTTCTAGTTCTGGCCCAAGCATCAGGAAAAGGACATTCTAATGCTCAGAGAGAGGAGAGAAATCTTTTTTTTTTTTTTCTTTTCTCCAAGCCCTCATGCTACAGTCCCAAGTGGTGCTGTGTTAGTGATGTGAGACATCCTAATGGGGTCCACAGGACCAGTTTCTCAATAACCAAAAACTACCAAAATGATTACAAAGATAATCTGAATAGTTCCATATCTAATGAAAAAATTGAATTCATAGTTAGAATTTTCCAGAGAACTCATCTAGGTCTGGTGCTTTCTGTTTGGGAAAGTTATTAGCTATTGATTCAGTTTCCTTAACAAGTATAGATAGGCCTATTCAAATAGTCTATAACTTCTTCTGTGAATTTTGGCAGATTGTATATTTTAAAAAATTGATCCATTTTGTCCAAGTTATCAAATTATTGTGGGCATTAAAGTTATTTATAATATTCCTTTATTATCCTTTTTATGTGCATAAGATCTACACCACTGTCTCCTATTCCATTTCTGATACTAGTAATTTAAGTCCCTTCTCTCTTTTTCTTAGTTAGCCTATATATAAGCTTATCAATTTTAATGACCTTTTCGAAAAAAAAAAAACAGCTTTTGGTTTCATTAATTTTCTCTATTTCTTGTTTTCAATTTCATTGATTTTTCTTTTATTTTTATTAGATCTCATAACACAGGAACTCCAGGCCAGGAACATGCACCTGGGTCTTGGATATTCTGTAAAAACCACCATGAGGGCCAGCAAAGTGAGCCACTCCATTTATTACTCACAATGCAACGAAGCTTCAGCACTTGGTCTGTTGGAGATGCAGGAAAAGGTCAGTCAAGAGCAGGCATTGTTTTATGTGCAAGTGGAAGAGAAGGGGATTACCTCATCCCAGGGAACAAAGGTCTTCCTCTGTAGGTGTGCTGGATGTGCCGCCTATCTAGTGTTAGAGAGAACCAGACCAGCCATGCCCTCAAGCAGAGCAGAAAGATAATGTTTATAGGAACAGCCAAAGGGGCACATAGTGCCCACGGGAGCAAGAGAAGTGTCCTTGTGGGCAAACACAGCCCAGGGAAAGCTTTGTTTATTGTCCTCCTTGGGGCTGCTGACCCAGCAGTTCTCTTTGCTTCCCATGTCCATGGAGGGACTATGTTTAAATTAACCTCACTTATTCTTTCTTCTGCTTGCTTTGAATTTAATTGGCTCTTCTTTTTCTAAGGTGGAAGTTTAGTTGATTGATTTTAGATCTTTCTTTTTTTATACATAGTCAATGCTATAAATTTTCCTCTAAGCACTGCTTTCACTGCATCCCACGAATTTTGATGTGTTTTCATTTCATTTTGTTCAAAATATTTTAAAATTTCTTTTGAGATATTCTTGACCCATGTGTTATTTAGAAGTATGTTGTCTAATATATGGGTATTTGGGGATTTTCCAACTATCTTTCTGTTATTGATTTTTAGTTTCATTTCATTCTAATCTGAGAGCAGATGTACGATTTGTAGTCTTTTAAATTTATTAAGGTGTGTTGATGGCCCAGCATGTAGTCTATTTGGGTGAATGTTCCTTGTGAGCTTGAGAAGGATATATATTCTGCCATTATTGGATGAAGTGTTTTATAGATATACATTATATCCAGTTGATTGATGGTGTGGTTGTGTTCAACTATGACCTTACTGATTTTCTACCTGCTGGATCTGTCTATTTCTGATAGAGGGGTGCTGAAGTCACTGAATAGTCGATTCATCTATTTTTCCTTGCAGTTCTAAGAATTGTTATGTATTTTCGAGATTTTAGAGATTATCATTATGTAATGCCCTTCTTTATCCCTGATAACTTTCCTTATTTTGAAGTGTGCTCTGTTGAAATTAATATAGCTACTCTTGCTTTCTTTTGATTAGTATTAGCATAGTATACCTTTCTTCATTCATTTACTTTTTTTTTAACACCTACAGCACCTGATATTCCTAGGTGGTCTCCCAGACAAGAACTAACCAGGCCCAACTCTACTGAGCTTACGAGATCAGACAAGATCGGGCACATTCAGGGTGGCATGGCCACAGACTTTTATCCATTTACTTTTAATCTATGTGTGTGTTCATAATTAAAGTGGGTTTCTTGTAGACACTATATAGAGTAGTTGGGTCTTGTTCTTTGATCTACTCTGACAATCTATTTTAATGGTGCATTTATTTATTTATTTATTTATTTATTTATTTATTTATTTATTTAATTTGTATAAATTTAGTTATTTAAATTAGTTTCAAGTGTATAGTACATTTGTTAGATATCTAATGTTCATAAAGAGATCTCCTCAATTGCTCCCTTTCTCCCCTGGCCCTCTACTTAGCCATCACATTCATGCTAACTGCATTCCCTCTGTCATGCTCCCTGTACCCAACTATCAACTGCTAATTTGTACTTCTTTAACTCTTCACTGCATTCTTCCAATCTCCCAATTCCCCTCCCTTCTGTCCATTGTCCACTATATTTGCGAGTCTGCTTTTGATTAGTTTTTTTTTGATTCCTTAGATATGACATATAAGTGAAATCAGATGGTACTTATCTTTCCCTGTCTGACTTGTTTCATTCAGTATAATAACCTCTAGGTCCATCTATGTCATTGCAAATGGTAGAATTTTATTTTTTTTAATGGCTGAGTAATATTCCATTGCTCATGAACCATAATTTCTTCATCTAATCATTTGTTGATGGGCATTTAGTTTGCTTCCATATCTTGGCTATTGTAAATTGTGCTGCCGTGAATATTGGAGTGCACATATGTTTACAAATAATTTTTTTGTTTTCTTTGGATAAATACCCAGAAGTGCAATTGCTGAGTCAAAAGGTATATCCATTTTTAATTTTTTGAAAAACTTCCATACTGTTTTCTATAGCAGCTATGCCAATTTGCAATCCCAACGACAATGTATGAGGATTTTCTTTTCTCTGCATCCTTGCCAACACTTACTTTTTTTGATTTATTGATGATAGCTATTCTAACAGGTGTGAGGTGATATCTCATGGTGGTTTTAAACTGCATTTCTCTGATGATTAGCGACCTTGAGCATCTTTTCATATGTCTGTTAACTAACTGTATTTCTTCTTTGGAGAGGTATCTGTTCAGGTCTTCTGCCCATTTTTTAATTGAACTGTTTGTTTTTGTTGTTGTTGAATTAAGTCCTTTATACATTTTGGATATTAACTACTTATCAAATGTATCATTAGCAAATATCTTCTCCCAAACAGTCAGTTATCTTTTTGTTTTGTTGATGGTTTCCTTTGCTGTACAAAAACTTTTTAGTTTGATGTAGTCCCATTTGTTTACTTTTTCTTTTGTTTCCCTTGCCTGAGGAGATATATCTGAAAAGAAATTCCTGTTAGTAATATGAGAGAGTTCACCGTCTATATTTTCTTCTAAAAGTTTTATGGTTTCAGGTCTTACATTTAAGTCTAATTCATTTTCAGTCTATTTTTCTATATGGTGTAAGAAGATTGTCCAGCTTTTTTTTTTTTTTTTTGCATGTATCTGTTCAATTATCCCAACACCATTTATTGAAGAGATTGTCTTTACCCCCATTGTATGTTCTTAACTCCTTTGTCATATATTAAGTAAGCATGTAGGCATGAATTTATTTCTGGGCTATTCTGTTCCATTGATCAATGTATCTGTTTTTATGCCAGTACCATGCTGTTTTGATTACTATAGCCTTACAGTATAGTTTGATATCAGGTAATGCGATACCTCTAACTTTGTTCTTCTGTCTCAAGATTGCCATGGCTATTCAGGGTTTTTTTTATGGCTTCATATAAATTTTAGGATTATTTGTTCTAGCTCTCTGAAAAATGCCATTGGTATTTTGATAGGGATTGCATTGAATCTATATATTGCTCTGGGTAGTATAGCTATTTTAACAACGTTGTTTCTTCCTACCCATAAACAGGGTGTATGCTTCCATTTATTTGTATCTTCTTCGATTTCTTTTTTCAATGACTTATAATTTTCTGAAAACAGGTCTTCAACCTTCTTGGTTAATTTTATTCCCAGGTATTTTACAACTTTACACAATTGTAAATAGGATTGTTTTCTTAATTTCTCTTTCTGAAAGTTCATCATTGATGTATAAAAAATGCCACTGACTTCTGAATATTTATTTTTCTAACCTGATACTTTACTGAATTCATTGATCAGTTCTAACAGTTTTTTGCTGGAATCTTTAGGGTTCTCTCTACATAGTATCATGTCATCAGCAAATAACAAAAGTTTTATTTCTTCCTTTCCAATTTAAATGCTTTTTGTTTCTCTTTCTTGTCTTATTGCTGTGGCTAAGACTTCCAATACAATGCTGAAGAGGAGTGGTGAAAGTGGGCATCTTTGTCTTGTTCCTGATCTTAAAGAAAATGCTTTTAGCCTTCCCCCATCAAGTATGATGTAGCTGTAGGTTTGTCTTATATGACCTTTATTATGTTGAGGTATGTTCCCTCTATTCCCACTTTGCTGAGAGTTTTTATCATAAAGGGATGCTGGATTTTGTCAAATGCTTTTTCTGCATTTATTGATATGATCATATGTTTTTTATCTTTCAATTTGTTAACGTGGTATATCACATTAATTGATTTGTGGATATTGAACCAAATTTGCATCCCAGGAATAAATCCAACTTGATCATGGTGTATGATATTTTTAATGTATTGCTGAATTTGGTTTGCTAATATTTTGTTGAGATTTTTCATCAATGTTCATAAGAGATATCAACCTATAGTTTTCTTTTTTTGTAATGTCTTTGCCTGGTTTTAGAATCAAGGTAATGGTCGCCCCATAAAATGAGTCAGAAAGCCTTCCCTCTTCTTGAATTTTTTGGAATAGTTTGAGAAGAATAGGTGATAATTCTTCTTTGAATGTTTGGTAAAATTCACCTATGAAGCCATCTGGTCCAGGACTTTTGTTTTTTGGGAGGCTTTTGATTACTGATTCTATTTCATTGGTGGTAATTGGTCAGTTCAGATTTTCTGTTTCTTCTTGACTCAGTCTTAGGAGATTGTATGTTTCTAGGAATGTGTCCAATTCTTCCGGATTATCCAATTTTTGGTGTATAATTGCTTATAGTATTTGTTTATGATCCATTGTATTTCTGTGGAGTTCGTAGTTATTTCTCCTCTTTCATTTCTGATTTTATCTATTTGAGTCCCCTCTCTTCTTTTCTTGATGAGTCTGGCTAAGGGTCTGTCAATTTTGTTTATTCTTTCAAAGAACCAGCTCTTGGTTTCATTTAATTGGTGCATTTAGACCATCGACATTCAAAGTGATTATATAGCTAAGTTAATATCTACCATATTTGTTACAGTTTTTTACTTGTTGCCCTTGTTCTTTTGTCCTATTTTGTCTCCTACTCTTTCTGCTGTGTGGTTTTAACTGAGTATTTTTATGATTTAATATTCTCTTTCTTAACATATCTATTATGCTTTTTTCTTTCTTTCTTTTCTTTCTTTCTTTCTTTCTTTCTTTCTTTCTTTCTTTCCTTTCTTTCTTTCTTTCTTTCTTCTCTCCTCCTCCTCCTCCTCCTCCTCCTCCTCCTCCTCCTCCTCCTCCTCCTCCTTCTCCTCCTCCTTCTTTCTTCTTCTTCTTTTGTGATTCCCCTCAAGTTTGCAATAAATTTAGACAACTAACCCAATACCACTTCACAGGTAGTGCAAGTACCTTATAATAACAAAATAATTCTCATCTCTTCCTCTTGTTTTTGTATTATTGTTGTCATTTATTTCACTTATATGTAGGCATGTGTATATATACATAAGCATACATAATCCAATACATTGTTGCTATTGTTATTTTGAACAAACTATTATCTGTTAGATCAATTGAGAATGTAAAATATTAAAGTTTTTATTTTAACTTTACTTTTTCTTTCTCCAGAGTTCTTTTGTTCTTTGTGTAGATTTGTATTTCTGATTTATAGCATTTGTTTTCTTAAAGAACTTCTTTTCACATTTATTGCATGTCAGGTCTACTGGAAACAAATTTCTTCAGTTTTTGTTTGTCTTTATTTCTCCTTTACTTTTTAAAGATAATCTCATAAGGTACATAATTTTAGGTTGTTTCTTTTTACACGATGCTTTAATTATTTTTCTCCACACTCTTCTCACTTTCATAGATTTTGAGGAGAAGCCAGATGTAATTCTCATCTTTGTTCTTCTATAGGTAAGGTGTCTTTTTAACTCTGGCTTCTTTCTGGATTTTTTGTTTATCTTTAATTCTCTATAGATCGAATATGAAATACTTCAATGTACATTTTTGGCATGCATCCTGCTTGATGTTTTCTAAGGTTCCTGGATCTGTAGTTGTGTATCTGACATTAATATTGGGGAAATTCTCAGTCATTATTGCTTTAAATTTTTCTTCTATTTTCCTCTTTTTTCCTTCTGTTATTACCATTATGCATATGTTACACTTTTTGTAGCTGTCCCACAGTCCTTGGATATTCTGTTCTTCCCCTGCCCTAGCCATTTTTTTTTATTTCTTTTTTTTTGTTTGTTTTGAAGGTTTCTAAGGAGGTGACCTCAAGCTCAAAGTTTCTTTCCTTAGATGTGTCTAATGTACTAATAAGCCCATCAAAAACATTATCCATTCTGTTACAGTACTCTTAATCTCTAGCATTTCTTTGTAAGAATTTTCATCTTTCTACTTGTATTGCTCTTCTTTTCTTGCATGCTGTCTACTTTATTCATAGAGCCCTTAGCATATTGATCATAGCTGTTTTAAATTCTCTGATAATTCTAACATCCTTGCCATGTCTGGTTCTGATGCTTGCTCTATATCTTCAGATTGTGTTTTTGCCTTTTAGTATGACTTGTGATTTTCTTCTTAGTAGCTGGATATGATGTACTGGTTGAAAGGAATGGCTGTAGGTAAGCTTTTAGCAATATAGTGGTAAGATATGTGTCATGGGAAGCATCCTATAGACCTATGGTTATGTCTCAGTTTTTTAGTGAAAACTGTGCTTCCGGATTGTGAATTTCAAAAGTGTTTCTCGTTTGCTTTTTTTTTTCTCCCTTAGAGGAGACAGGATGGCTAGAATGGGCTGAAGTTGGGTATTTCTCTTCCCTCAAGTGAGTTAGGTTCTGATAAAACCTTAGCAGTTAGGCTCTGGTTAAATAGTTTCTCCTGAGGGCAAGCTTTGTTAAGAACAGAATGCACTGGCAGATTTCATAATGATTTGTTTTGTCTTCCCCACTGCCAGAAGCATGAGGAGATTTTTTTGATATTAACTGTGAGAACCTGGTAGAACTCCAGGAGGTAAAACTCACAAAAGTGTGTGTGTATGTCGGGGTAAGGGTCACCTTATAATTGTATCCCTATGGAGTTTTTCTCTCAGAATTGTCCACAGTGAGCCTTCAGCAATTTGTCAATTGTAGTTCAGGTTTGCCTATGCTGGCACTGGTTCCCTCTGGTTTCTGCTCATGAGTTTCTGTCCTGGTAAGTTGTAATTCTCTGTCTAATTCTCTGTGACTAATGATGTTGTCTCTGCAGCTTTGGGTGCAGTAGTTTTCCCTGTGACCTAACTTCTCTGATGGATCTAAGAAGAGTTGCTGATTTTTCAGTTTGTTCAGCCTGTTACTTGTTGTTAGGACAGAGTGGTGACTTCCAAACTTCCTGCATGCTGGATGGGAACTTTTCTATTTTTAGTTCACTGAAAAGTATTTTTATCATGAATGGATGTTGAATTTTATCAAATGCTTTTTTCCTCTAACTATTGAGATGACGATGGCATTTTTAACTTTTATTCTGTTAATATGTTACATTATATTAACTGAATTTTTTTTTTTTGTAAACCAACATCGAATTCCTTGGAAAAATTTCATTTGACCTTCATGTTTTATCTGTTTTATATATTTCTTGGTTGATTTGCTAATCTTTGTAAAGGAAAGATTTTTGTATCATTCTTCATGAGAGCTATTGGCCTATAGCAGGAATTAGCAAACTTTTTTTGTAAAATCAGGTGGTAAATATTTGAGGCTTTGTGGATCATATAATCTGTGCCACAACTACCCAACTCTGCCACTGTAACATGAAAGTAGCAATAGATAATATTTAAATAAATGAATGTGGCTGTGTTTTAATAAAACATTATTTACATAAACAGATTGCAGGCTGGCTTTGACTCACAGGCCACACTGTGCTGATCCCTTATCTACATTTTGAAAGTTTTTTTTTTTTCCCCCTTCCAATGTCTTTGTCTGGTTTTGGTATCAGAGTAATATTTGCCTCATAAAATTAGTTGGGAAGTATTCCCTTCTATGTCTTCTAAAAGTTTCTGGGGATTGGTATTACCTCATCTTTAATTAATTGCTAGAATTTACTAGTGAAGCAATCTGGGCCTAGAATTTTTTCTTGTTGGAAAGTTTTAACTATAAATATAAATTTCAGTAGATATAGATTTATTCAGATTCTCTCTTCTTTTTTTAATTGACATATAATTCACATACCACAAAATTCACTTTTTGAGTGACTATGTCAGTGGTTTTTAGTATGTTCACAGAGTTGTAAAACCATTATTTATTTCATAAATTTTTATCTCCTCCCCCAAACTCACATACTCATTAGCAAACACTCCTCATTCTCCCCTCTTCCCAGTTCTTGGCAACCACTTTCAATCTCTATGGATTTGCTTATTCTGGATATTTCATATAAAAATAATCATAAAATATGTGATTTTTGTGGCTGGCTTCTTTCATTTAGCATAATGCTTTCAAGGTTTATTTATATTGTAGCATTTGTAAGTACTTCATTAATTTATATCACTGAATATTAATCCATTGTATGGATATACCACATTATATTTATCCACTCATTGGTGATGGGTATGACGTCGTTTCCATTTTTTGGCTACTCCATAGTAGCCAATGTTGCTATAAATATTTATGTACAAGTTTTTGTGTGAACATACTTTTTATTTTATCTTGGGTGTATACATAGAAGTAGAATTGCTCTTTTGGCATCACTATGTTTAACTTTTTGAGATACTGCCAAACTGTTTTCCAAAGTGGCTGCACCATTTTATATTTCTGCCAGCAATGTATGAAAGTTTCAATTTCTCCACATTCTTGTCAACACTTTTTAAATTGTCTTTCTTTTTATTATAGCCATCATAGTATGGTTTTGATTTTGATTTTTTTAGTGTCTAATAATTTTGAACTTTCTTTCATGTGCTTATTGGCCATTTGTATATATATTTTTTCTCTGGAGAAATATCTGTTAAAATACTTTCCACATTTAAAAAGCGGGTTATGCATCTTTTTATTGCTATGTTGTTAGAGTTCTTTATGTACTCTGAAAATTAGTTCCTTATCAGATAAATAATTTGTAAATATCTTCTCCCACTCTGTGAGTTATCTTTTTACTTTCTTAATGGTGCTTTGAAATAAAAAAGTTTAAAATTGTGAGGAAATTCAATTTATCTATTTTTTCTTGTATTGCTTGTGCTTTTAATATCTTATCTGAAAAAAGAAATTGCCTAGTCCATGGTCAAAGAGATTTACACCTGTATTTTCTCCTGAGCTTTATAGCTTTAGCTCTTACATTTAGGTCTATGATCCTTTAAGTTAATTTTTGTGTATAACTAAAAGAATTTTTTTCTTTATTTCATTTTAAACTGTTTCCTTTTAATGTATATAAATTCAATTGATTTTTGTATGTTTCTCTTGTATTCTACAATATTGCTGAATTTTTATTGGTTCTAATGTGTGTGTGTGTGTGTGTGTGTGTGTATTCCTTAGGATTTTCTATGTACAAGATACTGTTGTCTGCACATAAAGATAGTTATACTTTATCTTTTCCAATGTGGATATCTTTTTTTCTTTTTCTTGCCTAATTTCCCTGGCTAGAATGTTCAATACAATGCTGAATATAAGTGATGAGAATGGATATCTTTGTTTTATTCTGGGTCTTAGAAGGAAAGCTTTCAGTGTTCACCATTGCATATGATGTTAGCAGTGCATTTTTAATAACTACCCTTTACCACATTGAGAAAGCTTCTTTTTATTTCTAGTTTGTTGAGTGTGTTTATTATTATAAGGATGTTATCTTTTTTCAAATGCTTTTTCTAAATTTATTGAGATAATCATGTTGTTTTGCTTGTTATTCTATTAATATAGTTATTAACTTAGTCAATTTTTAAATGTTGAACTGATTTTGCATTTCTAGAATAAATCCCACTTGGTCATACTATATTATCCTTTTTATATGTTAGTGGATTCATTTTCTAATATTTTGTTGAGAATTTTTATATTTATATTCCTAATGATTACTGGTGTATAGTTTTCTTTTCTCACACTGTCTTTGTCTGGTTTTGGTATCAGGGTAACAGAGAATGAGTTGGTAAATATACCCTCCTATTTTAGAAGAGTTTTTGAAAGATTGATATTAATTTTTCTTCCCAACAAGTTTGAGATATAATTGACAAATAAAAACTGTATATATTTGGGTGTATAAATTGTATACACTCAAAGGAGTATAATATTTATATATACTTTGTGAAATATTATAATCAAGCTAATTAACATATATTTCACCTCATATAGTTTCCTTTTTTCCTGAGATTTACTTTTAGCAAATTTCAAGTATATGATACATTATAGTTACCATTTTGTACATTATGTCTTCATAACTTACCCATCTTATGACTGAAAATTTGTACCCTTTGACCAAAATTTCCCCAATTCACCAACCCCCAGACTCTGGTAACCACAGATCTACTCTCTGTACTGTGAGTTTGACTTTTTTAGATTCCATATATAAAGGAGACATGACAGTTTTTTCTTTCTGTATCTAGCTTACTTCACTTAGCATATTGTCTTTGAGGTTTATCTATGTTGTTGCAAATGGCAGGATTTCTATCCTCTTTAAGGCTAAATAATATTATATTTTCTATATGTCACATTTTTTTCCCTTTATCCATTGTCAGATACTTCAGTGGTTTCTACGTATTGGCTTTGAATAATGCTGCTTTAAATATGGGAATGCAGATAGCTCTTTGAGATAGTGATTTTATTTCCTTTGGTTATATTCTCAGAAGTGAGATTGCTGGTCATATAATAGTTCCATTTTTTAGTATTATTACAAACCTCCATGCTGTTTTAAATAATGGCTGTACCAACTTACAGTCCTATCAACATTGTGTAAAGGTTTCCTTTTCTCCATTTCCAGTCCAACAATTGTTATTTTTTGAATTTTTGATAACAGCCATTTTAGCAAGTATAACTGATACAATATTTTGATTTTGATTTGCATTTTTCTGATGATTGGTGGTATTTAGCATCTTTTATATATCTGTTGGCTATTTGTATTTCTTTTTTGGAAATATGTTTAGTCAGATCCTTTGCCCATTTTCAAATTAGGTTATTTGTTTTTTCATTATTGAATTATATAAGTTCCTCCTATATTTTGGGTATTAACCCCTTATAAGATATATTGTTTGCTCCCATTCCATAGCTTGCCTTTTAATTTTGTTAACTGCTTCCTTGCTGTAGAGAAACTTTTTGGTTCAATGTGTTTTCACTTGTTTATTTTTCTTTTATTAGCAATCCAAAATGGTATTGCTAAGACCAATGTCAAGAAGCTTTTCCAAAACCCACAAAAGCCAAACAAAATAAATAAAACAGAAACACAAGGACAAGAAAACAATGAAAACACCAAACAACCAGAAAGCAAAAGATAAAATGGCTATAAGAAGATCTCATAGTCTAATAATCACCCTAAATGTAAATGGATTAAACTCACCAATAAAAAGGCACAGAGTTGCAGAATGAATCAAAAACAAGACCCAAACATATGCTGCCTCCAGGAGACTCATCTTAGCTCCAAAGACAAATAGAGACTCAAAGTGAAATGGTGGAAAATGATATTTCAAGCAAATGGCATTCAGAGAAAAGTGGGAGTAGCAGTGCTAATATAAGACAAAACAGACTTCAAAAAGGTAAAGAAAGATACTAGGGACACTTCATAACGATAAAAGGAATCATGCACCAAGGAGACATAACACTAATTAATGTCTATGCTCCAATCATGGAGCCCCGAAATATGTAAAGCAATTACTAACAGAACTAAAGGAAGAAACATACAAAAACACTCTTGTAGTAGGGGACCTAAATACCCCACTGTCAGATATGGACAAATCATGCAAACAGAAAATCAATAAGGAAATAACATCATTAAATGACACATTAGACCAACTGGACATAATGACATTTACAGAGCCTTCCATCCCAAAAGAGCTGCTTATACATTCTTCTCTAGTGCACATGGAACATTCTCAAGAATTGACCACATACTGGGACACAGAGATAGCCTCAACAAATATAAGATGGTTGAAATCGTACCAACCATATTCTCTGATCATAATGCTTTGAAACTAGAGATCAACTTCAGAAAGAAATCAGGAAAAACCAAATTTACATGGAGATTAAAGCAACATGCTACTGAAGAATAACTGGGTCAGAGAAGAAATAAAAAGAGAGATCAAGAGATACATAGAAACAAATGATAATGATAATACAACATATCAAAACTTCAGGGACATTGCAAAAGTGGTCATAAGAGAAAAGTTCCTACCATTACAGGCCTATCTCCAAAAACAAGAATGAACCCAAATAAACAACCTAATGCTTCATCTTTACAGACTAGAAAAGGAAAAACAAATGAAGCTTAAAGTCAGCAGAAGGAAAAAATAATCAAAATTAGAGCAAAAATAAATGAAATTGGAAAAAAATAGAAAAAATAAATGTAACAAAAAGCTGGTTCTTTGAAAGATTAATAAAATTGACAAACCCCTGGCTAGACTCACTAAAGAAAAAAGAGAAAGAATACAAATAAACAAAATCAGAAATGAAAGGGGAAATTACAACTGACATCACAGAAATACAAGAATCATACAAGAATACTGTGCAAAAGTATATAATAACAAATTTAATTACCTAGGAGAAATAGACCAGTACTTAGAAAAATATAATCTTCCTAGGCTGAATCAAGAAGATCTGGAAAATCTAAATGGACTGATCAGCAGTATGGAAATTGAAACAATCATCAAAAACCTAACAAAAAGTAAAAGCCCAGGACCAGATGGCTTCACCAGTGAATTCTACCAAACATTCAAAGAAGATTTAATACCTATTCTCCTCAAACTCTTACAAAAAATTGAAGGCAATACATTCCAACTCATTTTATGAGGCCAGTACTACTCTGACATCAAAACTTGGTAAAGATAACACGAAAACAGAAAACTACAGACCAAGCTCTCTCATGAACACAAATGCAAAAGTCCTAAATAAGATACTAGCAAACTGAATACAGTAACTTATTAAAAAAATTATACACCATGATCAAGTGGGCTTCTTCCCAGGGGCACTGGGATGGTTAACATATGCAAATCGATTAATGTGATATACCACATAAACAAATTAAAAGAGAAGAATCATATGATCATATCAATAGATGCAGAAAAGCCTTTGACAAGATACAGCATCGATTTAAGATCAAAACACTTAACAAAATTGGTATAGAAGGAAAATATCTTAACATAATAAAAGCCATACATGACAAACCCCCAGCCAACATTATACTTAATGGTGAAAAACTAAAACCTTACCTCTAAGATCAGGAACAAGGCAAGGCTGTTCACTTACCTCTGTTATTCAATATAACATTGGAGGTCCTAGTGAGTGCAATCAGGCAACAGAAACATATAAAAGGCATCCAAATAGGTAAACTGTCATGATATGCAGATGGCATGATTCTCTATATAGAAAACCCTGAAGACTCTCCAAGAACACTACTAGAAACAATAAGCAAATACGGTAAAGTCTTTGGATATAAAATCAACATTCAAAAATCCATAGCATTCCTATACTCTAATAATGAAGTGTCAGAAAAGGAAACGAAAAAATAATCCTTTTTGCAATTGCAACAAAAATAAAATACTTAGGAATAAATTTAATGAAGCATGTGAAAGACCTATATAATGAAAACTACGAGACCGTATTAAAAGAAATCAAAGAAGATACAAAGAAATGGAAAGGTATGCCATGTTCTTGAATTGGAAGAATCAACATAGTTAAAATGACCATATTACCTAAAGCATTATACAGATTTAATGCAATCCCATAAAAATCTCATCAGCATTTTTTAAAGAAATAGAACAAAAAAAAATCATCAGATTTCTATGGAAGCACAAAAGACCCCGAATTGCCAAAGCCATTCTGAGAACAAAGAATGAGGCTGAGGCATCACTGCTCAACTTCAAATTATACTACAAAGGGACAGTAATCAAAACGGCATGATATTGGCAGCAAAACAGACACACAGACCAGTGGAACAGAATCGAGAGTCTAGAAGTAAACCCATATATATACGAGCAAACAATTTTTAACAAAAAAGACAAGAACATACAGTGGAGAAAGGAAAACCTCTTCAATAAATGGTGCTGGGAAAACCGAAAAGCCACCTACAAAAGAATGAAACTAGACTGTTGTCCATCACTACATGACAAAATTAACTCAAAATGGACCTGAATATAAGACGAGAAACAATAAAAAGCATAGAAGAAAACATAGGAACTAAACTCAAGAACCTTGGACTTAAAGAGGACTTTATAAATTTGACCTCAAAAGCAAGTAAAATAAAAGTAAAAGTAAATGAATGGGACTACATCAAACTAAAAAGCTTCTGCTCAACAAAAGAAATCATCAACAAAGTAGAGACAACCATCTGAATGGGAAAATATATTTGCAAGCAACACCTCTAATAAGTGCCTAATATCTAAAATATATAAAGACTCACACAACTCAATAACAACAAAAATAAAACCAGATGATCTAATTAATAAATGGACAGAGGACCTGAACAGACACTTCTCCCTACCGGACACACAAATGGCCAACAAATACTTCAAAAGATGCTCAACATCACTAGCTATTAGGGAAATGCAAATCAAAACCACAATGAGAGACCATCTCACACCTGTTATCACACCTGTTAGAATAGCTATAATCAACAGGACAAGTAATAACAAATGTTGGAGAGGATGCAGAGAAAAAGGAACCCTCATACACTGCTGGTGGGACTGCAAATTGGTAAAGCCACTATGGAAAACAGTATGGAGTTTCCTCAAAAACCTAAGAATTGATCTACCATACGATCTAGCAATCCCTCTACTGGGTATTTACTCTCAAAGACTTGAAACCCCATATCCGAAAATATATGTGCACACCGATGTTCATAGCAGCATTATTCACAGTGGCCAGGACATGGAAGCAACCGAAGTATTCTATGATAGATGATTGGCTAAAGAAGCTGTGGAACATATATACAACGGAATATGACTCAGCCATAAGAAGAGATGAAATACTGCCACTTGCGACAACATGGATGGACCTCAAGATAATCATGCTAAGCGAAATAAGCCATACAGAAAAAGTTGAAAATCACATGATATCACTGATATGTGGGATATAAACCTAAAAACAACAAATGAACTAGACAGAGACTCAGGGACATTGACAATGGACTAGTGGTTACCAGAGGGTAGGGTGTGGGGGAGGAGAGGAGAGGTAAATGGGGTAAAGGGAGTCAAATATAGGGGGGAGGGGGAGGGTGAAGTATATGGTAGCTGAAGGAAACTGGACTTTGGGTAGTAATCACACAATAGAATATATAGACGTAAAAATTATAATGTACACCTGAAAATTATATAATTATGTTAACCAATGTTGCCCCCAATAAACTTAATAAAAAAATAAAAAATAAAACAAAACAAAATTTGACAAAATATGTTTAAGATCAGTACACTTAAAACTACAAAACATTCAGAAAAAATTATGACTTAAATGCATTATCAACAGGATTTCTATCACCACTTCCAAAAAAAGAATGTTGGTTTTTGAAGGAAGGGGTGTGTGAAAAATCTTACTCTTTATATAAATCACAGATATACAGACAGTACCAAAAAGATATAAATGTATCCATTTTATTAAAATATAATATGGGGTTGATTATGAAAATTATGTCTAAAAAGATATCATAGAAAAGCCAAACCACTGGCCAAAACGTGTTGAGAAATAATGACTTAAATAAGTGGAGAGATTATCATATTCATGAATAGGAAGTCTAAATATAATTAAGATGCCATTTTCTCCCAACTTGATCTACAGATTTAATGCAATACCAATCAAAATCACAGCAAGCTTTTCTCTTCCTGTAAAAATGAACTGATTTTAAAATTTATATAAAAATGAAAAAAAAAACTTAAAATAATCAAAACAACTTTGAAAAAGTCAAAGGATTTAAACTACCTATTTCAAGATGTATTATAAAGTGACAGTTACCAAGACAGTGTGGCACTAGCAAAAAGATAGGTACACAGACCAATGGAATAGAATAAAGTCCAGAATATCTGTGGTCAATTACTTTCCAACAGAAGTGCCAAAGCAATTCAATCAGGAGTGGATTAGATTTTCAACAAATGGTGCTGCAAGAATTGGATAACCACATGTAAAAAAAATGAACATCAATCCTCATCTCACATTATACATACAAATTAAGTCAATTTTCCAGGTATTGGGATATTTTTCATTTTTCTTTCTATTACTGATTTCTAGTAAATTTCATCTAAATAAGAGCTAATCTACAATATTTCCAGATGAAAACATAAAATTATTGTAACTGTAGGTTTGTCAAATATTCTTAAATAAAACACAAAAAGCACAAACTTATCAAAGAAAACAATTAATAAATTGTATTTCAGCAAAAGAAAAACTTGCTTAAAAAAAAACAGTTAAAAATATTTCTGTTGCAATCAATAAAAAAAAAATAGAGATTTCACCTTTCCTACTGAATGCAACTTAAAACTCTGTGACTATTGTTCCAGCCTCCAGGCAATCTCATGGTAGCAATAGGGGCAGGCAAAAGTGATTAGGTAGACACTACATACTCCATGTAATAGGAGCCTACACTGTGACAAGACAAGAGATGCTGTGATCTCAAGAGTGTTGGGAGACTCCCTGTAGCTTTTTTCCCTGTCTCCTTGCCATTTGGCACTAAAGGAAGAGGCAGGAATGAGTAGTGTGTGGCAAAGCAGAGAAACTAAAGCCCCAGCATTCTAGTCAGAGTACTAGGAAGAGAGGTCCTTGGGAGCTGAAAAGTATCAGTGAAATTTCTGAGAAAAAGGTGCTCAAGAAAACAATTTAGTAAAGATATATATATATATATAAACTCCTGGGCTCATCTCTGAGCTTTGCACATGTGGATCTGACCCTAAACAACACAGACTTTAAGAAATAAACTATGGGACAGACCACTATTGGCCACTGTGTGATATATGCACAAGATATATTTAAATAGTACTGTAAAGATGTTAGAAACAGAGCTGACATTGCAGCCACAGCCCAGAGAGTACAGGCAGGCTCTTGCAGCTTGAACCTAACAAAATTGCCCATTTTTTAAAAATTTACCTTTTTCATAGGATTTAAGCAAGACCCAGAAGTGTATGACATAATATTTAAAATTTCCAGAATGTAACCCCAAATTACCTTACATATGAAGAATTAGAAAAATCTAAATATCTTATAAGAAAGACAATTGATAGCAACTCCAAGATGGCACAGATGTTGGAATTAATAGGCCAAGATTTTAAAGCACCTTTTTAACCATGCTACTATTTTCAGAAAGAATGGAAGGATAGAAAGCCTCAGCAAAGAAATAGAGAATTAAAAAAAAAAAAAAAAAACAGATACTTTAGAACTTAAAAATAATTTAAAATTTCAATTCATCAGATGAGTTCAAAGCAGATGTAGACAACAGAAGAAAGTAAACTTGAAAATAAGCTTTAAAAATTATCCAACAAAGTCTATGGCTATGCCACCCTGAACAAACCCAATCCTGTCTGATCTCAGAACCTAAGCAGGGTTGGGCCTGGTTAGTACTTGGATAGGAGACCACCTAGGAAGACCAGGTGCTGTCAGCATATAAAAAAAAAAGGATGGGGATTGTAAGCTGATAAGGTCCTTGCAATCTGTGAGGTTAACCAAGAAAATTAAAAAATAAAGATAATAATAAAAATAATAAAATTATCCAACATGAATAGCAGAGAGGAAACAGATTAGAAAAGGTCAGCAGAGTTTTAAAGAATAAAGGATGTGGTACAGAAAAATATTTGAAAAAATATGGTTTAAAACTTTTAAAACTTTAGAAAATAAATAAACTTATAGATTCAAGAAGTTCAGAAAATTTCAATTAAGATAAACTCAAAAGAATCCACATTCACACACATCATGATCAAAATGATGAAAACTAAAGATAAAGAAAATATTTTGAAATCAGTCATAGAAAAATGACACTTTACACATAAGGTAACACTTGTTTGAATGACTAGGGATTTATCATCTGAAATCGTGAAGGCCAGAAGGAAGAATACAACATTTTTTAAGTGCTATAAGAAAAGAATTGTCAACCCAAAATTCTATATCTAGGAAAAATATCCTTCAGGGATAAATGTGAAATAAAGATATTTTGAGACGAAGAACTAAGAAAATTTATTAACAACAGAACTGCACTAAAAGAAATGTTAAAGACCTTTCAAGAAGGAAATAATACGAGAGGGAATCTTAGGCTCTCAGAAATAAAGGAAGAACAACCGAAATTATAGATATCTGGGTAAATACATTATTTTTTCTTCTTACATTCTTTGAAATATACATGTCTATTGAAAGCAAAAATTATAACACTCTCTAATAAGCATTTTTTGAAAGAGAAGTATAATTTATATTTATAACCAATAAACCTGATACAGAAGAGGGGATTGGGACAGACCAGGAGTGGGTGCAAAAAGAGACTGGGAAAGTCAGCAAGAAAATGTAAGGGTAGTGAAGAGGAAGTGGGGGTTTACCATGCAAACTGCCACTCTCCTCAGGCCCTTCTGAGGAGAAGGATATGCCCATGTCTCCCCAGCCTGCCCTCCTCTATTTTGCTCTGGTCTCCTGACTAGGTCTCCTGCTTGAGTCACTCAAATTTAGTCCATATGTAGCCTTCAGGGGGAGGGAAGAAGTCCTCTAAGAACCTGAGCCCCAAAGATGGGGGCTCCCCTGAGATCTGGCCTATTGTGTTATCTCCCACGCTTTCTAGGATACCTGGACCCCTAGGACAAATTAGGGACCTCCCTTTTGGCTTAAAATAGCTTTATTTTTTTTAGAACAGTTTTAGACTCTAATGGCATTTTCTCTGTGTGTGTGTGTATGTAATACATATGACAACTACAACATAAAGAGGCATAAGCTTTTTACATTTCACAAGTGATAAAATGTTAATTCTAAGCAGATGTGAAATTTTTAGTATATGTATTATAATTCCTAAAGCAACTACTAAAAAATCTATAAAAAATATGGTAAAATAAACAAATAATAAATTAAAATGTAATACTAAAATATATTTAAAGAACTCAAAAGAAGGCAGGAAAATGGAGAAAAGAGAAATAAAAAACATAGGGAGAAAACAGAAAATAATAAAGTGGTATGTCTAAATTTAAACACATCAGTAACTACAATAAAGGTAAATGGTCTAACCACATCAACTAAAAGACAAAAATTGTCAGAATAGGTTTTTTAAAAAGACATGACTATACACTTTAATATAGGTAGTTTGAAAGTTCATGAATGGAAAACAATGTAAACATCAGCTAAAAGAAAGCTTAAGTGACTATATTACTATCAGACAAAGCATACCTCAGAGTAAGGAAATTTACCATGGATAAAGAAGGCCATTATTACATAATGGCAAAAAATCAAGACAAAATCACTTTGAATATAAATATATTTAACAACAGAATTGAAATATATGAAGCAAAAACTGACAGAACTGAAGGAAAAATAGACAAATTCACAATTATAGTTAGAAATGTCAATGCTCTTCTTAAAATAATAAATAAAAGAATTAGAAAATCAACAAGGATATAGAAGAACTGATCGACACCATCAACCAACTGAAACTGATAATACACTCTGTCCATCACAGTATAATACACATTGTTTTCAAGTGCACATAGAGCATTCACCAAGATAGACCATGTCTTTGCTCATAAAATAAGCTTTAATAAATATTTTTAAATTAGGATTATGTAATAATGTAATTTAACTAGAAGTCAATAACAGAAATAAAACTAGAAAATAGCCAAATACCTGAGAATTAACAACATACTTCTAAATAATAGAATGAAAGAAGAAATCTCAAGAGAAATTAGAAAATATTAATTTGAATGAAATGAACATATGACATATCAAGACTTATGGGATGCAGCTAAAGTAATATTAAGGGGAAATTTGTAGCATTAAATGATTATAGAAAATAAGTACAGCCTCACATTAATAACTCAAGTTTTACCTTAATAAACTATAAAACTAAGAGTAAAATAAACTCAAAGCAAGTAGAAAGAAGAAAATAACAGGAGGGAAAAAAAACGGGCATAGATGATAGAGGCTCTGTTCCCACCTCTGGTGACCAAATCAAAGTTGTGACAGAAACAAGGAGCAGCAGCAAGGAAAAATCGCCTGTGATTTAGGTGAATGAGCCATATAACTAGAGAGAAATCCAAGAAAGCACTCTGGAATGACAAAAGGTAGGACAGGGCTGAGACGCCAGATGACCCAGTCCTCAGCAGCTGAGTAAGATGCAGGCTGTGGCAGCGGCAGTGGCAGGGGCAGAAACCTCTTAAAGGGGCCGCATCCACAAGCAGATTTTCGCAGTGAGGAACCTGCTCGCTCTGAGCACTGGTGCCAATTTGGCTGCACGGAGGAGCACCAGGGACTTACAGGGAGACATTGCTGGAGTGAGGGCCCAGGTGAGACTCACTCTGTACAGAAGTGCTGACCCTGTTGAGCCCTCCCCACTTCCAGTGCATAGACACGGTGCCATTATAGCCGTGACATCATCAAACTGGATAACAGAGGTCGCTCCGCCCAGAGGATTCCCTGAAACCTCACTTCCAGCAACTTGGGCCCCACCCAAGCCACATCTAGGTTTATCCAAAGCAAGTCAGGAGCACCCTGCTGAGCAGCACCTAGACTCACACTGGAAGCAGCTGGCCTCGGTTTCTCGGTTTCTCGTGTGACCTTTTGAGGCAACTATAAGCTCAGCATCTGTGAATTGCTTGCTGAAACTTGACAGGTGGTCCGGGAGGGGTAGAGGCTTGGGCTAATTTGGCCTGCAGCCGAACTCCTCTCAGGACTGTGCCACTGGACACTTACTTCACAAATCCACACTAATAAGACCGGGAGACTTAGGAGCTTTGCTTAGTACATAGAAACAGACATGGAAGGGCAGCCAAAATAGGAAGACAAAGAAGCAGAAACCATATGAGAGAACAGAACAGAGATTCAAATATAATGGAGTCAAGTAATCTAACAGATGCAGAGTTCAAATCACTGGTTATAAAAATGCTCGATGAACTTTTGGAAATAGTAGAGAGCTCCACAAAAAGATAAAAATGGAGATGGAGATTTTAAGAGGGAACTAGTCCAAAATGGATTACATATTATATGAGATGAGAAATATATTGAATGGAATAAACAAAGTAATAAACAGTGAATAAAGAAGAGGATCAAATGCCTATCTAGAGGACAGAAAAGCTGGTCAGGACACTCAAACAGAATGGCAAGGAAAAAAAATGCCAAGACTATAAAAATAATTTAAGGAGGGTATGTGACACTATTAAGGCTCCAAATATTTGTCTGATCTGCATAACTGAAGAAAATCAAGATATTGAACAGCTATTTGAAAAAATGATGAAAAAATTTTTTAACCTGGTGAAGGAAATGGACATAAAACCCCAGGAAGCTCAGGGGATTCCAAAAACCAAGGATCCAAAGAAGCTCATACTAAGACACATCATAATTAAAATGCCAAAGGTTAAATACAAAGAAAATATTTTAAAAACAGCAAGAGAAAAACAAATAATTACATAAAAGGGAAAACCCATAAGAGTGGCAGCTGATTTCTCAAAAGAAACTATGCAGGACAGAAGGGCTTGGCAAAAAAATATTTGACTGGATGAAGACCCAAGATGTACAACCAAGAATAATTTATCCAGCAAAGCTATCATTTAGAGTTGAAGGACAGATAAAGAGCTTCCCAGGGAAAAATAAGCTAAAGGATTTTATCACCACCAAACCAGTATTATAGGAAATGTTGGAGGAACTTCTTTAAGAATAAAAAAAATGTATCAAAAACAGGAATAAAGAATGGTACCAACTACATTCCTATCTATAAGTACCTTAAATGGAAAAGAATTAAGTGCTCCAACCAAAGGATGGAGTGGCTAAAAAGATAAGAAAACAAGACCCCTACATATAAAAATGAAGTGAATGGAAAAAGATATTGCTCTGATGGACCTAGAAGGTATTTAAGTCAGACAATGAAAGATAAACACTATTTGATTTCACTTATATGCAAATCTACGGAATAAAAAGAACAAACTAATCAAAAACAGACTCATAAATATAGTGGACAATTTGGTGTCAGACAGAGAGGAGGGGGCGTTGGGGGCTGAGACAATAGGGTGAAGGGCTAAAGAAGTACACGTTAGTAGCTAATGGATGGTCATAGGCATGGGGAGCACAGCATAAGGAATGCAGTTAGCATTAACATGTTGGCTAGGTGAAGGGTCAAAGGAGGGAGGGTGCAATTGGGGCATTGTTTAATGAACTAAATACATGTCTAACCAATGTACTGTATACTTGAAGCTAAATTTAAAAAAAAGAGTGAAGGAAAGAAAATTGCTTTTATGGATTGGAATCTGAAAAAAGAAAACAACAAAGATAATAGCAGAAATCAATGAAATTTAAAATAAAAACAATAGAAAAATTATTTAAACCAAAAGCTGTTTCTTAGAAAAGATGGATAAAATTCTTAAACCTCTAGCCAAATAACAAAAGAAAGAAAGAAAAGAAAGAAAGGAAAAAAGAAAGAATTGAATTGAATTGAATTGAATTGAATTGAATTGAATCAAATTGAATTGAATTAGACCAATTTCTCAAAAGTCACAAACTACCAAAACTCACAAGGTAATAGACAATCCCATACTATTAGAGAATTTGAATTTGTAGTTTAAAATCTTCCAAAGGAGAAATTTCCAGGCCCAATCATTTCTCTGAGGAATTTTATTCAAGACTTAAAAAAAAAAATCCTAAACAATCTCTTCTGGAAAATAGAAAAGTAAATATTCTTTGAATTGCTGTTTTTTGGCTAGCATTACCTTTATATTAATATTAGACAATGACAACACATACACACAAAAAAAGGAGTCTATACAAACTAATGATCCTTAGGAACATAGGTATAAAATTATCAAAAAAAAAACCAGTAAATTGAATTCATCAATATATAACAATTATAACAATACACCACAACGAAATGAGCTTTATCCCAGCAATACAAGATTGGCTTAATATTTGAATATTAAGTAATGTGATTTACCTTATTAACAATTTAAAGAAGAAAAAACATATAATTATATCAATGCATGTAGGGGAAGCATTTGACAAGATTCAACATCCATTCCAGATCAAAATTCCCATCAAAGTAGGAATAGAAAGAAATTTATTCAACCTGCTAAAGGGCATCTACAAATTACCCAGAGCTAAAATTATACTTATTGGTAAAAGGCTGACTGCTTTCCCTAAGTTCAGATACACAATAAGAACATTAACTCTCACCACTTTTATTGAACATTTGCATTGAAAAACCAAGCCAGGGCAATAAAATAAGAAAAGAAATAAAGGGCATACAGCTTGGAAGAGAAGAATTAAAACCTTTTTATTTATAGAATACATGACTGTCTCCATAGAAAATCCCAAGAAGTTCACACACAGAAAAAGCTCCTAAATTATAAATTTATAAATATGAAAACATATAATTTAATATCTGTGCACTATCAGCAAACAATTGGAAATGGAAGATTTTAAAACAGTACCATTTACAGCAGCATCAACACAAGAAATAATTGAGAATAAAATTAATAAAATGTGCAGGATATTTATGCTAGAAATGGCAAAAGCACTTTTAAAAGAAATCTAAGAAGACCTAAACAAAAGAATAGACATAGAAGTCCACAGATTAAAAGACTTGTTATAGGCAGAATGACAATATTCCCTAAGTAATCTATAAGTTTCACCCAACAGAAATCAAAATCCTAGTAAGATTTTTGTAGATATATACAAGCTGATTCTAAAATATGTAAGTAAAAGCAAAGGAATTAAATTAGTCACAACAAATTTGAAAAAGAAAAAATTGGAAGACTTAAGTGCTATAAGGCAGTAATCAAGTAATCAAGAGTGTGTAGTTCTGGCAAAGAGATAGACACATAGATCAATGCAATAGAATACAGAGTATAATAGATCAATGTTAAAAATGTATAGAAATGGATCCACACAAATATAGGTCACTGATTTTTGACAAAAATTCAAACATTTAATGAAATAAGTATAATTTTTACAATAAACAGTTCTGGAACATTAGATATTCACATGGAGAAATAAATGAACTTCAACCTAGCCTCACAGCTTATATCAAAAAATTGTCTCAGAAGAATAATAGACCTAAATATAAATCATAAAATTTTTAGGAAAAAAAAAAACAGGAGAAACTGTTGTGACCTTAGGTTAAGCGAAGAATTCTTAGATATGACACCAAAACTCCAACTGGCAAAATAAAAAAACTGGGGGTTTCATCAAAATTATAAACTTTTGCTCTGTAAAAGTCATGATTGAGAAAAGGAAAAAACCCTACATTCACAGCAGCACAATTTACAATAGACAAGATATGGAATCAATCTAAATGCCCATCAACAGATGATTGAATAAAGAAATTATGGTTCATATATACAATGGAATATTACTCAGCCATTAAAAAAATGAAATGATACCATTTGCAATGACATGGATGGACCTAGAGGTTATACTGAGTGAAACAAGTTAGAAAAAGATAAATACCATATGATTTCACATATGTGGAATTTCAGGAACAAAAAGAAGAAACTATTAAAAGCAGACTCACAAATATAGAGGACACTCTGGTGACAGACAGAGGGGAGGAGGGTTGGGGGGCTGGGAGAAAGGGATGAAAGGTTAAAGAAGTACAAATTAGTAGTGAATAAATGGTCATGGAGATGGGGAGCATGGCATAGGGAATGCAGTCAGCATTGTAATGTAATGGCTAGGTGGAGAGCCAGAGGGAAAAAAGAGCAATTAAGCGATTGTTTTATAAACTGTAAATGTCTAACAAATGTACTGTATACTTGAAACTAATAATAAAATAAAATTTTAAAAAAAGATAAAGAAAAGAGACAAGTTACAGGAAAGGAGAAAATATTTGCAAAAGATATATCCAAGAAAGTACTTGTACCTAAAGCACATGGGCACTATATCCTGGAGCCGGCTAGCGTGGCCTGAGGGAGGGCCTTGGCTATGTCGAGATGACATGTGGAAGGAACAGGACTTCGCCTCCCACCCTGGTCCTCATTTCATCTCCAGCTTTGACGACTCTCCCATGAGTATTGTCCCCCTCTGGATGCTTAGACCAACTGCCTTTCTGTCTAGGTACATTAGCTGAGTGTCACCAATTACATTAATGCAGTCAATCAAGTCAAAGAAGTATATATTCCAGATGAAAATTACCTAAGTCTGAGGCATCTGTTTGCGTAAAAGTTGGCCAGCAGACCTCTCTGCAGCAACTGTAGATCTATTCAAGGTGTACAATTACCCATCTAAGACCTTTTCCTAGGAAAAGTTTTCTACTGAAAATGGAGACTAGACCTCAATGGACCCATTTATAAAAATCTCCAGGTGGTGAGATCCAAAAACTGAATTCTCAGCTATTTGCTGCCAGTAATGGGAATAATTTGTCAGTTGTAAATGAACAAAAACAAGATGGTAACATAAAATTAGTACAGATGAAAACTACAATAAAAAAATAAATATTTCAAAATAAAATTAGAAAAATAATATCAATGTTCTATTGGTGCTTCAGAGTCACTTTTGTTGAAGTACAAAGAGTTCCCTGAAAAAAATAGTAAAGTTAACAAGGAGACCATGTTCTTATCATGGACATGTGTAGGCCAGTCCTGATTAGGGCCCAGTGGACATCAGTGACATCACAAAGTCTGAGTTGTCACAAAGCAGCCCCCTGACCAATGAGGGGCTGGAACATGAGGATACAGCAGGATAAACACTGGTATCTGGAAAGGCCCAGGCCAACAAGATAGTACAGCTGATCCAACCGGGGTGGGGCAAAAGGCAGTAAACAATGTCTGGGGACAGAAGACACCACTCCTCTCGTAGACGTAAGAAGCGCATCCTCTCCCGTTCCACAAGAGCCGAGCTGCAGTTCCCTGTTAGCCGCGTGGATCGCCTCCTGCGAGAAGGTTCCAATGCCCATCGCATGAGCTGGTGCACACCTGTTTTCTTCACTGGCATTCTGGAGTACCTGACAGCCAACATCCTGGACCTGGCGGGCAAGGAGGCTCACAACCACCACAAGATGCTCATCACCCCAGAACACGTGGAAAGGGCAGTGGACAACAGCCACCTCAGCCACATCTTTGATGATGACATCCACCCTCAAGTTGATGGGATGCCTTCACCAGGGAAGTAATGGTAATGCCTGGGTCCCAGAGCCTGGCAAGACCTCATTGACAGCCCCATCTAGTCCCCGAAACTGCCCAAAGATGAGAGAGACCTTCCACCATCAGGGCTTGCTATTAAAGTGTTTAAACACAAAAAAATAATAAAAATATTAAACATGGGTATGAGACTTAGAGTGATAACTTAGTAAGTTATATAGATGTCTAATTACCATGTTGTATACCTGAAACTAATATAATACTGTAATTCAACTATAATTGAAAATTGAAAAATTATTTTAAAATAAAATATATAATTTAAATAAATAATTATTTTTTTAAATATAAATAATTCTTAAAACAATAAGAAATCAATCTCTCCTCTACCCCAAAAAACTATGGGGAAAATATTTGAACAGACACTTCTTTATAGAAAGTAAAGCAGGTTACAATTCTGACACTTGTTCCAATGTGTGTTTTCTCCAACACCACTAAGCAGTTCTTTTGGGTTTTTATGGAGGCTTCATTACATCAACATGATTGATTAAATTATTGGCCATTGGTGACTGAACTTAATCTCTAGCCCCTCTCCCCTTCCCAGAGGTGAGAGGGGGGGTAAGACTAAAAATTTTGGCCCTCTAATCAGGTCGTGGGCCTCTTTGCCCACCAAGTCCAGGATGTTGGCCATCAGATACTCCAGAATGACAGTGAAGAAAACAAGTGTGCACCAGCTCATGCGATGGGCATTGGAACTTTCTTGCAGAGGCAATCCGCATCGCCTTAATTTTTGTTCACATGGCAGCCAGATCCCACACTTAGATTACCTAAAGGCTTCTCAAAAGTCACTTCAGTAATATAACAAAAGACACCTTTATTACTCTCATCACCTAGGAAATTCCAAGGGTTTTGGGAGCTCTGTACTAGGAATGAGAACAAAGACCTAATATATATATTTTATTATTAATCACAGTATCACACAGGTATATGAAAAGATGCTTAACATCATTAATCATTAGAGAAATGCTGTTTAAAACCACCTTAAGATACCACTGTGTACCCCTTAGAAAGGATAAAATGTTTAAGGCTGATCATATGAACTGTTGGCAAAGATTAAGAACAATTAGATCTTGTATACTGCTAGTGGTAATGTAACATGATATAATTATTTTGGAAAACAGTTTGGCGGTTTCGTAAAAAGTCAAACATATACCTACAAGATGATCCAACCATTCCATTAATATTACATATTAGAAGCACATAACACATAAACACATCTAGGCAACGAATTCTACCAATTTTACTTGCATTGTGCATCATTATAACATTGTCATGTATTTGTTTGAATATTTTATGTAGAAAGCACTGGTTATAATGATACCTATGAAAAATGTAATTGGTAATAATGTTAGGTAGCTAGTCAGACGTGAGAGACAGAAATAAAGGAATAAAAGACCCAGCTTAGCATCATCTAAAGAACACCTTATTGGTAGTTAGAGAATCCCTTCTACACCTCCAGAGAAAAGTACAGGAGAGCCAAAAATCTATAGCTGTTTTAATCTGGCCACAGACATCTGTGCAGAAGGTACTACCCTAATCTGCCCACAATCTAAGCCTCATTATACTGTCATTATAATACTATATTTATGCCTGGAAGTTCATGAATCTAATTATAACAGACTGAATTCTGGGTAAGCACATGTGCACTAGGCAAAGAGTTATATAGCAACCAAGTGTCAATCAAAATGACCTGACCTCACATGCCAATCGCCTAGGAATGCCTTTGGAATCATTCATCATGGTCCTCATATAATACAAATCTTCCCACTTCTGGGTGGTTCAGCTCTCTGTGCTGAAATCATGTTCCTCTTGGAGCATGCTCTGTCTTTCTAAAATATACTTTTAATAAACCTTTCCTAAATCTCACTAACCTGCATCAATAAGGAAAAAACGAGGAAAAATGCTAATTACACTTCTGCATCATTATCACCCCATCCCACCACTGGGATGACACCGAAGTTCAAATCACCCCCCAATGGTAACAATAACATTAAAATATTTTTATTTTATTTGTTATTTAATTCATTTTTCCAGTTTAAAATACAAATATAAATTTTAAAATTCAAAACAAAGGCATGCTACTGATGTTGAACCAAACAGTGATACAGGAGCTAGTACTATGACTATAATAGGAAAGAAAGAAGACAACTAGAACTATCTTGCAAATTTCACAATAAACTCCAAATTGGCTGCAGTAGAAAAAAAGCTGCTTGTTTTGTGTAAAATATTTTTTAATAATAAAGTGAGTAATATTAAAAGATTTTCAGCAAATACATAATAAATTTTTAAAACTTCTTCTCAACGTTGAAAGAAAAATGATAAAATTAACCACCTAAAATCAGGTTTAAAATTTTCTTTAAATAATTTATACCAGGATTTGAGCTTGTAACTTAGTTGTAAAACAGCTTGAATTCAACAAAATGAAAAAGCAACCTATAGAATAAGATAATATATTTGCAAATTATACACCTGATAAGGGGTTAACCCAATATATATGTGTGTGTGTGTGTGTGTGTGTGTGTGTGTGTGTGTGTGTGTGTGTGTGTGTGTGTGTAACTCATACAACTCAATAGCAAAAAAAGAAAATCTGATTTTAAAATGGGAAAAGAAACTGAATAGACATTTTTCTATATAAGACACATGTCAATAAATCTGATTTCAGGTGGTTAATTTTATCATTTTGTCACAACTTTGATTTGGTCGCCAGAGAGATGAACAGAGCCTCTGTCAACTACACCAATTTTTAATTAAGGTGATACCAACTATTCACAGACTATGGAGCAGCGAGAACACTTATGTGTTGCTGGTGAGAATGCAAATGATACAGGCACATGGAAAACAGTTTGACCATTTCTTACTAAATAAAAGTATCATATGATCAATCAATCTCATTCTTAGGCAATATCCAAAAGAAACAAAAGCATATATCCACATATAGCCTTATATGCAAATGCATATGGTAATTTTATTACAATAACTTGAAACTATAAAAAACCCAAAACCTATTAAACTCCCCAAAAAAAAACCATTAAAAAGCGAATGAATAAAAATGTGGTATAGCCAAACAATGAAATTCTACTCACCAATAAAAAGGAACAAATTACTGATTTACACAATTACATGAATTACTTTCAAAAATACTGTGCTCCTAGAAGTGTTATGCCAGTGGAAATGGCAGAGTAAGAAACTCCAAAATTCCAGCCTTCAATAAAAGTTATAAAATAATACAAAAACTATCAGAGTCAATTTTTTGCAACTATGAAAATTAAAGAAAGATTAGAAACAAACATTTATTCAAGAAACAGCTAATCTCAGTGAAGCAACAAGCTTTGGGGTGTTTAAACTTACCCCAGTCCTATTTCTAACTCTTCAGGTGAATGGTAGCTTTGAAAATGACAACTCATATTTATGGTGGTAAAGGTAGCAGAATAAACCTCATTCACACAAAAAATATATATATAATTATATGTTTTGGCCAATGTGGTGGTTCCCTGTAAGATCATCTCAGAAGGCTTGTCTTTATTTTGCCTAACTCAACACTAATCCAGTGCTAGAGACACTACTCAGGGGTGGAAGTGGGGTATTTATCAAAAACATATATAGGCCAGTGTTTTAGTCACCATTGCCTGATGCACTGGATACATTTGAGGTAAACAATAGTCTAACCAAAAAGCTCAGTGGGAAAGGCTAAAGAATGAGGTATTTACAAAGTTTTGAAAGCTCTGACATATTTATGGGAACTCAGAAAGCAATGCACATGTCCAGGTATATGTGTGCTCTAAGAAGGGACCTGAAAAGACCCTAAGCTCTCACCTTTAGCTAAACTTCAGACTGCACAAGCAGGAAGTGAAAGTTAATGCAGAGATATAAACTGTTAGGCTGAAGTGCTAAAGGTGTGTCCAAAATGGATATAGAGTCCTTTGGCAAAGATTGGGAAATTGTTTTGGTTCCAGGAAAAGATAACAATATTTCTATTCAATCATTAGCTGACCACTAAACGAACTTAATAGAGACTTTAGTAACCACAAATGGTGAAGAATTTATAGAATTGGTTCATAAAAGCCACTAAATAAATGAGCAACAACAATCAAAATAGGCAGCAACAGTGACTAACCCTAGGGATGAGAGGAGACTCTGATTTTCAGAGCCACCATTATAATATTGAAAATGTCCAGTCTAATAAAAATTACAAGTCATGCAAAGAAATACCCATACATGGGGGTGAGGAGGAGCAATCAATAGAAATTATCCTGGATGAAGCCCAGACATTAGATTTTCTAGACAATCTTTAAATCAGTTATTTTTAATATCTTCAAAAAGCTAAAGGAAACCATGTTTAACACTTGCATGAGAATAGTCTATCACCAAACAAATAATATCAATAAAGTGATTGAAATAATAAAAATGAACCAAATATGAATTAAAAAATAGTAACAAAAATTTTACTAAAGGATCTCCACAGATCCAAGCAGACAGAAGAAAGAATCAGGGAATTTGAAGATAGGTCAATTAAGATTATCAAGACAGAGGAACAGAAAAAAAAAAATGAGAAAAAAATGAACATAGCCTCAGAGACCTAGGACACTATAAAGTATATCAATATATGCATAATAGGAACCTCAAAAAAAAGGGGAGAAAGAAAATGAAGAAAATAACATTTGAAGAAATAATGGCCAAAACTTCTCAAATTTGATGAAAACATTAATCTACACATCCAAGAAGTTTAATAACTAGAAAAAAATTCAAGGAGATCCACACCTAGATATCTTATAATTAAACTGTTAAAGACAGACAAAATTTTAAATGTAGTAAGAGAGTAGCAATCCCATACAATCTCATGATCCTCAATAAGATTAATGGTTGAGTCCTCATCAGAAACCATGAAGACCAGAAGCAGTGGGATGACATTCAAAATGTCAGGGAAAAAACCTGTAGACCAAGAATTTTATATCTGACAAAAGTACACTTTTAAAAGAGGAGAAATTAAGACATTCTCAGTTAAACAAAAACTGAGAGTTTGCTGCTAGCAGACCTACCCTACAAAAATGCTAAAGGGATCCCTTCAGGATAAAATAGAATAATACTAGCCAGGAACTAAACTCCACATGAAGAATAAAGAACATCAGGAAAGTGAACTACAAAGTTCAATATAAAAGCATAAATGTATTTTTATTTATAACTCTTTTCTATATGATATAAAAGACAAGTTTATAAAGCAATGATTAAAAATCTATGTTAATGGGGATACAATAAATAAAGATGTAGTCTGAACAAGAACAACATGGATGGAGTGTAATGAAGCTATATGAGATCAATTTTTTGTATATTATTAAAATTAAGTTAGTATTAATCCAAACTAGATTCTCATAAATTAAAATGTTAATTGTAATCTCCAGGACAACCTCAAACAAATTTAAATTTTTACATAGTAAAACAAAACAAAACAAAACAAGGAATTAAAACAGCACCTCAAAAAATCTATAAAACAGGAGAAGGCAATAATAGAGGAACCGAGGAACAAAACAGCATATATCATATAGAAAACAAATAACAAAATGACAGAAGCAAGTGGATTAAACTCTTCTATTTAAAGGCATAGATTGGCAAAATAGATTTTTTAAATAAATAAATTTAAAGTAAAAGGATAGAAAAAGATATCCCATCAAATAATAATCAAAAAAGAAATGGAGTGTCTGAATAATATCAGACAAAATAGACCTTAAGAAAAAACTTGTTGCTAAAGACAAAGAAGGATATTACATAATGATAACAACTACAGATATAAATTCTTCTCAAGTGAACATGGAACATTCTCCAGGATAAATCATATGTTAGGGCATGAAACAAGTCTTAATAAATTTTTTAAAATTGAAATCATACAAAGTGTGTTTTTTTCTGACCACAACAAAATGAAGTGAAGAAAATTTGGGAAATTTACAAATATGTAGAAGTTAAACAATACACATTTTTAAAACATGTGGATCAAAGAAGAAATTGCAAGAAGAATTTAAAAATATTTTTTAAATTAATGAAAACAAAAACACAACATATCAAAATTTATGGGATGGAGCAAAATCAGTGCCCAGGGAAATTTATAGCTGTTAATGCTTGAATAAAAGCAATGATCTCAAACAAGTCAATAACCCAATGCTCTACATTAAGTAGCTAAAAAAAAAGCAAACAAAACCCAAAGTAAGTCGAAAAAATGATAAAAATTAGCATTAAAATAAATGAAACAGAATTAAAAAAAACTAGAGAAAAATATAGATAGAGAAAATATAGAGAAAATCAACAAAACAAAAATGAAATTAAGAAAACAATTCAATTTCAGTAACATCAAAAAGAATAAAATAGGAATAAATTGTACAAAACTTGCACTGAAACTAGTAAACATTGTTGAAAGAAATTAAAGGCTATTTACCGAATAAGAAAACATCCTATGTGTGGAAGACTTAAAGTTGTGAAGATGGCAATAATTCCCAAATCATTCTGCAGAGTCACTTCAATCCCTCTCAAAATTTCAACTACATTTCTTTGCAGTTGGACAAGTCGATTCAAAAATTCAAATAGAAATGCAATGAACATCAAATAGCCAAAACAACCTTGAAAAAGATGAACAAAGTTGGAGGACTCACACTTCTTGATTTCAAAACTTTCTACAAAGCTACAGTAGTCAAGACCTTGTGGTACTGTCGGAAAGTTAAACATATAGCCAAGAGAATAGATCTGAGAGTCCAGAAACAAACCCACGTAATCTATGGCAAATCGATTTTCATCAAGGCTGTCAAGACCATTCAATGGAGAAAAAAAAGTGTCTTCAACAAATAATGCTGGATCAACTGGATATCCACATACAAAAGTAGTGAAGTTGGACCTTTACATTTACCACACACCATAGTTCAAAATGAATCCAAGACCGAAATACAAGAGCTACAACTACAAAACTCTTGGAAGGAAATACAGGGACAAATTTGCATAATCTTGTATTATACAATGGGTTTTTAGATATGACACCAAAAGCTCAAGCACCCCTCAAAAAAATAGACAAATTAGACTTCATAAAAAATTTAAAACTTTTGTTCGTCAAAGGACAATATTAATAAAGTGAAAAAATAGCCCATTGAAAAGGAGTGTAATTATTGGTTCATGGAGTAATTCTATATTTGTTATTCGGAGGAATTCAGACTTTTTCATAGAGGCTGCATTTTATATTTCCATTAGCAATGTATGAAGGTTCCAATTTCTCCACATCCTAAAAAACCCTAGTTTTTGTCCTTCTTTTTAAGTATATTCATCCTAGTAGGTAAAAAGTTATATTTCATTGTCATTTTACTTGCATTTACCTAATGACTAATGATATAGAGCATCTTTTCATGTGCTTTTTGGCCATTTTTTACATCTTATTTAGAGAAATGTTTATTCAAATTCTTTGCCCATTTAAAATTGGGTTATTTGTTGTTGTTGTTGTTGTTGTTGTTGTTGTTGTTGTTTTATTAAGTTGTAAGAGCCAAAACTATAAAACACTTTTTAAAATTGGAGTACATCTTTATGACCTTGGATTTAACAAAGGTTTCCTAGATATGACACCAAAGGCACAAGCAACAAAAGAAAAAGTAGATACAATGAATTTTATCCAAGTTTAAAACTTCTGTACATCAAAGGACACTATCAAAGAATTTTAAAATCAACCCACAGAATGAAAGAAAATATTTTAAAACCATACGTCTGATAAGAATGTACTATCTAGAATATATAAAGGAAGAGGGATGGGGTTGGGTGAAAAAGAAGAAGGTGATTAAGAAGTACAAACTTCCAGTTATAAAGTAAGTTACAGGGATATAATATAAAAATAGGGAATAAAGTCACACACACACACACACACACACACACACACACACACACACGCACACACACGCACACACACAAACTCTTAAAATAATAACAAAAAGACTTGAATGAACACTTCTCTAAATAATAATAAATGACCAAAAATCACATGAAAAGATATGTAACATTATTAGTCCTTAGGAAAATATAAACCCAAACTATAATACCACCTCTTCACACCTCCAAGGATGGCTGTAATTAAAAAATTGAAAATAAGTTTTAGTGAGGGTGTGGAGAAATTGGAACCCTCATATATTGCTCTAATGTGAAATGGGAATGTAAAATGGTACAGTCACAGTGGGAAAATAGTGTGGCAGTTTTTCAACAGTTAAACATAGAATAGTACCCGATGACCCAGCAACTTCATTATTAGGTATATATCCAAGAGAACTGAAAATACATGTACACACAAAAATTTGTTCACAAATGTTCATGGAAATGGGACAAATGTCCATCAACTGATGAATTGATAAACAAATTATGATATATTCATACAATGGAATATTGTTCAATCACCTAAAAGAATGAAGTTTTGGTACTTTCTACAATGTGAATGAATCTTGAAAACATTATGCTAAGTGAAAGAAGCTAGACACAAAAGACCATATCCTGTGTGATTCCATTAATATTAAATATCCAAAATAGCCAAATCCTTGGGAACAGAAAGTAGATTAATAAGTGTCAGAGGTTGGAAAATGAGAGAATGAGGAATTACAGCTTAATGAGTACTTAGTTTCCTTTTGGAGTGATGAAAATGAAAGTAGATAGTAGTGATGCTTGCAAAATATTGTGAATGTTCTAAATGTCACTGAATTTCATATTTTAAAATGATTAAAATTGTGTATTTTACCACAATAAAAAAATCAATAAGAAAATAAATAGATGGGACACATTTTGAAAGGATTATTTGTAATACATATGTCTGGCAAAGGACTTGTATCCAGAATATGTAAATAACTCCTACAAATAAATAATTAAAATACAGTTCAAAAACAGAAAAAAAAACCCAAAACATCAGATATTTCTCAAATGAAGTTTTATAAATAAAAATAAGTTCAACATAATTACTATTCAGAAAAATGCCATTTAAAAGCACACTGAGATAAAATTACATATCTAAAAGAATTGCCTAATTAAAAAGGATATAAACTGTATGATTCTACTCTAAGGTCTGAAATTTAAAAGACCAACAATACCAAATGTCGGTGAGAATGTGGAGCTATAATCTAATTGTTGGGGGAATGAGAAAAAAACAAACAAACATTGTGAGAAAAGATTTACACTTTCCTTACACCCGGCCATTCCACACTCCTAATTAATTACCTAGAGAGCATTCTGAGATGATAGAAATCTTCTCTGCCTTGATTGGTGTTATGTACTGAATGTTTGTGTTCCTCCAAAGTCATGTATTGAAGTCCTAACCACCAATGTGATGGTATTTGGAGATAGGGCCTTTGGGAGGTGATTAGATTTAGGTGAGGTCATGAGGGTTGGGGCACAGCCAGAAGGTGGTCATATGCAAGCCAGGAGGAGAGTTTGCACCAGGAATTGAATCTTCCAGCACCTTGAACTTGGACTTCAAAATATGAGATATAGATGTCTATTGTTTAATCTGTCCAGTCTGTGGTATTTTGTTATGGCAGCCCAAACTGACCAAGAAAATTGGGCCATGGGTAACACAAATGCATGCATTTGTTAAAATTCATCAAATGATAAATTAATTTTTGTGTCTTTTCTGTGTTATCTTAAAGAAACATAAATATTGAATTCTAATTAGTAGGTTTGCCTGTTCCAGTGGTATGAGTTACTAACTCTGAAACTATTTTTTTATATCCTAGGCTTAGTCAGATGAGTGAAAATTGAGAGCCAGAAAAGGATTAGGGGAAGCAGTTCCCATTTCTCCACAGGGGATATGTTCTAGACCACCAGAGGATGTCTGAAACCACGGAGAGTACTGAATCCTATACACTGTATATATCTACATATGTTTTTTTCCTATTCATACATACATTTTCACTTAAAGGAAGCACTATCTGAAATGCTAGCATCACTACTCTTGCATTTTGGAGCCATTATTAAGTAAAATAAGGGTTACTTGAACACAATACTGCGATACCCCAATGGTGCATCTGATAACCAAAGGCGACTAAGTGGTTAACAGATGGGTAGTGTATACATGGCAGATACCTGGACAAAGGGATGATTCATGTTCCCAGCAGAACAGAGTTGGATAGTGTGAAATTTCATCATACTTCTCAGAATGGTACACAATTTAAAACTTATGAATTGTTTATTTTTTAAATTTTCCATTTAATATTTTCAGACCACAACTGACCATCAGTAATTGAATCCATGGGAAATGAACCTGCAAATAAGGGAGGACTACTGTACATGAGGAAGAATCTAGAAATATACTTGGTTGTTAGGTTGAAATCTGATGTATCAGTACGAAGTCACAGTTTTTAATGTGTATGTGTGTGTGTGTGTGCATGCACATGTATAAAGGGAGATTGCATGATAAAGTAAATGGGGCAAAATATAAACAAATGGTGAATCTAGGTTTAAAAAAATTACAAGGGAGTTCTTTGTAATATTCTTGCAGCTTTTCTGTAAGTTTAAAATTATTTCTAAATTAAAATTTTCAAAAAAGTGAAAAAAAATACATTGAATTGGCAAAGGTATCCTACAGGGATGCAGAGTAGAGATGCTTTTAAGATGCACTCACAAAGGATGCTTAGGATAGGAAATCCACTTCACACATGCAGACTTGTGAGTGTCTACACGCACACTGTATTATCCCTTCCAGAATCAAAAAGAAACTCCACGTGGATTTTCCTATTTGGAAAAGGCAGGCTGGCAGAAAAGAGAAAAGAGGCCAGGCCAAGAGCCAGGATACCTGGGTCTGCGTTCCAACTTGCCGCAGCTGTGGAAGATGGTCCCTGTCCTCTGGATCTCACTGTCTTGTCCACACTATAAGGTGGCCAGAATCTCCAGCCACTCTGTTTTCACCACTCTGGATGGTCCCAAAGCCAGAATTGTGCTCGCCAGCAACTCAAAGACCCGCTGCAGCCCCCTTGGGGGTTTCCACTTTCCAAGAATTAGTCTCTCCAGTTGCTCAGGCCGTCTCTTGGAACACCAGCCTCTCAGCACTTTCCCTGCCTTGTCCCAGGGCCAGCCTCAAGCTCGTGATGTGATTTTCCAGGCTGAGGCATCTCCTCATCCTTTCAGCCTCTAACTCGTCCCTGCCCCTGCCGCTGTCTGAAGACCACCCCAGCCCACAGACATGCAGCAGCAACAACAGGGTCTCTCTCTCGCCAGAGCCTCTGACCTCCAGAGAGACACATGACCTCAGGGCCCGGTGCCACCTCTGCTCAATGGACTTGGGTAGATGGGACTCACCTGCTGGCCCCATCTGCTTACACTCAACTGTCTACCCTGAAGTCTTAAAGACTTCCTCTACAGGCTGCAGCCTCCCTAGGGCCAATGGAACATTCCTTTGTTCATTTAACACATTTTTATTGACTGTTCTGACTCAGAGGGAGCACACACAGACCCAGAGAGCTTACATTTCAATCAGAGAGAAATGTATAATTGGGGAGAAGTGCTCTGAAGGAGAAGAAGTAGGAGATCCTCGTATTTCCCAGGCCAAAAGAGGAGAAAGAAGTTGGTCATACAAAACAGGAAATGCAAAGCCCTGAGGCCATGTCAAGTTCAAATAATGAAAACAGGTTAGTGTGGCTGTCAGTCAAGGACAGATATGCAAGAAGACCAGGTGGCAATGTCACTCATGGGGTGACATGAATTCACTTGCAATTGCAAAGGTTCCCTGACTGCAGAGTAGAAAGCGCATGAAGGAGAATAGGTGTACCATTTAGGGGCTACTGTAAGCAAGCGGTTATATAGCTGGGGGCTCAGTTGGGTGAGTACTCTCCTTAGTACTTCCAGAAGATGGGATCTAAAGTTGACAGCCTGCCTCGGAACGTATCAGGAATTATCTCAGCCATAGCTGTCTCTGCCCCTCTATGGGGACCCAGCCAGCCCACAGGAGAGGCTTATGCCTCAGTCTCCTTGACAAGTGCTCTTACTCTGTGACCTGCTGACACACTCTTTTAAAACAACAAAGGCTTTGTTAAAATATAATTCACATACCATTCAACTCACCCATTCAAAATGTACAATTCAATGGTTTTTAGCACAGTCATAAATATGTGTAACCATCAGCACAGTCCATTTTAGAACATTTTGTCACCTCAAAAAGAAATTCCACATCCTTAGCTCTCACCTTCTGCCCTTCTCCCAGCCTTACTCAACCACTAATCTACTTTCTGTCCCTGTGAGAATGGCCCGCTCTTTGTCTCCCAGTATCTGGTGACCGGCTTCTACCCCCAAGCCTAAACCTCAGCGGGGTTAGACCTTCAGGGCCACCATTGAGCCTGCCCTGCCCTCGGATGCCAGCTATGTCCTCCTTCCTGAACCCTGGGACAGCTCCTGCATCTGGTAGCTCCCCTTGCCAGGTCTGTCTGGTCCCTCCTTTTCAGTCAGAAACTGGAAGTGTCTGTTCCTCTACCTGTCACATAAGCCAGCTCTCAGGAGCAGTTTCCCCAAGCCCCAAGGCCAGATTCCTTGGGCCTCAATTTAGGGCCTGCTTCTTTCCTTTCCCTTGTCCCAGGGCCAGATCCTAGACACACTCTAGCCACCCAGCCAAAATTTGTTCTTCATCTCTAAAGGGCAAGACACAGATGGCCTTCCATTTTTCTCATCCCTTCATCCCCAGTATCTACCCTGACCTTCCTAGAGGCCTCTGGGAGGCACTTCTCATTTCACAAACACTAGGGAAGGCCACCTGGCAGGTGGAAAAGGCATCCATGGTTGTTATCCCACCATCTCCTCCCTTTCTTTCAGTAGCAGAACCCTTTTTCCTATCAAGAATCCATCTCATCTGGTTTGAAGGGGCTGACCCTTCTCTGTTTCCATCACAGAGCTCAGCATGTGATTCAGGCCTGAGTGAAATACTGAGCAAGTGAGAGAGAGAAAGAGAGGGGACCCAGGAAGTAGGTGATGCTGTGCTGGATTGTGTGCTAACAAGTGAGTCTCTCAGTATAGGATGCACTGTAGTGATTAGTTCAGGGATGGGCATATGACCCCCAAGGACAGTTAGTCTTCTCTGAGATTTGATATTTGGCAACTGGAAGGAAGAGTATCTCTCTTCCTTTTGTACTGGAAATTTTAAAAATCGTGCCTAGGGCTGCCGGATGTCAGCCTTCTCAACTCATGGAGAGAGCTTGTCTGAAAGAGACACAAACACATTGAGGGGCAGAGCCAAAAACTGGAAAGAGAAACCCAGTGACATCATTTCTGCCTCAAGACCCTGCCACACCCTTGGACTTCCCAGCTACCCGTGTCAATAAATTCCTTTTTTGCTTAAGTCATTTGAGTTGAGTTTCAGTCACTTGTGACCAACATTTGCTGAGTGGCAGGGGGGAAAGGATTCTGGCATCAGTACGATGTTGGGTTAGGTGAAATTTAAGGCCCCTTCTGACCAGGAGCCTGGACTGTTAATGTTGCCCAGGATACCCCTGTCAGCACTCTCCTCTTCTTGCTCTGCTCTACCGAGAGCCAGCCCATTCATCCCAGCTTTAATGATGGTCAATGCTGTGCTGGCTTTAGGAGCAGATGATACAAGGCATCTCCCACCATACAGAACCCAGTATCCTCTCTGTGTCCCTCTAACAACCAGGTGATGGCTCTTTTTTTGGGAGACCACCCTTGGGCTACTGGAACAGGCTTCCTTTCACTTGCAGGGAGCCAGAATGCCAGGAATTTTCCCACCCTTCACTTCAGGAGTCACCAACCACTGACTGATACCCGCAGGAACAGTCGCAGTCAGGAAAGTCAAGCATAACATATACTCGAGAATTCCTTCAGGATCAATCTCCTGATTTTTGCTTGACTTCTTCCCCTGTGCTATCCTATATGCCTCCTCCCTTTTCAGTCTCCCTTGGGAATATGTCTTTAATAAATCATTTGTACAAAATTTGTATATCAGGGACTCCTTCTAGGAAACCATATCTCAGACAACTCCCAAGACCGAAGCGCCAGTCTAGACTTCTTCAAATCCCAACCTGTTTACATGATCAGCTGGCCAGCCGACCTCAAACTTCATAAGCCCCACAGTAAGACCATCCTTGTCTGTCTCAGGCTTACTCTTGTTCCCTAATCACCCCATCCCTTGATCCCAAAATGTGAAGGTCGTCTTCAACCACCGCCCACACCTTCCATCTACAATATCCAGCCAGTAACCAATTCCCCTAGATTCTATCTCTTTGTTATCTCATGATTTTCTCCCTCCCCACCTAGTTTGCTTACTTTGAGTACCACCCTACTGCACTATAGCTCAAGTCCAAATAGCTAAGCATGTGATTCCTCTGTGTAACCCCTCTCCATAGCTACCCATTGTCTTAAAGATTACAACATCCTGGGTTAAGTGTTTGAGGTCTTCCAGGGTCTCACTGGTGTCTGCCCTGGACCATGCTTCCAGCTGGGCACAGGAAACACAGAGGGGACTCAGACCCAGCCCAGCCTGGGTGTGCCACACAGAAAGACATCCTCCCCTAGCTCAGCCCTCTCTCCCACACCCACTGTACCAGATAACCTTTCTCCTTCATTTTTAAAACAAACTTTCATAATTCGATTATTAGAATTTACTGGCACTCTGCGTTATAGTGTGATCACTGTGCTGTTTACCACTGGGTGTTTATATTATGACAGTTTCTAGTAGGGCTTTGGGCAATCCAGCATTTCAACTGTTTTCTCACTTCAATGGTCAGATGTCCTTTTCTGTCCTCTAGTTGTAACTCCTTGGACCTTCTCTCAGAGTCCTCATGTCTGGCAACTGGCTTCCTGGCTAACATCTTCAAGAGACCATCTGGACCGTCTTTAGACTGGGACCAGGGCTGGAAATCACTCCACAGGGTCGCCACTGCTGCCATCCCCCACCAGCACTCCTGTGAGCCACCTGGGCCACAGCAAACAGTGCTCCTGGCTGCTCCCACCTGGACATGCAGGCCACTCACTGGTCACCTACCTAAGACCATGCCCTCTCGGCTCAGTGAGAAGCAGGTTTTTCCAACAGGAAAACCTACACCAAACTAGAAACTGAAAGAAGCTACATGACCAAGGTCTTTTTATAGTTTACAAAGTGCTTTCACATGAATGCATCTATTTACACCCCATAGGAAGTCTGGGATGTGGATGTGATTATAACCACTCTACTCAAAAATGAGGAACTTGGGACTCAGAGAGAGAATGAATGCTGCCTCCCTGTCTCAGTCAGCAGTGGTGAAGCAGGAACTTAAACCCAGATCACTGGCCTCCAAAGCTCTGCAACCTCCCTACACCATTGTAATCCCCATGGATGCTGTATTAATATTGCACTTGGTGCCATTCAGGACTTACCATGCACACCTTATATTTACAAGTTCTGTTTATTTAAAAAAAAAAAAAGCAGAGCTTTGGAGGCCAGTGATCTGGGTTTAAGTTGCTGCTTCACCACTGCTGACTGAGACAGGGAGGCAGCATTCATTCGTTCTTATTCCACTTGTCCAAGACTACCTCTTTGCCACTCCCTCCTACCATGCTTTTGCTATTCTAGTCCCACAGTGGTACTTTTGACCTTCTCTGTCTATATTGGGGAACTATTGTTCCTCATTCAGACCCAATTCAAAAATCACCTCTTCTGGGACACCATCCTCAACCCTCAGGTCCCTTCTCTCTGTGGCATCAACACTCGCTCTTCTTAATTTTAAGCATCTGTTTACCCATATGGACTTTTCTTCAGCTGGTGATCAACTAAGGGCAAGCCTATGTCTAAACCATTTCCTCCTATGTCTAAACTGTTTCCTTCCTTCCCCATGTCCCTAAGAATAGCCTAAATAACCGCCTAATAATTGCTTGTTGGATAAATAATTGAAAGAATTAATGATACATGATAAGAAAACAAAATAGAAGAAGACTGATCTAAAACCCTACAATGTAGTAAATGCAATGTAGTGCTTCACCAGGCATAAACTGGCAATGGTGAGACCATAGGGAAGCCATGTTGTGAAATCTTGTGAATGGTAGCAGTCAGGGCAGTCTTACTGGAGCAGGAGGTATGGGTGTGACAAGCCCAAGCTGGCTCCAACTGGCGATAAAGATGTCAAGCGCTGAGAGATTGGCACCTGTTACCTCCATGGTCTTCCCTGGGCCATTCTGCTATTATGAGAGTTTGGCAGAGGATAGCCTCCCATCTGGTCTAGGGAAAAGGCCAGAATATAAGATGGTGGTGGAGAGGACCAATTCCCATCTTCGTGACACACAGAACCTCTTAGAGCAGATTTCACGCTTCCTGCCCTAATGTGGACTGTCTCTGCTTTGCTTCAGAAAACAAAGGTCTTACTCCAGCTTCCAGAAAGCAAATTGGAAACAATTCTCCTATATCTCTCCCTCAACATCTGTGGGGTTGTGGACACATTAAAGTACAAATAAGCTTTTCAATCTCAAATGATCAATACTATCTCTCCCCCCAAAAAAGTCCCACCAATCTTGTTCTCTCATTGTTTCCTATGAATCCCTTTTCTCCAATAAGAGCACAAGCTCCTCCCACTAGGGTCTGCTTCTCAAGGTTCCCCACTTAGTCCCCTGTTTGTGACCTATCAGGAGGTGGTACCAGCCCAGGCAGTACTTGCTAGAGGGCAGAGTCGATTAAGGCCTCACCACAAGTCACCTGAGCTGCCAAGAACCCGAAGGCCAGCCAAGTGGTGAGCCTGAGTGGGAAATTTTCCAACTCGCTTCCCCAGCCGGCTGAGCCCGGAATCCAGTCATCCCAGGAAAGATGAGCTCACGCAGGGGACCTCCTGCAATGGGCTCTGAACTGCAACCAGCCCTGGGGTCCCTTCCAAATCCCTAACTCAAAAAACCTGTCCGTGAGCCCTGGCCATAGAGCGTGTCCGCCATGCACGATTGGTGCTAAGGAATGGCGCCCAAAGCTGGCTCAGCTGCAGCCGCGGCAGAAAGGCAGGGCCTTGAGCATGGCCTCACCGCTGAGGCAGACACAGCCAGAGCCAGCTTTGGGCATCACGTCTGGAGCCACAGGCCAAGTTGATTAGCAAAGGCAAGGCTGGAGGTTGGAAGCCCAGCAAGATGGCTGAAGAAATGTTAAAGCCTGAATGGGGACATAGGCCATAGTTCTAGAGAGGAGAAAAGGTTCCCCAAGACATTGAGGCAGTTCTGTGGAAAGTACTTGGGTTCTCCAAATTGGTTATGAGGCAGAGGAGAGAATGGACAAAGTGAAAGAAGGAGGTCTTAGACTTGGGTGGTTAGAAAAAAAGTGGAACCATTCTTGTAGATGGGACAGGATGAGCTGAGGGAAGATGGAGAGGGCAGGTGGGAAAATGTAGATTGTGAGGGACTTGGGGCCACCCAAGCAGAGGTGTCCAAAAAGCAGTTGGCCATTAGGCCTTTCTGAAGGCAGGGCTGCAGGTAGAGCCTTGGATTCCATATTCACTGGACTGAGGGTCAAGGTTTTGTAAAGAGATGAGATAGCCAAGGTGGAAAGCTTATACCAATGGAAAAAGGGACCCAGAGGGACTTGGTGAGAGGTTCTAGATGGAGCTTCAGAAGAGCCAAAGGAGCAGCAAATGAGAGTTCAACAATGTGGAGTGAAGCCAGTAGGGTAAAGTCACTGAATTCTTGGGAGGTGTAGGGTTCAAGAAGCAAGAAGAAAACCAGAATTCCAGCTGGGTGAACACAGAGCAAAGGCCATTGGGTGGAGAGAGCAGGGTATCCTCCAAGAGTCAAGTGGCCTAGAGAATCTTCTCCCAAATATTTGCCGAAGTGGAAAAAGTCCATACATCATATCCACCAAAAGACACATGCAAGAAAGCTATAGCAACTTTATTCATAATAGTTCCAAACTAGAAACCACCCAAGTGTCCATTAATTGATGATGAATGAACAAATCATGTCATAGAGTGAAATTTTTGCAGTAATAAAGAGGAACGAACTTCATCTACATGCAGTAATATGAATTAATCCCCAAAACATATCCTGAACAAAATTAGCCAAATTCAGAAGAGTATCTACTGCTTACTTTCATGTATAAAAAGCTCTAATTGGTAAAACTAATTTAAAGTGATAAATGTCATAATAATGGTTGTCTGAAAAGGATACTAAAGGAACCTTCTGAGGAATTTGAAAACGTGTGTCTTCATCTGAGTGATGGCTGCATGAGTGCATACATATGTAAAAATGTATCAAGCCATATACTTAGGATTTATACATTTTGTTGTGTGTAAATTTTATCTCAGTAAAAATGTACAGTTAAGAAAAGAGAGAGAACAGATGACATCATGGAAAATAGTGGAGAACATTTAAATTATCAGTCTCTACACTGAAACAACCATAAGCTGGCAAAGATTGACATAATCAGCTTTTTGTGACTACGGAATTGAATCTAAAATTTATAGCAACCAAGAAGATGCTTAACAAAGAAAAAAGGAAAACTGAAAAGGAGAATATTGTGGAATTTTTGTCCAAATAATTCTCGTTCCTCATTCCCTAGCATAGAGGCAGCTGTGGGAATATCACCTGCATTTTTGATGCAGCTTGCTGGTGCCAGGGAGCTAACACAGACATTATTCTTAAAATACTATAATGGTATATTTTGACCTGTCTGGTGGTTCCCTGGGGGAGGGCTCAGAGGTTGACTTTTTTATATGCCCTTCCACCTCCACCAGGCTAGATGGCTTTCCAGGCAGCAGCAACATCTATGGAAAGATTTAAAGTCATGTACATCCCATGCCCTCCTGAAGTAAGGACCAGCAGATGGGACAAGTGGCCTACAGAACCTGAAAGCCAGAAATGGAGGAGACAAAGAAAGAAGATTATTGGGAGAATAAGGACACTGAAGGACCACTGCACATACTGGAAAAAAAAAATAGAGTGCCATGTGCATTCCCAGGATGGAATGCATAGCCAGGAAAGATTTGAGATGTCCTTCAGCGTCACCTCTGGTGACTCTGTGGGCTCCACACAAGTAGAAGGTGAAGGCTAAGGCATAGCTGTAGGTAGCATGGTTTAGCACTGAAGGGGTACCCCAACTCAGAACCAAGCTACAAAGACTGAAAGAGTACTATTATTTTTTTTCTTTTTGGCTCCAGGTACTTAAGGAAACCTCTCTCAGAGGCCAACCACTTAGATACTGAAACACACAACAAGGAATACAATCTTTGCAAAAATAGTTTGGAAAGTCACTAAATAAATAAACAAACATCAAAATCAGTGAAAGCTAACTTGAGGAAAGAGAGAGAACCTGATTTCAAGTTACTACATTTTAATATTCAAAATTCCATTTTCAATAAAAATTACAGGGCATGCAAAAAAATCAGGAAAGTATAGCTATTCACAGGGGGTGAGAAGAATAAATAAAATAAAACCATCCCTGAGGATGTCCAGACATTAGACTTACTAGATAAAGAATTTAAGTATACTGTTTTAAATATACTCAAAAAGCTAAGGGAAACTATAAACAAAGAACCGATAAAATCAGAAAAACAATATATTAACAAGATAAAAACATCAACAAAGAGATAGAAATTTAAAAAAAAAGAACCAATATAAATTTTGGAACAAAAAAGTACTATAACTGAAGTGAAAGATTCACTAGACGATTTCAACAGCATATTTCAACAGGTGGAAATGAAAAGTGACAAATTTGAAGATAGGGCAATTGAAATTATCTAATCTGAGGAACAGAAAGAATAAAAAAATAAAGTAAAGTAAACAGAGTCTAAAGGACCTGTGAGACACCATCAAGACAATTGACATATACATTATGAGAGTTCTGGAAGAAGAGAGAAAGAGCAGAAAGAATATTTGAGATGTAATGGTCAAAAACTTCCCAAGTTTGATATAAGACATAAATCTATACATCCAAGAAGCTTGAAAAACACCTCGTAAGATAAACTAAAAAAAAAAAAAAATCCACACCAAGATAAATTATAACTCTCAAAAGACAAAGATTCTTAAAAGAATCTTTAAAGCAATGAGAGACAGAGCAAAGATCCACAATAACACTTCTTATCACAAACCATGGAGACTGTAAAAGAGAGAAATGATGTATTTAAGTGCTGAATGAAAAAAAAAATCTGTCAGCAAAGAATTTTATACCCAGCAGAACTATCCTTCAAAAATCAAGGTAAGGGGTCTGGGATAAAAAAGGTGTAGATAATAGAGGCTTTGTTTATCCTTCTTGTGACCAAATCAAAGTTGTGACAGAAACAGAACAAACAGCAAGGAAAGTCACCTAGGAGGAACGGAAGCACTACAACTAGGGAGAGAAATAATTAGTCAACCTGCAACAGTAGAAGGTAGGAGGGGGCGAAGACACGAGGCTGCCTGGTTCTACGCAGTCAACTCAGACAGAGGCTATGAAAGTGGCAGCTGGCTTCTGCTGATGCCTCTTAAAGGAGCTATGTCCATGAGTGGACTTTTGAGGTGACCAATCTGCTCACTCCGAGCACCAGCAGTAGGTTGGCTCACAGGGGGTGGAGGGTACCAGGGACTTACAGGGGGACACTGAGTCACCAGAGTGAGGGCCAGGGGTGAGGTTCTTTCCCAGGCAAAAGTGCCTCTTTGAGCCCCCTTCCCTGCCCCCAGTGTACAGACATAGCACTACCATAGCTAAGATGTCATCATCAAACTGGGCAACAGAAGTTGCTCCACCCAGACAATTTCCCTGAAACCCTGCCTCCACCAACTCATGGCCCTACCCAAGCCATATCCAGTGTGTCCTTGTTGAGTCTGGTGCTCCTTGCTGAGCAGCGCCAAAACTCACACTGGTGGCAGCTGACTATGGTTTCTGATGTGGTTTCTTGAAGCAATTATAAACACAGCATCTGTGGATTGCTTGCTGAGTCTTAACAGGTGGCCCCAGAGGGGCAGAGGCTTAAGCTAAATTTGGCCTGCAGCTGAACTCCTCTCAGGACTGTGCCACTGGACTCCGACTACACAAAGCCATGCTAATAAGACTGAGAGACTTAGGAGCTTTGCCTAGTACACAGAAACAGACACAGAAAGGATGCCAAAATGGGAAGACAAAGAAGCAGAAATCATATGAGAGCAGAATAGAGATCCAGGAATAATGGAGTCAAGCAATCTAACAGGTGCAGAGTTCAAAACACTGGTTATAAAGAGGCTCAATGAACTTACAGAAAGTATAGATGAACTCAGTGAGAACTTTAAAAAAGAGATAAAAAACATAAAGATGGAAATAGAAATTATAAAAGGGAACCAGTCAGAAATGAAGAACAAATTATCTGAGATAAAGGGTATATTAGAAGAAATAAACAGAGTGGATAAAGAAAAAGATCGAACCACTGATATAAAGAATAGGAAAGTCAAGAACACTCAATCGGAATGCAAGAAAAAAGAAGCCAATATCATAATAATAATTTAAGGAGCCTACAGGACACTATTAAATGTAAAAATATCCATGTCATGGGGGTACCTGAAGGGCAACAAGAAGTTGAAGAGCTATTTGAAGAAAATCATGATGAAAAACTTTCCTCGCCTGGTGAAGGAAATAGACAAACAACCCCAGGAAGCTCAGAGAGTCCCCAAACCCAGGAATCCAAAGAGGCCCACACCAAGACACCAAGGCACATTGTAATTAAAATGCCAAAGATTAAATACAAAGAGAGAATCTTAAAAAATAGCAAGAGAAAAGCAGTTAGTTACCTACAAGACAGCATCTGTAAGACTGGCAGCTGATTTCTCAAAAGAAACTATGTAGGATTTGGCACAAAATATTCAACGTGATAAAAATTAAGAATCTAAACCAAGAATACTTTATCCAGCAAAGCTATCATTTGAAGTCGACATCCATATAAAGAGTTTCCCAGACAAAGATAAGCTAAAGGAATTTATCAACATCAAGCCAGTGTTACAGGAAATGTTGGAGGGATTTCCTTTTTTTTTTTTTTTAATGCCTACAGCACCTGGTCTTCCTAAGTGGTCTCCCATCCAAGTACTAACCAGGCCCAACACACCGCTTAGCTTCTAAGATCAGATGAGATCGAACATATTCAGGGTGGTATGGCTGTAGACATGTTTTTTCTTCTTAAAGAAGTCCCTCTAGTCTATAGCCTATAGACTATAGTCTATCTATAGTCTATAGTATAGATGCAGAGAATATTTTGAGGGCTACTAGATGGGATGGGTTGGGGGATGGCAAAAAAAGGGCAACAGGATTAAAAAGTACAAATGGATAGTTATGAAGTAGACATGGAGATATAAAGTTCAGCATAAGAAAAATAGTTAATAACGTTGTAATAAACATGTAAGAGGGAAAAGGGGTACTAGATTTAGTGGGGTGGTCACTTTGTGAGCTGTACAGATCTTTAATCATTATGTTATACAACTGAAACGAAGATATTATTGTATGCCAAGTATAACTGAAACAAAACTCATTGAATTGTAAATGTAAATATGAGCAACTCATTGTCTATTATATTTCAACAAAGCCAGGTGGGAAAAAAACTTTAAAAAAAAGGTAAAATTAAGACATTCCCAGATAAACAAAACCCAAAAACTTTCACTGCTAGGAAGACTGCCCTATGAGAAATGTTAAAGAGAGTCTTTCAGATTGAAATAAAAAGACATTAGGCAGAAATTGGAAGCCATATGAAGAAATAAAGAACACCAAATATAACTACATAGGAAAATACAAAAGACAATGTTTGTATGTATACAACTGATACAAATTTATATCAATTCAAATTAGATTTTTATTCATTTAGAATGTTAATTGTAACTCACATGGTAACCACTAAGAAAATATATTTAAAATATACACAGAAGGAAATAAGAATGGAACTGAAACAATTCACTACAAAAAAAATCAATTAAACACAAAAGAAAAGAATAATAGAGGAAATGAGAAACAAAAGAACAGCAAATAGCAAAGTGACAGAAGTAAGTCACACTTTAAATGTAAATGGATTAAATGCAGCAATCAAAAGGCAGAAATTGGCAAAATGGATTTCTTTTTCTCAATGTAGCAGCTTTTTAATGGAACAGGGGAGACAACTTTGGGAACCATAGGTAGGAAAATGATACATCACAATATATTCAAAATATTAAATATTCTGTATGTTTTAAAAGTGAAGGTCAGCCCATAAATGCAGACATAAAAAGAATTCTAAAATGTGGTTAAATGTAAAACATTTTTCACAGAGCAATATTAACAGGAGGCTCTATTTACGTAAAAATGTGTATCACATCATTTTTTCTTAGAAGAGTGATATTGTTGCTTCCCTTATTTTCCTTCCCTCAAACACACACCACACATAATCGATTCAGAAATAAGTTGTAAAAAACAAGTCATGTGTTATTTTAAAATCATATGATAAAATTATTATTTCAAAAAGTCACAAATACAAGGGTTGTATAAAGTCAGTTTGGAGTAAAGTACCTCTTAAATATATTGCAAATAACATCCATTTTTATATTCTTTTCCAAAGAGATGTGGTTCAAAACCAGTGGCAACTTTAGAATTTCATTATTTGATAATAAGGGACAAAATGGCAATAAATAGTCTAATAATAATTTCTTAAAGTACTAAGTGGTTAATTCTATTCTCAGTTGCAAAACTTAGACTTTCTGAATATCTTGCTTAAGTTGGTAAAAAGTTATATGTTTAAAATCTTCATTGTATTTTCCTCAAAGTGACAATGATACATACAAAAGCTCAAAGAATTAATAAAGAAGTTGAAATACCCAAGAAGTCAACAAACAGATTTCATTATAAGCTGAACATAAAAGAGATACAAAGCATTCTGCTATTTACTTTACTTTTCAAAAACTACCATGGCACCTTGTCAAGTAGAAGTAGCACCCAGACACATGGTTCACAAACCTTGGTAGGCGTGAGCATCACGCAGAGGTTTTTGAGGTTGCAGGTTCCTGGCCATGTTCCCAGACTCTAAACTCATTCCCAGGTCTGATGAACCTATATTTTAAAACAAGATCCTCAGTGATTTTGATGAACCCTTTCGATTCTGCTGCCCAATTCTAACTTGCAGCCATTGGTTGGAAATGACTCTGGGCAGCTCTCCTTTACCTCTTTGGTTTCATTATCTGTCAAGTTAGTCAATTGGATTGATCATCTCTGAGGACTCTTAAGTCCTAACAAGTCTGTGATTGACCCGAGATGTACAAGAAATGTAGTTTGAGCTAAAAAACTTAGGTCTTCATGGCAAGACTAGTTTTTGCAAGTCACTGGTTTTCTGTTTATTCGTCACTTTTTTAAAAGTCTGCTTCTATAAATTCCATTTCTGGGAGCATCTGATTAGAGACATTTTGAAATTGACATCTATGTTAATTTTGGGGGGTTCCTCATGCAAACAGGATACTTCCAGCAATCCTGAGAGGTGCTGCATACATGTGATATGTAATGAGACCTGATTGGTTAGGAAACAACAGAAACATTCCCATTACATTAAACTGGCCTCAAATTCTCTCATAAAACTTCCATTGGAAGAGCTGGAAAACTCAACAAGAGGTTTTAATGGTGGTCGAACTTAAAGAATAAGAGCTAGATTTCCTGGAGGATTTCTTTGATATGAGGGATATTTGCATCTACTTTAGCGTATGGACACTTCGACAAAAGAGAGCATTCTTTGCATGATCCCTAAAGTCTTATGAAACAAAGTAATGACAAAGGGGTCAATGCAGCTGTTGAAGGTGGAGAGGCAAAAGGCTATGAAATACAGGGTGTAGACATGGCTCTGGCCCCAGTGTTTAATCAGGAAATATTGCACCATGAGCAGAAGGTTACTAGGAGTGAAGCATAACAGGTATATGGCCAGGACAGTAAAAATAAGTTTGATGGCTCTCTCCCTCTTCTTTTCCAAATTTTCATCCAAGGCAGAAGATTGAAGTGTTCTGAGGATGGCTAAGAAGAGAAAGACTCCAATGGCCAGAGAGAGGAAATAATTGAACATGTCCCCCACCAATACCTCCTTAGGCAAAACATCCTAACAGATCGTGATGTTAAGGGCTGAAATGTGAGTGGTCTGCTTCATGACATACAAGGGGATGGTAACCAGCAGAATCAGCAGACATATCCCCAGAGAGACACCGATGGCAATGTTTGCCTTCTTCCTGGGTGCCCCATGGTGTTAACGATAACCCAATACCTTTGTATGCGGAGGCAGATCATGAAGAAAATGGAACAGTACATATTGCTGTAGGAAAAGCCAATGAGTACCTTGCAAAGAGATTTCCCATAAATCCAGTTGTGCCCATGTATATGATGATCAATCTTCAGCAGGATCCAGATGATAGAGAGGAGGTCTGCCAAGGCCAGATTGGCCATGTAAACTATGGCGAGGTGCTTTTTCTTTGCTGGAAAAAGAAATACCCACAGGGCCATACCATTACTTGGCAAACCAACCATAAATACAATTGTGTAGACAATTGGAAGAAAGACAGTAGTCAGTTTGCCAGGGAGGATTGAGGCAGAAAATTCATCCACAGAAAAGCCCTGTTCTACTGTAACTCCTTTCCCAGAGATCTGAGAGGAGTCATCAGTCTTACCAATGAGACTTCTTCCTTTAGAGGTTCTATTGACTCCTTGGATGATGACATTACCAGAGACAGAGGCCACCAGCAGGATGGAGTCCCCCAGCAGCCATGCCGCCCTCAGTCTTAGCATCCTTCCAGCAGCCCCAATGCCTAGTGGGCCAGGATTTCACCACCACTGATGTGAAACTCAGGGCTTCACTCGCCACTTGGAGAGAAAGCCACCTTTTCATCTACCTCTAATTGGAGACTCTCTGGATTTAAAAAAAAATAATAATACAACTATACATTGTCTACAAGAAACTCACTTTTGACTTAAGGACATAAATAAAAGTTAAAAGTAAAAGGAAGGAAAAAGGTTTTCCATGCAAACTATAACCACAATAGCTGTAATTATTATACTAATTTAAAACAAAAATAAACTTTAAGTCAAAAACTGTTATAATAGACAAATAGGGACATGATATGTTAATAAAAAGGTCAATTCATCAAGAAGATATAATAATTTAAACATTTATTCATAAAGCAAAGAGTGTCAAATACATAAATCAAACATTACAGAATTGGAAAAAGAAATAGACAATTCTACAATAAAGTTAGAGACTTCAATACTCCACTTTCAATAATGGATAAAACATCTAGACAGGGGATTAATAAGGAAAAAGAGGACATGAACATTGTAAAACAATTAGACCTAGAAGACCTACATAGAACCCCCAGTAAACAACAGCATAACAGACATTCTTCTCTAGAGCACATGGAACATTCTCCAGTGTAGACCATATGTTGGGCCACAAAACAAGTTTCAATAAATTTTAAAACATTGAAATCATGTTTCCTCTGACCACAGTGGAATGAAACTAGAAATTAATAACAGAAGGAAAACTGGAAAATTCACAAATATGTGGAAATAAAACAACAAAATCTTAAATAACCAATGGTCTAAAGAAGAAATTACAAAACAAATTAGAAAATACTTAGAGACAAATGAATTGAAAACACAACATACCAAAATTTATGAGACATAGCAAAAGCGGTGCTCAGAGGAAAATTTATAGCAATAAATGCCTATATTTAAAAAGAAGAAAGATCTCAATAAATAATCTAACTCTACACCTTAAGGAACTAGAAAAAAAAGAGCTAACTAAACCCAAAACTAGCAGAAGGAAGGAAATAATAGGGATTAAAGTGGAAATAACAAAATAGAGGATAGAGAAAAACAGTAGAGAGAATTAACAAAACTAAAAGTTGGTTCTTTGAAAAGATCAACAGAATGGATAAATCTTTAGGCTAAGAAAAAGCATAGAAAAGACTCAAATTAGAAATTAAAGAATGGACATTACTATTGACTTTATAGAAATAAAAAGGATTATAAGAAAATACTATGAATAACTGTATTCCAACAAATTAGATAATCCAGCAAAAATGGACAAATTACTAGAAACATAAACAACTGACTCAGGAAGAAACAGAAAATCTAAATAGACCAATAATAAGTAAGGAGTTTGAAATAGCAATCAAAAACTTCTCAACAAAGAAGAGTCCAAGACCAGATGACTTCTCTGGTGAATCCTATCAAATATTTAAAAAAAGAAAACACCAATCCTTCTTAAACTCTTCCAAAAAATATCAAAAAGGAGGGAACACTTGCTAACTCATTCTATAAAACCAGAATTACACTGTTAATAAAGCCAGAGAAAGACATTACAATAAAATTATAAACTAATACCTCTTAAAGATATACATGCAAAAGCCCTCAATAAAATAGTAGCAAACTGAATTCAGCAACATATTAAAGTAATTATACACCTGGAGTAAATGTGATTTTTCCCCAGAATGTAATAGTCTAACATATGAAAATCAAACAATGTAAAATCCCACATTAACAGAATGAAGGGGGTGGGGAACATGTTTATTTCAACTGATGTAAAATAAAATTTGACAAAATCCAACACTTACTTTATTAAAAAATTCAATAAACTAGGAATAGAAGAGAACTTCCTCAACAAGATAAGGATCATATGCATAAAACTCACAGCTAACATTACATTTAATGGTGAAAAGTTGAAAGCTTTTCCCTTATGATCTGGAACAAGACAAGGATGCTCACCTTTGCCACTTTTATTTAACATGGTACTAGAAAGTCAAGCCAGAACAATGAGGCAGGAAAATTAAATAAATTTATCCAAATTGGAAAGAAAAAGGTAAAACTATCTCTAGTCAGAGATGATATGGTCTTATATGTAGAAAATTCTAAATGATTCATACACACACATAAACTGTGAAAGCTAATAAACAAATGCAACAAATTTACAGGATAATGAATCGACACACACAAATAAGTTGTCTTTCACTAAACTATCAATGAATGATGCAAAAATAAAATTTAAATAATAATTTCATTTACAATAGTATCAAAAAGCCCTTAGGAAGGAAGAAAAATGGAAGAAAAAAAAATCATGTCCTGGAACTAGAAATAGGTGCACTCAAAACAGAGAAACTGTAATATTTCTATTACTTCATTCTTATTATTGTATAGATTTTTAGAGAAGGTTTCATACATTGTAATATGCTTTTATTTACCTATGATAAAAATATTTCATCCTTTATAGATGAAACATTTTTTAAAGCCCTTAGTAATAAATTTAATCAAAGAGGTGTAATACTCATACAGTGAAAACTACAAAACATCACTTAAAAAAATTAAAGAAGACTTAGTAAATAATAATATATCCTACCTTCTTGGAAAGACATGATATTATTAAGATTACAATACTAGCAAATAAAGATTCAATGCAATCTCTATTGAAACCCTAATGACACAATTTGCAGAAATAGAAAAACCTCTCCTAAAATTAATATGGAATTTCAAGAGACCACAAATAGCCAAAATAATCTGGAAAGAGAAAAACAAGTTTGGAAGTTTCACACTTATCAATTCCAAAATTTACTACAAAGCTACAATAAACAAAAACTGTGGTACTGGCGTAAAGACAGACATATAGACAAATAAAATATAAGAGAATCCAGAAATAAAACCTCAGAACTATGGCCAATAACAGAACATCTTTGGGCTTCTGATCAAGATGTCAAAGTAGATAAACACTGTGCTTGCCTCCTCTCATGAACACAACAAAATTACAATTAAACAAAAAATCAATAGTCATTTGAAATCCCCTAAAGTCTAGTTGAATAAAAGTCCTACAACTGGGGACATATAAAGAGGCCACCTCAAGACTGGTAGGAGGGGCAGAGACATGACATGGGCTGATTCCAGACCTGTGTGTGGTGGTTGAGAATCAGGAACAATATCTTGTTGCAGAAGTTCCCCCAGAGGAGCAAGGGGTCCCACTCCACCTTGGAAACCCCAGCCCAGAGTCCCAGTGCCAGGAAGAGAACAAAGCTCCACAATCTCCAGCTGTGAAAACCAGCAGAAGTTGTGGCTGAGTGAGGCAGAGGGCTATGGGAGACCCAGGCATTCTTCTTAAGGGGCCCACTCATGAACTTGTTTGCTTATGGATTCACTCACTCTGAGCTCCAGCACTGGGGCAGCAGCTCAAAATGTGCCAGAAACATACAAGAATAAACTGAAATGTCACTTCAGGGCTGGCTGTGTGGGGGGAAGCTTTCTCCCAGACAGAAGTGCTGGCAGAATCCATTGACTCTTTGTTGAGTCTTCCCCAGCCTCCCAGCATGCAGATGCAGGCAGCCACCATACCTGAGTCTCCACCAGCTTGGCTAACACGTCACCCAACCTTGATGATTCCCAACTTGTGGGTCCACCCAAGCCACCTCCAGTAACTTTTCCATACAACTGGCCTGCCTTGGCTCATGCTTCACACTTTCCTAAAGTCTTCTCAAAGTTTCATAAAACCCAAACAAGGAGCATATGGCCTTGGCATGCCTTATACCTCTTGCTGAGCAGCCCCAAGCCTGGCACTAGAAGCAGCCAGCCTCAGCTTGCAGCTTGGCCTCTCGAGGCATCTGTAAGCCTAGCATGGTGGTAGCCATCTGAAGATTGGTGACTCTTGCTAGGTGGCCCCAGGTAGAGTGGAAGCTGACTGTGGCCTGTGGAGGAGCCCCTCCCAGGAGGCTCTGGGGCTGGCACACATTGTGGCCAGCTTCAACCTGAACTGGAGCACCACCTGGGGTTGTATCCGAGGGTGACACATCCTAAGGGCAGACTTGGCAGGCACCAGAGCTCTGCTAAAGTGAATCCTGCTCCATTGGGTCAGCCCTTCATGGGCCAGTCCTCACAACCAATAGCCCAAGGGGTCAATTCCTCCCACTGACATGCAAATGGCAACTAAGGCTCAACAACAAGAGGAGGGCACACACAATTTAAGTAAGAGACACACCTGGAGCACCTGGCTGAGGTGATCCAGGAAGACTGTGCCACTGAGCTCTACAGGACACCTACTATGTAAGTCTGCTCTACTAAGAATGAGACACTTAGTATCCCTACCTAATACATAAGGAGGCAGCCAAAACTGGGATACAAAGAAACATGTACCAAATGAAAGAACGGAACAAAGCCCCAATAAAATATTTTTTTTAATTGGAGACAGCAATCTATCAGATACAGAGTTCAAAACATTAGTCATGCTCAATAAACTTAGGGTAAGAGTAGATAAACTCAGTGAGAACTTTAACAAAGAAATTTAAAAAACATAAAAATTGAGATAGAAAATCAATAAAAGAACCATTCAGCATCAAAAACAAAATAACTGAAAGGGAGAATACATTAGAGAAAAATCAACAGTAGAATATATGAAGAAGAGGAGAGAGTCAGCCATTTAAAAGACAAGGTAACAGAAAACACCCAATCAGGACAGCAATAGAAAAAAAAAATAATCCAACAAATGAAGATAGTTAAGGGGCTTCTGGGACAATATCAATTGTACCAACATTCTCATCATTGGGGTAGCAAAAAGAAGAGCGACCATAAAGAATTGAAAGCCTGTTTCAAGAAATAATGATGAAGAACCCTTAAACTAGCAAAGAAAATAAACATACAAACCCATGAAGCACAGAGAGTCTCAAAAAAGATGAACCCAAAAAGGCCCACACCAAGACACATCATAATTAAAATACCAAAGGTTAAAGACAAAGATAGTATCTTAAAAGCAGCAAGAAATAAGTAATTAGTAATCTACAAGGGCTCTCTCATAAGACTGTCAGCTGATTTCTCAACAAAAACCTTGCAGAGTCTACAGCCATGCCACCCTGAATGTGCTCGATCTCCTCTGATCTCAGAAGCTAAGCAGGGTTAGGCCTGGACAGTACTTGAATGGGAGACCACCTAGGAAGACCACCTAGGAAGACCAGATGCTGTAGTCATTAAAAAAAAAAAAACTTGCAGGCCAGAAGGGATTGGCATGAAATATTCAAAATAATGAAAAGCGAGTGCCTACAACCAAGACTACTCCACCCAGCAAAGCTATCATTTAAAATCAAAGGACAGATAAAGAGTTTCCCAGACCAAAAAAAAAAAAAGCTAAACCAGTATTACAAGAAATGTTAGAGGGACTTAGTTAAGAAGAAAAAGAAAAAGAAAATCAAATATATAAATAATAAAATGACGGTAACTACATATCTATCAACAATTACTTTAAATGTAAATGGATTAAACACTCCAATAGAAAGATCTAGGGTGGTTGAATGGATAAGAAAACAAAGCCCTTTCTACAAGAGACTGACTTCAGAATAAAACACACACAGAGAATGAAAGTAAAGGGATGGAAAAAAAAAATGTTTCATGAAAATGGAAACAGAAAAATAAAATCTGGAGTAGCAATACTTATACCAGACAAAATAGACTAAAACAAAGATTATAGCAAGAGACAAGAAGGAACCATAATCTCTCACTTTGAAGGGCCATGTGTATCCATATATGCATTGCAGCATTATTTACAATACCCAACATATGCAGGCAATCTGGGTGTACACATATACAGTGGAATATTCCTCAGTGATAGAAATGAATGAATAAATGAATGAATAAAATTTTGCCATCTGCAACAACATGGATGGACCTAGAAGGTATTGTGCTGAGAAGAGTAAGACAGAGAAAGACAAATGCCATATGATTTCACTTACATGTGGAAACTAAAGAACAAAATAAAAAAGAAAAACACACATAGATACAGAGAACATTTTGAGGGTTGCTAGATGAAAGGGAGTTGGGGGAGGGTGAAAAGGGGAAGGAATTGAGAAGTAGAAAATGGTAGTTTCAAAATAATCATAGGTATGTAAAGTACAGCATAAGGAATATAGTTAATAATATTGTAATAACTATATATAGTGTCAGATAGGTACTAGATCTTCGGGGTGATGATCACTTTGTACATTATATAAATGTTTAATCATCATGTTTACACCTGAAACTAATATAATATTGTATGCCAAAAAAAAAAACCACTATGGCTGATATATTTTTGACAAGGGTGCCAAAACCATTCAATGAAGAAAGAAAAGTCCCTTCAACACTTAGTAATAGGAAAACTGGATACCCATATACAAAAGAATAAAGTTGGACCCTTACTTTACACCATTTACAAAATTTTACTTAAAATTGATCAAAGACTTAAATTTAAAAAACTAAATCTATAGAACTTTTAGAAGAAAACATAGGAGAAAGTCTTAATGACCTTGACTGGGCAATGGTTTCTTAAGTATGACACAAAACACTCAGGCAACAAAAGAAAAAATAGATAAATTGAACTTTATCAAAATTTAAAAATTTGTGCTTCAAAGGGCACTGTCAGAGGAGTGAAAAGACAACCCACGGAATGAGAGAATATTTACAAATCATACATCTGATCAGGGTTTAATATTCAGACTATGCAAAGAACTCTTATAACACAACAACAAAAAGACAACCCAATTTTAAAATGAGCAAAGGATTTAAATCGACATTTCTCCATAGGGAAACTGCAAATGACAACAAACACATGAAAATGTGCTCAAATCATTAGCTATTAGAGAAATACAACCAAAACCACAATGAGATACCACTTCACACCTACTAGGATGGCAATAGGTTTTTGGTTTTTTTTAATTCAGAAAAATGACAAGTGTTGGCAAGGATGTGGAGAAATGGAAACCCTCATAACTTGTGATGAAGATGTACAATGATAAAGCTGCAGTAGAAAACAGTTTGGTAATTCCTCAAAAACTTAAACATAGAATCGCCATTCTGAGACCTAACAATTCCACTCCTAGGTATATATTAAAAAGAATTAAAAACAGGCTATTATGGACTGAAATTTGTGTCCTCCCAAAATTCACATGTTGAAAATTTAACTCCCAATGTAATGGTATTTTGAGAAGTCCTTGGGAGATGATTACGGTTAAATAAGGTCGTAAAGGTAGGGTCCTAATCTGATAGAATGGTAGCCTCATAAGAAAATGAAGAGAGAAGGATCTCTCTCTCTCTCTCTGTCTGTCTGTCTCTCTCTGTCTCTCTCTCTCTCTGTCTCTCTCTCTTTCCTTGTACGCACCAGGGAAAGGCCATGTGAGCACACAGCAAGAAGATGGCCATCTGTAAGCCAGAAAGAGAGTTCTTACCAAAAACTGAATCACGCAGCACCTGAATCTTGGACTTGTCAGTCCAGAACTACAGGAGAATAAGTGTCCATTGTCTAAGCTACCCAGTCTATGGTACTTTGTTATGGCAGCCCAAACAGACTGATACATAGGTATTCAAACAAATACTTGTACCTGAATATTCTTAGCAGCACTATTCATACTAGCCAAAAAGCAGAAACAACCCAAATGTTCCTCAACTAATGAAGGAATAAACAAAGTGTAGTATATTCAAACAATAAATAGTATTAAGCTTTAAAAAGAAATGAAGTTCTGGTACATGCTACCACATGGATAAACCTTAAAAACATTATGCCAAATGAAAGAAGACAGGTATAACAGGACAAATATTGTATGATTCCACTTATATGAAATATCTAGAATAGGCACATTCACAGAAAAAGTAAAAACAGAGTTTACCAGGTGCTGGTGGTATTGGGAAATGGGGAATTATTGCTTAATTGATACAGAGATTCTGTGTGCAGTAATGAAACAGTTTTAGAAATAAATAGTGGTGGTGATTACACAATATTGTGAATTTAATTAATACCCCTAAATTGTACAATTGAAATGGTTAAAATAGAAAATTTCATTATATATATTTACCACAAGGGAGGGTGGGGAGAAGGGAGGAGTGGGAGAATCCAATAAAAAAACCTACAGCTAAGAATGATACAGAAATACAAGAGAGGGGTCTTCACAGGGTGAAAGCACTGAGAATGGAGGTGAGTAACTGGTCATTGGGAAGTGTCCACAGACACCCTACCTAGACCCCTCAGCCCACCTGAATTTGCCTGCTTCTGGCAAGCTCCTGGCTTGAGGATGGCTTCCCACCTCAAGCTATGCCTCTGTCTTTCTTTTCTGCCTGGGGGCTCTCTGACACCAGAGGACTTGCTGGGTGCCACCCAGAAATTTAGGGGACTTGATGACCTCAGAAACAGCCCTCAATCAGAGGATAAGTGCTCTGGCCTCCCCAGGAACACCCTACAGTTAATTAAAAGTAAATAAAAGTAGAATTTTATTTCTTCAGTCTCCGTAGCTGCATTTCTTAGTATTCAGTAGCCCATATACAGCCAGCAGCTACCATATTGGACATGACAGATTTAGAATATTCCCTACATTTCTGAATATTCTATTGGGGTCCCCATGGAATTGGGCCCAGCTGCCTGCTCATGAGCACTTTTGTTAGCTTTTCTTCCTTCCCAGACTCCCTCTCCCCATAACTTTCCCTGTGCTCCCTGGGGTCTCCTCCCAAATAAAAGACCTGCACCCAAGTCATTGTTTCAGGATCTGCTTTCCGGGCAGCCTAAATCAATGCATCAGGTGACATCAGTATGAAGATAGCTTGAGTGAGTCAGCTCCCACCATCTGATAGCCCCTGAAGGAGCTAAAGGGCCATGGACCTGACCTGCCCCCTCCAAAAGTGACAGATAGAGAGACACCCAAGAGCCAACATGCAGGGAAATCAACAGACCTGAGATCTGGGTGTAAGTAGCTCAGCCCCTCAGTCTTTGAGTGGTGGCAGTGGGGGTCAGAGGCCTTAGTCATCTCTTTCTTCACTCCTACCCAAAGGTCCCAACCCTGCCTACAGCTAGGCATTCAGGCACAGGCACTACATCCTATAGCACCAAGGATGGGAATTCTCTCTGAAAGGAATCTCCATGTTCCAGATGAGGATCTGAAAGCTCAGAGATGGGAGGTGATTTCTCAAAGGCCACAAAGCAGTTGAGGATCTGGGCTGGCTCTCAAACCCAGGTCACCTGATACTCAAGCCCCCACCATACTCCAGGCCCCAGGGCAGACATGGGAATTTGGGGCAGAGTAGTCTCAAGGCTGCCAAAACCAGAGGGGCTGGCACCTCCTAGCTGGGGGTCTTTTGCAAGGTCCCAGGTCCTCCTTTGGGAGTAAGCAGCTGGTCCCCCTTTCTTGATAAGCAGCCTTCATTGGGTTAAAAGGCACATGGCTCTAGAGTTTGCTTCACAGAGGAAGCAGGTGGCACAGTGATAGGAAGTGGGAGGACATTCTGGGATGAGGGTTCCAGCCATCTCACCCTCTGCTTCTATGTTCTTTCACTCCCTGGAGTTTCCCTGAACAGGGCTGGACAGAGTGGCAGTCAGAGTTCAGAGCCATGAGCATTGTCCCAGGGCACTGTCAAAATTAAATTAAAATTTTTTCCATTTCTCCTTTATTGAAAACACATTGAATGCTGTCACACAAACTCCATTTCTTTATTGGCTCCTCTATCCCCTGGTTTCTCAGCCTGGGCTTCCAGGGCTGGCCTGGAAAAGTGTGGGGAGACAGGTCTCATGACCCCTTTGCAATTAAACCCTCAAAAGCCCTGTTCCCCTAGAGATGAAGCCAAGTGCCAGCCCCAGGCACAGGATCACAACCCCCTGACCATCTACTCTTCTCCTCTACTAGCTGCCAACCCTCCCGGCTCCCAGGCCCCCACCCTGCTCTGCTCTTCTCCCATAGGGTTAGAAATCCCAGAAGAGAAAAATCTCCCACACCCACAGCCATCAGCCCATGGCAAAATGCTCAGAACTCAGAAGTCAGGGAGGGCCCAGAGCTGCAAGTGCCACAGGGCCTCCAAAGAGGGCTAAGGCTTTGCTGGGATTATTCACGCATTTGGTCAGAAAGATCATTTCGAGCACTCTCTCTACTCCTATCCTGTGAAGACAGCAAGAAGGATCGGGCACAGAGTTTGTCCTTGAGTGCGGGATGCAGCAAGGCAGCGATGGCACACAGCATGGTAAGAGCAGAGTCCTGGAGGGCACCACCAAGGATGGGACTTTTGGGATGGGCAAAGAGTTTATTGAGTTGAGAGAGGGAAGGCGTGTTCCAGGCAGGAAAAGTGACTGGTAAAAGATTAGAAACAAGAATCAGTATGGCGCAGTTGGGGGCAATGAGTATTTGGAAGTGGATGGAACATAAGGTGGTGGTATTGGGGCTGGGTCACGCTGGAGGGGGGCAGTCAAAGACCTGGCCTCAGAAGGCCCTGAGGGGCTGTGGGAAGTGGGGAGCCAGTGAAGAGTGTTGAGCTGGGGAGTGGCAGAGTCAAGTTTGCATTTGAAGAAGCTCCCTCTGGCTCTCTGTGGAGAGCCTGCAGGCAGAGCAGAGACCAGGGATGCTGACGTTGCAATAATCTGGGCCAGAATGAAGGCAACAACAGCAGGGAGAGAATACTCATGGGATTCATGTGTCAACCTTGGTCAATCAACCGACAAAGGGTGGGGGTAAGGAAGAGGGAGAAATTCTGGTGCTACCCACATCTCTCCCCAAGGAATCAGATAGGTGGTTCAGCCCTTCACTGAAGGGGGAGGCCTGGGGAGGAGCAGGGCTGAGGGAGCACGGGCAGCTGAGTTTCAGGACCTATAGAACGCCCAGCTGGGTGCATCAGTTTGGTTCTGGACATGATGATCTGGAGCCCTGAGAAGGGCAAGTTTAGCCATCCCATCTGGGTACTGCTGGGGTAATCCTCCACTCCAGTGTTTGGTAATCAGACCACTGGCCTGGGAAGAGGTTGGTGAGAAGAAGAGAGGGGCCTGGTACAACCACCAGCAAGAGGAGAGTCTCAGAGGGAGGCAGGAAGAGACCAGGTCCAACAGGAATGTCATAGCAAGTGAGCTGATGGCAGGCTTGGGGTATGGGGGTGGGCAGGGGGAAAGCAGTTGCATTTACTGACAAAAGCTCCAACACCCATCCCTTCATTTATGGAGGGCTGAGGACAGAAACTAGACTAGAGAGGGTTTCAGAGAGAGTGGGCAGTGAGAAAGTGGGGAATGGGAAGTATAGTCAACTCTGAAGAAACTTAGCTGTAGACAGATGGAGAAAACTAGGGTGGGTGACACCAAGAGGGACTTTTTTATTTCAAGATGAGAGAGAATTGAGCATAGTCATGTGCCAAGGGCGAGGAAGTATTTGCAGACAAAGGAGAGCTGGGGTGAAGGATAGAGTGAGGTCTGTGTTCAGAGGACATCCAGCACTCACTGACAGTTTTCAGATAGGTGAGTGAGCAGATACAGATGGCAGGAGCAGGCTGGGCATCATAGAGGCTCCTTCATATTGGGGACAGAGAAATGGGAAGGCCAGCTGAGCAAGGGGACTTTGTAGATAGGGGGCAGGACAGGGCAGGAGTCTCCACAGGGCTATTTATGTGCTTGGACTATGTGAGAGGAGCAGAAAGAGGTGTTTCACCACGTGTGCCCCTGACGCTTGCACCTTGTCCATCATCCGGGAGCACATGGAACGCTGGGAGGGGGCTCAAACTCACTGCTTGCTATGTGGATCAGGGAAGAAACATGGGGCTGCAATGGACCTCAGACAGAGGGCAAGGGGCCTGGGTCCAGCCCAGCCCTACTTCTGACCACCTGAGATTGGGAGCAGAGCCCTCTCTACCTCCTTGAAATTCCTTCTTCCCCACCTGCAGAATGGGGCCTTGGCAGGAAAGCCCTTTTAGAGAGGTGTGATGTGGCATTCCATGAATCTCGCATTTCAGACCTGTGGAATTCTGAGAAGTCAATCCTGTATAATTCCAGACTCCTAAAATTCTATAACATAATTTCTGTGTTGCCACCAGGGATGGGTCCAGCAGACATCTCTCCCCTCAAAATTGTTCTGTCTGCCCATCTCAGCTGCCAGCTCCTTCCCTCCCTTCTCCCCATCAACTCTGGGCATAGCCAGCCTCAAACATATCCCAAGTGAGCACTTGGCAGGCGGGGCTGTGATTCATGCCCCTCCAGCAGGCTTCGTGGCTAGCCCGTCCGCCAGAGTATGCGAGACATTCTTGGCCTTGCTGTATGCTTGGGATTAGCAGGGCGGGGGCAGCTGAGGCTGGAGGAGACAGTATTCTCCGTCCTCAGGGGGCATCCAGGCACGAGCAAGACTTAATGGCCGCCAAGCTGGCCAGGGAGGGAACATCGCCCCGTAAACCAAGGCCACATCTGGGACCCAGACAGAAGGGTTGGGAGGGGACATTCAAGGAAGGCTGCCACCTGCTCTACGTCCAGGGAATGAAGAAGGACCAAGAGTCCAGGGCAGGTGAGGCTGCTCACCCCAACCCTTGTTCCTTTTATCCCACCATAGGCCCCTTCCTACGCCTCTTCCTCCCCATGGGAGCCGGGCCCATCTCATCCCCCTTCCTGGATCCCAAGCTTGGCTGAGAGTGTGAAACCTGCTCCTGGACAACCAAGGAGCAGGAAATCTCAGTTGCCTCCAGTCTCTCTCCCAGAGCCCACTCCAAGTTTCACAGCCCCCACCCATGCCTTCCCTCAGAGCCGTGCCTCCACCGTCAGACCATTATTTCAGAACAAGGCTATATCTCCCTAAAAGCAAGCCTCCCAGGTCAGGGAAGTGTACACACACATGCATACACACACACATACACACTGAGACCAGTGTTTCAGACAAGGGCTATACTTCCCCTACCAGACCAGAATCCCCAGGTCTTGTCTTTCCCTCAGGCATGACAGGAGAGGGTAGATCAGGGATCATGGGCAGCCCAGAGAAGAAAGATGAAGGAGGGAGCCAGGTTCCTACCCACCCGCAGGCTCACCTGATCCCTGGAGGAATCTCTGTGTCAAGGACAGGTGTAAACAGTTCTTGACTCAGGGCAGAAGACCTGGGCTGGACCAGTGAGGGGAGGCTTCTTGAGCAGGTGACTTTGAAAAATGGTCTCTGGGCCTGTGGGCAGGGAGGGCCAAGCCAGGGCAGGTGGCAGCAGTTTTACATCTGGTGGGAGCAATTCTCTCCCATTTCCTGCACGCTGTGTCTGAACCCTGTGAAATGCCTTCTCCACCTTCTTCAGACCTCAATAGTGCTGACCGGAGCTCGGAAGCTTTGCAGGGATGGAGGTAAGGGCTCAAGCTTTGGGTCAGACCACCCAAATTTAATTCTTGACACACCCCTCATGCTACTTGACCTTTCCGAAGTAGGTTTTGCTCATCCGATGTTGAGAACAATCACAGTAATCCCTACAGCGGAGGTCCTTGTGGCCAGTGGGACCACGTTTGTGAAGACCTCTGGCAAACAGTCAGCTGGCATGAAACCCACAGCACACTCTTTCCCTCGGTTGGCCACAGGTAACTCCAGGGCCAAGGCATGGGAAACAGCTAATTAGAGTCCAGCCTATTCCTCCATCCCACGTCCAGCACTACATCCTCCAGGAGGTTGCTGAGATGCAGAGTGGCAGGGCAGGGACAAAGCTGGCTGGACTTGGAAGGGACAGCCTCAGCAGCCTGTGAGGGAAGACAAGGCCCCCACCACCAGGAACTGGAATCCCCGGCACCTCAGGCTTCCTCAGGAGTCCGTTTTCTCCCCAGAGGCTCAGGGTGGGCAGTCCAAACCAGAAGCCCTGACTGACTTCCTAGCCCAAGACTCTGCTGCAAGAGAGGCAGGGGTCCTCAGCCCTGAGCAACACCTGAGTAAGGATCGAGGAGGGGCAGAGGCCCAGCTTCCAGCCACAGTTCATGTCTAATCTAAGCACTGAGACCTCTCCCCGACTGGGGCACCCAGCCAAGCCGCTCTGAGACTGGGCCAGGTCCAGAGGACAGTTCGGCCCAGAGATGATGCTCACTCCTGGTTTAGTCCTTAAAAGTCCACTGGACTGAGCTCTTCTCTCTCCCTGGAGGGGCCTGCATGGTCAGGGCCTACATTCCCAACGTGCCATGGAGGGAGAACCCCTGGAAGTCTCCTCAGAAAACACCTGGCTCCAGGCCCGTTCCTCAGATGGGGCCACAGCACCAGGACCTGGAGCTGGGGCTGAGGATGAGCATGCTGTTAGGGTGGGACTTATGAAGAGTGAAAGGGACAGTGAGGGGAAGGGGGCTCAGACAGAGAAAAAAGGGCTTAATGATGGGGAAGGGGGCTCGCTGAAGGGAAGAGACTTCAATGAGTGGGAGGAGTCTCAGAAAAGGGGTTCACATGGGGTGTGCTCAGCAAGGGATTCAGGCCCTCCCTCTCCCCTTCCCCACCACGCTTCCTCTTGTCTCGCTCAGCCACACAGCTCTCACTGGTCACTGACCCTAAGCCACACCCCTTCTGCCTGACCATACAGCCTGTCCCTCTTCATCCAGGGCCTCAGTGAAATCCAAGACAGATGGCCCAAATTCAGGACCCTCTCTGAAGACATCTCACAAAGGCCTGGGCAGGCAGGCGGGGTGGGATTTGGGCTCCTGACCTTGCTTGGGCTCTGTTTCCCAGCAGATAAGCGCAGGGAGCCCTCCTTGGGGTGTCCCTATGGACAGAGGGGACACAGGCTTAGAACATGATCACTGCACACACAGAGACCCGAGCTACTGTGGGTCAGCTCCAGGGGTGAGCTGGTCAGCTCCCTCTCGCAGCCCAAGGAAGCCTACCTAGAGAAACAGGCATGATCCGGGAGCTGGGCTTGAAGGAGCAGGAGGCCAGGTAAAGAGTCTTAGCCATGGAGTGCAGAAGGGCTGTCCAGGGACAGGTGTGTGGCAGATGTGGCAGGGGGAAGAGCAAGGTAGGGTTGCAGAAGTGGATGGGCGTTGCCACACATAGCCTGGCAAGTCTTGTGGAAGGGGTAGGATTTCATCTTAGAAGTAGTAACAGAATACACAGAGGTATGTAACCAGGGGAGGGATCGCCTAGGAGAGGGTGTCTGGCATTGACATTCTCCCTGAGGAGCAGGACAAGGAAGAGAGGATTCCTGGGAGCTGTTCACCCAGGGTTGCCCCTTTGTCTCCTCAGGCTGAGGGAGCTTCTGGACTCTGCCCCGCACCACACACACACATACAGTTCATCTGTGAAGGATACACTGTAAAGGGGGCAGTAGGGATGGTGGCTCATGCAGTCATCATCAGGTTGTCAAGATGGAGGGTGAGAAAGGCTCTCAGGCCCCAAGTTTCATAAACCTAGAAGAGCTGTGGGTCACAGCTGGACCATTCCTCCCCACCCTTCTCACCACCCACCCCCCAGGAATGCAAGATATCCTGTAAATACTGTTTAGGTACAAACACTTTTTCAAGAGACACCCTGGGGGGAAAAGGAAAAAGCAAAAAGCAGGTCAATTAGGGAGAGGTGGAGGGGGCAGGGAGGGAGCATGGAGAAACAAACCCCTCCTGGTTACCAAGTGGTCCTGGTCTCTGGGGAATTATGGGTCAAGGCTAAATCTGTCTTTTTCAAGGCCTAAAGGGAGAGCTAGGGGTGGAAAAAAGAGTGACAGCAAAGGGAGGAAGGGCAGCGGAGAATCCTGGACCCAAGGTTCTCAGGCCACGATTCCATACCCTGCTCTACTAGATCTGGATCTCAGTTTCTTTGTCTGTAAAATGGACACATTGTCTCCATAGCTCCTTGGACTCTGGTTTTCCACGTCTCATGATCTTTGCTGCTGTCAGGGCTTCCCCTGGGAGGACAGGGGTCTACAAGCCATTCTTGCTCAGCCCCTTACAAAAGCCCCTTTCTGCCATCCACTTTCCTCCTCCATGTGGCCAGTGCAAGAATGAGTTGGTTGAGTATCTGGCCGGGGGTGGGGGGGCAGAGCTGGGGAAATAGCCTGAAAAGACAGGATGGGGAGGATTTGGAAATTTTTGGAACCTTGATGGCTGGAGCCCTGTGAGTCAGTGGAGAAGATGGAAATGATTAGGTGCTGGTGGGAGGTGCAGCTATGCGAGAAATAGGAACCAAGTTTGGGGAGCCCAGAGCTCAGAGCCCAGCGGGTAGCTTCTTCCCAGACCCAAAGAAGCTGAAGCCACCAGGGGCCGGGGGCAGCTGTGCATATTTGGAGGCACCAAGCCAGGCTGTGCAACTAGGCTCATGTGCTGGGAGATCAGGAGGCTAGAGGAGGAAATGCCAAGAGAGAGAAAGACCCAAGGCAAGAGAGAGGCGTGGAACACAGGGCCAGCAGCCTCCATCATACTTGCTCTCCAGAGAGGTTCTCGGTGCCTGCCCCTCATAACCACTCCTTTTCCTAGAACTTACCCCAGTAATCATGCAGATATAGCCCCGCAACAATCCAATCATATACTCTCCCCACTGGGAGGCTACTTAGTGTCTCACAAATGATATTCTTCTCTGGGGCAGAAGAAAGCAAAGAATAAGCCAATTTCCAAAGAATTCCATTTTAAACCATCTATCAAGCCCTACCTGGGCTAGGCCTATGCTTTGTTCTAAGGATTATGAGAAAAGCAGAAGTGTCCAGTCTAGAAGGGAAGACTGGTTTTTACACCTGGCTGTGGACAATCAGAGTACCTGAGAAAGACCCAGTAGAGAGAGCGTGGCAGCCAGCAGGACAGGAAGGCTGAGGTGGGGGCTGTGGAGAACAGGACCTGGGCCTGGAGAGGTTGAGGAGGGTCCGAGAGATGGGAAGGAAGCCTGAAGGAGGCAGGAGGGCACTGCACGGCACTGCTCAGTCATTCAGATTGATGAGCAGGGAAGCCTCTCTCCAAGAAACAGTAGGGTGGGAGCCAAATCAGAGTGGACAGAGGGACAAGGACAAGAAGTGAAAGTGACCAGAGCCCAGTTGCAGGGTGAGGTGAGAGGGACTGACAAAGGTGATTCCTGAAGGGGAGAGGTTGAGCAGGTCAGGGGCACACATGCACAGCCTGGCCCAGGGCCCAGGGCCCACCCAGTGCAGCAACAGCTACATCATCCATTCTCAGGCCCTCCTCACAGACTCACCAGTGACTTCGCAAATCACCATAAGCTCTCAAGCGTGAGCACAGCTATGGGCACCACACTTAGCCTTTTCCAGAGCAGACCATGGCTCTATTCCTCCTGACTAGCCCACCCATCCTCTAGGTATTCAGCAAACATTCACGGATGACTACTCTGTATCAGGTCCCTGCTGAGTTCTGTGACATGGAGGAAAACCAAGCACGGTCCTGGGCTAGGGAGGAGACAAAGGGAGAGTCCTGGGTGCCATGGTCAACATCTGAAAAAAGTAATCACTCCACCTGGGAGGTGGTGATGCTGTGGTAAAGAGGTAGATCTAGCGGTGAGTCTGGTACACAGAGCAGAAGTTTGCCAGGCAGGCCAGAGTGAGAAGCTGCCCTGGGCACAGAGATGGGAGGTCACAGGGGACCTCACAGACAGTACGAGGCAAGCCCAAGGAGAGGGCAAAGCTGGGAAAGGTCAGAACATCAGCACCCAGGACCTGTCCCTGGAGGCCATGGGGGTTATCAAAAGGCTTTAAGCAGGGAAGATCTATGTTGCCAGCGTAAAGCCTAAACTTAGTGCCCATACAGGAAGAGGGACAGATGCAAAAAGGGCTTAAGAGGCAAAATCTATAGGATTTTGTAAAAGAATATAGGGAGCTGAGGAAAGGAAGAGACATCTGGGAAGCTGGGAAGATGGAGGTGCTACAGGTAGGAATGGAGGCAGTAGAGGAGGAGCTGATCTGGTACCATTACTGAGCCTCAATCAAATCTGGCACCTTTGTAGCATCTGAGACATCTCAGCAATGATGTCTACAAGGACTATCAGCACTGAGCTAGCAACAGAAGTCTTTAATGAGGATGAAGGGTCTTAAACAAAAGACCAGAGAGTTCACAATGTTTTCGTAGATACAACGGGAAGCCAAGGGAGGCTTCGAGCAGGGAGATGACACAATCAAAGTTAGAAGAATCATTTGGACAGCAAGAAGGAGGCTGGGGGCAGAGAGAGACTAGAGGCAGGGAACCCCAGGATGAGGGTGAAATGTCCCCCTAAATACCAGGCCCCCAGCACTGGCCAGGGTAGGAGAAGAGGTCATAGAGCAGGGCCTGGGAAATGACTGACCTAGGCTTATGGGTCTCAGGGGATCTCACTTTTACATAAGTGGTATTTTGACAAAGTGAATTATAAATGATGCTCACGCTTTATGCCAAATCCTATTGTAAATAACTCAATCCAAAATCAAAATTAAGAAAACAATTCCATTTATAATAACATCAAAAAGAATAAAATAGGAATAAATTTAACAAAATAAATTCAAGCCTTGTACACCAAAAACCACACGTCATTGAAAAAATTAAAGATATAAATAAATGGAAAGACATCCCATGTTCATGGATTGGAAGACTTAGTATTGTTAAAATGACAATGCCACCAAAAACAGATTTACTGCAATCCCAACAAAATTTCATTGTTTTTTTTCTGCAGAAATGGAAAAACTCATCTTAAATTCATATGAAATTTCAAAGGTCCCCGAATAGCCAAAGTAATCTCGAAAAATAAAAACAAAATCAGAGGACTCATACTTCCTGATTTTAAAACTTACTACAAAGCTACAGTAATCAAGACATTGTGATACTGGCATAAGGATAAACATATTGTTCATGGAACAGAATTGAGAAATAAACCATTATGTTTCTTGTCAATTGATTTTTGACAAAGACACTGAGACCATTCAAAGGGGAGAAAATAGTCTTTTCAACAAATGGTGCTGGTGCAATTAGATACCCACATGCAAAAGAATAAAATTGGACTCCTACCTCACATCATATACAAAAAATAGATGTTAAAAAAAAAAGATGTGAGTGCTAAACTATACAACTTTTCGAAGAAAACATAGGGGTAAATCTTCATGACTTGGATGTGGCAATGATTTCTTAGCTATGACACCAAAAGCGCAAAGGATCAAAAAATAATAGATAAATTGGATTTAATCAAAATTAAAAATGTTTGTGTTTCCAAGGGCACTATCAAGAAAGTGAAAAGACAACTCATAAAATATTGGCAAACATTTTTCAAATACTGAAGAGAATATGTTGTGTAACAGAGTCCTCTTGAAAACCTCTCCGTGGTGGAGAAGGCAGAGCGCAGAGTGCAGGCATCCTGCGCTATCCTTCATGGAGTGCATTTGCCCAAAGAAGATCTGCCTGGATGGGGAATTAGGGGAATGAGAATTGGGGGAGGGTGGGAAGAAACAAGGACCCTTGCCCCCAGGGCAGCCACAGTTCTCTGGGAACTTTCTCACAAATTCCCCGAATTCTCCCATATTAATTTTAGAACAAGTCCTAGAAACCCGAGGAGTTCGGGGGACGGCCAGGCGCCAGTGCGGGCAGCTCTCAGGAAAGGGACAGCAAGAGGGAGAGGCCGTCTGGCCTAGCCTTCTCTCCCAGCCAGGCCTCGTCCATGGGAAGGTCACGAGAGGCACGAGCCGGGGCCAAGCCCCGTGCAGGGCGTGGGCCCAGGCAATGGGCCAAAAGGTCCTAGGGCCTGCGGCCTCAGTTCCCACTGACATCAGTGCAAGGTGTCAGGGGGCCTGAATCATCCAGGCCAGGGCCAGCCCCCTCCCGGGGGGAGAGCATAGCAGAGGTATGAGGCAGTCCCAGCCAGGCAGGCGGCCCCAGGCTGGGTTGGACACGGTGACTGTTTTATAGAATTAACGAGTAGGACCTGCCACAGGGGGAGGTGGAGATGTCATCGTCCTGGATTCCAACAGGCTGCCCCCACAGCCACTTCTGATTCACAAAATTAATTCCAACGGCTAGAGAAAGAGGAGGCTGTCAGCAGGGCCAGGGGGTCATAAACACAGGGAATATTAATAGCTCTAGCCACGCTGCCCAGGGGGCTGGGAGGGGCTGCCAGAGGGACTGACTTATTTAGTCTCCTCATTAATGATGTGGAAAAAGGAGAATTTACCCAAGCCTGGGGCAGGTGCTGACCTGCATCAGGCAGGGATTGCTCAAGCTGAGGACTGACTACAGGGGTCCACTGGGGCTTTTTCCTCCAGAGAGGATTCCTCTTTGGGCTACCAGTGTGCCCCTAGCCTCACCACCCAGCCAGGTGCAGGTAGGTATGCCAGGTAAATGCCCTGGCAAGGTAAAGATGGCTCTCCTTTCTGCACAGGGGTCTGAGAGATGACTCAAATGTTCACACATGAACACACACACACGCGCGCGCGCACACACACACACTTTTGCACATTTCTGACAACAGGACAAGCTGTACCTCCCCTCTCTGAGCCAGGTGAGCCCAACCCGGGCTTGTGGGTCCAAGTTGGGATACAGAGTCTCCGGCCACCCCAAAGGTACATGATGATCAAATTAAGATGGGCTCCTTACTGAACAAGTCCCCTAGCCCTTTCCCTCAACCTTGTCCCACAATAATCAAGTCTAGGGATACTTAAATTTGGGAACTCAAAAAAATCCCATCTGTGTGATGCACCCACACGCACATACACGTCTTTCTACATCTCTGACACCCACTTCTCTACACACTTAGCAAGGCCCACTCTATGCATAGCTCATTCCCATTAAGGGAAACAGAAATCATGGCAGTTGGCATTGTCTGCCCCCTCCAAGGACCGTTAGGTTCTGAGAACATCATTCCAAACAGACCTCAGGGCCCCAGCATCAGGAGTCAAAGGCAAAGGAGTTTGTGAACAGAGGCAGCTAAGAAAGGGTTCACAGAGAACAGGTTCGGAGGCATGCCCAGGGCCCACTGCACGGACGAGGAGAACTACCACCACCACCACCCCAGGACACCTCCCAGACTCCCAGCTGCATGGCTTCTAGCTGCCAGCACAGGGACAGACAGAGACTGGCTGGGACTGGCAGCAGCTGGGGCTGGGAGCCTGCCGAGTCCCGCGCTGGAATGAAGGGGAAACCTGTCCAGCGATGAGATCAAGGAGATGGCACCAGTGTCTCCCCAGGGAGCTGAGCTCCGCGTCCCAGGACATTCCAAACTCTGTGAACAAAACATGGGGTGGGAGGCCAGCCAGGCTGGGTCAGTGCCAGGTGGCCCCCCACCCTTCCCATCAGCAGGGGGGCCTGCCCAGCAGTGAGACCGGCTGGGAACGTAGCATGAGCTGCTGGGAATGCTGCCCACACAAGTCGCCTGGGGACGCAGCGTCCAGACACCTGCCACGTTCCCTCAGCAGGGTTCCACGTGTGGTCATCTGCCTGGTCTCCTCTGAGCTGGGCCCTGCGTGGAGTGCTGTGGACAACCAAGCCAGCATATCCACCTGCACAGTGCTATTCCACTTAGCAAATACCTTCAAAGCCACGGTCACATTTAATAACCCCTGGAGGAAAGCCAGGCCTGGCGCGTTTCCTCGGTTTTGTAGGAAACTGGGGAGCAGAGTGGAATTTGCTTGAGGCTACACAGTTATTGAGAGGCCAATGCATATTGTCACCCAGGACTGCTGCCTTCCGCTCCCAAGCTCTTTCAACTCCACTTTGTACAGGCAGCAGAAGGCCACTGACACGACGGGCTCAGCCTCTGACCAAACCTTAATTCCACAGCAGAGCCTCAAAAATCAGCAAGTTCAATGCCTTTGTTCTATAAATGGGTAAACTGGCGGGGGGGAGGTGTAGGAAAAGGGAAGAAGACAAGGGCTTGCCCAAGTTCTGAGGGCAGTAGAGGTAAAGGTGAAATTCTGATGATGATGCTCAGAGGTACTATGTTAGGAAGCTGATGCCAAGACATCGGGACAGCACCCAGTGTCCATGGCTCAGACAGCTGGGGAATAGGTGGGAAATCATGATGGTTTCCTGGAAGAGGTGTTCTCCCCAATAGCCCGCTCTTCTGTGAAGCCCATTCAGATGACTCTAGATAGAGACAATAATAGATCCACAAAAGGAAAATTGCAAAAAAAAAAAATCAGAGACCATTGGAGCGAGCTATAACTGCCCATGTGACCTTGGGACTGTCCCTTCCCCCCTCAAGGCTTCCTTCCCCTCTCCAGATCTCATCAGTACAATGGGAGCAAAGAATGCTGCTCCCACAGATGCATAAGTGACTTGCCAGCTTCAGTACTCCCGACACAGTGCTCTGAGGGCTCCCCAGATACTGACCATCACTTAAGAGACCTCAAGTTCTGGTGTGGTGTCGGGGGAGGGAAGGGGACGAGTTTCCCCCAGCTTAGTTGGGATATGAGGCCTGAGGAAGATCTGGGTAAAGGCTCAGAGATACGAGTAGTGCTGACAGGAGCTGGAGGAACGATGAACAGAGAAAGCCTGGGCGTGGGTGGCCAGCATCAGCAGCTTGGACCATGTTTCATAAATGATAAGAAACTGAAAGAAATAAGTAAGGCAGGGTCATGGTCAAATTGACTATGGCATGGGGACACTGACTCAGGGAAGGATTTCATCCATATAGCCCAGCAGAAGTCAGGAAGTCTCAGAGTTGGAGTCTTTCTCTCCACATCTATCCTGGACTGTGGGCCTTTCAAAGACAAGAGAGGGGTCTGGTCCCCAGGACAGGCATAAGGAGTCAGGATGGGTCTGATGACGTGTGCTGACCCTGAGGCAGTCTGACCATCACAGCCTTCTGCATAAAGGGACCCCCCCTGGGCTGGACCAGGTCATGCTGACCGAAGGCACAACTGACATCTGGCTCCCCAAGCTCCTCCCAGTGGCCACAGCTGGTGGTACAGAATTGATCCCAGAGATCATGGTTCAGACATCGCAAGAATGAAGACAGAGCTTTGAGGAGCCATCATCCACCCACATCCAGCAAAGATTCACTGAGCACCTACTATGTGCCAGAGGTTGGGGCTGGTGTGAGGGGCAGAGATGAGAAAGATAAGGGCCTGAGAGACCCAAAGTGGGAGATACCCAGAGAGCCATGAGCCAGGAAGCCCACCCCTCAGGGGGAATAGGCAGTGGGCACCGGCCTAGGGAAGGACCTAGCATATCATGGCCTTGGCCTGTGGAGAGGAGATGGGAGAAAGAGACGGGACAAAAGGGTTGGTGGCAGGAGCTGCTGGGGACAACAAGAAAGCATGGATTCAGAAGTCTGCAAGTGAGTAGGAGGAAGGAGAGAAGGGAGGAGGCTCAGTGAGGGGAGGGGACTCAGCAGTATAGTCCAACTCTGGACTGAAACAGGACCTCGGAACCCACCTTCCCCCAAATTGCTCATCTTGGCCAGGTTTTGTTGGAGACACAGAAGCAGGGCTATGGGCCATTTTCACCTTTTAAAACCACAGACATCTGACACTGGGCACTGGAGCCAAATTTCTGGGAGAGACAGAGGCCCTGTGGGCGCTTCGCCTGACGTCAATCGGGGCTTCTCTTTTGTGTCTGCGGCTTTGACAGGAGGAGGCCAGATTAGGGGGCTGAGCTAAGAGAGCAAGAGAAGGACCAGAAGCCAAGCATGACCCCTATCCTTCTGACCTGTCATCCTGTGTTCAAAGCCCTAGTCAGGGTTGTTTAGGAATACTGCCCATGAGCAGGGAAGGTGTCAGTTACTGGACAGGGGCTGGAAGCATCTGAAGTCAGGGCCAGCATCAGGACCCCTCACCCAGGCTCATGCAGGAGCCCTAACATTAAAGCCACACCTCAGACAGTCTGGGAGGCTTCCTTTGACAGCAGAGGTGGCACCATCAGCCATTAAGGGACAGTAGATGCCCTCTTGGCTACAGACTCTCACCAGTGGGCTCCCAGGAAGGCTGTACTGCCTGCCCCTCTTTGCTCCCCGTTTCTAATGCAGGCCCTCCCTCCAAGCCAAAGCTCTTACGGTGGCCCCTCCCATTTGTAATCCTCTTGACACAGCATTCTTTGATTCCAGGTCCTGGTTTCTGCAGCATAGCCCAGCTCCCAACACTGAGCTTCTGAGATAGAGAAACTGAGGCCTGGAGAGGGACATGGGACTATCTGGTGTCCCCTGTGTCCCCAGGCCTAGCACAGGCATCAAAACACATTCTGCTGAAGAAAGAACTATACTGAGGCTCCTTCCCCACCCACCAAGCCCAGCCCCAGCCCTCATTCTGCCCCTGGGCCCCTTTGTGAGGCTTCAAGAGTGAGTCAGCTGGTTGCAGGGAGGGGGTGGAGAAGAAAGTAGGGAGGGAACAAGGACCACCTTTAACACAGACCTGCCGTGGTCAGTCCCACACAAGGGTCTTGTCCCAATACACACTGAGTACTTCATCTGTCCCTAGTCCAAGCCTTGACTTTAAACCTAAAGTGACCTCAACTGAGCATGACAACAAATTCAGTCCCAGCTCTAACTCAGACAGAACTCCAACCTAAGATACAGGCCTACCCTTGAGCCCAAACCAGACTGAGCTCTAACCCTAATCCCAGTTGGACCTTGAACCTGACTCTAAGGCAGAGTCCTGGCCCAGGATAAACAGCCTAGGAAAGAGTCCTAGGATACCAGGACACGAGCCTCAGCTCCTCTGTTGCCCGGCAGAGCAGCAGGTTCCTCTGAATAATGGGGCCACCCAGGTATGGGAAAGGGAAAGACAGTCTAGGCCACTGACATATTATGTCACTCAGGCCAGCATCACCCTCTCCAGTCTCAGGTTTATCAAATCATTGTGGCAGGAGGGTGTCACAGACTGTCTGCCCCTATGCAAGGTGACCCTGGCGGGATAAAAGAAGGGTTGGGCAAGGCTATGCTGAAGGGGACACTGGATCTGTACAGCCCCCTGCATACAGGTCTTTCAGGAATAGTGGCCTGACCTGGAGGGAGGTTCTGTTCCAGGAGGGACCTAGGTCTGGCTTTGAACCTTTCTCAATGAGATACTGATCATGCCCAGGGCCAGCTGGACCAGAACCATACTCTGCAGAGGGTACAGCCATGGTGGCTATGCCTGGGGCTAGGACACAGGGCCTGGGGCCTCAGCCATACAGGAGCCCCCAATCTCTGGGCCTCACCTAATAGCAGTAAATGAAGGGTGGGAAGAAAGAGGTCTCATTCTCAGGGCTGGCTGGATACTACGGAAGCCCCCAGCCTGGGATGGTACTCCTCCCTGTCCCCAGGTGCCCTCTGGTCTCTGAATGCAGGTCCAGAGCCCCAGAGAGGCCCGCCTGAGTCCCCTTCCATACCACCCCAGTCCCTGGCCTTGCTTCCCGCCCCACTGTGAGAATATGCACTTGCAGCCACCGCGAAGAGATCAGCACGAAGGAATGTGCTGTCCAGGGGCCAGCGGACAGGATGGGCCCATTGGAGAGGGCGCAAGCAAAGAGAGCTCAGGGATCTGGGAAGGAAAACAGAGATGTGCTTCGGCAGCAGGCCAGGCAACACTGACCCAGCCGTCATTCCCAGCTGCATGGGTCAGGTGCACTGGACCCCCAGCAGGATCCTGGCCTCTGCTCAGCATGGCCCCAGACTTCCTTAGGCCTGTCTGCCTTCCTCCTGTCTCAGACCCTGACCTGTGGGGCCTGGCCCAGCCTAGGGAAAAGATTAACTTTGTTCCCCATGTCCCCAACCAGCACTATGGGCCTCTGCCTGTCTCTAGGCCTGTCTCCCCTCCCCACACTGAGATTCAGGTTCTTGCACAAGCCTTACTCTGTCCAGTCCTCTCATGTGGGAGGAAGCTCTGGTTTCAATGGCCCAACAAACTAGTCAATATTGGGCGTTAATAGCTGATAATGGCTTAGACCCATACTCTCAAAGTGCAGTCCCCAGAGCAATATCATCAACATCACCTGGAAACTTGTTAGAAATGCACATTTTAGGCCCCACCACAGACCTACTACGTCAGTGATCTATGTTTTAACAAGATCTTCAGGGGCTTATGATGCACAATCAAATTTGAGAACCACTGATTTAAGAGTGTGACCATGATCCACTCCACAAATATTGATGAAAAAAAATAAGTAATTGATTGAAAGAATAAGTGAGAGAAAGAGTTTTAAGAAGCCTCATCTTATCCCCAGGCTTGAGTAGAATGGTTCCTTCTTGCTGTCTGGTGTCTGACATCCAGGGACAGTTGAAAGCTACAGACTAGACTAGAGAAGGACTGTCTATCTGGACTCCTGAGATGGAGCAGGCTCTCAGATAATGTCACATCTAGGGATCCCATTGAGCAGGTTGGGCCCAGGGCCCAGGCAGATTCAAAGAAGACTAGCCAGAGTTAAAGGGGGGAACAGGTTGAGCAGGTCAATGAGATGAAGCAGCAGGAGTCTGGGACCTGGAAACCAGGTAGGAGGGCAGAGTTAAGGAAGTCCAGAGGCTGATAAGAGGGACCCCAGCACATGGGGAAGAACAAATAAGAGGGGCTCTGAGAGCAAAGCCTTTCATTAGATCCACAACACAAGAGTAGATGCCAATCACCTCAACATTGAATTTAGATCCTTCAGGAATCCCTTAACTAAGGTCAGGCTGGGCCCCCGAGTCTAGGGCAGAGCTGAGCCTACCAGTGGCATTCAGGAACTCCTGCTGTGGGGAGAAGACAGAGAACTGCAGGGTGAGAATCCAGCATGTTCTGAGTCTGGATAATTAATCCCAAAATCTGGTTTTGGAGTCAGATCTCTCTTGAGGCTGGGATTGCCCTTTCCAGAATTTCACACCACTTTGATAAGTGAAGCCCTCCAGCTTTCCCAGCTGCCTGGGTCTTGCCCAACCTTGGCCATGGTTGACTGAATAGTGGCTCACATTTTCAGACTAAGTTAGAGAGATGGACGAGGTCTGTCCTGACCTACTTGTTCTGTCCACCTGCCAGCTCATCTCCCTTCAGTGCCAAAGAAGAGAGGACATATCATGTAGCCGGATCTCCGCACTAGCTTGACATCAGGGAACCTCCCATGGCCCACTTCATCCAATGTTGAAAGGGTAATTTTCTACTCGACATAAAAAGGGAAGTATTTTCACCCACAGCTGCCATCTCTCCCTGAGGTATCCTCTAAACCTGCACGGCCCAGAGTATGTCCCACGTGTCTTGAAAGATTCCACGGGGAAAATACTGCACACCAGGGCACTTTCTTAGAAATCAAGTTTCCTATTAACAATTAAAGGCTCTGAGAAGTCTTACAAGAGAGAAGACTTGTCTGACTTCATGAAATCCAGTATTTCCCCAGCTTATTGGATCCAGAACCTGTTTTTCCTCTCCCAAAATAATATTCTACAGAATATAGCTTGGGAAATACATCCAAAATGCAAAGCAGCACTGCCCACTGCCATCTTGACACAGACAAGCTTCTTTCTGGTGTTCCAGGGAGGAAAGCAGAAGTCAGGAGAGTGTCTCATTAAAAGGACCTGAGACAGAGCAGGGACTCTGGAGACCTGCAAGGGCTCAGCATAGATATCCCTCTCTCGACCTCCAGGAGACCCCATCTCCAGAGCCATTGTACCAGAAAAAGTGTCATCCAACAAATGCCTTAGAGGAGGGACAAGCTTAGCTGAGAGGGGATCGGGTCCCTGCTGCTTGTGGAAGAGAGACATGGACAGGCTGGAGTACCCAGCCGGCGAGGGAATGATGGGCATCTCCTGGCATTTCCTAATGCAGGTACAGCCTCATTCTTTGGGCTGGACTTGAACCAAAGACCAATTCACATCTCTGCCTGACTCCCCAACCCTGCACGGCTGGGCTCCCCATTCTGTCTTCACCCAGTTCCTCTGTATCCCCAGAGGCCTGAAACGACCTTCCAACCCCCACTTTCAGGCTCCTGTCTTCTTCGGAGTAGAGGGGAGAAAAATCCTGCTACACCTCCCTCCCTCCTGCCTGGACTCTTGGCTGCCTTCTGAAGACAGACAATACAGGGAAATGTTTGCACCCAAACAACTCCGCTGCTTCAGGAACTGCCAGACCCTGCCCAGGAAAGCAAACTCCTGCAGCTCCACCCTGCTGCCCCCTCAGTCTGGGACCAGAGACCAAAGCTGGTGGGGCAGCCTAGCAGAGAGGTCACCGGAGCAGAGGGGGTGTTAGGCCTCACCAATACGGTGAGAGGGGAAATCAGGGGTCTTTTCTCTCTAGGGATGGGGCTTTCCCTTCTACTTAAATCAGAAGGGAGCTCTGTCCCTGCCTGTGGGATATGCAAAAGCCAGACTGTCAATATTTTTCTGGAGACCGTGGCTCTGATTAATCTGGCCTAAGGATAATGAAAATAGCACTTTGATGTGATTTGAAAATGTATTAATTCATTCAACAAGCATTTGCTGCTCTTGGGTTCCAGGCAAATCCCCATGTCAGGCACTGGGGACCCAAGGGTAGATCAGCCCCCGCTCCACCCTAAACAGGCCCCCAGTCTAGGGGAAGAGATGGACACCCAAAGTGGAACAAGAAGGCAAAAAGTGCTCTACCCCAGCTGAAGTTCCTCCTGAAATATGCCAGCCTGGAGTCGGCTAAAGTTAAGGGTTTGTGGGATCGGTGCAGAAGTGGGTAGGATGGGCTGGGCACCCCATTACCAAACGCACCTGCAGCCATGGCCACCGGGCTCAGGAAGTCACAGGGTCAGTGCAATTTGTAAAAACAGAGGTCCCTGTCCCCACGTTTGATACAAACTGACATGCCCTCTGGTGGCTCCCCTCCCAGCAGCCCTTCCCATCCGCTCTGATTCCGCCCTCGCCAACCCCGACGCAGCCCTGAGGTGAAGAACACCAGGTGCCAGCCAACAAATGCTGCGAAAAGCAACAAGAAGGAAAAACAGACTGGCTTCTCCTTGCTTGTTGGAACAGACTCGTCCACACGTGACACTGCCATGGGGTGACCTCCAGGCATTCCTACACAGACCTTCAGGACACATCAGCTTCCTGTTTCCTGCGGCATGGGTGGAAGGGAGAGAGTCAGTGACCCCAGGGCCCCAACTTGACCCCACTTGCTCAACAGTCCTTTTTTTCTACCTTTCAGGAAGCCAAGGCTGAGAGGAAAGGGGCAGGGAAGCTGGAGGGGCAGGCTGTCAGGGGCAACTCAGGTCAAGGCAGCCAGCCTGCTTGTCACAGCCCCTCACCCCCACCTCGCCTGCATGCCAGAAACTGTGCGTTTTTGTCTTTCTTGGGGGCGAGGGGGTGCGGCTCAGAGCCTTGAGTGATGAGTTAAGTGACAATGAATTTGAACCACATGGAGCCCCGGCTTAAGGCGAAAGTGTTTTGGTGAAATGCAGCTGGGATTTCATCAGTCCCCACCCCCGAGACAGTACAAAAATAGTCCGGGCCAGGCAGGCTCTGACCCACAGTCCTGGCCCAATTTCGACGCCCCCTGTCCTGGAGAAGCTCAGAGTGGCCTCTTTCCCTGAATCTGAGTTTCGTAATCGTTCCTTGTTGTTTTGGTTGCCTGTTTGTTGACTGGCCTGGTTTGTCTGGGAGAAATTGCTCCCTAAGAAACTCCTGCTGCTTGGTCCTGAAGAGAGGGTAAGGCAGGAAGACTCTCTCTCACGGTTGGTGACAAGGCCCACAGAGGCCTGGGCGAGAGGCCAAAGCTGGCTAGCTGGGTCCTGCCCAGGAGGGACTGCCACAGTCACAGCCTGGGGAACTGGTTGGGAAGCCTTGTGACCTTGGGAGTGTGGGTGGATGATGGACACTGGACGCCAGAGCAAGAGGTAGGCTTCACCCAAACAAAATCGGGAAGGTCCTATCAACGTTGCAAGTCCAACCCTGTTCCTCGGAGGGTGAAACTAAGGCCTGAGGCAGGAAGTGAGTGATCGAAGGCACCTGGTTAACAGCACAACCAGGAGTCACCCCAAGCAAGGCCTTCTGCTTCCCAGCTCAGGCCTGACACCAAGGAGACACCCAGAGTGTTTGTGGATTGAAAGAACAATTAAATCCCTTCATCCCCAATCCTCAACTCAGAAGAAGGAAACAGAGCAGGTAACTGGGCCCCTGGACAGATCTAGAAGGTGGGTAGGCCCCGCCACCCTGAGTGCCTTTTAGTAATAATCTCCTTCCCCCAGATGTGAGTGGTGAAAGCTGCTCCTGAGGCCCTCCCAGGATTTGGGCAGGGAAGGGGATGCAAGTAGACCCTTGTAGGCCCAGCAGCAGGGCCCAGGGGACAGCAGCTCCCAGAGGGGACGAGATATGCCAGCAGTGAGGCCAGAGGCTATTGGCATGGAGAGCAAGATGAGGGCACCCCAGGTGAATGGCCCAAGGCAGAGCTCTCAGCCATAGCATCCTTCTGACCAGCTGATGGAGCCACTGATCTCACAGTCCAGGGTCATAGCTGGACATCCTGGCTCACCCTGGATGCCCAGACCAGGGCCGGACCCTGCCATCCCGGGAGTTGGGTAATGAGTGACGGCCTTGAGTGAGTGCAGCTGCAGGGTCACAGGTGTTCAAAGGCCAGTTTGAGAAACAGTGTGCTAATCCCAGGTTCGCAGGCAGGACACATCCTCCCAGGTTACTGGTCAGAGCACTGAGGCCCAGAGAGATTCAGTTCTGGGGACCAAGATGGACACAGAGCCAATGTTCTGGGCACTGGGACATTGCGGCAGCAGAGGGCTCTGGGCTCTCCCTCCAGCTACTCACTGATCCATAGCTGCCTCATCTAACTCAGGCATTTTATGAAACCTCAATAACATAATGGACATCAAAGGACAGTTTCTGGGGTGTGGGAGGAGGGTGAAGGGCCAGAAAGGACCATAGGAAGTCCACGTGGGGAGATGGCTAGGGCAGCAAAGCCAGTTGGGGGTCAAGCCAGGGCCTCCTCTGCAGCCTGAGGCAGGGGCACTGAGCCCACCTCCCCTCTCCCAATACTCCCAGGCTGCCCCGGGCAGAGGAAGGGCTGTCAGGGCTGCATCAGCAGCCGCCTCCTCTTGCCAAACTCAGCAGTGTAGAGTCAAGTTAATCTGGGTCTTATAAGAATCATCCTCCATCGTCTCCTCAGGCTGGGGCCTCTCAGGGAGAGCAAAACCCTTAGGACCACAGGACAGAACCTGTGTCAGTCCTTCCTGCTTCAGTCTCCCCATACAAGGCCATGCCAGAGTACCTCAAACTCACACAGAAAGTGTAGCCTGGATACCCCCTACCCCCATCACTGCCCCCTGCCCCATGGACCCTGGGACCCAGCCTAATTAGAAATCTCTGCTGGCCTGGCCTCCTTCCCCCTCCCACTTCAGAGAGGGTTTCCGCTCCTTTCACTCTCATTGTTCTCCCCCTTCCTTGGCCTTGGGCCAGCCCCCAAAGTCCAGGCTGAGCCCAGTTGAAGCTAACCAGCCAGGGACTGGGGGCGTCAGGCTGGAATTCTGGAAGCCTGGTTCTACCCCAGAAGTTAGGGGATTGGGGGTTTCTTCCCAGCCCTCTTTGTAGGGGTGGGAATTAGAGACTCAGTGAGTGAGGGTCAGACAGACCTGGATTTGAATCACTTGTCAGTTGTATGAACAAGTGATTTACCCTCTCTGAGCCTCAGTTTCTTCATAAAGTTAATGTATGCCACAGTTGTGGGGATTAAGTGAGATATTCCATCATGGAGAAGTCCTCACTGTGGTGCCAGAATGAAGGAAGGACCCAGTGAGGGTTGCTGCCCTGTTCGTGCTGAGGGGGCTCTGGGTGGTGGGAAAGTTGTCAGAAGGTACCTGTGAGACAAGGATGAAGAGTCTGAAAATGATGCCAGTGACTCCCAAATGCTCTCTCCTCTTTCTGCCTGCTTAGTCCCTCAGGCAGGTCAGATAGTGACAGAAGCAGACAGAGAGAAGCCCCCCAACACACATATGCACACCCGTGGAGACCCCCAGTTTCAGCCCTGGGGGTCTCTGAGTGACCCTCCGGACAGTGCCCGTACCTCAGGGCCAGATATTCCCCAGGAGACTGAGCACAGCCCCCAGCAGCCCCAGATTCCTGCCTTCTAGAAAAGCCAGGGGAACCAGCTCTGTCACGGGCCAATGGGACTCAGATAATGCGAAGCCTGTCTCTGTTTGCTTTGGAATACTTGACACTTGCCTGGACACCTCATCTGAAAGCCTGAAATGACAAGACAGGGTGGCCCCTGTAAATCGGCCAGTTCTGCTGTTCCTCCTGGGTTTGGGACAGCAGCATCACTTGTCAGGGTCTAAGACCCAATCCTCTCTGCCTTGCTCTGTGCATCTTTCTCTCCGCTCTCCGTCTCCCCCACCCATCCTGCTTACAGAGAGGCAATGAGGACCCGTGGTTACGGACACAGATTTTGGAGGTATACTCCCTGGTTTGAATTCCAGTTCTGCCACCCAGTGGCTGAGGGGACCTTAAGCCTCACATTCCCCATCTGTAAAATGGGTCCATGATTACAATGGTACCTCCCTCACAGAGAGGCTGGAATGAGTTAATACAAGCAAAGCCCTAATAAGGTATCTGGCTCATAGTGAATACTCAATAAATGCTAGCCCTCGTTACTTTTTATTTGTGTCTCCGTCAAGCATGTTTGTTGACTCATACTTTCCATGGGTAAAGAGGTACAGGAGGAGGCATGAAACTCTGTGGTTTAAATTGTCTGTTGCTCCAGGGCCTCCAGGCTGGAGGCTACAGCAATAAAGGATTTCTTTTAATCCCGGCCAGTGATGCTCTGATAAAGCTTGACTACAGGATGTAGAACACCCTGGCTCTGAGCTCATGCCCCAGGCCTTGGAGGCTGGGCCAGCACTAGAGCTGAGGCCATTCTGAGCAGAGAGACAGCGAGGTCCTCAGCCACAGGCCACAGACTGGTGACACTTTTCTATATTCCCAGTGCCCTTTATCCCCTGCACCCTTCACTGTCTCACATGGCAAATATCTGGCCTCCATTTCAGAGCTGTTTGTACCTCCTATCATAGGAGGCTCAGGGTCTGAGAAGGCAGCATCTCAGAATCCTTGAACCTTGGAATTATAGGGCTTTGGCATCATATGAGGAGGTTGTCTACACAACTTTAGTTCTTTGTGAGAATAGCCTCTTCCTGACAGTAAACAGCCCTGCCAGCTTAGGTCCTCCTGCAATGAGAGCTCACTACCACGAAGACAGTGACTTAAGATTCCCACATGCTTTCACTTGTTAGGGTCCCATGTCCTCAGTGAGGTCAGAAGGGCAGGGTCCACAACTGCACTGAGGAGGAATCAGTCCAGGCCTCCACTGGGCAGTTTCCTCAGCTCAAAAGTTTCCTCCACCTCACACCTGCCTTCTCCCCCAGGTGCCGCATGCTGTGCCTCTACTCCAATAGCCCCTTGCCCCAAGTGGTCTTTCCCACAGGCTAGCCCCGGTTCCATTGAGCATCCTGCTTTTCCAGGCTCTCTTCTCTGAGTCTGGGGCCTCAAGGGAGACAGCTAGCCCCAATCATACCAAGCATGAGTACTGACAGAGAAGGGAGGAGAAGAGAAGTGACAGCTGGGCACATCATGTGAAGTGGTCTCCATGACAAGGACACAGAACAGCCGCCCCCCCACAGCTGGTAGCACAGCCTGCAGCACCCTAGACACCTCAGGAGAATGTGGGAAGGCAGGCAATAATGAGGGCCCCCAACAGCTCTTTCAAGCAATGCCATGGGGCTGCCGGGTGAGTTGGTGCAGAGTGGCAGCTGTCACCACTCCGGGCAGGGTACATGTGTCTACATTATGTAAAAACTAAGCTATTCCCAAGGCAGCCAGCCCCCAGGAGAAGCCCTATGAGCTGTATCAGACAGAAAGGAAGAGTGGGCCCTCCGTACCCAGGATCCCCTCCTCAGGATGGAAACCCTGAGCAGCACCAGCTCTGAACTCAGTCGGGCATAGGATGAGGTGGGTTGGCCACAGAGCTCTAGCCATCCAGATGTGCAGCCTGGATTCTGCTGTGGAGACGGTTGGAGCAGCAGCCAGGGGCCCAGATGGGCTGCATTAACCTGGGAGCAGGCTCTTCAGGGCCCAGATGCTCCATGTTTAGTCGGCTAGCCGGCTTTGGGCTCCAGATGTGGGCTGGGGTGGGGGCGGGACACAGCTCCAGATGTGTGCAGTCTAAGCAGGAGTGGCTGCAGCGCTCAGCTGCAGCACCTGGGCCCTGAGGGCTTGGGGCTTTGGGGGTTTGGCCAAGGGGCCTCCCCATTCATGCCCTTTCCAGCACCCCAACCCAAGCCATGGGCCCTAGGGCCAAGAAGGATTCAGGGTTCACAAAAACTGACTCAGGAACCACAGCACCCAGGGACAGAGCCTGGGGACCTGCCCAGGGTCACATAGCCAGAGACAGAGAGGACCCCCAACAGGAGCAGAAGGTCTGAGGTCTCTCAAACAACTGACAGCTTCAGGGCTTTGGGATGCTTTTGGGCAAATGTCTGCCTGTCCCCACCCCAAAACAGGCACTCTCAGCCCCACACAATCAGGTGACCTGAACCTCTTTGGCCAAGCAACAGAGGAGGCGGGACCCAAGGAGTGGGGGACAGGCCCAAGATGGTCTCAGAGGATGCAGCTTTGTCCTTAGGGGCTCTGCCACTCAGCCTCTCCCTAATACAGACAGTGTTGCTCCACTTGGGAAGTGGAGGGGCAAGAGCCCAGCTGGGCAGAGGACCCAGACTAGCCGCTGACCCTCTGACCCTAGGCACTTGGCTGCCAAGCTGAGGTGGTAAAAGAGGCAATCCTACTCACTGGGTACCATTCATTTTCCAGGCTCCTGTGTGCAGTGTGGTGTCCCCATCTCACAGGTGGACAGTTCCAAGAGGATCCAGCCTATCTAAGGCCATCTGGCCAGGCCAGGCAGAACCAGGCAGGGCGAGAACACTAGGGACCTTCCCCTGGCCCAGGCTTGGTCTGGGGACTCTGCAGGGTGGTGACTCAACATGGTGTCTGGAGAAAGCCTTCATAAAGGAGCCCAGAGGAGGTACCCTCCCAGGGGACTGGCCCTCCTCTCCCCAAAAAGCACATCTGTCCCACATGGTGGGACAGATGAGAGAAGCCCAGAGACCCCTGCATTAGCTCCCAACAGAGACCTGAGACTACAGCAGCCTCTCTTACCACCCAGGGGCCTCCAGCCCAGAGAACTGGAAATCTCTTAGCAGCCCCCTCCTCAAAGTCAAGAGCTACCTGCACTCCCACCTACTTCCACCAGACCCTAGAAATACAGCTGAGAGGTCACGGATGAGGGCAAAGGGAAAGCTCCTCATCCTCTAAGATTCAGTCGCCATGTGTGCACAGTGACCCCAGCTCTGGACTCTGAGCCAGGAGGTCATGGTGGTTGCAGTGGGCAGAGGTTGGAGATCAGCCTGACCACAGAGCAGCTGCCAGGAGGCACAGCCTAGAAGACATCTCTGGGGATAGCAGGCCCTGGGCCCCTACTAGGGGAGGGGTGAACGGACACAGTTACCCCTAAGGTGACTGGGCCTCCTGCAGCCTCCTTCTAACCCTGTCCTGGCAAAGCAGCCTAGGAGAGGGACAGCAGGACTAGCACAGTCTGGCCTGGGTGGGGAGGCTGACTGGGGGAGCGAGCTGAGGCGAGAAGCACTAATAGGTTATGTCAGGCAAGTGCTCTGGGGAGGGGGCCGCGCCTCTCCGCTCTGGCAGCCCCACCTGGGTCCCGCGCCCAAGAGCTGGGGCCTGGAGAAAGATGCTGGCTTGGTTCTGAGTGCAGCATGAGGGCCAGGGAGGAGACTGCTGGGCCCAGAGCAGAGAAGCCTCATTTAGACATAATCACCAGGAAGGTAGAGATGAAGGGACCCTCTGTCAGGTAGGTCCCTGTTGGGTGGTAAACACAGACCCCTCCCTACATGGGCTAGGGGAGTCCTATGGGGAGGAAGCTGCAGGTGCTGTCCAAGCCCAAATGTAGCTTGGCCTGGTGGGTGCACAGCCCCAGGGACCACCCCTTAGCTTCAGGAGGCCTCTCTCACTTCCTCTTCTGCCCTGACCCCCAACCCAGGTCTCCAAAATCCCATCCTCAAGTCATGAGACTGATTTCTTATCCCTGTGTTCTCACTATTCTACCCAGGATCTTTCCAGCATCCCTCCATCCTGCAAGCTGCACAGTGACAGCCCCTAAAACTGCTGTCTCTCCTAGGGTTGGGATAGGGTCAAGAGCCGGGGGACAGGAAGAGACCTGAAAATGAGCTCCTCTCTCAGGGCTGTGAGATGAACAGGAGCTTAAGGAATTAGAGGGGGACTCAGTGCAAAGGGGGTGGGGGGAGTCAGTGAAAGGCCAGGGTCTCAAGCCTGGGACTGGGGAGGGGGCCCCTTGCAGTCATGGCAAGTCAGCCAGGGCCCTGTGTGTCTTGGCCCAGCGGGACCCCTGGGCCGCCAGGTATGTAACAATTCCAGCCATTTCCTGCCCTATTAATGAGAAAGGGGCTGATATAAATATACGCTCAGCATAAATAAATACAGGCCAGGCCCCGGACTGCATAGCAGACAGATTGCGTGGAGCTGCTGGCCAGCCCTTCAGCCAGTTCCCCCCACCCTGCCTGAGGCCCCCACCACCCTGCATCTTGTTTTCCCCCAGCAGGCCAAGGCCCCTCCACATGCACAAGCCTGAGACAGACAGATTGACTGCCTTCACCCTTGACCTCAGAAAAGGGTCCCCGTAGCTCCTAGGGAGGAGGCAGTTGGCCCCAGAGAGGGATCTGGTTCCCAGCACCTCCTGCACTAGGCCTGGAGCAGGTAGTGCTCATGTACAGACCCAGCAAAAGTCCTATGAGGCCCAAGGTGCTATGACTGTGCCTGTTTTCAGGTGGGGAAACTGAGGTTCACAGGGTTAAGGAACCAGCCCAAGGTCACACAGCCAGGAGGTTTCTGGTCCCGGATTCAAACCCTGTGGCTTTCTAATGCCAAGGCCTCTGATCTGACCATTGTGTGAAGGGATAGCCAAGGGCCAATTCTTGGCCCTCTTCCCTTTCTCCCAAGCACCAGCCCCAGGATGCCAGGGCCCTTGGGAGGCCTGAGAGGACTTACATTCAGGGTCCAGAGAAATAAGTTTTGTGGAGCCAGATTTCAACTCAAGCAAGGGCCCTGTCCCACAGATCTGCACACACAGGCCTGGCTCCTCACCAGCCTGAGACCACCTCCCATCTGGGGGTGTCCAGAACATTGTGGTCCCCCAAATGCTAACTGTCTTATCAGGGATCATCTGGTCACCCCGCATTGCACAGACATGGCGACTGAAGTCCAGAGTGGGCAGAGTCTCATCTAAGGTCACAGAGACAGACAGGGCAGACCCATGCCAGGGCCTTGTCTTTGGGCCTCGGGCTCAGTGTGGGAAGGGTTGTGTTCTCTCACTCGCCTCTCCTACTCAGTGCTGCCCCAGCTCTTCAGCATGCACACTTCCCAGGGCAAACTCAGGTGTCAGCCTGCATCCCAGAACCTAGCCTGGGGCCTGCCCTGGGCATATATCAGCAGCAGCAGCTAGGGAAACCAGGGCCAAAGAGGGTAGGAGCCTGACAAAGCTCACGCAACAAACAGCAGATATAGGCAACCTAGGTCTTGCCTTCTTGCTGCAGTACATTCCTCTTTTGCAGGCCTAGTTCAAATGCCGCCTCTTTCAGGAAGCCTTCCCAGCCTTCCCAAAGAAAAGGCTCCCTATCTGCTCCCAAGCCTGGTGCATTCAAGCCTGGTGTGTCTGGTAAGTGGGCACTCAGCCCAAGGCACAGCCACACTAGAGAGCTCTCTGCAAGCCCAGTGTGGAAGGTAGGGGCTAGGCCTTTACAAGATGCAGTCTTATTGCCACCAGCAACAACAACTTAGGAGCCAACTGTCCAAAAAGGAAAGCTGAACAGGTGGGCATGCGCAGGGCAGCAAGATCCTAAGCCCTGGCTTGTCTCCTGGCTCTGCCCCACCCACTTAGATCCAGGGCCAGGGTTAAACCCTCTCCCTCTGGCAGGCTGGGCCTGTGGCTCAGGCTTCCAACCCCTGCCCCAGCCCCTTCTGCTCAGGCTCACACTAGTCATGGGAGGTCTCAACCCCAGGCCTTAGTAGATGTGGCAGGAGGGGTGGGAGTATAGCATGTGGAGGGTCAGAGAGGAGCTCCCAGAGTAAAGGCCACCTTCCAAACTATGCCCTTCCATTCCCTCCCCAGGCAGTTCCTCTGAGGCCCAACCCTTCCCGTGCTTCAGAGCAACACTGTGGGAAAAAGCTGAACCGGAAGCTGACCTGAGGGCCTCAATGCAGCCATTACAAAGGATAAGACATACATGTGGATTGACTTGGAAATGGGTGGGTGGTATATTGTCAAATGCAAAAGAGCAATTTTTCTAAAGATATGTGTGATATGATAGGACCTCCATCAGCACAATCTACAGATGTATTGTGTGAACAGGCATGCAGGTTGGCATATATGCAAAAGATCATGTATATCTTCCTTAAGATATACAGCACACAATTAACCCTGTTTCTCTCAAGTCTAGAACCAGAGACTAAGAAAATATTTTTACCTTAATATTCCTATTTGGGGCAATTTTTTGTAAATTTAGTGGAAGGAAAAGACATCAGTATCACATATACAGCCTGGCCTCTAACTCCACTGCACAGATGCTCCCTACTGGTCCTGGCCTCCAGCCCATCCCCTCGCTCTATCCTGTCTCCAGTACTCCAGGCACAGGTACCTGCCACCACCCTTCATCTACCCTCTTGGCCTTTAAGGTCCCTTTCTACCTACCCTTCCCTCTCTTCCAGTACTCAGATGACACAGGTTAAGCTCCAGCTTGGTCCCTTGCAGTTCAAGGTCCATCCAGCTCCACATGCTGCTCTGGGCCTCCTTCCCACCCCCCAGGTCCCACCTTAAGCAGTGGGCCAACTTCACACACTTCTGCACTCAGCTTTCTCTGCAAGTTGGGTGTGTGTTCTGGAATCCCAGTGCATCTACCCTTCATTAGGGCCTTGAAGGTCATAGCAGGTGTTCTACCTCACTGGCCAGATGGGAGCCTTTCACAAGCCTTCCCCAACAAACAGGCTTGGCCCTTTCCTCAAACTTGAAGGAAGGGCCTAGAAGTTTACTCCATACCCTCCCTGGACCATCCACAGTTCCATATGGGAGGCAGGGCAGGAATCTGGCCCTAAATTCCCTGGGAACCACAATGGTGAAGGTGAAAGCAGGGCAGAGGTCTCTGGAACATCGTCTCACACCACCCTCTGGCTTGGGAATGAGTCGCGGGTGATTGCAAGAAGCCATCCCTTTCCCCCACTCATAGTATCACTCATCCAAGGGCAGTGACTGGGGGAGTCTGACCCACAGAGGCTACATCAACACCCCTCAGCAGGACTGGACAGCTAGGGGTGAGCGCTGAGATATTGGGAATTTCTCTCTCTCTGGAGGAGAATGATGGAAGGATGGATTTGTGGGTGGATTTGTGCATGGGTGAGTAGGTAGACAGGCTAAGAGATGGGTAGATGGGTGAATGGATGAGTGGATGGATGCCTGGATGGATGGATGGATAGATGGATGGATGGATGGATGGATGGATGGATACAATGAGTAGATAAACGGATGAGCAGATGGATGAGTGGGAAAGTGAGTGGCTAAGTATGTAAATGAATGAATGATCTAGCCACAGACTGGCTTAAGAGTACTTGAAGAAATTTTCTAAACTTCTGAAATATGAGGGACTGGCACCCCCCAGAGGCCAGAGTCTCTAACTACCCATCTCCTCGAAAGTACTGGACACAAACAATTCTGAGAACCAGGAGCCTGGACCTAGAGAAGGTTAAGTGTTCTGCGAAACAGAAATCTTGGATCCAGTGCTAGCTCTTCCCCTGACTTACTCTGGGACCTTGGGATTGTTTAACCTTCTGAGACTCAATTTTCCCATCTAGAAATGGAGCTAATCAAACCTAAGGTCTATGTTGTTATGAGATTTAAACAAACTTGCATGTGTAGAGTGTCTAGGACGGTTACCTGGCAGGTATCAGGTGCTCACAGAATATAACTTCCTTCCCAGAGGCAGCTTCTAAGGCACACACTCATGTACACACAAACATGCACACATGCGTGCATACACACACACGTATACACATAGCTCCAGGACAGTAGGAAAGAGGGATAGTGAGACCCTAGGCCAGACCAGGCAGATGGAAGATGGGGACATTTATTCTCCAGGAGTTCCATGCTCTCACAAGACTGGCACAGCCTCAGGGGCCAAAGGCTCAAGGAGCGAAGACTCAGACAAATGCCCTGAGGTCTCCTTTGACTCAGCCTCCTGGGCCTGGGCCAACTGGGCTGTGTGCTCAAAAGCAGCCTGCAGCAGGTGAGAAGCAAGGCAGGTGATCCAAGTGACAAGATAGACCAGGTGCCAAGAAGTGAGTGCTGTTGTGCTCTCCACCCACCAGTATAGACGCCTCAGCAGTACCAGTAGCTCCAGCACCACACGGTTCTCCAGCAGAGCCTGGAGGGAGCAAAAGCCTAGGCAGGTGGCTTCACTGTCTGGCTGCTAGCCCCTCAGCCCAGCCTGGGCCATGCCCAGTGCCCCAGGCCTGCCCTCAATAGCCTGCCCTGCACCTTACCTACCCACCTTGTTGGGCAACCAGCCCAAGCTGCAACGGTGGGCCTTCCAGCACAGCCGCCAGGTCAGCAGAAGCAGTAGCAAGGCTGCCAGCATCAGGTTGTGCAGACATGTCAGAAGTAGGCCTGTCCAGGTGGTCACAGATAGTCCCAGCCGCTTCCAGGTACCTAACTGCTTTGGGGCCAGGCCCAAGGCCCGGGCACAGCCCAGCATGCCCGCCCTCACTAGCCTGGGCACCCTCAGCACCAAGCATACATGGACTTCAATCAGCGCCAGCCCAGCCCGTAGAACCCGGCCCACAGGGCAAGCTGCAAGGCCAGCTGGTGGATGGTCCTGCTGGCCCCTGGACTCCTGAGCCTCCTGGACCAGCCCTGACAGCCAGTCGTTGAAGAAGGAGATCTTAAGGAGCAGAAAATTGTAGAGGTGGACCCGGTTCTGGACAAGCTGCAGGAAGAGGAAGAGACGATATCACCCATTGTCATTCTACCTGTCCCAAGTTTTATTGTAAGAGTGGAGCTGCCAGATCACCTTGTGTCCAGCCCTCTTCCTCGAGACGCCTCAGTTTCCCCACACACAGGAATGATCTGTCTACTTCTAAGGATTCCATTCTCAGGAGAGATCTATAGAAGGTATCTCATATTTGGTTTTCTTTCCTTTGGATTTAAATAATTATTTTTAATACTCCAGACTGAAGGAGGTTGACATTTATTTTATTATTATTATTATTATTATTATTATTATTATTATTATTATTACATAAGGAGTGACCTCCCCTCCCAGCCCACTAATCCTGCAGGATTTGAACCCAGGTCAGTTTCTCCTCCCAAGCACCTGGACTTTCCTGTGCATCAGTTGCTTCTTTGTGTCATGAAGGCAGCTGGGAGCAAAGGGCAGTGTCATTAGGGGTAGAGAGATGTGAGGTATGGGGGCCATTGACAAAATTAATGACTGACATACTGAGAGGGATGAAGAAGAAGGAGGGGCCCAAGAAGATGTCCAGATTTCTATTCTGGGTAACAGGGTGGATATGATGTCTCCCATTCACTGGGAGGAAGAGTGGGGTTGGGTGGGAAAAGAATCTGTAAATGAAAAAGCTTCATTTGAGTCCTGGAGTTGAACAGCCCCTCCTCAGACCTTTAAAGCCCCCAGCTCCTAGAGTAACACCAGCCCACCAATCTGGAACCCATGTGTCCCTGTCCATAGGACCATATGGAGCCCTAAAAGACCACACTAGAGGCAGCCATCTGGATTTGGCTGAGTGCCCACCACAGGGGGCATCAGTTGGAGCTATTGAAGGGAAAGGAAGGGAATTCAGGGATCCAGCTAGGGGAGGAATTAATACGAAGATAGAAAATGACAGCTTCCCCCTACCCCCAGCTCATAGTGTTAAGACCAAGGAGGAAAACAGCCTATTATATCAGAGAGGTGGAGTAATTTGCCCAAGTCACAAAGTGAAAAAGTGGAACCACCAAGTTATGAATCCGATTGTCTGTCTCTTTCTACTACACCATGTAATCTCCCCTTTCTATGCACAGCAGCAAACCCAGTTCTGATAACTCGGCCCACTGAGGAACAGTGATTCAGAGAAATGGCTCCAGTCATCAGCGTTTGCATGTTTTAAAAACATGGATGGGAAGGGGTAATGCTTAACCCACAGGAGTGATCCACTAGAGATTAAGTTCCAGACTATGGCCTGAGGTGGGGCTTCTAGAAGCTGTCAGATTACATCAGGAGGCACGCAGTCAGCTAACTCCACTGGTGAGGACAGGTTTCCAGGTCCAGCAACTATGAGGTAGCTGTGAAGGGCTGGGTTTGTGGCCCCCCTCTCTGCCCTCCACCTCCACTCACCAGCACTGAGAGTTTCATTACCAGCAGCAGAATCCCCAGGAGGCTAAACCTGACCGGAGGGACAGCCTCCATGTCTGGTCTTCTACCCCTCATCCAACTGGGAAAGGCAGGGTGACCTCACAGATACCACAGGGTGGGGGCTGAGTTACCGTGGGGACCCAGTTGCCACAAAAGACTTCCCTTTATCTGCCCCTCACCCCTTCACTGCACAAAAATTGGGATGTTGGCCTCTCACATCTTGTCCACCTCCTGGTTGGAGACTACCCCCAGGGACATCAACTCAACAACCCCTGGCCTGCCCAGCACCAGCACCAGAGAAAGTCCTCAGGGCTTGCAACAGGCAGCTGAAGTAGTCAGTGCAAACAAAAACAGGCTGCACCTCCCCACATCCTTTCAACTCCCCAAGTATCCAAGGCCCGGGAAATAAAAATCTTTATCCCCAGAACCACAGGTGACAAAATGTTTGGAGGATGAGGGAAGCCTCAGCAGCCCAAACCTGAAAGCCCCTACACCTAAGCTCCTCCCCCCAATTCATCCTCACATTTTACTAAAGGCTGGTCCCAGTCACAGAGCAGAGGAATAAGGTTCTGACATTTATTCTCAGATATGAGTGACTCCTCAGTGTGTTCTGAGACTAGGTTAGAGCGGGGCAAATAAGAGAAAATGTGCCTCAGAGTGTCCTGGAGAGGAGCAGATCATGGGGAAAAGAGGACAATCTGCTGAGCAAGCCCTCCCAGGGATACGAGAGGCAACAGGAGACCACAAGCTGCCTGCATCTTGGAGAAATTGCCGGAGCCATGAATTATGATCAAAGGCTTAGAATTCTGTGAGAATCCAGAACCTTGATCATCACGTTTCTTCCCTGTTGGGTCCCAACAAATTCCCCAGGAGGCTACAGGATGAGGTTCTTACACCTTTTAGATATTTTTTAAAGCATGCCTCTAGTGCCCAGGCCACTGTGAGTGAAGGGCTCTGTGAGAAGAGGGCTCTTCTGTGCACATGGGAAGAGTGGGTGCCACCCAGTGCGTGCACACAGTGATTTCAGTCCTTTACTCGCTCCCTAGGACCAGGCACCCTTATACAGGACACAATTTGGCCAGCTGTACATGGTAGCCTGCCATAATGAGTCCCTAGAATGTCAATGATGACCTTTGCCCAGGCAGTCCTGTTTACCCACTGGTTTCCTCCCCTAGAGGTTGAGGGTGGAGTGTGCAAAGTCCCTCCACTCTGTCCTCTGCCCTTTCCCCTCCCTAACCCACCCCCTGTGTCTCCAACTACTGTACTGAGGTCACTGGGGCTTCAGAAAGACTTCATTTAGCTAAGTTTCGAAGGATAGGTATGAGTTTTCCAGAGGAATAAGTGTGAAAGATGGTCTAGGCAAAGGGAACAGCAGGATTTGAACAATTCAGCATTACTAGAGCATGAAGTGGGGTGTGGGGAGAAGCACAAGGTGAGCAGTAGTTATTCTATCAAACGACAGGAGTCTTCGAAGAGCTGAGGCAGCAAGGCAACTGGAGATCACTGTGAGCTTTAGAACAGTCCCTCCAGCTGCAAAAGGAGGCTAGATTAGGGGCGGCAAAAGGTGGGGGAATCAGATTGGAATCCACAACAATAAAACCTCCAGGCACAAGATGATGGAAGTCTGGACTAGGGTTATGGTGCTGGGAATGGAGAGAAATGAACAGATGCCAATGTGTAAAAGACGAAAGTGACAAGGTTGGAAGCTATCAAGAATGGTGAAAGGTCCAAGATTGTACCCTACTTCAGGGGTACCAAATCCTGGGCCATGAACCAGTATCATTCAGTGGCCTGATAGGAACCAGGCCTCACAGCAAGAGGAGAGTGGCAAGTGAGTGAGCAAATCTTCATCTGCATTTGCAGCCAGCCCCCAGCACTAGCATCACCACCTCAGCTCCACCTCAGATCAACAGGCATTAGATTCTCATAGGAGCACAAATTCCTGTTGCCAAAAAGGTTGGGAGCCTCTGCCCTACTTGCGAGCTAACCAATCAACCTGCCAGAGTTTCCTGGATGCTAATAAAAGGCACAAAATTGGTTCAGAGAAGAATACAATTACTTGTAGCACTAGCAGTAAACTAGGAGTATAAATATTATTTTGCTTTGGTTCTTTGAGTCCCAAATCCCACAAGGTGACATGAACAGGGCCAGATGACACCTGAACTCCCAGCCGGTATATTACTGAAGGGAAACCCTGAGCCTAGGGAACCCAAGTCTTTTATAATAAGCAGAAACCAAGCCTGCCCTTTCCTCCTGAGAGAGGTGTTATCATGCCCATGCTGAAGAATGCCTGTTCTTCATTCCAGAAGGAGACACCATATAGTCCAAATTGTTTGCTACACAGGCATCCTGGGAAAGATGATAAAGAACAAAGAGCAATCGGTTTCTTGGCAGAAACGTGAAAGGCCTACAGAAAAATTGCCTCCCAACAGAGAACTGAATAGAAAGAGAGGTAATTCAAGGCAGGGGTCAGGATCCCCCTCAGAAGGCTGTATGAAGGTGGTTGGTGGTGCTGCCCACCAAGGTGAGCAGCGAGGAGGGAGTTTGGGGCCAGCAGTTCCATGATGATTTTCTGATCCTGAGAGTCACCCAAGGTTACAGACCTGTTGTACAAAGCCACCCATTACACACACGTGAAACTGAAGCAAGGAGCAAAACAATAATTACCTTTACTACTTGCAGTGCACTCTTTTATTTTCTATTCATTCTATTTCACAACAAACTGAATTGTTTTCACTACTCCCTAATGCATTGCAAACCCCAGTCTAAAAAGCGCTCCTTTGCGAAACATCTATTTTTGAACAAAGAAAGACGTGCAAAGCTATCTATGGCAGCATTTTGTTTTCATCGATAGGGAAATGGATAAATAAACTAGGTGTAGTTGTCTAAGGGATGACTAAACAGTGTTTAAAATGAATGAGATCTATGTGCGTCAAAGTGGAAAGATATCAAAAACATAGTGTTACCTGAAAAAGAAAAGTTACAAAGTAACAGCTATAAAACTATTGCATTTATATAAATTTTTTCAAACCCCTTAAGCAGTATTACACATTGTAGTAAAAATATAAAAACAAGTCTACAGCCAGGCCACCATGAACACATCTGATCTCGGATGCTAAGCAGGGTCGGGACTGGTTAGTACTTGGATGGGAGACAATCTAGGAAGACCGGGCATGGTAGACATTATATATATACACAAACACATACATACATATAAGTGAGTCCTAGAAGGTCCCCACCCATTCATGGGGTTGCTGGTTCCCTGAAGCAACAGACAGAGGAAGTCAGAGGAAATGTCAACTTCATCTTCTTTTTCTACTTTTGAATAACCTGAAGAATTAATGACAAAATGGTAACATTTGTTTCTCTGCAGTGGTAGATGCCTGAAGATTGAGAACCTGAGCCAGTCAAGCAAAGATCTGAAAGAAGTGTGATCCAGGCCCCCAAACAGCAGGACAAAGGCCCTGAGGTAAGTGTGGCACATTCCAAAGACAGCAGAGGCCAGATAGAGGAAGAGGATCAATGAGGTTGGTAAAGAATTTTAGATATTACAAAGGGAAGTAAGTATGACAGATTTTGGAAATGGATGGACATGAGCCAGGGGAAGAGGGACAAGGAGGGCTAACAAGGCCCTGAAACCAGCTCAGGAGAAGAAAATACGAAACCAGTCATCAAGCAGGCTTATGGAGCCTCCCTCATTCCCCCAAGGTCAGAAGCCAGACAGACTAGCAAACAAACAAACAAAAATCTTGTTGTACCTGGTACCTTCCTCATCCCTTCCCCACCGTTCCTCACTTCTCCTGGTCAGTTAACTGCAAATGACCATTAAATGACTGTACTCTGGGGGCACTCAACTGGTCTAGGCAAAATCAGTTAACTGGGCATGCACCTACCCACAAAATTTCCAGGCTGCAGACCCCAGCTTGGAGTAGGAGGGTCTAAAGGAGGGGCAAAAAATTCATGCCATTTGAGGTTGGAGGAACAGAGGGTAATAAAAGGAACCCTATGGCCCATATGGTGCTGGCTGGAAAATTACTGCTTGGCTATTACCCATGGGAACATAGGCTATCATATCAGTAAGCTTTCTGCTTCTGCACTCCCCACTTGCACAATCAACCTGTGAGTTGACAGTTAGTAAAAAGAAAAAAAAATAGACTTATGTGTTCAAAGAGAAAGAAAAACCCTGTACCTCCACATTTCGATGCTGTTTAATTTGGGCTCTGCATACCCCTGGCAGACCCAGCTGGCTGAATAAAGAGTGTGGTTCCTATAACTCACTGAGTTCTGGTGGTCCGTGTGTCTATCGGGAGGCTGACAGCTACATTTGGAGACCCAGCAAGATCTCAGAGAGTGGCCCTAAGATCTAAGACCAGAACGGCCTTGGAAGCAGACGCTGTCCCTGTTACGGATTCAAAGGGGTGGCAAACCTGAGATGTTCTGGGGCCCTTGAATTTCATGGCGGAGTCAAGGCAATCATCATGGACGCAACTTTTAGGACACACTCTTTGTTCCTGGTCCCGATGGAAATCTTTGAGGCCTTGTTATCTAGATAAAAGGTACCTTTCTGTTTCTGTTGACCAGTCATTGGGGGTCTGTGGAGAGACTGGACACAGTCATATCTCCAGGACTGTGACAGGCCGCGGGACGTCACCTCCTGTGCCCTGTCATCGGGTTCTGTCTATTGTCTCCAGTCTTGTCTAGGTGGTAGGTGGCACTTCTCTGGGTTCACCTACACCCCAGTAATTGTTTTCGTCTGAATGTCTGTTTTGTGTTTCCCCGCAAGTGATGGGGGGAAGCTCGAGTTCACAGAAGACACCCTTGGGGTGTCTCCTGCGACATTTCAAAGAAGGGTTTTTAGAGGGAGCTGACTATGGCATAAAATTTTCTCCAGGCAGACTAAGGACATTGTGTGAAGTTCAGTGGCTGTCTTTTGGTGTAAATTGGCCTTCGGAGGGCTCCTTTGACAAGGGTTTGGTGAGGAATGTTTGGAAGATTGTCATGGGAGACCCGGGACATCCCAATCAGTTTCCCTGCATCGATCAATAGTTAAACCTTATTCAAAAACACCCTCCTTGGCTCCGCCAGTGTGTCCTCTCTCTAGGGGTGTGAGTCTTAGTTGTGGGCACCCCAAAACATACAGCAACTGAATCTCCAAGACAGTCCAGTCCCTCAGTCCCCCAACCTCCACCAGAGGACAATGGGCTTCCCCCACCCTATAATCCAGGACAACAGAGGCCCAATAGCACCGCCTCACCTCCTTGGACTCAGGCAGGTAACCCCTATGGATCTCCTGCTCTAGGCCTGGCACCAGCCGATACCACCACCCTGGCCATCTTCCCTTTGCAAGAAGCACCACCCCAGGGGCATCACACAGACAGGCCCTTTATGGTTTACACACCTTTCTCGACTAGTGACCTGTACTACTGGAAGGCACAGAATCCACCTTTCTCTGAGAAACCCCAGGTATTAATGGGACTCTTAGAGAGTATCTTTCAGACTCACCGCTCCACTTGGGACAATTGCCAACAGCTTTCAGTTACCCTCTTGACCATGGAAGAACGTGGACGCATTCAGGTGGAAGCACAAAAGATAGCTGAGAGAGAGAGGAGAGCTGAGGAAGCACGGGAATAGATTGAGGAGGAATTTCCCTCCACTCACCCAGACTGGGGACACAATTCTCAGGCAGGGAGAATGGCATTAGATCAGTACCACCAGATTCTAATTAGGGAAATCAGGATGGCTGCTTGTCAGCCAACTAACCTTTCTAAGGTAACTAAAGTTATACAGAGACCTCAGGAATCTCCCAGAGCATTTCTTGTATTACTACAGGGGACTTACCAGGTATACACCCCCATTGATCCTGAGGCCCCTGAGAACCAGCAGGCAATTAATGTAGACTTTGCTACTCAGGCAGCCTCTGATATCTGGTGTAAATTGCAAAGATTAAAAGGTTTTGCAGGGATAAACCTGTCCCAACTTGTTGAGATAGCCCAGAAGGTGTTCAACAACAGGGAGGCACCAGATGACCCCAAATGTATAGCTAAAATAATGGTAGCTGCCATACAGGAGGAGAGACCAGGGAAGACTAGGGCACAACAAGAGAGGTCAGAAAAAGGCCCAAGTAAGGATTGCACACCCCTAGAGAAAAATCAATGTGCCTACTGCAAGAAAAAAAGGCCATTGGAAGAATGAATGTCCTGAGAAAAACGCAAAAGATCAGGGAAACCACAAGACCAAAATCCTCATCACTGAGGAAGAGGACTGATGGGCCTGGGGGTCCTACACACTAAGCCCCCAGGGTAGCCTTAAAAATGTGGGGCAAAACTGTTAACTTCCTGATGGACACAGAAGCTGCCCACGCAGTGTTACTCAACCCAGAGGGACCAATCTCCAAATCAAAGACCACCATCCACAGGCCAAACACGAGAATATCCATGGACCACTGAAAGAACTGTAGATCTGGGGTGAGGGATAATAACCCCTTCTTTCCTTGTAATTCCAGAATGTGCAGCCCCACTTCTTGGTAGAGATCTACTCCAAAAGCTAAGGGCTACTATCACATTCGGAGATAGTACACCTCAGATGTCCATGTCTGCCCCGTCAACTATCTTAGTTACCTGTCCTCCATCTGAAGAGTACCTCCTCTACGAGAAGGAAGAAAATGCAGACCCATCCACGGGGCCCTTACTAGACAGACTCCTGACAGAATATCCAGGAGTATGGGCTGAAAACAATGCCCCAGGTTTGGCTGAGCACCAAGCCTGCTACCTGCTAACTGCTACTGCGACCCCTGTCCGGGTTAAGCAATACCCGATTGCCCAAGATGCTAAAATCGGTATAAGGAAGCATATCCAGCAGCTACAGGAAGTGGGGTTTCTCGTGCCATCCCAATCACCATGGAACACTCCCTTGCTCCCGGTCCAGAAGCCTGGTACTCAGGATTACCAGCCAGTACAAGACTTAAGAGAAGTGAACAAGAGGGTTGAAACTATCCATCGACTATACCCAACCCGTACACTCTCTTAAGCTTGCTACTTCCCAAGAGAACTGTTTATACTGTATTACATTTAAAAGATGCTTTCTTCGGCATTCTCCTAGCTCCCAGCAGCCAGCCTAACTTTGCCTTTGAGTGGACAGACCCAGAGGAGGGATTCTCGGGCCAACTAACCTGAATGCATTTATCACAAGGATTCAAAAATTCTCCTACCCTATTCGATGGGGCCCTAAGTGCAGATCTCCGTCTCTTCCGTCAACGTAATCCTGACCGTATATTACTCCAGTACGTTGATGATTTACTATTAACAGCTGAAACCAAGGAGATCTGTCTGTCTTGAGGCAACCAGGGACTTACTCGGCACCCCAGAGGCATATAGGTACCAAGTCTCAGCTAAGAAAGCCCAGCTGTGTACCCAGTCGGTGGCCTACCTTGGGTATACCCTCAGAGGAGGAAAATGGACTCTCTGCCAGCAAAGGATTGAAGCCATTCTTCAGATTATGGTACCCACCACCAAGAGAAAGGTAAGAGAATTCCTCAGGGCAACGGGCTATTGCAGACTTTGGATTCCTGGGTTTGCAGAGATCACAAAGCCCCTGTCCTTGGCTACAGGAGGAACTCAGCCCCTCAATTGGACAGAGACAGAACAGAAGGCCTTTGACCTTCTCAAGCAGGCACTCATATCAGCCCCAGCCCTCGCTCTTCCAGACCTCACCAAGGGATTTTATCTTTTTGTGAGAGAGACCAAGTGAATCGCCAAAGGGGTCCTAAACCAAATGTTAGGCGCATCACGCTGACCAGTAGCATATCTATCAAAGAGACTAAGTGATCAGTGGCCTCCGGATGGCCACCCTGCCTATAAGCCATAACAGCGACAGCTCTCTTAGTCAAAGAAGCTGACAAACTCACCCTTGGGCAGAAACTGGACATTACTGCCCCTCACGTGGTAGTGGCCCTTCTCCACAGTAGCCCAGAACGATGGATGACTAACTCCAGAATCACTCAATATCAGGCTCTCCTCCTCAACCAGCCAAGGATCAACATCTCCAAAACTACTGTCATCAACCCAGCCAATCTGTTGCCAGATCCAGACCCCAAAACCCCCATTCAGGACTGCACAGATTTCACTGATGCTGTGTGTTCCTCGGGCCAGACCTCAAAGACTCCCTTCTGCCTGAGGCCGATGAAATTCTGTTCACAGACAGGAGCAGCTTCATGCAGGAAGGAAGGAGCTATGCTGGGACAGTGGTCGTAGCTCTAACTGGCACCATCTGCTCACATGCTCTTCCCCACGTGATTTCTGCTCAAATGGCAGAACTCATCGCCCTCACTGAGGCACTAAGATGGGGAAAGGATAAGGCAGTCATAGTATACACTGACAGCCGATACGCCTTTGCCACTGCACATGTACATGGAACCATCTACAAGGAAAGGGGGCTTCTGACTTCAACTGGGAAGGACATCAAGAACAAGGAGGAGATCTTAGCCTTACTTGAAGCCATATAGATGCCTAAGGCTCTGGCTATTGTTTATTATTAAGGGCATCAAAAAGAGAATAGTCCTGAGGCTGAGGGAAACCATGAGCCAATGCAGAGACAAGAAGAGCGGCCACAAAACCAGTGGGGTCCCCACCACATCTACTGACTGTTGTCCTTTACCCAGAACTGCCTCCATCCCCTACCTATATGGCGAAAGAGAACATATGTTTTCAAGACAAGGGAGCCACTAGGAACCAACAGGGGTAGTGGATGACCCCAGATAAAAAAAATCAGGCTCTCATGGGCCCTTGGAAGAACTCTCCTCCACCAACTACACCAGACCACACACCTAGGGTGAACTAAGATGTTCCAAGCTTTAGACCCCTACTTTCACTTGTTAGAAGAAAAAAGAACCACCGAGAAGAACTTACCCGGGGGACCACTGGGAAGTCGATTTCACTGAGGTAACCCTGACTGTGGGGGGCTACAAATATTTACTTGTTTTATAGACACCTTTTCAGAATAGGTAGAGGCCTCCTCCTCAGGAAAGAAACTGCATTAGTAGTTACTAACAAACTACTACAAGAAATCCTCCTTCAATTTGGTGTCCCTGGAACTTTAGGGTCAGATAACGGGCCAGCCTTTGTAGCAAAGGTATCACAACAATTGGCTAGCTACCTAAATTTGCAATGGAAACTCCACTGCGCCTACAGGCCCCAAAGTTCGGGCAGAGTAGAGCAAATGAATGGGATCCTAAAAGAGACATTAGTCAAATTAGGATTAGAAACTGCTGGGACCTGGGTAGAATTTCTCCCCTTTGCTCTTCTCTGAGCCAGGTGTACTCCACATATTAATGGATTTGCCCCATTTGAAATGATTTTGGGGAAAACCCCCACCCTTAGGACCTAGAATAAAAGATGAAAAAAAGGCAGAACTATGTAATCTTGCCATAAGTCTTTACAGGCCCTTCGAAGTGTACAGAAGAAGATTTAATCCTGGGTTCGTGCTGCTCACTCTATCCTGGGGCACGGACTTCCCCATCAATTTCAGCCTGGGAACTCTGTGTGGATCCGGAAGCTCATTTCCAAGAAACTAGAACCCATATAGAAGGGACCCTTCACTGTCTACCTGACAACGCCCACTGCAGTTAAAGTAGATGGCTCCCATCTAAAAGTAGATGAACCCCATCATGGATTCATCACTCCCACGTGAAGGCAGCATGAGAGTGGACAGCTCAGGAAGACGGGCCTTTAAGACTGAGACTCAAGCATACATAAGACTAACCCTCTGTTTCTCCCTTTTTTTCTCTGTAGCCCAGGCATTGGACCAGCCAATACCAGAGCCAGAAGGAGCATTAATAACTTTGCTAACAACAACACACAGGTCTTTAATAAGACCACCCCAGACATAGGACAACATTGCTGGTTGTGCCAAACCCAAAACCCCCTTATTATGTCGGGGTAGGAACTCCCCTAAACTTAACTGAGCTCAGCAGCACACAAGGCTGTGAATGGGAAACTCATCGACTCACCTTAGGAGACATACAAGAAAAGGAACCTGCTCATTTCAAGGAACTATATATTCCAAGCTGTGGGCTCTGTCACCTTACTTCAATAACTGTAATTGTACTATCCAAGTACCTACTTCAGGGGGTAAATACTATCAGGCTCCAAATAATGCTTGGTCAGCATGTGATAGCGGGCTCACTCGCTGTGTTGCATCCGAACTTTTCAACTCAGGCAAGACTAATATTTGTATCCTGGTCTTTGTACTCCCCTAAGTGACCCTTTACAATGGGCCGGAAAGCAGGCTCCACTTCTTCCACCAGGACAGGCTACAGAAACGGGCCATACCAGCCTTAATACCCCTTCTTGCAGGACTCGGAATAGCAGGCTCTGCAGCTGTAGGTACTACTGCTCTCATCAAGGGAGACAATGAATTACGTGACATTGGAATACAGATAGATAAGGATATCAAGACCTTAAAAGGCACCGTCAGCAGGCTAGAACTTCAAGTCGATTCACTCGCAGAAGTAGTCCTCCAAAATAGGAGAGGTTTAGTTGTATTATTCTTAGAACAAGATGGGTTACGTATGGCTCTAGGTGAAACCTGTTGCTTCTATGCCAATAACTCTGGAAGAATTGGAGAGAGCTTACGATTAGTGCACAGAAAGCTAGATGCCAGGGGAAAACTAAGACTAGAAGCAAACAACTGGTTTCATAGGATGTTCAATAGGTCACCACGGCTAACAACCCTTCTGTCTGCTGTAGCCTGACCTTTAATCCTCCCCCCACTCTTGTTAACTTTTGCCCCATGTTTCTTCGATTTGTTTGCATATATAAGGAAGAGAGTTAATTCTATGAAACTTTTAGTATTACAGAAGAGAGGCTAAGAGCAAATTCCACATGAAGAATCAAGGATTTGATTTTCTGCTAAGGCCAGCGGGGAATGTGCTGGCTGGAAAATTACCACTTGGCTATCGCCCATGGGAACAAGGGTTATCGCCCATGGGAACAAGGGTTATCGCCCATGGGAACAAGGGTTATCACCCATGAGAACATAGGCTATCATAACAGTATGCTTTCTCCTTCCTTACCCCCCCCCCGCCCCCGCTTGCACAACTGACCTGTGGGTTGACAGTAAAAAGAAGAAAAATGGACTTTTGTGTTCACACAGAATGAAGAATGGATTTAGAGCTAAAAAAACCCTGTCCCTCTACATTTCGGGGCTGCTTAATTTGGGGACTGCGTACCCCTGGCAGACCCAGCTGGCTGAATAAAGAGTGTGTTTCCTATAACTCACTGAGTTCTGGTGGTCCGTGTGTCTATCGGGCTCTGACGGCTACTATAGCCTGTTTCCCTATCTTTAAAGGGTGGGGATAGTGGTGGCTGAAGATAACCTCGAGGCCTTCCCAGCTCTTTCTCGAGTCCATGACTCCTGCTGGATGGGTAAGAGGTGCTCCGTCCGGCCCCCCGGACTGGGGAGCACAGAGCACGCCTCGCTACTGCCCCCGCCCCCGCCCGCGGCACAAACTACACCGCGCACCTAAGGTCGCGCGTGAGGGCAGCGGGAAGGCCAGGTGTGGTGCAGGCCCGGGCGAGCGCGAGGAGGGCCACCGTGGCTCGCCGGAGCCCTGCCCGGCGGCGGCCCAGAGCTCAGGCGCAAACCCAGGGCATCTCGCGGGGCTGGACCCGGGGTCCCAGCCTCGCAGCCGGTCCTCTGAGCGGGGAGGGATGGGCGGGGCGCGCCGGCGGGGGGCGGGGCCGGGCCCCTCCCGCGTGGCGCGAGCCTCCGGGGTGACATGCGGGAGCAGGGGGCGGAGCTGGAGGGGGGACTGGGTTTTGGGGGGATTACTATGGAAACGGGAGCCAAGGCGAGGCATTCTGCTCGAGGGCGCCAGTCAGAACTTTGCTCTCAGCAAAGGCCTGAGGTGGAGCGAAGGTGCAGCACCTGCGGACGCGCCACGCGCGGTTGCGCGGCTTCCGGTCATGCTCCGCTGGGCCCGCACCTGGAGGCCTCCGCACCGGGGGCTCGGCCTGCCCAGAGCTCGCCGCTCCACGGTGCCTGTCAGCAGCGGCGGCCAAGGCAGCGCTGGGCCAGGGTCGGTGACAGGCGCCCCCCGGGAGGCTGTCCTTTACTTCTACCCCTCTGGCCCGACCCCGCGCCCCACCTCCTCCGGTTGGGCTCGCCCCCTCCCTGGCTGCTTCCACCTCCCGCACCCATTCCCCAGCGGCTCAGGATCTCCCCCCATCCTTGCTCCTCCCGCCAGGCCGGGGCGGCTTGCCTACAGGCTTCTGGACGGGGACGCAGTCCGTCCGGCCCTCGTCATTCTTCATGGGCTCTTCGGTAGCCAAACCAACTTCAGCTCCGTCGCCAAGGCCCTGGCCCAGCAGACGGGCCGCAGGGTAAGCTTCTGGGAGAGGAGGGGCCCCGCAGGGCGAGGGGCCCGGTGGTCAGGACCAGGAATGAGGACGAAGCCATGCCAGCTTCTCTTTCCTCACCGCTGGGTCCCCGCGGAGCAGGGGCAGGTCGCTCTGAGCAAAGATGAAAGGAGAGATTGACTTTCCAAGGATGGAGCCCGCAGGGCAGGCCCGGGCCCTAGGTGGGCCCCATTCATTTCATTCCCTTGGGCTTCCATCTATTCAGTCCACTTCCATCTGCATGCCCCACTCTGAGCTACTCTTGGCTGTTCAATGCCTGAGTGCCAACACCTTCTCTGCCCAAGGGGCCAGCCCCTGTTGTTCACCAGGAATGAGGGGGCTTCCCACCTATTAAAGCAGCCCATCCTCTGTGCTTCAACTGTTGGAAATTCTTGGCACGTTTCTCTGGGGTTGCCACCCAGCCAGGCCAGACTCTCAGAGATATGGTCACACTCCTAAGGCCTTCTCCTCTGTGTCATAGTGACCCAGGTTTTTCATCTGGGCTCCTATGTCTGGGAATCGGGTCCTGGCACCATCTTCCACTTCAGGTTCTCTCCTCAGGCTCTCCACCCCCTACTTGCAGACCCTCCAGGCCTTTGGCTGTCTACACCCGGAATTTGGATGCCAGTGTTGTCTCCCCTTTCCCCACTCCCCAGGTGCTGACAGTAGATGCTCGGAACCATGGTGACAGCTTTCACAGCCCAGAAATGAGCTATGAGGCCATGAGCCAGGACCTACAGGACTTCCTGCCACAGCTGGGCCTTGTACCCTGTGTCCCCATTGGCCACAGCATGGGAGGCCGGACAGCCATGATGCTGGCACTACAGAGGGTGAATCATCCCTATCCAGCTTCCTCCCATCCAGTATAGATTCTGAGTGCCCTGCAAGCAACCTGGGACTCAAAGGAAGGAGACTTGGATGGACAAGTTCAGCATCTGGGAACTATGCCTGCAGCCACTGTGCCTGCCCTAAGACTGGTCCCCATTCTGGTTCTCTCCCACAGCCAGAGCTAGTGGAACGTCTGATTGTCGAAGACATCAGCCCAGTGAACACCGACCCAGACTTTGATGCCTACATAGCAGCCATGAAAGCCATAGACATCCCGGACAAGGTGCCCTGCTCTCATGCCCTCAAACTGGCTGAGGAACAGCTCCGTTCTGTTGCCGAGGTAATGCCCCCAAGCCCCCAAATATAGGATGGGACCTGTCAAAGTAAGAGTGGTGGCCCCAGGCCTCATAGGAAGCTCCCCGAACAGGACATTGTCATGCGGAAGTACCTGCTCACCAACCTGGTGGAGGTAGATGGGCGCTTGGTGTGGAAGTTGAACCTGGATGCCTTGGCCCAGCAGATTCTCAAGATAAAGGTCTTCCCACAACAACAAGAAACGTACCCTGGGCCAGCACTCTTCCTCTGTGGTGGAAACTCTAAATTCGTTTAGTAAGAAAAGCTGGGGCATGCCTTACTTACCCAGCCATCAGCCTGGGGAGCCTGCCTCAGGGAGGGCTTGGATGTGGTCAAGGGGCTCTTGAGAGCTCAGCAAACCCATGGAGCCATGGAGGCTCACATGGTGCTCCATCTGTTCCTGCTCTGCCTTTAATTCTCTTTTTTCCTCCCTATCTCTCCAGTCCCAGCCACCACTCTGAGATTAGGCGACTCTTCCCTCAGGCCCAGATACATATCGTGCCTAACACTGGGCACTGGATCCACGCCCACCGCCCACAGGACTTCGTGGCTGCCATTCGAGACTTTCTGGTGTAAGAGTTGCTGGCCAGAGAGGGCATGTTGAAACCCCAGGCTCTGTGGCCTGCTCCACCTTTCTATACAGAAGGACTCGGGCAGGCACTGAGAGGGCATGAGGGTGTAATGGTGCTCATATCTCAAGCTTTAATGAATAAAGACACTGCTCTCAAGGTCCTGGGCTGAGCTCTCTCACCGCCAACGCCCCCACCGACCCAGGGAGAACTGGGCCCAATGGACTCTGGCTGCTCCAGGTTCCACAGGGGCTCTCAAAGTGCCCCTGGACTCTCTCTGCAGCTGACTCTCGACTTGCTGCCTCACCAGCTGCTGCATGTCCTCCTGGGGACAAGAGAGCAGGTTAAGGGGCAGGCCCTGGGCTCCTCTCCCTGTGCCTCCCAGGCCCAGATGGCATTTCCACCCTACCTCCCAGGCCTCCACCTCCTGCCTCAGTCTCAGTTTCTCCTCCAGGACCTCTAGCAGCTGGGCTTCCACAGCTCGTAATTTGGCTTTGCATGTGTCCAGCTCAGCCTCCACTGCCCGTTTCCTGCATGTAAGAGGGAGAACAGCCTGAGGCCTGGGCCCTGCAGATCCGATGCTGGGCATGGGGGTAGGCAAGTGTGGCCACACTACCTGCCTTGTGACTGAGTGGGTGTTTATGTGGCTTTTCTTCCAGTAATGCCTGACTCCCCCCTCCCCAACTCTAGCAGGACAGAGTCCTGAGGGTGGGCCACCACCCCCACCCCAACCTCCACAAGCTGCTGCCTCTCACTTGGCAATGGCTTCATCCCGCTCCTGGAGGACTTGGTCCAGCGAGTGCTCTGCCTGGGTGTCCCCCAGTGCTCCAGCCACTTGGGATTCTGGGCTCTATTGTAGTGTGACAGGAGGAAACAGTGATCTGGGGCTTGCCTGGATGAGGTACCCCACTCTGGGCCCTTCTGCCCTGGCCCTGGTCCGGATGCTGATATCAGGAAGGGAAGGGTCTGAGACATTCCATACCTCCCCCCCAGTGCCCCAGTCTCATGCGCTCCTGAAGGTGGAGCAGGGAGACCTGTGCCATGCTGAAGGGGTGGCAGGTGTCACCGCTAGCAACGTAAGGGTAAGCAGAGGGGACAGAGTGTTTGGACCCCCCAAGGAGGAAAGCAGTTCTCATCGATACCCAGAAAGGAGGCAAGGTGGGTTCGGAAAGACACTTACCCCACAAGGGCCCCAGTCAGAAAGGGTGGCCTGGGACAGGGACTCCTGTCAGCCGGGTGGGGCAGTTGGAGGACACAGCCCTTTGCCCTCCACCTGGCAAGGCACTCCCTGTCAAGCTCCACCCCAGGCAGGTGGCAGGCCTCTGCCTCCCCTCCTAGATCCAGCTGGGCCCAGGGAGGCTCCTGTGTTCCTCACCCCAAGGGGGCGCTCTGCCCACATCAGGAGAAGAGAAATGAGGGACAGTGAGGGCTGCTGCAATGCTGATAGGTGCCTCAACTCCCCCAATCCAAAGCGTTGGCATCTTGGTACCTTGAATGGCATTATCCACACTTCCAACTATGACCTCAAATTAGCAGAAAACAGAAAGTTTATTCCTGGAAAATTTCTCCTACCGTCTCGAATGTCCGTCCTCCCTAGCTGTATTGCTCATTCCTCTGGTATTTCCACCATCCTGATCCTTGAACACGGTGGGTCTGCTGTGCTCTGGGGTAGGGGTTGAGGGCGTCTCTGTGTCCCATACTTCTTTCGTTGTAATCATTGATATATCAGTGACATCAAATGTGTAAGAATTTTCTCCTTTGAGAGGCCTCTTCAGCCAGGTTCCATCTTGGGAATTAGGCCTGATATACATCTCAGACCCCCCGCCCCCATGAAACCCCTGGTTGCCTGTGAGTCCCATTCAGCCAGGTGCATCTCTAAAAGCTGGTCACAACAACTTCTTTAGTTGAACCCCAGATGAAGAGGTGAAGTTGAGTTGTCCCCCCGACCCCAATATGCCCCTTGGTAGGGATTCAGTATTTCAAGAAGCTGTTCTGTGCCATAATCCAGATGGGACCCCTGCTCTCAGGAACCTCCGGGGTTAGCAGGGGTGAAGCATAGATATAATCAGAAAAGGATGTTGGGGTCCAGGGATCAGTGGGAGCACAAAGAAGTCCTTCATTCCTAGCCAGTCAAAGTTCTGCAGGAGCTTCTCTAAAATGAATCCTACAGGCTGGCAGGTGTCGGCCAGGAGAAGGACTGACAATCTTGGGAGAAATTTCTTTTAACTTTTTAAACAATTTCAAACTGTTCTTCCATGTCCAATAAAATCTCCTTTTATGGTTAAAAAAATCTAATGTGGTCTCAAGCAATGTACCCAGTTGTCACATCTCCTTAGTCTCCCTCAATCCAGAACAACTTGCAGCCTTTGCATTTCATGACCTTGACAGTTTTGAAGATTACAGGGAAGTCATTTTGTAGACCATCCTTCAATTTCTGTTTGTTCAATCCTTCCTAGTGATTGAACATATTTTGAAAGGAACTATCACAGAAATGATGGATTCTCATATCCGATATCATTTGGAACCACGACTCGTGGTATTTATATTGACCACTTGATCATGATTCATAAGACTTGGGGAAGGGATGTACTTTGAGACGTTGAAACTTTCTTTTCATCCCACTTTCACTCATAGGTTTCAGCATCCATTCATGTTTTTTGCCCAAATTAATTATTGCTGCAATGGTCAAAACATTTATTTGCTGGCATCCTATTGTAAAGAACTTTCTCTTCACTGTCATTTATGTATTTATATCAGAATGAATTGTGGTTTTCTATTTTATTCAGTGCATTATAACCCATTCCTATAATCTATTCCAATGCTCAAACTGTCCCAGTTTTGTCAATGGGTGCCCCTTGCTGACCTCTTGCTGTTTTGATAGTGCCATCATTCTTTGAACTCTGCCTTTCTTTCTGGCTCAACAAGATATTTCAGGACCATCTTGTCTTTCCCTGTGCCAGCCCTAGAACGAGCCATTTCTGGAAAAATACCTGGTTCTTTTTGTGGTGGAGAATAGTATTTAGAAACTCAGATCTGGGCGTATGTGTTCTCGTTGCAATTAGGGCAGTCTCTACTCCCAGGTCCACTCAGCAGACACACATCTGTACACATAAACACACCTTGACGTCTACGTTTACTCGTCTGTGTGATGGTTAATTTTATGTGTCCACTTGACTGGTTAAAAATTCTGTCTGGTTAAACATTAGTTCTGGATGTGTCTGTGATGGTGAGATTCGCATTTGACTTGGTGGACTGAGTAGAGCAGATGGCCCTCCTCAGTGTGGGTGGACATCATCCAGTCAATGGAGGGCCTGAATAGAACTAAAAGACAAAGGAAAGGTTGAATTCTCTCTCCCTTCCTAACTGCTTGAGCTGAGATACCGGTCTTCCCCTGCCCTTGAACTTACAGCATCGGTGCTCCCGGTTCTCAGGCCGCCTTTGGACTCAGACTGGATCTACACCACTGACTCTAAGTCTGTGGTTTGCAGAGAGCAAATTGTGGGGCTTTTCGGGCTCCACAATCCATGCATCTATTCCGCGTAAGAAATCTCTTTCTATATATTCTATTGGTTCTGGTTTTCTGGAGAACTCTGACTAATATATATGTGGGAAAAAGTTTACATTTGGAGCCTAAATTCCAGTCCAGCAGCACAGAGTTCATCCTAGCTTTCTCTTTTCCATATTTTACCCCATTTCTCCAATTGTCTTTGATATATTTAATAATTTGGTCAGTCCCCTTCTATGTAGCTAATCTCCCAAAACAGCCAGGTTCCCACTGACTTAGATGCCCTCCTCACCCGCGCCCGGCTTCTGCAGGGCTACCTTCCCACCCCGCTCCATTGCCTTCCTCATGCATGGCCCAGGCTGCCACTGGACTATCAGACATTCCTAAGACCTTTACGGTCATTCATTTATTCCTCAAATATTTATCGAGCACCTACTACGTTGCAGGAGTGTTTCCAGGTGGTAGACATGAAATAGGAAGACAGACAAAATTTCCTCCCCTCACAGAGCTCAGATTCCAGTGAGGGCGGATAGACAACAAACAAATGAACAAGTATATCAGATGGTAAGAAGTGCCGTGGAGAAAAGCACAGAGAGAGAATGAGGGAAGATCTGGAGACTGCTATTATATATTGTTCTGTGCTACCCTAAGGAGATGACAAATATTAACCCATCACTCAGGTGAAAAACAACCACTCTCATGACTTGAAATAACATTTCAGCAACAGCATTGTTCATGGATCAAAAAGTGCTGTATTTCCAAGCACAAGTGAAGATGACGTGTCTGAGGAAACTGTGTCGGGGAACTCTAAGGAGAAGCTAGGGATGACACATGACATGTGACACAGAGGCAGAAATGCAAGTGAAGGGTTTGAACAAACTTTCACAAACTACAAGAGTAGAAGAGAATTGTTTCAAAATAAAGGCATTCTAAAAAGTATGTGATTTTAAATATTTTAAATATTATAAGTAAGGAGTTGCTTCTCTCATCTGCATCTCTAAATGTTCACATTAGAATTAATGGGCCACATTTTTTTAAAAAAATCCTTTTCATTGAGAAAAGGAATAACCTTACATTCAGGCGCATAGTGAATTCCATCACAAAGCCATTCCTCAAATGTCACACACGGAGCAGCAGGGACTCATTCCCAGCTGCTGACATCTCTCTCCTCCTCATCAAAACTGGTAGTCCTGGGGGACAAGACTATTGCCTCACAGGACAGATGTAGGGTATCAGATTATGTAAAACTGGGTATGATTCAGAATTATATTTTACTATAAAGGTTAAGGACCCTCCCAGGAAAGCTAACCCTATAGGACCCAACAAACCACTTTTAGTTCCAGAACTAACCCAAAGGCTTACACCTAAGAAAACTTCTATTTCTGGACCAACTCCAGCTCCAGCTCTAGACCCTCAACGTCTCAAAGTACATCCCTTCCCCAAGTCTTATGAATCATGATCAAGTGGTCAATATAAATACCACTAGTCGTGGTTCCAAGTAATAGCCTAAGAACTATTAAACCCCATGCATTGGACCAGCCACTACCAGAGCCAGAAGGAGCATTAATAACTTTGCTAACAACAACACACAGGTCTTTAATAAGACCACCCCAGACATAGGACAATATTGCTGGTTGTGCCTAAACCCAAAACCCCCTTATTATGTTGGGGTAGGAACTCCCCTAAACTTAACTGAGCTCAGCAGCACACAAGGCTGTGAATGGGAAACTCATCGACTCACCTTAGGAGACATACAAGAAAAGGAACCTGCTAATTTCAAGGAACTATATATTCCAAGCTGTGGGCTCAGTCACCTTACTTCAATAACTGTAATCGTACTATCCAAGTACCTACTTCAGGGGGTAAATACTATCAGGCTCCAAATAATGCTTGGTCAGCATGTGATAGCGGGCTCACTCGCTGTGTTGCATCCGAACTTTTCAACTCAAGCAAGACTAATATTTGTATCCTGGTCTTTGTACTCCCCTAAGTGACCCTTTACAATGGGCCGGAAAGCAGGCTCCACTTCTTCCACCAGGACAGGCTACAGAAACGGGCCGTACCAGCCTTAATACCCCTTCTTGCAGGACTCGGAATAGCAGGCTCTGCAGCTGTAGGTACTACTGCTCTCATCAAGGGAGACAATGAATTACGTGACATTGGAATACAGATAGATAAGGATATCAAGACCTTAAAAGGCACCGTCAGCAGGCTAGAACTTCAAGTCGATTCACTCGCAGAAGTAGTCCTCCAAAATAGGAGAGGTTTAGTTGTATTATTCTTAGAACAAGATGGGTTACGTATGGCTCTAGGTGAAACCTGTTGCTTCTATGCCAATAACTCTGGAAGAATTGGAGAGAGCTTACGATTAGTGCACAGAAAGCTAGATGCCAGGGGAAAACTAAGACTAGAAGCAAACAACTGGTTTCATAGGATGTTCAATAGGTCACCACGGCTAACAACCCTTCTGTCTGCTGTAGCCTGACCTTTAATCCTCCCCCCACTCTTGTTAACTTTTGCCCCATGTTTCTTCGATTTGTTTGCATATATAGGAAGAGAGTTAACTCTCTGAAACTTTTAGTATTACAGAAGAGAGGCTAAGAGCAAATTCCACATGAAGAATCAAGGCTTTGATTTTCTGCTAAGGCCAGCGGGGAATGTGCTGGCTGGAAAATTACCACTTGGCTATCGCCCATGGGAACATAGGCTATCATAACAGTATGCTTTCTCCTTCCTTACCCGCCCTCCCCTGCTTGCACAACCGACCTGTGGATTGAGTTAGTAAAAAGAAGAAAAGTAGACTTTTGTGTTCAGACAGAATGAAGAATGGAATTTTGGGCTTAAAAACCCTGTCCCTCTACATTTCGGGGCTGCTTAACTTGGGGTCTGCGTACCCCTGGCAGACCCAGCTGGCTGAATAAAAAGTGTGTTTCCTATAACTCACTGATTTCTAGTGGTTTGTGTGTCTTTTGGGGGCTGGTGGCTACAATATAAACTCTGACTCTCAGCTTCTCGGGGCCCTCAATTCTCTACTGAGGTGCCTGCCTAGACTGCTCCCAAGTGTACTCTGCTTGCTTGCTTTACTTAATTAAATCGCGTCTCCTTCTGCTTGCTACTCTTTGCCTGCTGTCTTTCTCCTCCAAGCATCGGACCTCCATGTAAATATTTCGTGGGGTATCCATGGCTTGAGCCCCTGACCCCCACAATTCCGATACTTCATTGATGGTAACAAGTGTATCAAATTTATACTGTAAAACATCATTCCAGTTGGGCACATTTTATTAACTATTGGAGCTGAGTGATGAACAAATACATGGGGGGTAATATTGTATTAATCTCTTCTTTTGTGTGTGTTTGAAATTTTCCAGAAAGACTTTGAAAATAGTTATCAACACTACCTCTGACTTCTGTGAGGAAAATGGACTGTGGGTGGGGGCAAATAGGGAGTCAGAGAGGCCAACGAGAAGGCTGCTGCAGGGTGAGGGGAAAAGGTGGGTGGGCCAGAGTGGCAGAGGTGGAGGAAAGAGGCCACAAGTTTTGCTGATAGACAGAATGTGGGAGAGGAAAAAAATAGTATTGGCTGAGCTCCCAGGTGCATGGTGGCTCAGAGGTATCTGCCTACATGGCAGGCCAATGGATTCCGGAATGTGAGAAAAGAAAGCTGGGTTTTGGCATGTCGCCAGAGATCTGTGGCCTCCAAGGGGAGATGTCAGGTGCCTAAGTCCAGAGTTCAGAGGAGAGTCAGGGCTAGGAGTCACTTCTTTAGAAATGACTGGTATATAAATAGTATTTAAAACCATGGGACTAGATGAGATCACCTAGAAAGTGGGTGTTGATAGAGAAGAAAGGGCCCAGGACTGAGCCTGATGGATCTCCTACCTTGAAGTGGAGGACAGAGGGGAGAAGAGGGGAGAGGAGGGGAGGAGAGGGATGGGGAGGGGAGATGGAAGGAGCAGCCTCTGGGGCAAGAGGAACCAGAAGAAAAGGAAGTTTCCTTCTCTCTTTTCCTCTCTTATCCCCTAAAATCCCACATTTTATCAACCCATGGCAGCCCTTTCATGGCAGTCCTTGACACTGACCAAGACTCCAGCTCTCACCTAAATAATTGCAACAGCCTCAGAACTTGCAGTCTGTCCACTCTCCACACAGCCTTCTGGAGCCATCTTCATAAAATGCAGATCAGATGCCGTGCCTCCCCATGGTTCATTCCGTGTTAGAAACCAAGTCCCAGCCTAGTGACCACACTCCTTGTGCCTGGGTCCTGCACACATCAGCAGCTATACCTGTGTATGAGACAGGCAGACACATTCACATATACCGAGGAGCAGGAACTGTGGCCTGCACCAATAGCCATTCCCCTCCCCCCTTCCTTAAGGCAGCCTTCCCTTTCCACGCAGGAGCCCGGAAGTACCAGACCACATTTCCCCAGTCTCTGGGGCTTCTGGAAAAATACACCACCACCACCACCACCCCAAATAAAAAGGGAGAGACCAGGAGACAGGGCCCATCCCTAGCCTGCTTTGAGCTTTGTATGTGGAGCACACACGAATGCTTGAGGGGCTGCCACCATCCTGTGACCAGAAGTTACTGACAGAGCAAACACAGCATGGCACACGAGAGAATGGAACTTGGGTCCTTGGTAAAAATCAGTGAGTCACTTGGGCCAGCCTTGGTACTTCCAGGGGCCAACTACTGGATTTCTTGTAAGAAGAAATGGCAAACCCCTACTATTTAAACCACCCTGGGGTGGGTTTTTCATTCTTGCACTCAGAAGTATCCGCCTGACACCACGTCCTCACATAAGCATACGCCTCTCCTCGGCCACCCACAGCCCTTGGGCATTGGCTTGGACATCTGTGAGACTGTAAACGGCAATAGCTTTGAAACATGAACTGATGCTTTTGCTACCACTCCTCACCCCAAAACTATTTTCTGTTACCCAGTCTTTCCCCTGTTTTGGCAACAGCTTGACTGGGTGGTATCCACTGCCCCTGGGGAGGATCATTTTCAGTAAAAGACATAGAAAAGCTCTTGAGTTCCAAACTTAGGACTTGAGAGGACTGAGAATTAGAAGAAACAAAAAACACTTAATGAGTCAGAGAAAAGCTTCTTGCCCCAAGGCTAGCACAGGTTCCTGGGCTCTGGAAGGAAAAGAATAGAGTGGGCTGTGGAAAGAGAAGTTGCTGGGGTCTCGGAGGAGTGGAGTAGCACAGGAGACCACCAGCCCCCACTAGTGTGCCCCAGTGCGGTGGCTGGAAAATGACTGCTTGAAATTTATTCCTTGCTGGAAATTACTGTTTAACTATCGCCATGGGAACATAGGCTATCACCCATAGGAACATAACATCCTAACAATAAGCATTCAGCTTCTGTACCCCCGCTTGCATACCCGACCTGTGGGTTGACAGGTAGTGAATTCAAGAAAAATAGATCTTTATGTTCAGACAGAAAGAAGAATGAGGTTTAGGGCTTAATAACCCTGTCCCTCTACATTTCGGGGCTGCTTAACTTGGGGTCTGTGTACCCCTGGCAGACCCAGCTGGCTGAATAAAGAGTGTGTTTCCTATAACTCTCTGATTTCTGGCGGTCAGTGTGTCTTTCAGGGGCTGGCAGCTACAACATTTGGAGGTCCCAGCGAGATCTCTGGGAGTGGCCCTGATTCAAAGGGGTGGCCAACCTGAGATGTTCCAGGCCCTTTGAATGCCATGACAGGGTTGATGCAAGGACGCAATCTTTAGAACACAGTCTTTGTTCCTGGTCCTGACGGAAATCTAGAACCTCCGAGGCCTCGAAGTCTGGATAAAAGTTACCTACTTTTCTGGTTCTGTTGACCGGTCATTGGGGGTCTGTGGAGAGTGTGTCTGATTGTGTTTTCTGCTCAAGTGATGGGGGGAAGCCTGATTTCACAGAAGACATCCTTGGAGTTGTAAGGTAAACGCGTGACACGCTGAGAGAAGTTTTAACAGCAAGCCTTTTTTGGGAGAGGGCTCCGGGGGAGGTTCTCTGGTCCCCAGAGGAGAGGGGCCAGAGAAGTCTCACCCTGGGGTGGGAGGGTGAGGCTTTTATGGGGTTTTGTGGGGGTAGGAGTATAGGGTGGGGAACGTTAATCAAATGCTAATTGAGCCTCCGGATTAGGGTGGTGGCACCTAGGGCTTTAGGGTGGGCCCTATCAGAAGGTCTGGATTCCCATATCAAGCTGGGGAGTCTCTAGGCAGGCATCTGGCTGGCCCTTCCACTGCAGACCTAACAGGGGTGTCTCTGGCGACGTTTCAAAGAAGGGTTTGTAAAGGGAGCTGATGATGGCATAAAGTTTTCTCCAGGCAGATTAAGAACATTGTGTGAAGTCCAGTGGCCCTGTTTTGGTATAAATTGGCCTCCAGAGGGCTCCTTTGACAAGGATTTGGTGAGGAATGTTTGGAAGATTGTCATGGGAGACCTGGGACATCCCAATCAGTTTACCTGCATCGATCAATGGTTAAACCTTGTTCAGAACCCCCCTCTTTGGCTTGGCCGGTGTGCCCTTTCTCTAGGGGCGCGAGTGTTAGTTGTGGGCACCCCAAAACATACAGCAACTGAATCTCTAAGACAGCCTGGTCCCTCAGTCCTCCAACCTCCACCAGAGGACATTGACCTTCCCCTACCCTATAATCCAGGACAACAGAGGCCCAATAGCAATGCCTCAACTCCTCGGATGCGGGCTGGTAACCCCTATGGGCCTCCTGCTCCCGCTTGGGGCAGGGCACCAGCCAATACAACCCCGTTGATCCTGAGGCCCCTGACAACCAGCAGGCAATTAATATAGTCTTTGCTACTCAGGCAGCCCCTGATATCGAGCATAAATTACAAAAATTAGAAGGTTTTGCAGGGATGAACCTGTCCCACCTTGTGGTTCTGGCTGAAACTTTAATTATAACCTCGTGAAGATCACTGCAAATGGCTAGCTACCTAAATTTGCAATGGAAACTCCACTGCGCCTACAGGCCCCAAAATTCGGGCAGAGTAGAGCAAATAAATGGGATCCTAAAAGAGACATTAGTCAAATTAGGATTAAGAACTGCTGGGACCTGGGTAGAACTTCTCCCCTTTGCTCTTCTCTGAGCCAGGTGTACTCCACATATTAATGGATTCGCCCCATTTGAAATGGTTTTGGGAAAACCCCCACCCTTAGGACCTAGAATAAAAGATGAAAAAAAGGCAGAACTACATAATCTTGCCTTAAGTCTTTACAGGCCCTTCGAAGTGTACAGAAGAAGATTTAATCCTGGGTTCGTGCTGCTCACTCCGTCCTGGGGGACGGACTTCCCCATCAGTTTCAGCCTGGGGACTCTGTGTGGATCCGGAAGTTCATTTCCAAGGGACTAGAACCCAAATAGAAGGGACCCTTCACTGTCTACCTGACGACACCCACTGCAGTTAAAGTAGATGGCTCCCATCATGGATTCATCACTCCCACGTGAAGGCAGCACGAGAGTGGACAGCTCAGGAAGACAGGCCTTCAAGACTAAGACTCAAGCATACATAAGACTAATCCTCTTTTTCTTCCTTTTCTCCTCTGTAGCCCAGGCATTGGACCAGCCACTACCAGAGCCAGAAGGAGCATTAATAACTATGTTAATGACAATACACAGGTCTTAAATAAGACCACCCGAGACACAGGACAAGATTGCTGGTTTTGCTGAAATCCAAAACCCCCTTACTATGTCGGGGTAGGAACTCCCCTAAATTCAACTGTGCTCAGCAGGCTAGAACTTCAAGTCTTTTCACTCGCAGAAGTAGTCCTCCAAAATAGGAGAGATTTAGTTGTATTATTCTTAGAACAAGATGGGTTACGTATGGCTCTAGGTGAAACCTGTTGCTTCTATGCCAATAACTCTGGAAGAATTGGAGAGAGCTTATGATTAGTGCACAGAAAGCTAGATGCCAGGGGAAAACTAAGACTAGAAGCAAACAACTGGTTTCATAGGATGTTCAATAGGTCACCACGGCTAACAACCCTGCTGTCTGCTGTAGCCTGACCTTTAATCCTCCCCCCACTCTTGTTAACTTTTGCCCCATGTTTCCTCGATTTGTTGGCATATATAAGGAAGAGAGTTAATTCTATGAAACTTTTAGTATTACAGAATAGAGGCTATGAGCAAATTCCACATGAAGAATCAAAGATTTGACTTTTGCTAGGGCCAGTGGGGAATGTGGCAGCTGGAAAATGACTGCTTGAAATTTATTCCTTGCTGGAAATTACTGTTTAACTATTGCCATGGGAACATAGGCTATCACCCATAGGAACATAACATTCTAATAATAAGCATTCAGCTTCTGTACTCCCGCTTGCACACCCGACCTGTGGGTTGACAGGTAGTGAATTGAAGAAAAATAGACCTTTGTGTTCAGACAGAAAGAAGAATGGGGTTTAGGGCTTAAAAACCCTGTCCCTCTACATTTCAGGGCTGCTTAATTTGGGGACTATGTACCCCTGGCAGACCCAGCTGGCTGAATAAAGAGTGTGTTTCCTATAACTCACTGATTTCTGGTGGTCCGTGTGTCTTTCAGGGACTGGCAGCTACAACACCAGGAAGTCTCATCTTCCACATGACCCAGGAGCCATCACTGGAGGAGCCACTTTGTTGCCCACAAACTGTGTATATAGCCCCTGTCGCTGAGCTGTACATCACTAAGGGGCTATGAAGACAGATATGCAGGCCTCCAAGGGCACCCATCAGGTCCTCTCCTGGTGTAACCCAAGCTACTCTCCAATAGTTCAACAGGGCTATACACCTTATCTGAAGATGAACATCTACACATCAGCCTCCTAGGCCTACCCCAAACAAAGGAGTGGTCCTGAACACCCAAAGGAGGGATGGTGGCTTAGAACGCAAAGCCTGCACATGGATACTGAAGAGATAGTGAATAAAGTCTAAACAGGAGAACACATCCTTCTCCTCCCCTACTAGCCCAGGTGGAGTGGGGGCTGTTTCTGACTCATCTCTGTGACTCCAGTGCCCAACCCAGGGCCTGACAAACAGTAAATGCACAATAAATATTTATTGGCCTAAATGGAATATGAGACTGCAGAGATGGGGCCCACACAGTCAGCTGGCTGAACTAGTCACCATCCCCAGTCTTCCCCTGCCCACTCACCTTCCAATGATGACTCAGGAGTGGCCATGTGACCCATTCTGGCCAAAAGGATGAAAAAGAAGTCATGGGGTGGGGCTTCCAATAAAGCTTTTGTAATGATGAATAGACTACCTAGCTTTTCACCCTTTCCCCTTAGTCCTGTCCAGAGGTGTACAGTCTATGACAAGGTGACAGCCATGAGGACAAAGGCCTCCATGCTAAAGGTGACAAAGAGGGAAGATGACCCAAACCTTGGATCCTTGATGACATAACTGAGCCCCAGACCATACTGACCAGTTTCAGCTTCCTTTATTAAACAAATTAATCTCTCGTAGTCACTGCTACGCAGGTGTTATTTGCAGCTGAAATACAACAGGTTCACACATATTCACCATACATCTTTGGGCTAAGATAGATGTGAGTTTAGATCTTGGCTGGTGACAGCTGAAATCTAGGCCTCCTCCACTCCCTCAAAACTGCTCTTGCCAATGTCATTGTATTAAAGGGAAATGACAAAGCCATTACAATAGACAAATTCTGAAATCACAGTGACTCAACACAATGAAAGTTTCTCTTTTTCATATTGTTAACCTAAAAATAAAAGGCCAAAGTGAGAAGCAACAAGCATTTGAGATCCAAAAGAATAGCTGTTCGAGAAGCTGTCCCATCCAAACCTACAAAGAAATGTTTTGAGTGTATTTGATTCAAACTGATAATATATGCCAGGGAGCAAGATCTCAAATGATTCCCAGAATGGCAATTTGCAGGGGTTTTTATGCATTTGAGATTAAGGAGGGAACTAAGGCAGATTACGTTCAGGTGGGAGAAAGCAAGATGAGTGAGGACTGATTTATAGGTTAGTTAAGATTATGTGCCCTCTTGAGGGTGGTCACATTTTAGAAGGAGGAGTCTGAAAGGGGGCATTTCAAAGGTATGCTAACCTACCAACATGCACAGAAACCATGAACAGGGCTTGCTTAAGGCAAAGGTGAGCCTTTTGCTGAAAAAATTATATGCCCGGGGTGTGACTATCTACCATGACCCGCCCAGTTAGGAATTTATGCTCAGATCACTTTGTGAGGTTACTTTCCATAGAAAGTCCCCTTTTTTTTATGTCCACAAAGCTATTATATACTGATTTAGACAGACACTCAGTGTTCCAAACAGGAAGTGAAGACAAGGTGTATTTATGAGAAAGTAAAAGGGAATAATTATGCAACAGTAGGAAGGAACTTCTATAGGTGTAGATAAGCTAACATAGTGATGCTTATTCTAAAGAATGTCTTTAATTATCAGCCCAGTAGTCATAAGGTCTGCTTTGCTGTTAGCTTCGAAAACAGTTGTTTAGAATGCAATGTTGGTTTAGGCCCTGTACAAAGGTTATTTTGCCTAGTTTTAACATTCCAAAAGTTTAAGAACTAAGACATGCCAGGCAATTCCTCTGGGATGGCAGGTCCAACTTTAAAATGGAGTCACTTTTGCTAACTCACAATGTTACAGTCCAATGCAGTTGGTGGGAAGCACAAGGCTCCACACAATTGTTTAGGGTCCCGGACTCCTTCATCTTGGAACCCCAGTGTCCTCTGGGTGGCTGGACATCACTCCACAGAGGTTGTAGAGGAAGTTTTTATGGTCCAGGTCTGGAAATGGAGCACTTCACCCCTTTTAAAAAACAACATTCAACCAAGTAAATTTGAAGATCTAATTGGTTTTTTAAAGTGATTCATGAATTGGGCAGCATTTCATCTAGCAACTAAAGAAGCACTTTGAGGAGCTGTACAAAAGGGAAAATTTTTGTAGGCAAAAAGAGGATGGAACTAAGAAGTTAAAAGAGTGGATTATTTCAGGCTGGACACCTTTTCTTAGGGGAAAGCAGGGGGTTTTATCAGGCAGATTACTAGTGTCCATCACCAAATTTCAGACTGATTGGTTTCAAATTCTACTCTTGAAAGAGGCTGAACCTGCAGTTAAGTTAGTTAAGTTTTGGGTTGGAGATGTGAGTTAGCAAAAGTGACTCCATTTTGGCCTGTTGTTTCTTTTTTCAACACTGCATACACATTCTATAGGCCAGAAGTCAGCCACGTGGCCACATCTACATGCAAAGGAGGCTGGGATACACAGTCTAACTTGGGAAGAAGAGGCAAACTTGGCAACTGGTGTATACTAGCAAGGTCTATCAAGGCCACCAAAGACCTCCACATTCCTATATCCAATGCTGACTTCTTAAGCCTCATTTAATACCACCTCTCAGCAATATTGGGCAATGTTGGCCATCCTCCATCTTTTAGAAATTTTCTGTTCTTGGCATTCTTACTAACTTTCTCTGGGCTTTCTCCAACACTCTTAGACACTCCTCTTTCACCCTGAGCCCTCTCATCTTCTCTCCCTGCACAATCTCACCTTTACAAGCTGCCTCAATCACCACCAGTTATACTCATGACGCTGAATCTGTCTGCAGCCAGACCTCTCCTGAGCTCAAGGCTCTGCGTCAAACAGCCTCCTGGACTTCTTCATGTAGATACCTCAAACTCAATACCCCCAAACTGTTAATATGCTTTTAGCCCCAAACCTGCTTTTCCTCCTGGATTCCCCTGCTGTGAATGGCACCATCATCAACCCAGTGGCTCAAGCAGAAACCTGGCACCACTCCTGACACCTTGCTTCCCCATGCCACATCACTTCATTCATCACAGCCCTGTTACTTCTACCTCCTAAACATTTCTGAACTTCATCGACTCTTCTCCATGGCCAGGACCTCTACCCAAGTTCATGCTGTGAAAATAATATAGTCATGCATCACTTAATGACAGGGATCTGCTCTGAGAAATGTGTCCTTAGCCCATTTTGTCATTGTGAGAACATCATAGAGTGTACTCATATAAACCTAGATGATATAGCTTACTACACACCTAGTCTATATGGTATACCACAGTAGTGTATGGGGTCCATTGTTGATGAAAATGTCATTATGTGGCACATGGCTATAAATAGGGCCACTTCAAAATGGAGTTGAAGCTGCCATCCCAAAAGGAGCTACTTTGCACATCTTATATCTCAACCTTTGGAATGTTAAAACTGGGTAAAATAACCTTTGTACTGGATCTAACGCAGCATTGCAAACCAAACCACTGTTTGCAAAGCTAATAAGAAAGCAGATACTATGACTACCAGAATGAAAACTGAAGATGTTCTTTAGAATTAGCATCACTACATTAGCTTCCTTGTACCCACAGAAATTCCTCCCCTCTGTTCATGTAATTATTCTCCTTTCCTTTCTCATAAATACCCTGTGTCTTCACCTCCTAATTAGAACACTATTTGGGTTTCTGCCAGAATCTGTGCTTCCCAAATAGCTACCCCTTTTGGATCTGAAATAAACACTTGGTGCTTCTGGCTTTGTCCTTTTATTTTTAGATTAATACTACCATCACCTCCTGCCTGGTACTACTGCAACAACCTCGGAAAACTCTGCCTGCCCAAACCTTGATCCCCTACCAGGGATCAAAGGCTAGTGCTTCTGAAAGTTTAGTTGCATAGAACTCATTTGGAGAGCTAAAATGTAGATTTCTGCCCCGCCCCGACCTCCCACAATCTGATTGATTCAGCAGGTCTGGGGTGGGGGTCACTAATTGGTATTTCTAAAAGGTTCCCCAAGAGCTTCCTCTGGAGCAATCCAAACTAATCTTTGTGACCAGATGCTGCAAGTCTGTGGACCACACTTGAGTAGCAAGGCTCCCAGAGCTGTCCACATCGGAAGCCACTAGACACAGATGGCTATTTGAGGTGTGCTATTAAAACAAAGTAAAATCTGAAATTCAGTTCCTCGGTAGCATTAGCCACATTTCGAATGCTCGGCAGCCACACGTGGCTAGTGGCTCTCATACCGAAGAGCAGACATTAGAAAACATTTTGTCACCTCCCCAAGTGCTACTGGGCAGCGCTGCCTAGACTTTGGTGAGCGTTCTCCAACTGAAGGCTGAGCCTAGCTCCCTGTCTTGCCCGTAAGAATGCAGAAGCTCCCGCTGCCCAAAAGCCCTTTTGGGTGGCCTAAAGGACGTCGGTGGCCGGGAGTGAACAGGGACTTTTGTCCACTTGGATACTATTATGAAAACATCTCCAAAGAGCCCGTGAAGAGGAGGGCGGCTCAGCGGCTGGCGGTGGAGGTGCGGACTGCCAGCGCTCTCCTTCGATTGGGTGTCCTTCTTTTTCTTTAAGAGAAAGCCATCATCGAGGGTGGTGGAGGCGGTGCCACCTCCGCACAGGCCCCGCCCCGAGTTCCAGCGGGGGGGGGGGTCCCCCCTACCCCCCCTCGTTCTGACACCCCCACCCCCACCCTTCCCTCCCCACCGCAGTGGAGACCTTTCCTGTCTGGAAACCCGATCCGCAGCTGGGGATGAGGAAGTCGGGACTGACTCTCCCCCCCGCAGGAACACCCCTTCCCCTCGCCTGAACCCCAGGTGTCCAGTCTCTCCCTTTTTGTGCCGGGGACCTAGAGAGGCCGCATCCTGACGACCTATGCTGGGCATGGCAGGTGGGGGGAGGGGTAGAGTGGAGAGTAAAATGAGTTTCGGGACAAGAAGGCCTGTTACCGCAGGATGAAGGCTCCGGAGAGGGGCCGGAGCCGTCCGAGGTGCGGTGCGGGCCAGGGTCGGGGCTTCACATGGCGTCACCGACCTGGCGGCCCACAAGCTGCACTTCTGTGACTGCTGGGCTCCGGGCTGTGACAAGGTAAACCGGCTGGAGTCCTCACCTCTGCCTTCCTTGCTTGCCCAGCCTCAATTTTCCCATCTGTATCATGAAAATAGAAAGCCTTGTATCCTAGGGCAGCTTCTGAGAATGAAGCGAAGCCTGGGCACAGTCTTGCAGTCCTGACTCCTCTTAGACTAGCACCTCTTCTGCCTACCCACAGCAGCCCTGCCCTCTGACCAGCCTCACCTCTCCACAATGGAAGCCCCTAGAAATCAGGCGCCAAGACCTCCTGACTCTGGGACTGCAGTCCACACAGAAGGGCTGCCTGGAGGAGGTGCCACTGAGGGGTTAACAATGGACAAAGCAGAGAGCCCTGTCTTGGCCAGCAGAGCATATCCTAGCACTGATGGCTGATTCTCCAGTCCTTGGCCCCTTGGCAGAGGACGGCACCTCATGTCTGGGTCTCCTTTCACTGTAGTCTCAGCTGGTCCCAGACTGCCAACTCCCACACACACACACACAGCTTGGCGTGACTGACTCCTAAGCCACCCACATGGAGGTCTCCCAAACACTGGGGCACTGGGTAGCAGTTGGCTTAGCACTCTGTCCCTAGGATGTGGCCGTCCTGCAGTACCATGCCGCTTGCCTTGCAGTAGGCTGCCTTACGCAAGTCCTTTCAGGCCCACCCCACATCACCCTAATCCTGGACACGGCCTGTGGCACTGGCCTGGTGGCTGCCGAGGTGAGGCCTCTCCAGATCCCCTGCCCTCTCTTCAGTCCCTCAGTTGCTCAAATTTCCTGCCACTCCTGGCCCTAGAAATCTGCCTCTCCCCTCAGATTCACTAGTTCCAAATACTTGGGGTATATCCACTGCAGGGCTCACTGCCCTCCCTGAGGTTCAGAGATCCAGCTGGGAGGTGGCAGGTGTGAACTGTGACTGCGTCCTCCACCCCAGCTGCAGGCTCAGGGCTTCCTCCAACTGCATGGGGTGGATGGGAGCCCAGGGATGCTGGAATGGGCCCAGGCCCATGGCCTTTACCAGCGCCTCAGCCTCTGTACCCTGAGCCAGGAGCCTCTGCCCAACCCCGAAGGTACTTCCCCTCCCACCCCGACACCCCAAGCCCCACCCTCTAACCAAGCACACCTTGACAGAGCCCCTTTGTCTTGCCAAGTCTCCATCCTCCTTGCTAATCCCTCCACCACAAGTCCCCTCCCACACTGAGATGCCATTCCCTTCTGAGTACCCCAGTGCCTCTGTGAGCCTTCTATCCCATGATCTGACCTCAGTCTAGGACTAGGTCACACCTGCCACATCCTGCACGGGATCTGGGTGCTGCAGACACTAGCAGCTGGCCTGGTCTCTCCCCAGGGCCCACCATGGGCACTGTCCTCCAGGGTGTTCTGAAGCCACACTGGAGACAAACTACCTCACCACATCCACACACCCCACACAGGGACCTTTGATGCGATGCTAATGGTGCATGCCCTCAGTGATGGCCAGGTGCCCTGCAGTGTGATACCTGAGCTCCTTCAAGTTACCAAGTCAGGTGAGAAGCAGTCCGTCCAACCCCCGACACACCTTCCCTTCTCCATACCCACAGACACAAGCCTCAGAACCCCTGAGGCCAAGCAAGTCACAGGGTCCTGCCCAAGGTCACATAGCCTAGCCTAGCGTCCCAGCCACCAGCTGCTGACCCAGGCAAACAGGCAAGGCAGACAGGTGTCCCCTTGCCTGTTATCCGTTAAGCAACCTGAAGCAACTCCACTCTCTCTGTTCCACACCTGTAAGCAGAATGACATAGTCCCTTCTGAATAGGATTGCAGTGAGAATTGGGTGAAATAATGTCTCTAAGTTCTCTAATGTCTCAGGCCTGGCACAGGCTCAGTTCAGTTCCCCTATCCTCTAGCTTCCTCACAAATTCATGGATGGCTATTAGGTGAGTCTCTTTCTGTCTCCTGGTCTTGGTTTTCTCACCTGTGAAATGGAATTGATTATTGAACTCCTACTGTGTGCCTTTCCTGTCCCTGCCTCTGCTTTGGGGAGAAAGTACACACTCTGCTCGCTGGGCTCTTGATCACCAGCCCACCACATCCCAGGAAGGGACCAGATGAAAAAGACTGGCCCGAAGTGAGCCCACACGGGCTGTGAGTGCTCAGTGCTCCAATATTTCAGAGAAGAGAGTCATTTCCCAGGCCTTGGATGGGCAGGGAAGGCAGTACACACTGGGTCACAGCCTAAGTGAAGTCAGGCAGAAAGGAGAGTGGTGGAGCCTGAAGATCACGAGACACTGACCTAGTTAAAGGATAGGACCAGGAAGCCCCGAAGTTGCCCCTAACCCAGCAAGATCAGGTCTTCTCCCTGTCCCCCTCACCCCTACTGGGCCCAGCAGGGGCTGTGGCTGAGCCTGGGAAGGTCTAGACAGGCAGGCTTTCAAACCATGGAGGCTGACAGATGCAGGGACATTGGGGGGATCAGAAGGAGAGGTAGTGATTAGGCTCAGGACAGGAAATTCTAATCCCCCGAACCAGTAAGGACCAGGCCTCCTAGACCAGCCTGCGCTTACCAGACTCCTCAACTTGCCAGAGCCCGGTCTGCCTACCCACATGTCACAGGGTCCCCTACTTTAGAGTCTTTCACAAAGCTTCTCCACCAGCAGGGCCCTGCTTCTTCTCACCCCTTTCTCCAGGAAGCCTTCCAGAGGGCAGTCTCTCCAAAGTGCATCTGAACCTATTCTGTGCATACTATAGGTGCCTGCAGAAGACTTGAAGAGACAAGATCATTCATTCATTCAAGCCAGTGCATTACTGACTGCGCTGGCCTTCCTGTGAGACAAGATAAATAATTGACACCACAAGCTGGGAAGCTGAGACCTTGTTCAAGGTCCAAAGTCCAGGTTCTTCTTCTTGTACATCCAGACACAGCCACATTCTCCAGCACAGGCCTGGGTGAGCAGTGAGGTTGGAGCCCCCTCTGCCCAGGGAAATAAGAATTCCCAGCATAAGGAATACTTGGGCCATAAACAGTACAAAGCAGAAAGTATCCCTGGGGGCAGGATCAGTGAGTACCAAAGGCTTAGAGATGGGAAAAGGCAGGACTGAGGACAAAGCTGGGAGAACTTATGTCCTTGAGGACATGAGCCTGAAGGGAAGTCTACCTTCCCCGGCAGGGGTGGGCCTGGAACCTGAAACTTTGGCTCCTGCCCCTCCCCCACTCTACTTTCTCTCTCCCTACCCTCCCCAGGTGGGCTGGTATGTCTTTCCACCAAGACCAACCTGTCCAACCTTCTATATAAGGAGGCACTGGAGGCCACCCTGGACAGGTTGGATCAGTCCAGGGAGTGGAAACGCCTGGTGGCTTGGCCTGTGGACCGGTGGGAACTGGCTACCTCCAAGCTCAAAGTGGTACCTGGTATTCTGACAGTGATGGCTTCATCTTCGGCATCATCTACCTAATCTGAAAGCAGGAGGCAGCCCAGATTGAGGGAGTGGGGCCCATTGTTCAGCCCCTGACTGGCCTCTGACCCTCCATGTGGCCTCAGCCGGGCCTATCCTAACGTCTTCTACACTTCATCGGTAAAATGGAGCTACTGTGCCAACCCTGCCCCTCAGGAGAGCTCTGCCTATTAAATGAGTCCCAGAAGGAGTGACAGTTCTCTTACCCCAGGAAAGAGTGACATTGTCCCTGTGGAGGATAGAAATAAGAAGAAACAGGACAGAGAGAGCCCCGGAGCACTCTGAGTTATCCCTGACCCAGGCATACTAGGGCTACAGATATGACTTTATGACTCCTCCCAGGGTGGTGGCCCTCTCACCTCTAACTCACCTATCAGAAGACTCACATTCCCAAATCTGGGCCTTGGCCAAATACTGACATGTCCAGGACTCGGTGTCCTCATCTCTAAAGGGATCGAAACACAGAGCTCAGGGTGTGGGTTGGAGGCTGCCATGAACAAAGGTGGCGATAATTCCTCCAGATGGGGCCGTGGGAAGAAGTCTTCATGGAGGAGGAGGTTCGGAGCTGGGCCTTCAGGATAAACAGGATTCAGAGGGGTGGAGAATGGGAAAAGGACATTCCAGGCCAAGGGCAGGGATAGCCTGAGCAAAGGACAGGAAGTGGGACCTGAAAGGTGAGAAAACCAACCTGGCTGCCCAGACAAAGCTAGGACAAAGTGGGAGACGGCAGGTGGCCCATTCCCCAGAGCTGGGTGTTCTCATCTGTCCTCCCTCCCAGAATCCCCAACACTTCACCAGGGTTCTGGGCACACACTGTTTCCTGTGTACGGGCTTCAGCCTCTAACAAATGGAAGGCTTGAACAAGGTGTTTCCATAGGTTAGGCCAGTTCTAATTTTTTCATAATTTTCTGAAACCAGTTTTTAAAGTGTTCCTGCTCCGGCCACAACACAGTGGTTCTGCCCCTTACCAATGCACTGCCCAGGCCTCTAGCCCTGCCCTGCCCACCTCCACAATGGAAATCAGAAACATACAGTCTTCCTGTGCACAGGTCCCATTTATTGTAGAAAATAACAGTAATTACTGTGACAAATAGACCTTAAATTACAAAACAGAAACCGCAAAGTTCGCAGGAAAAAGCCCCAGGACTTTCTGGGATGAAGGCCAGAGAAAGACCGTCCCCCCTGCTTGCCTCAGGCTGACCAATGACCTTCACAGGGACAGCAGATCCAGAAGTGACCATGAGGGGCCCATGTTACTTCTGCTGAGGCCTCCATCTCAGAGCACTGGGAAGGGGGACAGGTAGCCAAGGCCACCTCTATTACCGCCTCCCCCACAACTACCCAAACCAGTTTGTAGCAACTTCACCCTCCCTTCTAAACCTGTCTGTCAACTCTGTGTCAACTCTGTGCTCCACAGGCAGGTGGATGAGAGAGGCCCCAGCCTTTCTCATGGCCACAGGTTTCCACAGTATCCAGGCAAAGCGGGTGGGGAAGATCAAAGCCGGGAACAGTGGCCAGCACGGGTATGGGCTGGGCATCCGCTCAGAGGCAGAGCCCAAGCAGAGTCAGGGCTGAGCTGTCCTGGCCAGCAAGAGCCAGCTTCCCACTCCACTGCCACACCTTGCTGCTGCCACAGGCCTGTATTCACCGGCCATCAGAGGAGGGTGGCTCGGAAGTCTCTTTCAGTTCATCCTTGCTGGTGTAGAGGAGGCCTTGGGAAGGTGTTGAGAGAGCCAGTAAGGGCTGAGGGGCTGCCGGCCAACTGCCTGGCTCAGCTCCTGCTTGCCCAGCCCCCAGCAGCCCGCGGCAGGGCCATCCTGGGGTCACAGGCCGAGCTGAGCTCAGTCCCAGGAAAAACAAAGCCGACAGGGAGAGTTGAAGGGCGGCACCTTACACGTAGTTGCTGGCGGGGGCTGAGCGAGCGGCAGAGTACTTGGCCGAGTAGGACTTGTCGGTGCGGGGTGGGCAATTGCAGCAGAGCAGGGCACCCCCGAGCATCATCAGGCCCGCGGCTGCCCAGCCCACATAGAGCGAGGCGCCCATCTCTCTCTTCTGGCCAGAGGCCACCAGCGGGTTGTAGAAGTCACGGATTATGGTGTTGGCCGTCCAGGACACAGGCACCATCACCAGCAAGCCAGCCAGCAGGAACACCACGCCCGCCACAATCATGGTCTTGGCTTTGGCACTCTCGTCCTCTACGCAGTTGGTGCACTTACCACCCACCACAGACAGCAGCACACCCAGCACAGCCAAGATGATACAGACGACAATGAGGGCCCGGGCCGCCTGCAGGTCCTGCGGCAGCGCCAGCATCGAGTCGTACACCTTGCACTGCATCTGGCCGGTGCTCTGCACCACACAGCTCATCCACAGGCCCTCCCAGATGGTCTGGGATGTGACGATGTTGCTGCCGATGAAGGCTGTCACCCGCCACATGGGCAGCGCGCAGCTCAGTATGGCTCCCAGCCATCCCAGCACGGCCAGAGCAATGCCCACCACCTGTAGCCCCATGGAGACCATGGCTCGGCGTCTGCTGGGGTCTAGAACCTGGAAGTCTCTGGAGATCCAACCCTGGAGGCTCTAGGAATCCGAGTGCTGAGGACCCACGCTCAGTGTCCACAGGGAGGCCTTTCACTACGAGTCCGGAGATAAAGCCAGTTGGAACAGCCACCGAGCGTCTCTCCTAACGATCAGAAGCACAAGCCCAGTGAGTGTGACTAGACCTGTTCCTTCCTGACGACAGCTACCACTTGCACTCAAGCTAGAGTTTGGGGCGGTTATATGTATCTTCAGAGGGGCGGGAGCAGAGGGAGGTGTTTCAGTCCCTGGGGCCTGCCCCTGACCAGTTTCTCTGGATTCCTGAGCCCAGGCCAACAAAGGCACTTTAAGGCCCCAGCCCTGGGCCCCTGAGTCACAATCTCAAAGGAAACTGCCCTCTCCCCCTGCCCCCAGGCCCATGCTGAGGTCAGCCGGGAGACAGATACTGAGTCACAACCCATGGCACATGGACATGCACAGGGCAGGGGGACAGCCAGGCCCAGCCAGGTTCAGGGTCTGAAAACCAGGGTCCCTACACCCTAGGGCTCCCTCATTCCAGGCTTGGGCGGGTGGACAGGGGTGGGGATTCTCAGAAAGACAGTCTCAGGATGAAGTCTTAGGAAGGTCAAAGACGTTGATTACTGTCGTTGCGTCTTATCACTAAGATTAAGATTCTCATCATCCATACATTTGCCTTGCCAACAGTGTTGGCATTAGCCTGATGAGGTCCAGTTTGGGGGAACAAGGAGCAGGTATCTGGGAATCCTGGGTCCCACGCCTGCCCTCCCCATCTCTCACCACCACCAGTTTCCAGCCATGCCAGAGGAGGGGGCCTTGGAGGCGATGTCCTTCTGGCCAAACAAAGAAGAAAGCCTGTCCTCCATCATAGGAGATTCAGCCAGTGGGCCCCGTTCCTGCCAGGACTGAGCCTGCTTGGCCAGAACTGGGTTAGGGAGAGCACCAAGAGCAAGCCATGAGCCAGTCCCTGGGGACATCAGCCCAGCAAACAGGTGTTTACTCTGTGAAGACACACAGAGAGGGAGTCAATAAGGCTGGGATGGGTGTAAAGTCCCATGAGACTTCAAAGGGGCAAGAGAACTCAGACTGGGGGGAGGAGGAGTGTTGTACAGAGGGCTTGACAGGGAAGAGACACTGCATTCTTGGGTTATACTACAGAGAGCACTGATGACAGAAACCTCCATGAATGGGTCCTCCTGAAGTTGTACAAGGTAGCAGGACTGGGTGAAGGAAGACATCCGAGGAGAGAGAACATTGAGAGCAAAGGTACCTCAAGGTGGGGAAATGCAGCTCTCTGGGAATCAAAGGAATCCAGTCTGACAAGAGACTGTGGTAGTGGGGGAGGGGCTGGAGTGACAGGGCCAGAAATTTCTGTACCGGTTGTCACAGAACCCAAGCCCCGGGGCTGTGCTCAGAGGCGCTGGGATGAGCAAGGGCGGATGTGAGGCTGAGAGGTGTCCACACACCTCCAGCTGCCACTGGAAACAGGGTGGAAGTGAAAGCAGGGCAGGGGTTTCAGAATCTGGAAGGACCTGGTTCAGGGCAGGGAGCTAAGGAGACCTAGAAGAAAGGGGCATTATAGGGGTGAGAGAAAGTGGCTGGAGCTCATCCCAGCTGGATCAAGGGAACTCCTCACCCTCCTTATGGCCGCTAAGTGTCTCTCCCTGCCACCGTGGAGAGAGGGAGTACTCAGGGGCCAGGACTCCAAAAAGTTCCGGAGCCCCCAGCATTTTTCAGCACTGCCCTTAGCACCATGGGGCGGCTGTGTGTCTCTTCCAACCAAGACGTGATCTTCCTGCAAGAGAACCATCAAGCACTTGTGATTTGTGTTGAAGCCATCTGTGAGCTCTTGGCATCTGAGAGGTGTTTGAGACAGGTGTGTTGACTGTGTAATGAAGCACGGGCTGGCTGGGACACTCTAGCATGCTGGAGAAGCTGAGGTCTTCTATTGTGGCTGACAGAAAACACAACTGTCTCCTCTGCTAGGCTGGGGCTCCTGGAAGACAGAAGCAATGTTTTATTCAACCTCAGAACTCCATGCAGGGGTTGACACATAGTAGGTGCTCAATTAATGCTCAAGGAGCCCAATAACACAGGAGTCATTCTCCAGGTTTCCTGTGCCCTCCCATTCTCCTCCATGCCTTGCCCTGCCGCAGGCACACACACTAATGCAAACAGGGATGGTTTCTGCCTGGACCACACCTCCCTGGGGTTTACCTTACAAGGCTGTGAGGCACAGCACACAGGGAGGCTTGTGAGCTGAATAGCAGAGATAACTACCCTTTGAGATTGACAGTAAGTGCTTTCCTTCAATGACTTCATCCCAGCCTGTCAGTATCAGAGCAGCAACTCTTACTGGCTTTGCACAAATGGGTAAACTGAGGCCCAAGGAGGATGAGGGCTTGCCCAGGACTGGGAGGACACTCCGTCATTGGAGCCTCCTTTCCTAGGTGCCCTTTACCCATGTCCCAGCCCTTCAGCAAGCTTTCTCAGTACAGAAGTGAGTTAGCTAGGTGGCCGGCTCTCTACCCCGTCTCTGCCCCCAACCCCCAACCCTGCCAACTTCCTGTTCTTGTTCTCCTGGGACACAGCCAACTGGCACTTGGAGAAGCAGAAGTGGGGGGAAAGAGAGTACACAGGCCTTAGAACTTTCCATCAGTGACCCAACAGAAGTGACTAAGAAGCTGTCCTTCCCAGCCCAGCCAAGCACAGCAGAGGTGGGGGAGGGCAGGTACAGGAGGGGCCCAGACAAAGGGCCGACCCAGAGCAGGGGAAGTCTTCAGGGAGCTCAGGTGTGAAGGAGGGGCAGGAGAGGGATCTTGGGGGACCTGTGAGCAGCTCTGCACTTGAGTGGAGCTGGAGAGATGTTTGTTGATGCTGGATTTATCCCAGAAGCCACTGGCTGAGTCACACCCACCTGCTGTAGGAAAAACACCAGTGAAGCCAAGGCACTTTTCCTGTACCCACTCTGGCTCCCTGAGCCTGGCCCTCCCAACAGCTCAGACAGCCTTTTACTGCAACACTTTATGTCTGCCATTCGTTGCCCTTTTGTGGGGAGCAGAGAGGGCAGGGTTAGCATTTCTTTCCTTTTCTTTATCCCAATATACACTGTATAATCTGATATATATAAAATTACATTATACATGCTGTATAATATACCCAGACCAGGGCATCCATCCCTTCCTACCTCATGACCATCTTACCAGCCCCATAACCTGGGGGAGGCTGGTTCCATCTCAGCCTTGACTTTCCTCTGTAAAATGAGGATGTGACTGTTCCTCCCCTATCTAAGATATGAAATGAGGCTAGGATGTGAAAATGCTTTGAGCTGAAAAAGTCAGTACCATGAGGAGTAAGGAGTTTGTGACACAAAGCAGCTATCCCTTGGCTCTGGTCCTGCTCATATCAGGTACATCAGGAGGGAACTAGGCCTTCTAGACTCCTGTCCTCAGCCAAGTCCTTAATCACAAGACACACACATACACACACACACACACACACACACACACACACACACACAAGTGCCCTCCACCCAGCTGCCTGCACAGCCCTAGGAAAGGGGCAAATAAAGTCTCAAATCTAATCCTGAGCTGTTCTGCTGTGTTCTGAGCTCAGGGCCTGTACCTGGCCTGCCAGAGCCCTGCCAAGGTGGCCAGAAGAATCTCAGCGGGTTGAGCAGATGTGGGTCCCTGGACCTTTACTTCTTATTATCTGTGAATGAGAAGACTAAACCCAGGGGAGCTGGTGCCAGCTTAAAGTTACGCCTTTCCACTAAATGTAACATTCTGATCCTTACAAAATCAGAATAAAATATTTTAAATATGTTTAAGGGTATAATAAATATCCTTATAAAACTGAAGAAACAAAAGAAGCAGCCTTACTCTCAGCTCAAAGAATAGTCTACCTGGATGTTGGCTGAAAACTGTTTTTGCAGGAGTTCACTAACTTCGCAGCCCACAGACAAGTTAAGATCCTGTTCATTTTTAACCAGAGACAATGTCAATACATTATACAATTTTTAAATTTTGGAAACTAATCTGCAACGGGATATCATAATCTTCTGTAAGTATAAAGATTGAGTCACCATTTCACTGCAGAGCTATGTCCCTGGATTGTTCCAGATGGAGGATCTCCTGGAATCATAACAGGAAACAAGCAGACGGTCCCAGACCTGAGCCGGTGTGGACTGGCTACCTCCTGCGTGGCTCTGGCAGCCACGGGGATTTCCCCAGGGCGGACCCAGCACCAGCTGGGAGAACCGGGGCCTGGATTTTCAGAATCTATGGGAAGATGTGGTGGCCCCTTTGTGGCTCTCATCTGAAATGACCCCAGCCCTCAATGGGTCTAGTCCCAGCTCTGCCACTACCAGTTCTGTGACATTGGACAATAGAATTAAAGTCTCCCAATTATTTTCCTCATCTGGGTAAGGAGGAGGACAACACCTACTGCCCAGGCACTGGGAGGCTCAGTGACGACATGAAGTAAAAGCCCCGGAAGCTGGCCCATTCGGCCCCCTGAGATTCTTCTGGCCGCCCTGACAGGGGGTCCAGTAGTCCCAGCACAAACCCTAGAAAACCACAAGCCTTGGGCTCAGAAGTGGGGGCCCGGCCCCAGGCTGAGCTGGTAGCTCCCAGGCCTCAGCCCGACAGCTAGCACCAGTGGCCATTTTCTCATTTGGCTGGGCACAGGGTAATGACAGACCTGACTGCACAGAGGGACTGGCTGCCCAGCTGGCCGGACTGGCTGAGCAGGTGCTGCCCCCAGGCTGAGCCCTGCGTGGGCTGAGGGAGAAGGTGGCAGTGGGGGAGGGCTTGTCTGGGGAGCCTCCAAGGAAGAGAAGCAAGGCCACACTGCTGGAGTCCCACAGCCCAGGCACAGAGGGCAAGTCTGGAGACAGGATGGAAGGATGGGAGTTGGGTTCAGAGACAGGGGCTGAGTGAAGGGATGAGGCTCAGTGAATGGGCTTAGCGGGATGGAATCAAATGCGGGGAAGGAGAGGAGGCTTAACAAGAGGATGAGGCTAAGTTTTTTAATTACTTTTCAATAAATTAGCACCTCCGATTCCAGCCTCTTTGATCATTTCAAAAGCCCCATATTCATGCGTGACCTTGGCCTTCCTCACCATCCCACTCGGCTATCCAGTCCTTCCCAGGCTACTTCCCTACTTCTCAGAAAGGTCCATCCCAAACCCCAGACATGAGACCTCCTTCCCACCTACCCCTTCCTCCTGCTCAGGGCAGCTTCTTCTCTGCTGTCTTCAACTTTCCAGAAGCAGTGGAAGGAGAGCCTCCGAAGGCCAGGGGATCCCTGAGGCCCCTTTAATCTGATGGAGGAGTCAATCCTGCCCAGCCCCACCCCTCCCCAGTTAGGTAAGCCTCCTTCTGATCTCCCTCAGTCAGTTGGTTAGCAAACATTTTTTGAGCACCCGCTATGGGCCAGACCCTTGGCCAGGTGCCTTGATATTAAGAGAATTCATTTTACCTTACTGCAAAACAATGCAGAGTATTATCATTCCCATTTTACAGATGAAAACACTAAGGCTCTGATTACTAATGTGACATTCCAGGGCCACCAAAATAAAGACAAGCTCAGGATCCACACCCAAACTTATCTGACTCTGGGGCTTATCCTCTACACCCATCCTCTCATTTATTACTCTTCAATTGTTCCTTCATTTATCCTTTCATGAAGGAGTACTGGGCCAGAGCTAAGCATGAAGCTCAGTAGGGAATCTGGCCAGTGCTTGTCTTCAAGCACACCCCACCCCATCTAAACAGACAACTCCCGGCACCCAAGAAGCCAGCTCTGTGTGAACTCTAGAAAGGAAATGGTCAGCTTTACCTGAGGCCCAGAGCAGGCTCCCTGGAGGAGGTAGCATGTGGAGAGGAGACCTGAAGGGTAAGTAAAAGCTTAAAAGTTTATGAAGAGAAAGTTCTCTGAAAAGAGAAGTGGCAAGGGAAAGAGACAGGGGCCTTGGGATGATCGGTGGGTGGGGAGGGGATGCAGAGTCTGGAGCAGGGCATGTGATAGAGCCAAACTGGAAAGCAAGTTGAGCACATCAGGAAAGGCCTTGAGTGCCCAGGCCGGGAGCTTGGAGGCATAGGGGAGCCATGGACAGGCTTTGAACAAGGACAGGCCTGGCCAGCTGTGACTTGTGGGGGTGTACCTGGACCAGTGTGGCAGGTTGATTGGAGGGGAAGAGACAGGAGGGCTGCCCTGCTTTTAGATGGAAGATGGAGCCTCAGGGTAGAAGAGGTGGGGCTTCATTGAGGGGACATCTTGACCCAGGACCATCCCAGAGCCCAAGAGCAGCCACTGGCCCAGAACCAGAACAGGCCTTGTCTCTAATGGGTAGAACCAGGGGATAGGGTGTGCTTCCCAAACTGTTTCCTCTCCACCCCACAGAAGATGGCCTCAGAGGATCCTGGAACCCAGCTCCTTTTTCTGTAAGCCTGGGCGGGGCATACACCTGATGACGACAGCTTACAAGGAAGCCATCTCTGCTTCCATAACACACTGAGAGGGCAAGAGAAACTAGCAGGCCGACCAGGTAGCCAGTGAATCAGCGGTGACAGGCCAGGGACAAAACCCAGAAGTCTAGGGCTCATCAGTGCCCCAACCCCAGGTGACTCAGAGGTTATACTACTCCTCCTTCCCAGTGCAGAGGTCCCCAGGCCTTGCCTTCTGGGCCTCCTCCAGGCATTCCTGACACACACGGACCCTGACTGACCCCTTGCCTTCTCAGGGCCCAGAAGTCAGGCCTTTGCCTTCCTGCCAGACGCATCCAATGACCCAGGCTGGCCAGCAGCCCTCCTTCCCTACTGGCACCCAGCTCCAGATCAGGCTAACCTCAAGGAAGGGCACACCCACCCCACTGGCTGGGGAGCAGGAGGTGGGGCCAAGTCAGGAGCAGCCACGCTTGTGGTTAGGTTTGAACTTTTTTATTTTTAATGTTCTTTTTATAACAGGACTTCACCTATGTGTTCGAACTTTTGACATATGCCTGAGTACTCATCCCCAGCACTCAGCCATGCCCCCATTCCCTCCCTCCCTCCGCACACACCCTGCTTCTCTCCAACTGGGCGAGGGGTGCCGCAGTTGCCCAGGGGGCTGACCAGCTGACACTGGCTACCCCTCAGCACCACTTCACAGTTGTTCACCCCACAGGTCACCCAGTCCAAGCTTCCCTACCCACAGGCCCTATAAAGCTCCCATCATACACCGGAGTGCACAGCAAGGGTCCTGTGTTTCTTTTATTTTCATCAAAGTATAGTTGACATACAATGCTATATTAGTTTCAGGTATACAACACAGTGATCTGACATTGTATACCTTACAATGTGATCACCACGATAAGTCTAATAACCACCTGGCACCGTACATAGTTATTATGATGTTATCGAAATTGTCCCTGTACTGTACACTACATCTCTGTAGTGTACTTATTTCATAACTGGAAGTTGGTACCTCTTATTCTCCTTTACCTATTCTACCCAACCCCTACCTATCTCCCCTCTGGCAACCATCAGTTTGCTCTCTGTATCCCTAGGTCTATTTCTATTTCTTTTGTTTGTTTGTTTTTGTTTTTAGATTCCACATATAACTAAAATCATATGGTATTTGTCTTTCTCTGTCTGACTTATTTCACTTAATATGATACCCTCTAGGTCTGTCCACGTTGCTGCAAATGGCAAGATTTCATTCTTTTTTATTGCCAAGTAGTATTTCATCATATATATGTACTACATCTTCTTTATCCAGCCATCCCCAAGATGCGCACCCATGCTTTATTATTTTTATTATAATCAACTCCAGTTTGTTATTTTCATTATAATCGACTCCATTCCCATCTCATCAGGCTAGCAGGACTCTCAACCTCAGTCTTTCCTATAGCTCCTTCTCTGATGAGGAATATTCCAGGTCCCAGGACATCAGGAAGTCCTCCTTGTTCAGCAATTACCAAGCCCTGGCTGCCACAGGAAGCTCCAGGCTCCACAGGGCCTAGGGCTTAATGACCAATCAGAATTCACTGGCCAGGAGTCATAAAGCCATCAAGGAAAAGCTCTTACCTTTTCTTCCTATAAATAGTGCCTGGCCTTTAGTGGGAGCTTTCCCCACAGTGCATACTCTAGAGTGACTCACAGGCCTCAAGCCATTGTCTGCTAATGAAGGAAATTCTCCCCCATCCTGCTTCTCTGTCCCCACTCCAGAAATACTAAACCTGGGCTCTCGGTCGAGCTCATGGAAAGCTTCTGCCTCAGTCCTGCCTCTGTTTCCACCTCGCCCCTGTCCAAAGCCTGGCCAATCGTTGCTGGAAATGGGGAAAGGGAGAGAATAAACAAACTGATATGGCAATAACTGCCCCCACACCAGCCATTGTTTCCTTGGCCTCCTGCCAGCCTCACTCTCCACACTGAGGCCACAGCGACCATTCACCACACACTCGCCCTCCCCACTCACCCACAGAAGTCTTCACGGTGCTGCCTGAGTGAACAAGATGAAGTCTGACCCGAGGCGTGGATACTGAAGTTTGCCATAGTCTGGCCCAGCCTTCCTCTCCTGCTTCAGATCCTGACATCCTGACATCCTGCCTGGCTGCCACGCCCACCAGCTACTCGTGCCTCACTAAGCTTTGAGCACACAGGGTCCCTCTCAGGCCCACTAGCCTTTGCACACACTGAAGCCTTTGCACACAGACACCTCTGCCTTAGGTGCCCATTCATCACTTTGCCACATGGCAAACCCCATCTCATTCTTCAGACCCCAAAGCTGTTCAGGGAATGCCTCTGGGCTCCCCCAAATGAGTGTGGGAGCCCCCATCAGCATACTTGCCACACTGTGTGTGTCTATGGCAGAGGCCTCAGGCCTCCCCTGCCTCTGGCTGGGCTGGGAGTTCCTCGAGGTCAGGGACTGCGATTTCTTCTTCTCTGTTCCTGTGAACAGCTGTGTGTGTCAGACTGCGCTTCAGTGACAAGCGACTGAATTATTATGATTAGTGAACAAAAGTAAGAAAATAAACCAGATATTGATATAAATAAATGATTGAATAAATAAATAAGTGGAGAAGAGGCAAATCTCCCATGCAGAAAAGTTCCAAAAAATGCACGTAGATACCCCTCCCTCATGGAGGAGTACCATAACCCTTCCTCCTTAAGTGTTGGCTGCATAGTGACTTCCCTTCTAAGAGGATAATATGGAGAGGAGGAAAGAAGAGTAACTTTACATTGGAGAAAACTGACAACTTCAGCCAGGTGATCAAAGTCAACTTCAAGAGTCGTGAATCATGTTGACAGCATGCACCTTTGGTATAATGTGAAGAAAATGGCACTTTACCTCTGTGTTCTCCCTTCCCCAAACTCACAGACCCAGGCTAATCATAAGAAGAACGTCAGAAAAACTCCAATAGAGGGGCTTCCTACAGTACATCCTACCAAGACTTTTCAAAATCATCAAGGTCATCAAAGACAAGGGAAGTCTGAGGGACTGTCACAGCCAAGAAGAGCCTAAGGACACTTAATGACTAAATGTACCATGGTATTTTGGATGGGGCTCTGGAACAGAAAAAGGCCATTAGATAAAACCTGGAAATTTATATAAAGTATGAACTTTAGTTAATAATATATCGGTATTGGCTCAATAATTGAAATGTGCCATGCTAAGATGTTACCAATAGGAAAATTGGGTGTGAGGGTTAAGTTGATGCAGGACAGAAAGAATCCCCTCGAGTGGAGATTCAAGTCCTGCACTGAGAGGTCCTCAACTGTGCTCAGGAAAGAATTCAAGTGCACATGAGAGTTAGAGTCAAAAATAAAGTCTATTAGAGAAGGAATAATGCCCCATAGACAGGGCATTGTCTCCTCTCAGAGGCAGAATGAGAGCTGAGAAACGCTGAGAAACGCTGAGAAGGACTGAGAGGAACCTCGAGTGTGGGGGAATTCAATTTACATATCACTCTTGGTTTCTATGAATAAAGTTTAAAGACTTTGTTTACTTTTTTTCCTTTGATGGTACCAGTATGCAGCAGGCAAGGCATAGAAATGTAGTGTGAAAGGCATATTAGCAGTCCTAGCCTTTGTTCTGAAGGTGTCCTATGGTCTGTCAGAAGGGAATGGATGGTTGGGTTTATTTTGTGTAGGGTATGACTTAAAGACTGTTTCCTTCATAGTATAGGTAAATGGTTTGTTAGTAACCCCTGCGGGGATCTTTCTTTGTTCTGTAGGTATCTGGCAGCACATTGCAAGCTCTGAAAACAAGTTGATTTCACATTTAGTTCCCATGCCTCTTTCCTACATCAATATGAGAACTCTCTGTACTGTCTTCTCAATTTTTCTGTAAATCTAAAGCTGTTCTAAAAAATAAAGTGTATTTTTAAAAGGAAGGAAAGAAAAAAGAAAGCTAACTGAGCCTAACCCTCCCCTCCCCCAGGGAGCCTTCCTGGTTCATGCTTACACAGTGAAGAGGCCTTGAGGTTGCCAGCAGGCAGGACGCAGTACTCAGCCCTGCTCACGTTCCAGAACTTCTTTTGAGGAATTTCCTGTCCTTAAGAGATGCATGCTGAAGTACCCAGCAGTCAACTGTAATGGTATGCTCATGTAACTCTCAAATGGTTCAGAAAGAAGTGTATAGGGAGGGGAGAGAAAGTATACAAATATGGCAAAATGTTAACCATTGGTGAACCTGGGTGAAAGGTATGTGAATGTTCATTGCACTATTCTGGTAACTTTTTTCTGTAAGTTTTAAATTTTTTCAAAAAAAAAAAAAGTTGAGAGAAAAATTAAGAAGGGACCAGTCAGATGAATGAGTAGGGGGAACCCACCTTCTAGGTAGAGAAATGACATGAGTAAAGGGGGTGAGGCATTGGGAGAGGTGGTACGGGACCCGAGGCCTGGAAGAACAGAGAGAGGGGAGGGTGGGTAAAGGGAGAGGTGGAGGGTGGACGAGGCCTGTATCATCAGGGCCTGGCAGGCCAGAGTGAGTCACTGAGGTACAGCTGAGCCTGTGTGGGGACAGCAGCTGCCCACAAGTGGTCAGTGGGGCAGAGATGGAGCTCCTCGGGTCTGGCTTCCTCATCTAGCCCATTCCACCACCCTGCAAGCCAGCCAGTCCCTGCCAGGGCTCCAGAACCAGCTTGATCACATGAGAACCGGTCACCCCCTTCCCACAAACACACATAGAAGGGCTCTCCTGGCCCCTGTGTCCCCAAACCTATGATCACTGATGCCCAGGTCTCTCCCCAGCTCCTGACCCAGCACCATGTACCCTAAGCTTCCCTGTTGGTGTGGAAGTGGCTCCCCTGACCCACCTAACTCTGCCACCCCAGGCTTTCCTTTAGGTTGAGTCTGGTACCAAAGAACCCGCTAAGCTCTGTCCCTGCTCTGTGTTCTGGCCAGGCCAGGGAGCTCAGGCCTTGTTATCTTGGAGATTAAGGCCAGTAACATTAATAATAGTAAGCACATGAATGCTCCTAGCAGCACTATTAGAATAGCCAAAACATGGAAGCAACCCAAGTGGCAATCAGTGGATGAACGGATCAACAAAATGCGCCGTATCCATGCACTAGAATTGCTTTTCACCCATAAAAGAAATGAAGCACAGATACAGGTTACACTATGGATGAATCTTGAAAACGTTGTGCTAAATAGACAAAGCCAGACATGAAAGGCCACACATTGTATGACTCTGCTTACATGCCATGTCTAGAACAGGCAAATTCATAGAGACAGAAAGTCGATGAGTGGCTCACGTGAAAATGTTCTAAAACTGCGGTGATGGTTGCATAACTCTTTGAGTGCACTAACGACCATTGAATTGCACACTAAATGGGTGACTCACATGGCACGTGAATTACATCTCAATAAAGCTGCTTTAAACAGAATAATAATTAGCACTTCCCAAATGTCTGTCAGGTGCCAGGCAGCCCCGCCACAGCCTCTGTGCGCCCTCAGGACCCCATGATCCATAATATCCGTCCATTCTTCTCGTGAAGAAACTGAAGCTTGGAGCACTGAAGCGATTTCCCCAGGGTCGCACAGCGTGTGGAGGCAGGATTTGACTCTAAACCTGCCCGAAACCAAAGCCATAATCAGCCTCAGGTCTCCCCAAGTGTGTTTCCAAGACGTTGCCGAGCGCCAGACTCGCTGGCGCTGGGGAAACACTCAGAGCCCCGCCGGCCCTGCCCTCGGGGGCTGCTGGGGACCCTCAGGAGCGGGTCAGACCTGCCTGGGACAGTGTGGGGCTCCGGGGAAGGATGCCGGGGCGTATGAGGGTAGTGGAAATCCAGGGTTCCCCCGCTCCCGCCCCAACCATAATGCGCTAGGAGGCACAGCGAGGGCCGGAGCCCCTGGCCGTGGGGCCGCGCCCCAGCGCGCCGGTGCTGCGCGTCCTTCCAGCCCCCGACTCCTGGTCCACGGCGACCCTGGCCGGAGTCCCCCCCTCGCGTTCGCTTCTGGGAACTGCAGCCCTCGAGGGTAACCTTCCCGCTCACCGGAATTTTGAAAACCGCCCTTGCGCTGCGGCGGCGGGTGGAGGCGTGAGTTCTGACAGAAATGCGAGGGGGCAACCAAGCGTGCCCGCCTCCTGGAGGGCGGTGAAGGGATGGAGGCTCAGTGTGAACTGTGGCCCATAGGTGGGGGTTCCAGATGTTTCATCATGAGGAAAAATAAGAGCTGACCTGTGTGCATGGTAGAGGTCCACCTGTCCCAGCAAGCATGCGGCTGGGCAGGCTTGTGGTGGGGTCTCTTAGGGGCCTGCGAAGGGCTCAGCAAGTGTGGCTGAGACCCTGAGGCAGAGGCCAAGGAGGTGGCTCTCCAAGGCAGGACTGTGGAAGGTAGCCCACGTGCAATAGGGTGGCCCAGGAGCAGGAAAGTGTTCCCCGGCCAATGCACCCGGAGGAAAACCCTGGCACCCGGTCTTGGGTCTGTTGGGAGGGGTGAGATAGGAGTGTCTAGACCAAGGGCTGGGACCCAAGGGCTGAATTCCTGGGAACGATTGACAGGACTTCTCCTGGGCCCTCTACTGGGGACGTGGGAAGGACTGGCAGGTGAGGGTGTGCAGAGAGAAAGAAGGGGAGGCGAGGCAGGAGTTGTCCAGGAACTTCTGGGATAGTGGCAATTCCAGAGTGGCCGCCTCCTACTCTTCCTCCACTCCAGTATCCCCCTCAGTCACAGCCAGGTAGATCCACCTGGGCCTGGGAAGATGGTGAAACCTTGGCCTACACATTCATAATGGAATGGAGAGCCAGCCAGGCTGAAAACAAGCTGGCTATCTCCCAGACCTCGCCCTGAGCCCCTTCCACTCTCAGAACCAGCCCTCTCACCAAGCCCCTGCTTCTGATCCCACACACGCCTTCCTATTTCCTTCCCACCCTGGAAAAAGAGAGCTTAGTGAAGAGACAAGGCACAGAGAGTGGGAGGGAACTCAGTAAAAGGGAACTTTGGGGGCAGATAGACTCTCCGAGAAAGAGGTGCTCAGCCAGGGCAGAGGGCTCAGGACTCAGACCAGTCTAAACCAGGGAAAGCCCTGGGGGGCTGGTCTTAGGCAGCACCCTTGGCACAGCTTTGAGGCAGCCCCCAAGGCTCAGTTTCAGCCTCCTGGCTGAAAATGAAAGGAACATGGGCAGGGCTTTTTTATGACTCTTGGTGAAACCTGGCCCTGGGGACAGGGAAGAAGTTTCCGTAAGCTGGTAGGGAGGGAGGATGATTCATTCCTCTCTTCCAGGTTCTGTGACACCTCAGAGCCTGGGAATTACTCAAAAGCAGGCAACCAGTCCAGTCAGAAAGAAAACAGCTCCACCCTGCCATGGCCACTCTCACCTTACACCTCCCATCATCACCCACAGGGAGGAACAGACCACACCTGGAACTGTGGACACCCTCAATGAGAAACACACACCCTCTCACACAAGCACAAACCCACACAGACATACATCCATATGCTAAATGCAAACACAAGCAATCCACACCCAGCAATAAACACCCACCACCAGACACTTGCAGGCACTTGCACACAGTCCCCCAGTTCAGATCACAGAGGACAGTCCCCCAAGAAGCTCACCACAAAGAGAATTCCAGTGAACACAAAGACCTGTTCAAAGGCATGGTAAGACTCAGGTGTGGGCCCACCCACCCCATCCCACCTTAGCTGTCTCCAGAACCATCTTTGCGCTTAGTTGGTCAGTTTAAGAGGCTCCTCAGGGAAAGAGAGGGAAGAAGACCAAGCAGCAGAGGTAGAGGGGTTGCCAAATTGGAGTGGGGCTTACCGCAGTGGCTTTACTGTGAGGAAGGAGAGCACGGATTGGATTTTAACCTAGGGTCAGGCACTTTATCACCATAAGAACCTAAGGTGCTCCTGCCTTGCCTTCACTGTCTCCTGCTCCCAACATTTTACCTACTACAGACTGGGTCTAAGAATACACATAAAGCTTGATGTCCCAGCACAGATGTCTATTTAATAAAAGCTGGCAGCAAAATTGCCTCTCGAAGCAATCCCTGGAGCTAACAGCACCCGACTGCACTGGCCATTTCTGTCAGTGTCATGCAGCACCGGTATACAAGGCCAGAGCTCTCAGGATGTGGCACCTGCTGATTTGTTTGGCAGCTTTTGGTATATGTGATTCTTCCATTCTTTCCTGGCCCAGAGTAAGGCTTCCCAAGGCAGGGCCTGTGTCCCCTCAGAAAGGTCTACCCAAAGGCAAGGCCATGTCTCTCCAATTAGATCATGGCCTCTGTGCTGAACAGAGCAGGTGTACTAGATGTGATTATTTTTATTGAAAGCAACAAAAACTGACAATGTTTAACTTGTCAAAAAAAAGGTATGTGAATGTGGGGGCGGGAAGAATGCATATTAAGGTTTCTCATTGAACAAAATAAGAGTTAATTAATCACCAAATTCTGGAAAAGGCACAAACAGGTACAGCTTGGGGACCAGTATAGTGTATTTACATATATATGAAATATACATAAAGTCTAATATATATACTGGAAATAAACTAAACATCTAGATGAAAAGAACTATAAAACCTTTCAAAGAAATAGAAGAGAACATTTCTATTTCTTGGGGCTAGGAAGACATTTCTTAAACAAGATATAAAAGATATATGAAAAAGAGAAAATAATTGATAAATTTGGATACATTCAAAAATGGCTTGATAAAAACAATTAAAATGTTTAAAAGTAAACTATATGCAACCCATATAGCCAACAAATTGTTAGTAATCAGACTGTATAAAGAATTTCTATAAATCCATATGAAGAAGACAACCTAATAGAAAGATAGACAAAAGCTATGAATTGGCTCCTTAGAAGAAGAAACTGGAATGATCAATAAATATATGAAATGTGTTCAGTTTCACTAGTGATCAGAGAAATGCAAATTACAAAAATGAGTTGCCATTTCACATCCACAAAAGAACAAAAGTAAAAAGTCTGACACTACCAAGTGTTGGCAGAGACGTATAGTAACAGAAATTCTCTGACATGCTGGAAGGAGTGTCAGTTGGTGCAATAATTTTAGAAAATCCTTGGCAATACCTGGTAAGGTGGGTACTGCGTATACCCTATGGCCCAGCATTCCCACTTCTAGAGAAACTCTCGGGCATGTTTACCTGGAGCACAAGGATGTGTATCACATCTTATTTGTAATAGCAAAACAACTGAAATCAATCCAAATGTCCATCAAGAGAAGAATGAATAGGAATTATGACTTAGTCACATAATGGAATACTATGCAGCAATGAAAAAAAGAAGACTACGACACATGCAACATATTCCATCGAGTTTAAGAAGCCAGATACAGATGAATACATGCTGTGGTTCTATTTGCATAAATTTCAAAAACAAGCAAAAGCAATCAATGGAGACAGGCATTAGATAGTGGCCACTCTGGTGAGAGAAACGGTGAAGGGACACCAGGAAACCTTCAGGGGTTATGAAAATGCTCTAAATCTAGATTTGGGACACATGGAGGGTACAAATGTAAAAATTTCATCACACTGTATCTTTAAGATTGGTGCATTTTTTATTTTATTAAATTTATTGGGGCAACATTGGTTAATAAAATTATATAGGTTTCAAGTGTACAATTCAATAATGTCACATGTATACTGAGATTTGTGCATTTTAAGGACCTCGCTGAATGAATTTTATGCTTCAAAAGAAGAAACTGTATAGCAAAAGACATCATAAAAATAGTAAAGTATAAGCCATAGTCTGGCAGAAGATATTTGCAACCCATATAATCAACAAATGATTGGTATTCAGAACATATAAAGGAATTCTATAAATCAATAAGGAAAGGACAAGCATCCCAATAGAAAACTAGGCAAATGCCATCAAGAAATAACTCATAAAGTGAACATTAAAATAAATAATAAACAGATGGAAAGATGTTCACCATCATTAATAATCAGAGAAATGCAAATTAAAACAATAATGAGATGCCACTTAACACCCACAGAATGACAAAAACAATAAAAAGTCTGGTGCTACTAAGTGTTGGCAGAGACGTGTAGCAACAGGAACTCTCCAACATGTTAGAGGGGGATGTCAATCAGTAGGACAATTTTGGAGTCATTTGACAATATCTGGTAAAGTGGAAGATATGTATACCCTGTGATCCAGCTATTCCACTTCTAGAGAAACTCTCAGGCCTGTGTACCTAGAGGCATTCACAAGGACACATTTTAATAGCAAAACCACTGGAAATAATCTAAATGCTCACCAAGAGAATGGACATGAACTACGTCCTACTTGCTTAAGGGAATATTACCCAGCAGTTACAATGAAATGATCTAGAGTTTCTTGTACAAAAATGAATAAATTTGACAATATAGGGTCAATAAAAAAAGCAAATTGCAGAATGATACATATAAGACTCTCTATGTAAAAATATTTAATGCACAAGTAATTTTATATATTGTGAATAGATGTATACATTAGCAGCAAAACCATAAAAATGAACAGGAAGATGACACATCAACTTTAGGATAGTGTTACCTGCAGGAAGAGAGTGATGGGAAAGGGAAGGAGTACAAAGAATAAGACTTGCTAAATCTGAGTGGTAGAGTCACATGGGTGTTTCTTATATTATTCTTTGTGCTTTTCTGTGTGTTCAAAATATCTCATAATTTTTAAAATATGTTCAAACAGAAGGGGGATATTTTACAGTCAGGCAGCAACCAAGAGGGTGGGCTGCCATCTGGGTTTTTACAGCTGGTGCCTTCCTTCCTTCACTGCACAGTTCGTTGTTGGCAGTCCCTCAGCCGGGCCAGCGCTCTTTTCCCACACAGACGACTGCGCCTCCCAGCCATTGGTGGTCCTGACCAGGGTAGTGGTTGTCTTCTGTGAACGTTTATTGGTTCTCGGATCCACAAATAACACTGAGATCCTGGAGACATCAGCCCAATCTTGGTGTCACATTCACTAAATATGACCTAGAAGTGCATAGGCATCCCCATTCCTCCCTTGTCTTCAGAAAGATGTCAAAGATAACAAAATGTGTGGTCTACAGCAACACAGATAAGAACCTCCTCTCCTCTCCTCTAGTTTCACTTCACACCCCGCAACTGCTGCTAAGCAGATCTTCTAAAAACTGCCCCCAAAACCTCTCTTCCACCCTAAGTCTAAAGAGCTCTGTTCTTCCCCTGCCCATCTCAACACTTTATTATGTAAGCTACATAGCCTGTCCCCTAGCAAGCAATTCTTCCACCTTCTGATTAGTGAGATGGGATTGGAGGGAAATCCAGTACGAACATTGAATTCTCTTTAGCAGAACAAGGGAAGAGGAAGTCTGTGAATGTACACGTGTTCTGCCTACAGGGGAAACAGCACAAGGTATAAGAGCATCTGCAAGATGACAGTCTTACTTCCCGCACTATTTTCTCCCAGGTAGAGCTGGGGCTATCTTCAAAAGGCCATTTCACCATCCTGCAAGGCCAGATGTTCCTAAATGGTGGGGATCGTGACAAGAGCAGGACTCCAAAGACATCACCCTATCTTTCTCTTTCTGTAAGGCAGCTTCTAGATCAGAAGCAATATTGCAAGCATTGGTAAGTTCATGAATGGTGGTAGAAGCATGATACATAAGTAAAATAAATTCAAATTCCAAATAAACATCAATCGAGGTATGGACAAATTGCTGACGATCTCACAACAGAAGGAGTCTGGAGCGGTGGGGTCACAGTAGCCTGGCTGGTCATTAAGGAAGAAAGATGCCATATCAGATTCAGGATAGGTGCTATTTTGCTGACTCAAGTGGGCACTTGGGTCAGCCTTGGTGAATGAAAGCTTTGCATGGCCTCCTTTCCTGCCATAGTGGCTGCTGTGGTCATGAGTCCATCAAGGCTGGCTGGGGAAGAAGGCACCCGCAGGGCTGTTTCTCAGTCCACCAAACTATCTGAGCTCCAGCAGCAAGACTCTCCTTTGGGCTGGAGCTCAAAATCAAAGCACATAGTGCTACGGGACTGCCCTGACAGGGGAACGTGGCCTCTGTCAGCGATAAGGCAAGAGGCACTAAGCGTTGAGTAACCTCTGATAGAGCCCTATCTTAAATCAACTTCTTTTTCCTTGGACCTCAAAAGCTGCTTTGTTTAACTTTGTGCTGTTTGAATGAAGATATGATAAGGTCCTCAAGGTTTAAATAAACTTAGAAGTCAGCAGAGTCTCTTACCTTCCATTCCCTGGAAGGAAGGCTTAGTGAGGTGAGCACACAAGATTCCACAGAAGGTCTCCCTTTCCCCTCCCACTTGCGGTATCCCCAGCCCCAGCCAATCTCAACTGAGGTTCCTTTGGGTTTCTTTCTTTCTTTCTTTCTTTCTTTCTTTCTTTCTTTCTTTCTTTCCTTCTTTCTTTTTTCCTATGTTTCATATTGGTTACCAGTAGGGGAACCAGAAGCAAAACATTGAACTACCAAGGTTAAGCCAGGGGTTTCAAACTCAAGTGGTTACAGGGACCAAATGGGAACAAAAATGCATATACAGAGCCAAGTGAAAGAGAGCAGGTGGGGGACTTTCACCTCCAAAAAATGAAGTAGACATATATTTTCCTATTTTTTCTGTCAGGTACAACAAAAATCCCTGGGCTTTATAGATAAAACAAACAAGAGAATTTGAAAGGTGGAGAGAAGGCAGGCCAGCCAAGGTTCCTCTGACCCAAGGATGTGTAGCACCCTCATCATCGTCACAATCCTGCTGGCTGCCTTCAGACTCCTCATGGCATGTGGTGAATGCCCTGGGTCTTCTTTTTCCCCTCATATATCCCAGACATAAAACTGAAGAAGCAGGCAATTGAGAGACACCAGTGGGCACAGATGAAAGAAAGATCCAACAAAACCCTGCTTTTTCTAGTCAAAGAACCAGGAAAGGGGCAGTCTAGAAAGAGAAAAAGCTTTTAGACAACACCACTTTAGCCAAATACCAGAGAAAAATATGTGGTTGTACCCTACCCACACCGTAAAGGCCAGGTAGAGACCCTAGACTTCCACCCTCGAGAATCTGTAAAAAGCACCTCAACAATCCCATCAAGGTATTCCACAGCCCCTGCCCCCTGCAGTGTCAGTAGAGACCACATGGGGAGTCTAGCCCTTATACCCACCAGGTAGAAAAAAGCACCATACCCACTCCTCACTGGGTTGGTGTCAGAGAAAGCTACCCCTAACTGTTCCATCACATTTGGGCAGTTGGCACTCCCACACCTGTTCAGCAGTAAACCTAATAATATGAGGAAGGCCCTCATCCTTCTCCTACAATGTCAAAACAGACAGTTTATTATTATTATTATTATTATTATTATTATTATTATTATTGTTATTATTTATGCCTATAGCACCTGGTCTTCCTAAATGGTCTCTCATCCAAGCACTAACTAGGCTCACCCTACTTAGCTTCTGAGATCAGAAGAGATTGGGTGTGTTCAGGGTGGCATGGCCATAGACAAAACAGAGGGTTTAAATAAGATCTTGGAATATAATATAAAACATAATACAAAAATGCCCCAGATTCAACTAAAAATCATTCATCATACTAAGAACTAGGAAGATGTCAAACTGAATTTAAAAAGACAATCATAGATGCAAACATGGAGATGACACAGTTGTTAGAATTCCCTGACCAGCCATGATAAAATGATTACAGGAGTAATTATAAATGCACTTAAAATAAATGAAAAATAGAAAATTTCAGCAAAGAAATAGAAGATATACAGAGCCATATGGAAAGTTTAGAACTAAAAAGTACAATAATTGTAATTTAAAAACTCAATGGATGGGCTAAAGAATGGAAGGGAAGGGACAGATGAAAGAATCAGTGAGCTAGAAGATAGAATAATAGAAATTACCCAATTTGAACAAAAAAAGAGAAAATAAACAAGAAAAAAATGAACGGAGCCTCAGGCATCTTTCAGACCATAATACAAGATCTAACATTTGTGTCTTTTAGAGCCCCAGATGCAGAGGAGAAGGAGAGCAGAGCTAGAAAATTGCTTCCAGAAATAATGGCTGAAAACTCCCCAAACTTGGCAAGAGACATAAACCTACAGATTCAAGAAGCTAAGCAAATCTCAAACATGATAAGCCCAAAGAACTGCACACCAAGGAATATCATACTTAAACTTCAGAAAACAAAAGACTGAAGGGAGAAAAATCTTAAAAACAGCCAGAAAAAAATAACATTTTACCTGTAGGGTAAACAATTAGAAGGACAGCAAATTTCTTATCAGAAACCATAGAGATCAGAAGGTGGTGGCACAACATTTTCAAGTACTGAAAGAAGAAAACCTATAATCCCATTTTCAGTGAAGATATCCTTCAGGAATGAAGAGAACAATGAAGGCATTTGCAGAGGAAGGAAAATTAAGAGAATTTGTCACAAGCAGACCAACTCCAAAAGAATAACTAAAGGAAGTTTTTTAAACAGAAGGGAAATGATAGAAAAACGATCCATAGAACATAAGAAAAAGAAAAATGGTAAGCAAAAATATGGGTTATACACAAATAGGCAATACAATTTTGAAAAAGAAGAACAAAGTTTGAGGATTCATATTTCCTGATTTCAAAACTTACTACAAACTTACAGTAATCAAAACACAGTACTGCCGTAAAGACAGACAAATAGAACAATGGAACAAAACTGAGCCTAGAAAGAGATTCTCACATGTATGTTAAAATGATTTTCAACAAGGGAGCCAAGAACACTCAGTAGGAAAAGGAAGCCTTTTCAACAAACGGTGTTGAGAAAACTGGATATCCACATGCAAGAGAATGGAGTTGGACCCGTACCTAATGCCATATACAAAAATTAATTGAAAGCAGGGTCTCAAAGAGATATTGTACACCCATGTTCATAGCAGCATTATGCACAGTAGCTAAAATGCGGAAGCAATCCAAGTGTCCATCAGATGAATAGATAAGCAAAATGTGATATATATACATATATACAAAATATGATATATACATATAAAAATGAAGGAAATTCGGACATATGCTACAACATAGATGAAACTTGAAGACATTATGCTAAGTGAAATAAGCCAGTTACAAAAAAACAAATACTGTATGATCCCATATATGAGCCATCTAGAATAGTAACATTCATTGAAACAGAAGGAGGAGAGAGGGAGTTAGGAATTAGTGTTAATGAGTATAGAGTTTCAGATTTGCAAGATGAAAAGGGTTTTGGAGGTGGATGGTGGTGATGGTTGCACCACAATTTGAACATATTTAATACTACTGAACAAGACACTTAAAAATGGTTAAGACAGTAAATTTTATGTCATGTGCATTTTGCAACAAAAAAGTAAAACTTTTAATTAAAAAAATTACAATATAAGACAGTAGAACAATAGAATCTCATTCATTTATTCATTCAACAAGTACTTACTGAGTGCTTACTCTCTGCTAGGCACTACAGTATTCTAGTACTAAAATTATAGTTGTAGAGCAATCGGACAAGGTCCCTAGGGTATTCAAGTTTACATTCTAGGAGATCATGCTTTTGAATAGAAATAACTAGAAAAGTATCTTGGGACTTATACAACCAGGTATCAAAAATGGTATTTTTAAGTGGGTAAGATTATAATTTTTCTAATGTTCTTTTCCATTTTTATTTTCCCAGATAAATAGCCATTGTTTTTATACTTAAATAATACCCAAACTCAACCAATTAAAATATACAAATGATATATGTATACATATTAATAAACATGTATAAATATATATTATACAATAGGTTTTCCTTCTCTTGAGTTTTATAAATTATGTTTGACAGTTGAAGCAAAAATGATAATTTTAAAAAATTACTGTTTGATGTGATTCTAAATATACAGAGAGGAAATATTTAAGACAGATTATAAGTGGGAGAAGGTAAAAACATAAAGGGAGGTAAGGTTTCTATACTTCACTGGAACTGTTGAAAGATGACACCAATAGACCGTGATAAGTTATATACATATAATGTAATATCCAGAACAACTTAAACTGCTATACAAAGTTATGCACTCAAAAATAGGGTTCTCCAGAGAAACAGAACTAATAGGATACACACACACACACACACACACACACACACACACACACAGATATAAATAGATGATATAGACATAGATAAAGGCAGTTTGGTTTATTATAGGAATTGGCTCAAGTGCTTATGGAGGCAGGAAAGTCCCACAGTCTGCTATCTGCAAGTTGGAGAACCAGGAAAGCTGGTGGTATAATTTAGTTTGAATCTAAAGACCTGAGAACCAGAAGCATGAATGTCCCAGGGCAGGAAAAGATGGATGTCAGCTCAAGAAGGGAGAGGGGCAATTTTCCCTTTCATTGTCTTTTAGTTCCATTCAGGTTCCCAATAAATTGTATGATGTCCACTGGTGAGTAATCTTTTTACTCAATCTACCAATTCAAATACTTATCTCTTCCAGAAACACCCTCACAGACATTCCCAGAAATAATGTTTACTTGCTATCCAGGCTAAGTTAAGTTGATGCATAAAATTAACTGTCAATCACATCTACTAAATTTTAAACAAGAATTAATACCATTTTTATACAATCTCTTCCAGAAAATAGAAGAGGAACATTTATCAATTTATTTGGTTTAATATTACCGTAATGCTGAAACTAGACAAATACAATATAAAAATAAAAAATTTCAGACCAATATCTCTCATGCATATAAACTCAGAAATTCTTAACAAAATATTAGCAAATAGAATTCAACAATATATAAATAAGAATTGTACACCATGATGAAGTGGGTTTTATTCCAGGCAAGACTGGCTCAATATTTAAAAATCAATTAAAGTAATCCACCTCATGAACAAGCTGAAGAAGAAAAATCACATAATTATTTAAGTTGTGGCATTATACTCAACAGATGACATTATACTCAATGGTGAAATGTGCTCTAAGATCAGGAACAAAGCGAGGATGGCTGCTCTCATCACTCTTATTCAACTAGTGCTAGAATTTCTAGCCAGTGCAATAAGGAAAAAAAAAAAGGAAATCGGTGTACAGATCCAAAAGGGAGTAATAAATCTATCCCTATTTGCAGATAACATGATTGCCAATGTAGAAAATCTTGAGGCATCTACAAAATCTCCCAAAATAACTGAGATTTTCCTATTACGTATAGTTTTTATAAAGGAATCATACAATGTGTCATCCTTTGCAACTGGTCTCTCTCCCTAACCATAATATTTTGTTGGGGGGGGGGGGAGTTGCATAGACTTGGTGGTTTCTTTTTCAGAGGATGACTAAGAAATCCATTTAGTGCAATTTCCCAAAGCTCAACTTACAAAGGAAGACATTAAATAAGTAGTTGAAGATACCCTGATCGAACCCCCAGTTTCTGTGAGTAGAAATGGAATTATAAAGAGGTGGTTGCTTAGTAACCAAAATAAACAACTTTGGACCCTAAGAAACTAAAGAAGGTTTAAGATGCAGGACCTTGCTTCCCCCTTTGAGGAAGGGGGAAGCCATTTTGAAGGTATTTCAAACATTGCTGTTTTAAAAGTGTCTGAAAAGAGCTCAGTGGCAGCTGAATAATGGAAGGCAGTCTGGAGTAGTGGAAAAGATCTTGGATTAAAAGGGTCAGTATTGCTTCAGAGGCTAACTGGTCCTGTGGTCTCAGTCACCTCTCTTCTCTCTGGGCCTCAGTACTGAAATCTTCTCTCGGGAGGTGGTGTGGCAATGAGGGCTGCCCAAAACCATACTATTTGGGGGGTCCATCAATGTTATGTATATCAGAAGTTTATTCTTTTCTATGGCTAAATAATATTCCGAGTACTAACCCAGCCCGACCCTGCTTAGCTTCGGAGATCAGACGAGATCGGGCACGTTCAGGGTGGCATGGCCATGAACCAGACTGTTTTCAAAAGCAGCTGCAACATTTTATATTCCCACCAGCATCATAAGAGGATTCCAATTTCTCCATATTCTCTTGTTGATTCTTAACCTCAAGCGTGAGAAATGGTATCTCTGCATGGTTTTGCTTTACATTTCCCTAATGACAAATGGTGTTGAACACTTTTTCATGTGCTTTTTGGCTATTTGTATACCTCTTTTGCCTATTCTGAACATCTATTCAGATCCTCTCACTGTTTTCTAATTAGATTATTTGTCTTTTTATTATAGGGTTGTAAGAACCATGGTAGATATAACCTGATAGGAGCTGTTTTGCCCAGAGCCAAAGTTCTATTTGCAGAGTCCCTGAAGTTTGGCCCCTGGTCATGAAGTTGTCTATTCTCATCTCCTCACAGCCCTACCCAGCAGGCCCACCTCATTCAGGCTCGGGAGCAAGGCACTTCTTTCTGCCCACCCCCTTGACTCAAGCAAATAAAAACAAAGCCCTCTGCACAGGTGAGAAAACTGAGGCTCAAGGTGGAAAAGGACTTGCTCAAAGTCACATGAGAGTAGAGACAGGCTCAAATTCAGGTCTATCTAACTAAACCTCACACTTTCTCCACACAATTTCTCTGCACATTTTCATGACCTTCCCTGGTTGTTTTCTGGTTTACAATACACTTACATTACCTACATTCTCATCACAACCCTGTAATATGGGTCATGTAGACAAGTTTCCTCATTTTACAGTGGAAACTGAGACTAAGAGAGGTGATATGATTTTCCCCAGCCTCACAGCTAGCAAGAGAGAGAGCTGACAGCAACCTACCCAGGCACAACTAGCAGGGGGCCCACTCTCTGGCCAATAGGACCTGACCTCAGTCCCTTACTAAGCCCAGCCACACTACCTGGAGGTTCTGTCTATCTTCTAGCCAGAAGGCACTAACCAGGAAACTAGTAACCAGCAGTCCACTAAAATGGACCTGGGCTCCACAAACTTCCTTCAAGCAGCCCCCACCCAGAACCAGCTGGGCCCTATGGCCAGGCACTCCCAGCCCTGCCCAGCCTAACCCCAACAAGCCCCACCCAAGACCTTTGCCCCTGAAAGAAGTAGGACCCTGGTTTCCATGGGCCTCCGGCCTTGTTTACCTAACTCTTCTATCACCGCAGGGCTTGGACAGTTATGGAAAAGGACACAGGCTACATGCCTGTGATCTGAGACATGTGGCAAAAAAACAGTAAAACCCCTAGGTCCTGCTCTATGAGGTCTCTTATCTAGCTTGGAAGCACCCTTGGTTCCCACTAGATTACAAAGACCTCTGATTCAAGTAACAAAGTATTGTCCTATTAAAGTTATTTATGATGGGAGGAGGGCACAGACAGGCAGGGTTGCAAGAAAACAAGAAAGCGATGCCCTTCCTTTGCTCAAGTCGTGAAACCAACTTTCTCTTGAGTATTCAGCACTGTTCTAGACACTGAAGATACCACAGTAAATAAAAACCATCAAAAATCCTTGCCCATTTGGAGATATTCTGGCTGTCCCAGTGGAGATAACGTACAGGAGCAGAGAGAGAGAGAATTAAAAATAAATAAGAGAAATATAGAGCATAACAGGTGGTGTTAAATGCTAAGGAGAATGTAAAGTAGGAAAAGAGGACAGGGCAATTTTAAAGTGTGGTCAGGGAAAGCCTTGCTGAGAGCAAAAACCTGAAAGGTAGAAGGAGCAAGCCATGCGGATATCTGCAAGTGTCCCATTACACAAACACAGGGGACATGAAGTGGGAGCACTTGCATACTGGAGGAACAGCCAGGAGATCCAAGCTCTAGAGTGAGACAAAGAGAGGAGATGGGGGAGGGGAGCGCGAGACAGACCAGGCTGAACCTCCAAGGCCAACCCTGAAGGTCTGTCTCTACGAGGGCAAGGGATAGCCCCGCTGTGGGAGCAGGTAACGTCTCTGACTTTTGCCTGGGTCAAATCTCTTTCACCGCCATTTCATTAAGGTGGATCCCATCACTGTCTCAGGGCCCAAAGGGAGGGAAAACAGGGCTCGGAGAGGAAGGTACTCAGTAAGGAGGAGGGAGACTTCTGGAATGGGAAAGCAGCTCAGCTAAAGGGACACAAAGTCACTGCGAGGGACAATTGCTGAGGAAGCTGCAGCGGGCCTGGAGGAGAATTTGAGTTCAGCACCGGGTCAGGGGCATCTTCTTGATGCCTTTGCGGGCGGTCCCTGGCAGCTGAGGCCAGACCTCCCAGGCTGGCAACCCCCTGGGCCTGAATCAGGCCAGGAGCCGGCGCCGCAAGTGTTGCCTCTGAAGCCGGGGGACCCAGGAGCAGGTGCGCAGGTCCTGGGGCAGCTGCCCAGCAGGGGAAACCACCACGGCCACGCCCACCTGATCCTTCCTGTTACCCCCGATACCTGGCAGCTGGTAGTGTCCCTTCCCCCACGCCGCCCGTGCCAAAAGTGCCGGAAAGGCAGGGGTTGGGAGGCCCGTCAAACAGATTGCGACTGGCACCCCATCCCCCACCGGCCCCGGGGAATTCGTTTCAGAGCCGTGGGGGACCAGCGGCAGGGGCGGTGACTTGACCCTGGCCCCGCCCTCTCTCAGCATCCCCACCCCACCCCTGCGCTGGGCGCCACGCCCGGCGGCGGTCCTCTTCCTTCCAGGGCGCTCGCTGAAGGTGGGGAGAGGGGCCACGTCACTGTCCCCAGGCCAGGGAGAACGCGGCCCCGCCCCGCCCGCCCCTGCGGGAGCGCGGAACGCTGGGCTAAGACCAACCGGCCCCAACCCGGGGCCAGCTCAGTCCGCGCCGCCCGCCCACGCCGCCACAGGCAGGTGCCGCCGCCGCCGCGCGAGCCGTTAGCCAGCGCGGCGCGTCCGCCGTGCGGTCCCGGCCGCCCGTCCGCCCTGCGCCCCGAGCTGCCCGGCAGAGCCGGCTCCGGCGCGGCAGCCATGTCCATGGGTCTGGAGATCGCGGGCGCCTCGCTGGCCGTGCTGGGCTGGCTGGGTACCATCCTGTGCTGCTCGCTGCCCATGTGGCGCGTGACGGCCTTCATCGGCAGCAGCATCATCACGGCGCAGACCACCTGGGAGGGCCTGTGGATGAACTGTGTGGTGCAGAGCACCGGCCAGATGCAGTGCAAGGTGTACGACTCGCTGCTGGCGCTGCCGCAGGACCTGCAGGCGGCCCGCGCCCTCCTCGTCGTCGCCATCCTGCTGGCCGCCTTCGGGCTCCTCGTGGCGCTCGTGGGCGCCCAGTGCACCAACTGCGTGCAGGACGACACCGCGAAGGCCAAGATCACCATCGTGGCGGGCGTGCTCTTCCTGCTGGCCGCGCTGCTCACGCTCGTGCCGGTGTCCTGGTCGGCCAACACCATCGTCCAGGACTTCTACAACCCGCTGGTGCCCGAGGCGCAGAAGCGCGAGATCGGCGCCGCCCTGTACGTGGGCTGGGCGGCCGCGGCGCTGCAGCTGCTCGGCGGCGCGCTGCTCTGCTGCTCCTGCCCGCCGCGGGAGAAGAAGTACGCGCCCGCCAAGATCCTGTACTCCGCGCCGCGCTCGGCCGGGCCGGGCACCGCCACCGCCACCGCCACCGGCACCGCCTACGACCGCAAGGACTACGTCTGAGCGGCGCCCGCGCGCAGCCCTCGCCGCCCCGCGCGCCGACGCGCCCGCCAGCCCCGCGAGCCGCCTCGCCTCGGAGACCAGCCCAACCCGGGTGTCGGCGGCCCCCGCACCGGACTAGGAGGGGCCAGCCTGGGAACCCCTTCCCCAGCTGCCACCCCTCCGCGGGCAGGGACAGGGCCGGCGGTCCTCGGCCGGGAGCCGGCCCGCACGGACAACAGCACCTCCCCCTCTGCAACCTGGGGTAGGGCGGCCGCCTACTTGCCCTCCCCCTCGGGCCGCGGCCCCGAAGCCCGCGTTGGGCAAGGGACCTGCAGCCTTGAAAAAGGCCACTTGATATTATTCTTCAATAAAAGCCTTTGTTTTGCAGTTGCGGGCGCCTCCTTGTCCTGAGCGTCGCCAAGTCTCCACCCCACCACCCGAAAGTGTGGGCCTTGGCTGGATTATGCTAGGGATGAAGCATAAAGGGAAAGAAGTTCGGTAGCCGAGAAAGTGGAGCTAGGTGTTCTCTAGGTGCTCATTTGGGGTATTCACTGGGGATTCAGAAGATTAAGGGCCAATCTAGAGAGTCACGAGTGGGCACTTCCAGCATGTTGTGGCCAAGAAAGTAATGGAGTGTGTGTGTGTGTGTGTGTGTGTGTGTGAGAGAGAGAGAGAGAGAGAGAGAGAGAGAGAGAGAGAGAGATCAGGGACTCTCTTCTCCAGGCTGTGCCCTTTGGATTTGTGCTTGGAGCATCAGATTTCTACAGTGCAGCTGCACACCTGAATCTTCCCTGTGCCAGTGAAAGAGCACATTCAATGCTATGATTTCATATTTGGAAAAAAACAAAGAGGACTATTGTTTTTTACCAAAAGTAAAGCTGGGCGGAATCTTCTCACCTGGAGGAGGAATGAGAGAGAGGCCTCATTTTTTTCCTAGGACCCTCAAGGGAGGGAAAGAGGGAGGACTCAGAACCCTCTGGTGACACTCTAATGCTGGAGGTAAACAAGGTTTGGAAGTACTGGAGTCTTGGAGAAGGTGCAGGAGGTTCAGGCAGAGGGAAAGGGGCCTGTGCCCAGGGCCAGGAAAGAGATTCAACATTACTGGATGGATAGCTGGATAGCAAGGTGAAAGAGGAAGTGGCTACAAGGCCCACAGCCCCAGTCATGGAGAGTCTTGTGGGTGGAATCACAGACTTTGAACCTTTCTCTAGTGTTACAGGGTCATAGAAGGGAACACCTGTTCAGTTATGTTATAAAATAACCTCTCCAGCAGCCCCTTCGCAGCTGGGATTCAAGGAGGCTGATGAAGGTGCAAGACCATCTAAGAGTTTATATAATCATCTGAGTGTGAGATGGTGCAAGCCAGAAATAAGGCCGGGACAGCAGGGCTGGGAGCAGGGCCTGACGGGGGCTGTGAAGCAAGATAAGCAGGATTTGAGAACCATTTGGATATGTGGGGTATAGGAGAGGAAAGAACTAGAACACCAATTTTTCACCCAAGGCCACTGATTGGATAGTGGTGCCATTTACCAAAATAGGAGACCAGGTTGCTGGGAGAAGATGATGGGTTCAGTTTTGAGTGTACAGAGAGCTTGGTTGGCAAGCCTATGGGACCTCCGGGCAGAGATGTCCACGAAGTGGTCAGGTACGTACAGAAATCTGGAGGTCAGGAGTGGTAAACCGAAACCAGGGAAGTAGATGAGGTCAGTCTAGAAACCAAAGAGAAAAAAAGTTTCAGGAAGGCGCGCACTGGCAATGGTGTCCAAGGCTGCAGAAATGGTCAGGCAAGATGAGGCCTGAGGGGTAGCTGTGGGATTAAAAGCAGTGAAGTAGTCACTGGTGGCCTTAGCAAGAGGTGTGGGGGCAGACGCAGCAGACAGAAAACTGAGTGGGAGATGAGAAGCAAAAATAGAACATTTAGACCCTGTGTCCAAGAGCTTTGCTTAGCAACTTGACGGGGAGTGAGGGTCATGGGACAAGTATTTGGGATGGGGGAGACTGAAATTATTTCAAAGTTATTATATCTCAAACTTCTTTGCCTGCAGCAAAGCTAAAGCAAAAGGTTCCAGTGGCAACCAGAATTTTTAGTAGAATGCTCCACTTAGCTCCCCCAAAATTCTCTTCCCATTAAGGAACCCTGTATGTCACCCTGTATGTCCATCCAAAGAGAAGTAGATTACTGTGAGTAGTAAGAATACCCTAGCTTTAGGTCATTCTCTGTGAGATTTAGGAAAGAATTTGGGATTGCCATTATACTCTCTCCAACTCTTCTGGCTTGTGGGGAAGGAAACAGGGAGAGTGACTGCATATGACGGTGAGGGGAGTGATTGATGAAGATGGGTCCTAGGAAGAGCTAGAGAGGGAATGTGGGTTCAGAGAGGGATATGGGCTCAGAAAAGGCAGAAGGGCTCAGTGGGGTGGGGCCTCAGTCTGGTGAAGAGAGCACAGTGGGGGAGGTCAGTGAGGGGAGGACACCCAGTGAAAGGGAAGGGACTCAGTGAAGGGAGTCAGTGAAGGGAAGGAGGCTCAGTGAGAGGAAGGGTCAGAGAAGGAGGAGGCTTATTGGTAAGTGAGGGGGAGGGAACTGGGAGATTTTTTCTGGAACTGCCTGGGATGGGATTTGTGGGGTGGATAGAGGGCCAAGGGGGTGCATATGGATTTACTCCCATAGTTTCTGGCCAGAGAAGCCAGGGTGCCAGACTGGGCCACGCCAGAACTGAGGGGTACCAGGTAGCTTCTTTGTCCCAGAGAGCCCTGCAGGCAGGAGAAAGATTACTCTTTTACCACCGACTTCAAGAGAGCAGGCTGGACAGGCAGAGCTAGCTGCAACCTGAGGCCCAGAGCAAGCTGGCCTACACCAGCACCTCCAAGCCAGACCCAGTCCTCTGGTGAGGTGGGAAGGGCTCTGGGGCCTTGGACTGTCCCCTAGCTCTCTGGTCTCTTCCAAGCCCAGGCTCCCCTGGGGCCTCTTGTGTGTGTGGTAGGGGGGTAGTGATGTCTCCTACTCTATCCTACAATCCCCCAATAGGGGACACACACCCTTACTTGGCTTCAGGGTCTGCCCTAACAATCTCTTCTTATCCTTTCTGGAGTTTAGGGTCTAAACAGGGGTGGTAGAACTTTCAACATATAGACCATAAGCCAAGGAGGGTTCCACATGAGGGGGTCCCAGGAAATCCTCAGACAGCTGGAGAAAAGAAAGGTATTGGTGTCAAGGAAAACCCTGGACTGGGAGTCAACTGGTTTCTAGATCTGTTCCTTTTCCTGTGCAACTCTGAGCAATTCCGGCCCCTTCCAGGTCTCAGTTTCCCCATCATTTCAACAAGGGGGTTGAACCAAATGATCCTTATCACCCCCTGCAGAAGAAAATTAGTCAGAACCAAAGCCAAAGTGACCAGGAAAACAGGGCAGTTCACTCCTCCGATCCTCAGTTTCCTCATCTACAAAATGGGTATGATAATAGCACTGGGCTGTGTTGAGGATTATTTGAGTCATCCTCTGGGTTCCCATACAGCCTATTGTCACTCCATCACAGCACGTACTACACTATGTTGTTTTGTTTCTTGTCAGATTTCCCCACCAGAAGGACATATCCCAAGGTCAGGGGCACTGTGCAGAGTTTCTCTCTGTCTGCAGCACCAACTGCAGGCCAGCACCAGCTTGTGGAATGAAGACATGCCTGTGTATATGAAAAGCACCTAGCATATGGTAGGACTTTAATTAACATGAATATTGTTGATATTTTGGTGTATTCAGCCAGGCAGGAGCCTGGGAACATGAGAGAGATGGCTGGGTCGGGACAAGGTCCCAGGATTTCTTCAAAATCCACAGCTCTGAAACACCCTGCTAGGCTGTGGGACTCTGTCCCACCGCACCTCCCAATGTAGAGCCACAGCCCTCCCCTGTCTTGCCACACCTGTTCTAGCTCTTCCTTCTATGGAAACCAAAAGCCAAGCGCTTTATCAAACAAACACAGCATTTATTGTGGCTCCCTCAAGGTCTGCGGTAGGTTTGGAAGAACAGACAGTACCTTCCTTCTTCCTCCCCTTCCAGGGCTCCATGAAAGGCCATGTGGGCCAAGATACGAATGCTATGCAGAGCAGGTAGAGAGTGAGAGCTCTGCTCTGGTGCGGGCTGAGGGGCCTTGGAAAAGTCACTGGCCACCTCTCACTCTCATCTATAAGAGATGTGACACTGTCTCTGTTCTGTTTGATCCTCATAAAAACTCTTCAAGACAGGCAGTGAAGCCACCAAGACTCACAAGCTGATGAGACTGAGCTTCAGGCCCTGCCACCTCTGAATAATTACCAGCCCCTCACCTATCAACCTTGTTGGTATATTTGTGTCTGCCTCTCTTCTTCCCCACTTGCACTGCCATGATTCCAACCAGGCCACCACCATCTCTCTGCAACAGCTAGAGAGGATCTCTTGGCTTCAGGCTCCCCCTCCACAGCTCCAACCCCTCTCCGCCCCTTTCTGAAGGGGTCCCAGTGTATGTATCTGCTCTAGCTGAAGCACTGTCTGAGTAGAGGATGCTCCTCAGAGGATCCTGCGGGGGAGATGTGCGCACTCCCTGGAACAGCTACTGCAGTTAATCACTCTTGGCCCGCTTGCGCTCTCTGTTCTGCTTGACTTGCAAAACCGTGAGGTTCCTGGAACATAAGGAGGAACTGCTGTAAACAGCAGGATGGAGTTTTAGCCTAGATATATTGTTGTGCCTGCTAAAAAAACAGACTCAGTGGACATTGCTCCTGGCTCCATGTCTCTCTCCTGTGTTGGGGGTAACACAGTCAGCCAGGCACCCAGCGGACTCATCAAGTGGTACCGAGACCGGGAACCTTCGCACGTGTGGTGAGTCCCCCCCACTCCCTGCTGCCCTTCGCGGCCACAGGTAGTATCGGTTCGACCCTGTAGTTCTCAGGATGGGGAACCTACTGTCTGGAGCGTGAGAAACCTCAAGCTCGCGTCCTAGTTTCACTTTTGAAAAGTAGACGGGTTAAATACTCTCAGAAAGAATGGGAACTGCTTTTAGATGACGTGGTGGGGTTGGCCCCGTGGATTGATGCTGCATGTATGGTGGACGCAGATGTGCGGGCAAGAATACTAGCAATTGCCAGGAGAAGAGAAGTCCAAAGGGACTTTGTGCCTCCCCTACCATTTTATCCCATAGTTACAGCGATCCATGCTTGCTTCTCAGGCACCAATGAGGCCGATGAGGCTCTTCAGCAGATCATTTGTCAGGCAGCAGTAGGGGAAAAAGAAGAAATTAGGGAAGAAGAACAAAGGCCTTCACCACGGAGTGAAACACCTCCTAGGCCATACACAGAAGGGTCAAAAGAGAAGGGGAAGCCGCCCAGCGCCTACGCTGAAGCTTGTGCTATGCGGGACTATTTCTGGCCTCCAGACCCTGAGTTGGGGTCAACCAATTATAAAGGCGGGCAAGCATCACGAGGGTGGTTAAAGCCATCTGCCCTCGGGTTAGAAGAAGTACTGGAACTATTCCCAGTAAATGTAGCACTCACACCTCAGCGACCTGGCCGGTGGTATCCGACTGAGACAAAGGTACTAGAGAGGTTCAGGAAAATAGCTAAGGAGGAAGGTCTAAGCAGCCCGTACTTACAACAGTTGTTAGATGATTGGAGTGTAGATCTTAATTGCCCAGGTGACTACATGCACTTAATGAGAATGTTGCTCACCCCTGGAGCTTTCTTAACATGGAAAGCCATGTATAAAGATGAATGTGAACAGCGAGCTAACCGCAGTGCAGAGGCCGGGGTGAAACTTAACTTTGATAGTCTGGCTGGGGAAGGAGCATACACTACCACTGCAGCACAAGCTCAAGGATACCCTGGGTATTTTGACCAAATCAGGTTGTGTGCCATGAGAGGGTGATATGATGCAGGACCCCCAAGGGGCGTCCGGAAACTCCTATCAGGAAATTAGTGCAAGGACCTAATGAAGCCTTTGCAGACTTTGTAGCTAGAGTGCAAAAATCAGTTGAATTTAGAGTCACCCACGCGGCTGCAGCCGAAGCCCTCATGAAGGAGTTGATCCATGAGGGAGCCACTGGGGAATGCCGACAACTGATTAATGGGACGCATTCCAATGATCTAGAAGATTGGATCATGGTGTGTAAAGATGTGGGAACTAGTGCCCATCAAGCCGAGACATTGGCAGAGGCTTTAGCCCGACAGCCTGAACCTAAGAGGAGGAGGAACGGCTCCGCAAGGGCCAAGAGGGAAAACCTGTTTTGCTTGTGGGGGAACAGGGCACGACTGTGCTAATAGGAGACAAGTGGCAAGTCCTGGATTTGGGAAATGAAAAGGTCCAAAAAACATATTTCCAAAATGCAAGAAAGGTTATCACTGGGCCAAAGATTGTAGATCAGGGAAACAAAATCAGGGAAACAGAGAGCGGGCCAACCCTCATCCCCGTCAGTAAAAGAGGGCCATCCATCAACAAAGGTTATGTGGACAGTGCCAGTAAATTTGAATAAGCCCAAGCTAACATTGATAGTTGGTGGTCAACGGAGGACTGGTCTCATAGACATGGGCACCAATATCACTGTTATGCCTTTGGAAAAGGCAGACAGCAGATGGGAAACTGAAGCAGGCTCTAGGGTTGCAGGCATTAGAGAGACAACAACTAGTAGCTCACCCTGTGACTTGGGAAGACAAGAATGGCAATCAGGGCAGCTTCTGACCCCTACTCATGGGGTGGGGGGGGCCTCCATTCTGTGGGGAAGAGACATACTAAGTCAGATGGGTCTTACTTTAACTACAGATCCCAGTGAGCACCCCTAATCCTAGAGGCCACTGCCTTTCCCTTTCTGGACCCTCCAGAGCTGCTAAGATTAACCTGGAAAAGTGATGAGCCAGTCTGGAATGAGCAGTGGCCATTACCTGTATGGAAAATTGATATACTCAAAAAACTTGTCCAGGAACAATTGGATAAGGGGCACATAGAACCTAGCACTAGTCCCTGGAATTCACCAGTGTTTGTCATTGAGAAAAAGGCAGCAGGGAAGTGGAGGTTGTTACATGACCTCAGAGGCATCAATGCTCAAGCTCAAAAAATGGGAAGTTTGCAACCAGGACTCCCATTGCCTTCAGTCTTACCTAGAAATCAGGCTGTTATTGTACTGGATATTAAGGATTGCTTTTTCAGCATTCCACTTCACCCTGTTGACAAAGAATGGTTTGCATTCTCAGTACCTCAAGTAAACTTTAAAGCGCCCACCCAGAGGTAGCAATGGAAAAGTTCTACCCCAGGGTATGTTAAACAGTCCTACCCTGTGTCAAGCATATGTTTGGTAGGCCCTGCAGCCATTGGAAAATGTATTGGGTTTAACCATTATTCACTATATGGATATCTTACTGAGTCATGCTGAGGAAAAGGTGTTACAACAATCTTTTGAGTGGGCCGGAAAGAGCCTCTACAGTTTTGGCCTATTGTTAGCCCCAGACAAGGTGCAAAGATTTGCTCTCTATACATACTTGGGTTTCAAAGTAGCCGATAATATAACTCCGGTGAGGCCCAAACTTGAAATTCCTGCTGGACGCCTTAGTCTTACTGAATTACAAGAATTTTGTGGGAACATCAACGGGGTCAGGGGTTCCCTTAATGTTCCTACAGCAGTGTTAGAACCTTTATTCAGGTGTCTTGGAGGGAATCCGGACCCCACCAGTATCTGGGTGCTTACTCCGGAAGCCAAAAGGGCATTAGAAGAAGTGTCCAGAACCTTACCAACAGGCAGTCTGCAGCGATGGAATCCAAAGGAACCCCTGTTGGGTATGATATTTGGGGAAGCTGCTGTGCTATGGCAAGAGGGCCCATTGTTTTGGCTACACATTTCCAGATCGAAACTGCCTAATATTGCCTCCGTTGAAATTCTCCTGGCTTTGTGACTTACTTTGGTAAAGAACCAGACACCATAATTATACCTGTCAGTTTAGAACATTTACCTAACTTCTTAGCCAAGGGAGGAAACCTGGCCCTTAGTGTTGAAGGCTTTCCTGGAACAATAGACAATCATTATCCAAGTAATCAACTGCTGAATGGGTTTAGGAGGCTGCCTCTAACCTTTCAAGAAAACTGTTTTCCGAAAAGCTCTACCTTGCCAAAAGCCCTCCTGGCCTTTACAGATGCAAATAAGTTCTCTTATAGACATATAACCTATAAAATTGGCACAGTGTACAGTAAATTGTTCCTCATAACAGTTCAGTACAGCAAGCAGAATTAAGGGCCATATTAATGTGTTTACAGGATAACCCTGATCCTCTAAATATATTTTCTGATAGTGCATATGCAGTTCAGACTTGCCATGCTTTACCTTTTGCTTCGCTACAGGGTAAACCTAGACCTTTAAGAGATATCATGGAAATGCTACAGCGGGTAATACATGCACGATGTAACCCTTGGTATGTTACCCATATCAGATCTCATTCCGGCCTCCTGAGTCCGTTGAGTCAAGGAAACAAAGCTATAGACAAAGCCTTGGCCTTAGTGGTCACTCCTCTACAACAACCCAAGGAACTACATGGGACATTTCATATGTCAGCGGTGGCCCTGTGGAGGCTGTATCCAGACCTAAGTAAAGAAGCTTGCCAACATTTAATCCAGGGCTTATCTGCTGTGGGCCATTAATGCCATTAGGGCCCCTGCAACCTGCAGGAGTCAACCCTCGAGGTCTTAGGCCCAATGCAATCTAGCAATCTGATGCAACCATAATCTCTGCCTTTGGCAGACACAAGTATATGGTTACTTGTATAGACATCTTTTCTGGGTGCCTCTTTGTGCAGGCCTGTACTCAGGAAACCACTAAGGTAGTCTGTCAGATTTTAGAGGCTGCATTTTTATGGATGAGGGTGCCTCGTCCCCTCAAAACTGATAATGGCCCTTGTTTCACAGCTAAAATGTTTCAAGCCTTTTGTACCACATGGAATTTGAAACATGTCACTGGCATTCCATATAACCTCAGGGTCAGGGAATCATTGAATGGGCACACCGGACCCTTAAGGCTCAAAATCAAAAAGAAGGGAGAAATGAAGCCCCTAAGATAAAGCTAACCAGAGCCCTGTTTACATTAAATTTTTAACTTTTGATGAACATGGGTTTTCGCCGGCATATAAACACTGGTGGGGAGATGCTCTCTTCCACTCCTGTGCCTCTGGTCCAGTGGAAGAACCCGGTTATTGGACGCTGGATGGATCCCTCACCACTATTAACTCAGGGAAGAGGTTTTGCTTGACCTGCTTGCACTCTCTGTTATGCTTGACTTGCAAAACCATGAGGTTCCTGGAACATAAGGAGGAAGTGCTGTAAACAGCAAGATGGAGTTTTAGCCTAGATATACTATTGTGCCTGCTAAATAAACGGACTTGGTGGACATTGCTCCTGGTTCCATGTCTCTTGTGTTCAGGGGGGTAACACAGTCGGTCAGACCCCCAGCAGACTCATCACCTTTCCAAGCCATTCACCTCAGAATAGCCTAGTGCCTATTGGAGTGACACAGGCCTGAATCTGACTCCCCTATCTAAAATCCTTCTAGTCCCCTACTCCCAAGTGTCTCTTAGAATCCCACTTAGACTCCATGGCATGCCTTAAGAGGCCCTGCAAAATCAGAGACATGCTTGTTTCTCAGTTTCTGCTTGCATTCTCCATGTTGTCCCACTGCCACCAAAGCCCATCCCCACTAGACATCTTTCATTTCATCAAAAACTCTGCACTCTCTGGACCCTCAGCACAAGTCATTCTCTCTTCTTGGAGCAGTTTCCATACCTTCACCACACCCTCTTGGCAAACTTAGAAGTCACTTCATGTCTCAGCTGAAGGAAGCTTCCCTAATACCCAGCCTGTTCCCATAGAGTCTTGTACATCCAGGACTACACCATGGCATTCATCAGTTTGTGCCAGAATCACCTCTAAACTTGTCTTTCTCCTGCCCTTAGACCATTAGCTCTTTGGGGGAGGGGCCTTGTGTAAACTGTTCACCTTTGGATGCCCCCAGTCTAGCAGAATGTCCAGCACAGAGCTGATGCTCAGTAAAGGAGAGACAAGGCCGATGCTCATGGTGCAATTTGGAGAATAAAATGACTGTGTCTTATGTGCAATCAAGGAATATCATGTTTGTTCTAGAAGCATTCAGAGATCACAAATATCTGTAACAGTCTGAAAAACCTTTGTGGTGGAATCCCTGAACTAGGTCTTGAATATGCAGGTTTTAGATGGGCAGAGATAAGAGGAGGAGGTTTTCTAGGCAGGAGTTACGGATTGGGCAAAGGCAAGGAGGCAAACACAAAAATAATACACATGGGTGTGACCAGAAGGCCAACCTAGTTGAAGTAGAAAATTTGTACACAGAACAGTAAGAGAAAGGGATGAAAAAATTGAGTAGGGACATGGGTTACAATTCAATCCAAATTTCTCTGCCTGGTATTCCTGGCCCTTCATTGCCTCCTTCTAGACCCAACGGTGGAGCTGGAGCTGTTCCCCTAGCATAACCTGCGTTCCAGCCTCTGCACCTTTCTCTATCCTCATCCTTCTACCTTCCCTTCTATCCAGGTTGCAGTCATCACTAGGGAATTGGCAGTTCATTAGGAATCTAGATAGATTAAAGGTCTAACAAAAAAGAAAAGAAAAGAAAAGAGAAAAGAAAAGAGAAAAAACATAACTATAAAATAACTAGAAGACAATACAGAAAAATATTTCATAAGTTTGAAATGATAAAAACCTTCCTAAACAAGACACAAACCCAAGAGAGTCAAAGCAAAGATAATCAGATTTGATTGAATAAAAAATATAAAATAATGAATAATTTAAAAAGAACTTAAGTATAAGGCCATGCTACCCTAAACAAGCCCTATCCTGTCTGGTCTCAGAAGCTAAGCAGGTGGGCCTGTTAGTACTTGGATGGGAGATCACCTAGAAGGACCAGGTGCTGTAAGTGTAAATAAAAAAATAAGGGATTATAAGCTGACAAGGTCCTTGCAATATGTGAGGTCAATCGAGGGTTACCTTGCATAAAAAATAAATAAAATAAAATAAAATAAATAAAATAAAATAAAATAAAATAAAATAAAATAAAATAAATACTAATTAAAATTAAAAAATAAAATTAAAAAAAAAAAATTCCATTTATAAGAGCATTGAAATGAATAAAATACTGGGGAAGAAACCTAAACAAGGAGGTGAAAGATCTGCACACTGAAAACAACAAAACATTACTGAGAGAAATTAAAGAAAACACAAATAAATGGATTGGAAGACTTAAAATTGTTAAGATAGTCATACTACCCAAGTAATCTACAGATTCAATAAAACCCCTGTCAAAACCTAATGTAATTTTTTGTAGAAATAGAAAAATTCATCTTGAAATTCATATGGAACCTCAAAATACCTAAATAATCAAAAAGAACAACAAAATTGGAGGACCCACATTTCTGGATTTCAAAACATACTATGAAGTTATACTATTCAAAATAGTGTGGTATCAGCATAAAGACAGATAAATAGACCAAAGAAATAGAATAGAGAACCCAGAATTAAACTCTCACATATGGTCACATACAGTCAAATGATTTTCAGCAAAGATGCCAAGAACACACAATGAGGAAAGGGCAGTCATTTCAACAAACAATGTTGAGGAAACTGGATATCCACATGCAAAACAGTGAAGTTGGATTCTTGCCTAACACCATATACAAAAATTAATTCAAAATAGATCAAAGACCTAAACATAAGAGCTAAAACAATAAAACTCTTAGAAGAAAACAAAGCAAAAACTTCACGACATTGGACTTGGCAACAATTTCTTGATATGACACTAAAAGTACAAGAAACAAAAGAAAAATCAGACAAACTGGACTTCATGAAAATTTTAAATTTTGTGCATCAAAGGACACTATGAAAGAATGAAAAGGCAACCCACAAAATGGTTTTAGAATATATTTGTAAATCATATATCTGATAAAAGGTTAAAAGCAAGAATAGATGGGAAATTCCCAAAACCCAACACACACACACACACACACACACACACACACACACACTGATGCAAAAATGGGCAAAGGAGTCAAATAGATGTTTCTCTAAAGAAGATATACAAATGTCCTGAAAAGATGCTCAACATTACTAATCATGATGGAAATGAAAATCAAAACCACAATGAGATTCCACTTCATACCCATTAGAATGGCTACTGTCAAAAAAAATAAAAAATTAAAAAATTAAAAAAAAAAACAGAAAATAACAACTGTTGGCAAGGATGTGGAGAAATTGGAAACCTGGTGGACTATTGGTGGGGATATAAAATGGTACAGCCACTGTACCAAAAATCCTGACAAAGACAACACAAAAAAAGAAAATTATAAGCCAATATTTCTGATGAATATAGATGCAAAAATTCTAAACAAAATACTAGCAAATTGAATACAACAATACATTTAAAAGATAATACATCATGATAGAGTGGAGTTCAATCCAGAGACACAAGGATGGTTCAATATATGCAAATCAACCAATATGATACACCATATTAACAAAATAAAGGATATAAATCATATGATCATATCAATTGATGCAGCAAAAGCAACTGACAAGATATAGCATCTATTTATGATTAAAACATTTCAATAAAATGAGTATAGAAAGAAAATATCTTAACATAGTAAAGGCCATATATGACAAACCTTTAGTTAATATCATATTCAGTGGTGAAAAACTGAAAGGTTTTCCTCTAAGATTAGGAATAAGACAATTATGCCCACTCTCATCATTGTTATTCAACATACTAGATGTCAGTACTAGACGTCTGAGCCAGAGCAAGCAAGAAATAAGGAGCATCTACATTGGGAATAAAGAAGCAAAATTGTCACTTTTTGCAGGTGACAGGGTTCTATATACAGAAAACTGCAAAGAGTCCACCAAAAGACTGTTAGAAACAAACAAATTCAGTAAAGTTTCAGGATATAAAATCAATGTACGAAACTTCGTTTTGTTCTCATATATTTACAATAAAATATCAGAAAAAGAAATGAAAAAAACAATTCTATTTGCAATTGCAACCAAAAAAGACAAAATAACTAGGAATAAATTCAACAATGGAAGTGATGGACCTATACACTGAAAACTATAAGACATTTTTTAAAGAAATTGAAGATGACACAAAGAAATGGAAAGAAATTCGATGCTCATGGATTGGAAGATTCAAAATACTTAAAATGGTCCTATTACCTAAAGCAATATACAGATTTAATGCAATCCACATCAGAATCCCAATGGCATTTTTCAAAGAAATAGAGCAAAAATTATCAAAGTTGTATGGAAACACAAAAGATCTCAAATAGCTAAAGTAATCCTGAGGAAAAAATAACACAGTCAGAGGTATCATATCCATGACTTCAAAATATACTACAAAGCTACAGTAATTAAAATTGTAAAATTGTATGATATCAGCAACAACAACAACAAAAAAGAGGACATACAGACCAAAGAAACGAAACTGAGAGCTTAGAAATAAATATGTGATCACCAATTTTTGACAAAGGAGCCAAAAACATACAATGGAAAAAGGAAAGGCTGTTTGATAAGTGGTGTTGGGAAAATTGGAAAGTCAAAAGCAAAAGCATAAAACTAGACTTCTATTTGACACCATACATGAAAATTAACTCAGAATAGATTAAAGACTTATATATAAGTTCTGAAACAATAAAACACATAGGGAAAAAAAAAAAACATAGATACTGAACTTATAGACCTTGGTCTCAGGAAGGCTTTTATGAAGCCGATCCCAAAGGCAAGGGAAGTAAAAGGAAAATACTACTACTACTACTACTACTACTACTACTACTACTACTACTACTACTACTAAATAATAATTGATGATGATGATGATAGTAATAATAATAATAATAATAATAATAATAATAAATAGGACTTCATCAAACTAAAAAGCTTTGCACAGCAAAAAAAAAATCAACAAAACAAAAAGGCAACCAACCCAATGGTAGAAGATATTTGCAAACAATATCTCTAATAAGGGGCTAATATCCAAAATACATAAAGAACTCATACAACTCAACAACCAAAAAAACAAATAATCCAGTTAAAAAAATGAGCAGAGAACCTGAACAGACACTATACCCAAGAAAACATACAAAAGCAACAGATATATGAAAAGATGCTCAACTTCACTAGCTATAAGGGAAATGTAAAACAAAACCAAAATGAGATACCACCTCACCCCTGATAATAGAACGGCTATTATCAGTAAGACAAGAAATAACAAGAACTGGAGAGGATGTGGAGAAGAAGAAACCCTCATCCTCTTGGGAATGTAAACTGGTACAATCACTGTGGAAAACAGCATGGAGGTTCCTCAAAAAATTAAGAATAGACCTATCATATGACTGAGAAATCCCTCTTCTGGGTAGTTACCTAAAATTTTTGAAAAATGTATTTGTAAAGATATGTGTACTCTTATGTTTATTGCAGCATTGTTCATGGTAGCCAAGACATGGAAACAACCAAACTATCCTTCAATAGATGACTGGCTAAAGAAGCTGTGGTACATATATACAATGGAATACTACTCAGTCATAAGAAAAGATGAATACTGCAATTTGTGAAAGCATGGATGGATCTTGAAAGTATTATGCTAAGCAAAATAACTCAGACAGAAAAGAACAAGAACCATATGATTTCATTCATATGTGGGATATAAAACCAAAAGCAACAAATACACAAAAAACATAGAAACTCACAGACAACAGTACGGTGTTTACCAGAGGGGAAGGGAGATGGGGGGACACTGAAGAGGGAAAAGAGGGTTAAAAATATGGTGACAGAAGGAGACTAGACTTTGGATGGTGAGCACACGGTGCAATATATAGATGATGTATTATAGAATGTACACTTGAAACTTACATAATGTATTAACCAATGTCACCCAAATAAATTTAATTTTTAAAAATTGTCCTTGAGTTGATAATCGTTGAAGCTAGGTGGTAGGTACATGGCAGTTCCCATTCTATTTCCTCTCATACTAAAATTTTTCATACTAAAAAGTTAAAAAAGAAAAGGTACATTTGTTCTGACAGAAAAATATAACTCAAAAATACTTTACACTCTCGCACTATAAAACACTATCTCCTTGCTACTGTATCCTTCACATGACATACAAACATATTTAGGTATTTCTGTTGTTTAAAAAAAAGTTCCTTTGACTTCACATCTCCAAACAGATGTCACCCCATTTCTCTGCTCACCGTCTCGAGTCATCTCACCTCAATTTCACTTCTTCCCTGCCCACACACCAATCAGCCACTCTGGTCTGCTCCTGCCCCCATTACTTCATGACTTCAAGCTGCTCCTGGCAGGGTCCCAGTGGCTTCCACGTTGCCATGGCCAATGGTCACTTTTCTATCTGGAGCTTATTCACAACTTGCAGCAATTTTTGACATCATTGACTGCTCCCTCTTCTTCAGGAACATCACTTACTTACACTTTACTTATACAAAGGTGTGGCACCACCCTTACCTCGCCTTCCTCCTCCCTGTATGCCTACTCCTCTGTCTCCCTTCCTGGGTCCTTCTCTACTTAACTCCAAAGGTCCTCTCTCCTGGGCCCTCTTCCTCTAATGCAATGTTGTCCCCTTTGATTGTCTTGCCCATTTCCACAGCTTTAACATCCTCTGGCTCTTGGACCTCTCCTCCAAGCTCCCTATTCAAGAGTCCAGCTTTGTCCTTGGATACCCCAGAGATAGTGGAGGGCAGCAGTTAATACAGTGGCCCCAAGAGCCCAACCACTTGGAATTGGATCCTGGCCCTGTAGCTTCCAAGCTGTGTGATCCTAAGCAATTAATTAACATCTCTGTGACTCAATTTTCTCAGCTATAAAGGAGGGATCATAAATAATACATATACCTTTTCACAGACATTATGAGGATTAAATGAATTAATGGATATAATGGATATAAGTTAATGGGTACAAAACACTTAGAACAATGCATGTTAAGCACTCAATAAATGTTAACTGTAGTTGTTCCTCATTATCCACTGGGGATAGGTTCCAGGACCCCCTGCAGATACCAAAATCCAAGGATACTCAAGTCCATTATGTAAAATGATATAGTATTTGGTAGGGGCTACTGCAGGGTATGCCTACATATTACTTCATTCAGCAAAGTGCTCATCATGTGACAAATTTAAGTTTTGTTTTGGAAATGTATAGAATATATATATAATTTTTTTTTTAAATCCACAGTTGGTTGAATCCATGGATGTGAAACCTGTGGATACAGAGAACTGAATATATTATATCTCATGAGCATCTCAAATTTAACATGCCTCAAGTGGAACTCTATATTCTCTCTACCACTAGCCTCCTATAGAGAAAAAATTAAAAATGTTCCTCTCCAGCCTTTCCCTTCTCAGTAAATAGTGCAACTTTCTACCCATGTGGTCAGTCCAGAAACCGAGGAGTTGTTGATTTTTTCCTTTTCCTCACCACCATCTTCCTTTCTACCCACCCAATTCTTCATTGAATCTTATTAATTCTAAGTCAAAATATATCTCAAATCTCTCACTCTCTACCTCCATAGCCACCTCCCAGTCGAAAGTTACCATCACGTCCTGGAATAGCCTCCTAGCTGCTTTTCCTTTCCCTCCTCCATTTCCCCTTTAAACTGTCCCACTCCCACCTTCACCCATGTAGCCAAGCAGTCCTATAAAAATGTAAACCATATCTCTTCTTGCTCAAACCCTTTACTAACTCTCATTTCTCTCAGAATAAAGGCCAAATCTCCTACCAGGCTCCATGCATGAACCAATCCCAGTCCACCTCATACATGCCTTTCTCTTCTTGCTTTCTCTGCTCCAACTTTATCTAACAAGGAAAAGTCTTGTGCACCTCAGGGCCTTTGCACTTGCTATTCCTCTACCTAGAATACTTTTTCCTGTGATGTTCATATGAATACCCCCTTCTCATCCTTCATATTTCACTTTACCTGAGGACTTTTCTTATCACCCTACTTAATATCTCCCACACCAATTATTATCGAACACAGCATCCTGTTCCTTGAATTTATCACAATTTGTACTTACATATTTATTTTTGTTTATTTGCTTATGGCCTGTCTTCTCCACTGGAGAGTAGAAAAGCTGGGGTTTTTTGTTTCCATGTGTGTGTTCTTTGAGGATCAGGCCCATGCAATTGCCATATCCCTGGCTCTATAATTTATACTTGGCATTAGCAGGTGCTTGGTAAACAGTTGTTGAATGAATTATTGGATTGTTGATTTAAAAAGAAAGTCAATTAATGAATGTGTATGGCATTTCGCAATTATGGAAGCCAGACATTCAAAGACATTATTTCTTGCATGCTCCATTCCGCCCAGGCAATTGGAAACAAGTTGAACTCTAATCCTCCTGAGGTTGGGACCAGTTCCAGGATATTCAGCAGGGCCAAATTTGCTGGAGGAGGAGCAAGGAAGGAAGCTGGGGGAGGAGAAGTTTGCATAGCATACAGCCCTCAGGCAATAGTGATTACAGCTGAGACATCACCATCCTATCCCATTGGCCCCTTAGGTCATGTGGTTTATACACTGTCTGGGCTGGGAACTGGGGAATATTCTGCCTGCCTACTCAACCCATGGGCCATTCCTCTCTGGGAACCCTGCCAAGCAACAGGTGGCAGACCCCTCCCCTCCCATTCTTGGCCAAGACACTTATCCCTGCTGAGGTATTCCCTTCTCCTCAGGGCTTCAGCTTTTAAAACACCTAAACCAGCTTTTCTACTTTTCAGTCTGCCACATATGTACATCCCCAGGGGGCAAGGAACACAGAATCCAGAGCACAGAAAAATAGAAAAATGTAGGAAGAAACAAACTAGATTAACATAGAAATACATTGTATGTTTGAAAAGATCATTTAGAGACTGGAGGGGCCAAAACGAATATTCCCAATGAGAAGGCAGCAATGCAGGGGAGAGATGAGGCCATGGAGATGGAGAGAAGTGAATGGATATCAGAGCTATCTGGGAATTAAAAATCAACAGAACTATGTGAGGGACTGGATGGGGGTGCGGGAGGTAAGGAAGAAGAAGGCATTAAGAATGACTCCTAAGATTCTGTATTGGAAGATGGGATGGCTTCACCAGGGCACATGATGTTTCCACTTTTGGAACACCATCCTCCACTGTAACCCCTTCACCCGGTGGACTCCTACTCCTCTTTCAGATCTCCATCCAAGCATCACTTTTTCAGAGCCACCTTATCTGACCCCAGGGCTTGTCAGATTCCTTGGTTTTACACTCTCACTTTCCTTTGCATATTTAGGTGCAAAGGTGTATGACTGACTACACATCCATTAGTATAGTCGCCACCAGACTGCCAGGTCTGTGAGTTGACCCTTTTGCCCCTAGTGCCTACCACACAGTAAGTGCTCAATAAATGAAAGCTCCAAATGCAGGCAAAGGAAGCTGGAGTGTACCTTCAAGCTTATAAAGGGGAAGTGGGAATTGCTGGTTTCAAAAATACAAGGACTCCCTCCAGTACCTCCACTCAAAATGGAAGGTGTCTTCACTCCACCCACTTTAAAAATCGGGGCAATGATGAGACTGTTACTGGGGCTACAGTGACTGTGCACATGAGACTGGGTAAAAAAAAAAAAATAGTTGATAAGTATTGCTGTTAACAGGGCCTGTCAGAGATTCTGGAGCAGAGAAGTCAAATGGGTGAAAGCAAGAAATGGTCTATGGACCTGGAGGCAAGCTTGGAAGGGAGTAGGTACTAGTGGGGCCTGGAGGATGCAGAGTGGCCTCCAGCAGTGTTCTAGGCACCACAGTTTATGGGATGTCATGTTCAATCCCTGCCTCTAACAATGGTCCCAGGGCCTCCCCAGCCTGCTCTGAAGAAAATAAACATTCCACAGAACCTACTGTTGTGTGGTTCATGGATTTGTTTCGTTCATGGCTTTGTCTAGAAAGGCACGTAGTAGAGAGGTTCCAAAAGTGTCTGTGGATTGTTGAAGGAAGGACAAATGTTCTCAAAGTACTCAGTGAATCTCCAGGAGGCACAGGGGAATTACCACTCCCACGAGGGAAAGGCTGCTGTGAGGATTAAACAAAATAATGTATGTGAAAATCCTGGCATCTTAATAAATTCAGGTTCAAAATCTGTGAGGAAAGAAAGGGAGCTACTGGTGAAGGCGGTCGGAGAAAGTGGGAATGAGATGGGAGGAGGCAGGGTGGGAGTCATTTAGGGGTCCCCTGGGGACAGACCGGTGAGAAACCTCGAGGGGTCTTTCTGGACCCCCAGCTGGCCCCAGTATGACTAACACCCCTGCCACACCCGGCTGGGGGGCAGGAATTTGCCCTGATGACCTCTCCAAGCGCACTGCTGTCACCATGGCGACCAACCTCGGAACAAGCGGCCTGATTGTCCCTGCTCAGCGGGGCAGGTGAAACCCTGCCCACGTGACCGATACTGGTCCAGGTGCGGTTACAGACACCCGCCTCCTCTCAGCCTTAACCCATTCAACGCCGCTGCCACCAGGGCGCAGTGTCCCAGCCGCCGCGGGCCGCACCCCTTAGGCTGGCCGTCTCCCGCCAGAAGGGCGGGACACGGCGCCAGGAGTCACACAGCTCGGGAAGGAATTCGGGCTGGGCCACTCTGGAGCTGAGTGATTGAGAGTTGGGTTACTTCATCCCCGTCACCATTTTCACAGCAGTAGAATGAGGATGAGTACACCCTTCCGCTTCACAGGGGGATTGGGACTACTGGGGACAGGGACTCAGAAGTGTGGACTCGACCTCCTTACGGAGGTAACGAGTTCTTGTTCTGCACCCGTTTCTTTCCCCCCACATCACCCCAGCATATCAGAGACTCGGAAGGCCTCCTCTCCAGCGGTTTGACAGTCCCCAAAAGGGAGTCCCTCACCAACAGCGAGTTCCTAAGGAGCTGGGGAGGAGTGGGCAGCCCCAGTCCACTCCTCCCCAACATGACATCACGAAAGTCCTTCCCTGGTAGCAACAAGTGGAAACCTCAAACCCATGGGTTTGTTGCTTGTTGACCCTGCCGTCACCAGCCACGTGACAAGGCTGGAGCCCAGGACTCAGGAATGTCTCAAGGTTGCTTCTGCCCCTGGATCCAGAGATCTGGCTCCTGGTGCTGTTTAAGCATCCTGGGCCAGGCTTGTGTTATGGGGCTAGACAGCAGCCTGCAGAGGAAGTGGGGGGCAGTTTGAAATACTACCTCCCTGAATCACCAACATTATATGAACCCCCTTCCCTTACTTCCACCAACTCTAGAAAAATACTTTGCTTGATCAACTCTTCTCTTCAAAGACCCCTCCCCGGCCTTGGACCAGCCCCTCAGGCCTTGAGCCAGCCCTCATCCAGGGTTTGGATGTTCTCATCGCTCCCCGAAAGACTATTCTGGCAACGAATGATCACACTACCTGGTATGTGTAGAGTTCCCAATGACCTCAAAGCCCTCCTAATATTAGAACAAAATATTCTAATAAATATGCCAGTCCCAGGCTGACTCAAGATGGGGGCCCTTTTATCAGGCAAAGGCATTTATTGGGCCTTAGAGTTAGGATGCCTCCACTGGTCCTGATTTCATCAGCCCTAAAGAGCAGGTAACCGACACTAGCCCAGGTGTCATCTCCTGGAGGGAGTACAGACCAGGTCCCCAGCTGAACCTTCACCTAAGCCTCAGCTAGTGCCCTAAATCTCCCCATGATCATTCAATAAAATTACTATTGCACTTTGCATTGGATGAGCAAAACATGGCTCTGGTCCTCCAGGAGCCCCCAGCCTATGGTGGATGCAGAGAAGGTCAGTTCTATAATGCTGTATAGTAGACTCCGACAAATGCTTTGAGAACATGGGGTAAAACAGATTAGTTTAACTGGAGAAATCTGGGAAGTCTCAAGGAGGAGGTAGCAGTTATTCTGAATTCAGGCAACTGGCTATCTGAAAGGCAGACACAGCATCTCAGCAGAAGGGTGGAGGTGGGGGGTAAAGACCTAAAAGGTAATGTGTAGTGTAGTTCTCAGGGTGCCTCCTTGGGAAGTAAGAGTTTGGGGAGCATGAATGAAAACACAGGTAGGCTCAGACTGGGGGAGGCTTGAGATTTGGTGATAAAATTTTAACTCTCAACTTTAGGGATGGGGAGTCCCTGAACGTTTCTGAGAATGATGAAGAACAGCAAACCCAAACCTTTTTGGCACCAGGGATGGGTACGCCTATGAGAATTTTATGCCTGATGATCTGAGGTGCAGCTGAAGCAGTGATACTAGCTAGCACTTAGGAGCAGATGCAAATATAGATGAAGCTTCTCTTGCTTGCCTACAGCTTACCTCCTGCTGTGTGGCCAGGTTCCTAAAAGGACTACAGGTCCGCAGCTGGGGTTGGGTGTTAGGGGGAACTTCTGCTATAGAAAGAGTAGCTACTCTTGCAACTGCTGAAGGATGGATTGCAGTGGAAGCCCTCTGAGACCACCTCAGCCACCACGACCATAGACTGGGGAGAGAAAATGGTAGTGGGTCAGGGTTCCAAAGGAAGGTGATTTCTCTGCAGGATGTGTTGATTTCTAATAGTGGGAGGATTGTTCATTTCTCCACTGGTAAATTAGAGGGGTGGGAGGCGGGGAATAGAACTGAGCCATTTCAGCTTAAATGCCCCACCAGCACAAACACCTTGCCAGGTTTTGACCCTGGAATCCCACCTTGACTCGCATCATGAGTGGCAAACCAGAGGTTCTGGTTTGCCTCAGTTTCCCTATCTTTAAAGGGTGGGGTTAGTGGTGGCTGAAGATAACCTCTAGAGTCCCTTCCAGCTCTTTCTCGAGTCCATGACTCCTGGATGGGTAAGAGGTGCTCCGTCCGGCCCGTCCGGGACCCCCGGACTGGGGAGCACAGAGCACGCCTCGCTACTGCCCCCGCCCCCGCCCGCGGCACAAACTACACCGCGCACCTAAGGTCGCGCGTGAGGGCAGCGGGAAGGCCAGGTGTGGTGCAGGCCCGGGCCAGCGCGAGGAGGACCACCGTGGCTCGCCGGAGCCCTGCCCGGAGGCAGCCCAGAGCTCAAGCGCAAACCCAGGGCATCTCGCGGGGCTGGACCCGGGTTCCCAGCCGCGCAGCCTGGCCTCTGAGCGGGGCGGGATGGGCGGGGCGCGCCGGCGGGGGGCGGGGCCGGGCCCCTCCCGCGTGGCGCGAGCCTCCGGGGTGACGTGCGGGCGCAGGGGGCGGAGCTGGAGGGGGAACCGTTTTCCGAGATCACGGGAAACAGGTGCAAAGGCGGGGCCTTCTGCCCCGGGGGCCGGGGGAGGGCGGGGCGCCAGTCAGAACAGGGCGGGGCTCGGAGCGGGGGCGGGAAGCGGAGCAAAGGCGCCGGACGTGCACGGGTCAGCGCGGCTTCCGGTCATGCTCCGCTGGGCCCGCACCTGGAGGCCTCCGCACGCGGGGCTCGGCCTGCCCGGAGCTCGCCGCTCCACGGTGCCTGTCAGCAGCGGCGGTCAAGGCGGCGCTGGGCCAGGGTCGGTGACAGGCGCCCCCCGGGAGGCTGTCCTTTACTTCTCCCCCTCTGGCCCGACCCCGCGCCCCACCTCCTCCGCTTGGGCTCGCCCCCTCCCTGGCTGCTTCCACCTCCCGCACCCATTCCCCAGCGGCTCAGGATCTCCCCCCATCCTTGCTCCTCCCGCCAGGCCGGGGCGGCTTGCCTACAGGCTTCTGGACGGGGATGCAGTCCGTCCGGCCCTCGTCATTCTTCATGGGCTCTTCGGTAGCAAAACCAACTTCAGCTCCGTCGCCAAGGCCCTGGCCCAGCAGACGGGCCGCAGGGTAAGCTTCTGGGAGAGGAGGGGCCCCGCAGGGCGAGGGGCCCGGTGGTCAGGACCAGGAATGAGGACGAAGCCATGCCAGCTTCCCTTTCCTCACCGCTGGGTCCCCGCAGAGCAGGGGCAGGTCGCTCTGAGCAGAGATGAAAGGAGAGATTGACTTTCCAAGGATGGAGCCCGCAGGGCAGGCCCGGGCCCTAGGTGGGCCCCATTCATTTCATTCCCTTGGGCTTCCATCTATTCAGTCCACTTCCATCTGCATGCCCCACTCTGAGCTACTCTTGGCTGTTCAATGCCTGAGTGCCAACACCTTCTCTGCCCAAGGGGCCAGCCCCTGTTGTTCACCAGGAATGAGGGGGCTTCCCACCTATTAAAGCAGCCCATCCTCTGTGCTTCAACTGTTGGAAATTCTTGGCACGTTTCTCTGGGGTTGCCACCCAGCCAGGCCAGACTCTCAGAGATATGGTCACACTCCTAAGGCCTTCTCCTCTGTGTCATAGTGACCCAGGTTTTTCATCTGGGCTCCTATGTCTGGGAATCGGGTCCTGGCACCATCTTCCACTTCAGGTTCTCTCCTCAGGCTCTCCACCCCCTACTTGCAGACCCTCCAGGCCTTTGGCTGTCTACACCCGGAATTTGGATGCCAGTGTTGTCTCCCCTTTCCCCACTCCCCAGGTGCTGACAGTAGATGCTCGGAACCATGGTGACAGCTTTCACAGCCCAGAAATGAGTTATGAGGCCATGAGCCAGGACCTACAGGACTTCCTGCCACAGCTGGGCCTTGTACCCTGTGTCCTAATTGGCCATAGCATGGGAGGCCGGACAGCCATGCTGCTGGCACTACAGAGGGTGAGTCATCCCTATCCAGCTTCCTCCCATCCAGTATAGATTCTGAGTGCCCTGCAAGCAACCTGGGACTCAAAGGAAGGAGACTTGGATGGACAAGTTCAGCATCTGGGAACTATGCCTGCAGCCACTGTGCCTGCCCTAAGACTGGTCCCCATTCTGGTTCTCTCCACAGCCAGAGCTAGTGGAACGTCTGATTGTCGAGGACGTCAGCCCAGTGAACACCATACCTGACCCAGACGTTCTAACCTATATAGCAGCCATGAAAGCCATAGACATCCCGGACAAGGTGTCCCGCTCCCAAGCACGCAGACTGGCTGATGAACAGCTCAGTTCTGTTGTCGAGGTGATGCTCCCAAGACCCCAAGTGTAGGATGGGACCTGTCAAAATAAGAGTGGTGGCCCCAGGACTCACAGGAAGCTCCCCAAACAGGACATTACCTTGCGGCAGTTCCTGCTCACCAACCTGGTGGAGGCAGACGGGCGCGTGGTGTGGAGGCTGAACCTGGATGCCTTGGCCCAGCACATGGGGAAGATAAAGGTCTTCCCACCACAACAGGAAACCTACCCTAGGCCAACCCTCTTCCTCTGTGGTGGAAACTCTAAATTCGTACTGTAAGACAAGCTGGGTGGTAGGTGGGGCATGCCTTACTTACCCAGCCATCAGCCTGGGGAGCCTGCCTCAGGGAGGGCTTGGATGTGGTCAAGGGGATCTTGAGAGCTCAGCAAACCCATGGAGCCATGGAGGCTCACATGGTGCTCCATCTGTCCCTGCTCTGCCTTTAATTCTCTTTTTTCCTCCCTATCTCTCCAGTCCCAGCCACCACTCTGAGATTAGGCGACTCTTCCCTCAGGCCCAGATACATATCGTGCCTAACACTGGGCACTGGATCCACGCCCACCGCCCACAGGACTTCGTGGCTGCCATTCGAGACTTTCTGGTGTAAGAGTTGCTGGCCAGAGAGGGCATGTTGAAACCCCAGGCTCTGTGGCCTGCTCCACCTTTCTATACAGAAGGACTCGGGCAGGCACTGAGAGGGCATGAGGGTGTAATGATGCTCATATCTCAAGCTTTAATGAATAAAGACACTGCTCTCAAGGTCCTGGGCTGAGCTCTCTCACCGCCAACGCCCCCACCGCCCCAGGGAGAATTGGGCCCAATGGACTCTTGCTGCTCCAGGTTCCACAGGGGCTCTCAAAGTGCCCCTGGACTCTCTCTGCAGCTGACTCTCGACTTGCTGCCTCACCAGCTGCTGCATGTCCTCCTGGGGACAAGAGAGCAGGTTAAGGGGCAGGCCCTGGGCTCCTCTCCCTGTGCCTCCCAGGCCCAGATGGCATTTCCACCCTACCTCCCAGGCCTCCACCTCCTGCCTCAGTCTCAGTTTCTCCTCCAGGACCTCTAGCAGCTGGGCTTCCACAGCTCGTAATTTGGCTTTGCATGTGTCCAGCTCAGCCTCCACTGCCCGTTTCCTGCATGTAAGAGGGAGAACAGCCTGAGGCCTGGGCCCTGAAGATCCGATGCTAGGCACTGGGGGTAGGCAAGTGTGGCCGCACTACCTGCCTTGTGACTGCGTGGGTGTTTATGTGGCTTTTCTTCCAGGAATGCCTGACTCCCCCCTCCCCAATTCTAGCAGAACAGAGTCCTGAGGGTGGGCCACCACCCCCACCCCAACCTCCACAAGCTGCTGCCTCTCACTTGGCAATGGCTTCATCCCGCTCCTGGAGGACTTGGTCCAGCGAGTGCTCTGCCTGGGTGTCCCCCTGTGCTCCAGCCACTTGGGATTCTGGGCTCTATTGTAGTGTGACAGGAGGAAACAGTGATCTGGGGCTTGCCTGGATGAGGTACCCCACTCTGGGCCCTTCTGCCCTGGCCCTGGTCCGGATGCTGATATCAGGAAGGGAAGGGTCTGAGACATTCCATACCTCCCCCCCAGTGCCCCAGTCTCATGCACTCCTGAAGGTGGAGCAGGGAGACCTGTGCCATGCTGAAGGGGTGGCAGGTGTCACCGCTAGCAACGTAAGGGTAAGCAGAGGGGACAGAGTGTTTGGACCCCCCAAGGAGGAAAGCAGTTCTCATCGATACCCAGAAAGGAGGCAAGGTGGGTTCGGAAAGACACTTACCCCACAAGGGCCCCAGTCAGAAAGGGTGGCCTGGGACAGGGACTCCTGTCAGCCGGGTGGGGCAGTTGGAGGACACAGCCCTTTGCCCTCCACCTGGCAAGGCACTCCCTGTCAAGCTCCACCCCAGGCAGGTGGCAGGCCTCTGCCTCCCCTCCTAGATCCAGCTGGGCCCAGGGAGGCTCCTGTGTTCCTCACCCCAAGGGGGCGCTCTGCCCACATCAGGAGAAGAGAAATGAGGGACAGTGAGGGCTGCTGCAATGCTGATAGGTGCCTCAACTCCCCCAATCCAAAGCGTTGGCATCTTGGTACCTTGAATGGCATTATCCACACTTCCAACTATGACCTCAAATTAGCAGAAAACAGAAAGTTTATTCCTGGAAAATTTCTCCTACCGTCTCGAATGTCCGTCCTCCCTAGCTGTATTGCTCATTCCTCTGGTATTTCCACCATCCTGATCCTTGAACACGGTGGGTCTGCTGTGCTCTGGGGTAGGGGTTGAGGGCGTCTCTGTGTCCCATACTTCTTTCAATGTAATCATTGAGCATATCAGTGACATCAAATGTGTAAGAATTTTCTCCTTTGAGAGGCCTCTTCAGCCAGGTTCCATCTTGGGAATTAGGCCTGATATACATCTCAGACCCCCCGCCCCCATGAAACCCCTGGTTGCCTGTGAGTCCCATTCAGCCAGGTGCATCTCTAAAAGCTGGTCACAGCAACTTCTTTAGTTGAACCCCAGATGAAGAGGTGAAGTTGAGTTGTCCCCCCCACCCCAATATGCCCCTTGGTAGGGATTCAGTATTTCAAGAAGCTGTCCTGTGCCATAATCCAGATGGGACCCCTGCTCTCAGGAACCTCCGGGGTTAGCAGGGGTGAAGCACAGATATAATCAGAAAAGGATGTTGGGGTCCAGGGATCAGTGGGAGCACAAAGAAGTCCTTCATTCCTAGCCAGTCAAAGTTCTGCAGGAGCTTCTCTAAAATGAATCCTACAGGCTGGCAGGTGTCGGCCAGGAGAAGGACTGACAATCTTGGGAGAAATTTCTTTTAACTTTTTAAACAATTTCAAACTGCTCTTCCATGTCCAATAAAATCTCCTTTTATGGTTAAAAAAATCTAATGTGGTCTCAAGCAATGTACCCAGTTGTCACATCTCCTTAGTCTCCCTCAATCCAGAACAACTTGCAGCCTTTGCATTTCATGACCTTGACAGTTTTGAAGATTACAGGGAAGTCATTTTGTAGACCATCCTTCAATTTCTGTTTGTTCAATCCTTCCTAGTGATTGAACATATTTTGAAAGGAACTATCACAGAAATGATGGATTCTCATATCCGATATCATTTGGAACCACGACTCGTGGTATTTATATTGACCACTTGATCATGATTCATAAGACTTGGGGAAGGGATGTACTTTGAGACGTTGAAACTTTCTTTTCATCCCACTTTCACTCATAGGTTTCAGCATCCATTTATGTTTTTTGCCCAAATTAATTATTGCTGCAATGGTCAAAACATTTATTTGCTGGCATTCTATTGTAAAGAACTTTCTCTTCACTGTCATTTATGTATTTATATCAGAATGAAATGTGGTTTTCTATTTTATTCAGTGCATTATAACCCATTCCTATAATCTATTCCAATGCTCAAACTGTCCCAGTTTTGTCAATGGGTGCCCCTTGCTGACCTCTTGCTGTTTTGATAGTGCCATCATTCTTTGAACTCTGCCTTTCTTTCTGGCTCAACAAGATATTTCAGGACCATCTTGTCTTTCCCTGTGCCAGCCCTAGAACGAGCCATTTCTGGAAAAATACCTGGTTCTTTTTGTGGTGGAGAATAGTATTTAGAAACTCAGATCTGGGCGTATGTGTTCTCGTTGCAATTAGGGCAGTCTCTACTCCCAGGTCCACTCAGCAGACACACATCTGTACACATAAACACACCTTGACGTCTACGTTTACTCGTCTGTGTGATGGTTAATTTTATGTGTCCACTTGACTGGTTAAAAATTCTGTCTGGTTAAACATTAGTTCTGGATGTGTCTGTGATGGTGAGATTCGCATTTGACTTGGTGGACTGAGTAGAGCAGATGGCCCTCCTCAGTGTGGGTGGACATCATCCAGTCAATGGAGGGCCTGAATAGAACTAAAAGACAAAGGAAAGGTTGAATTCTCTCTCCCTTCCTAACTGCTTGAGCTGAGATACCGGTCTTCTCCTGCCCTTGAACTTACATCATCGGTGTTCCCGGTTCTCAGGCCGCCTTTGGACTCAGACTGGATCTACACCACTGACTCTAAGTCTGTGGTTTGCAGAGAGCAAATTGTGGGGCTTTTCGGGCTCCACAATCCATGCATCTATTCCGCGTAAGAAATCTCTTTCTATATATTCTATTGGTTCTGGTTTTCTGGAGAACTCTGACTAATATATATGTGGGAAAAAGTTTACATTTGGAGCCTAAATTCCAGTCCAGCAGCACAGAGTTCATCCTAGCTTTCTCTTTTCCATATTTTACCCCATTTCTCCAATTGTCTTTGATATATTTAATAATTTGGTCAGTCCCCTTCTATGTAGCTAATCTCCCCAAACAGCCAGGTTCCCACTGACTTAGATGCCCTCCTCACCCGTCCCCGGCTTCTGCAGGGCTACCTTCCCACCCCGCTCCATTGCCTTCCTCATGCATGGCCCAGGCTGCCACTGGACTATCAGACATTCCTAAGACCTTTACGGTCATTCATTTATTCCTCAAATATTTATCGAGCACCTACTACGTTGCAGGAGTGTTTCCAGGTGGTAGACATGAAATAGGAAGACAGACAAAATTTCCTCCCCTCACAGAGCTCAGATTCCAGTGAGGGCGGATAGACAACAAACAAATGAACAAGTATATCAGATGGTAAGAAGTGCCGTGGAGAAAAGCACAGAGAGAGAATGAGGGAAGATCTGGAGACTGCTATTATATATTGTTCTGTGCTACCCTAAGGAGATGACAAATATTAACCCATCACTCAGGTGAAAAACCACCACTCTCATGACTTGAAATAACATTTCAGCAACAGCATTGTTCATGGATCAAAAAGTGCTGTATTTCCAAGCACAAGTGAAGATGACGTGTCTGAGGAAACTGTGTCAGGGAACTCTAAGGAGAAGCTAGGGATGACACATGACATGTGACACAGAGGCAGAAATGCAAGTGAAGGGTTTGAACAAACTTTCACAAACTACAAGAGTAGAAGAGAATTGTTTCAAAATAAAGGCATTCTAAAAAGTATGTGATTTTAAATATTTTAAATATTAAAAGGAGTTGCTTCTCTCATCTGTATCTCTAAATGTTCACATTAGAATTAATGGGCCAGATTTTTAAAAAAACTTTTCATTGAAAAAAGGAATAACCTTACATTCAGGCGCATAGTGAATTCCATCACAAAGCCATTCCTCAAATGTCACACACGGAGCAGCAGGGACTCATTCCCAGCTGCCCATATCTCTCTCTCCTCAGCTCCCAAGATGGCTGATACCAGGCCTCAAAGGAGATGGTTGCAGGCTGGTATGGGCTGGGGTGGAGGACGCCAGATGGGAGAAGGAGAGCTGCCAGCTCTGCAAGGAGCTGGGCTTTGTGTTCAAACAGCTGGGATGTACCGGCTGGGTGGCTTACAAACTGAGTCACCCAGCCCTTATGAACTTGTGGTGTTTTCCTCTCTGAACCTCTTCATCCTCACTTGTGACATGGACTAGTGGAGGGCCTACCTGATAGGGTCACAGCACAAGTTAGATGAGGCACCACACACAATGGCCAGCACTTTATACAATAATGGGTCAGGGCCAGAGTTCCCAGGAAAGGAGAAGAGGGAGTAAGCCTGCCTAAAAGCAACAGAAAAGCAACGACAGGAAAGCCAACAACCCTCCCACGTACACACAAACACACAAAAACACATACACCCCAGCCATGGAGACTGGGGTCAGCTGTCTCTTCCTGCTCTGCACCCACCATGATTCTGCCCCGAGGACAATCCTGTTCTCAATCCTACACAAGCTGCCACCAGATCCCGAAAGCCCTGTGCTTCCTATCATCGTGTTGTCACTGTCAAGGTGTTTCTCTCACCAGCCTGAGGGGTTCTGGAGGACAGGTGGTGATCTCATCCCAAATACACAGATGTCTCAGCGGCAACAGCAACCAAGAGGCAACGCTGGTCTTGCCCAGCAGGTGGCAGCAGTTGGCAACATCAGGGATTCAGTGGGCAAGAGGCTGACCAGCCTCTCCCAGCCTGTGGGATGAAAACCCAAATGCCCGGCCTCTCTCCCAGTGTTCCTTCATAGGAACACTGCTTATTCTAGGGTGCTGGTGTTTACTACTTCACAAACACACTTGCTGTGCCGGGCCTGGGGAATCAGTGAGAACATGCCTGGTTCCTTCCCTTCAGATGTCCCCATCAAATGAGGGGACAGACACCCAACAGCCACACAGGAAAAGTGCTATAATAGCACCAAATACTATTCTCCACCTAGCCATCAGCCTTTACACCCAAATTCATATGCCCTACCTCTGTGAAATGGTCCCTGATCTCCAGGAGTAGTTGGCTGCTCTGGGGTCCCATGGCATCTTGTACAACAGTATCTAGTTTAACCTATGCCATGTTTCTGGCTCCTCCATCTCTGCCCATCCCTCACCTGGGAGGAAAAATTACACTTCCTCCTTCAGTCTTAGTTTTTTCTTCCATTGACAGTCAGACACACACACACACACACACACACACACACACACACACACACACACTCAACTGGAGCCCACAACTTCCAACTCTACCCAAAACCAGACTATTCCTGCCTCCTCAGTCTCTAGCTGGTGTTCCACACCAATTCCTTGTTGACCACCTACATGTCTCCTGGATGTCGGGGCTACATGTCTCAGTCTGAATTCCTCACCTGCCCACATCTGCTCCTCCTCCAGTTCTGCTCTCATCTGTACATGATCAGTCACCAGAGCCTGTTGTTTCTAGTTCATAACATCTGTCATTGTTTTCATGTTTTACAACAAACATTCTTTTCATAATTGAAATAAAGTATAGCAATATTAAATAAACCTCTTGAATGCCTTTGACCCTTTTCTTCAGCCTGATGGGTCCTGCTTCTGTTCAGTCATGGTCTCTGGTCTCTCTTGGACACCACAGCAATGTTCCAGAGGGGGCCTCTTCCTTTGCTTTAAGAAACTACTATGCTGGCCACACACAGCCTGGACCTCTCCTGTGAATTCCAGACTTATATGGGCAATGGCCTACTTGCCCTCCCCATTGGTATGTATAACAGGCAACTCAAATTTAATAGGACCAACCCCAAGTCCTGATTTACCCCCACCTTCAACCTGTTCCTCCTCCAGTTCTTCCCCTACCTTTGCAAATAGCAACACCATCTTTCTAGGTGTTCTGGTCAAAACCCTTAACTCCAGTCATCCTTGAAATCTCTCTTTTCTTAGTTGGCTCTACCTTTAAAATCTATCAAGAATATGACTACTTCTTACCACCATACCACCACTGTCGCCACCTTTGTCACAGGCACCTCCATTATGGCAACTACTTCTTAAATGATGTCCCTGCTTCCTCTGTGTCCCCTTCAGTCTATTCTCTACCCAGCAGTCAGAGCAATCCTGTTAAAGCCCAAGAGGGATCATGTCCCACCTCTGTTCAAAATCCTCTGTGGCTCCCACCCCATTCAGAGACAAAAAGCTAAAGGACACCATCATTTACAAGACCCCTTCCTCAACTTCTCTGACTTCATCTCTGAGCTTTTCCTCACCCACTATGCCCCAAGCACCCTTGCCTTCTTGCTGTTTCTCCAACATGCTGCCTGCTTATAGACATAGCACTTGATATTCCCTCTGCCCAGAATGCTCTTGCCACAGGGACATACATGGTTCACCTCTTCACCTCTTTCAGGTATTTACTCAGCTGTCACCTTCTCAGCCCTCCTCAACCATCTAATTTAAAATTGGAATCCTACCTCCATCGCAGCACCCCCTACTGTTTATTTCTTACTTTATCTTCTCCATAGCATATTATCACCATTACGTTATTTATTTGTTTACCACCTCTTTCCTCTACTAGAATGTGGACTCCATGAGGGCATTAACTTGTCTGGTTTTCTGTCGTATCTCCAACATCAACAGCAATTGGCATATAGTAAATGCTAATTAATACTCTTTTGATTAAAGGACTAAAAGTTTGATCCTTGATTGCCTACTCCTTGTCTGCACGATAAAGTTTAACATTCAAAGTCTCCTTCATTCATCTCCCACCCACCTCACACCTGAGCACTTACAGCATGCTCCCAAGAGTCTCCAAATGCTGCCTCACCCAACACTAGTGTCTTTGAGCAAACTCCTTCTATTCAAAAATCCTGCACCATCCCTTGCTGCAACCCTACTCCTCCAACACCCAGCTTGAACATCCCTGCCTCTGGGAAGCCACCCTGGATCCCTCACATATTGAAATCATGTCTGTCTCTCCCATTACACAAGGAGCACCTTACAGCAGTGGCCCCAGAATATGGTGTTTAAGGGAATGTTTGATGAATGAATAAGTGATTGCATAAGGGTAAGACCTATATTAGAAAGGCAGAGTTTAAGGCGAAGGGCACATGTTCATTCTTTATTCATTTTCCATGCTACCATTTAATATGCATTTCAATAAGGGATGCTTGGTCTAACACCAAAGTTGTCTGAGGGCAAGAGCTGTGTCTCCCTTTCCTGCCATCTCCCCACACAAGAAAGTACTCTGGATGAGGAGTTAGGCGGCATCTTCCCTGCCACTTGTTCCCTGTAACCCTGAGCAAGTCCCTTTAGAAGGTGAGTCCTGGTTTTGCATTTGTCAAATGATGCATTGCTAGTGCTTGTCCTCTGAGACACTCAAGGCAGAGGTGTGGACAACGGGAAGGGGTGTGGCTGTCTCTCATGCCAGGCCACATCTGAGCTAGCCTTGGATCAGATTTTCTAAGGAAGAAGTGATGACGAAATCAGTGTCTCCAGCCTGTCTGCCAGCCAGCTCACCTGTGCCCAGTCTGGGAGAAGTGCCAGGCCTAGACACACTGGGCAGCAGGAGGCTGGCCCAGCTCCAGAACACCTTGGCAGCCCTGAGAAAGGGAAGGGGGAGTGCTTGGCTTGAAGCCAAGAGAGTCTGGGCCAGGGCACAGAAGGGAGAGCTAGGGGTGGTATGTATGTGCCTCTGCTGTCTCAACAAGATGCTTGCAGGAATCAGAAAAGGAGCATCTGCTACTGCCTAACCCCTAACCACCACCCCTCTGCAGTACTGCTAAGATCTTCCCATTTGTGCCAGAGAGAGCTGGGCCCCAGCTTCTAGATAGGAAAGAGGATCTCAAGCTTGGGGCTGGGGCTCAAAGTTGGGGAATCGGGGAAGGGGTAAGGAGAGAAGGCTATACTTTAGATCTCCCTTCCCCAAAGACAGGAGGGTTCCTGTATCCTGCTGGGAGTGGAAACTAAAGGAAAAAGTGTGGTCACCCTGGATCAGACCCGTGAACTGAGAAATCCTGAGGAAAGGGGGCGGAGCCTGAGTCTGGGCGAGATGCTGGAGTCAAGTAGGAAGGGCAGGAGCTCAGAGGCTGGAACTCTGGAGGTTTGGGAGGCGGCTGCTGGAGGTTAGAAGCAATGAAATCAAGGTGGAGAGGGGGTCCAACCTTCAGGAAATTCCCAGGGATCTGGGGCGCTCAGGGAGTGGAGATCCAGGGTCCACAATGAAGGATACCGAGCGACTGCGTCAAGGAGGGGTTGAGGCCGGTGAGAGAGCGGGGAGGGGCTCTGGAGCCGTACCCCAGGCCGAGGTCACGCGCCCAGAACGCAGGGAGCTAGGTCGCAGGGCCAGGACCCCACAGAGGACCTAGCGGTGGGTCCGGCGAAGGGGGAGTCCAGCGAGACCAGGCGGGGCCGGGGCGGGGCGGGGCCGGGGTCCCGAGGGCGGGGCGGGGCCGGGGCGGGGCCGGGGTCTCGGGGGCCGGGGCGGGGCGGGGCCGGGGTCCCGAGGGCGGGGCCGGGGTCACGGGGGGCGGGGCGGGGGCGGGGCCGGGGTCCCGGGGGCGGGGCGGGGCTGGGGTCCCGCGGGCGGGGCGGGGCGGGGCCGGGGGCCGGGGCGGGGCCGGGGCCCCGGGGGCGGGGCGGGGCCGGGGTCCCGGGGGCCGGGGCGGGGCCGGGGTCCCGGGGGCGGGGCGGGGCGGGGCCGGGGTCCCGGGGGCCGGGGCGGGGCCGGGCCGGCGCTGCGCAGCCGCGGGGCGGCCGCCGCGCATGCGGGGCTCGCGAGGCTGCAGCCGGCGCCGCGGCCACTCCCGGGAGCATGAAGGACCGGACCCAGGAGCTCCGCACGGTGAGTCCGGCCGCCGCGCGCCGGCCACCCCCCGCCCGGCCGCGGCGGCCACCCAGGCCGCAGCCCCGCCGCGCCCGGCCGGGGCGGGCGGGCGTGGGGCGGGGCCCGAGCCCCCGACCTCCCCCGGGTCCCGCCCCTCGGAGCCGGCGGGGTCGCGGGCCGCGCCCGGAGGCAGGGCCCGGGTACACTTTGCGTCGCTCCCTGGTTTGGGGGCGGGAGGGGGTCCGTCGGGGGTCGGTGGCAGGCGGAAGCCTCTCGTCTCCCGCCCGCGCAGCGGGGCCGGCCTCGGCCCCCACCCCGCGCCCCTTCGCCGACCCTCCCACCCGCTCCGGAACAGGCGGCCGCGGCGGGAAGGGCCGGCGGCGATGCCCTGTCCCGACCCCGCGGCGGGGAGCGCTGCGGCGACTGGGCGTCGGGGTGGCCGGGCTCCTCGGGTGGGCGCCGCCCCCAGCGCCTCCCATCATCACCTGTAGCTCCCGTCACCTGTGGCTCCCCACCCTGTCACGATTGGGAGCCGCTGCCCGCCCGGGTGCAGGAGGGGTCAGACCCGCCCCCGGTCCATCCTCCTGGCTTCGGGGAAGCCTGGGGCGGCCTTTCCAGACCCTTCCAGCGTCCTCTGGTCCCGTTCGGACCAGAACCTGACTTTCCGCCTGTGTCTCCAAGGCCCCCGGGGTGTGGCTCCTGGGGCGGGGTTTGGAGGGAGCTGGAGGATGCGCTCAGGTTCGGAATCACAGTCCCCTCTCTCCCAGCCCTGGCTGAGACCCCTGCTGCCTGCTCCTCGTCCACAGCCCCGCCCACTGCCCTGGCCTCTGCCCTTAGGGATGGCAGGTCTGGAGCCTGTGGTCGGTCAGTGAAGGAAATGGAGCCTACCTGTGGGGAGGGGGCCCATCAGGGTCTAGACCAGGTTGAGTTTCTTCTGATCCCCTGGCTGACGGCCCTGTTGGCAGGCCCTGTCTGCTGATCTCTGGGGAATCCCAGTGGCTCCCCAGATCCGTACCCTGCTGTCTAGCTTCGAGCTAGAAACCTGGGACCCCTCACATGGACAATTTCAAGTATCCTCTGAGTTTTTGATCCTCACTGCCCAGAGCCTCCCTATATTTGTGCCTGGGTCTCCCCCATTATACCAGTCTTATTCCCCAGGCAGCCTGGGCTTCGGACCTGTGTCCTCCTGCCTCCATTTCTGCCTTGCTCTGGCTGCCAGCCCCTACCTTACCATCGGACCTGTCTTTTTTCTGGCCGAGTGCTCAGACCCCAGAGTAAACCTCAAGAGGTTTTAAAGGAAGAAGATGGTCCCGCATATCGCATGTAGTGTCTAAATACTTCCCTGCCAGTACTTGTGGTTGCCCTCAAGTTTCCTGTGCTCTGTTGAGTCATAAAGAGTGTTATCTTTGCAGTGAATGGTGATGTGGTGCATTTGCTGATGTTTGGGTATCTCCTGGGTCAGATGAGAGTATATGTAGGAACCAATGGTCAGGGAGAACAGAGTCCTCTACATCTGACAGGCCCTCTGGGTCATCCTCCTTTATCCCCTCTGCTGAAGGGGAAACTGAGGCACAAAAGAGCAAGTAGCTTGCCTGGTAGATCCAGAGGGATGGTAGAAAGGGGCTCTCCCTAGTCCAAAGAGAGGCAGACTTAGGCCTGGCTGGGACTAGGGAACCTCTAGGAAAACTTGGGTTATAGGAAACTTGAACCCAGGTCTGTTGCTCTGGTGTGTATCTCTGTGACTGTCCCCTCCACCCCACCTTCTCCCCATATACTAACCAATTTGGGCCCTAGATGGTAAGGCCTGGTATCTCTGAATCAACTGAGGCTTCCTCTCTAGATGCCACCCCTCAGGCATTCAGAGCCCATTAAAGCCGCTGTCCTCATTTTGGGTGGTCCTGCTGATTAGGTGTTTCTAGCAGCCTTGGGGGTAGGATGGAGTGGTGGCAAGAACCCACACTAGGGGGGTTGGAACAGTTAGCCAGTCCCATAAGTTTCCCTCTGGGCCTCAAATTCCCATCTATAAAGTAGAAATAGGAAAATCTAGAACCCAGATTCTCAGGGCAAGAAGGATGGTTATAGGACTCCTGATTCTGACTCCATATTAGGGAGAGACCTTGGACCCCCAATGATCAGAAGTTTCAGACCAGAAACCCAGGAACCAAGAGTCCAATACTGGCTGGGGTGGACAGAGGTGGTACTTGAGACAGCATCTTGCATCACCCCCACCCCTCCCTCTTTCCCCCTCCTCCTCCTCCCTCCTCCTTCCTCACCCAACGCCACCACATTTGGAAGGAATACAGGGAAGGGAGCTTATTTATAAAAGTCACACTTGAGGAAGGAGCTGGCACGTTTGCTTAGCACTCTGCAGACCAGGCCCAGGCCTCCAGCCTTCTCTAGTCTCCTCCTAACCAGACAGTGAAGGGATCATTGGAGCCCTCATGGGGCCCCCACCTTATAGGCAGCCATCAAAGATCAGAAGGGCGGCTAAAGTCCTAAGAGGGGCAAACACTAGCCCAGAATCACACAAACAGAAGACTTTGGGAGCACAGTATCCCAGGCAGCCCTGCCTGGCATGCAATTGCCTATTTCCCCGATTCATAGGGAAACCAGGCCTCCCTGGTTTTCTTTATTTTCCTTTTTTTTTTTCTTTTTCTGAGAAATTCTTGGAGCTGACCCAATCCTTCCTGGGCCCAGAACAGTGTTTATATACATTCTAGGCTGTGAGGGACACATGGGACCTGCTGCAGAAACCAGAGGACAGAGAAAGGAGTGATAGTCGTGGTGGGCAGATCCTGGAGAAGGCCTTCCTGGAAGAAGAGGACCTGGGATGGCCCAAGAGGAGTTTGATTTGAAGGGAAGGAGAGAGGTAGTCCAAAAGGAGGGACCAGGGTGAGCAAAATCAGAGGAGTGGGAATGCCCAATCAAGAGAGAATGGTGAGTGGTCCTAATACCTGGTCTAGAGCAGAGCCCAGTCCACTGGAGCAGCCAGGGCAGTTCCCCCCTTTGCCCACCAGTTCCCTTTTTTTCCTCACTGCTGGGAAGAGACTGGGGGTCTTGGGGCAACACCAAGCAGGTTTGTGCCTTCTCTCTATGTTCATTTCAACTGTACAATGGAGCCTGCAGGATCTGCCTTGCAGAGTAAAAGAAATGAGGGTGTAAGAATAGGCTCAGGGTGGCATCTGCCTCCCTCTCTCTTTCCAGTTACCTCTTCCCAGAAGGAACAATGGATTTGGGCACATTTTCATGTGTGGTGCAACTGGAATAGTCTTCAAGGACTACCTAGTTAAACCGCCTAGCTTACAAGTTGGAAAACAAGTCCAGAAAGTGCTAAGCGTTCTTCCAATGTCACATAACATCTAGGGGCAGAGCTCAGCCCTTTTTCACTACCTGAAGTTGCCACCCTGAGCTGCTCTGGAGCTCTAAGAGGCACACCCTGCTCAGAGCAGGAATCTGTTGGAGGCGAGAGTACACAGGATGGCGAGAAGGTGAAGAGATCATACTGGAGAGCCCTCTTTCCTGGAGACCCAGCTTGGCCTCTCTCACATCCTGACTCAGCTCTGGGCCTCTCTAGTGATATTGACTTTGATTAGTCATTAAAAAGAATAAGGGAAAAAAATAGCCCACAAGGGGTGCAGACAACAGCAACTCCTGCTTAGCAGGAATGAATCAACCCTGCTGGCTGGCCTCTCAGCCTCTTGGAGGAATCAAACTCTTATTTCCAAGAAGTTATCCTGGAAGCCTAGAGCCTCTGCTAGGATGACCACCAGGGCTGCCTGGCTTCCACTAGAGGAAGCTCAGGGCTTTGTGCTAGTGGTTCTAGCTGGTTCTAACAGGATCTTCTGTTACTGAAGGTTGCTGTTGTAGGGGCAGCACCCTTTCCCACACCTCCTGGCTTTTATTCATGGTGGCTCAGGCCAGAGGTGGTGAAGCTGGAGCTGAGACAGCCAGCCGGTCAGAGAGGAGTGACACCAGACCATCAGGTCGCAATCCTAGGAGGTTATTAACTTAGCCTCACCACCTCCACCTCCATAAATCCTGGTTTGATTTCTCTGGGGTAGGACCCTGGAAGCTGTTTTCTTCATATCCTCCCAAGTGATGCTGGTGTTAGACCAGGCTTGAGAACCGCTAAAGGATGAACAGAAAACACCAGGACAAACCAGATGTTGGTTGGATGTGAGAGGGAGAGGGAGATGCCTTCTGGCTTCTGACTTGAGGGGCCCTTGGGGATGGGGGTGTCTGAGTAGGGGAGTTCTGAGGAGGGGTTTCAGGAGAAAAAGGTGGAGCCTAGTTTTGGCCAGGTGGCATGGTGTCTGGGTAGGTTGATCCAGAAGACATTTGAACCTTCAAGCTTATAATTGTCCCATGGCTGCCACCTCCATTTGGAAGCCTCCCAAGTCCCCAACTCCAGTCCCTCCATCCCTCTTTCCAGAGATGTGACTGCCACTAAGAGAACGTTGGTGGATTCCCAAGGGGCCCTAATCATTCAGCACATATCGGGGTACCTACTTTGTGCATGTGCACAATATCCAACCTGGCCAGCCCAGCACATTAGAAAGCCACTAGTTCCAAGTTCCTTTTAGGTCAGGAGTGTGTCTGGGTTGGAGGCAGGGAAGGTAGGGAGGCTGGCATCCTACATTCGTGACATTTATTCAGTGTCCAATGAGAACTGATTAGGGGCCTGAGTTAATCTGGAGGACATCTCTAGGAAGGTGCCACAGGACTCTGGCCTAGCTGTGGATGAGGTTGCAGGAGACAGTAGAGTCATGAACCATCAGCTTTTAACAAACTAGAACAAGGATTAGAAATGAAATTAAAAAGTTGCTTCACTTGACCCAGAATCTAACCAAGAAGACAGTGGTAAAGGGCTTGGGGTTTTCCTTGGCAGAAAGTGCTATAGAATCCCTTATGTGATCTCTGGCTGCATTAATAGAGGCAGAATATGTGGAAAGGAGGAGATGGGTCAGCTCTTTGGCACTACTCAGACCACAGTCAGCAGCAGATTTAGTTTGTATCCTGTACTACAGGGGAAGACAGGCCAGATTGAACAAGTCTGGGCAGGCGCTACAATTTAAGGGACCCAGGAAGGATCTGAAGGGGATGGAATGCTCAACTTAAGAAGAAAAATCCAGGGAGGATGTGGATGCTAACTTCAGAGCTCTGGCAAAGCCAGCCCAGGGGAGAGAGCATCGATAGGTTCTTTATGGCCTGTGGCCAAACTACAGGAAAGGGAATGATTTTCCAACAATGGGGGCTGCCTGAGATGGCAGAGCTGCCTTGTTAGCTCACCATTACAAGAAGCATGCAAGCTGAGGCTGGAAGCTGTGGCTAAGGTGACTTTTCAGGCACCTTAGGGCCTGAGAATCTGTGGCTGTGGCTCCAGTAGGGATGTGAATAGGGTGTGAGAAGAAGCCTTCTTCCAGAAGCCTTGCCCGGAGGAGCTGGGGAAGGCTTCCAGAAGGAGGTGGCATCTAAGGATGAAGGGAATATCAATGTTATGGGATCAGGATCCCGGGCAAAAGGAACTACATGGGGAAAACAGAGAGGACAGTGGATGGATCCTAGGGGCAGGGATCCCGTTAAAGGTGGGGTGTGCCAGGATCAGATTTCAGGCTGGGGCAGAGAGGTAAAGAGGAGGGTGGGGTGAAAAGTCCTAAGGTGGAAGAAGTAGACAAACTGGGTAAGAAAGGGTTCCCTTGGAGCATCCCCTCAAAGTTTTGCATGGAGGCACAATAGTGTGACCAAAGCTGTGAGGTTAGGCCCTTAACCCTCTAATTGGCTTTGAGGCCATTCTAAGTGCCCCAGTCTGGGTGCCCCAGTCAGACCCTGGCCCGAGGTGTCCCATTCTTTAGCTCTACCTTCATAGATGGAGAGCCAGGAGGAGGCCATGGGCATCTCTCATGTCAACCTTTTGTTGGTAGAACTACCCGACTCCAGCCTTCAGTCCTCTGAGGTAGCTGTGGAGGTAGGTCAGAGCTGGCTGGACACCTAGATATGACCTTGTTTTACAGATGGGCAAGCTGAGGCTCAAAGAGGGTCACCAACCCAGATCCCAAGGGTCTCTTGCAATGACTTTTGTCTCGTGATTCAGGTGCCCTTGTTTTTGGCCCTAGCTGATCACTGTTCTTTCTGGGAAGGGAGCTGGAAAATTCGCCTCCTCCCTCTTCGAGCCCACTCCTGTTTCTGAGCATCAGAAGGACAGAAAGGGCCGGGCGCTGAATGGCAAGAGCTCCTGGGGCCACTTGCCAACCTGTCAGGCTGCCAAGGAAGGGAACTGGGCTCCTCCAGGCTGCACTCTGCCTCAGTTTCCCTAGGGAGTGCTCCTTAGTTCCTAGGCATGGTCTAAAAGTGTGGAAATGTCTCTAGATTCCCTGTGTCTGTAGGTGGGCTTGGTGGGGGAAGGGGGACCACCTGGTAGCAGCCACAGGCACTTGTGGGAACCAGCATTTATTTTAGCTGCTGGGGGAGGAGGTGTGATCTCTTGATGAGAGGGACCCCTCAGAACCATCTCCATAAAGTTTCTAGCCAAGCCTCAGTTTGGTAGGGTGGTGGGTCCCCTTAGAGCCCTAGGGGCTCAGCCCTTTAAAGAACATGCTATGCTTCCCCACCCTTCCTCGGCCCTCCCTGCAGCAAGGTATTCACTGTCCCCATTTTGTAGAGGAGCAAACACATTCACAGATAAGTCCCTCAGCCAGTCAGTGTCTGTGTTGGTCCCTCAGCTTCCCCATCACCTCAACCTCCACCTGCCTCCATTCTGGTCCTTGATGTGAGAGACCGTGGAGATGAGAGCCAGAGCCCAGCCAGCTAGTGCCTTCTCCCAATAGGGCATTGAGAAATGAAGAAGTGTGACTGAACCTAAGAACTCCAGTCTAAGGAGTGATGGTCCTGCCCTGGCTTTAACTCTGGAGAGGGATGCTGACCTTGCCAGCAAAGTGGGCTGACTGGCCGAGTCAAGGTGTGGTGGACAGTAATGAACATGGCCAGCATGCAGGGAAGGCAGAGGTATAATTATCTCCACTCCATGATGCAGGTGGCTTTTGTGTGGCCTACACCTGTGGCTGAGGCCTACGCAGGCCCCGAGCCAAGTGGCAACATGACTGGCCTCTTGTGCCTACTGGGCCCAGCTCTGGGCCAGAAAAGAAAGGGAGTCAATGTCCTATGTCAAGAATGACCAGAAGAGAGAGGTTCCTGAGAGGGCAGAGTGGGCAAAGCCGGCACCTGGCAGAACCATACACAGGCAGTCTCTCTCAGTTTGTCTGGGATGCTGTGGGGATGTCCTCATGTTTGAGCTGCCCAGCATTTTGGGAGGGAGGTGTTGGTGATGTTCAGGCCCAGGACAGCCCAGGCTTCCCCTTTCAGGGCCCTTCTAAGAAAGGGAGCGTGGGAACTCCTGGCCTGGAGAAGACATGATCCTGGCCTCCAGATGGCCTGTCTCAGGCAAGGTCTGTGAATTGGGGTCATTGGCCAGGGGACCAAGCCCTGAGGTTTTCTTGCCCAGCCAGTGGCCGGGCTTCCCAGGTGGCACCCTAGAGTGGAGGAGGTACAGGGAGGCCCATGGTCTTTTGGGGGAAGGGGCAGGCAGCTGGGCGGGGAAGAGTCCCTGGATGGAGATGGAGACTAAGCCCCATCACCAACATAAAAGGCAAGGCCTCTCTTCTTATGCTGGCTCACCAGGGATCTTCCAGGTCTCACTGTGGCTGGGAGCTGAGGGCACAGCCAGGCTCTCTGTTCCTGCCATAAAGACAGAGGGAATGGTCAGGATCCTGCAGCTGCAGCCTGCAAGCCTGCTATACATGTGGATGCTAGGCAATTTGGGGTCCCAGGTCCTGTGGGACCCAGTGGTCCTACCACAGGTCCGCTCATGTGTGCATACCTCTGCAGGCCAAGGACAGCGATGATGATGATGATGTCACTGTTACTGTGGACCGAGACCGCTTCATGGATGAGTTCTTTGAACAGGTGGGAGCCAGCACACTTCACTTCTCCCCATACACTGGCAGGCCTTCGGTGACCATGTCTCACTTCTGAGCCAGGCCCAGGGTTTTTACACACCTATGCCCGGCTCAGCAGCCCTTGGGCACCAATTAACCTATTTTGAGGTTGGACAGACTGCAGATCAGAGGGGAACAAAGTGTGGGATTGGATTGGCCCACTCCTCACCACCGCAGTCTAGAATGAACTTGGAGCAGCCACCTCCACCATTACCACTTGGCCCAGCCTAGCCCAAAGCCTGACCTCTTGTGCCACTCTGAGCAAGCCATGGGCTCAGGAAGCCCTGTCCCTGAATTTTCTCCTGACCACCCTACGTTGGTCCACAGGTGGAGGAAATCCGCGGCTTCATTGACAAGATCTCGGAGAACGTGGAGGAGGTGAAGCGGAAGCACAGTGCCATCCTGGCTTCCCCCAACCCTGATGAGAGTGAGTATGTAGGTGTGAGGGGCACGTTTCACGGCCTCCGAGAAGGTGCTGCTGCCTGAGAGTGGCATCTTTCGTTGCTGTTGGCTGAGGGGCACTTGGGCCTGGCCAGGCTGGAGAAGGCTCCATGGGAACCTTAGGAAACACAGCTGCAGCAGCCCAGGAGGGTGGGGTTCAATGCCCAGAATCACCCTCTGGACCCACGTCTTTTGAAAGCATGTTGGGAGGGGTAGCCCTCCTCAGGCCTGGGTGGGGTCAGCCTGCCCTCCCACCCCTGGTAAGCTGGCTTTTTTCTAAGGCCACTGAGCTGACTAGAGCCCTAGGGTTCTGGGAGGGAAGCAAAGAGGGAGGCAGCTGCCTCTGATGAATAGCAGGTCTCTCAGCCCAGCTCCTCCCTTTCCTCGGCTCCTTGGGGAGCAGATGGCAGCTCTGAGGCATCAGTGATGTGGGAGGGCAAGCCGTCCAAGCAGGCAGAGCTTCTGGAAAGAGCTGGCAGCCCTGACACCTGGCCACTGGTACCCCGGAGCCGGACATTCTCAGGGCTCCATCTGCACAAGGAGCCTGTGTGTGTCTACATTCCACTCTGTCCCCAGACAGGTCCCCCTGACCTAGCTGTCACAATTCCTGTTGAGGCCCAAGGTCCCCTCCCCTGGAGGGAGCTTACCCTCAGCCCCAGGGAGGCAGTGACAGGGCCCAGAGCTCGTAGCCTGCCACCCACAGCACCTAGGACTTCCTTTCAGTATCATCTCTAGCACTACCTCCCTGTCTATGGACCTTCACTCCCAGGCACATAGGCATCCTCAAGCATCCAGGAAAAAATCTCTTCACACCCCCAAAATGTGTTTGAACCCAAGGCCAATGCCACACCAACTGCTCAGTGCCAGGCTCTTATAAGGCAAAATGAGTCAGCTGGGAGCCAGGGCAACTGTCCGAGGAAGGGGTAGAAAGAAAGGGACCACCCCAAGCAGGGCATACATCCAGTGCAGTTGTCATGCTTCACCCCTCTTCGCAGAGGCTTGTCTGGAATGGCAACATGTGACATGGTTTGTCTGTGTGCCCATCTATATCTGGGTCAGTGTGTCCTCAGTGGGTCTCTCCTGGTGAGAAGGAAGCTGATTGTGGGGCAGGAACTATAAAGAGCCTCTTACCTGCTGGAAGGTGGGGTGGCATGGGGCAGCAGAGCTGCCTAGCTTCTCCCCTCAGCTCCTTTGTGCCACCTTCAGCACTTCTCCCCATGTCATATGGTCAGTAGTGACCAGTTCAGAATTGCCACATGTGAGCAGAGCAGTCAGGAGCTCACTGGTGTGGGCTGAGTAAAGGTAAGGCTTCTAGGGCAGAGATGAGCAGAGTTAAGGAGGAGTCACAGGGAAAGATGGCAGTAAGTGGGGGGCTTTCCTGGGCTGAGGCTTGCTCTGCCTCCTTTGGGGGCTGCCATCCGGCTGGGCTATTTTGGGCCTGAACTAAAAAGGGTGAGACATCAGAGCAGCTGGTAACCAAGTTTTCCTTCGTTCCTACGAACGAGACATTCCCCTCCACCCCTCGAAGCCCTCCACTCCACCTCACTTGGGAGTGGCCCCACCTGATCATCTACTGTAAACACCCCTCCCCAGTCCCATACAGAAGAAGCCCCAGCACTTGAGGCTAGCAGAGGGTAGATGAGAAAAGTTGCAGCCAGGAGTTCAGTTGTGTTTTCTCCAGAGGGTGGAGTCCTGGGAGCTGCCCTGAGGCTGGGGCCCATTGCTCCACCAAGCACCCCAGAGGGAAGCAGCCACATTGTTCCACTTTGCCAGGTAACCCCACAGAGGGAGCACCCCCAAAGCCTCTGCAAGCTTCAGGGAGATAGTTCTAGTTGGAACAAGGTCCAGCTCTACGCTCTCATAGACCCAGCTGCCTGCTACCTCCAGGGCCACCTGTACTCCAGGGGGCCCACCTCTTGAAGTTCTTCTCTATCACCTCTCACCCAGGCCAGGTGCCTCCTGCCCTCATCCACCCACTGGGCATTCAGTAGTTGGCTTCCACTGAGCTCAGCACCTGAGGAGGAGGGCTTTGTGAGTAGATAAAGGTCTGTCCCACCCAGGGTGCTTGATATGGGGACTGGCTTCTGTCTCCATGGCCCCTGGCCCTGTCAGCCTACTGGCTGGATGCCTACCACTAGGTAACACTAGGTGAGCCTGTACCCGCCACCTTCGACTGAGACAAGTATCAAGTAAATGCTCCCCAGTGCCAACTCCAGCATCACCAGCTGCTCTACAATTATTTCTGTCTTAAATTTAGACCCATCTGTTATCTGCAGGGGGTGGGGAAGCCAGTGAAAGAAAAAGGGAGGCTCCTTGGAAGGCAATACAAGAGGGTGTGAGGCTGCAGCTGAGATGGCCCTGGCCCAAGATTGTAGGGGCAGGCAGAGCCTTAGCCAGGGAAGAAGGGAGACCCACGACGCAGGGTCTTCCCAGAGCACTCCATCAATGGGCTCCATGGCCCCATGTGCAGGAGACTGAGCCTGAATGTCAGCATTGGGGAATCCAGGGTATCAACCCCTATCCTTCTGCTTCCCCAGAGACGAAAGAGGAACTGGAGGAGCTCATGTCTGACATAAAGAAGACAGCAAACAAAGTGCGCTCCAAGTTGAAGAGTGAGTCTGGGCTCTAGTCTTGTCTAGAGTGGGAAGCACCAGAGACCTGCTTTCTCCATGTAGCTCACGGGGTTTCACCAACTCTGAGGGGGTACAGTGGATCTTGCTTTCCTTTATGAGACTGCCATCATATGCCATTCACTCAGCAGCTACTTGGCAGGCTGATTTGTGCCAGGCTTTGGGCTGGGCCTTGGGACATATGCCTGAGGCTTCATCTAGGGAGTGCCCTACTCTGGGCAGTGTCCTCCACTTTACCTAAAGAGGGTTCGAGGAGTGGCCAGAACTGCTTGGTCCCAGACAGAAACCCACATGTGCTTGTGAGCATAGACATACATACCCAGACTGCACAGACCTAGGAGCCACTTGCCCCACATGTTGCGGCCCCTGGCCCTCACCACTCTGGGCATGGCCCCTTGTTGAGTATACAGCCTTCCTGAGCAGGAGAGAGACCGGGTAGGCTTGAGCCACCAGGCCTAGCATATAGCAGATGCTCACATACACGCAGTTTGGTGTGTGTGTGCCTGAGGCCTCACAAGTAGATATGCGTATGTGCACACACCTATACATGCATCATGCTTGGAAGAGCCCTTGGTGGCCCCTCTTCCATCAGTTCCTGGCTTTCCCTCTTGCTGTTTCTAGTGTGACCTCACAGGCCACACAATTCCCCTAGTGGGAGGGTCCTGAACCAGATCCTGGGTATGTGGTTTGGGGGTCAGTGGTGAATGGAGGCAGATTATGGCTTAGCAGCCATCTATTCCCCCAGGCATCGAGCAAAGCATTGAACAGGAAGAAGGCCTGAATCGCTCGTCTGCCGACCTCAGGATCCGGAAGACGCAGGTATGGACTGGGACTCTGGGACAGGCAGCTGGTGTCTGAGGCTCTGGAACCCTGTGGGGCTGGGCCTGACACCTGCATCCCTATCTCGGATCCTCAGCATTCTACGCTGTCCCGGAAGTTTGTGGAGGTCATGTCTGAGTACAACGCGACGCAGTCTGACTATCGAGAGCGCTGCAAGGGCCGCATCCAGAGGCAGCTGGAGATCAGTAAGCTGAGAGGGTGGAGCTGGGGTTGAGTGTCAGGGCCAGGCCCCTGCTGAACTCCCTGGGGAGGGCTGTGCTCAGTGTGACCCCTGCTTGCAGCCGGCAGGACCACAACCAGTGAGGAGCTGGAGGACATGCTGGAGAGTGGCAACCCGGCCATCTTTGCCTCTGGAGTGAGTGTGACACCACCCCTCTCACAGGGTGCCCTCATACCATGACCCTGGTGTATGAGCTGAGTGCTTGATCTGAACAGTTTTGGACACAGCTACCTAGTGAGGCAGGTTTTAGAGAAGGCCAGATCCCAAAGAGTAGTAGAGACCAGGTTGAGGTCATATAAATGTTAGTGGCAAAGGTCTCCTGGTTTCTCCTAGTTGGGTCCACTTCCATGCTACACCTACCCATTTCCACAGGCTAGGGCCATCCTTCCACCATCCTCAGGACCTTTTTCCCCTCCTGGAGGACACAGTGCCCTTGGCAGTCCCTACTTTCAAGTGAAGCTCTGAGCTTTGCTGTGCACGGGACTTCCTGAAGTAGATGGCACACAGGTGGGGAGGCGCTTTGAGGACATGGGTTCCAGGAGGAGAGAGGGGACAAGCAGCTACATTCAGTGCAGGAAGAACAGGAGGAGAAGGGATGAGAGAAAGGTGTGCTTCAAGGCATGGGTCCACTGGGCAATCTCTTGGGTTCTGTACAATGCTGGTAATAAGTATTACTTAGCAGTTACCAAGCACAGGTAGGCAGTGTTAGAGGTAGGAAATGGAGTCTCGGAGGAGTTAGGTAATAGCTAGTAAGAGCTGAACAGAAAGTAGAGGGAGATCTGTGGCTAAGGAGGAACATTCTGCTCAGGCCACTGCACGTGCCAGCTGTGTTCGCATATGGCCTCTTGCTGTCCTGGTCCCACCCCCGTCCTCTCAAGGTGCCTGGGTCCCAGCCCACTGCTCCCATCTCCTAGATCATCATGGACTCCAGTATCTCGAAGCAGGCCCTGAGCGAGATTGAGACGCGGCACAGTGAGATCATCAAGCTAGAGAACAGCATCCGTGAGCTGCACGACATGTTCATGGACATGGCCATGCTTGTGGAGAGCCAGGTGAGTGCCCGAGGCCCCACTGCTCCCCACTACCAGCCCGCAGCAACACCCAGGGCTGCATTAACCCCAACCATTTCTGCCCGACATGCCGCCCTGCCTGGGAGGGACCGAGTCTTCAGGTAATTAACCACCTGTTAAAACTGCCTCCAGGGACTCATCCACCTTGAAGGACCCTCTCTGCATGGCTCAGCCGCCAGGCTCTAGGCAATGCATGGCTTTGCTTGGCCCTCCTGGACTCAGGCCCTGCATGGCCCAACCCACCTCATCCTGTCTCATCCACAGCTGTCTTGTCATGTGGGCACTGTGGGTGGTCATTTCCTAGGAGCTGGAAGTATAACAGTGACCAGGACAGCTAAAGGCCTGCTTCCTGGAGCTAATAATGTCTGTTGGGTGAAAGGGCAACATAAGTAAAGACAACTGGAATATTCTCCAGTTGTGCAAGGTGCTCAGGAGCTATTAGAAGGTGGCATTGTGATAGAGTAGCAGTTCTCAAACTTGAAAGTGCCCTAGAATCACCTGAAGGGCTTATTTTTTTATAAGTTTTCCTGTTCAGATCCCCATTCCCAGAGATTAGTAGGTTGGCGTGGGAGCCCATGAATTAGCATTTCTAACATGCTCAAGGGTGAAGCTGATGCTACTAGTCAAAGGGCCGTACTTGGAGTCCTGCTCATTGATAGTCACTGAGGATGCCACTTTGGACGGAATATTTAGGGAAGGCCTGAGGGAGTGGTGTTTGAGCTCTGGAGACTTCCCAGGGGAAAAGTGAAGAGTTGGCCCAGGCAGAGGGACCAATAACATCATGGTCCTTATTTGAAGGGGAGAAAGGAGGGGCAGTTGGAGATAAGGTAGACAGGTACCTTGGCAGGTATTAGGCACCTGGAGTCTTTTCTAGATTGGAGGGTCTGAAGTATGAGAGTGGCATGACCCAAGTTGGGAAGCAAAGAGGCCATGAAGAGGCCACTGTTGCTATCGGGTGAAAGACTATGGTGACATGGACACCCATGGGAGCAGTGAACTTAGAGCTGTCAGTTGTCAGCATGCCACTGCTGGGAGTCATGGGCAGTGTCATAGTCAGAGTGGCCTCTGCGGGCTGCATGGGACCAGATTGCAGGACCCGAGTGCTGTGGAGCTGGGCAGGGAGGGTCTTAAAGGCTGAAGACAGAAGAGAGCTAGACGGAACCATCATGCCTGAGGAGGATGGAATGAGGGGCTCACCATGGTCCACCTATGAGCTATGGCTAGACTCCAGCCCACCCACTCCTGCCCCTGCCTTTATCTTCCCAGCACTGTCTTCTGTCTGGCACCAATGGCCAGGTTCCCAGCTGAGCATTCTCTGCATGGTCCCCACACCCTTGGCTGAGATTGCATGGCCAGTTCCCTCCCAGGATGGCTGCTCCATGGGGAGAGGCAGGAGCTCCCCAGAATGCCTGGCATAGATGAGAAACTGTACCCCATCCTCCTCACACCCCCTTTGTTCTCTCTAATCTCAGGATGCTTTCCCGAAGTCCTTCCCAAAGCCTGTCCTGACCCTAAAGGGGGCCATCTGGAACTTGGGCACCCCTGGCTCTGCAGGGGGAAATGATTGACAGGATTGAGTACAATGTGGAGCACTCAGTGGACTATGTGGAGAGGGCCGTGTCTGACACCAAGAAGGCAGTCAAGTACCAGAGCAAGGCGCGCCGGGTAAGAATCCCCAACTCTACCCAAACTTACCCCCACCCCACCCACCTAACAGTGGTTACAGATCTCCCCCACTCTGCCTCTATCCCACCTCTCTGCTGAGCACAGCCTCACCCAAGTCTCCCAGGCCTTCAGTGCCTCCTTATAACCCCCCGCCCCCCCGACCCAAAACCAGTTTCAGGCCATCACCTTCCCTTCCCATTCGGCCCCACCCCCCATCGCCAGCCCTCAGCTTTCCTTACAGCCCACTCTCCAACAGCCCAAGCCCCTCAAAGCTCTGCCCAGAGGCCCAGTCTCCCTCCCAGCTCCAGCCACTCCCACACTGAGGCCTTTCTTTCCTGCTTCTCTGGTGCAGAAGAAGATCATGATCATCATTTGCTGTGTGATCCTGGGCATTGTCATTGCCTCCATCTTTGGAGGCATCTTTGGATAGAAATCACCTTACCTGCCACTCCACTCTTGATGGTCCACCCTGAGGAGGCCCCCTTGGCTGCTGCCATCCTCTGGCTTGGAGCCCCCACCTTCTCACTCCATACTGCTCCCTTCATTGCCATGGGGCCCTCCACACCTACCCTGCCCTGAGCCATTGTGTGCATGATCTTTGTAACAGTGTGCGTCTGTACAGAAGAGACGGGAGCTAGGCTGGGAAAAAGCCAGCAGGGTGAGGATGGGTAAGCAAGGGACAAACTCAGGCCCTGGCCACCTCACCCTTCCCAAGCAGGGCTGCCCAGGGTAGCCAAGCTTCCCTTACCCTGCTTTCAGTAATTCCACTCCCGACCTGTGGTCTATCCTCTCTGGGAATCAAGGCTCTTTGAACTCTTAAATTTTGCCTCCTACTGACCCACCCATCTGCCCTGCCCTCTCCAGCTGTCCCCCTAAGGGGTAGGGACCAGCTGGCCACATGGTGCTGCTTTTCAGGTTAGGGAAGGATAGCCCTGAGAGACAGCCCAGCTCTTAGCCTCTAACAGCTGATCACTGCCAGGGAGGCTCAGGGTACCGTGGCTAGGTGGCTCCTGGCCGTGTCAAGACCAGGTTCCCTCCCCTACCTAGGGGCAGGGTCCAGCAGGTCTTCAGCTGCCTCAACCTCCTTTCCCACATTCCTAGAGCCCCAGGAGCAATCCCTTTGGGCTGTGCCTGACTCTAGATTAACGTACTGGAATAGGCTAACTGGTACCTGGTCTTCAGCCACCCTTGGAGTTAGGGAGGAAGAGCAGGCCCCAGTCAGGTCAAGCCTGCAGCCTGGGCCAGCCATTCTCCTCAGCAGGCCTTAGTCGGGTCCTCAAGCCATTGTGTTGCATGTTTGGGACAGTGGTCCCTACTCTCTTGTGCTCCAGCAAGTCAGATGCCACTTCAGGCCTGCAATCACATCCCGCCCTTGCTGTTTCACATTGATGTGCCACTTGAGTGTCAGGTGTCTTGGATGCAGTATTCAGCAGCCAGTCAGGGAGGGAGGACCTCCCTCACCACCATCTTGGGGCTTCTCAAGTCAGAAACGTACCACCATTTCAAGACCCCTCTTCCTTGTTGACAGGGAAGGAGTGTGCATGCAAGTGCATGCCATAGGGGATGGGGCCATGTCCAAGCCCACCTTCCCTCAGCTTTGCTCCTGCCCAGTGACTGTGACCACTGTCCGTGTTGCCTTTAACAGTGACTTCCTTCCCCTCCTTGACCTTCACCAAAGGTCTTGGTATAACCAGCTGCCCATTTTGTGAAATTTTTATGTAGATTAAACATTTGTATCTGTAACTATGCCTATTCTAAGTTTCTTACAACGTCATGGCCTTAAAACTTGAGGGTGAATATGTTTAGCACCAAGGAAGGAGCTCAGAGACAAAAGATAGCACCAAGGAAGGAGCTCAGAGACAAAAGATTCTTATCTTTAGCATTCAACTTCCAGACCCGCCTGGCCCTTCCACCACAGCCTGAATGTCTCAACTCCTGATCAAATCTTGATGTCTGTTGTATATGGTGGGTTTAGATCTGATTTCCTAAGTTGCAAGTACCCAGTGGGCCCCCTATCTTATCAATCTGCTAGACCAGGGGTCCCCAACCTTTTTGGCACCAGGGACTGGTGCTCCTATGAGAATCTAATGCCTGATGATCTGAGGTGGAGCTGAGGTGATGATGCTAGAGCTGGGGAGTGGCTGCATTTATATATGAAACTGCTTGCTGGCCCGCCCCTCACCTCCTGCTGTGCAGCCCAGTTCCTAACAGGCCACACGGCCCCAGGGGTTGAGAACCCCTGAGAACCCCTGTGCTAGACAGTTCCCCACACCACACCAGTGTTGGCAGGGTCTGCCTTCTGACCACTAGTGATCAGACAGGAGACAGGTGAAGACAAATAAGTGCTGGGTTATTCGGCACTGCCAATGCAGCTCACAGATAAAAGCACAGACCACTGGGTTGGACAATGCCTTCAGACCAGAGGGAAACGAGACACTAGGCAGAGGCCTCAGGCCCACAGGTACCACAAATACATTTCATCCTGCCCATCCTTCCCAACTTTGCCTAGTGTTTTAAGAAACTAAATTAAAGCAATCTACCTAGGTTCCTTATAGGTTAAAGAAGTACTTTCATACATTTACATTTTTTACATCTAATTCATATCTGTGCAATCAAGTAGTAACCCGCACCAACACAGGAACTTAGAAATGTGTTTAGGATCAGAGCTGGAAAATACCAGAGTTCCACAAAAAGTGGTTTATTGCTTTTAGAACAAAATAAGATGCTCTCAGAACTTTAATGAAAACACTTAGAACTTTTTAAAACTTTTCTAAAACAATTTTGTCAGCCAATGAAGTAGGCACTTTAATATAGAAAACTTTCCACAGGCAACTGCCTTGGCTGAATAGCACAGTTCACAATGTGTAGACTCCAAGCTGTCCCATTGGATGCAGCTAACTGCTTAGAAGCGGGGCTTGCGATTGCGTCCAGTGTACCGAGTGTCAGGTCTGACTTCCCTGTGGTGAGGAAATAAAAAGAAGGGTCACAAAAAAAAACAAAGAATTCCTGGGACCCCTTCAGATGCAGGTGAGCTGTTAGTGGCTACAGGCAGGACCCCCACCCAACAGCCTGTCACCAATCCAAAGTACTCACTTGCCCTGACGTCTGCAGCGATCCTTCTTCTCCAGCACCCACTCACGGCTCTTCTTCACCACTCCCCGCCTTGCAATCTTGTATGGGACCCTGAGCAGGAGACATAAAAGTGAGATGGATGGGAAGGCCTGGCTGGCACCCAAGTCAATCCAAACAAGGAAAAACGATGAGCTTTCCTCTGATGCCCTTCTACAACCTAAGTCCCACTGCTGCATACCTTCATCCTGATAACCACTGGGGTTAAAGAAGTTTAATAGGAAGGCAGGAAGCGTGAGCCCCATTCACTCGCAGGCATCTTTGCGGTAGTGACCACTTACTTATTGGATCTGCATACATCCTGCCTATAGGGCTAACAGAAAGGAAACAAGGCTACTTTTGGGGTAACTTAGGCCAGGGTTGGCTCTTAAAAACCTAGCAGTATCCATGGGAAGCCAGAGGCCCCAGGCCCACTGCTGGCACTTAAGCCCCTAGTCTGGTTTTAGGGTCAGCATACCCATCAAATAGGGGCTCCCAGCAACTACAAATGTCTGAGATAGGAAAACAGGACTGCCCATCTCACGGCGGCCCTGACAATGATCCTCAAAGCTGATCTTGGCCTCTAGCCCCGGCTGAGGAGAAGAGACTCCCCCCACAGCCCCATGGGAGAGAGGCACTGAGAATGGGAAGACTGGGGTCCCAAACCACATCCCCACCTGGCAGTTAAGATCAAACTGTTTCCAGTATAATACCATACAGGGCTGCTTTCCATTTGAGTGACCATTTCTTGAGTACCTGCATGCACAGCCAATAGATGTTCTACAATGGCTATGAACCAGCCTTGCCCTTGAATAGCACATGGCTGGGCTGTAGCAGACCATGTCCAATAGACAAACTTAGTGGAAAGAGGCCCAGGAGCTGCTAAGAGTGATGGGAAAGGAAAAGCACAGGATGTGGAAAACAAGAGTGCCACGATATAAGCTGGTATCTCTACAGGCAGATGATGGAAGCAGCATTCCAGAGAATAAGCAATATATGAAAATGAGACATTGAAAAGAATAAAGGAAATGGTTAGGGAACAGACGAGTCCTGTGTGATTGAGTCACAGGTATGAGAAAGGGAAGCATCCAAGTGAGAGTCTGAGGGTCTGTGGAAGATTAATTCATCTCCTGCAATTTTCCTCCCTGCTGAGCACCAGTAGAAGCTAGACTGCAAGACAAACCCTTTCTGCTACTATTTCTAATGTTCTAACAAAAGTCAGAATCATTAAAAAAAAAAATTCTCAGAATCTCACTTGGCTGGGCCAGTTAATGGAGGTGTAAACACCAGTGAAGAGTGTGCCCTCCCTTCAGTAAACAGTGGGTAATTGGTGACATTTTATACCAAAGGAATGACACAACATGATCTAGACTTTAAGGTACTGAGGGGCAGTGGTTCATGAAGGAAACTTAAGAGGGTCCACAACTAGGGGGCAGAAGTCTGAAGTGCCAAGTGTTAAGCAGGAATCAGCTACAAACTAGGAGCTAGGTATGCATGACTAATCCCCATGAGCATAAAAATGACAAGCTGTAGAGTATAGTTAACGGGAAGGGTATGAGTCACAGAAGGAACAATGGAAAAGAGTCATCAGGAGAAATAAAAGGGAGCAAGTGGCCCAGAAGAGACCACTGCCAGGAAAAGTGGTGGACAGCAATGGCAAATGCCAGAGTTAGACTGAACCTTTCCAGAGACTGGTTTAGGAGAGGCCGGGTGGCAAGGATTAAAAAATGCACAGGTGAAACAAAATTAATGCAGAAAGAAACATAGATTAGAGATAAACTAAAGAAAGGGTAAAAAAAAACTTTTCGATTCAACTATTTAATTGGCCTGAATGTAATTTGATGGAAATGATAGTTATCGGAGCAGCTCAACGATCCTCCCCTTCCCAAATCTGAAGACTTGAATAGTAAGAGCCTACAGAACTGGGGGAGACAAGGTCTGTGCTGAGTCCTATACAAACATGCACTCGACACACTTCCCAAGTGGATAGCATTACCACCACTGTTTAAATAGATGAGAAATGGATGCTCAGGTCACACAACTTACCCAAGTTTACAGTTAGGACATGTCGTCTGTAGACACCGGTATGAGGACAATAGAGATCCTAAGATGGATGGAGGGAGTTAAACATGTACTTCTGTGAAGTAGGAGATGGGACCACTTACTGGGAGCAACTGATGGGTGTCTTACAGCAGAAAATATCTAGAAGAGTCCCTAAGTCTCCATTAGGAACAGGCTGAGGAAGCTAAGAGAGATGACTACTGAGGGCCAAGTGATCAGACACCATGATACTGCAGTGTGGACATGAGGAACTCGTGATTTTCACTTCCAAACTCATTCTCCGCCCATTTTTCCTCTTAAAAGTCTTCAAAGTCTTAACACCTTCCACTCATATCCATTAGAACTAAGAGATCACCTCCTCCTTCACTATCTTATGAACAATTATTCATTCAACAAATTTTGAATACCTTTTACTAACAAGATACTCTTCTGATGTCAGGAATATAATACCAGTTCCCACCAAGTTTTCATTCTAGTTGGGGATACAAATAACCAAGTAAACAAATGTACGATTCATAGTAGTTAAAGATGTCAAGGAAAATAAAGAATAAACAGAGATATGGTATTTAAAAAAAAAAAAAATCAATGAAAAAGGAATCAGTCTTGCTGCAGCGCAAAAAAAAAAAAAAAAAAAAAAATGGAGAGAAGCAAAGACTTTTTAAAAGCAGGGAGACAGGTGAGGCAGCTTTCAGTAATCCAGGAAAGAGTGGTGGTGGCTTAAGACAAGGTGGGAATGAGGAAAGGGTTGGAAGTGACACATACATTGAAGGGAAGGGTGCAGGACTTGCCAATGGCTTGACTGGATACGAGATGTAAGACGAACTGAGAATGGTAAAGAATGGAGAAAAGCAGTTTGGGGGTAAAAACCAAGAGCTCAGTTTTGTTCAAGACATCTGTGGGAAGTTCAGGTATGGATACTTAGAAGGCAGTTTGGAAATCAGACGTAGGATTGAGATCAAGAATATAAATCTGGGAGTTAAGAACCAACAGTTGGTATTTAAGGCAGCATGGAGAAAGAAGGGGTCCAGGCTGGGCCCCAGAGTGCTCTAGAAGAGAGGGCCAGCAGAGTGGACTGAGAAGAAACTGTGTGGTTAAGAGAAAACCAGGATAGTGAGTGGGAAGCCAAGTGAGGAAAGTCTTAAGTGAGTTATTGGCTGTGTCAGCTCAGCCAACTGAAAAAGCAAGTTAAGGACAGAATAGGAAAAAAAGACTGAGAAATGACCATAGATTTGGCACTAAAGGGTGGTGGTGGCCTTGACAAAAGCAATTTGAAATGAGAAAACATAAGCCAAGAAAGAGGACTGAGGGAATGGTTGGGGAGGAAGCAAGAAGAGGCAAGTAGGAGTTTTGTGATAGGAAAGAAGATAAACAGGGTGGTAGCTAGGAGTTGTCATGGGGTTAAGTGAGGATCTTATTGAAAATGGGAGAAATTGTGCAGCACGTTTGTATGCTTATGGGAATGGCCCAGGAAAATAAAGATACGCAATAAAGAAAAGGGAAGAGCCAAAGGAGTCAAGAGAGGATGGGCTCCAGATGGGGGTGGAAAGGCAGCCTCAGGGAAGGACAGGCAAAACAAGTGTAGTCTGAAGGGGTTCCCTGGTTCTATTACCATCTTGATGTCACTGCTACATATAAACCCGAGACTTGGTGAAAGCAAAGAGAAATGGAGTCGTCTTACCACCTCCACTTTCCTCTGCCATGTCTAATAAACTCAGCAGCAGCAACCCCCTGGACCTGAAGCAGGGCTGAACAAGTGCTTTACCTCTCATTTGTGAATGTAGATTCTCTGGCCTCCTCCTCTTCATCAATTTCGTCCAGGCCCTGAAAGAACCAAAGTGCTCTTAGATCACTCTGGAGATCTCTTAACCCACCTACCATACCAAAGAAGGCCTGAGTATCCAGGCCTGAGACCTTCCAACTGGTACTAGGCTCAGCCCCACAAGAAGGGAACCCAAAAGGCATGGGGCTGCAAATCAGGGTCCCTCACCTTTGGCAAACAGGTTGATGGTCCAGAAAACAAACAGAGGTAAAACCTGAAACGAGAAAGTGCAAGGTGAGAGCTGCCTTTACAAAGCCTTGCAAGGCGAGGTAAGTCTTTACCCTCCCCCTTCCATGAACAGGTGCAGAAAGTCAGGGCCTCCTACCTGCATCCTGGGGACCCAATCCAACACTATTCTGTCCACACCACCACCCTCTCTCCAACATCATAGGCAGCACACTGGCCCCCAAGCACTCACTTCTTTGCTTTGGCACTGTTGGGGTAGTCCACCACCACACCACCAGTGAAGCCAGCCTTGATGGCCTGGGTCGTGATCAGCTCCAACTGTGGAAAGAACAGCAGTGAGTCACACGGGGAAGATAGGGGAGCAGGGTGCTCCGCCCCTCAGTCCCCTAAAGCCACCAGTCTGGTCCCATGAGGGACTTTGCTTAGGAGAACTGAAGGTCGTCTTTATCATACTTCCCAATTCTGAGTCCCCAAAAGCCACATAGAGAAAAGTGCAGGCTAGAACTAGCATACACGTCCCACGAGAGAATACAAAACAAGCAATTCTCATTTTTTAAGTTCAGGGACCCATCTCCCCACTCAAATATCAGGAAATAAATCACCACCAATTAGAAAGCAGACTCATTCATTGCATTAGTCAGGAACAGCTCACGCCTGTCTTTCAGAGTATACCTCCTACCTCCTCATACCTCACTCCTCCTTCCTATGGCATTACACTCCACAGAACAGACAGCTGCTGATATCCTCATTACTGGAAATCAGTAACATCCTAACACATTCTCTGTGATACCATCTTATCTGTCAAGAGAAGAAAAACGCCCTACTCTGTTTCTGCAGACACCATCATTCCTCTTTAGAATATTAGGTTACAAGACATGCCTTTAGGGGCCGCAGGGACCACTCTCAGGTACTAATTCCCTCATTTTCTTGTTCTGTCACTTCCCAACAGCAAGAGAACATGTGAGTGAGGAGCAGGACAAGAACAGGTTACCTGTTCTGGATCCCTCTCCCTTCCCTGCATCTCCAGTAGCCAAGAGGCTCACCTGCTCTGAGTTTTCAGGGTACAGCTGCAGAACAGCACGGGCTCCACGGACCTGCAAGAAATAGAAACATCGCTATCTTACAAATATCCCACGGGGTCAGGACCCAGATAATTCTCCCTTCCTTATTTGCTAAATATTTACCGAGTTCCCATTATGTGCAAGAAATTATTCTTAGGGATGGGTATACAGCTGTGAACAAAAGAGATAGCCTTCTGAACTTCAGTCGTGGGGAAAGCAGCTAATTTACAGTAGTGATTAAGTGCCAAAAAAACGTACATTAAGACAAAGAATGGTGAATGACTGAAGACTCTTTACTTTTGGTTCAAAGAAGGCTATTCTCAGAGGGATGCTTAAACAGAGACCTGAATGTAGTGGAGAACTAATTATTTAAACCTATACAGGAAATGTGTCTCAATAGAGAGGCAAACACAAAGGCCCTTAGAACTTCGGGATTAACCCCAATGCATGAAAAGGAGAAAAACCACACCACATAATGCACAAGACCAGCCAGCCATCTGCAGGAACAACCTACCCTAGGAAAGCTGGGGGTAAGGTGGGGAAAATGAGACCAAGAAACACCTGAATCCTTCAAAAAATATTGAAGAACTCGTTTTTAGAACTTAGAATCTCAACTAATCCTGGTAAAAAGTGGAAATAAACACCACCAGTTAATAAAGTTAACAAAGGCTCTCTCAGTGGTAACCACCTTGCTCCCCATCTAAGCATCAGCAGTGGGAGGGAGTGATGAGACATGGGCACTCCAGAAGGTGTGGTCTGTGTGGCCTAGACACAATGTCTCAGTCCTCACTGTGAAGCCTATATCCCCAAACCAACTTCTGATGAAAATTTCAACATAAAGGACACAGGAATTATAATCTGTCTCAGATTCTAACATCAGTACCTTCTACATATCAGTCTGAGAGCTTTCTGTTTAGGCTGAGATCCTGGACAGAAGAAACCACAATAAGGTCCTACTACCACAAGCAATTCAATCTGAATGACCTTGCCATCGGATGCCTCTATTTCATCGCTCTACCTGCAGAGCAAGGGAGGGATAGGCAGCCAGCCCAGATTGGAAAGAGATCTCATACTCACCAGCACAGAATAGAGAGAAGAAAAAAAGCGGTACAGGCGCTTGGCAGGGATTTCAGATTTCTTGTTAGCATTACAGAGCCACTGCACAGCAGAAATGCTTAAAAAAAAAAAAAAAAAGTAACCTAGTCAGGATAGGGACCAGCAACATTGCTCACCCCCAGCCCTTCAAGACTCAAACACCATATTATCGTTGTACTCCAGGTAAAACCCTTCTGCCCATCACTCCCTTTCTTGGAATATGCTGGTCCATTCCAGGTCACTATTCTACAACACTGGACCAAACGAGGCACAAAAAAGGTCAGCATTAACTTCCTTGCAGTCAGGCCAAAGGAATGGCTTCTCAATCGTGTTTCTAAATGCATCTCAATTTCAAAGTTACTCGCCATACCAAGGCACCCTCTGCCACCCACACCTTCATTCCTTTCCTCCAAATCAAGGGAAACATGCTTTAGTTTTTACAAAGCCATTTGTTCACTCTCCTCTGAAATCAGTCCCTTCAATTGGTTTAAGTGTCTCCACAATCTTCAAATTTAAAACCTCGAACAGCTACTATGTCCTCCTTTCTTGCGTTCACTTCCTCAGTGTTGTGCGCACACATCCACAGAACTCCAAACCCCAATGGTTTGTTCCACTGCCTCTCCCATCTCTTACTTCCCTCCACCTCTCTCCAAAACCAGAATTCATACTGTCTCAATTGCTTTTATAACAAGATAACTTATCTCTCCTCTCTACTCTTCAATAACCTTCCTAAGACACAAAGCTGATCTTGTCACACCCCAGCTTATCAACTACTAAATAAAGTCCAAACTTCTTAGGATGGTGTAAAAAGTCTTTTAGGACCCAACCCTAATCAATCTCAATTTCCATGAAATCTTTCATTCACCTCTATAAATGAGATTCCTTTCCTCAACCACTTTCATGACTTTTGCTCACACTACTGCTTCACTCAAGACACCTTCTCCTATCTAAATTCCTCCCAGTCTTTAAGGCCCCTCTTCCTTTCTCAAGGTTTTCTTGTGTTTTCTTGCTTTTCTTCACAACTCTGATGCATCCCATGACTTCCTAGTGCACACCCCACACAGTCTGTTTAATCTATCCATGTTTAGTAGTACCTAATAAACCATGGAGAACCTTAAAAACAGAGACTGTATTTACACAAAATTTATAGCACTTTGTCCAACATGTTACATATAACAAATGTTTTTTAAAATAGAAAAATCTAGCCATACTATCTTGCTTAAAAAATAAAAATGACCATTTACTACTAAAACATACAGATCATACCATTGGCCTTTGGTTTTCTGCAGCCTAGAACATCTCACCGAATCATTACTAAAAACCAGTTGCTATACTTGAAATGTCTTCTTTCTCCAATCTTGCTCCCAGATATTAAGCTAATCCCTTACTCTAGAATAAAATCTTCAAATTCAATTTCTACTCTCCCTGATCCCTACTCTGCATCCCTACAGCTCAATCTAAAATCACAAGTCTCCCCCAGATAATGATTAAACTATGTTTCCTCCTCGATTCCATACCTCCACTCTAGGGACAAAACACTACACAAAATGCTGAACAGAACTTACCACAGGAAACAAAGAATTTTACGTTTCTAATAGTAGCTTCAAAAGTCTAAGATGTGTTACCAAAGTACCATGCACACTTTCAAAACTTGACTCTGTTGCCCAAGAAAGGACTCCAGTTTCTGCTACTCTCCACTACTGAAAACTTCCTAAATACAACAAGATGGCTGCTGGGACCCACAAGATGACTCCTAGTGGCTCAGAAGACCACTCCTCCCCTACCACACACATTCAAAGCAGACAGAATCTGTACCGGTGGTTCCTAAACTTGGCAGTGCAAGATAATCACAGGATGTTTTGAAGAAAAAAAAATGCATGTTTTGGGGCCTTACTCTAATCTTATAAATCTAAAAACCCCATGGGATACTTTTAAGTATCCCCTATAACTGCTGCACAGCCAGGTATGGGAAACACTAGCCTACAGGACTAAGAGCAGAACATGAAGATGGATGTATCTTACCTGATACATCCATCAAAGGAGCCTGGTTTGAAGGGGATGCCCTGTCCCATGTCCCCCATAAGCAGGTCTCCCACCGCTTCTCGGTCCAAGGCTGCATCTACATTTAAGAAGAGTGTTGTGAGGGAAACACAATGTATATAGCTGCTCCATACTACATCTCAGTGTTAAATAGGACATACTTACCCAGCATGGCAGGGCTGATGTCAATGCCCACCCAATAGTGCCCCTCATCTGAGAGGTAATCTCCACTCAGCCCTGTACCGCAACTGGAAGATACAATCAAACAGGAACGCGACAGTGTGAATAGCAAAGATGCCCCACCACCTGAACAATCTGAACTGAGCCCTAGAATCTCACCCAATATCCAACAGGTAACAGGGCTGATCCTCAGGCAGATGAAGGAGCTCCAATGCTCGCCCAGCCATCTTGGTCTGGATATCAATCATCCGAGAGCTATGCAGGCAGAAACACAAGCAAGTGGTAAAGTTTGGGCTGAAACCAGACCCAGACCAAAAAATGCTAAAGAAAGAGAAAAAGGAACAAGATTCTCTTCCCTGATCAACAAACTCAACTAAAACTATGTAAAAGTGACCTGAAACGTCCACGTAATACATCGTTACTTTGTTGTGACAAATCATAACTGTTCCAGGTGCAAAGCTAACGTGAAAGGAACAAATCACTTAGCTAATGACCAACCATTCAGAATTTTCAAATCAGGCTTTGTTGTATTAAGAACGTGTTTCTTGGCAGAATCACTCTCATATTAGCATCAACAGAGAACAACAAAAATCTATAACAGTGTTGTCCAGGAGGAATGTAATGCAAGCCACACATGACTTTCTAGTAGCCAATTAAAATGAAATGAAATATGTAAAATTAACTATAACAGTTAACCCAATGTATCTAACAGAGACTTTAACCCAATACGCTCAAATTACTTCAACGTTTCAACACATAATTGATGTAAAAAATGATTAATAAAACACTTCACATTTTCGACCTACATAATTCAAACGAGACATGTTTCAAGAACTGGCTGATAGCTTCTGATTACATTTAACAGAACATTTAACAGATCTGGCTTTCCAAAGTCTCTGGAGAATTTTCAACAGGGAAGCGTTTCAGAAAGAACGGGTCTGGAAGTTTCTGCCCTAGCCTTCACCCATTATGCGACTTTATATAATAAATAACCACTCTCCGAAATTCAACACCTGTCACGAGGATTTAACGAGATAACATAGGTAAGAACATAAAATAAGCATTCTGTGAATGTCATTTCCCTCCCCCACAGTAGCACTAATCCTTCACACGTACCCACTGCCTGTTTCACCACATGCTTGATACAAGTTGTCACGTTAAAATTTGCAAACAACCTGAAGTCGGGACCTTCACTCCCCATTTTAATGCTGAGGTAACTGAGGCTCAAACGGTTCGAGCTTTAAAGCTGACTTTGCCAGTGTGAAAAATAAGATCAACCCAAGACCCTCCCTCCCCCGTCCCCTCAAGTTACGCCCCCTATCAGGGAAACTTCCCGACAGCAGACGCCGCGCAACACACAAGCTCCCTTACTTGCGCGTGTATTTCCGGGCTTCACGCTTGTCGTAATGCTGAGAGAAAAAGAGAGAAGATGGTAGTTGGGGGAGAAATCAAACCGCAAAACCCTAAGAAAGGAAGGGGTGTGCCCGTGAGCCGCGGGCCTCACCAGTTCTGGGGGGCCGCGGATCTCCGGTCTGCGTCGACTGGGTGCCATCCTCACGCCCGAGCTACACAGCGAGCGCGGTCCGCGCCCCGAACCCGGCTTTTATGTCATCGGCCCCGCGCCCACTTCGTAATGCGCATGCGCCACCCCTCTCCCCGCCTTCTTTCTTACTCGATTGGCTACAGGGCCGGCGAGCCGAGAAAAGCGCTCGCCGCCCATTGGCCAGTTTACTTTAGCACCGCCCACCAGATCCTTTCAAGATGGCAGCCAAGAGCGATCTGAGGTGGCCGCGGCTGTTACTGTGGAGGTTGTGGCAGGCCGGAAGATCTCCACAAAACCGGGTCTCGGGCTTGGGCCTAAAAGCGAGGACTTACTCCCGGGGCGACGGCCCGTACTCGCGCACGGCGCTCTATGAGCTGCTCGGCGTCCCCTCCACAGCCACGCAGGCGCAAATCAAGGCGGCCTACTACCGGCAAAGCTTCCTCTACCACCCCGACCGCAACTCGGGGAGCGCCGAGGCTGCCGAGCGCTTTACGCGCATCTCCCAGGCGTACGTAGTGCTGGGCAGTGCCACCCTGCGCCGCAAGTATGACCGCGGCCTCCTCAGCGACGCGGACCTGCGCGGCCCCGGCGTCCGGCCTTCCGGGACGCCCGCGGCGGACCCCGGGGCGCCCCGCGCCCCGCCGCCTGCCTCTGGCACCCACGGCCGTGGTCACGCCGCGCCGGGCGCCCGCCGCACCATGTTCGACTTCGACGCCTTCTACCAGGCGCACTACGGAGAACAGCTAGAGCGCGAACGGCGCCAGCGGGCCCGGCGAGAGGCCCTCCGCAAGCAGCAGGAGGACCGGGCTAAGAAGGGCTTCCGCTGGGACGAGACCCGAGACACGACGACTTTCATCTTCCTTCTCCTCACAGTCTTCATCATCCTGGGCTTTCGTTTTTAATCGCAGAGAGGAGGGAATGGAAGCAGCCCCTAGTCAGTCCCCAGAAAGTGGCCTTTCCTGCCACGAACACTTCGCCTTCCATAGTCTACCTCCGCTGGGGTCTGAAAGAACCGCTTCCCCCCGCCCCTTCTTCCCTACCGGCCCAGCTTAGCTGTTGACCTGCACAGCCCTCTCCCCACGTCCAGAAAAGGAGGCTTCCCGGTGCCCAAGAAAGAGGTCTCAAAACGAAGAGCCGTGGAAGTTCAAGAGAAGGGTTTTCTGGAGTCCCTTGAGTGCCTGCTTCCAGAGGTTGCCTTACTGGTGTCAATTTCTGGAACACTTGCCCTGGCTTCATTGTAAAGCTCTGAGCAAGAATTGCTTGATCCTACCCCCTGTTTGTACCTTGGGCCTCCTGTGTAACCTTGAAACGTGCAATGTGACCAATTGTGGGCTGCCAAAGGAAAAATTCTGAACTTATACAAACCTTGTCTTCCTGTGAGTTCCCCAAGCCACAGGTGAGACCTGATGTAAGCTAACCATGTGAAATGTAGACACCTTGCCATCCTTATGCGGTCAGCAGACCTCACTCTCCCTTCTGTTGGTGGCATGTGGAAGTGGGAAAGCAAGGTCCTTGAGCATAAGGAATGAGTGTTCCCTTGCCCGTACTTATCTAATCTACATAACCGTGGAGAAGTTACTCCGTGGGAATGACAGCAGAAAGCAAATAATTGCTCTCGAGACCTGCCACACTTTACTATCCATAGTTCTAATGGGCTCAGTGGATAAAACATGATGGTAGTAAAGTTTGTCCTTGTGACAGTGTGTCTTGTCACCTGGTCATCCCTTTACCAGCTAGCCTCATTGCTAACTATGCAGCCCATCTCCTCTGAGAAATAGAGCAACAAATGGAGTTTGAGTCATCTGAGCGTGACCCATTCTGTTTAGCTTACAGTGCTTATTGCAGGCTCCATAAGCCAAATCCTTAAAACATGGCTGCTCGAAGCTGGGAAATTTTGAGAGTTTGGAGTTGGTGAGACTACTGAGGGACTGAAGGCATGTATGGTGGGAATGGTTCTCTGTTCAGACAAAGCTGAAGCTTTTTTTCTGTTCCTAATTTATGTTAAGCAGTTGGTCATCACTTGGCTAGAGCAGTACTAGGCTCTTAACCCTGAGTTAACCGTTAAGTACATGGGGAGCGGGTGGCTATGAGATTGTAGGTGCTCTGCACCAGGGCTGAGTATAAAGCTGTGTGATAGGAAAACCTTTGGAAGAGATCTACCACAAGGGTTGTGGATCTAAATCTAAAATCTAACTGAAGCCAGTGGGGCTTTGGTATATTATTACCAATTCCTGCACTCACATTCTTGTGTGAAATCCTTGTATAAATTGGGATAAACCTAAAGCTAGTTCAACTCGATGTCTTGAAAATCATTCAATTCTTTCTAGCCTTGGAGGTGGGGGGCAAGCTCTTATTGTGGCTTTGTACTGACCATAAGATTCAATAGTAAAAATTTGAGCCCACCTTGATTCAGACCAGCTATGCTCAGTGAGCCCTGATTTAAGAAGGGGGGATGCACATGTACTTTGAAAAAGAACATTTAATGTTAATATGTTTCATATTTGAAAAAGGAGGAACGGTCTGTTCTTTTTGAAATACAAACTACAAGAAATGAAGCACCGAAAAACGTACAGAAACTGGTGATTCTCAACCAAGGGATAAACCCACAGCTAGTCCAGGTTGGCCTTTTGGAAACCATTCAATTCTCTCTAATCTTGGAGGTGAGGGGCAAGCTCTTCCTCATGGCTTTGCAGTGACCACAGGGTTCAGCAGCAAATAGTTGAGCCCACCCTGGTTCAGGCCAGGTGTGCTCAGTGCAGACTGGGGAGAGGGAAGGAGTATGTACTTTGAAAAAGAACATTTAATGTTACTGTAAGTTTCATATTTGCAAAAAACAGGGAAGGTCTGTTCTTTTTTGAAATACAAACTATGGGAATTGAAGCATAGTAAAATGTGCAGAAACTAGTGATTTTCAACCAAGGGATAAGCCTACCACTAGTTCAACTTGGTATCTTGAAAATCATTCAATTCTCTCTAGCCCTGGAGGTGGGGGGCAAGCTCTTAGTCATGGCTTTGCAGTGACCACAGGATTCAATAGCAAATAGTTGAGCCCACCCTGGTTCAGGCCAGCTGTGCTCAGTGGAGGCTGGGGAGAGGGAGGGAGTATGTACTTTGAAAAAGAACATTTAATGTTACTGTGTTTCATATTTGAAAAAGGAGAGACGGTCTGTTCTTTTTGAAATACAAACTACAAGAAATGAAGGACAGGAAAATGTACAGAAACTAGTGATTCTCAGCCAAGGGATAAACCCACAGCTAGTCCAGGTTGGCCTTTTGGAAACCATTCAATTCTTTCTAATCTTGGAGGTGAGGGATAAGCTCTTCCTCATGGCTTTGCAGTGACCACAGGGTTCAACAGTAAATCGTTGAGCCCTCCCTGGTTCAGGCCAGGTGTGCTCAGTGCAGACTGAGGAGAAGGAGGGAGTATGTACTTTGAAAAAGAACATTTAATGTTACTGTAAGTTTCATATTTGCAAAAAACAAGGGAAGGTCTGTTCTTTTTTAAAATACAAACTGGGAATTGAAGCATAGTAAAATGTGAAGAAACTAATGATTCTCAACCAAGCAGTTAGGGCATAACAGTATCCTTGGGGGCAAAAGACAAGCAGATTTCTATCAAAAGGGTTTGGGGTTCTTTTGGGGTTTGCTTGTAAAAGCACTAGTGGTTTATATTAGCTGGGATCTATGTGCTCCCTGACATAGACCTTTCAAGTTTGTTTTCTCTATGTGAAGATTATAGCCAAGAACATTTACTGGGGCCCCAGAACATGGAAATAGGAAGTTCCAGAAGGTTTCAGGTTTATATGTCCAGGGGAGCAGGAGGGGCGGTATCCAGACTATGTGAAACTTCTGGAACATTCCAGAACATTCCATGTAACTCCAAGCAGGGTAGTAAGTAAAATTTATTAACCATCTAATTCAGTTCCTTACGCCTAGAACTAGGCACACTCTAATAGTGCCATTCTGCCTGCCTCGGGTATTTGCTTGTTTGTTTTTTTAGACAGATCTTGAGCTCTCAAAGACCCACTACTCCTTTCCTATGCTGAAGTCTGGTCTCTTTATGTAAAGGGAGGCATGTGGGAGGCTTTCTGTAGGACTGCCTCCTCCCCCCAACTGGCTGTATGGTAACATATCTTCCTTCCAACCCTGGGGAGGAGAGGCTGAACCTGGCTATGGACATTAGTCCCCTGCCTTATAGCAGCTGTTCCCCAATTCTTGATGGTGGAAGAAGGCTCAGACATGTTCAGCTTTAGTCCCTTTCAACAGACAGACAAGAGGGGTCCAGCCTTCCCCGTGCTGTGCTCATTGGGGTAGGGATGGGTGTGCAAGTATAACAAGGCTGAATGAGCAGCACACACAGATCCTAAATGAGGAGGCATAGACAAGACAGGATCAAATTATATGTATCTAGGCAACTGTCTTTGGACTTGACCAGGACTTTATTTCTCCTGAGCCAAACTGCTTTTCCCTCTGTTGCCCTTTATTACTGAGTGAAATCCTATGCAGATCCCAGAGCTGAGAGAGTAGGATTTCCTGCTTCCTTCTGAGAAGGCATTTTGGTCATAGGATGTATCATGTTCACTGTAATGTTTCCAGCTTGAGACAAATAAGAGTTGCCTACTTTAGGCCAATGAGTTGTCCATCTGGTCATTACTGACTGCATGCATGCGTGTGTGTGTGTGTGTACACATACACCTCTGATACTGAGGCACCGGCACCAAGGGTAGAGCCTATTTGAGTGGCCACCAAACTCCCTTTTAGGAAAATAATGAGGGGTGAGGGGCAATGTCTTAGACCTTTGGGCTTCCTGGAAGGTCACCAGATCCCATGAAGAGAAGCTGAGAGAAGGGACAGCTGGTAAGTAGTGGTGCTACTTAAATTCACTCTTGTATTCAGGGAACTGGAAAAGTGGGCTCTCTCCTGGCCTTTGCTTCCTCTAAGTTCCTCAGCCCTGTGATGATATATCACACCAGACTGCCACGTGACGATGATCAAGATCATAGAAGGCCTGCCTTGCCTGTTCTCAGGCCTAGCTTATAACCCTGTCAGCCTTAGGGTTTGTGCAAAGCAACTGAGGATCCCTTTGTTATTGTATTAGGATGATAGACCTGAGTCTGGACCTTGTGAACTTGCATATGCTGAGAATGCTCAGTGCTGTCATCACCTTCACCATGTATCGTGAAGTCAGTATCACTATGGATCTAGCCATCACACCACTCTCGTAAGGCTGTCCAAACTGAAGTAGGTTGGCCCTCCCATCCTGCCTTTGCCTCTTCAATGTTCACACTCAGTCTTAGGAGGGGACTGCTACTAAACAAAAGAAGCAAGACCAAGATTTGTAGTTCACAGGCCACAACCAACCAACATACAGTGTTTGTGGCTGGCACAGTGTCTTAAAATAACTTTAGCCACTCTGAACAGGCCTGATCTCTGATCTCAGAAGCTAAGCAAGGTTGGGCCTGGTTAGTACTTGGATGGGAGACCAGGTAGGTATACCAGGTTCTGTAAGCATAAAAAAATAAAATAACTAGCCAACATAACTTGGGAGACTTGCGTAAAAATCTAGATTTCTGTTTTCTCTCAAAAGAAAAATGTTACTCCATTGTGTTCATAACTGCATTATTGCCTCAAAAAAGCTGTAACATTTGCCTTTTAGATAAGCTGTTTCTCCCCCATTTTGCTATACTCCCAGCAGTAAAGAAGTATAAAATTCCATGTTTAGTGAGAGGAAATTTTTTGAAAAAGGACCATGCATTTCCAGAAAAATGTGAGAGTGTATTTCTTTGTGGAAATGGACTGCTTTGTGCCACTGTGATCTTCCTGGCCCCTAAAGGTATTTAAGTTTGCAGATCCCTAGGTTACATCACACATAAGAGCCTATACTTTGTGCAGGAAGGCAGAGTGTAAATCTTATTTACCTGTGAGACATGAAGAATCTTTGGAGAGGTCTATAGCAATGGCAAGGTCCTAGACAAAGTCAGAGGTCCTCTGATACAGAAACACCAATTCCTGCAATCAATCTGTTGTGTAAATGCTTGTATAAATTGAGATAAATCCACAGCTAGTCTAACTTGGTCTCCTGGAAACCATTTAATTCTTTTTAGCCCTTGGAGGTTAGGGGCAAGTTCTTAGCTGTAGCTTTGCAGTGGCTACACAATTCAGTAGTAAAGATTTGAGGCCACTCTGGTTCGGGCCAACTTAGGTCAGTAAGCATTGATTGGCAAAAAAAAAAAAAAAAAAAATCATGTTATTATGTTTTATATTTGGAAAGCAAGGGGAGTTTAAGAAAATAAAAGTGATTCCTAAACAAGGGGGTTTAAGACTTTCTCGAGGGGCATGAACTCCTTGTTTTTATCAAGAAAGGATGGGGATTTTATTTGGACAACTTTTCGTTTTTGGCTTGTAAAAGCACTGATGGTCTATAATAGGTGGGACCTTTCTTACAGACTCCTTGATTTAGACCCTTGAGTTCTCTCACAGAGGATTACAACCAGGAACATTCCTTGGAGTCCCAGAACCTGGAAACAGGAAGTTCCAGAAGGTTTCAAGCAGGAAGAGAGTCCTGCCTGGAACCTCGCAGAACATTCCATGTACCTTCAAGCAGAGGGGTTAATGAAGTTTTTAACCATCGAATTCTAATCCTTTCCCATGGCCACTCCACTTTGGTGGTATCTATATCCACCGCCTTGGTCTTTTTCAAGCTGGAGCAGAACCCTGAGGGGCCTTAGACCCTACCCCCTCTAAAACTGAATCTGAGCTCTCTGAGGGAAGGTGAGGTGTATGGAAGGACCTTTCAAAGACCCCATCCAGTTCCATGATAACTTTTCACCCCTCCATGTCCCTCCGTTACTTGGGTTTTTCCTTTCTCTTACCTATGCAGGGAGGGGAGGTTGAACTTCACCTTCCAGTGGCTCCTCTCCAATTCATGATAGTTGAGAAAGGCTCAAATATGCCCAACCTTAGCCTCTTTTCTTCTTTCAGCTATAAACAAACAAACAAACAAAAAACTGCCTGAAAGCATGGATCAGGAATAGGAAGCCAGAGCAAGAAAGGCCCAGCCTGACCCAGGCTATGCTTAGATTTTAGGTGGTCTCCCAGAACTGTCTTCTGTCAGCTCAGGCAAGCACACTGTGGTTCCAGTGTCCCTCAGCCTCTAGCAGCTCAAGTGCTCGCAGGGAGCAGAGTAGGAGAACCAAGGCCAATGTGGGATGGAGATTCTCAAGTGGGCACTATCAGTGTGCCACTATGCAGTGAATATCTGGATTTGAAGGGCTCTCAAAAGCTCAAATGGACCGGTCCCTCTAGCTATTGCCTAAATCTCTAAAGATGCCATCAAGCAGTCACTCCGGCGCTGCTCACACATCTTTACTGATGGCAACCATCTACCTCCAATAGCAACCATGACTTAAAGAGCCTCATACTAAGCCAAAATCTGGCTCCCTGTGGTTAAACATCACACATGTATCTCAAATGGATTCAACTGTTCCACATGGGACTTAATCCCAATCCTCTTATTACTCCAAAGGTACTGTTTTGGGGGATCCCCCTTGCAAAGTAAAATTTCAGTGAAAAGTTGAGCCAACCCAACATTTTCCTCCTTCTAGATGGTTCTATTCCTATTAACATGGACCAAGATCACATTAACTTCACAATAGTCTGTCTGTCCCCTCTTATTTGCAAGAGCTTCCATGCCTCCCTGCCAAACCTCATCTCATCAGATTTGCCCTAAGCTGATTTGGAGCATGTTCCTGCTCTCCCATCTTCTTGTCCCACACTCAGCCAAGCTGGCCACCTTGTGCTTACCCTAGCTGGAGATAGATACCTTCAGCGCTACAGGACCCCCTCCATCATTCAGTGGGGGTGGTCATTTGGCAGGCCAGAGAAGGAACGGGTACCATCCTAACTGGGCGACCCAGGAAAAGGTGTGTACAGGTGAGACAACTAGAGAACATTGAAGAAGCTGAGTGTGCTTCTGGCTAGAAGTGCTGGGAAGTTAAGAGTTAGGAAAGACTCCCATGGGTTGGTAATCAGAGGCTTCATGGAAGAGGCAGGGGCAGTGCTGGACCTGAAGGACTTTTGACGGGCAGAGAGGAAAGGAGGGCATCTCAAGAGTAAGAAGCACAGTAGCTGAGATGCAGAGGCTGCAATAGCAGAGTGGCTAGTTTAGGGAGCAGAGATGAGTCATGCAGCATCATCATCCTTATCATCACATTTATTGACGGCCCCTGGGAGGTGGGGCTGGGGACAGAACATACAAAGACAAGGACCTGCCCTCAAAAAGGTTCCATTCTAAGGAGACAGGACAGAAAAATACAGAATGGTCTTTCCTGGGGATGGCCTACTCTCACTTGTACAGATCCAGAAGCCCCTGGCCTACCTTGCCCCGGGGTATTGAGCATGAGTGGGGCACATAATAGCCCCAGGGCCATGATGTCCCTGACCCTGCAGCTAGGGCCTGACTACCTGGCTCCTAGGCAGTGGGCCCCAGGGCTGGGGGAAAGGTAGGCTCAGGACATGACGGAAAACACTCCTGTCAGCCTTGGCATTGTGCAAGCCCAGTGGAGTGCCAGGGTGCAATAGGCCCCCTAGGTAGGACCCTTTGGGAGAAATGGGCACCTTCCCAGGTTCCCATGAGTCAAGTTCTTTTACTGGGGTTTGCCCATCACCCAGGAGGCCCCAACAGGGGACAAAAAAAGGCAGAGTTTCCTCAGCGCCAGAGGCATAACACCCTGCCCACCCCACCCCCAGCCCTCTCTGGGCATCTTCCAAGTGACCCTCCTCCCCAGCTCAGCCTCCAGGGCCAGGGCCTACCTGAGGCCAGGGGAGGGGCCTGCCCCTCCCCCCACCCAGGCAGTTGGGGAGGAGGAGGAGCCTCGCATCAAGTTTATCTGGGCCCTCCATTGGGGGGCCATACCCTAGATCCTACCGGTGAGGGGGTTCTGGCTGCGAGGGCCGAGGGCTCAGAAGGGGGGCTGGGCCAAGGGGGCACCCGGGGGAGCCCTTCAACGGGGGCACTGGGCGGGAGTCCAACGGGGGCAGGCTCCGGGGCACTGCTGGTGGCCCTCGAGCAGCCCCGGTGGGCAGGACAGCTGCAGCAGGAAAGGGTTTGGAGGGATCCACAGCAGCAGTGGGGGCTGGCTGGGCAGACCGCTCTCGGCGCCTCAGCAGCTCCTGCAGCTTCTCAGCCTGGGTCCGCCTCAGGTGGGCCAGGGCACGGCCTCGCTGGAAGGCGGGCAGGAAAGCCTCCAGGCTCTGCTCCCCCAGCAGCAGCTGCTCCATCTGCTCCTGGGACAGGATGAAGGGACAGTTTGGGAGGAGCACAACCAAAGACCAAGGACTGGTCCTCTCCCTCTCCCCCTGAATCCCTTCCAATGGTGACCACAGCAGGGGAATGGACCACCTGAGTTCCAGCCTGGGTCTGTCCCTGACTTGCTGAGTGACTGCAGACAAATGTCCTCTACTCTCAAGCTTCAATTTCCTTACTATCACCAGACCTGCTGGGTCAGAGATGAGGCAGAACAGAGATGGGGGATCATTTGAAATAGACTTAGGTATCTCTCATCAAAGCCAAGGCTCCTCCTCCCCCACCTCCATTGACTCATTGAGCACAGTGCTCCCAACCCAACACTAAGTTTGTCCCAGCTCCTCTACAGACCCAGCCTACACTGCCCTGAGACATTCACAGGGGAGACTCAGAAGGAGGGTGGGGTGTCACAGGTGGAGAGAGGAAGCCCTGCTGTCCATTGAGGACAGCAATTCAATGGGCTCTCCTGGGGGCCTGGCACTCAGGACAGACTTCCTGGAGGAGGGACCCTCAAGCCTGCAAGCTAAGAATGAAGGAGGGGTAATGACAGGATGGGTCTTTTTCACTGTCCCCAGACCCAGCCACCTCTCCCCTCACCTCAGCCTCCTGCTCAGCCTCTTCCAGCTCAGCCTGCAGCCAGCCCAGCGCACAGTGGGGGCTCCAGCGATGCATGCTCTCCTCTGAGGGCCACAGAGGGACAGAGTGAATAGCCCCTGTCCTCAGTGCCTGTCACCCAGGACAGACAGGCCAGAGCCCCAGGGCCCAATCCTGACTCTCACTGACCCTGTGTGTGATTCTGCACTTCCCTTCCCCTCTCTGGGGCCTCAGTTTCCTCATCGGTACAATGCCCATGGGATCAGTTTGTGCACCTCCCCCCAAGGTTCTGCCCCCAGTCCTAGTACAAAAGAGGAAGCAGGGGCTTTGTCTCCTAGAACACCCCATGTCCTTGGGTATTGGGCTCCCTTTTCTCCCACTGCCTAGGGCCCCGCTCTGGCTTCTTCGACCCAGCTCTGTTCACTAACTGCTCACTTTCCCAACTCAGTTTTCCAGAAGTAGCACCCTTCAAACTTGCCCAGAAAATAGGTCTGCCCAAGTCCCATCCTTCAAAGCCTAGCACTTCCCGAGGCGTATCAGCCAGATTGCCAACTGCCCCCCACCCCAGAAGGTTCTCCCAGCTTTCCCCTCACCCAGTCGCTGCAGCTTGTCCGCACAACTCTCAGCCACCTCTTGAAGCTCTTGGTACTTGATGGCCAGGGCAGCCCGGCCCATCTCCAGGCGGGGCCGCAATGCCAGGTTCTCCTTGGCTAGCGCGTAGTTGGAGGCCAGGCATGCCTCTCGCTCCAGCTGCAGGCCCTGGAACTGCCACCAAAGAAGAGCCAAGAGGCGCACTCAGGGAGTCTGCCCACGTCTACCTACTGCCCGGGCAACAGTGCCCACGGGCAAAGCCAAAGGCACCCCAGCCTCAGGATGGTGAGCCAACAGGTGGAGGGATTGACTGCAAGAGGCCCAGACAGGACTTTGCCTTAAGCTCTCTCTCTGGGCCTCAGTTTTCTCTTCTACAAAAGTAAGCTAAAAACAGCTACATTATAGGGCTGTGGTGAGATTTGAAGTAAGGAAAACTATGAAAGCTTCTACAAATGTTAGTTAATTTTTAATTTTTCAATTAATATATCTGCTTAGGTCCCTGAGGAGTCCCCCTCCCTCCTCTGTCCCATTTTCCATGCATGGGCAGCTTCCCTCTCATTCCAGGCCTTTGTCTGCTTCCTCCTCAGGTGTTTGTGCCTAAATGCTCCTATCCCTGCTCTGACTCTCCAGAGTGGTCTTCGCCCTGTCCCTACATAGTACCCCCTCAAACCACCCTTTCTTCCCCTCACACTCCTCCTTCTGCCCTCCAGTGGAATCCCCACACCCCCAAGCAATACACACCCCCTTTTCCTCCCTCATCCCTTAGCACCTGCTCCCAGCTTTTCTTCTCTTGCAGAAAACAGAACCCCTTTTCTTTCCTAGCTCTGGAGAATGCTTTCTTCTTGTTTCTAGGAGAGCCTGGCCTCGCCTCCCAGCCCCTGGAAAACACACTACCCTCCATCTGTCCCCTATAGTATGCACATGCCCCTCTTGCCTGCCTCCCGTCAACACCTACTTTGCTTTTCTGCCCCCCACAGCCAACTCGCCCGGGGCCTATCTCCTGTGAAATATACAACTTTCTCCTATGGTGGCCTACAAATACACACCTCAGCTTTCAGCATCCCTCCCACAGAAAGACACAAAGCCCTCTCGTGCACCCCCAGGATGCGGACACTCCCCCAACGGTACCCCCAGGTGTCAACTAGGCCCCTAGTTCTCGCTACAGAAGGCGCCTCCCCCCTCTGGCCCTACAGAACGTGGGTGTGTGAGCCAGGGCCCCCTACGACACAGCCACCCCGTCCCCGGAACACACCTCCCCGGAGCATCTGCTGTAGGACACGCCTCGCGGCATCCCGGGGGTGCGCGGGCGCCTCCCTGGGTCCCCGGCGCCCCACCCGCCCCAGGCGGGCTCCGGGCGCCCCCTCCCCCGGGGGCGGCTCCGCGGGGCCCACTCGAACGTGCCCGGGCCCCGCGCCCACCGGCGGCCCCGCGGCCGGGCCCGCGCGGCCCTCTGGCCGCTCGGCGGGTCCGGCAGGCCGCAGCCCGTCCCCGCGCCCCCCGCCCGCGTCCCTCGCGCTACCTTCCTGCTGAGCCGCACGATCCGGTCCAGCTTGGGCTCATCCTGAAGCAGGTCCCGGAGCTGCCCGGTGCTGAGGATCCCAAAGCGCCCCGGGCTGCCGGGCTCCGGCCCCGCCCGCGCCGCCCGGGCCCGGTACATGCCGCCCGCCCGCGCCCCCAGCTCGGCTGCTGGCTCGGCCCGCACGGCCCGCTCCGCCCCGGCTCCGCTCCGCTCCGCTCCGGCTCCGGGATCCGGCTCCGGCTCCGGCTCCGGCGGCGCGCGCCGCTCCGCCGCCAGGGGGCGCCCCGCCCGCCCTTAAAGGGGCCACGGCGCGGGGGCGGGAGGGGGGCGGCGGGGCGGGCGGCGGCGGCGAGCGGCTCCCCTGCCCGCCCCGGCGGCGCAGCGCCCCGCGCGCCACGCTTCCCGCATCCGCGGATCGGCCCGCAGACCCACCCTCCCGCCGCCATCCGGATGCCTGAGGTCGCCCCTCTCCGCATCCTTTCGCCCAGCGCTCACCACGCCCCCAGCCGCAGACTCTCCCACCCCAGGCGCTTGCAGTTTGCAGGGCTACTTCACCTTTCCTCCTCGGATTCTGAGTTTGCCTGGGCGCCACGAGCTCCTGCCCTGCGGTTAACTTAGACAAGTGGGTCACCTCCCCAATCCTCAGTGTTCTCTTCTGTAAAATGGGGCGGTGATACACACTGTGAGGATTAGAGATGGTGAATGTTGAGTGCCTCACTTGTAACAATGAATACCTAATATATTGCTGTTATTTGAGGAGACAGATTCACAGAGATGATGTCACCTCTCCAAAGTCACGTTACAGGTAGATGATAGGCAATCTCAATTCTTCTCTTCTGTGCAGGCTCCACTCGGCACATGATGCCTGTCTATGCTGGGCACTGGGCCAGGCCCTGTGGAGGCACTGTTTCTGCCCTCAGGGACCGCATGGATTTAGGCAAATGGAGTCACATTCTCACTCAGCTTAACTCTAGTACAAGACAGAATGTCAGTTGTCACCACTTGATGGCTTCCTATGTGAGTCCCATTGATGCCAGAGGATGTTATGTGCCTTATCTTAATAGTTAGGCTTGGCCAGTGCCATTGTCAGGAAACAGACACTCAGAGATTAAGTCAATTGACTAAAATCAAACAGTAATGAGTGAGCTTGTTCCACTTCATCTCACTGCCAAGAAAGTACCGAGGTGGAACCAGGGGCAGTCAGAAAGAGGTGACATTTGAGCTGGGTTTTGAAGGATGAATAGGAGTTCTGAAGTTAAATGAAAAAATAATGAAACCAAAGAGAAGACCACTAGCCGCAGGAGAAGGCACAGGAGAGGAAAGAGCCCAACAAGGACTCCTCCAGACAGTGCACATTGGGCAGATGTCAGAAGGAGAGACAAAACCAATGGAGAGGGCTTATTGAAAGACTATAAAACCAACACTTCTTCCACATTTTTATAACTGAAATTTGGTTTTCCCCTTCAAGATTCAGCTGGAACATCACCACCTCCAGGAGACCCTCTCCACCTACCCAGGCTCTGTTTTGTGCCCCACTCCTATGGGCTCCCACAGTCCCTGCTCTCCCTCCACCATTGTCCTGAGCATTAGCAAGAGCCTCTTGACAATTCCCAATTTTCTGGCTATGATCTCCCGGTTCTACTCTGCCTCCTCATAACCCATAATTTCCTCTAAGCTTCCACAGGTCTCTTATACCAGAGGTCCCCAACCCATGGGCCATGGACTGGTACCTGTCTGTGCCTTTTGGGAACTGGCTGCACAGCAGGAGGCGGGCAAGTAAAGCTTCATCTGTATTTGTAGCTGCTCCCCAGTGCTAGCATCACTGCCTCACTCCACTTCAGATCCTTAGGCATTAGGTTGGGTTTTCATAGGAGCACCAGTCCCTGGTGCCAAAATGTTGGAGACCACTGTCCTATACAATTTTCTTTAGAGGCCTTTCTTTGGCCCCGCCCACTCTGGGCTCCAGGACTTCTTCACTCTAAGAGATGCTGATAAGATCTGTTGAGAGGCCACTGCCTCAGCTTGTCCCCCCTTTTACACTAATCCCTTTTTATTTAGCCGGGTGGACACCCTGTCAAATTCCCCGTAACAATGTCCTCTGTAAACCTTCCCCACACTTCTCAGACCCCAAACCAACTCCTGCCTGTCTCAGTAGATAACTCCACTGCCCATTACAGAGAGAAGCTTCTGCCATTTTCTGCCTCACCTCTGGATTTTCTCTCTATCTACCTCAGTGTCCTTATTCCTCACCCACCTTCAAGTGGTGAATCTAGGTAACCTCTCTATGGGTCTCACCTTTATCTGCCTCCTCCAAGATGCCTTGCCCCACTACATTAGTTACATCTCTCTCTGCCTTTAAACACACCTCAATATTTTGAAAGTAACCTGTTATGGACTGAATGTTTGTGTCCCCCCCAAATTCATATGTTGAAGACCTACCCTCCAATATGATGGTATTTAAAGTGGGGCCTTTGGGAGGTCATTAGATTTAGACGAGGTCATGAGATGGTATACCATGTTGGTATTAGTGTCTTTGTAAGAAGAGAAAGAGAGTAGAGTTCTTTCTCCATGTGAGGGGACAGCAAGAAAGCAGCTGTCTACAAGCCAGGAAGAGGGCTCTTACTAGAAACTAAATTTACTGGCACCTTGATCTTGGACTTCCCAGCCTCTAGAATTGAGAGAAATAAATGTCTGTTATTTAAGGCCCTAGTCCATGGTATTTCATTGTGGCAGCCCAAACTGACTAGGACATACCCTCTACACCCTGCACTCCCTATGTCCATTTCCTCGCCCTCCTTATTCCTTGCCTTGGAATATTAACTCCCCTTTTATTACTTCAAGGGCACTGTTCTAGCCAAAGTCATCAACCACATTCTTACTGCCAGGACACCTTTTTTTCACATTTGACACCATTGACCGCTGTCTCTTTCTTGACTATATAGCAGCCAGAGCCCAGACATCCATAGCCATCAGGCTGACAAAAGCTAAAAAGTTGGGTAACAGGAAGTGTTGGTGAAAATGTGAGTGACAGGAATGCTTATGCACTGCTAGTAGAGAGGGAATCAATTTACTTTGGAGAATAGTTTGACAAACTCGTAATTCAAAGGTGCTCATGTCACACTACCCAATTGTTCCCTCTGTGGTAGACAGAATAATGGGCCCCAAAGATATTCACATCCTAATCCTGAAAGCTGTAAGTATGTTATCTCCCGTGGCAAAAGAAATGTTGCATTAGGTCAAGATTCTTGAGGTGGAGAGATTATCAATCCAATGTAATCACAAGTGTCCTTGTAAGAGAGACAGGAGAGTCAGAATCAGAGGAGATGTGACAGTAGAAGCAGAGGGTCAGAGACAGAGAAACTTTGAAGACACTATTTGCTTGCTTTGAAGATGTAGGAAGGGCCACAGCCCAAGGAATGTAGGCACCTCTAGAATCTGGAAAAGGCAAGGAAATGAATTCTCCCCTAGAGACTTCAGAGACAGCGTGCCTCTGCCAACACCTTGATTTCAGCCCAGAAAATTCATTCAAACTTATGACCTCTAGAGCTGTAAGATAATACACTTGTGTTATTTTAAGCCACTAGTGTTGTGATAATTTGTTACAGCAGCCAAAGGAAACTAATACAAACTCCTAGAAATTTGGGCTCTCTTGGACTAAGAGGCAAGAACAGGAATGTTTATAGCAGCTCAACTTGTATGTAATAATGGAAATGAGCAGAGAATGTCTACACGTGTCAACTTGAATGAATCTCACAAACAGTGCTGTGTGAACAAAGGCAGCCTCAGAAGAGTACATTCAGTTAAATACTATTGATATGAAGTTTAGAGACATGCAAAACAATACTCTATATTGTTTGGGGGATACATATAAAGTAAAAGTACCAAATTCAGGAGCATGGCTGTCTGGCAGAAGAAAAGTAGAATCACAGAAAAGACAGAGGGGACTTCGATGGCATTGAGAGTTTGTTTTCTTAAGCTGAGTGGAGGTACACAGGTGTACACTGTATTATTCTTTATAGTTTTGGTAAGGCTGAAAACTTTTATATAAAATTAAGAAGTTTTTAGGGTCTATTTTTAGACTTTAGCTTTAAAGTCAGACAGACCTGGGCCCCATTCTGAGCTCTGCCACTTCCTATGTGACCAAGAGCAAATCCTTTAATTATATCATCTGTAAAATGAGAAGCTGAAGGATTAGATGACTTTATATAAGTGTCTAGAATGATGACTGGCACTTAGTCAGTGCTCCAAAAACAGCAACTGCAATGGGTTTATCTTTCTGGAAACATTCCCTTGGTTTATAACTCAGAGAACTTACTATCTTCCAGGAACTTCCAGGAGCTAACTGTGCAAAAGGGATGCTTTGCCTCCATGGTTCTCCTCCTGCTTCAGTCTTTAAATTCATTTTTCTCCAAGGATCTGATCTCCAATCCCTTTAAAAAAACACTTTATTGAGGTATAATTCACATGCCATACAATTCAACAATTTAAATTGTACAAGTGTCCCTCTCAGTGACTTTACTTTGTCTCTCCCACTGTCCTTGTCTCTCTCTGTTGTCAAGGTCCTTCTCAGTGCCTTTATTCTGTTTCCGTCTCTCATTGTCCCTCTCACTCTCTGTCTCTGAGAGACCACACTCTGTCTGTGGAGTGTTACCCCTTTTCTAATAAACTTTCCTTTTGACTCTAAAAAAATAAAAAATTTAAAAAAATAATAAATTGTACAAGCGTACAATGGTTTTTGGTATATTCAGAGCAACTATTGGCACAATCAATTTTAGAACATTTTTTGATCACCCGGAAAGAAACTCTGTACCCATTAGCAGTCACTCCCCATTTCCCCCAATTCCACCCCGACCTCCACCCCCAGCCCTAGGCAACCACTAAACCTACTTTCTATCTCTACAGATTTGCCCATTCTGGACATTTCATACCAATGGAATCCTATAATATGTGGCCTTTTGTGACTGGCTTCTGTCATTTAACATAATATTTTCAAGATTCATTCATGTTGTAACATTAGTATTTGATCTCTTTTGATTTTTTGGCAGTAAAATATATACATAACAAAATTAACCATTTCAATCATTTTCAAGTGTACAGTTCTGTGACATCAAGCAAGTTCTCATTGTTATGCAGCCATCACAACCATCCATCTCCAGAACTCTTTTTATCTTCCCAAACTGAAACTCTGTACCCAATAACTCCTTATTCTCCCCTCCCCCAGCCCCTAGCACCCACCATTCTGCTTTCTGTCTCTATGAATTTAACTACTCTGGGTACATCACATAAGTGGAATTACACAGTATTTGTCCTTTTGTGACTGTCTTAGTTCACTTAGCTGAATGTCCAGAAGCTTTATCCATCGTTGTAGCATGTATCAGAATTTCCTTCCTTTTTAAGGCTGAATATACTCCATCATATATATATATAGACCACAATTTGTTTATTCATTCATAGGTTGATGAACATCGGGGTTGTTTCCACGGTTTGACTATAATAAATAATGTCGCTATGAACATTCACACACAACTTTTGTGTGATATGTGTTTTTTAGTCTTGGTTTTATACCTAAGAGTAGATGTTTGGTAACTCTATGTTTAACCTTTTTAAAGGAAAGGGCCAGCTATTTTCCAAAGCAGCTGCACCATCTTGCAATGTATGAGAATTCCTATTTCTTCACCACCACAAGTTATGGTCTATCTTTTTATTACCACTACTCTAGTGAGTGTGATGCCATATCTCATAATTTGATTTGAACTTCTCTAATGACTAATGATGTAGAGCATCTTTTCATCTGCTATCAGTCATTTTTATATATTCTTTAGAGAAATATGTATTTAGATAATTTGCTCATTTTTCAATTAGGTATTTGTCTTTTATTTGTTAGTTACTAATAGTTCTTTTTTCTTTTCTTTTCTTTTTTTTTTTTAGGCAAGGCAATCCTTGGTTGACCTCACAAATTGCAAAGATCTCGTCAGCTTACAATCACTTATTTTTTACACCTATAGCACCCAGTCTTCCTAGGTGGTCTCCCATCCAAGTACTAACCAGGCCCAATCCTGGCTTAGCTTCTGAGATCAGACGGGATCAGACTTGTTCAGGGTAGCATGGCCATAGACAAGAGTTCTTTATATATTCTGGAAACTAGTCTTTTATTAGATATCTGACTTGTAATTTTATCTCATTCTATAGGTTGCCTTTTTTGTGATGGTGTCCTTTGAAGTACAAAAGTTTTTATTTTGATGAAGTCTGATTTATCTATTTTTATTTTGTTGCTTGTGCTGTAATATCACATCTAAGAATTCATTTCCCAACTCAAGATCATGAAGATTTATCTTTATGTTTTCTCTTAAGAGTTTTTATAGTTTTAGCTCTTCCATTTGGATTATTGATCCATTTTTGAGGTAATTTTTTTATATGATATGTAGTGGGGATTCAACTTTTTCATGTTGCTATCCAGTTTTCCCAGCACACAAAGACACCCACCTTTTAAAATCTAGACCTCAGGTACATAAATGTAGATTAATGCTAACTCTTGTTATTTTAAAAATACTTTCTCATCTTTGGTAATATATGGCCTGCTTTTATTTAATTTATTTGTGGATTTATTAATATTTAATGAGCACTGAAAATAATTATTTTGATATTCATTCATGCTGTTGTATTTACAACAGGTTGTCCCTTTTCATTGTTCCTTTCCAGATATCACTACTTGTTTTATCCTTTCACCTGCGATGGACACTTTAGTTGTTTCCAGTTTTAGGCTTTTACAAATAAAGCAACTATGAGCATTTGTGTACAAGTCTTTGTATGGATATATCATTTTATTTCTCTTGACTAAACACCTAGGAGTGAAATGGCTAGGTCAGACAACACCTGCATGTTTAACATTTTAAGAAACTGCCAGTTTTCTAAACTGTTTTAACATTCCCATTGCAGTGTTATGAGTTCCAGTTGCTCCATATCCTTACCAACACTTTATATCGTCAGTCTTTTTTTTTTCATTTTTCATTTCATCTTTTTCATTATCACGTGTAGTTCCCTTGTTTATTAAAATAGTTTTATTATGTAGGCACATGCATCTAAACAATATATTATTTGTAGCTATTTTTGGAATTCACAGAAAGTGAAGGCTCTGACTTCAGACATCTTGCCTTTCTGTTGAGGGACAGCCTTCTACCACATTATGATCATGTTCACCCCAGCATGGGGCTAAGCACATGGGAGGCATCAACCCTGGCTGAAAAATAAAGCATCTCGACATCCTCAATTGCCTCAGAGCTGTCATTTGCCTCATCAGAAGCTTGGACCTTACCTGCTCTCCTGAGGACAACAGCCTGTTGGATGTCACCCAGTGGTGCCACTTTAATGCAGTATCTCCCAGCTCTGCCCACCTTCAGTCTCCCCTGTACTCCCTTATTTGGTTTAGGGGTCAGTCACTTGCCAGGTGCTAATGCTCAAACCAGGAAAACATCCTGAAGCCTCTACCTTTCTTACCCCTAAACCTTCTATCTGTCCCCAAATCCTCTTCATGCAATTCCACTGACATTCACAAGCATGTTTTCTTGTTTAAGGTCTTGTACTGGGGCTAGATCCAGAGTTGAAGGAAACCCAAGCCCTTTGGAAAAGCACACAAAGAAATCACAGTGACAATAGGTCCCTTCACTCCACAAGTCCTCCATCCACCTCCCCAGTGTGTCTCACAGTCTCCTCACTCAGCTCAGGCAATCGGGCCACTCCAGGGCTAAGGCACCACACCATGGAGCCCTGGGCTCTCCCCTTCAGTGCTTCTCCCTTGCTGTTTCCACCTTGGCCTAACACTCTCTCATAGCACCCTGTCCTCCGCCAGATGGAGTGTCTATGTTTCTTTGTCTGATGCCTGTGCTCCTACCTGATTCTTTCCTTCTTCTCTTTTCCCTGATCTGATACTTGGCCTATAGGACCCCCTGCAGTCAAGCCAGACTCCTGATTACTCTACTTTCCAACTTTCTGCTGCATTCCCACACCTCTCCTGCTTTTCCCCAAGATGTCCCTCTACCTAGAAAGCCCTTCCTCCCAACGCCTTGTCCTGAAACTGTTGAAGAACTTACCCATTCTTCTTGGTCTAGCACAACCTCCTCCACAAGCAGAATCAGTCCTTCCTTCCCAACACACTCGGTCACAACCCTGATCCCAGCCTGGCCTGTACTAGAGTTATTAAAAACTCACCTGTCCCCCACTGTTAGACTAGAGGTCCCCTGAAAGCAAGAACAACATTTACATCATCTTTCCAGTTCTAGTCCCTAATACAGGATCTATTACACAGCAGGTGCAGGGCCAAGACACCTGGACTCTGCCTCCTACCTGTATGAACCTTAGAAAAATTATTCAACTTCTCTGTGCCTCTGTTTCTTCATCTGTAAAATGGGGAGAAAACACCCCCCATCTGGTCATCAAAGGGATTTGATTAATTAATCTACATAAAGGAGTAGTGATTTGTTGAATTGAAATGAGATCTTGCTCTCACCCTAGAAAATTATCTTATAAAGGAGTACTTTCTATTGATCTTCCAGAGATTTCCACAAATTAGGGGACCCCCATGCCTCCCCAGGTGCCATTAAGGAAGGTGGATCCATCTCCCAGAGGCCATCTAACCCACCTCTCCTTTTTATCAGCATCAAAGTAATCACAAAACTCCTGTAGAAGCTTTCCAGAACTGGATTGCTTCAAAGAACTCTCTGTGTTTCTCTGATGCGAAGGTCCTACGACCATAGCCATCCTCTTCATGCTTTTTCCTATCTTCACCTTATTCTGCAAGGGATGCAAACACCTCCAGAACACTTTCAGGTCAGTCTGAGGTTTTTCACAGGGTGCAGCTGGAGGTAAGAGGGGCTCTAGAGAGAGAACACCTTATCCAAACTTCTCTGCCTCCCCTTTTTTACACATAAGTAGAGTCAATCCAGGATACTGAGTAAAATTTGAATTTTAGATGATATTATGAGTAATCTTTTAGTATAGTTATGCCCCAAATATTACATGAAATATACTTTAAAATATTAACTGTTTATCTGAAATTCAAAAATAACTGAGCATGCTAAATCTGGCAACTGTATATACAGGGAAACTGAGGCCCATGGGAGATGGAGTTAGTACTTTACCCAGTTGCAGAGTCAGTTAGTGACAGGACCAGGACTATACCCCAAGGTTACCCCTGCCCTAGCTCAAACCCTACTCCCTTTTACACACACACACACACACACACACACACACACACACACTGCATGATTTCATTCTCTTGGTCCTGGCTCTGACTGTGAACAGGTGTCCAAGTTAGCAGGACTGAGGCCTAATAGTAAGAGACCATGCTAAAGGAAGCTCATGGAGAAGAGGGCAGAGTGAGAAGAGAAAGTCCAAGCTGATCTACCAGGAATGCTAACTGAGTATGAAAGGTTTGGAAAGAATAGTGGGTGTCCTCATCTGCTGTGTGAATTTAGGCTGGGGGATGAGCAGAGTCCTGAATAACTCGGGGCCTCTCTAAGCCCAGCCCAATCCTACAACACCGTCATGTCACAGAGCATTCTACTTTCTGCCCTCATCAGGGGACTCCAGTGTCATCCTTGGCAGGGTTCCCTCAAACTCCATGGCCCACCTCCAGCTCCAAAATGAAGGAAGAAAATTCATGGGACCAGTTCATCACCTGGAACATCAAACACAACCTGTTCTTTCTTCTATTCACCCCAGAATGCCCACTCCTGGCCCAGTTCTGCCTGAGCCCTTCTCCCTCTGCCCCATGACATCCCTTGGACTGGCAGGTGAGCCAAGCCTCTGAATCCCCGCTTCTCAAGTGGAGCTCACTCAGCAGGGCCTCTGAAGACTTTGCATGTGTTCTTGCTGGACTCTAGGAAGTCTTACTCCTTCTTCTCTCTGGGCTGCTACATGATGGATGTTCAGGGTGTTGATAGACTGAACGTGAGTCAGGAGGAATGTGAGGACCCAGAACCAGGATGGCATAAGAAAAGGTCAGTGGGCTCCAGGAGACAGGAGGGAGTGAAGGAGGGAAGGTCAGGAAAGTGGTGGGGGTTCAGGGAGACAGACAGAGGTTTAAGGTAAGGAGTGCAGGGTGGGAGAATGCTTCAGGGAGAGGAAGGAGGCTGAAGAGGAGAGAGGGACTAGGGGCAGAGAAAGGAGGTCAGAAAGAGGGGTTCCAAGAGGGAATGGGAGTTCAGGGAGGGTAGAGAGCTGTGGAAGCAGAGGGCTCCGGAAGGACAGTGGGTGTGAGCAAGGGGAAGGCGGCGCTCAGGGAACGGAAAATCAGGGAGCGGGGTTTCCCAGAGGCAGAAGGCTCAGGCGGGAATACAGAGCTGGTGCCGAGGACATGAATGGGGTTCAGTGAGCGGGCTAGAAATTCAAGAGAAAGAGGGAATTTGGGGACGAGAATGAAATTCAAAGAGGGGCTGGTGTTGGGGAGGTGACTGAGGCAGCCGGGCTCCGTGCCTGTCCGCTGCCGCTGGGCCGGGCCCGTACCTGTGGCTCCTCCCTTCTCGAACCCCGCGGGCGTCTTGGGAGCCGGGCGCCAAGCCCCTGGGGAGGGGGGTGGGGGTTAAAGGTGAGCAGGCAGCAGCGTGGGTCCCAGAGAGGGATTGGCAGGCGCCTGGGCCCATGCCCTGGGCCATGGCTGCCCCACGGGCCACAAGCCGGGTGAGCGGCTGCTGCCCACGTGCTAAGGAGAGAAGGAGGTACCGGATCAAGGGGCAAAGGGCACCCTGAGCTGGGGGGGGGGGGTGGCGGGGCGGGCGGGGCGGGCAGTGTCCGCAGTCCACACCCGCCGCTAAAAGCCAGGCCGGCGGCGCCGCGCAGAGCACAGAGCCCTCTGCCGCCAGCACCGAGGAGACACCGAGAGCTCCGGCTGCCCCGAAGCATCCCACGGGGACGCTGTGTGGGGACCCTGTGGCCCTGGCTGGGACCCACCCCGCCCGAAGATCCCGCGGACTCCAGGTGAGGGGCGTGGAAAGGACCAGGTGTACGCAGGTGCCTAGCCTAAGGGGAGTCGGACCTTCCCCCCTGCGGTGCCTCAGCCTCCCTCCCACCTGTCCCACCTGTCAAATGGGGAGGGGCACTTTTCTGACTCTACTGGGCCGAAAGGGTTAATACTCTTGTGGACCCGCCCCCCTCACTCAGGCTCTGCTACCAAGGGGAGAGAAGCAAACTCGTACCTCAGAAAGGGCTCAGGATCAAGAATCCAAGAGTTCTTCCTGTCCAACCTGCCAGGAGCAGAGGGTGAGGTAACACACAGGTTCCTGCTGCCTCCTGGGTCCCTCTGGCTGGGCTGGGGTTGAATCATGGTTTAAGGGGCTCTCTGTGAAGTTGGGTGTGAGCCCAGGGAAGCAGGAGGTTGGGGTGGCGGGGAGGCTGGCAAATGTATTGAAAAGAACCAGTAGAGAAGCTGGTTCCTGGTAGGCCCTCTGATCATGGTGGGACAGAGAATCCATGTGGATTCATAGCCACCAGACTTCTAGCCAACAGTAGGTGCTAAAGAAGTGGCTAAGGGCATCTCACTGGTCTGGCTGAGGAAGGCTATGGCTTCCTTCTGGCTCCCAGGTACCCCACCCCCACATGTGTCTTCTGAAGCTACCCTGGTGGGCAAAGGGGCCATGGTCAGGCCTGGGCTGGGCTTAGGAGCTTTAGTTTGTTGTCTGTGTTTGGCTGTGTGACCTTGGGCACATGATGTCCTTTCTCTGGGCCTCTCTCTCTCTCTGTCTCTCTCTCTCTCTCTCTCTCTCTCTCTCTCTCTCTGTGACATGGTGAGGCTTGTCCCTGGGCCACAGGTGTGTGAATAAAATGGAACACCAACATGCTTTGGAGGACAGGGTAGCCCCTCTGGTTCTTCACCAGGGAGCTGATGCTACAGGGTCAGCTCAGTTAGGTGGTAGGTGGGGCCCAGGATCCATACCAGGCCTCCGTCTTGCCGAAGTTTTCCTCTTACTCTCAGCATCTGGCCTGTCCCATCTCCTGTCCAGGTCCCAGATCTAGCGGAAGGCTCAGAATAGGGGCTTGGGAACCTCAAGCTGGGAAGTGAGCAATGGGCTCAGCCCCACCCCAGGGAGGCTTGGCTCCTCAGCCTCAGGGCAGGGGCAACTTCTGGAGGTGGGAGGTTCCAGCTGAGGAACTCAGAGCTGTGGCAACCAGGAGGTTCCCTCTCCTCAGAGAATGAGCATTTTGACTATATTTCTTCTCCATGCCTGTTAAGGACACAGTCTACCCTAGGCCAGGGCTCAGTTTGGAATCATGCTTTGGACCTAGGTGAGAGGGCTGCTGAGAGTAGGGGTCAGGGTCCCACCTGAGGTCTTGGAATGCCGTGAATGAAATCATCTGGCTTATATGTGGGCGGCATTGGTGGAGGTAACATTTGTAAACTGACGTGGAGGGCATAAGGAGCTTTGACAAGCTGCAGGGTGGGAGGGAAGCTGAGGTTTTGAGGCTCCCAGGGACCACACCAGCCCAGATGCTCACACTCCCTTTCAGGCTGATGCCCTCCCTGGGGCCTCCCTCTGAGGCTGTCTTTGACCCCACTGTTGGTCCTGTGGTGGGTAAAGTCAGGTTCAGACCTGTGTTGGAGCTGTCAGGCAGGCCAGGAGAGGCCCTTGCCAGCCCAACTCTCACACCCTGGTCAGGATCAAAGAAGGGGTTTGGCCCAGATATGAGGCAGAGGAGGGAGGAAAGAGGGGGCTCCCTTGGGCTCAAGGTAGCTGGGAAGGGGGAGGAAAGAAGTGAAATTTGCTGTACACCTACTGTGTTCCAGAGCTTTTCTATCACGATTTCTTTCTTCCTGATAACCTGAGAAGGAAAGGATATTCTCTCCACTTTACAAGTGAGGAAACAGAGGCCAGAGAGGTTAAGGCAGTGGGTCAAGGTCACATAGCTTGGAAATGGCAGGGCTATGATTCAAATCCAGGCAACCTGATTTTAAACTCCTGGTTTCTGCTCTCACTACTGCCTCTGGCTCACCCCCCAGGTGACCCTGACTCTTCCAGGCTTCACTGTGCTCATGTATACCTAGGTCTAAGTGGGCTTGCCTGAACTGTCGGGCAGTAGCTGTGGGCCACCATATGTTCTGCATTCATGGAGCAGCACACAAGGGGGTGTACCCCTGGGTGCCCATGGGTGTCCACATGGCCACCTTTACCTACAGTATCTCTCTGCCTGCCTTTCCAGCTCTTGAGCTTCAAGGGGCAAGGTAGCTCACATTTGCTTTCCTCTTTGAGGTGGGGCAAGCTGACCTTGTGTAAGGGGCCTCCAACATGGCAGGAAGGAACAGAACATTCCCAGGGCTGGGCCTGGCACTGATAAAAAGGTGATGCATCTCCCTCACTGGCCTTGAGATACAGGGCACACTAACTGGTGGGTGGGTGGGCAAGTGACAGTCAGCTCTATGATTCTGAGTGAGAAATACGGCTCCCTGGGGCTCCTTTTCCATGTCAGTCCAGGGATCTGATGCCCTGATGTGGCCAGTATGGGACAAGAACTGGTATGACTCCCAGAGCTACCCAGCAGGGGAGAGGCCTAGGGATTCTGGGCAGGGCAGAGTTGACCATCACCCACCCAAAGCTGATTTGAAAAGCCTTTGTCCATCCCATAGTCCTCTGGTAGAGGTTGTTTCTTCATTGTCTGTGACCTGTAGCCCCTGTTCTTTTTCTAATGCCATACTCAGAGGTGTTGGCTAGGAAGGAAGAAAGAAACCCACACTTATCATGTGCCTCCCACTGGCTCTCACATTTTCTTTAATCCTCACAACAACCTTGTAAGGTAAATATAACACAGCATCACTACCCATTTTAAACAGGAGAAAACCATACTCAAAGCCCCTGACTGCACCCCTTCCTTGTATAGAGGTTACACTAAGAGAGGAGCCCAAGCTCACATAAACAGGGACAGGGTTGAGCACCAAAGTCCATGCTTTGCCTCTCATGACTCTGTGCCAGGGAGCCCTGGACAGCAGGGGCATTGTCTGACTCCAATGCTCCCCAGGCAGGCAGGGGTCTAGGGGGGTCAGGGGATCCCCCAGTCTTGACTGTCATTCTAACCCCTGCCCCTGCAAGGCACCCTCCGTTCTACTCTCCTGGGACTGAACGAATAACCAGGCACAGCCTCCACCCACATGCATGGAATGTCCAGGAATGCCATCTAGGCACAAAGAAGGAGGCTGTGCTTCTGGGCACAACTGCTGTTAATAGCCCTTCATTCCCTCATCTGTAGAAAGTGTAGATAATGCAGTGGGACCTGCTCTACTCTTTTGGCTTTCTCTCATGAGACTCCAGAGGTGTGTAGCATGGAGGGCCCAGGGCTGGGAGGCAGGGGAACTGGCTTGATCACTGACATGACATGCTGAGTAGTCTGAGGCAAGCCCCTTATCCAAACAGTGCCAGTTTCCCCTTTGAATAACAAGAGGCCTGACTTCCACCACTTGTTGCAATCTGGACAAGCTGAACTTCCCAAGTAGTGGATATGAGTTCTGAGACATCAGTGAGGTCCTAATTCTCACATTCTCTCCTGGGGAGTATAGGGAGATAGTCTTGCCAGTCCTTCGTTGACTCAACATGTATTCACAAAGTGCCTATTCTGTGCCAGCCACCTCCTCCACCCTAGTACCTACCTGCTCTTTAGTTCAGTCTTGGGTGGGTTCACCTGACATGTGACATTTGGGTGAGGAGGCTTAAGGGGCAGATCAACTTTCAGTACCTCCAAGCATCCCAGTGGAAGGACTCACTTGGGCTCTGCCATCAGTCACAACTAGGTTTAAATCCACACTACACTACTCATAAACTGAATGACCTGGAATGATTGTCCTACTCTCTCTACCATATCTTTACTGTGTGGTAGAAATAAACAACTCTCTGAGCCAAGTGTGTGCTGTAAATTAGAGACTATTAGTCCTATGTGACAGGTGGTTCTGTGGTTAATCAGACACGACAGTCAATATACTGGTCCTGGAAGCCCACTGGGATGCCTGGTTGTGGTACAATGGGAGAAAACACACACACACACACACACACACACACACACACACAGTCTTTATTCTCGGTTCCTGGCACACAGCTCCTTAAACCCTTGGAATCTCCAATGTGATAAGAGTGTCTTTTTATGTTAATGAGATGACTGGTGTGTGTGTGGGGAGGCGTGCTCCTAATAGTTTTAGGATGGGTGCTGGTCATGAGGAGGACCCAGGATGTTAGAGGGTTGGAACTTTCAGCCCCATCCCCCACCTCTGAGGTGGATCCAGGGGCTGGAGATTAAGTTCAATCCCAATGGCCAATGATTTAACAAATCATCCAAACTTAATGAAAATTTCATAAAAACCCTGACAAAAGGAGTTTGGACAGTTTCTGTGTTGGTGAACACATCGAGATGCTGGAGAGGGCATGGAAACTCCATTCACCCCCATTCTTGCTCTATGAATAATTTCCATTTGGCTTTTCTGAGTTGCATCTTTTATGATAACTGGTAAATTTAAGTAAAGTGCTTTCCCAAGTTCTGTGAGCTTTCCTAGAAGATTATCAAACCTGAGGCAGGGTTTGTGGGATCCAGTGGGTCAGAAGCACAGATGATAACCTGGACTTGTGATTGGAGTCTGAAGTGGAGGCAGTCTTGTGGAACTGAGTCTTAACTTGTGGGATCTTGATGCTAACCCCAGGTAGTTAGCATCAAAACTGAATTGAATTGGAGGACACCCAGCTGGCGTTGGAGAATTGGAAAATGGTGTTGGAAAAGACATCATGCACTTGATGTTAGAGTGTTCTGAGTAAAAATTGTCCACTGGTAAATGGTGGCCATTGACATTTTTACAGACTGACAGACTCTTTGCATAATGGCTCTTCTTAATGAAACACCAACTTTAGCCTGACACCCAACCCTTGCACTGCATCACATTGGAAGTATGACATTGGAAGTATGACATTGGAAGTATGACTGTTCCCTACAGGGAGAGCAGCTGAGGCTCAGAGAGGATGAATGACTGCCTACTGAGCCAACCTCCTGAGCCTTTTGCCCTAAAGAGATGGCACCCCCATGGGGTCCTTGGGCCTGCAGAATGAGAATGAGTGTCAGACAAGACGGGGTGGGAGACTACACATCCACCTTCGCCTAGTGTCTGTCTGGTCAGCCAAGCAGGGAGCCTTTTGTGGTATTTGGACAACTTTGATCTCTGGACTTTAGATTCCCCAGAAAGAGAGGAGGAGGTTCCCCATGCCATCATCTATACCACTATCTCATCTTATTTTTTTTACTTCTTTGGAGGGCCCACCCCCCTGGTTTCAAAAGCAATATGTAGGTATTATACAACTTTAAATTGATAGAAATTAACAAGGTGGGTGTTTCTGTTACCCATCCCTTTATAAGACCACCAATGTCTGGTTTGGTCAAGTATTAATTCACTTAATTCTCATAAAAACTCAGAAGTGGATACTATTATCCTTATTTACACATGAGGTTGTTAACAGTTACATAGTATTCCACTATAAGGATTTATCAAAATTTATTCAACCATTCTTATATTTCTCAGTATTATAAACAGTGCTACAAGGAACATATTTATATATCTTTTCACATTTAATGTAAATATTTTATAAGAAAAATTTCTGCAATTGAACTTGATATGTCAAAGAGTCCTAACAATTTTGGTGAGATAGATTTTCCAATGGTCCTCCAAAAATACAATCTCATGTTCCCTGTCTACCAACAGAGTAGGGGAAAGGCCTATTGCCCCACCATGTCATTCCTGCCTCTTCTTGGCCTGGGATGAAATTTTAAGCCTGCCCAGGAAGCAGCCAAGCACTGGAGAAGGGGAAGTTTCTGGACAGATAATCGTGCTGGTCATGCCACACACCACTGTTTTCTTCTTCCCAGCTAGCCCTGCATACCACCCATCCCACCCCCACCCCACCATGTGGGACACCCTAAGACCCTATGAAAATGACTTCCCTCTCCTTTCTACTGTTTAACTGTACTAGTCAAAATGTACAGGGTCAGGAATTAGAAACTTAGATTATTTGCTCTGTGACTTCAAGTGAGTGATTTATCTTTTATCTTTTCTGAGACTGTTCCCTCACTAGTGACATGGAATAAACATGATTCTGATTCACCTAGTCTTCCCGAGGGACAGAGGAGAGAGTGTCTGAAAGTGCTATGGTTCCTGCCAAGGGCCAGGCAGAGACCAGTGGTTTTGCTGGCTAAACTTTGGGTGACTTTGGGTGCACAGATAGATGAGCCAAGGCTCTAGCCTCAGGAAGCTCACAGCTAGCTAATGAGGGGAGGGAGATGAAGAAGGAGAGGAGAAAAGAAGATAAAGATAGAAGTGGTCTGGGCCTAAAACTAGCCCCACTGCCTCTTTCCAAACAGGGATCCTCGGGCTTGACTTGCTTCTTCTAGGACATTTGGGTAAGCCCAGGCTGACCCTTAGGCTGCTCTCCTCAGGAAGTCTTCTTGTCTTTCTTCAGTGCCCTTAGAACCCACAGACACTCTAGGACAGGCCCTGGACACTAGCTTCTACGCTGTTTGCTGTTCTTTCTCCAGCTGCTTCTTTCCTCCTCTCCTGGGCCCTCCCGTTCCACCTCCCAGCTCAGCCTAGCTTGGGGCAGGAGCTCATGGAAGACTACCGGATGTAGTATTAGCCCTGGGTTCAAATCTCAGCCCTGCTACCTACCATATGTGAGAGCCTAGGCCAGTTATGCCATAAAATAGAGACAATAGTTCTTGCCCTGCCCTGCTATCAGGGAAATGAGATAATGACCATGAAGCCACTTTGGCAAAGGGCATATGAGTATCAGCTGTGTTGGTGACCAATGTTTTTCAAACTTCCTACATCCCAAAATAAATGGGGAAAGGGCCTAATTTTTATTTTTAATCTGCCGTATGTATATAAGTATTCAAAATACAATAAAAATAGATTACTAGAAAAAATAAATTAAAAAAGTAAACCGTAAGCCCAGTTTTTTGGTATTATATCCAACAGTTAACAGATTACTCTATTAAATTGATGTAAATGTTTCTAAACACTCTCAATTTATGTATTTATTTTTGTCATGAACTGGGAAGGGAATCCAGTGTTTCTCGGGCCACACTTTGAGTGGCACTAGTATAGACGCCTCAGTGCCCACTGGAGCCAGGCTTAGGGACAAAGCCAGGGGATGGCTACCAGGGAGCACAGCAGATACATGGGCTGATGGCACCCTGTTCTCACCCCAGCCGGTTGAATGATTTGCCACTCTGGTTCTCCAGCCCTGCCTTTGCCCCTGCTGCTCCCTTGCAGAAAACCTTCTCCCCGCATGCCTGATCCCTGCTTTGTCTTTGAGGCCCAACTCAAGCCTACCCTCTTCTAGAGAGACTTCTCTGACTTCCAGGCTGCAAGCCTTCCACTGAACTTCCACATTCCTCAGCACTATTCATGCCCCTCTCTGAGTCAGTGGTGGGCATGCTCACTCTCCCATGCTGAGATGTGTGGAGGTAGGCAGAAGCAATGTTATAAGTTTTTGAGTATCCCCTGTTCCCCCAACCCCTGGCTCAACCGAGGGCCTGAAACCAGCAGGCAGTTAATATGTGTGCTGGATGAACAGATGAGTGGGTGTTTGTGGGAGGAGGGGGTAGGATGAAGAGATGGAAGTTTAGGTAGATGTATAGATGGAAAGATGGATGGACAAATAGAGATTGACTGTTAGGAGATGGATGGATGAATGAATGGGTGGAAGAAGAGATGGATGTATGGGTTACAGATTATGAATGAATAGACAGTTAGATGAATAAACAAATAGGTGGACAGATTGACTATTAGGGGATGAATGGATAAATAGGTAATGACTAGATGAACAGATAGATGGATAGACAAATGGATAGGTGGACAGATAGCTGGAAAGCCACTTGAGCTCCACTCTGTTGTGCTTTCTTCTCTGCCTCTCTTCCTCAGCCCTGCTCCTCAACTCATATCAAGATTAGTGGTTCTCAATTTGGATCAGAGATAGTCTACATAGGACTTTTTTTTTGACTTGGCATTTTCATAATTTAAAACAATATGAATTGCTACTTGTAGTATCACTAAACAAAAACATAGAAGCAGAAAGTCTATACATGTAAGGTATGCTTCTTGCAAAGGAAAGTGTTTTATTTTCATTTCTGATATGTTAAGAGCCATATTTTTAATAGCACAATTCAATCCAACTAATTCAATCCAACTTCCTTACTTTAATATGATCATATTTATCAATTTTTCCTCCATGATTTATTCACCCATTTCGCTGATGCAAAAACTGAGACCTAGACAAAGAAAATGACTTCCCAACTTGCTGCTAGTTAGAAATACAGCTAAAACTCCTCTTTTTCTCTCCTATCCACATCTCCATCTTCACTCCTTGCCTCTCGAGAATCCCCACCACGCACCCACCCCCAACCAGCCAAGGCAGGCTTCAGGGAGCTCTTCTGATTTTGTATGTGTATGCATATGCAAATTCAGTTTCTCTTCTACAAAAAGTTTAGGTCTAATGTACGTATAAAAAGTGCACACATCATAAGTATCCAGGTCAATGAATATGCACTGTGAACACACCCATGTAACTCGAACCCAGATAAAGAAACAAAATGTTAACAGCACCTCAGAAAGCCCCTTCTTGATCTCTTTTAGTCACCAAGGCTGAAAACAACCCTGACTCCTAACACCATAGATTAGCTTTATACAATTGAAATCATATGGCATATACCCTTCTTTTGCTCAACATCTTGTCAGTGAGAATCTTCCATGTGGTTGCCTTTGACTGTGGACTGTTCACTCTCATTGCTTTGTTCATATTCAGAGTGTGACTGTACTGCAATGTATTTATCCACTCCCCTGTTAATAGGCATTTGATTGTTCCTCATATGAGCTAATTAGAATAGTGCTGCTCTGAATAGTCTTGTCCATGTCTTTTGGTTCATGTATCCACACATTTTCATGGAATTCCTAGGTCAGAAGGTATGTGGATGTTCAGCTCTAGTAGATACTGACAAGTGGTTTTCCAAAGTGATTGTGCCAAGTTACATTGTCAGTGGCAGTGGATGGGGTTCTGCTCTCCCCACACCCCACAAACAATCAATCTTTTTAATTTGAGAAGGTAGGTGCTTGTGGGGCAGGCTGGCAGCAGGTTGCCCGCATTTGAATGTAAGTTCTCTTTTTATTCTGTGACCTTCAGCAAAGCCAGTTTCTTTGTCTACAAAATGGGTTGAAATCATGGAGCTGTTAGGGAGATTCCATAGACCAGTTAGGTTAGGCTCCGCAAACATTAGCTATTTATTGTTAGTTCTCATAACAACCCACTGAATCATATCCCTCTCAGAACCTCAATTTTTCCTTTGATAAAATGGTGATAACCATACACAATACTAATGCCCACATACACACACTGTGGAGAGGATTACCAACAAATCCAATTGTATATTAAAGTGCCTAATTTTCTTTAATAAGCAATAATATGCATATTTATAAAATTCACCACTTTTCATTGGCTCTTAGTGTATTTACAAAGTTGTGCAACCATCAGCACTAATTCCATAACATTTTCACTACCTAAAAGAAACCCCATACCCATTTCTCTACACCCAGCTACTACTCCCAACCCCCAGCAATTGCTAGTCTACTTTCTGTCTCTGTGGATATTAAAAGTACTGAATCAGCTTTTCTATATTTTTTAACTTTTGCAAAAGTGAAATATCTTGCACTGGGACAGGATCATAAAATACACTTAATAAATGTTATTTGTGTGTATATGGAAGGATAGATAGATGAAGAGAGCACACTTTGTAGGTAGATATAATGTAAACTCATTCGTTCAACAAATACTCAATTGTGCATTAGCACTTGAGAGAAAAATGGTCTGTCTATATGATGTGACTTGCTTTCAGGGAATTTGCCATCTAGTGGGAAAGAGAGGCATGTGCACCACTCACGGTGATCACAGAGCAGATAAAATGAGAGTTGTATCTGAATGAGCATTGTGGGAAGTCAGGGAAGTTGTCAGAGACGGAGGTGGCACTTCTAGGATGCGTGAACTTTCCCAACGGGGAGGGACTGTCTGGGGGAGAAATCCTGAGAACTAAGGCTGGGAGACAGGCAGAGTGTGGTGTCAGGCTGCATTACTGGGACAAGTAGGGCTTCACACTCCAGTCAGCACTTCATTCTGCACCTCCACAGCTGTGAATAAGACTTATGTGTATCAAGAGGCTATAAACACTGGATAGTGGGTGACAGAGGCCAAATGGGAAAGGGAGCAAGAGGGTGAGCTGGGCCAGCTCACACGAGCCTGCGCTGTCATCTGGACAAGAGCACCTAAACCAGTTGTGGCCACAGCCAGGACCCCCATACTACTAGCTGGTTTGACTTCTCCAATTACACTGTGGTTAGAACCATTCTTAAGAGGAGAGGGCAGCAGCTCAAAGTGAAGGAGACTTGACCAAAGAGTCCAGACCTGGTTCTGTCCTTTCTTAGCTGGGGATGTTGAGCAAATGCTTCACCTCTCTGAGCCTGTGTCTTTACCTGTAAAGTGGAGGTGATATTACTTACTGAAGTAGGGTTAGAGATGCTGGCTCCAAAGTATTGGACACAGTGTCTGGAATGAGGAATGCCTCCTTTCTTAAATGAACAAACAGGTTGGAGAGGTTGGACAAGGCAGATGAAGGACACATTCAAGGCCCCAGCAAGGTTAGGATATTAAAACATTTCTTTTAAAAAAAAAATTAGGATGAATGGATAGATAGAATTTTAATTGAAGATGTCATTGTGGGAGAAATCAGAATTTGTAGATTTCGTTGAATTTATTGTGTAATTTAGTGTTTTGTTTTGAGCTACACTGGGAGTCATGGTCTTTTCAGTGCTTAGGCCTCCAAAGGTGTTATCAGGCCCTCTGGAGGGCAGAAATGGGATGAAGATGGGTAAAGATGCCTGTTGAGAACCAAATGGTGACTAGGGAAGAGGAGAGGCATAGGGTGAGGGAGATAATCCACCCTACTGAGACCCAGCTCAGGAGAAATTCTCTTGAACCACAGGAAATTCAACTAGGATATATTCTCCTGGAGACAGGAGGCCCAGGGAAGCTTGATGGGGTGAGCTGGGGGTGCCGATAGAAGACTTAGAACCAGGGGTAGTGAAAGTTGCAGGACCCTAAGAAATCAATGGATTTAACACCCAATTTTATAGGTGGAGAGACAGAGCCTCAGTAAGGAAGATATTTGCCCAGGGTCATTCATGGAATTAGTGGCAGAGCGAGGATCAGTTCAAGTCTCTGCTTAAGCCAGTGTCCCTGTAACTAGGAGATTCCCAAGGACCCTGCTTCCTGCCTTGCCCCACTGCCCAGTGACCACCAGCTCCTATTGGCATCATGCCCTCCTCCAAGTATTTTCCAAGTCCCTGGGTACCCACTGTAGGGTTCAGAGACCCTAGCACACAGTCCTGCTTTAGGTCCCACCAGCCAGGGGAGAAGCCAGACAGACAGATAAGAGATAAGTCATGACCCTGTTGGTCTCTGTGCCCAGGATTCCAAAAGGATCACTTAGGGATAGCTCTCTCTCCAGAGTAGTTAGGCATTAAGGCGCCCCCAGACTTTGACAGGGATGGGCAAGGAGAATGTATCTCCTGAAGGGAACAGCAAGGGTTAAGGGGGCAAGGAAAGAGTGGAGAAAGCAGCTGGAGATCCTGGGAATGTGAGGTGACTATTTGGCAGAGACATAAGGTACCCAGCCAAAGGATATAAGTGGGTGGAAGGACAGTCAGCCTTCGGTAACCATTTCAGCACTTTGCGAGGTCCCGGGGCCCTCGGGCACTGCCATTTGATTGTAGGAGCTGTGGAACCCTACCACGGATGAAAGCACTGTGTGGGAAACTTTTCTGAGCCTACAGCCCCCAGATGATCATCTCCTGTGACCATCCGAAGGCCATAACCTCTGCAAAGCCAAAGGGTTTAGCATTTGCCCCCCCCCACCCCCGCTCTCCCCTGCCCCCAATCAGGGATAGCCCAAGGTGGGAAGTCTGGAATTCTTTTAAACCATGCTTTGTTGCTATTCCTCTGCAAATACTGGGTTATTTTCCACTCCTGTGGACTCTGGTGCCCAATCGAAATGGGGCAAGAATCCCACCTGTGAGGAATGTTAAAGGTGCCAGCAAGGTGACAGGTGTGAATGCCTCAGATCAAACAGTTTGGTTTGTGTCCTCAGGGCGAGAGGAGGGCCTTCAGGAACAGGAACATAAACTGGACTTCAGTGTGGGTGAGAGGAGGGGGTCCAGAGCTCCTGAACAGAGCCTTGCCTGGGGCATGTCCAGAGAAGGATGACTAAAGCTCCACCTTGCCAGCTATCACCCATCACCACCGGTACTGACCCTGCTCAGCCTGCAGGATTCACACTCACATAGCCCTCTGGAGTTCTGTGAAGGTGTAGTGATGATCATAATGGAAAACTGGGGCTACTGAGACTTTTCCTGTGGGTGAAACCACACAAAACTTCTGAGAGGTGGACGCTTCCAGCTTAGTGGACTGAGAGAGGGTGAATATAGGCAAGATAACAGAGGGCAGGGTGGTAGTTGTTAGGCGAGGGGCTTCACGAGAGAGCGCCCTTACAGGCGTGAATGACCGATCATACTGTCTTCCTGAGACCACCTTTTGGGGGAAGTAGGGACAGTTCCACGAGGACTCTAAGTGATCACAACAGAAAGAGAGGCTCGGGAGGGGACTAGGGACCTCCTTCTCTTCCAAACTGTGGACTCGAAGGGGCTCCCGCGCTCGCGAGTTCCACCGGGTGGACTGATTTTGCTGATTTAAGCCCGCCCCGTCCGCTCCCACAAGCCGCGGCCCCGCGGCCCCGCCCCCTCGAGCGGCCTACCGGGACGTGGGGGCCGGGCGGATGCTAATAAGGACAGTCCGGCCACCGGAACGCGCGAGCGGCTCCACCTAGCTTAGGCGAGGCGGCGGCGGCGATGGCCATGGCCGGGGCGCTGGCAGGTCTGGCCGCGGGCTTGCAGGGCCCGCGGGTGGTCACCAGCCCGGACTCGGACTCCGACACAGACTCGGAGGACCCGGGTACCCGCCGTAGCGCCGGCGGGCTGCTCCGCTCGCAGGTCATCCACAGCGGTCACTTCATGGTGTCGTCGCCGCACAGCGACTCGCTGACCAGGCGGCGCGACCAGGAAGGGCCCGTGGGGCTCGCCGACTTCGGGCCGCGCAGCATCGATCCCACACTCACCCGCCTCTTCGAGTGCATGAGCTTGGCCTACAGGTGAGGGGAGCTGCGGGGCGCGACGGCCTCGGCACTGCCTGGTGGGACCGCGCGCTGAGCTCCGGACACCCCATCCGGCCCCGAGCCCCCGTCCCCGGCTGCTCTTAGAAACTCCGGCCACATGCTGGACACCACCTTCCCGCGCGCCGAGCGTCCCCTGACCCTGGCCCAACCGACTGGCGCCCCCAAAGCCGGCGCGCCTCCTGCTCCCCAAGCCTGTGGACCACCTACCCCCACCTCGACCTCGGTAGGCCCACCGCGGACCCCGGCTCCCCGTCCCCACACTTCTGCCCCCAAGGAAGTGCCAGGGCATCCCCTCGTGCGCCCAGGCCCCAGGCCCCCCCTGCCACCCCACCCTCCATTCGGAGGCCACTCCACCCGATCACCTGCGCCTGCCGGCCTCTCCCCGGCAGCCCCGGCCCGCACCCTCTCTGATTCTGCACCCCCGCGATACTCCTCGTGCCCGTGGTGTCCCAGCGCCAGCCAACGCCGACTGAAACCCACTCTCGGCCACCCGGCAGCCGCCCCCCAATCGCTCGGACTCCTGTTCTTGACACTCCAAGTCCAGGGTGGTGGGAGGAGGGTGCCGCGGGCGGACCCTGGCGCGCGGCTCGCAGTTTCCCAGCCGTGGCCGGGCGGAGGTCGCCGGGGCGGCGAGGGGCTGCCCCCCGTCGGCTGGGACTCGCCTGCCGCGGTCGCCGCGCGAGGCCAAGCGCCGAACGCTGCCTGGGTCCCTGCTCGGCGCGTCGCGGAGCGCGCGGGCCACCGGGCTCCAGCTCCACGCCTGCGTCCCAGGGGAGGGCGCGAACCCGCGTCCTGGCCCGGTGCCCTGGAGCAAAGTTCCCCGGAACGGAGGGGCCAGGATAAATTATCAACCGAAAACCGTGGGGGATAAAGGAGGATCGGCAGGCCTTGATCTTTTCTCTGCAAATATTCCTTTTCCTCCGCGGCGCTCCTCCCCTTCAGAAAACTACTGGCTACAGACGGGCACTTGCTGCTCTGACCCGGAGCCGGAGCTGGGGTGGGGATTGCGGGGGAGTGTTACCCACCCCCAACGCGGCCGCCCAGCCGCGACCCCATTGGCTGGAGGCGGTGTAACCTTGGCCCTCAAGCTCTGGCCCCGGGCCCAGGTCATGTTGCAACCTGATCGTCCCAGGCGCCAGACCAATGTGGAAAGTTCAAATTCCCATCCCCTTCCCCCCCCCCCACCCTCCTCTACCTCGGCCATCACAGACCGCCTGAGCCAGGGCATCTAAGGTCCTGATACACTGGGTGCAGGCATCTCTCTTCCGCGGGCGCCCCCAGCTTCCTCCTCCCCCCCATTTCCTACCCACTCCAAACTTCAGCCTCCTAGTTTATACTACACACCTCTCCACCTGAACTGGCTAATGCCTACCTCCCCCATTCCCCACCCCAAACCATGGGTGACCAAAAGGGGAGGTCCAGGGGAGGTGGTAAGGTAGGAGATAGAGCACACTCCAAGAACTGCCCCCACTAAGAGGCTGACTGTGGGAGCTGGGGTGGAGAGGACTATGCTTTCTCCCTAAAGGCTCAGAATATTCACTCTCTCTAGCCTGCCCTAGTCTGCCTAAGCACCAGGAGTGGAGGTGGTTCAGTACCAGAGGAGCCTTTGGATTCCTCCATTTGGTAGAGGAAAGAAACTGAGGCTCGGACTGGAACAGGGTTTTGGTCCTTAAAAACCCTAATCATAGGGGTTCCCTGGAGGAGAGAGGATTGCTGAAACCAGGGTATACCAAGAGAGTGAGCAGATGGGAAGGGACAGCAAGGCAAGAGGGTCAGCAGTGCTAGGAGTAAGTGACTAGCTTGACCCAGAGGCCAGCTTGCAGACGTTGAACCAGCTTTCACCCTTGGAAGGGCAGTGTTGGCAGAGGAAGGACTTTTAGGAGGATCCCATGTTCCATGGTTCTGTGAGTGGAAGCCACAGGGAGGCAGGCTCTGGAAGTTCTAAGAACCCACTTGTCCGTGGTCAGAGTTGGCCAGAGCTATAATCAGAGCTATGGAGAAAATGGCCTCAGGGAAATAGGGGAGCAAGCAGGACCCTGTCAGGAAGACTCTAAAGGAATTACTGCATGGTAGCTATGTCAGGGATGGGGGTGGGATAGGGGATGGTGGTGGAGAGCTGAACGGAGTTCTGAATATTCCCTCATCCCATCCCCAAGATTCCTAGATTTTCTGCTGGTCATGAGAAGCCCTTGAACCCTGGCCCCAGGCTTTTTGCTCCAGATTGGACCCTTCTCTTCCCCTCCCAGCTGACAGTTCTAGCACAGACCTTTTTTCCTGGCTTGGATTTTGTCACTGTTTCATCTCCCCTGGCCACAAACACTATAACCTCAGGAAGAGGAAGGGCAGGCAGGCTGTGGGGCGCTGGGTGATCAGAGTTGGTTGGGGGCGTTGCTGGGATACAGGCAGGAGCAATAAACCCAGGAGCCCCCCAAGTGACACAAAAGCTGGCCCAGGAGATGTCAGAGTGCCCCCCTTCCCAGGTCCCTGGACAGATGGTGTTTATCTAACTTAGGAAGGAGGGGGCCAGGCAGCGGGCCTGGGCTATTGGGCTATGTACCCTATTTGGGTAATGAGGCCTGTTGTGCCTTGGGCTGGCAGTCCTTTCCTCTCCCCACTCCAAGCAAACATAGGAGCTTGGAGACCAGAGAGTAGAGGGGATCCAGTGTGACCCATGTACCCAAGGGGCTGTAGGAGTCAGAATGCCACCCACCCACCCCTCACCCCCAGGATGAGGGAGAGGCCCCTGGAGAGAACAGGCCTGGTATTCTGAAAGACTAAGCCTTGAGGCCTCAGCCTTCCATGTACGTAAGTACTGGAGAAGGTGTGCCATAGGGGACTTGTATACAACCCTGGCTTGTGAACCATGAGGAGGGAGGGACCAGCAGGGATCTAACACCTTGAATATCTTGACCTCCTCCATCAGTTCCCTGGGGGTAGCAGACTTGGTCTGTGCCTAGTAAGACCCTGAGAGTCAAGCCTCCCACCTATGAGAGAGCCCTTTCATCTTGAGAATTTGATTGAGTGCTAGGAATAGGGTTAGGGTCAGGGTGTTATCTCTTCAGCTCTCACCACTGCAGCATCCCCACTGCCTTTCTTTGGCTAATGCTCAACCCCCATCCAGACCATAGGTGACCAAAAGGGGAGGTTCAAGGGAGGTGGTACACCCCTGAGAAGGGTCACACCTTCCAGCTCATTTCAGATTGCCATCCTAGGATTCTAGGCTGGGTAGGCACCAGGAGAGCAATGAAAAGGCAATGGCTGGCTACTTGGAGGCCACCTCTTGTGGAGTGGCTTCCTCTCCACTCAGACAAACCTTACCCACCCCCTGGACCTAAGGGCACCAACCAGCGATACTGGTAGAGAAAAAGCCAGGGCCTGAATGAGTCTCCACCATGTGACCTTGGGCATGTTCCTTTCCCTTCCTGACCTTCAGTTTACTTCTATAAGAAATGTATCTGAAAACTGACCTACAAGACAGAGATGGCTGTAAGGCCACTGGGTATTGTTGCTATGAGGACTGAGATGACAAACAGATTCCAGGCCTGGCTTTAGTTCTGGTAGTAGATTAACAATCAGGTCTTACCAAAGAACACAAGGGCTTCTAGTGGGGACCTGGGGAGGGTATTTTTAAAGGTCTGACTCTCAGGGCAGGAATTGCAGGCAGGTTAGAGTGAGGGGCAGGATTTGAGAGGGTCCCTCAAATTGCCCACCATAGATAAGTGCCTAGTGCATGAGAAGGGTGTGGAACCAGCCCTGCAGAAGCCCTCTCCAACCTTACCCTTTCTCTACCACGCCCCTGACCCAGCCCTTTCCCTCTGACAGTGGCAAGCTGGTCTCTCCCAAGTGGAAGAATTTCAAAGGCCTCAAGCTGCTCTGCCGAGACAAGATCCGCCTCAACAACGCCATCTGGAGGGCCTGGTATATCCAGTGTGAGTGGGTGCTGTAAGCCTTCCCAGCAGGAGGGCTACACATTGGGGGCTGCCCAGGAATCCCCCAGCCGTGACCAGTAGAGTGCTTTGGGGGAGACCAAACATCCAGCACCAGCACCCCTGAACAGCTTCTGACACCCAGAGAGTTTGGGGGAATATGTCCCTAATGACTCTCCACTGTGAAGCTGGGCATAGCAGAGCTCACCTTTTCGAAGTCCTAAGGTGGGCTGAGATTTGGGGAACAATTCAAGGTTCATTTTATATCCCATAAGTGTAGTCAGGTGCCTCAAATGTGAAGGGAGCAAGATGTGTTAGACACTATCTGGGCCAATTCTGTCACTTTGCAAATGGGAAAGTGAGGACCCTGCACAGGTCGCCACCAGGCTTTCATTGAAGTCCTTACTGAACCCCCACCATTATGAAGATTTGCCATGTGGTAGAGTGGAAGGGACTCTGGACTTGGAATCACCCACAGCTGGTTTCTCACCCTGTCTCTGCCCCTTGCTGGCTGTGTGACTGCAGGCAAGTCATTTAATCTCTCTGAACTTATTTCCTCACCTGTAAAATGAGGCCAGTAGTCCTATCTTTCATGGTTGGCATGAGAATAACAGGCTTTAACAGGCCTGGCACAAAGTGCTCAATAAATGATGGTCGAATCTGACATACCCTTGAGAAGGTCACAGTGATTCATTTGGGAATACAAGACTTCCCCACACTCCCTGCAGCAGAGCAGCAGAGGCTAAGAGGCCTCAGATTAGTTGCCCCTGTGTTGGGACCTTGTCCAACTCAGTTATGTCCCGCTGCAAGATCAGAGGGCTGCACTGAGCAGGGAACACACAGCCCAGGAGAGACTACACATGATATTCTCTGCACTGGCCCCACTAGATTCTGTCTAAGCAGAGAGGAGTGATTTTTTGGTTTTTGTTCATCTATGTGCCCAGCACTTTCATAAATCATATTATTTAAGGCTTCCTAGCAACCCTAGGAGATAGGTATTATTATCCCCAACTTATAGATGAGCAAGTGAGGCCCAGAAGGCAAGTGACTTGTTCAGGTCACAGAGCATAAAAGGAGCAGAGCTGTGGCTGGCCCAACCAGGAAGCTGATAGGCCTAGGAAATCAATGTTATTGTCTATCTCCCCCTCCCTGCCACCTTGAGGTTTCATCCTCTACCCTTCCCCACAAAGCTGGGTGGGATACAAACCCTTCTCTCTGCAGAAGAAATTTCTGATGCTACCTGGGATCCTCACCCGGATAGATTTTGGTCTCCAGCTATTGTACAAGTTGCTGGACTCAGGTTCTGAGTCAGACACAGGTGGTTTTGAGTCAAGTTCTAGTATGCCCTAGCTGTGTGACCTTGGCAAAGTCCCTAGCATCCCCTAGCCCAAGCTTACTCACCTGTAAGTGGGCATAATAATAGGTCCTACTGCTGAATTCTGCTGAGTTTTCAGTCAGATCACATCTCAGCACCAAGCAGACACACACAAGGGCTCCCTGAGGGTGAACCCTAGGATCTAGCACTACTATATGTTGATAGCAACAGCACAGGCAAGCAGGAAAAAAATATCAGGGCTCCTCCTCCCTGAGCACTCACGGTTTGAAAGTGGGCTTCAGGAAAGGGAGAGGGGTGGCTAGTGCCGGAGGGCCGTCTCATTCATGCCCCTGGCACCTGCTACTCCTCTGCAGGCTCCTAGCTACTCTTAAGATCCCTTCCTTTCCCACACCCCAACATCGTCTGGGTTTCCTCTGAACTCCCAGAGCACTGTGCCCTCCATGGGCAGACTCTCTACTTGGCATTAGCTTATGTTATGTTTCTGTTTTCCTCATCTCACCCACTAAGCTGTGAGTGCCCTAAGTCATCTGTGGATTCTATCCCAGCATCTGTCTCAGCATAGGTGCAAGGGGCTAGGTGGCTGCATGAATAGATTAACTTTTCATTGTTAAATAAAGACTGCCCAACTCTCAGGAAGCCACATGGTCACTGCTTTACCATCCAGAGCACAGGGTCCCTGGGCAGGAGAGGGGAGAGTTCCACCAGGCCTGCTCAGCCCTGAGTCTCTGGGGACCCTGGGCAAACTTACTCTTTCCTGGTGCTCATTTCCTTATCTGGGAAGCCAGGGACAAATGTTCTTGAGGCTTCCTTAATATAACCCCCTGGGCGTCCAAGCATGTGAGGGCCTATCCCTTCGTTTTCTGTCCAAGCAACCAGGACAAACCCCAATGGAGATTATTTTAGAGTAGGGGTCCCCAACCCCTAGGCTGTGGACCCATCCATTCTGTGGCCTGTTAGGAACCAGGCCACACAGCAGGAGGTGAGCAGCAGGAGAGTACAGCTGCTCCCCAGCGCTAGCATCACTACCCCAGCTCCACCTCAGATCATCAGGCTTTAGATTCTCATAGGAGCACTGGCCCCTGGTGCCAAAAAGGTTGGGAACCACTGTTTTAGAGAATGTCCTTTAGGACAAAACTTTGTAAATGATGCTGAAGGTACAAAGAAATTTTATGTTCTGGTGGTCCCCCTCCCCTTTGGGTGTCAGTTGTTTCAGAGGAAGTTTGCTAAGGGCTGTGGTAAGATGTGCCCCAATGGATACCTCTGAAATCCTTTTTGTCAAGGACTTTTACTGCCAGAAAAGTCGCTGCCTGGGGGTCCCAGGGCTTTGATGTCCTGCTGTGTGCCAAGTTCTGTGCCAGATGCAGGGATTCTGAGCTAAAGGGCAGAGCTCCTTCTTTCACTCCCAGTGGGGAGGCCAGCGTGCAGAGAAATGGTCAGTTAGGTGGATAGTGAGGCAGACCAGCCCATAGATTTTCAGAGGAGGTAAGGCTTCATGGAAGTGGTGTTGCTCTGGGCTCTCCTGGCAGGCAGACAGATGAGCATGAAGCAGAGGAGGGAAGGGAGAGATGTTCCTTATAGAATAAAGGGTGGGCTGTGCAGCAGAGAGCTGTTTGGCTTCAGGGAGCTGTGGGGCATATGAAGGAGACAAGCTGGAGAAGCAGAGGGACCCATTGTGGAGGGGTGGGAACCCAAGCTCAGCGGTGTGGTCTTTGTTCTGGAGGTTTAGAGAACTGAGGAGGGGTTCAGGCCTGAACTGTGCTTTAGGAAGAATTGACCTGGCTGCAGCAGGAACATGGGCTGGAGAGGGTGAGGCTGGAGTCAGGGAGGTTCCAGATGAGAAATGACACCAGACCAGGGGATGACAATGAGAATATGGAGGGGAGGGGACACTGAAAGAAATGTCACCCTTGAGATTGAGATGATTAGTCCATGGATTAGACAGGAATGCTGGGAGTTGGAGGGTAGTTTTGGTGACTGAGGGGCAGTGCTGGAAGTCCAGAAGAAGCACAGGCTGAGGAGGGAATTTCCTAAACATCTGAGACTGACAAGTTTTGAGACATCCTAGTGGAGGGTCCCTAGGCAACTGGGAAATGGGTCTGAAGCTGGAAAAGGGCAGGATGAGAGTGGTTTCGAGGTGGGCATGGGGGCAGATGCTGAGTTACAGGAGGTGAAGATGAGACTGGGAGATGCTGAAGGTGGCAAGTGACGTCCTTCCAGAGTTTAGAGGAAAGGCAAAGGGATAAAGAGGAAAGCAAAGGGGTTAGCTTGGTGGGTAACATAGAGAAGGGAAAGGTTTGGGAGGTAAAGGAGAACATGGAATGTGTTTATAGGCCAAAAAGAAAGAGCTTGGGGAGAGATCAGGATTGGCGGCAGGGAAGGGAGTAGAGGAGGTAGAAAAAGGGCTCAGGTAGGTAGCCTATAGTGGACAACGGGTGGTTATCTGAGATCAGAGTGGGTAGTGCCCAGGAGCCTAAGGCAGGGGCCTGAGGGCTCTGGGCCCCTATCCTGTCAGTCTGATCAGAATGTTCTTGGGTCAGCTCACTCTCTGTTGCCCCAAAATCCCATTCAGCAAGCGTTGCCTGCACCCCTGTTAGGTTGGGTTCTTTTCACAGAGTCGCATAGAAGAGGGAGATCTGGTAGGCCTAGAGGAGAATGCAGGAAGGCTTCCTGGAGGAGGTGGCACTTACTATGACCATTGCCACCCAGGCAAGATTTAGTGATGTCGTGTTTGAGTCCCAGCCCCCTTGGGGTGGGAGATGGGGTAGCTGGGCACCCCTCACCTGGCCCCCTTCTCTCAGATGTCGAGCGGAGGAAGAGCCCCGTGTGTGGCTTCGTGACCCCCCTGCAGGGGACTGAGGCTGACGAGCACCGGAAACCGGAGGTAGCTGAGACTCAAGGGACCTCCGACCAAACCCAGCCCCCTGCATCCAGGCTCCCCTCCTGGATGGGAGGGCCCGGCCCGGACGCGGATCGGGTGAGGGGTGGAGTGAGTGCCGCACCTCGCGCTGAGCCACCTCCCGGCCCTCCCCAGGCCGTCGTCCTGGAGGGAAATTACTGGAAACGGCGCATCGAGGTGGTGATGCGCGAATACCACAAGTGGCGCATCTACTACAAGAAACGGGTCAGTGAGGGACGCGGGGGAAGCCCCAGACCTTTCCCCCGCGGCCGCCGCCGCCGCTGCTCTCGGAAGAGACGCGGAGGCGCTCCCCGAGCCCAGCCGGCCCTCCTTTAAGACCCGGGTTCACAGCGCCGCCGTCTGGTCGCAGTGTCTCCCCGCAGCCTCCTTACCTCCCTGAGGGGAAGAGGGGGAGCTTGTGAGTAGGGGAGGCCGTGGTAGGGAGTGATGGAGGAGGGGCGAGGGATCCAGCGTCTGCTTCTGTGTGTTCCTGCAGCTCCGTAAGTCCAGCAGGGAAGGGGATCTCCTGGTCCCAAAGCAGGTGGGTGTTCAGGGATGCAGAGTTGACAGCTCCCTTTTGGGTGAATGGGGCAGTGGCAGGTGGGGGTGGTGAGGGTGTGACCAGAGGGTAGTGGGAGTGGCTCTTGTCCCCTGGTTGATTGGGCCCCTTTACCCTTGGAACGTGGTGGGAAGACCCTCAGCCTTCTGGTTGACTGAGCAAGTAGCTGGGAGGCCTGGGGGAACAGAGGGTCCTAAATCCTGGGGTCCCTGGCAGGAAAAAGTATAGGAGGCAGGAGGGGGACCCTAACCTCCTTGGCAGGCCATCCTAGTCTATCTCCTGAGGGTAGTTGTCAGAGGCCAGGGAGGTGACCCTAGCCTTCCAGGCAGCAAACTGGGTCCATGAGAAAGAGGTAAGGAGGGACTGCACAGAGACCCTCTGGCTACTGACCACTTCATCCCCCAGGCGGGAGGTGATATAGAAGGACTGGGCGCAATGGCAGACTCCTGACCATTTCTTGTCCCCAGGCTGGGGAAGAGTGAGAGCAGCTACTAATGGCTCTGTCTCCCTAGGCGGAAGGGGGGTGGCAGCCACCAGAGAGATGGTGCGAGCAGCTCTTCTCCAGCGTGGTACCTGTGCTGCTGGGGGGCCCAGAGGAGGAACCTGGAGGGCGGCAGCTTCTGGACCTCGATTGCTTTTTGTCCGACATCTCCGACACTCTCTTCACCATGACTCAACCCAGCCCCACACCTCTGCAGCTGCCCCCCGAGGACGGTGAGGGCCTGCGCCTGGGAAAGGCAGCCTGTGAGAATCCAGGCAGCCAAGGGAGGATGGCTGGGGACAGGTGACCCCATTCCATCCTGCCTACTGCTCCTGACATCACCACTGCCCCCTCCAGCTTACGTCAACAATGCTGACATGATCCAGCCAGAACTGACGCCTCTGCAGCCCAGCCTGGATGACTTTATGGAGATCTCAGGTGGGGCAGGCTCCTCCTCTGAGGTGGAACGGTAGGGTCAGTGGGAGGAGAACCCCAGGTTGACCTCAGGCCCGTTCTATACCCTTCTGGGAGGGTAGTTTGTCTGGGTGACTTCTGAGAGTTCTTCCTGGTATCCCTTTGTCTAGTCTTGGGATGAAGCTGGTGTGGCCTCAGGTGAGAGCAGGGCCAGACCAAGTACCTAGGCAGGGGACAGGGGACCAGAGGCATTGAAGCTTCAGACTCTGGCCGCTCCCAGGAAAGCAGTGGATGTTAAGACTCTATCAGGGGAAAAAGGGACTGTGATTTGTTTGGGTCTATTTATTTATGATTCATTAAAAAAAAAAAAAACCTTATTAAAAGAACATTTCAGATATACATGTAAGTAGAGAGAGGGTTCCATCACCGACCTGGACATTTACCAATTATTGGCCAGTCTTGTTTCAGTTAGAACTCAATCACTTCTCCCTTCCTGTGTTATTTTTAAGAAAATCCCTGGAATTATATCTGGTAAAGCATTTTTTTTAAGTAGTACATTTCCATACCTCACTATCCTGACCCCCAGGACCACCAAGTCACTGGTTTCTCATGTCCTTCCTGAGATATATGTCTATATAAAATAAGTGCACATGAACAAATGTCTGTTTTTGTTTTCATAGTAGACTCTTGCCCCCACTGCTTTCTTCACTTAGCTGTAGATCTTAGAGATTGACCCTGATATTCATACATTTAGGGGACTCCAGAGCCATTCTGGGGGTCAGGTAGACGTCAGGGTTTAACCTGTTTCAGCCAAGGCCTAGGGAGCAGAAAAGGGGTTCCTGGGATGAAGGCTTAGTTTCCGTGACCCCTTCACTCCTTCCCACAGGGTCCAGGGGCTGTCAATCAAGAGGTAGAGGCCTATGGGGCGGGGACTAGGGAATGAGGAACCACCCCCATTCCTGCCTCGGCCCTGGGCAGGGGTGGGGGCTGAGGGGGCAGAAGTGTTGATGGCAGTCCCCTGGGAGCAGACCAGCCTGGGAGGACAGCGGTCCTGTCTGGGGACACAGACCCCTGCCACAGGTAGGATCTCAGCCACCCTTCCTCTGGGCTCTGGTCAAAACCTGGTGCTAGGAAGTGACTTCTCAGCCCTGGGTGGCTGCTGGCATAGGGGGTGAGTGTGGGTGACCTATTTAAAAGAGGTAGCTAGTGTGGCCCCCTCAGGCACACTGTGCACTGGGAGGGCAGGAAGCACTGGGGCAACTGCTTTGATTTGCTGCTGCTTTGATTGTTCCCATGAGCTCCTTGCTTGAGAGAAAACCCAGTGAGGGGACTGGTGAGGAGAGGGTTCAGTGAGGGGTATGGGGTGCTCAGAGAAGGGGAGGGAGCTTGGGGATGGGAGGAGGATGTTAGATCAGTGGAGGGGGGCAGAGACTAGTGGGGTACTCGGTGGGTGCCTAGGACTAGGAAGCAGCTTCTCTCAAGGCCTGGTAGGGAAAAGCCCACAATCTAAGATAAGGGGATAATGGCGACTCAGTGATGAGCTGGACCCAATGCTCCATGAGGCCTAACAAGCTCCGGGGAATGGGCAGCAGCAGTGAGCAGGGAGTTGCCCTGTGGCCCTCAGCATCCTGGGGCCAGGCCCAGAATATGGCTGGTTCTATAGCCCAGGCCTCAAGGGGCCTAGTGAGGAGGCCCATGGTCCCTGGGGGCTGGAGAATGGAGGCTTAGAGACTGCTCTCCCTCTGCCACCCACTCCCTTTGTTAAAAGAAGGCAGCAGGACAGCAGGAAGATCCCTTCTGATGATGTGGCGTGCGCGCGCGCGCACACACACACACACACACACACACACACAACGTGGGCACGGCAGACATGCACACTCCAAGTATCTCACATCAGGGCAGGTGCACACAGACTCAGACAGAGCTACAGATAGTGGAACAGACACACAGGGAGGCAGACAGACAGATGCTGCATAAGACCACATACTGACATGCAAAACCAGCTCCCCAGTGACATGTGATTCCCAGAGTCACTTAAGATGTACACACAGGTTTGACCCCGTCAGGCTGCAGGTTTGGTGTGTTCTTCTGTCCCACTCCCGGGTCTCCTTCAAGGTGGCTTTCAGGGGAGAGACCTGACCAGCTCCCTTGGCTGGGGTGTTGGGGCCCATCCAAGGCAGGCAGGGTCGGGTCTGACCAGACCAAGAGGCCTTTGGAGCTGGTACAGACTGAAGGCTGATCAGGGTCAGAGAAAGGTGCCCGGAAGGGAGCAGATGGGCGGGTGGCACCCAGGCTGGGGATGTGGTTAGGCCACAGGCAGCTGCTTCCCAAAACCAGAATAGCCTGGGTCTTACACAACCTGCACCTCAAAAAATCTGGCTGTCCCCTCCCCACAAGCTTTTCCCAGCTTTCCAGCACCCACCTACTCTAGCCCCCACTCTGAGCCTATCCTCTGACCCTTGCTGTCACCCTCTTAGCTCTTTCACCTTACTCCTGGGCTCTACCCTTGAGGCCCTACTTGTTGACCTTCCAACAAACCAACTTGTCCCAGACCTACTGACCTCCTGACCCCTCTCACCCCTAACTCATCCCTTGAACTCATGTCACCCTGAGGTTCCTCCTCATCTCAAACCTCTTTTCTTGAACTGCACCCATTTCCCTCCCTGGCACTCACTGTTACCCTCTCCCCCTTCTATGGGTAACATAAACAGGGCTGGTAACATAAACAGACAAGGGGAGGGCACAGTCTTGGGGATAGAGAAGTGGGGCTCATGAGCCAAGTTTGGGGCTAGGTGAGAGGGCCACTTCTGGGGTCCTGCTCACACCCTACACAGTTCCCCGTTGTCTCCCACTCAGGCCTCTTGCTGCTTCCCCTGAGACAGAAATTCTCCCAGTTTCACAATCTCTTGTGGAAGCCCCCCCTCCCCAGCCCAGCCTGTGGACAGGACACGAGGCCCATTCTCCTCCCACAGCTTCTAGCCATGGCCTTAGCCCTAACTGTTGCTACCCTGTGTGTCCGAATTACAGATTTCTTCACCAACTACCGCTCCCCACAGACTCCCACGCCTTCAAACTTCCTGGAGCCCCCCAGCTTTGGCCCAATGGCTGACTCCCTTTTCAACAGTGGGATCCTGGGCTCTGAGGTGCCCCCTGCCTCCTCGTGCATGACCCACCTCCCAGGGAATAACCGCCTGCAGGTGAGCTCACTCCATCCCTCCCAGCCTTACCCAGCTCACCTGCCAGGAGGTATTCTGTGCACTTCTTGAATACCTAGTCCTTTGCTTAGTTCACAGAGAGAGACTGGAGGGGGTGAAAGACCTTATCTCTGCTCTCTAGTAAGGTGCAATTCAGCTGGGGAGAAAAGACACTTGTGAAACAGAACTGACAAGATGGCTGTAGGGGAGTTAGGCTGAGTACAGGAGGAACGTGGAGCAGGCACTACCAAGGGCTGGGTTGCTTGCAGAAGGCTTCCTGGAAGGGGGAGTTCTGGGCCTTATTGAAATGGGTCTGGACAGAAGAAGAGACTAGTAGAGGGCGAGTCAAATGGGAGGAGAAGCTAGGAGGAGAAGCTGGAACGAGTGCATGGAGGCAGAAAGCTGAGTATGTGTGTTTAGGAAACAGTGAATCCACCACTTTGGCTTAAGAACTCCCAGACCCAATTCGGATGTTGTCTCCCAGGTTAGATGCCTTTCCCTTCATCATCAGACTTTTCTGGCACTATCCTTCATTGTTGAGGGCTCTCTCTCCTAGATTAGACAGTGAGCTCCTTACTGGAAGGGCTATATTTTGCTCAACACTACGTCTTCCATACCCAGCGCAGTTCAGGCACTTTAACAGCACTGGGTAAATACTTGCCCAGTGATTGAGCAAGTGAGTGAATGACTGAATGAGGATATGGATGGATGGGTATGTTGGTGAATGGACAAATGGGTTGTAAATGGGGGTAGATGCTTATATGTGTTGATGCACCTATACGTAGGTGAGTGGTTGGTTGGTTGGATGGATGGGCTGATGGATGAATTCACAGATGAACAGTTTTGCAAATCCATGAATGGGCTGGTGGGTGGATAGGTGGCTGGTGAATGTACAGATAGTGGATGAATAGAGAAAGTATAGATGGTTGGATGTATTGGTGAATGAGTTAGTATCTGGTGGGCTGGTGGAATGATAAATGAGCTAGCTCATAGGTGAGGGAATACATAGGTAGGTGTGTGGGCGGGCGGGTGGGTGGGTGGGTGGATGGATGGATGGATGAATTATTTGGTGAATGAATGAATGTGCAGAAAGATCGATGTTCTTCCTCATGCCTAATTTGTGCATAAATGTGTTCTACTCCCTCCCTCCATTAGATTATAATTTCCCTTATTTGTGTGTTGAAGTTCAGGGATCATTTCTCTTCTCTCTCCCACTGCCCAGTCCAGAGCTCTTCCAAGGCAGGAGGCTGCCTGGGTGGCTGCAAAAGCCAGCTTTCTCCCCTGCTCTCTCTCTGTCCCCGCAACCAGGCTCGGAGCAGCTGCCCCGGCTCCCTGGACTCCAGTGCCTCCCTGAGCTCTGATTTCCTCCTCCATGAAGACCCCAAACCCAAGCTCCCGCCTTCTCCCCTCCCTCCACCCCTCCTCCAATACCCTGCTCTTGCCAAGGGGCCTGGCCTGGAGCCCTGTCCCCCACCCCTCTTCCCTCCCGTGGCTCCGCCCCCTGCTATGGTGCAGGAAGAGCCTCTCTTGTCTCCCAGATTCTCCTTCCCGACTGGCCCTACGAGACGAGTGTCCCCACTGCCCACTCCCTCAGCCTTCCCACCCACCCCACAGCCTGTCCCAGGCCCTGCCCCTGCCCATTTCCCCATGGACCTTGTACCTTTGGGGTGTCCAGAGCCCCTATTTGGGCCTCACTTCACAGTACCCCAAGGCTCACGGCCCAGAGGCAAGTCCCCCACCCCATCCACTAGGGGGCGGAAACCCAGCCCTCCCACTTTGGCCCCTGCCACTGCTGGGGGCAACAACCCCTGCCTCACACAGCTGCTCAAAGCAGGTGAGATGGGAGGGGCAGGGTCAACAGAGTGGGTGATGGGGACAAAATGTGGAAGTGGGGAGCCTGTGGCTTAGAGGGTGAAGGTTGAGGGACAGGCTCAGCTGGGGGCAGAGTGGTGAGGAACTAAAGACATGGGTCCTGAACCCAAAAAATGTGAGCTATTAGGAGTGGAGGGATGGGGTCTTGGGAGATGCTTGGGTTGGGGCTTCCTGAAGCAGCCCTCACAGTTCTGCCCGTGCACAGCAAAACCTGAGCAAGTCCTGGAGCCACCACTTGTGTCCAGCGCCCTTCTGCGGCCCCCAGAGTCCCCGGTAAGATGGTGGGCACTGGGAGTCGGGGGGAGTTCCTGAGCTTCACCCCAACTCTCCACCCTTCTTCACTTCAGCAGGAGATGGTCCCTGAATTCCCCTGCACCTTCTTTCCCCCGACCCTGGCTCCCACACCACCCCGACCACCTCCAGGCCCAGCCACACTGGCCCCTCCCAGGCCCCTGATTGTCCCCAAAGCAGAACGGCTGTCACCCCCAGCACTCAGTGGTAAACAGGGTTTCCAGAGATTGGGGGGACTTTAGGGGATGAAGGGGAGGGGAAGGATAAAGGTCAAGGGGACCCTCTCCCCTGTGTTGGTCTGTCTGTGGGTCTGTCTGTCCCTGCCATAGGTGGTGAGCGGCGGCCATCTGGGGAGCTCAACTCCATGCCAGGCCCAGGGACTCTGAGTGTCCGAGTCTCTCCCCCTCAACCCATCCTAAACCGGAGCCGTGCAGACAACAAGGTGGTACTACCCTCCCATGCCAAGATCTGTTTGCTAATCTTAGGCCCTACCACACTCCTTCCTATGCTCACCCCGTTTTCTGCCTTCCAAGACTGAGAACCGGCGCATCACACACATCTCTGCAGAGCAGAAGCGGCGCTTCAATATCAAGCTGGGGTTTGACACCCTACATGGGCTAGTGAGCACACTGAGTGCCCAGCCCACCCTCAAGGTAATCCCCAACCTAGGCTGGCACCTCCAGAACCATAGGGCCTTTACTGGACTTCCATGCCCGAGACCTAGGATCCTCCAGACACCCAATTGCCTCTTCCCACCTCCGAGTGCATCAGTGGGTCCCAGGCTGGGGTGGCTCTAGCACCTGACCCACATTGACGATGCCCACAGGTCAGCAAAGCAACAACACTGCAGAAGACAGCCGAGTACATCACGATGCTACAGCAGGAGCGGGCAGCCTTGCAGGAGGAGGCCCAGCAGCTACGGGACCAGATTGAGGAGCTCAACACTGCCATTAAGTAGGCAGGGACCTGTGGGCACAGAGGCAAAGGGTCCTGCTACCTGACACCCAACCCCTGACCTGCCCCATCCCTTCAGCCTGTGCCAGCAGCAGCTGCCAGCTACTGGAGTGCCCATCACACACCAGCGTTTTGACCAGATGCGAGATATGTTTGATGATTATGTCCGGACCCGCACACTGCATAACTGGAAGTTCTGGGTAGTATCCTCATTTGGCCAGGGTGGGGTGAGTGCTGCAGCTAGACCAGGCTGTGCCTGGCTGCAGGCTCAGCTCCACAGGCCAGGCAGGGTTTCATAGCTGCTCCCGGGGGAGGGGTGCCAGTTCCACTCCCTCCTTCCAGGCTTTGGCATCTTGGCCAGCAATTTGCCCAGTGATGTGCTGGGAGCAGAAGGAAACTGAGGGAGAAGCCCCTTGATGGGGGGACCACATCCCTATCCACAGAAAGTCCCAAGCACAGTTTGAGAGAACCTAAATTCAGAGTGGCATGAGTGGGCTGGGCACTAGAGAATCACTCACTCCCTTACCTGGTCAAGCTCTAGACTAAAGCGGGACAGGAAGCCCAGGGATGGGCCATAGAAGAGCTGGGGAAGGGAGCTTCCAGCTGGTTAGCTGGGGAGACCTTAGAAGGATGAGAGGGTGGCTGCAGTGAGGGAGTCCTCAGGGTCTGAGGCTTCACGGTGGCCAGGCCTTTCCCATGGGTTGAGCCAGATGTCAGGGCTGTAAGTAAGGTGGGTGAGGATTTTGGCTAGACAACAGGCCTGTTCCTTGACCTGGGCTCAGTTCAGCATCCTCATCCGGCCTCTGTTCGAGTCCTTCAACGGGATGGTGTCTACAGCAAGCTTGCAGAGCCTCCGCCAGACCTCGTTGGCCTGGCTGGACCAGTACTGCTCCTTGCCCATTCTCCGGCCAAGTACGTGAGCCACCTGCCTGCCCAGTGGAATGTCCAGGCCTCAGGGAAGAAAGTTTTACTTTTCTCAGACCCCAGGTTCAGCCTGCCTTCAAAATAGCCAAGGGTTTTGGCCCTCTCACCATGCCCCCTGGATGGTCCCCCGGCTACCAGGACATCTACAAATGGAGATGAGGCTGACAGTCTTGCTAACTAGTATCTCCCCCCACCTCTTTGTCTTTAGCATCCCAGGGCAGGGCCAGGAGGTGTCTCTCTCTCTCTCTCTCTCTTTCCCCAGCTGTCCTGAACTCCCTTCGCCAGCTGAGCACATCTACCAGTATCCTGACGGACCCAGGATGTATACCCGAGCAAGCCACACGGGCAGTCACAGAGGGCACCCTTGGCAAACCGTTATAGTGCTGGCCAGGTTCTGTGGCTCACTCAGCTGCCTTGGGGCTACCTTCCCTGAGTGTGGGTTCCAGGGACAACTTCTGGGCACTCCCCTCCTGCCCCAGGACCTGGCTGTCCCCATTCCTGAGAGTTAAGTAGGACCTAAGCCTCTTCCCACCTCCTGGAAGCCAGGAAGCTGAGTTCCAATCCATGTTCTACCAGTGACTAATACTGTGACCTAGGGACTCATCATCCTTTTTGGATCTCCATTTCCAGTCAAGCAAAATGATGGGAAAGTTTCAACCAGAAGATGATCCCAAGGCCTTAGCAGCTGGCAATTCAGGGAGCTTGAAGGAGGGAAGGAGACCCTGTTTCACTCCCACCTGCACTCCCACAGGTGGGACACAGGTCTCTGTTTCTGTGCAGAAAAGCAAAGAGTATGTTCCCTCTCTCTGTTCCTTTGCTGGTAACCTGGGGCAGGAGGGTGCTACAGGATAGTGTCCCTGAGTGGATGAGGCCAGGAAGGTCTGATCCCAGGAGAGCATAGGGCAGGGAGTGACCAAACCAGGCCAGGCATCTTGTGTGTATGTAGATTTTGTAAAGAATTCTTGACCAATAAAAACAAAAACTGCTGGGGGATGTCAGTGTATCTTGCTCTGGGATAGAGAGTGAGTTGGTTGGCAATGGGAGGTAGCCTTGAAAGGACCTTAGCTTTTCCTCTGAGCTGGAAAGCCACTGGAGGGTTTTGACTAGAGGTGGAGCAGGATCAGATGTAACTTCTGAACAGGACCCCTCTGTGTGCTGAGTTGAGAATAGGTGCAGTAGGGCAAGGGCAGAAGCAGGGAGGCCTGTTTTAAGCAGTCGCTATCATCCAGTTGAGCGATGACACTTGTCCCGGAAATCTTCCATCCACAGCCAGGAGAGGGTTCAGAGAGGCTCACCACCTTCCAAGTTGGAAGAGGGCAGAGCCGGGACCAAGGAGTGGAAGTGACAGGGCCATCCATCAGAACCATCCAGAAAGTAAAAGTGCTGCTACAGGAGGTAATGACATCCCCACTGTGCAAGGTGTGCAAGCAAACTGGATGGACACTTGGTTGGGATGTCTTTGAAGGAACTGATACTTCAGATGAGAGTTGGGGTAAAAGGCCTTAATACTTCATTGATCCTTTCACTGACCCATTTAATAAATATTCCCTGAGGGCCTACTGCAGACCAAGTGATGGTCTGGGCTCTGGTGATTCTGTTTGCTGCTGTACCTCTCCTTACAGAGCTGACTGTCCAGGTCTTGCATGTCTGAATCCTCTGACATCTCTGAATTTCTGAAAGCATTTGCAGGAGATAAATAGTCTTCTGTAGGCTTTCCCTTCACTCATATAGAATGACAACAATAAGTGCACACCTATGCAGCGTTTACTATGTGCCGAGCACTATTCTAAGTACTCTATATACATTAATTCGATCCCTACAATACCTACCCCTACAGGCCTGTTGTGAGGATTTAAGAGGAAATGTATATAAAGCACAACAGTGCCTGGCAAAGGACACTATGTAAGAATTACTGTAATTACTATTATTCCCATTTTACAGATGAAAAATTGAGGCACAGAGAGGTTAACTAGTCCCAGTTTGCATGGTTAACTAGGTTCCCACCCAGATTGTCTGACAGTAGTCTCTACTTTTAGCCACTTCTCTTCACTGCAATGACAGGTCCACTCAGCCTTTAAGTGCTATTTGCTGCTGCAGGCAAAGATTTGAAGTGGCACTTTGAAAGTGAAATCCTGGCAGTTTGTGCTCTGTTTTCACCCACTCACACCCAGCCAAGAAGGTTCCCACCATAAGACATCCCCTTGACCCTGTGTGCTTCATTAGATGCTACCGTCCCTTGAGAGAGTGGTCTTGCTCTCTCTCCCTTTTCCCCTCCCACTTACCCCCAGCCACTTGCCTCTGGGCTCCTTCTGCCTTCCACCCCAGCCTCACCCCTGCACTGACTCTACTCACAGAGTTCTCTTGACTCCCTCATTTCCAAATTCAGCAACCTCTTTGCATGCTCTCCTTATCTTCCCCTGGGTCCTCAGACCATCTTCTTGAAGTACTCTTTCCCTTTGAATCCAGGGTTCTCTCTAAGGTCTCCTTCCTCCACCCTGATAGTGCCTTCCCAGTTCCTGCTGTGAGAGCCTCTTCCTCCATCTGTCCCTTCCCCTGGCCCACTTCCCTCTCGTTCCATGGCAAGCCCAGGCATTGCCATCCCCTTTGGCCTCTCTCCTGAAGACCCTCTATACTGTATCTGTCCTGTTGTCTCCCCAGAGCCACATAACCACATATCAGATTGCCACCCTGTCCCCGCCTTTAAATGTTCCACAGCTCCCTTAACCTTGAAGGAGTCAAACAAATAATTTCTGATACTGTACTCTACAGTCTTCCCCCTAAAACCTGGTCCTCTCTGTGGGTTCCCCATACCTAAGAAGAGTGCCACCATTCACACACTCGTGCAAGCTGAAGTCATTTTTGCTTCCACCCCATACCTCACTACGTTATGGTATCTCTTACTAAGGCCTAACCAAGTACCCTTGTAAGCATCCATCTCCAAGCATCCATCTCCATGGCCACTACCCTGGCCAACAGAACATTGCCTTTTACATGTACTCCTGCATGAGCCTCCTTACAGCTGCCCTTTAAAATTAAACGTGCATTTGAATAACTTGTGGGGAGGGCTTTTCTTCATGACCGTGTCCAGTCTGGATCAATTAAATCAGAATCCCTGGCTGTGGGATTTAGACATCAGCATTTTGTAAGGTGATTTTAATATGCAGCCAAGGTTATGAACCACTGCAATTGAGGCTTTGAGCCTCAAATTATATACATTCTGGCGCTTGTTAGTTTAAGCCAGTGGTTCTTAAACTTTAGCGTACATCAGAAATCATTGAACAGGCTTGTTAAAATACAGATCGCCAGACCCCCCATCTCCAGAGTTTCTGAGTAGACAAGTCTGGGATGGAGTCTAAGACTTTGCATTTCTACTGATACTGGGTTGAGGACCCAAACTTTGAGAATCACTGTTTAAAGAAAGGACATTTATTGTTTCACCTAACACAGGTCAAAGGTAAAGAGGACACCAATCAATGCAACGTGTCTCTTCAATTGTAAATTGAAATTGTGCTTGCATTGTTTCTTTGGCTTCTGCTTCCCTCCAATGAGGCCATGTTTCTTGACAGATGTTCAAGGTGTTTTGTGACTGGGCCCTGCTACCCCTGCAGCTTCATCTCTCTCCATGCCTCCCTCCCTTTGCATTACAAGAAGTCTTGAATCTCTAATGTTTCCTCAGATGCAGCATTCTGCTTTGCCTTTGCAAGGATTGATCAGCCCATAAGGCAGGCAGGCCTAGACTTTTCTGTCTTTCTGCACATGCCCCTTCCCACCACATCCTTCCCTCCGACCCCATCTGCAACACTCACCCAAAGAGGCTGGCATTGTCACTGCCTTTTGCACAGGAATCAGTTACTTCTTCCTCCACACCTATGTTCCATGCCTTGTTTCCCACCTACAATTCCCTCCTAATCTCTGCTTCACCTGTCTAAATGCCCACCCTAAAGTTACAGCCAGGTTTCACTACCCCTCAAAAATCCATCAGCACATCTCCCCCTCTGATTTGCCCAGCTTTTCCAAATCTTTGTGTCATTAGTTGTCCTTCTGTGTGTTGGCCTTCCAACTGAGCTGTACAAAACTTGAAGGTAAGAGTAAGACCTTACTTGTCACAGCCCAGTGGTGCGGTGAAGAGTATGGATTAGGAGTGCAGCAGATCCAAATTGGACTCTGCTCTATCCCTGGCTTCCATGTTGACCTTGGGTAAGTTATTTGACCTGAGCTTAGTTTTTTTCACATGTTTAAAGTTATTTCATAGCATCGCCTGTCTTAAAGGTCGCTATAAAGATCAACTGAAATCATGGTGTGAAAGAACCTTATACCCTGACTGCGTTGTACACAGCTGAGCCCTACTCTTGCTTCTCTCTGTCTCCCACATCGATAGATTGAAGTCATAGAGCTGCATGTGTCCCAGGTTTACCTGTGTGATCTCTGCAAAGTCACTTAATGAGCATCTTCTAGGGCATCAGTCTCTTAATCTATAGGATGGGAATATAAGAAGAGTAAATGAAATGCATCAATAAATATCACATGAAAAATGCTTGATGAATGACATTCTTCTTAAAAGTACAGCTTGTCTCTAGGTGGTGGAGAAAAGCGTTCATGGCTGGGCCTGCAGTTCTAAACAGCAAATTAGAGAAAAAGCCCCAGGATGCTCTGGACACCCCCTCCAGTCCTCTCCTCCCCACTACCCACAGCTCAGTCACTGTCAGCACCATTCCCCCCTCCCACACACAGATGACAAAAGGGAAGGAAATAAGGCTGCTCAGTTTGCTCTCCGACAGTGGGTGTGTCTGTCTGTCATCTAGCCTGCAGCAGCCTCTCCTCGGAAAGATGGGCCTAAGAGTCTTCCGGGTGGGCATTGAAAAGTCTGAATTTGGAATTCCTAATCCTGGTACTTCAACTTGCTCTGGGTTGCAGGGCTGGGAGGACCATGGGACATACCTGTTCTGGGACTAGTATTCTCTCCTCAGCCAAGTGGGTCTAATCCCAATCCTATCAGTGTTTCAGAATATCTCCTTTTTGGTAAAATTTGAGCAAACTTTGTAGATTGTATCAACACCAATTTCCTTGTTTAGATATTGTACTATAGTTATGCAAGATGTTACCATTGGAGGAAACAGGGTGAAGGGTACATGGAATCTTCCTGTCCATTTTTTCAACCCCAAGTGAATCTATAATTATTTCAAATTAAGAAATTCCTTGTTGAAAATCTCCTTTTCAACTTCCTTTTCACTTCCCAGGATAACCTTAAGTCCAGGCCTTCACCACCTCCCTCTTGAATCTTAGCAAACAGCTCCTGATTTTCCTTCTATCGTTGGTCTTGGCAAATGCTGATCCATCAAGAAACTCTCCAAGACACCAGCTTTGCCCTATCATGCTCTGTGATAGCCAGTGGAGGCTCCCTCCTCTCTGCTTGTTGGATGGAGCCCCACTCAAGGCCCTCCCGACCTTTCCGATCTTATCTGCTACATTTTGTTTTGCTCGTGCCCTGCCTCCCCCACGACATCCCTCATTCTCAGGTTTTGCAGTGGCTGTCCTATACGCTAATTGCAGAACTACCCTTTCCTTCCATGAACAGTACAAGCCTATCTGAATTTCCCTTGACGCTAACTAAAACTTTCCCTCATGTTCAATGGGAGTAACGTTCCTGCCTTGACTCCTTAAAAGGATCCAGTGTGGTGCGGGCCGGAATTAACGCCTTGAATAAACGATCATCAGTAAAGTATTTAAGGGGAGGCCTAAGCAAGGGCCAGCATATCATACTGCCCACCTCCCCTCCCCTTCAGGCCACAAACACAACCTCAACGACCAGGCCCCGCTAACGCCCGAGCCCCGCCGCTCGGGGCGCGCTCCAACCGCCCCGCCCCGCCCCGCCCGACGAGACGCGCCAACGGCCAGGCCCCGCCCCTCAGGGCGCGCCAACGGCCAGGCCCCGCCCCTCAGGGCGCGCCAACGGCCAGGCCCCGCCCCTCAGGGCGCGCCAACGGCCAGGCCCCGCCACGCGTGCGTGCGTGCGTGCGCGCGCGCGCGCGGCCCTGCAGCGACGTGCAGGCGCCCGCGGAGCCGGAGGCTGAGGTGGCAGCGGCCGGCGGCATGGAGCTGCCGCAGATGCCGGAGCTCATGGGGCTGTCGCTGTTGCTCGGGCTTCTGGCCTTGATGGCGACGGCGGCCGTAGCGCGGGGGTGGCTGCGAGCGGAGGAGGAGACCTGCAGCCGGTCCGCCGGTCAGTGGGGCTGCGGCGGGTGGGAGGACCCACGGGGACCTCGCCCCCGGCCCCCCGGTGGTCCTACCTGCTGCCCGGGCCCGTGGGGATGGCGGGGTCCCCCTGGGCCTCAGCTTCTCGTCTTGTGGAATGAGCTTCGTTTCCCTTCCAGAGGTGCAGCGTCGCCCAGCTGGTCGCACGTCTCAGGGAGGACTACTTAGAACCTGGGTCCCGCGCTGCCGCTTTCTCGGCGGCCAAGGCCAACCCGCTTGCCCTTCTGAGCCTCAGCTTCATCCCGGGTTACTGCGACAGCGCTTCTAAACTCCCAAGCGCGCTACTTGTTGGTTTTTTTATGAAAACGAGCGGGGAGGTGGGGGACGGACTAGTTACCCGGTATATTGAGTACCCACTACCTCAAGAGGCTTTGGGGTGTTTTGCTTTAGGAAGTCCACTCCCGGGTAGCGGAGAAGAACATCTGAAAATGTAAATGAAAAATATAGTGTAAGGTGTTCTAGAAGAGGTTAGTACTAGAAACAGGAAACCCAGGGGTAGGAGTGGTCAGCCTTGCTTTTTGGCTGTGTGTGGGCGTGTCGAGTAAATCTTCGCTGAGCGTAGGGAACGCGTAAAGTGTGGTCTTGAAGGAGAGATGTGTAAGAGTTTGCCAGAAGGCCGAGCAAGAACATTCCTGGCAATGGCGACATGCACGACGGCAAGGAGCCCAGAACAGCATTCGGTATGACTCTAGTGTGAGGGGAGACCCCTGGTGGGCAAGGCTAGAGAAATAAGCAGAGGGCAGATTGTGGCCATCTTTGTATGTGGGCCTCAGGAGGTTCTTTTCTTACAGGAATTGAGGAGTGTCTGCAGTGATCTAACACATGCCAACTCTGCACCTGGCCCGGTTTTCAAATTAACTGTTTTATGCAAAATTGACTGCCACCATTTTTGGTACAGGGTATCTCAACAGTGTTGACTGCCTTGAATCCCTCAGTTCTCAATGGGAGTTTTTTGAGCATTTACTGCTTGTGTGGGATACTCTGCTTGTCATTTTGTGTGTATTATCCAATTCTCACAACTTCTGTTTAAGGAAACCAAGGTCCAAAGCAATTGACTAACTTATCCAAGGCCAGGACTGCCAGACTCAGTTATGCACGTTATTCCCTATGTAGGGACGTCTTTCTGGCCAACAATCTGCACTCCATTGGGCATGTTGTGTCCCTACTGAGCTGTGCCAGTCCAGAGAAGGCATCTTTTCTAATTTGCATTGAGCTGCTATATGGACTCACAGTAAGCAGCCTCCTCAAAATCACAATCTAAACCCAAGTCTGATTCCAAAGCCCTTGCTTGTGTTACATCACTCTCTTCTTGAGGACAGGAGCCATATATGGTCATATTTTGCTGCTCCTCTCAGTACCTGGCCAATCACAGGTGGTCAGTAAATGCTTATTGAGTGTGTAATGGGTGGATGACATGGCCCTTCCCTATAGGCCAAAAAGCAAATGGATTCCCACTTGACAAGTCCTTGAAGTCCAAGAAGCAGAAACAGCAGCAGCGAATTCGTAAGGAGAAGCCTCAACAGCACAACTTCACTCACCGCCTCCTGGCTGCAGCACTGAAGGTACATGGGTGCCATGCACAACACACCCACAAACATGCCACCACACACTTTTCCTTTGTAGTGTTCTGTGAATGTTACAGATCCCTCTGCCTCTGACTAAAATCAGTCTGGATGCCTTATCCTATTCTTTCTTATCACATCCCATCAGCATCTCACTGTTAATCCAGGAAACAGGGTCCTGGAGTTATGGCTGCCCATTGGGGTTCCCCATCTGCCTAAGAGGTTCCTGTTTACACTTCTTACAACTCTTCTCCTAGAGCCACAGTGGGAACATATCTTGCATGGACTTCAGCAGCAATGGCAAGTACCTGGCCACCTGTGCGGATGATCGCACCGTCCGTATCTGGAGCACCAAAGACTTTCTGCAACGGGAGCACCGTAGCATGAGAGCCAATGTGGAGCTGGACCATGCCACCCTGGTGCGCTTCAGCCCTGACTGCAGGTGGGACAGGATGGAGCCTCAGATTTGCCTGCAGAAGCCCAGCCCCAGGCTTATGGCCTTTCTGTACACTTTTGAAATAGTGAGGAGGGACCCAAGGTCTCCTTTGGGGTAGTAGAAAAAGCATCCAAACAGCCTGAGCACCGCCTGGGGCTCCCTAGAATGCTATGCAGCTATACAGCAAGGAAACAGAGAGGCGAAGACCTGTTCCAACTTGGGAAATACGAAAGTCTGGCTTCCAGATTAGTCTTGGAAGCTATATGATTTTCTAAGCCATAGAGAAAGTGAAGAAGCCAAAGCCATGAGAGTCCTATCTTCTGAGTTTTAAGAGATTTTTGAACTAAGGGGTTAAATTGTAATGCTGGACTGTAGGGCTTTAAGGGCAATCTTGATTTTCCTCAGAATCTAACATTGGACCTGGCATACATAGGCTTCCATGTCCAAAAGAGTGAGTGAGTTACTTATCTGCTACCTATCTTTAGAGCCTTCATTGTCTGGCTTGCCAGTGGAGATACCCTCCGTGTCTTCAAGATGACTAAACGAGAGGATGGGGGCTATACCTTCACAGCCACCCCAGAGGACTTTCCTAAAAAGCATAAGGCACCCGTCATCAACATTGGCATTGCAGATACAGGTAAGAGGCGGAGGGGTGGAGTTTGCCCAAGGCAAGAAGCAATGGCACCTGTTATATGTGCTGAATGAGTTAATGCTGCCGCTCTCAACATTATGCTAAGCCCCAGCATGATAAAGGGGCTCTGGCTCTGTGTTCTGCTGGAGTCTAGGATTTGTAGTGAATCCCCAAGGAAGGCAGGTAAGAGCTACAGTCTTCAGCAAAGTCCTTTTCTGCCGTGACTCTTGGCCCGGGAGGGCAGCATGGATCCTTTGGGCAGTAGAGGCCTTCAGAAGTGTATCTTTGGAGATTGACAGTGGTCAGGTAATTGACCTCAGTTTATGTTATTTCCTTCAGGAAAATTCATCATGACTGCTTCCAATGACACAACTATCCTCATCTGGAATCTGAAAGGTCAGGTATTGTCTACCATTAACACCAACCAGATGAACAATATTCATGCTGCTATATCCCCTTGTAGCAGGTGAGGAAGGAGGGACTTTGGCATCTGGGGTGGGCTGAGCCTGGGGCTGGGGGCCAGGGACAGGGCAGTGAGCCAGCTACAAATAGTGGAAAGAGAAAACATTGTGGGTTCAGGACACCTAGATTCAAGTCATAAGTTTCTATTTCTTCATCTGTAGTTTTAAATATTGAGGTAGGGGTACTATATAACTTAAAGCATGGCTGTGAAGATGAACTGAGGTTATGTGTAAAAGCGCTTATAAAAGTATGTTATTTAGATATAAGATTAACTTCTCAAGGAAGAGGCTTAGTGAGTTTGTAGAAACAAGACACCCTTAAAATTAAGTTTTTAGGGAACTCCGTTTCTATGGCAGGTTTGTGGCCTCCTGTGGCTTCACCCCTGATGTCAAAGTTTGGGAAGTCTGCTTCGGGAAAAAAGGTGACTTCCAGGAGGTTGTACGAGCTTTTGAACTGAAGGGCCACTCTGCAGCTGTCCACTTCTTTGCTTTCTCCAATGACTCCCGGAGGTGAGTGAATCTCCTCTGATTTCTTACCAGTGGCTCTCAGCCCCTCTTGGCAACCAGGGTCCTTCTGCCTATCTCTGCAGGAGCTCTGAAGCAGGTGGGATGCCTGACCCTAAGTGGAGGTGGCCTCCTACCTGGAAACCTTAGTGATGTTCCAGTGTCCTCTTCTTCAGGGTATGTTAGGGCTAGAGCTGTGATTTTTCCATGCTACAGGATGGCCTCTGTCTCCAAGGATGGTACGTGGAAACTGTGGGACACAGATGTGGAATACAAGAAGCAGCAGGACCCCTACTTGCTGAGGACAGGCCGCTTTGAAGAGGCTAGCACCATGCCATGCCGCCTGGCACTCTCCCCTGATGCCCAGGTCTTGGCCTTGGCTAGTGGCAGCAGTATTCATCTCTACAATACCCGGCGGGGTGAGAAAGAGGAGTGCTTTGAGCAGGTCCATGGGGAGTGTATCACTGACTTGTCTTTTGACATCACTGGCCGGTTTCTGGCCTCTTGTGGGGACCGGGCAATACGGCTTTTCCACAATACCCCTGGCCACCGGGCAGTGGTAGAAGAAATGCAAGGCCTCCTGAAGCGGGCTTCCAATGAGAGCACCCGCCAGAGGCTGCAACATCAGCTCACCCAGGCCCAGGAGGCCCTGAAGAGCCTGGGTGCCTTGAAGAAATGACTCTGGGAGAATGTGGCAAGAAGGATCTGGTCTTCTGCTGCCACTATTGCTGCCACTTTTCTTCCCAGGTACTCTTCAGCTGGAAACCTTTTGAAAGGGGTATCTGGATTTTTTTTTATGGTGGCCCCTTCTTTTTTCTCATTGAAACTGTTCTTGACTACTTAGATCTTTCTTCTTGCTGGTTTTGACTCCTTTACTTACTTAAACTCCCAGGCTAATGACCAAGGTGCTTCTCTTTTTTTCCTGGGTCCAAGGGGTGGAATCTGTCTTCATCAGGCACTGAGGAGAGTGGTAAATAGAAGAAAGAGAGAACATGACCTTTGACATTGTGACGACACACCCTAACACCCAAAGGAGTTTGTAATTGTGGAGGCAAAACCTAAAAAATGCCTGAGTACTAACCAGCAATGTTGTAGGGGTGAGACTGGTATATCTTCCAATTACAGAACTGTGGTATGTTATGGGTCAGGTAAAGGCTAGCCTTAATCTAGGCAAAGCTTCTAACTCCATCAAAAAGTAATTAAGGGATTTCATTCTGTGCCTCAGTTTTCTTATTTGTAAAATGAAGAATAATCTCGAACTCCTTACAAAGACATTGTGAGGACGTGACAGTATAAAGTCCCCAGATTTGGAACAAAAGAGTAATAATATGTTAACTGTTGTCCCATATTATTTCTTAACTAGGTAAAAGTGGGTCTGAAACACTATAGTTTGAAACCAAATTAGAAAAAAGAAACACATTCCTTGAGAAGGCGAAGGTTCTGGGATCATACATTTCGTATCTTGTTCTGCTTTGGGTAGAGGAATCAGAATCCTAAAATGAAGTTTTCTCTTTCAGGAGATTATATTCTGTAGGAGAAGACCCATTTTCAGTTCATCAAACATTTGAGTGCCCAGCACAGCAGTAAGCACCGGAGTTAAGACATGATCTCTGCCATAAAATGGCTTGTAGGAGAGGGGTACACATGTCTATTAAAGTGCTTTTTGTTAGTTTATTCATAGCTGTAGAAGGCTGTTGTAAAAGTCAAGGCAAGAGAGGATTGAACCAGGACAGAGGCAGTGGATATGAAGTCAAAGTATAGATTTGACAAGAGATGATGTATTTAGAAGTTCGAATTTTGGGGCTTGAGGATGGCTTGGATGTGGGAGGTAAAGGAAATGAATCTAAGAAGACTTGCATCTAGGCAAATTATTCATTCAAAATCAGGTTCTTATTCCATCTCCCTAAAACTAGGACTTCCCTTACTTGCCCCCAGCTCACATAAATATTTGAATAAGCCACAGCCTTGGAGTTATTAATTACTCCCTCCACCCCACTACCACTACTACCATCCACTCAACCAAAAATTATTTTGGTTATACTTCAGATTATATCTTATTCTGAATTTGCTACTTGTCTCTATTTTCTTTTACCGTCCTGGTCCTAGCCGCTGTCACCACCTGCTGGACTATAATATAGCTTTTTCGTTGGTCTCCCAGTTTCTCTTGCTTATTAAATCACTTTTCTATGTAGCAGAGTGCCCTTTTGAAAGTGTAAACCAGATCATGTTGTTCCCTAGTTAAAACCCTCCAAAGGCTTTCCATTGCACTTGGGATAAAATCCAAAATTCTCTCCATTTCCCACAAGGTCCTATGTAATCTGGCTTCTTCATTCCTTAGTGATCTTGTTACCACTCTTGTAACCCCAACCTTGCTGTTCTTTGAACAAGTCATGTTATTTCCAGCCTCAAGGGGAACTTGTGACTATGCTGTTTCTTGTTGGAAGCATTTTTCGTTTCTGATGGCTGATTTGTCATGCTTATTATTACAATTCACATCTCAGTTTCAGTTACACTTCAGGGAGACCCTCCCTAACAACCCAATCTGAAGTAGCCCTTTCCAACAATCACATCACATCCATCCTATTAGCTTAGTTTATTTTTTATTACTTAAAGCTATCTGAACTTGTTTGGATATTTGTTTGCTTCAGGGGTTTCAGTTTAAATGTGATGTCAAGTGGGGAATGTAAATGCATGAATGGGCCAGTATTCTGGATGTAAGACAGCAGGGAACAGTGGGGAGACTGCAGTGATCTCTAGAGAGCATGTGTCCTGTGTAAAGAGCAGGAGTGGCTGCTACTTATTCAGGAATCCAGCAGAAGTTGCCTATTCTAGAGAAGCTAGAAGTTGGCAGTTTATTATAAAAAGAAAAAATAAAGCACTGTACATGCCAAACAAAACACTAATGTGGGCCGGATGCAGCGCACCAGTCTCTTATTGGCAGCTTCTTGATTGTTCATTAGCCCACTGGAATGTGAGCTCCACAAAAGCAGAATCTGTCTAGCTTATTTGTTCTGTATCCCAAGCACAGTACCTGGGACAGCATAAGCCCTCGATAAATGAACTCAGACCAGGGGCAGTTGACAGAAATTTCAGTACCCTCTGTGTATATCCTCCCACTCCCGATTTCCACTGTGGTTTTATGTTCCTAATAACAGATTTCTGATTGATAATGCTATACACATGGTTCCTGATTTGCTTTCTGATTGCCAGAAGAATGAGACTAAAACATTTTTTAGTGTATTTGCTTGGCTCTGGCTTTACTTTTCATTGTATATCCAGGAGAGGAAGTGACCATAGAATGTTGAGTAACTGAAGTCAGAAGTCTGTTTCCAGTTTCAGTTGAATCACTTACTAACTTGAGACCTTAAGCAGATAGATTATTTGACCTCTCTGAGTTTGTTTTTTCATCTGTAAAATGGGAATAAATCCTGGCTTGTGTTTCTAATGGAGTGAAACCACTATAAAAAAATATTACAGAGACTTCCTGAGGACAGAAAGCTCTCACTAAAGATGAAGCTGCTTCTCTTGTGAGCCTGGAGAAGGTATCTGGATATTAACATAGAAGCTGCTATGTGTTTTTTCGGATCAAAAATCCTTGTGTGTAAGGCAGCATTAACATTTTAATATTACTATTTCAACTTCTGTGGGTTTGAAATTTTTCAAAATAAAAAGTTGGGGAAATATTAAAAATGGTATGTAGCCTATTTTAATCATTTGTGAAAAATAGAAAAAATATTTAAACCGCAAAAGGGTACATTTGAAGGCCTATCATAGCCTTGGTAAGTTTTCATCAAGGTAATAATACTCATATTTAAAAGATTGTTCTGTAATTAGAGATTATAGGAGTTAAGTAGAAAGCCCATACTATTGTGATGAGTTATCAGTGGTAGTAGGTTATTTCATATAGCATTAGATGGACCCAACACTGTCCCAAGTTTGTCGCATATCTAAAAACTTAATAATTTGAGGATTTGTGTACTTTGCAAATTTCCAGAAATGTGTGTCTTTCTGTTGAGCACAACTTGGTTTCAGCACATGGTTCTTTAGACTGAGGCCCACTGATGGGCACAGGGTGGCATCGAAGCAGCACCCACAACAACTGAAAGCATGATTCATATACACAAAATTGTGAATATATTCTGAGAGTGTGAATGCATTTCCAAGTCTTCATTTCTTTAAACTTCCAACTTCCAGAGTTCAGTTGGAGAATGAGTGTGGTTTCCACTTGCTTTTTATTCAGTATACACACCCAGTTTGAGCCCTTTTGCATTTTCTTAATCATTTTTGCCTTAACCATGCTTCCAGTAACCACATGTTAGTTTTTATTGGTGAACTACCACTTCCCCGACTCTTGATCCATATGATTTATAGGGGATAGACCCAGATACTCCATAGTGGGTATAATCAGAAGATCCCTGGACTTTGCCAGAACTTTAGAAAAATGAAAATATCTTTCATTTTCTGTTGGGATTGTTTAGTAGGTAGGATTATAGGCTTGTTGCTCTGTGTAGTATTTCCTGAGAATGAAGTTCAGGAAAGCAGGGCGGAAGATGTAGAGAGGCCATGTGCTGAGGATGCTGTTTAGACTAGCGGATCTAGACACCACTGGACTTCTCAGTTATAAATGCCAATTACATTCCAGTTTATGATTAAGTAAATTCAAATTGGGATGTTCTGACTTGCAACTGAAAAAGCCTTAACATCAGTATTATTAGAAAGTCTAAGTAAATTGTCCAAGGCACATAACCAATAATTGTGCCCAGGTATTTAAATTTAGGTCTCTCTGGTACCTTTAACTACCAGGCCCATCTCCAACATTTATAAAGCCAAAGGCAAGAATACAAATGGAGGCCCACATGCCATGCCTTAAAATTTAGAAGTTATCAATTCAGCTGAGCTTAAATATGTTCTACCCTATCTTCATAGATAAAATATCCTGGAAGGCCAAGTTTTAATTTAGAGTTCTCAGACTCAGATCTGTGCCCCAGTGTGTCAAAGCAGGCCATCCCATGGTTAAGGCCTGTTCCTCTTCCCAACTGGTTCTTTCCCACATTGCAAGGTATACCTTAGCCCCCACCTTTAAGTGGCACCCTAAGAACCACCATTTCTGGGCTACCCACCACTTGGACATTTGGGTGGGTAGCACTGCCTTTGTGAGAGTGGACCCAAGAGGTAGGTTCACATAGGTCCTGGAAGCAGGCTAGGGTCTGTTTCGGCAGGGGTTCCATGATTGTGGGTACCTGGACTGTGGTGTAGTGGGTGAAGTGGAGACACAAGCACTGAGTGGTCACATATCCCTGGTCCCGCAAGTTCTATGCCTCATGGGGAGGGAAATGGCAGGAGGAAGGCTAGGACAAGTTCCTCAAGAAGGAGTTTTCTCGCCTATGTCTAACACTTAACCTCTGTGTTAACCACACTTCATTTTTTCCCTGAAGTTCCAAATTTACTATTAAGTTTTCCTTTTCTTAACACATCAGAAGTGAAATACAGTGAGTATTTTATTGTGAGTTCTTAGAGGTTCAGCCAGGTATAACTCAAGAGTTCTAAAAGTTCTGGACATGTGGAAGTAGCCTTCTACATTTTCTTAAGCCAGTATCTATGGCCTGATTACTGGGTTTTCATTCTTTAAGTTCTTCCAAGTATCCCACACACCAGCTGCAGCCAGGATACCAATATAGAAACCAGTCACACATTGATCATTCCTTCATCACCTCCCAGGATCAGACAGGTTAGGAAGGAAGTCATGGAGAGCTGAGCACACCAACTTTCTAACAAACTGAGAGCTTTTCCTCCTGCTCTCATTGCAGATGCTCTCACTAGAGCAAATGAACTCAGCTTTTTCACGCTTAAGCATTTCAAACTGCCTACTGGCTTGTGAATGATGCTAGCTAATTGAGTAGGGGTTTTTCGCTTTTATTTAAAAATTTAAGTTAAACTTCTTATTGAATATCCCATTTTATCCTCCCATCCTCTCTCTCTTTTTTTTCCCCTCCCATAATGACACCTTTCTGCCATAGCTAAAAGATTCAATAATGGCAAACATTCATGGAGTACTCATTATAGTCCAGACACCATTCTCAGTGCTGTGATGACAGCTCATATCCTCCCAGCAGTTCTTTGGGATATGTACTATTATAACCTCCATATAACCAATGGGGACTCTACAGTATTGCCCAGGTCACTTAGGAGGTACAAGATCGAGCTGAGAGTCAGTCCTACAGAGTCGGTCTAGAGCTCAGGTTCCCAACTGTTCTCAAGCTGTAGCAGGTATCACATTCACCTGGGACTTATCCTGCTTCAATAAGCATGGTCCTCTGTGTTCTTTATTAGCTCTCAGGTGATTGTGGTACCAAAGTTTGGGAACCACTGCATAGTGCTCTTCTGCCTGGATTTCGAATATTTTTCAGATGCTACTGCCCTTCCTGAGAGTGTGTTCCTATCCCAACAAGTGTTTCCTGGCTTGTGCCTAGTGGAGGAGAAACCGCAAGGGAGCCATCCAGGGACCCTCTAGGGGGCTGTCCGACTCCCTGCTTGGCACTGGAAACTCCCCAATTCCTGTCCCTGGTCACATGGCCATAACTTCAGCTGTCTCAGTAGTCTCTGTGGAAGCTGCCTTTCCCCCATTATCTCAGACTAAATGGCTTCTGGTGCTTTCATAAGCCTGCACATTCCTTCATCTCCACTCCACATTGCATTGTCATTTATCTATGCTGTGATTGTCTGGAGTGCAGGTGACATGTATGATTAATTTTAGTATCCTTACAGCCTGACATAGGGCCAAACAGTCGAATAAAAGAACTTCCACCTCTCTGGGACTTTACCCAGTTGCCATGGGCCTCACAGTGACTGAGTGCCCCATGGGATGCTCATTCGGGACACCTCCATTCCGAAGAGCCCATTTCCAACACCTACCCCAGGGATACTGCAGCTTTTAACCAACACGTGATTTGGGCTATATCCTTTAAACTCCCAGAACCTGCGGATGCTTTAAGATGAGGATCAGGAACAGACTTGACTTGTAGGCTTTTAAACCTCACAGTACATGGAACAATACATGGAGAGACTAAGATGGCATTCTCATCCTGACAGTGGGCTGTTGTTACATTCCAGGGACACTTTCCTTTCTCCTCACCTTCATTCTGACTACTTTCCCCAGGGCAGTTCACCTTCCCACTGCCTGCACTCACCCCCTCGGGAGGATAAGGGGAAATCAGTTCCTTTGTTTGCTGATCTTTCTGTGATACTGAAGTCCTGGATAGTGTTTTGTGTATGGACATGTTTTCATAATTACAACTACCCCAACCAGTCAAGTCATGTTTGAGAGACTCATATCTTGGTTTGAAAAATTACCTTAAGTTTTGTTTCTGTTGTCTGTATTTTCTAAAATGAACATGCACTTTTATAAAAATCAGTAAGATCATCGCATGATGCATAGAAGAACAATAACCTCATTACACGCATTTTCTTACTTGCTTCATAGCAGCTCTTATGAGGGATGAATTATTATTCCAATATTGCAGATGAAAAAACTGAGGCTTGTGGAGGTTAAGTGGCAAGCAAGATTTCAACCCTGGGACAAGTATAGAGTTCAAGCTTGTTCTTGGTGATACCCTACACAGCCTCTGACCTTGCCATCTAAGGTAAGTTCCTTGAGGACAGGGATTTTATGATCTTAGGAGTTGTGCTGCACCTCTTTTCTGTCTCTAGTGCACTCTCACAAGTGAGCACAAAGTAAACGATATTTGTTCATTAATGTGATAAACACTTATGGCTCAACAGTAACTGAGCTCACTATGGCTACCCTTTCCTCATCCACCATGCAATTGTGCTGCCAAGAGAAATCGCAGCACTTTCTGGAGTCACTGCTTCTTGTCAGTTCACACACTGGAGTATGATTCTCCCAGGGACTAATAGCTCCCATGTAAAGAGATCATTAAGGCTGCTGAAATAGAGGGCCAAACCTGGGGTTTGGAGGCTACAGCCATATAAGTACCTTCCAGAACTTCAGCTCACCTCCATCACAACAAGATGATTTGAACTCTTCACTTAGGGAAGAAAAGGCAACAGCTACAAAGAAGTCTTCATGCCCATACTTGAGGATACAGTGGGGGTATCTGCAGTTCATCAGACCCCTATTACCTGCTTGCTCCCGTGGTCTCTCTCAAGACTTTCTGGGATCCCTGGAACCCAGAGCCATTGTCTCTGCTTATAGTGATTCCAGGGAATCAGCTGATAGGATCAGTGACAAACATCCAGAGGCCATTGTGATGTTGCATGACTCAACAACCTGTACCCTGGTGTTCACCAGACAGCATCATTACTTTTTCCTATGTTCAGTAAGAGGCCTCCCTTCTCACCTATCATGTCTTTTAGATTCAGCTAATTTATTAGATCTTAAACAACTGCTAAGTCTTCTGCCTTGTCATTTTCAGGTTACATGTTTAGTTGGGGACATAGGCATCACACAAATCATTCTATGTAACCAGTAGGTTTGACAGCCCAGGTATTGGTTTCAGGAGCCCAAAGGCAGGAAAAACCAACCAAAACAACAAACCCAAAATGAAAGAGGAGATGATGATGACTGTGGTGGTCTCTGGTCCTTGAGTGCTTACTTCACCCTAACAGGGTGGCCTCTGCCCTGCATACCACTAAGTCTTTTGTGATCTGATGTCCAGGGCAAATGTGAACTTTTTGTTGTACTGCACCCCACATTTCCCCACCTCTGTTTGTTTATTGATAATGGCAGGACAGCCAGGCATTTGCTCACTGTGGCAGAGATTGCTGGTGCTCTCCAATATCCATGCTTCTCTTTCTTTTGGATACAAGGCTAGACATTTTCCACCCTCTGGTGAAGCCATGTGATGAGTCCTGGAATGTGTGCAGGAGTGATCTGTTTAGTCTGGGGCTACCTCTAGAAACCCTCCATGCTCTCTTCTTTCTGCTAGCTAGGAGCAGAGAATTCAGTGGAGATTGCTAAGACTCTAGATGAATAAGCCAGTAGTAGATGGAGAGAACCCAGGTCCCTGAATGACCACGTGGAACAGGTCCTCTCTAACGCCAGCATTGTAATAGGACCATGAACAAGACATAAATTCGTATTGTGTTAAAGCCATGGAATGTGGGGTAGGGATGGGGGGTTGTTTGTTACAACAGCTGGCTTATCTTCACTAACACTACAGAATCTCTTCACTTACCCCTGTGAATGTTGTTATTTATGATAAGAAATATATATTTTGGTCTCTCTGTATGGTTCCTGGCTCATAGGTCCCATAACCCTTGTAATTTCTTAAGTGATTAGAGCAATAGTGGTAACTTTTTAAAAATAATGTTCCAGAGGTGAAATAAAGGTGAAATGGGTGTGTTTTGTTATCCAAACAAGCCTCTATTAGCCACACCTGAGTTTTATCTTAATGCAATTTTTGGAAAGCCCCTAAGATAACCACTGGAAGGAGGCTGGTTGTGAAGGGAACTAGCCAGTTGTCAGAGGGTTGGAACTTTTAGCTTTACCCTCCCCCACGGAGGTGAGAGGAGCTTGAGATGAAATTAATCACCAAGGCCAAAGATTTAATTAATAATGCCTATATAGTGAAGCCACCATAAAAACCCTGAAAGTGTTCCCAGAAATTCTGGGAGGCTGAGCATGTGGAGATGCTGGAAGGGTGGCTGCACTCAGAGAGGGCTTAGAAGCTCTGTGCCCCTTTTCCATCCCTTGCACTATATATCTCTTCCATCTGGCTGTTCTGAGTTGTATCCATTCATAATAAACTGGTAATCTAGTAAGTAAACGTTTTCCCACATAATATAGTGGTCTAACAAATTAATCGAACTTGAGGAGGAAGTCATGAGAACCTCTGATTTACAACCAGTACACGAGAAGCCTGTAAAGTGCGGGTGGGAGAGGCAGCCTTGTGGTACTGAGCCCTTCTGATGTTTACCCCAAGCAGGTAGTGTCAGAACTAAATTGAATTGTAGGAAACCCAGCTGGTTTCAGAGAATTGGTCAGTATGGGGAAAGCCCACACATTCAGTGACCAAAATACTAGAGGAAGGAACAAGAGTGTTTTTTTCTAAACAAACCCTGAGTTTGGGGGCACTGGAACTAGCGTGGAAGCCAGCTTTCTGTAAATCCAACACATGTGTTAACAAACATTCCAACAGAAATTAAGAGGGTTTTATTTATATAAGATTTGCAAACCAGTGCTGTAGCCCTCCGTATGAACCTAAGACATGTTTCAAAATGGAGGGGATAAGGCAAGGTTTATAAAGGAAAAAGTTGCAAGGAGCTGATAATCAAAGAAATGGGTTGCTGGAGGAAACAAGACCATAAACTTATATCATTCATTTTCTGATTGGTGGTGGTAATTGGATTTTCAAAGGTCAGCTGACTCAGTGGTCAAGCAAGTGGGGTTGTGAGGTGAGAGGAACCAGTATTATGTAATTTAGTACTTAAGTCCTAGTTTCAGCTCAGGCATGTAGAACGAAAAAAATTGTCTTGGTCACACAATTATAGTCCAGGGAATATTGTTTAACAACAATGCAAGGAGTACAATTAGTCAAATAGTAAAATCAGCACAAGGCATTTTCAAAGTCCAAAAGGGCAAAGTTATATTCTTTAAGCAGCTTCAGAGCTCAAGCTGTAAAAAAAATCCAAATGTTGGACTGCAAGCTACGGTACTAAAGTTCTTATAAGTCCTCACATGGGATTGAAACACCTTACTCCACCCCACTTCAGTTGTGGTGGTATTACACCTTCTCTTCCATTTCTACAGGTGGCTAGAATAAGGGAAAGACCACGGAACCTGGAGTCACAAGTCTTGGCTTCTATTCTGGCTTGGCCTTGCACAAGTTAAATGCAACTTGTATAACTCATTTAAACTTTCTGGCCTCAACTTCATCTTAAAAAGTAAAAATTATGATAATGCCTATATTGCTCCTGGGAATAGTGATAAATAGAAGTGAAAGTCAACTAACTGTGAAGTATTGAAAACCTGTTACTTCTCCACACAAAGCCAGCTGTCCATATAAAGAGAATTAGGGGTCTTGCTTGGCCCAGGAGATCTTATCTAGTCTCTTGGCTGGTACCCTCAGGGAATCAGACCTGCCTCCAGGAATCTCTCCCTTCCCTATGATGTTCAGTACTTGGGCCAAAAAATGCCATTAGGACTTTTTTCCCCACTGAAGCCTGTATTGAGATAACATGCCCTTCTTAGTACCTAGTCTGGGAACTTGGGGTGCCAGGAGCCTCTTACTTTGTTCTCAGGGGTGCCCCACAGTTCTATCAACTTCTCAGCCCCTTCCTGCTTTTCACTGTTTGGGGACTCTCACTCTGCACACACACACATTCTCCTTTCTCCCCCAATATATTATGAAAATCTGTTTCTAACCAATAGAATCTGCCAAAGTGGGTGGGATGTCACTGGTGATTATATAATATGACTCCTGGCTAGCAGACTCAGTTTTCCTCCTTGTGGACTTACTGTGAGAGGGCTCATGAAGGTACCATGTGGGCAGCCTTTAGGAATCGATGGCTGAGGCCTTTAGTCTTACAAATGCAAGGAGATAATTCTTCTCACAACCAGAATGAGCCTGGAAGTGGGTCCCTTGCCAAATGAGCCTGTAGGTCAGAACTGGGCCCTGGCCAACACATCAGTTTTAGCCTTGCACAGGACCCAGGTAAGCCAGACCTGGATTCTTGACTCACAGAAACGGATGTAATAGATATGTGTTATTTGGGTTGCTAAGTTTGTAGCAGTTTATTATGCAGCATAGAAAACTAATACCCTTGTCCTCTGGAATGTTGCCCAAATGTTCCCTCTGTCTTGTTTACTCCTCAAGAGCAAGATCTTATATTTATTGGGATTTCCTTACCCTGGTGCCTGTCACAGAGATTTGTTCATGGTCCTAATGTCCCTTGTGATTTTAGAGCAGTCTAAAATCATAACGTGAGTACAGTAGGGAAAATTAATTCTATTTTTTTAAATTGGTCTTGCTTGAATCTGTTATAGGACTTTGCATAGTTCTTTATACCTAAGGGGCACTTAATAAGAAACAGAGGTTAAGGGATTTCCCTAAGTGGCAGAACTTGACTCCAGTACATGTGCTCTTGACCCTCTATGTTATATAAATTTCCAGCTGTGGCTATACCAAGAATACAGTCAAAAATGTGGTTACTTGCCATCAGCAAGGTACAACCCTGTGCCAAGTACAGTACCTGGCACTCAGAAATGGCAAAATGAGCACATTATGGAACTCTTGTGTGGAGGGGTTGGAAGTAGCAATGGGGGCTAGAGGAGAAGAGAGAACAGGATCACTCAGAGAGGTGGTGGGAAGCTGGGTAGACCCAGTGTCAGAAGGACAAGTAAGGAGAACTCCCTCTCCTCCCTCCCTCCTTTTTCCTTCTTTTCATTCTTCTACAAATATTTGCTGAGCACCTTTCATGATGCATGTGTAGAGTATACAAGATGTTTCCTCCTTGTGGCTTTGGGAAGAAAGCAGGCCTGGCTGCACATACCTAGGTTACAAAGGTCTCTTGGGTCCTTTTTATAAGGGCACAAATACCATTCATGAGGGCTCCAGCTTCATGACCTATTTACCTCCAAAAGCCCCACCTCCTAATACTCTTACATTGGTAATTAAAATATCAACGTAAGAATTTTGTGGAGACACAAATGATCAGTCTATTGCACATGCCAAAGGAGAATTAAGATCGCTAATTAGCTGGCTTTAAAATAGTGGACTTTCCAGGATTATGAGTGGGCAGATGTAATCACAGAAAGTGTCCTCGAAAGTAGAAGAGGGAAGCAGAAAAGAGAACCAAAGAGATGGCAGCATGAGGAAGACTCGGCCTGATGTTGCTGGCTTTGAAGATGGAGGAAGGTGTCATGAACAAAGGAAAGTGCGCAGTTTCTAGAAGCTGATAAAGAAAATAGATTCTCTCCTAGAGCCTCCAGAAGAAATGCACCTTGATCTTAGCCCAGTAAGATCCATGTCAAACTTCTGATCCACAAAATAATATACTTGTGCTGTTTTAAGCCACTAAGTTTGTTGTAATTTGTCACAGCAACAGAATATGAATACAGTGACATATTACACAAAATATCAAAGTACAGAATAATGTATAGAGTGTGGTACAACTATTTTTGTGGAAAAACAAAAGAATATGTACTTTTGTGTGTATGTTCATTAATGTATGGACCAGTGTTTCTCAAACTTGGCTAAACATTAGTGAGATCTGGAAAGCTTAAAAAACAAATCGCAGTGTTCAGGCTGCAGACCCTTACATGAGAACCTCGGGGTGAGGGGGAGAGAAGAACCCAGGCATCATTGTCTTTTGAAACTTCCCAGGCGCAGAGAGACCATTGGTATAGACTCTTTGGAAGGTCATGCAGTGGGGAGCTGGGTGGCTGCAGGACCAGAGAAGGAAAGACAGAGGGACTTGCTGTATTATTTTTAAACTTTGAACCTTAAAGAAACAAAAGTTTTATTATAGAAAATTTCAGGGCATACAAAGTAGAGAGAACAGTATAATGAACCCCTATGTATCCATCACTCAACTTCAACACATGTTAACATTTTTGTACCCTTTAAATTTTCTAGTATGTGCACGTATTATATATTAAGTAAATAATGTGAAAATAAAATACACATGCCCAAGTTGTCCTACAGAACTATGGAGATAAAACCTCAGGGACAGGCCCCCAAAACATGTATTTTAATAGCTTCTTGGGAGGTCCTCATAGTCGAAGGCAGCACTGGACCCTGCCTCCAGCAAGCCCTCCCTGGCTGTCTTCTTGTTTCTTCCCAGCGCTTGGCATTAGCAATGCATCAAGGACCCACCACCTGTGAATGTTTTGAAGACCTCCTAGAACCATTTCCATTTTTAGCCCATACACCTCTCAATAAATTTCAGAAGGTTCACTGCTGCTGCTTAAGGAAGCACAGGGAGTTCTTTATAACCTTCCACAGGTTTTCCTTACTCCTCAGGACTGTTTCTTGGACCTCTGTGGCCTTTCAAAGGAGCACAGCTTCCAAATTGGCTTTCACAGAAGGGAGACATCGATCCTGGTCCCCTGTCCTTTCTCTCAATAGGGCTTTTAACATAGCCCAAAAAGGGAGAGAAAGGAACTTCAGCATATTTCAGACTCTTACTTCTGAGGGTTTTCTTCAAACAGATTTTCATAAATAACAGTGTGGGAAATGAACACAGGATTATAAGCTAGAACCACAGACATCATCAGGCTCCTCAGGCCCTGTCTTCCACTGAAGCAGCCCTGGTGAGGATCTTAGCTTTCTGGGAGGTCAAATAAAAGAAAAGAGTTGAGAGAGGGGAACTCAGTGCTCTGGTGCCTCAGTAAGGGTGGGGCTGAGTCTTGAAAGATGAGTATCTCAAAAGATGGTGAGTGGATTTGGAGAGGGAGATACATTTCTCAGGGGTGAAGCTTCCTGAGTAATAGCAGAGGTGGAAATGCGCAAACTCTGTTCAGGGAACAGGTGTTTAGTTGTTGCTAAGAGTATAGGCAGGAGCAGTGGCAATGGAAGCCAAAAAGACTATTTCTGCCTGTAAGGCGTTTTGTAGTTTACAAAGCTCATCTACTCCCTTCCTCACCAGATTCTCAACATAACCTTATGGAATACAAAGCCATTGTTATTGAACTCATTTCACAGGGTTGTGGTGGGGGGGAACAAAACAAAACTGGGATCAGAGTGGTTAGGTTACCTATGCAAAGCCATAAGACAAGTAAATGGCTGAGCCAATATTTCCACCCAGAGTTTCTATCTCCTAGCATTCTTTCCCCCATGACTGGGGTCATACTGGACCCTGAGTGACCTGTAATGTACAATATAAGTTTGAACTAGGCAGTGGTGAGTTACAGAAAGGACTTTACAAGAGGCATGGTTATCAAAGGTACATTGGGCCAGCATGTGTGCTGACTGAAGGTGGACTGTGAGTGATGCAACGGCGCTAAATCGCTCTGGCAAAGAAAGTGGGATGATTTATAGGTAATGTGGACAGGGCAGAAAGAGAAGAAGCAGCTGATGGTGGGCCCTAAAGAGAAAGCAGGCCTGGCTGCACATACCTAGGTTACAAAGCTCTCCTGGGTCCCTTTTATAAAGGCATAAATACCATTCATGAGAGCTCCACCCTCATGACCTAGAGAGAGCCTAGGGAAGAATGGTGTTCATTTATTCATTCATTTGATAACTCTTTATTAAGTACCTCCTCTATGCCAAGTGCTGTGCTAGGCATTGAGGATGTGTTGGCGAACCTGACAATGTGTTCCCTGCCCTAACAGGGTTGACATTTCAGGGAACAGCAGATAATAAAGAGCAAATGAACAAGTAAAAGAACTTCATATTTGAGATTAAACATATGATCTTCAGGAATATACAAGGACATCCACCCCAGTGTCATGTGGTCTTCAGGGTGGCTTCTCTTACCTGCCCTGGAAATCCCTGCCTCTAAGTGTAATGTAGACTGTGTTCAGGGTCCTGTGGTAGGAAGGAAGTTCAGGGGAAGGAGGTGTCCTTCCTCTTATATGAAGTGATATGGGAAAGGCTTCATGGAAGGCGAAACATTGAGGCTGCACATTCATTCATTAAACAAATACTTATTGAGCATCTACTTGTGTGTCAGGCTCTGTTCTAGGTGCTAGGGATAATCAGTGAACAATACAAAATGGATTATGTTGCTACCTTTATGGAAGGAGGGCAGAAAATAAGATAGGAAAGTAAAGTATTTCAGCTGGTGATGAAACCTCCAGAGAAAAATTAATTGGGGAAGGGGATACAGTATATGTGGGGATAGATACTGCAGTCTTAGGGTGGCTAGGGAAGGCTGTATTGAGGAGGTAACACTTGACTAAAGACCTGAAGGAGGTGAGACAATGAGCCATGCAAATATATGCAGGATGGGTGTTCCAGGTGGAGGGACCTAGAAATAAATACCCTGAGGCAGGGGTTTTACTGGGTGTTTTCAGATGAGCAAGAATGCCGGTGTAGTTGGAGCACAGACAGCAAAGGGTAGAATTATAGCTGAAGTCAGAGAATTAATGGGAGGAGGTGTGAGAACAGATGGGACATTTTAGTCCACTGTAGCTTTTATTTTGAGAAGGGAAGCCACTGCCTCAAATGCAAGTTGCCCAAGGCAGATGTCTGGCCAGGCTCATCTCTGCATCCCCCTCAGTATCTAGTATAAGGCTTTTGCCTAGAAAACGTCAAGGTGTGATTTTTTTAAAAAGTATGTTAACAGAGGACATTTGTGTAGGCTGTAGGGCAGAGTTGGTAGGTGCCTACTTTGATCATTGTTTAAGGCAGAGAGAGCTCCAGTGGAAGTGAAGTGGGGAATGTAGGGCCAGGTGGGCAGATGTGGGCAGGAAACAGGTGGATCACTGGGTGTTCAGTACAAGGGATGGCCTGAGAAAGGTGACTGACTGGCAGGATGGGCTGGAGGAGGGGTGGATGCAGGAGGCTAGTGCAGCTGCAGGGAGCAGGGGACTATGTAGTAGAGAAGATATAGCAAGAAACCTCAGCCAAGAGGCTGGCCAAGACATGTAAAAGAATGAAAGACTGCCAATGTTGGGCTGTGTACCTAGAACAGGAGGACCTACGAACAGAATTGAGGAGGTCTAGAGAGCTGGCCTCTCTCACAATACTTAACATGTTACACCTTGTGTTTTATTTTCCTATTGCTTTTCCTTATTCTCACCTCAAGGGCAGGAAGTATGTCTTATTCATCTTTGTGTCACCCACAGTGTCCACTGCTGTAGGGCATATAGCAGGTGCTCAGGCAGTGCTTGTATTATTTTGGATCAGTTGGGTTTGAGAAACATATGTGCCTACCACCTTTGATCCCATTATTTCTAGAATCATCCCTTTCCTCACATGCTGATTCAGCAATTCTTCCTCAGGCAGACACTATTACTGGGCCTCTCACTAGCAAGACAGATGCTTATCAAGCCATGATGTTGGTCCATCATGAAAGGCTGAACTTAGTCAGAGGCTGTGTGAAGTTTAGGGTTAGCTAGGCAATTCTTTGGGGTACACAAGAAGAATTTCCTTTAGAGGTGAGAGAAGTAGCCACTACTAACCTATGTGAACTGTCACCTGCTTCCTGTCTCCTGAAGAGGCTGCTGCAGGAACCCTCCCTGCATACTGCAGGCATCAATAAATGCTTGTCTGGTGGGAGGTGTACTGACGATTCAGTATTCACACAAACACTTATTGAGCATCTACAATGTCCGCGGACACAGTTAGTTATGCTTGGGCCATTATACCAACTCTATTTTTAGAAGTCAGCTTCAAGGTTATTTTTTCCCCAGGCGCCTCTGGACACTCCTCAATTCGATTAGGGTGGTCATAGTACCTCGTAGGTTCCTTTGCCTAGCATTTATAAAACAGCGTTTTAAATCCGTTTCCAGTTTGATTGTTCCACTGCACTGAAAGCTCTTTGGAAAAAAAAAAACAAACCCAGATTTTGTCCACAGAACTTAGCCTTGTACAACGCAGGCCTCACTGAATTAACGACCGCTGAATTAAATAAGACAGTAACGCAGAGCAGGCGCTCAGGGGAAGGCTTCTCTGAGTTCACACTGGAAGAGTAAGTTAAGGGGTCAATTCGTCAAGTGGGGAGCGGGTGTGTGCAAGAGCGGAAGGCGTAAAGAAGGTGTGCACTTCTCTGAGGGTGGAAACAGCAGTGTGTGTCCGAGGGGCTACGCCGCTAGGCCGGAAGGGCAGACAGGAACGAGCGGAACCGCGGTCCCAGCGGGGTGAGGTCTGTCCCACAGGCGGCAGCCGCGACCAAAGAGCGACGCTGCCCACCTCCAAACCCCTGGGAAGGCAGCAGGGATACCCCGGGCAGCGCCTCGCGCCTCGCGCCGGCCAGCGCACATGCCGCCCCCTCGCTGCGCGGCCCCGCCTGGCCGACCGGGCGCCCCACGGGGCCGCTGGGACACCTCGGGAGGGAGGCCCGGGGCGGGGCGCGCAGGCGCGCTGAGACCTCGCGCCCCAAGGGGCGGGCGGGCGCGCGCGCCTCGTCGCGCACGCGCGCACAGGGGGGGCGCCCGCCGCGGTGACGCTGCTGCCGAGGGCGGGTGGCGGCGCGTGAGGCGCGCGATTCCCCGCGTCTAGGGAGCAGTGCCCCGGCCCCCGCCGCTCCCGCCGCCGCCATGTCAGGCCGGTCGGTCCGGGCCGAGACCCGCAGCCGGGCCAAGGACGACATCAAGAAGGTGATGGCGGCCATTGAGAAAGTGCGGAAATGGTGAGGGGCCGGGTTGAGGGTGCTGGCAGCGGGCCCGGGCTCGGGCCCAGAGGAGCGCCGGGCCGGCGGGCGGGACGGGAGTCGACAGGCAGGCGCTTGGGGGAGGGGGCGCGGGAGAAGGCGGGAGGAGGGCGCCGCTCGCGTCGGCGCGAGGTCAGAGGGCGCGCCGGCTGCGACCAGTCCGCGGCCCCGCCGGCTCGCGGCCCCGCCCCCCGGCGCGTGGGCGCTGCGTCGTCGCTCGGGAGCGGCGCGCTTCCGGGCGCGCCGGCCGGCGGCACCGTCCCTCCCGGCGGCCCCGTGCGGTCTGCGTCCTGATGTCCGCCCGCCTTTGGAGCCTCCTTCTCTGTGAACTGTCCCCCATCCCGTCCTCCGCAGTGAGCGCCGTCCGCTCTCACTCGTCTTGAGTTTGGTGAGAGGTGCTCGATACCGACCGGCCGCGGGAAGCAAGCGTGGCCGCCGGAATCCAAACCCTTTCTGTCCCCCAATACCGGCCCGCACGCTGCGAGCCAGGTAGGCGTTGGCTCGTGGCGCTCTGGAAGCGGTTAGTGAGAAGTCGAGACCTAGCCGTCGTCTGTGAACGGCTCGTACATCGTTCATTGCAGTGCCGCGTGACCGCCTTTTTGATACCAGGCACTTCGCTGTGCTGTCACTGCAAAGTTTCACAGCCAGCTACTTGGTGCCGGCTTCCTGAGTGCTTTTCTCTGATTACCAATACTTTTAAAGGCTGGGCCGTTGTTAGCTTCCTCCAGGAAGCCTTCCTCAAGCTCTTCTTGCCCCTCATCTTCCACCTCCTTGACAGGGCTTCCGTTGCCTTGGACATTATTTGCGTGTTTATTTGTCCATCTCTCCACAAAATCAAATTCCACGTCTCTCTATATCCAAGGGCTTCGTATATCGTTAGGGCCCATTATAAACATTAAATCATGATTTTTCTCCCTCTAAATCTAATCCTCCTAGGTTATTTTGTGAAACCTGAGCATTGGCACACCATACCAGCCTCTCTATGATTTTCCTGTTGCAACCCTCGCCCTGGTCAGTTTCCTCACATTGCACTCAGAGTGATTTCATTTTTCTCAAGTGCAAATCTTATCATAGCACTCCCCTGCTTAGAAAATAATGCTTTAGTGACTTCTTGCTCTTAAAGGACCAAACTTGGTCCTTCCTGCCTCACCTACCTGACTCAGACTGCTCCTCTTGCCCAACCCACTGGCCACCTTCACTTGGAGCCACACTGCTGTTTCGGCTGCCTGGTTTCCTTCCTCTGCCCTCAGTTCCCCCTTGCCTAGTTAATGCCCAGCTCAGCTCAGAAGTTGTCTCTTTAGGGACACCTTTCAAAATATCCAATCTATTAAAGTCCCCCACATAGAACTTAGCACAATTGTATTAGGTTGAACCATGAGACATTTCTTATATTTGATTTTTTAACCTACAAAAATGGCAGTTTGATAAAGTGACATTGTGAAATGGGTTCTTTTATATCTTTACAGCTGGAATGCAGGCTCTGTGAGGATAGGGACTGTATATCTTGTTCTCTGTGTGTCCAGGGCCTACCACAGGGTCTTGTATATTAAATATTTGTTGAATAAATGAGGAAATGGAATGTCTTGTCCAGGAATTAACTTTCAATATCCAATATTTTGTTACATCGCAGTCCCTCTTTATATTCCTGTGATGTCATTTGCTGAACAGCATCATCAGTACAGGAGTAAGAGTTACTTTTTTTGCTTTGTTGTAATCTCAAATTTGGACTTGAAACTTGAGGTCATGCTCCAGGCTTCCCACCTCTTAACTGTTTTATTCAAGAATGTCACTTGCCTATTTCTGGATATGTGCCTTGGGGGGAAAAATCTACTCATTTTTAAGGCTTATCTCAAAAATTACTTTCTGTGTAAAAAACAACAACAACAACAAAAAACATAAAGCAGTCATGCCATGGCTTGGTCTTCACCTGTTTCAGAAGCCAGTGTAAGGCTTGGTTCTTTTCGCTGGAAGAATCCTGTCTGCAATTATTTTTAAATGGAGTCGTATTTCAACCCAGAGTTCCACAGGAGTCAGTAGTTTTCCCCTACATGGGATATTTCCCAGTCTAACTTTGTCTTTCAGCCTTCTTAACTTCATTGCCTTCATGTGTTACAGTGATTGTCTCATCTTTTTCAGTCCCTATAAGCTCCCAAGATAGAGACCATTTTTACATTTTTATACATTTTTGTATCCTCCAGGGCTTTGCATAATAGAGTTTTTAAAGTATCGATGAAATTGAAGTTTTGGAAAATGTAGTGATGCCAGGTAGATACTGGAGTTTGAAAATGTGCTGGTACTCTATACTGGTGTAGTCTGTGAGGTGTGGGGGCTTGGGGAAAGGCTTTGGTACACTGTACGTAAGGAAAGGTGGGAAGTAGAGAGTTCAGAGCCGAAGGAATTTATCAGAAGTTTTTCTGGAAAGGATGGTTTTGTACTGAAGGGTAAGGTAATTTGATGGAGACGTTTAGAAGGTATTTAAAATTGGAATGATCTGCTGAGAAGTAGGAAAGCACAAGTTATGAACAGAAAATCTATTTTATTTTATCAGTCCTAAGAAGTGTCCCTTTTTTTTAGGGAGAAAAAGTGGGTAACTGTGGGTGACACATCCCTTAGGATATTTAAATGGGTTCCTGTAACAGACAACAAGGAGGTAAGTGTGGAAGAAAATCCCAACAACAAAAAGGTACCGATTTCTTTCTTTCTTTGATTGTTTCTTAATTATAAAGGAATTTATTTCACCAGAATCGAGTTGAAAATTCTTCAAGGTACCCTCTGTCATTGGTCCACACAAAGTCCCTTTTTATTATTTATTTCCTTTATTCCCTTTCTTATGTTCCTCTTTTTCAGGGGTCAGGGAATTATAGCCCAGGCCTGCCCCCTGTGGTTGTCAGTATAGCTTTATTGGAACTCAGCAATGCCATTGGTTTCCTTATTGTGTGGCTGCTTTTGAGTTACAATAGGATACTTGAGTAGTTGCCATAAGACCTAATGGCCAGCAAAGTCTAAAATATTTATCATCTGGCCCTTTAAGAAAATGTTTGCCAACTCCTCATCCAATTAGCTACCCAATATAGTGTATTTTTATATGTTTTATCTGTATATATGCCTTTTTAATTTCTCTTTCATGGGTTTATTTGGACACCTGTGTATTCTTGAAAAACACATAAAATTTTCATATTGGTATTTAAAAAGTTTACACATATATTTAGCATTGTGCTAAATCTCTATTTCCACTCTTTTGTTCATCTTTGAGGACTTTCTGTGATTATAAAAGAGTTACAACCTTCACTCTTACATTATATTCTTTTATATACAGTTACTGCATTTATCTACACATTCCCTGGGTAATAAAATACCCAGATTGTCTCCAACCTTTTCCCCCAATTGTTTTGAAAAATATCAAATATAAAACATACGGAAAAGTATATAAAACATAAATGTGCAATATAATGACTACATATAAAGCTGATACCCTTGTCAAAAGAACCCAGGTCAAAAAATAGAACATTGCCAACTCTCCCAGAGACCAGTGTGATTCTTATCAGCATCCTCTTTTTTTTCTCTAGAGGAAATCATGCTCCTACTTTGGCTTTTTTTCTTTTTTTGTTTTTTTTTTAACCACTTTTTTAGTCATTTGTAAACATCTTTAACTTAATATAAACAGCATCATAAAATGTCTTTTTTTGTGTCTTGCTTTTTTTGCTTAGCATGATATTTATAAAATTCATCCTTGTTGTCTTTGCAGTTATTTGTTGCTTTTGGTTGCTATGTGGGATTTTATTATGGGACTAATAATTTATCTTTCTGTTTCTCCTGTACATGGATGTTTGAGTTATTCTCAGTTTGGGATACTAGGAACAATGTTCCTGTGACTCTCCTAATTTATTATGTGGCTTAACATATACATGAGTTTTCCTAGGAGATATTCCTAGAAGTGGAACTACTGGGTCTTAGGGTCTGTGTATTTTGACCTACACTAGCTAATGCAAGTGAGTGGTTGGACCAATATATATTCTCACCAGAAACATGAGAGTTCTTACTGCTCCAAAGTCCTCATCAACAGTTAGTATTGTTAAACTTATATGTTAAGATATCTCATAGTTTTAATTTCGTGACTATATAATTACTGATGACATTGAGCACCTTTTCAATGTTTATTAGCCTTTTGGGTTTCCTCTTTTAGGAAGTGCCTGTTTAAGTCTTTTTGGTTTTAATCTTTTATGATTGGTAGGGAATTCTCTGTGTTCTAGATACAAATTCTTTAAATAATACATTTTCCTACTCTGTGACTTTCACTTTATGCTGCCTTCAGTAACAGAAGTTTTTAATTTTAATGTAGACAGTATAATTAAGATTTTTCTTTATAATTCATAATTTTAAGTGTCTTAAGAAATCTCTCTTCTTAGAGGAACAGAATTATGGTATTTAGGATTGGCATGGTGATTCTGCTCCAGGAGTCCCCAGGGACTCAGGCTCTTCCAACCTTTCTTTTCTTTTAAAAAAATTTTTTTGGAGAGTAATGGCTCTATTGATTTCACTTTATTTTTCATTGTGGTAAAACACACACACCATTAAATATATTTTTTAAGTGTACAGTTTAGTAATGTTAAGTATATTTACCTATTGTACAATCAATCACCAGAACTTTTCATATTATAAAACTAAAACTAAACCCATTGAACAACTCCCCATTCCTCTGCTACATTTTTGACCTTGCATCCCAAGGTCAAGCTCCACCCATTCACTCAGCACATTCAGGTTTGAGGCAGCAGGAGTAGATGGATGGCAGATGGTATTTTCATGAATTTGAGGAGTTTCCTAGAAGTTGATACGTATCTATACTTGTAATAGCCTGTGGCGTATCTAGTGGCCAGGAAGCCTGGGAAAATGTGACCAACCTAAAAATTCTATTAATATGGACAAGAATTTCTCTCGTAATACACTTTCTTTTTTATCCTCTCCACATCATGATGACATTTTCTTCTAATTTAAAAGGTCTACTTTTTTTTTTCTATTTGCTACCTCTAAATTAATAAGACTTCTTATTTTCCCCTATAAAACTTATCAAAATCTGTTTCCCTCTAAATCGGATAGCACCCATAATGCATTTTACCCACCTTTGGTCTCCACCCCTCCCCCACTTCCATTCCTACCTTGTCTTTAGTTTTGACTGGAATTTCATATCAGATATTCGGTTCAGCTATTTCAGTTTTTACAGAATTTTTTTGTTTGAGTCATTGCTTAATTGGCAAAGTAAACATTATTAATTATTTACTAACCCTTTGCACCTTTTTATTGTTTTTTTCCAGATTCATTTTTCTTCTTCCTGGAATACATCCTTCAAGAGTATTGTCAAAGAGGGCTTTTGTAGAAAAAACTTCCTGAAAATATCTTTGTTTTACTTTCATGTTTAATTGATAATTTCACCTGTATATGTCATACTAGGTTCAAAATTATATTCTTTCAGCATTTTGAAACTATTATGCAATTGGGCTTTTGGTGTTGCTGTTGAGAAATCTGATGGCAATCTAATTCTTGATTCTTTTTAGTTGATCCTCTTGTAGTCCTGGAAACTTCTAGAATTTTCTTTTCTTTTTGTCCTAGGATTTTTGTAAGACTATCCTGTGTTCACATCTATATTCTCTATTATGGAACTTTGCTTGCATTTGTTTCATCTCTTTATCCTTTCCTCATGCATTCTGATTTCTCAACCCAGTTTTTTCTTTCAGCTGTATCTATATCTCTGTTATTAAACTAATTCGCTTAATTTTTTTGAATAATTGCATTATTTATACCAACATTTTCAATTGGTTCCTCTTCAAAACAACTTTTTAGTATCACTGTCTTTCTGAGCAGACTTACTATGTTTTATTTAAATTCTTCTATTTCATTTCCATGCTGGTATAGCTTGTTCTGTTTCTTGTCTTTCACAGTGCTTATTTTCCTTCGATGTCTGGTAGTTTTTTTCTGCTCACTCATCTTTATTCTTTTAGGACTTTGAGCTGCCTTGGAGTGTGTGTCTAAGAGGAATATGTAAGCCTAAGCTCTGGTTTTCTCCTTCCTCTAAATGAATTTAAGAGATGGGGTTACAGCCTCAGGATTCAGCCTTTCCCCTTTCCCATATTCCCTGCCTCCCAACAATACCAGTCTTCCTAGTGCTACCTTTATATAGGAGCAGCCATCTTGCCTTGTCATTACCAAGGCCAAGGAGCTGGTGGATGAAAATTAGGGCTCGGAGCCACCTTTTATTCTTCATCCAACTTTGGCTCTAGTGGTGCTATTACCCATGAAGCCCAAAGGTCAGGCAGTTAAATTTCTTGAGTAGTCTGTATATATGGGGAAAGGACACTGCTAGAAAGTCCCCTACCCCAACCTATTTCTCACATAAGTCCCTGGCCTTTTCCCATTTCATATTTTCTCAGGATTTAGTTCCCTTGGACTCTCCTAAAGGCTTCTTACAGTGTTTGTGTTGGTTTCTGAGCTGAGCTCTGAGGTCTGTCAGTTGTACCTCCAGTGGACCATGATAGTGATCAATCTTTTAAGGTAGTATAGATCTGTTAGATTAGGAAAAATAGACAATGATGATCAAATTGTTATATTAAAAATGTGAAGGATACAAGGGAATGGGACATTGCTGATGGGAGAGTAAATTGGTACAAACTTTATATGGGTCAAGTTGACCCCCCCCCCACAGACATACATGCATGTATGTATATGTAGTTAAAAGGTTTCAGTGATGAATGTATTAATTCACTAGATGGTTAATTAATACATCAAATCACCACAATGTACACTTAAATATCTTACAGTTGTATTTGTCAGTTATAACTCAGTAAAGCTGGATGGGGGAAGGCTTTCAAAGTATCCCTTTGATCTAGAAGTTTTCTCTTTAGGAGTTAATCTTTGGGAGATAAACATGACGTGTACAAGATATATTACAATGTTGAGCATTAAGGTATTGTTCATAGTATTAAAAATTGCAAGCAAAATAAAGATCTTATTGTGGAGAATTCATTAAGTTATTGTGCACCTGCATCTTGTAAAGCTTTGTAACCATTATAAAAAAGATGTAGAAGATTACTCAGTGGTATAGGAATATGTTTTTAATGTGAATGAGGGAAGGGAAGCAAGTTATAATACTATATCATGATCGATTTTCATACAAATATATGTGTAGTTTATCTCTGGTCGTACAGGTGATTTTCATTTTTCTGTATTTCCAGAATTTGCTATAGTGAATATGTATTTTACATGAACACAGAATTATTAAGATAAATATAAAGCAGAGATCATAAAAACATAATGATAAAGCCAAATGTCGGCATGGGTGCTGTGAAACTAGTATACCAAATATATTGCTGCTATCCTTTTAGAGAGTAGTGTGATGATGTATGTTTTAAGAAAAATAATGTTTATATTTTCTGATCTAGAAGGAATATTTTTTTGTGTATTTATCTGAATAAAATAATACAGGAAAAAGTAAAAATTGAGCATTGTGGTGTTATTCCTAATAGCAATAAATACAGTCCTAAATAAGTTAATACTAAATGTCCAGTAGTTGAGAAGTGATTAAATTGAGGCATATGGAATATTATGCAGCTGTTAAAAATCACATTTATGTAGTAAAATGGTAAAGTGTAATTACACTAAAATTGTGTCTACATAGGAAAAATGAAGGGAAGGATATGCATATATATGTATAGTTAATTTATTAGAGTTATGAACAAAAACTGAACTGTTACTACTGCAATGTATATATAATAAATAGACATTATAAGCACTATGGATTAACGAATTTGGGATTACCCAGATTTAAACTTGGCTGTTGAGATTCCCTCATTAGTAACTCTCCTTTCTTGTGGGCTTGTTTGATGCAAGCTGGCTTACCTTCCCCCTGTGGTTCCCCAATACGTGTAACTGACATCCTACTTGAAGGAAATAATGTTATAGGCAAAGGTTGATGTGGGTGATCGTTTTGAATGGATGGGTTCATTGGTTAGGAATAGAGCTAGTAGGGGGACTCTTTACCCCATGAGTTCTTGCACTACATATAAGTGACTTCTTCCTTCATCCAGTCAGAGGTCCATTCTTCTTTCACTTACTTTTTCCTGCTATTGTTCTAAAATAGGAATCTTTCTAAGATGAATATTCTCTCTAATCCACATAGGAAAGTGGTGGATAGAGCATTCTGATCAGGGCAGAAAGCAGAAGAGTACCATAAGAAACTCTGGTGGAAGCATACGTATTTGCCTCTTTTGAGTCATGATATTAGCGCAGGATAGGTCAATTTTACAAATAGAGATGCTGAGGCTTGGGGACACATTGTCCAGGATTTTGTTATTACTTGAGCCCTGGATGCTTAACTGCTGTTGTTATTCCTGTTCATTCCTAACCCAGAACTCTGTGGTGTTTCACCACCGTTTTCCCTCTCTGTGAGTGTCCTTCTTAGCTCTGTCATATTCCTCTTTTTTTCCTTTTCTAGAAAGAAAAGTCAAAATCGAATGGTTCAGCAACCCGGGAACCTAATGGCTTTCCCTCTGATGCTTCCGCCAATTCCTCTCTCCTTCTTGAATTCCAGGGTGAGTTGCATCCATATGTCTTCCTTGCAGGAAAATGAAAACTTAGATGAACCCATTAATAAGAATAGTTCTGTGTACCATTTCAGTGCCTACGGTTTTGCTGGTATCTTGCTAGGCACTTTACACAAGTCTTTTCATTTCCATCTCCCAATAACCCTGCAGAATAGATGATAGCATCCTCATTTTCCTTTTAAGGAAACTGAGGCTCAGAGAAGTGAAGTTACATATCTAAAGTCACATAACTAGTAATGATAGACCTCATGTTAATTCCTAGTTTTCTGGATCAGAAACTTATACTGTATATTTTATGATAACTCCTTAGAGCAGGTCACCCAAAGCCAGAGCATCTGTCTATCCACAATTAGCATGAGTTTGCCTTTGAAACCAATCTTCAGTAAACATCCTGCCTGTGTCAGTACTGCATTCATAATATTATCTTTTACACCTGTGTAGCACTTACTGTTTATAAAGCACTTTCACTTTAGTTTCTCATTTTTATCCTTACGTCAGCCCATGATAGAAACCAGGCAGTTATCATCCCTAGCTAAGAAAATGGATGCTTGGAGAAGAAAATTATTTGCCTAGGTTTAAAAGTGAGAGAGATTTATTCTTTTTATAAAACAGTGCAGCTTCCAGTTTAGCATAGAAGATAATGTTCTTTGTAGAAGACTAGAAAGGTCTTAAGACTTTCTCTTCGAATAGACTGGTAGTGTGCAGGTATCTCCTCTCCCTTACTCCCCGCCCCCCCGCCCCGGGTCAGTGCAGTATTGGAAGGAGAATACAAGGAAAAGGTTATAACTATGTGTGGGGTGTTCAATAATCATAGAACTCTATGAGCCATATGAGGCTCTCTATTTTCTCATTCTGGCCACGATCTCATCTTTTTCATTAATTGAACATTTAATGAACAACTGCTATGTGCCAGGTACCATGCACAAGAAATTCAAGCACCAGTAAACCGTAGAGCCTGTCTGCATAGGGTATAATGGAAGAAAACTGGCATGTAAAATAATAAAAATGCAAGAGTATACAGGATACAACAGGAGCATAAAAGAGAGAGCGATCATTTCCACCCAAGGGAGCCTGGGACACAGGGCTCCTTGGATGATGTGATACTTCAGCTCAATGTTGGCTTGTATAGGGGCTTTCCGGGAAGACTAGAAAGAACAAGTCCTAACAGGCACCTGTGCATGAAGCAGCTCTTCCGTATGGAGCCAAGGGTGTATATAGACTAACAACAGGTCATGAGCCTGGAGATTAGAAAGGATTGTACATTGTGATAGGGCAACTTTGTGCCTACCCAGAGAAGCACTAGGATTTTAAATTTATCCTTTAGGCCAGGGGTCCCCAACCTTTGGGCCACAGACTGGTACTGGTCTGTGGCCTGATAGGAATCAAGCCGCACAGTAGGAGCAGCAGGCGAGTGAGCGAAGCTTCATCTGTATTTGCAGCTGCTCCCCAGTGCTAGCATCACTGCCACAGCTCCACCTCAGATCATCAGGCATTAGATTTTCATAGGAGCACCAGTCTCTGGTGTCAAAAAGATTGGGGACCACTGCTTTAGGCAGCAGGGGAACCATTGAAGGATTTAGAAAGATCATGCTGGCAGTGGACTGAAGTACAGTTGGGAGTACTGGAAGTGAGGGAGAGGAAGGAGTTGACATATGTGTCTAAATTAGGTGGTAACTTTAAGCCTTCAGACAGCTTCCAGATGGGAATCTCTTGGTCTTTGAAGCATGCGATGGAGCCTGGGCCGGTGAAAGGCCTGAGCTAACTACTTCTAGACTCCCTGTTCTTATAGATAGCCCAGAGTGTCAGAAAGATTTTGTCATTTTCAACACATCTTCTGTTGTGAGAAAGGTTGAAAGGCACAGCTGTTTCTCTCTTCCACTGACAGAGAATAAATACCAGGTCTAAGGTATAATTGGTGGGTAATAAAGGATTGATAACTATATCCTGACCTTCTGAAATATACATGTATAAATCTGAAGATTCTAGCTGTATCTGGTGCTTAGAATATGTGTTGTGAAATAGAGAACACTTAAATTAATTACCTTAGAATTTGTTGATAATTTGCCATGCAAAGAAGCCCCATGAATGCCTTCGATTCAGAATGTGTCTGCAGAAGTGATCATTGTACCTGGTATGTCCATGGCTTCCTGAGATATACCAGGCCCTTGGCTCTGTACTGCATTGCTCTGGAGGAAAAATTGCCACCCTCAGCTGTTGCTTTTGTCATATTTGGATTTTAGATGAAAACAGCAACCAGAGTTCTGTGTCTGATGTCTATCAACTCAAGGTGGATAGCAGCACCAACTCAAGCCCCAGTCCCCAGCAGAGCGAGTCCTTGAGCCCAGCACACACCTCTGACTTCCGCACAGATGACTCCCAGCCCCCTACTCTGGGTCAAGAGATCCTTGAAGGTAAGTAAGTGTCAGTCGACCCAAGATGAGAATCTAGGAGGGGCTGTGCTTCTTGCTTTTGACTTTTCTCTAGTTTAGTGTAAGAGGTTAGAGAAAATGCCACAGAATCTGGCAGCCTCAAGCCATTTGTTAACAGTTTGGGCTGTTTTGGAGAATGGTTGTATTCTCCCCTCTCACAGGATGAAGGAAGAAAATAAGCAACACAAGTAACAATAAGCAACATAAGCAACACACTTTCCATGTTTAATGCCTGGTATAATCCCTGTGAAATAGCAGCTATTATCTCCATTTTACAGATGAGGAAATGGAGTCTTAGGTTAAATTGCTTGTCCGAGATCACATAGCTAGTAACTGCTGGAACTGGGTGTCTTCATTTTTATTCCTTCTAACTTCCCTTTGTGTTATATCCTGAGAATTTTTTATAATATATATTGATCTTCTGGCAATGTTGCCTTTTCATGAAGGCACCTCTACATAGCTCTTAGGGAAGTTCCCCCAGCTTGAGGGGGGCCCTGCATTAATGCTTACCTTGCTGCTTTTTCAGAGCCCTCCCTGCCTGCCTCAGAAGTTGCTGATGAACCTCCTACCCTCACGAAGGAAGAACCAGTTCCACTGGAGACACAGGTAAGGAGGCACTTTGGGTTTCCCAGTTTCTAAGAAGAAAAGAAGGACTCTGTTGACGTGAATGGCATCTATCACATTGAATGTGCTATAGTAGGATGGGAAGGCAGCATGGGAAACTGGTGTCTCTGGGTTATAAGGTAGGGGAAGACAGACATTTTGTTATCTTAAAGAAGGTTGGCATTGAGCTTCTGGGTTATAATTAGGGTGAATGGGGAGGTTCTGGTTCAGAGGGATGGCCCTATAATTCCATGTTCTGGTTGTTGCTCCTAGATTGCTGAGGAAGAGGAAGACTCAGCTGCTCCACCCCTGAAACGCTTCTGTGTGGACCAATCCGCAGTGCCGCAGACAGCATCAGAAAGCTAGCACTATCCTGGCGCCTTTCGCCTCCTGGCCCCGCCTCTATTTATTGGGTCTGGTTCTGGCCATGCTGTGTTGCTGGGGTAAGGGCAAGCACTGGGGTCCAGAGCCTGCACATAGGAGCCTTCTGGGCTGGAAGGCTGACATAGGACTTGGGGTTGTAGCATCATCTCTCTGTCCCTGGCACTTGTGTCTGCTTGCTCCCGATAAGAGGAGCACTCTTGTCCTTTATGCACCCCGAGTAGGCTGGAGCATCAGCTATCCCAAGATTCATCTGTCACCTTCAGGTAGCAGTCTCTGCTCCAGAACTTCTGGACTGAGTTGCTGGCGCTTGTACAAGAGGAAGGAAATGTGGAAGGCACCCTCTAGAGAGGAGAGTGTCTAGAGTTACTTGAACTTGAATGGCGACTATAGATTCCTGGACTTTCCCATAGGGCTGGGTGCCCTCTAGGCTGCTGATGGAGAATGCCTGGGAAGAGGCTTTGGAGGGAAGGGGCTTTTCTCCAGATGAGGGCAGAAAAGTCCATATAGATTTCTTGCTGTCCTGGCACTTCTGCCCATTCCTGAGGTTATCCTGCCTCTTAGGGACTCTCTAGCTGCTGACAGTTCTTTGTCCCCCACAGTAACTATCCCCTTCCCCCAACAAACACATGCAGCTTTCCTTGTTTTCACCTGTACATTTCATTCCAACATCCCCTGCCTCCTGCCATGGTCTCCAGCACTCATGCCACAAACTGCCCCAGCAAGAATTGAGGTCTGACAACCGTACCTGCCCCCCACAGTATTCCTTCAGCTAAGACTTACTCAAAAATTCCCTTTTCTTTTAAATCTGCATGTTTAATTGAACTTTGTGATTTTATTTTTTGTTTCAAAAAAGTTTAAGAAATGGAAATGGGCAACAGTGAGTGAAGACATATTTTAGCACTGAATAGAATATTTTTAAAATTAAACTATTTCAAATATGTCTTGTTAGTATCTGAATGTTTCATTCTTGAAGGTTGTGGGGGTGAGGGCAGGGGAGGGTGGAAGCTGAGTGCTTGCAAAGTCACTGTAGCCTGGGCTCTGCCAGTTGACTTCCACGGTATCTTTCTGATGAAAAGATTTGGAGATGCCCTTTGAAGTTGTCATATAGTTCGAATTATAATTCTGTCTTTGTGTACACTTAATGCAACCAATGATGTGTTTTCTGCATCCAGGTCCTTAGAAGGTATTTATAAGTTTTTAAACTTTTAATTATGGAAAAATACACATAACATAAATTGATCATTCAAACCATTTTACAGTGTACAATTCAGTGGCACTAGGTACATTCATGATATTGTACAATCATCACTATTATCTAGCTCCATACTTTTCATTACCTCAAGCAGTAGCTTCCCATTTGCCACTTCCACGAGGCTCTGACCTTCACAAATCTGCTTTCCTTTTTGCTCTTGGATCCTGAGGGTTGAAAAGAATTCTGCATTCTGTATGTTCAAGAAGTTCATTTTATTATTCCTTAAAGTGGTCTTCTCATTTCTCTCAGGGATTCCAGGTATCTTTGGTGAGACTAGAATCTACAATCTGCCCTGTTTTGTCATTCCTAGTTTGTTTTTTCTTAAAAATATTAACAATATGTACTGTCAAGTTGTTAAACAGATGTCACAGATACTGGAATTATTTGTGGTACATAAAATAAGTATGTTTTAATGTGTTGAAACAAAGGAAGTTATTGAAAGTATAATGACTATGATCATAAAAAAGACCAGGCAGATATAGAAAAGAACCAAATTGAATTTCTGTAAACGAGAAACAGAATTACAGGAAGCAAGTATTACAAAAGGTAAGCAGGAGAGAAAACTAGTAGGGAGAGATAGCAGTTGGCATTTGTGGTTACTTCTAGGTGCTGGGAGTGGGAACACAGGGAAGGCAGGCATCCTGTCCCTTGGAGGCTTATAGACTGGCTCAGGAGCTAGACCTCTCCAAGGAACTACATAAAGCGTAGTATGACAGGTGATGAAGTCGAGCTCACAAAGGAACATGTAGGATCACAAAAAGGTATAACAGAAACCATCTCTTCTTTTATCGACTTCCACTTTAGCACCACTTCATTGATATTCTAAGAAATTCATGCTAGCAATCTCTACTACCATCCCAGAATCTTAATGTGGTAAAGGTTATGAGGAGGACTAGAAAAAAAAAGAAGGGGAAAAGTCAAGGAATGACCACAAGTTATTTACAAATAACTTGTAAATTCCCTCTGGGTAAGTGGTAGGCCCAATGCATATGCACATTTGAATTAAAAATACATATGAGCCTGCCAAGTTCATTGAATATGAATAAGCACTAATGAGCAATAGAGCTTTATGGATGTTTGCTCAAGAGAACTTTGGAGTATTCAAAAGGTGAGTGCATGAAGCAGATTTACTCATCATCTTGGAAAATGGCATTTCTTTGTTTTACAAATATTTGTCAACAACACATCCTGGGTTCTCTTTAAAGTTCAACTGCTAGACTAGTGGCCTCCACCTTTCAGGAGCTTATAGTCTAGTAAGGTAGAAATGCTAGATAGGAAGGAGTCTAGGCAAAAGTGGGGGTGAGTGGTGGGGATGGTGAAGGTAATATACTGTTAGGGCTCAGAGAACAATCTTGGAGGCTTTGAGAGAGATCATAGAAGTTTTATAGAAGAGGTGGCAGTTGAGGCTGAGCCTTGAGAAATTTGGATGTGAGGAAAGACTACTCCAGGCAGGTTAGCAAATAAGTGGAGGCCATGAGGCATGGGGTTATGTGTAGAGAGTAACCTGGGAATTGGGTGTCCGTTTTTCTAACTTTATTTGGAGAATTTTCAAAACTACAGAAAGTTGAAAGAATAGTTCAATAAGCTATGTAAGCCCTTCTTCACCTAAATTTACCAATTATTAACATTTTACTGTATTTGCTGTATCTTTTTTTTGCTGAATTGCTTGAAAATAGGTTGCTGTCATTTTTACCCTTTAGACCTAAATTCTTGAGCTTGTATCTCATAAGAATAAAGACATTCCCCAACATGACTAGAGTATCATTATCATACTCAAGAAATTTAACAATGAAATAATAATATTTAATCTGAACATTCAAATTTCCAAAACTGTCCGGATAATGCACTTCATAGTAGTTCTCAAGGCCCCCAGATCCTGAATCTAATCTAAGGCCACACACAACATTTAGTTCTCATGCTTCTTTAGTTTCCTTTTAGAACTTTTTTGGGAGTTAGGTAGATAGGTATCTTTCATGTCAGTGACATTTTTGAAGGGTCTAGGCAGTTAGTTGTAGAATGTCCCACAATCAGGATTTGTCTGTCTTATAAGCGTTTCAGGTTAGATGATTTTGGTTAGAAAACTGCAGAGGCAATGTGTGCTTCTCATTGCTTTATATCAAGAGGCATATATTATCAGTTTGTCCCATTATTGGTGATGCTGAGTTTGATCACTTGGCTAAGATGGTGTCTGCTAGATTTCCACCTGTAGTGTGCTTTTAAATAAGTGCTTTGTAGAAAGTGATAATTTTAGACAGTTCTTCAACCTTTTGCCATGATTTTAGCATCCATTGATGATCTATTTCTGCATCAGTTACTTCATTGGATGTTGCAAAATGGTGATTTTTATAAATCTGTCATTTTTTGTATATTCATTCACTGGCAGCTTTCTGTAAATAACAGATTTCCCTTCTCTTTCACTTGTTTCTTTTCTTCTGAGTATTATTAAAAGCTCATAAATTACCTTTATATGCAATGTATATTATATTAGTTACATTAATGTATATATTAATCCATTACTGTCATATTTTTTTAAATGTTCAAATTGTCTCAGATTCAGCCAGTTAGATCCCTTCATGCTGGTTCCTGTGTCCTTTTGACATGTTCCCATCATTATTTGAGCAGTTCCTTACTTCAGGCACTGTAAGATGTTCCTCTTGCAACTTGAACTTTGCCAGCCCCAGTCATTTTTCCAAGGAGCTCTGGATCCTTTTAGTGGGAAATGGTATTTAGAAAAAGATAAACCTGGTTTTGCTGAAGAGTAAGGAGTTTGAGGGATGTAGAAAGATTGGGGGCAGATTGTTGAGGGCCTTGAAGGTCAGGCCAAATAGTTTGTTTTTACTCTGTTAGCTTAGAGAGCCAACTATCAGAAGCCAAGAACAGAGGAGTGACATAGCGCGCAAGATACAATAGGAAAGAGGGAGGCAGGGGGACATATTAGAAGGACCTTGCCCACCTGATATGTTTGTGTATATTGAGAGGAGACTTACAGTTTTGTCACTTTGGAGACAGAGTGAGCAGTGACAGGTACATAGAAAATGAAATAATAATAGACTGAAGCAAACCAGGGGAAACAAAAGAAGAGAGGAAACGTAATCAGTTCACCATGTGGATCACCTGTGAATAATCCATAATTTTAAGTTATATACTGAATTTTTATTTAACTGACTGCAATATAATTATTTTGAGAATATTCTTGTACATGTGTTTTTAGGAGAGGACAAGGGCTAGGTCTTCATTTTACATCAAAGTAAGTCAGAAGCTAGTATGAAAATGGAAAAACTAAGACAACATTACATAGGTTATTTAGAAATAGGGAGGTAAAATACCAGAGGAAACAGCTTAACAAATTAAAAATGGCTGCCTAGGGAAACAGGAAGTGGATGGGAGAGTGCCGATGGCCTGCTTTTTGTAGAAGTTTTTTTTTTTTTAACTTTATGTGTTTTCTTTTTAGAACTATGTTCATCTTACCATGAAAAGTATATCATTTTAATGTTTAAAATATTTTAAAGAAAGGAAGTCATAGTGGTAGTTTTGACCAGAAATAATAAAGGCCTAGAAGTAGGATGCTGTGGGGATGGCAAAAAGGGGATAGTTCAAGATCTTAGGCAGGTAGAATTGATGTAACAGCAGTCCCCCTTATCTGTGGTTTTGCTTTCCATGGTCTCAGTTGCCCTATGGTAACCATGGCCTGAAAATATTGGATGGAAAATTCTAGAAATAAACAATTCATTAGTTTTAAATTGCACATTATCTGGAGTAGTGTCCTGAAATCTCACACCATTCTGTTTTGTCCTGCTCAGGACATAAATTATCCCTTTGTCCAGTGTCTCCACAATGTACTTGTCTATTAGTCACTTTGTAGCCATCTTTGTTATCAGACTGACTGTTGGCAGAATCACAGTAACCCTTATTTTACTTAACAATGGCCCCAAAACGCAAGAATGGTGATGCTGGCAATTTGGATATGCCAAAGCGAAGCCATAAAGTGCTTCCTTTAAGTGAAAACGTGTATGTATAGGAAAAAAATGTAGGATACGTTAAACAAACTTATATGACTGAGAGCTTTTCTAAAAGAAGGCATTAATTGAGCTAAATTCTAGCCAGAAAGAGAACCAAGGCCTGGAGCATGAAATTTAAATCACCAGCAGCTGGGCTAATTGAAGACAACATGTCTACCTCCTGGAATTGATGAGCTCTTCTTATATGCAATTAGGAAAATAAAGATAAAAGTTTCTTTAAAAAGCATTTTACATTGGCTCTCGATAAAGGGGGTGGTAGGTGAAGTGGGACTGACTAGTTTTGGGATAGGTGCATAGTCCGGAAGGAAGAAGCATTTGCTCTTTGGATTGGTTGTGGGCAGCAGTCTGGAGAAGTTGATGCATAAGCAAGGAGTGCAACTGCCTGGTAGTCAGCTACTCAGCTTTTCTTTTCTGGATAATGGAGGAAATAGCCACTTGGAAGTTAATCTAAAGTTTCAACATACATTCAGGAATGTAAGGAGTCTTTTGTTGGTCTTGCCCCCTGCAGTTAACCAATTAACCTCTCTTGTCTCCTTCCATCCCCAGCCTGCTGTAATTTAATTTAGGACCTCAGAATTTTCTTCCTGTCACATATATAGGATTTGATGCCATCTACCATTTCAGGCATCCACTGGGGGTCTTGGAACGTTTCCCTGGGCATAAGAGGGGACTATTGATCCGTTTGATTCTACCGCTGTAGAGCTCAAGGGAGGTCAAGGCTGAACCTCTGAGCTTGTAAGGAAGGTGAGGCCATTAATAGAAATAAACAAACAATAAAACACCTAGATAGAGCAGGTGATAGAGGGAAGAAGATAGTAAATTGTGGATTTTGGGTGTTTTGACTTTGAGGAACCAATAGGACAGGCAGGAAAAGACTAGCTAGAAGCTGGAACTTTCTAAGCAATGGTCTGTGTCATCATCAGTGAAGGCTGGGTGTGTGGCAGGGCATAGCTCCATAGTACACAGACCACAAAAAGGCCCTGCTGACTGAGCTCATGTCATAAAACTACCCAGGGGAGACCTGCAGAGGGAAATGTGCTATGCTTCTATTGTGTCATTCCTGCATTTAAGCAATCACAGTTGACTTTGAGCAGTAGAAGCACACGTTTTAATCTCTGCCCTTTATTATTATTTATTCAAATGTTGAGAGAGAAAACATTGAACAACAAATTTTGCTAAGATTACAGTTTAAAAAACCTTGAGAGTTCAGTGAAAGCAAATGTGGGCTGGAACAATCACGAAAAGGCATTAGGAAGAAAAATATGTAATACAGATGCATAGAGGAGAAAGAAGTATGCTTATAGCAGTGGGGAATAAACAGTGAATTCTGGGAATTAGGAGGAAGTGGTCCACTTGGGGCTTTCTGAAAGTTAGGCACTCAAAGACTGGACAGAGACTAAACTCACAAGGGTTTTGTTGGCAACAAGAGTCAATGAAAATATTAGAACAAGAAACTGATAGTTACTTTAGTTTAATTGTTCCCATTTTTCCCCCCATCTTTAGGACAAGATGTTAAAATCTTATGTTAATCAGATTGTTTGTAAATTTGAGCCATAGAAATGGAAGACAATTGAGTCACATTAAATTTTATTTTTTATATAGTAAAACTATTACTAAAGAAAATGAATTGAAAAACATAAAAAAAACCCCAGTAATTCTGTCTCTCCAAGGTAGGCACTGTTTTTTATTTGGGGAGGCCCTTATCATCTCCTTATTTTGGGGCTCCAATTGATTAGCTGTGCACTCAAAGCTTCACCTCCAGCTTCCACCCGGGATGCAGAATTCCAATTATGTTCTGGATGGCTTTCCAGGGTGCCTCAGGTTCTCATGGCTGAACCTGAGCCTATCTTTGATTCTCTCATTCTAGATCTCTACCAATACCAGAGCTGGATTCCAGCCCATATTGGCTCCAAGAGCTTAAACAATTATGGTGACCATTCTCATTTGTCATTAGATGCTTTTTTTTGAAATACCAAATATTTTTCCAAAATTTGTTTCTTAATGTTTTTGGAGTCTTTACTTTGTATTCTGTTAGCTATCTAGTCATGCAAATGTCTATCCCATTAGTCACCTAGTCTGTGCCCTCAAACCTGTCTGCCTGTCTCTACTGATCTTGTTACATTTGAGGCCCTTGCTATCACTGCCACAAACTACTGCAGTTTTCTTTAAAGTGACCACTTTAATTGAACCATCAAATGTTGTGCCCAGGGTGATCACTTCTTTTGCCAATCAGATCTCTTGATACTTTCTGCCTCAAAACCCCTGTTTTAGGCACATGTTCTGAATTTATCAAGTCCTGTTGCTCCCTAGGCCTACGTTTGTCTATCATTTTTGTGCCTAGTCAAGTGCTACTTATCTTTTCACAATCAACTCAAATGCCATATTTTCTGAGGTTTCTCCTAATCGTTAGAAGAAATGGCTCCTCAAGGAAGATGAGCTCCCTTCTCTGGTAGGTAATCAGAGGAGCATCCATACAGGTGGCCTCTGACCGAAAACGTTTTACTGGGGGTATAGTTCTCACTATAAGGTGAGAAGAAAATGAGAAAAGGTCTGGTATTGGCATGCTGCATTTAGGGACATCTAGCAGTCTAGCCCTGTTGAAGAATAAGCTGGGAAAGTATGTTCTCGTGCCACTGAGGATCTTTGAACTGAGGGAAACACTTTTGTAGGGAGAGGATTACTATGAATGTGTTTCTGATTGCATTGCATACCCAAACAGATTTTGGACTATGTGGGTGCAGTCAGCTTGGAGAAGCAGCTCAAATGTCCTCACCCAAACAGTTATCGCTATTTACTGTGCACTTTGTTCAGCACTTGTCTCATAGAACTGGTTCTTATTTTTTTCAGGTCAGTCTTTTTCCCCCTATAGCACCTAACGGGGTTATTAACATTGAAGGTGCTATAGTCTCTTTAATAGATGGATGCCCATATTGTCAAGAAGCTTCTATATTACCTTTTCCAGTCAGTCCCTAGGAACAAGCACCATACTAATATCAAGATTTCAACCACACTTTCATCCAGAAGTTAACTGTGGGGTGAACAGGCTGGAGTTCAAGTTGCCCTTCAATAGTGCCTTTGCGTAGGCAAGGTCTTGGGGTTACTTACCGCCAACCCCTTCTCCCATCCGTTCTACCCGGGCGTGGCCGAACGCGGCGCCTTTAAGGAGGGGGCGGAGCAGAAGTGGAAAGACAAAGCCCCTGGCCGCGCTTTCTCCCTCCCCCCTCCGGCACGCCACACGGACAGTGGTGCCCGGATGTCGGTGTCGCCGTCAGTGACAGATGGCGCAGTGTCTGTCTATGTTAAGGGGCTTCTCTGGCTGGACCTCCTTGAATTCCCGGCTTTTCGGTTCCCCGCTATTTCCCACTGTCAACTCCGCCTCTGGAAGTCCACACGCCCGTCACCAGAGCTTACATAACGTGACCTTTCACCTCTTCATACTGCCCTCTGATGCGCTGCAACCCAACTAAGCGGTCGGGGAAGGGGGCGGGACCCGAGAGGAGAGCGGCAGTTTCTCTGAGCCAATAGGCTATGCGCGCTGACCAGCTCTCCGCCTATTGGAGCATCCGCCACCGGCGCCACAGGGGAGCAAGTTAGTGTGTGAGCTGGCCGGGCGGGGGGGTGGAGGGGAATCTCCCGCCATTTTTCAATAATTTCCTCCCGTGCAGCTGAAGAGTCGTGACTGCCGAACGCGGGGACCCGCAGCGAAGGCTGACTGGAGGCTGCCGGGCAGAGCGGCGGTGTGCGTGGGAGTTCTGCGCCCTTAGGTCCGGTTCCATGGCCCTCGCGCGGCCGCGCCAGCAGTGAGGGAGCCGAGTTCGCGCCGCCCTCTCACCCCTCCCCTCCCCCACCCCACCCCCGGGAGCCAGGCGCTCGCTCCGGGCCGCGGGGCCTAGTGCTGCGCCGCGGGCTCGCGGAGCAGCTGCTGCCGCCGCCGCCTTTGCAGCCGCCGCCGCCGGGATGGCGCCGCTCCTGGGCCGCAAGCCCTTCCCGTTGGTGAAGCCGCTTCCCGGCGAGGAGCCGCTCTTCACCATCGCGCACACTCAGGAGGCCTTCCGCACCCGGGAGTATCCTTTCCTAGGGGTGCCAGCCGGGCCGCCCGCGGGGTGGGGCAGAGTGGGTTGGGGGACTTTGCGCCGGTGGGCCTTGCTGCCCTGCGCCAGGGGCAGATGTCAGCGTGCTCGGCGACGGCGGGCCTGCACTGTGAGCCCGAGCCCGCCGTTCTGGGGGCAAGTGTGCGGGGGTGCGGGCTGGCCCCCCGCAGGTCGCTACGGAGCCCCCTCGCTCCCCATCCCTTCCGCGGCTCCGCACTTTGTTCGCAGGCCTCGCTGTTGAGAAGAGATCCCCCCTCCACCCCCGGGGTTGGCTTTAGGCCCTAAGAACCACGGGGAGCAGAGGCTTCTTTGCTTTTTTCTTTTAAAATTAAGCCTTCAACGTAAGTTTTTGAAATTGTATCCGCGTGGCCTCGTGATCCGCTTGTACAAGTCTCGACTGCGTCGTACCCCGATCTCTGCGGGGGCACTTGTGTTTTTTTCTCTTGCCGAGTGGACTTTAGGCTGGTGATGAACTGACAGGATTGTGAGGCACAAAACCAAGAATAAATTTCCAGACTTAGAGGAACGGGAAGGAAAACAGTTATGTGGGAGCTGATGCCCTTCTTCCCTGCTCAGGTTTGAAGTTTTGACGATTTAGATAGACTTAAGGTTTTTATGTTGCATTTTAGAAGCACCAGACTGATGTTTTAAATACGAAGCATCCTGTCTTCTACTCATTGTTTCTTGCACAAGCTTAATAGTCTTTCGGTTAAAAGTTGTACGACTTTTACTTTTTTTTTTTTGTCGATGCCAGTTGAGTCCTTTTTGAAGCTTAAGTGTAAAAATGGTTTCTGAATCAAGCTTTCTTTTTAATGTACTGAAAACTTCAAGAGTGAAGGCTAATGTATTACTCAGTTTTATTTAATGTATAATTTTAGCCCTTTCCCTTTGGAAGGACTTGATTTCTTGTGGTTTCTGCTAACTTCTGTGTAGAGGAGAAAGTGCCCTTGTGAGCAATAACATTTAATTTCTCATTGATTCTCCTTTTAATGTAATACTTTATAAAATAATCTCATTCTTGTTTGAGTGCAGTTTATGAATGTTGGATGTTTGCATACAAAGAGACCTGGAAAGTGAGTCCGTGCTGTAAGAAGGCTCTTAAAATTATAGCATCTCAGAGCCGAATTGATCTAGATGGTCAGATTCTCCTGTCTGGTTTTTCAGGTGGGCCCAGAGAATTGAGGTTGACTTGTTAAAGGTTACACACACTGTAAATGATGAGAGTCAGGCTTAGAATTCTGTGCTTTTTTCCTACCTCATCCCTGTAAGTAAATCAAAAGAACAGTGGAATGATCCTCCTTCCTTTTGATGTTAGTCCACTTTTGTGTCAGTTTGTGATAAAGATGTATTTAAGGGAGGGGTGAGAGTGATAATTGGTCCTTTTCCATGTCCTATTAGGACTTTTGGATTGCTCTGGAGAAGAATACTAGCTCTACTAAATGTAGCATTCTAAAGATGCCCCCTTTTTTTTTTTTTTTAAAATAACATTCCAAACATTGGTGGAGTAAAAAATTACTTGTGGGAATCTGCCATATCTTTTAAAAATGTTATTTAGATGTCATTTTTTTGAGCAGTTGATGGTTACACTATTATCGGATGTTAATTTTTCAAGTCTGGTTCTAATGGAACATAAGAAACATGCAGTAGAGAAAAGACAGGTTCTAAGTCTGATGGGTACTGAGCCACGTAAAAAATGGCTGTAGGTAGCTAATTTTGAACTGCCAGCACAGGCTTTTTCATATTTACTGAAATCATTGAAATATAATGCTATATATTAGGAGTTACTCTTTGATGATTACCGTTGAAAACTGAAACTTCTAAAATGGTATGTATTTAATAAAATATTTAAAAAATTTCCAATACCAATATTTAGAACCCTTTTAAAGGAGTTCTTATATTATGTTATATATTGGAGTGAAATTGCTCTCTTGGGAATTTTTACAAATGTGAACACTTTAAGGATGGTTTTTAAACAGTTGTATTGTTTGGTTGGTAGGTTGGCATATTTCTTTATTCGACTATTAGGGATTTCGTAGATGAAAACAAATATGTGGTTGGGTAACAGCTGCATTTGAAGTAGTTATTTCCAGTTCTTAATTTATATTTACAGTTATGTTTTTAATAGCATTTGATACTTTAATTTTCTCCTAATACTTGCCTTTTGACTGTATGTATATTCTGTAGCAAATTTGTCATGTTTTATTGACTTAAAGCTGTGAGTATTGGTATGTTCTCGAAACATCATTGTACATCTATCTTCATTAAACTTAATAGTGATCATTGTGAATCATGCACACATTTAATGAGTGGGTGTTATATTATTGATGATTGTGTTTATTGTAATGTGTCTTTGAATCTGGTACATTCCTCTAGGGTAGTACTACAGGCAAGACCTTAGAACTTAGTTGGAAAAATTTATCGGAATCAATTCTTGATGTGATTATTTGACAATAAGGTGATAGCACTAAGTCAAAATGAGTTGTAAGGAGGAACTGAACCTATAAGCAGCCTGTTGAAGATTAATATTTTTGTTGTATTGCTTTATTCTCATTTCTAAAGCCTAACAACTAGTTCATAACCTTTATGGGATTGCTATTTGAGAACATTTAGCTGGTGTAATGAGGAGGAGGGGCTGTTAGAATATGGCCAGAATTACTTGACTTGCCTAAGAAAACATGACTAGAGCACATTTTAAGAGTTGAGTAAAGTTGTCATTGCAGGACAGGATCTTATTGGACTGTTGGAATACTGAGCTTTTACATGATTTTTATAATTTAATTTCTTTAAAGTAACAAGTCATACCAGATTAGAGTTATTTTTAACTTAACAACAGACTGGTCCAAAGAGAGAAAATAGGATAAAAAGCAAATCTTGTTTTGGCACTTTGTCATCTTACTTATAACTCTTAGGGTTATAGTTGTGTTTATTTAACCTCCACACTTTTCATGGGCCACTTTCTTTCAGGCTATCAAGTATTTTATTGAAAGAAATAATCCTTACAAGGCTAAAGAGAACAAAGAAGTATCATTTTGTGGTGAGGAGGTAGCTCTTCAACTAATGAAAAAGTAGATACGTGATGAGATAGTTTAGGATTTGAAAATATCTTATCATTTATAGCTTACACAACCTTTGGAGAATTGCTTTGACATTTTGTCCGCAGTTATATGTGCTGTAGTGGCTGGAACATAAAAACCTCAGCATTTGCTCTGAGAGTGAGCAACTTATTTTGGTAATCTAAAATCTGAAATAGGATTTAGAGGCAGCTGACTTAGTATCCTTCTAGTGGGCTTTTCCTTCTTTCATTTTCACTTTTTTCTCTTTTAACATAAGTCAAAGTAATAATCAGAACAAAGTTACATAAACTTAATATCTAGTGTTAAGGGTTGTAGGAATTTCAGTTTTGGACTTTTGAAATTAATGTAGTTTTGATGACTAGTCAATTAAAAATTTTGTGTTTTTGTCAGAGGCATTATTTCTCCAATGTAAACCTTAGGTTATAAGGCTGTCCAATAGAAATAGAATGTGAGCAACCTAGAATTAAAATTTTTCTTGTCACATTTAAAAAAGAAAAGAAAAAGAGACCTTTAAAAAGGAGGGACACATTTTTCTTATTCCAAGGCCCAGGCTGAAGGAGTGGTCTTAGTCTACAGTGGCATAAACCACTGGACGAAACCATGATGGCTCTTTTTAAGAAACTGCTTCTTAGGGTGGTATCTAGCATATTTGCTCAAGTATGTTGGTCAGAGCAAGTCATATAGCCAACCCCCATATCAGTGGGATGGGAATATTTTTCTTCTTCACCTGAGTCATTGCAAGCCACATGGCAGTGGGTGATGTAGAAAAGCCTCTTATGGAAGGGATATGAATATTTGGAAAGAATACAATATACCATATTTCGGGGTTTCAGAGAATGTTTTCTGGGGAAAGTTACTTTTAAGTTGAGATCTGAAAGATTATTAGAATTTAGTTAGATGACAAATAGAGGACTGTTCTTTGAAGAGTTTATGAGTTTGACAGGTTCTTGATTTTTAAAAATTGAAAAAAGTTTCATATAGCTGGAGTGAAGAAGTGGTAATGGAGAGGCTTAGGTAAGAGATATGGAAAATGCTGCATCACACAGGTCCTTGTGAGCTAGGTTGTGGAGTTTCAACTTTGCCTTAAGTTTAGTGGAGGCTGTTGAACAGGAAAGAAGCAGGCTTTTAGGTTAGGATGATCACTGGCTGCAGTGTTGAGAACAGATTTGCAACCTTGAGACTTGCAGCTGCTGTACTTAGTGAAGTGGTCCTTAAATAATTTAGGCAATAGATAATGTGGTGTGAATAAATTTTATTTTTCCTTGAGGTGGAGAGAAGTACAATAGGTGGATCTCAGAAATAAATTAGGTAGATTGAACAGAATTTGGTGGTTGATTGGGGAGAAGTCAAGGATAATGTTTTGGTTGTCACTTGGTTAGTGGTGTCATTGTCTGATATAGAGAACTCAGAATGAGGAGCAAGTGTTATTTCTTTCTGTTTTGATTAGGAATGGTGCGGGGCGGGGCGGGGCGGGGCGGGGCGGGGGAGGATAGGAAGTGAAATGTTTAGCTTGGATGTTCTTGTATTGAATTTCTGTAGATAACCAAATGGAGATGTCTATATTACTACTGTTTATATATGGGCCTGGAGTTGAGAGAAAGGAGACCGAGCTGGTGATAGAAATTATTAGCATATAGATTGTAATCGAAGTTACGGAAATGGACAAGGTCACCCAAACTGAGAATGCTAAACTGATAGCAGTGATTTTCAAAGGAGGGTGGGAAAGATATCAGAGTAGAAAGGACTTTCATTCTTTGAAAAATTATAATAAATGTTTGGTATTTAAATATATATTGTTTGAAAAAGTTTCGTGTTTTTTTTTTTTTTTTTCCGGAATAATAAAAATTACAGAAAATAAACCACAATAAAACGTGGATTGGTGGGGTGATTTTTCAGTAACGTGGGAGTCAGGATTGCTTCCCTGTGTGAATTTATTTTTATTTTAGGGGACTTGTGGGCAAATGACATTTTCAAAGTAATCAGAAGAAGAAATGAGTTTAGAAACAAACAAGATTGAGAAAAAAGGATGTTATGGTGAGATGCACAAAGGGCTAGAGAAGAGGATTGCCACCGCGGCCAGTTAAAATGTTTTAAAATGTTATGGCTGGGTGAGAAATGAGGATCAGAGGCTGGATTTAGATAATGACTGTTAGTGGAGAAAAAAGACCAAATCGAGAAATGATTGTAGTTAAGGGCTGGAAAGATGAGGGTGATTTCTGATTTGGGCATTAGGGCCTTTTGGTGAGATTGGGAGTATCTGTTAAGGAGCAAATTTGGGAGGAATGAGAGCATCTAGGTGATACCAGTATTGTATGTTGTTGACAATACGGGTCTAGATCAAGGTGAATCAACTGGGCACATTATTTCTACTTTTTAAAATAACTAATTATAAAAACTTAATGTTCTGTCTTTAAGACATATTTGCTGATGTCATTTGCACTCTCCCTAATTACCCAGTGAATTTCTTTAATGTAGTTAACAAATGTATTACAATCTTAAATTTTTTTTGTATGTTTAAATGAATCCACTTACTGATTATTTTACTTCCCTTCTCTCAGTGCAAACAGGCACACAAAAACAAAACAAATCCATCTTGTTAATTGGTTAGTTATGATAATGGAAGCCATGCTTGTTCTTTTTCTCTATATACAGTAACCCTCCTTCCCCCCAAACTCAGGGGATTCATTCTAAGACCCTCAGTGGATGGATGCCTTGAATTAGGACCAAAATACTAAAATATTACTAAACTCTACATATTTTTTTTCCTATACATACATATCTATGATAAAATTTAAGGCTTCTCTTTGGCATACTCGAATTGCCAGCAACACTACTCTTGCACTTTGAGGCCATTATTAAATATAGTAAAAGTTACTTGAACACAGCACTTCAGCAGCCAGACAGTCAATCTGATAACAGATTGCTAAGTGACTAATAGGTGGGCACCTTATACAGCTGGATACTCTGAACAAAGGGATGATTCAGGGAGCGGGATGGAATGAAATTTCATCACACTAAGAATGGTGTCCAATTTAAAACAATAAATTATTTCTGGAATTTTTAATATTTTCAGACCACATTTGATTGGGTAACAAACTCTGGAAGGTAAAACTGCAGATGAGGGGGACCATATAGATTTTTATAAATTATCAATAATTGGATTTACATAGCTTTATATGGAAGTCTGACTCTGGTTTTTACTGTTAACTCTATTTTGTTTAATCTTTTAAATTTTAATACCACGCTTGATGAGGAAAATAGACTTATTGCATTGTATTTATTAGATCCAGAGAATGGTGTAGTGAGGAAAGTTGCTTTTACTGTTGGCTAAAACTATTTTGGAATGCCTGTGGATTCGTCTCTGTTCAGTTTTCACCGATCATAATCCTAGAAAACCAACAATCTTCATATATTAAAAATGAATTATTGTGAAGTAATATTATGGAGGGGAGCTGTTTAAATACTGTTATTTCAAGCAGTATAAAAAGTATCACTTGGAAAGTGGAGAGATTGGCAGCTAATTCTCTAGTTGTGTCAGTTTATTTTATTGCATAGTATCTGTTACTTATGCTAAAAGTAAATTAGTTGTCATTTGAATTTGAATGTGGCTGGCTGATAGTGGATTCCAGTTGGGATGTTGTGGAAAGTTAGCATGTATATGGCACTAATTTATGATGTTCTTTTCCTCCTACTCTTTCAGGAACAACAACTGGTAAATGACTTGTGAATGTATTTTTATTGGAGACAACGTAAAGGCTGGCTAAATATATCAAAATTATTTTTAGGACTTTATGGAATTTTTTTAAAACCCTACTAATGAATCAACAGGTGTTTCTAAGGTAGACTGGAAGGTTTTAGTAAATGGATCATTAGCAGATGCACCAGGTTTATTTCAAACTGCGTGTGAGACTAGACTGGTCATCTCATCTTACTGTGGAACTGAGTTTTAGACTTGCTAACCATCTGAGTTGTGTAACAATTCCACATACCTTAAATTCTTATTCCTTAAGACTTAGTCTTATTTTGCCTTTATTTTTTCTTATGAATTTTTAGTACTGTCTTTTGAAATGAAACAGGTGAATTGAAGAAATCACATTTATACTAAAATATTAATGTTTTATTTGTAAAACATGACAAACCATTCTAATCATAGTTTAGTCTTAATAATCTTGTTTGGATTTGCCAATTAAAAGCTGGTTTTATCTTACGCTGTACATCATAGAAAGGATATTATAGGTATAGGTTTTTTTCTATACATGGTAAGTATTTTATGCATATGGATTAGATACCTCTGTTGCTTGAATCATGTTTTCCTGAGCCACTGCTACAGAGAATATGAAGCCCGCTTGGAAAGGTACAGTGAGCGCATTTGGACATGTAAGAGTACCGGAAGTAGCCAGCTAACACATAAGGAGGCCTGGGAGGAGGAACAGGAAGTTGCTGAACTGTAAGTAAGAGAAGCATTGCTCTTCTAGCACCATCTTCATATTATTAGGAAAGAGGGAATAGTAACTGTAAAGCAATATTTGTATTTAAATTTATGGGGCATCAGTTGAAATACATTATATTAATATAATGGTGTTTAAGTGCCTTTGCCTAGTGGCATTTTGCTAGTGACAAAGTGTGGAAATGTAGTTGTGTGTATACTTATTTAGATATTTACCAGACTCTTGAATGTTCTTGCTCTGTACTTTTACCTTGTTAATATTCTGGAAATGTGGTTCTAAGCAATGGAAGTAAATATGATCTAGAAGTAGTTTGGAGGCAGCAGATTAGCAGAAAGTTTTATTTTGTGATTTCTTTGAAGTTTAAGACTGTATTTACAGCAGCTATCAAAAATAAATACACAATTTGAAGACCATTTAAATGGGCTGGTTGAATGAGACATCTTAAAAATCCTGTCTGTATTCAAAGTGCTACTTATCTGGGCCTTTTCTTAAAGAAAACACTCAGTTTGGGCAGTAGGCGCATGTAAAAGATAACTAGAAACTAGGGATGATAAAACCATTCTTGGCAATTTGGAATAGAAGCTTCTTCTATGGACTTCTCATTGGTTTCTTTTGATATCAGACAAGCAGAGAGCATACTGTTTAGTAATCTAATACTGTTTTGCTCTTTTGCTGGTATAATAGAGCATTGGGTTCAATTGAGACCCGGTTTCTAGCCCTGGCTCCAACATTGACTGATAATTGCTAAAATCTGTTAACCTGGCTGGCACCTGTTTCTCTTTTGCTTGAGTCACTTATATCAGGTCGCCAAACCCTGGGCCAAGAACCAGTACCGGGTCAGTGGCCTGTTAGGAATCTGGCCTCACAGCAGGAGGTGAGCAGCGATGATCGAGCTAGCAAAACTGCCTCAGCTCCACCTCAGATCATCAGGCATTAGATTCTCATAGGAGCACCAGTTCCTGGTGCCAAAAAGGTTGGGGACCACTGACTGACATCATTCCGTTTTTGATTAGTGTATTTATGCATATGGCTTATTTAGTGTACTAGACCAGGCCAACCTTTTCTGTAAAGTGCCATTTACTAAATATTTTAGGGTTTATGGGCTATATGGTCTTTGTCTCCACTTTTAGCTCAGGTTCTACAGTAAAAACAGCCATAGATAATATATAAACGAGTGATTGTGCTTCTAATAAAATTTCATTTACAAAAACTGATAGGCTAGATTTGGCTCATGGGCTGTTGCTGCTTCCTGTATTAACCTGTAAACTTCTTGAGGGCTGGCCTCATATTTTACTTATTGAATTGGTTACTGTACCTTGGCACAGTTCTTTGCACATACTGTTTGCTCTTTGCAAATAGAGATAGTGCTACTTTTTCTGGGTGTGTTTTTGGGAATAAAAAGAAACTAACCTGGAGTTGTTAGAGAAAAGTTCATGAAGACAGCGGTGATGTTTGAAGACAAGATGAGACATTTGAATTCAGTGAACAGTGTGAGGACGGCAATAATTTTGAACAGAAAAGATACATGTGGTACAGTGATGATCGAATTTGGACTTTGAGAAGTTTAATCTGGAAGCAGTGTGTAGGATGAGTTAGAGAAGAGGCAGGTGTGAAGTCTGTAGGCTAGCTAGGATTAGGTAGTGTTTAGGTAGTGAGTCATGGCATTATTGGGAATAGAATGAGATGGATTCTCTTAATTCTTCCTGAAAAGAGGGTTTTGGCCATAACATTGGAAAACCACTACATACTTTGTTTTTGAAAAGCCATAACACACATTAACATATTAAAGATTTTCAGAAGACCTGTCATAAAGGAACTTAAGCTTGGTTTAATCTTGTGGGTTTCAAATTTAATTGACCTCAGAACTGATTGCATCAAAGTGAAGTTTGGAAGAACACACTTGGGGAATGTTTTATGTGATTTGATAGCTAACAAAATATAGGGGACAATGGGAGGAATTACTGAAAAAGACAAGTTTTATAATTTTTATTCGAAGTAGAAATCTTTCTGTTATAAGAATATAAATAATGCAGAGTTAGTAAAAATCTGAACATCATTGTCCAGTCTCACTCAGAAATAACAATGAAATTTAAGCTGAGTGACTGTAAGATTTAATGAGAAGAGAGTGAGTTATTAGAGGCCAACAAAGGACTTATGAAATTGAGGAAGTCTGAGGACATCTCGGAAGGATGATGAAGCTATAAGGGAGGACAGTGGAGAGAGAACAAAGGTAACAGCCTTAAAAGGTAGGGGAGACAAGAAGTTTATGGATTGTGATTAGGGAATAGCAGATAACTCAATGAGTTAATTGTAAGGGAGTATGATGAGAGATTTTCAGTCTAGCAGCCAGAGGAACATGTGTAGTTATAAACAGTACAGAAAGCGATTGAGAATATTGTAATACGACAGTAAGCCTAATACTTGCATTTACTTGAATTCTCATGCCCTATGCTCCTCTTCGCTCACAGTACAAATATTACACTCTAGTCAGAATTGAATATCTAACAACTAATCATTTAGGTTGTTTCCTGTTTTCTGCTACCATCAAGAATCCAGCAGTGAATATCTTTGTGCATGTATGACAGTTTTTGATAATTGTTGTCAGACTGCTTTCCAGGTGTTGAAACATAGGCTAACAGCAATGTATGAGTGTTATTTTACACTATTCACTTACTCATATTGTATATGATAATTAAAATTCTTTTTTGCTAGTTTAATAAGAGAAAAGTGGTAGGTCATAGTTTTACTTTGCAAGGGCTTTGGAGTTTAAGTCGTGGTTCCACCATGTTAACTCTTCCTGATGTATTTTCCTTATCCATAAAATGAAAATTTTAAGTACCTCATAAGGTATTATGAGAACTGAATGAATACATATTAAAGCATATTATTGATTGAGAAATAACAAATATAATTGTTATGGTGTCCTAACCAAAAACTAGGAAAAGGCTATGAAAAAATAATTCACACCTAAAAAGGGAGTCTACTGTAAAAACAAACTTGGAAAAATTATCAATCTCATTAATGATATGCCTATTATTTTCATTTTATAGATAAGAAAATTAACCTGGATAGGTCAGTCTGATAAAGCTACTTAAAAGTTCTTTTTTTTTTCCTGTGTACCATGTGGTTTTTAATCTTTATTCCCCAATGTCTTGCATATATTTGCTAATGGAATGTTTGAATTGACTTGAATTAAAGCTCTGGATAGGTTTTCTGCATTTTCTTGACCATTAATGACATACTTGTTTAGTTTGAAGGAAGAGTTTCCTGCCTGGTATGAGAAACTTGTTCTGGAAATGGTTCACCATAACACAGCCTCTTTAGAAAAGTTAGTAGATACTGCTTGGTTGGAGATCATGACCAAATATGCTGTGGGAGAAGAGTGTGACTTTGAGGTAAGCACCTTCTTCTTTTTTTTTTTTTTTTAATGTGATTTGACTCACTAACCGTATGTCAGGATTGAAGTGTCTAGTATAGATTATAGAATGCATTTTTGTGTTTATAAAATTGTACTAAAATGAAGTTTGCTTTACTTCATATCAAATGTAAGGACCACATTTTAGAATCATATTTATTATTAGAAATGTTTAATTTTATAGTTTTTACACTGTGTACCATTGTACTCTTGTTTTTTTCACGTTATCCCTTTTTAATAACTGCTATTTTGGCTTTTATTATTTTTTTGTAATTTTTTTATACTTTTAAAAGACTTTCAGAAATCTATGGTATAAACATGCAATCTCATTTCACTATAATATTGAATGAGTTAAATTTTTTCTTTTCCAACTTAAATTTGTTGTCTAATTTTATAGCTCAGATAGCTCAAGGATAACTTTCTAAAGTGATACCTTACACTAAAGCAATCTCTGTATAATTCTTTGAAAGCTTAAAGTAAGAATCCGGAGGAAGTGAACTCAAATTTGTTAAATACCTGTATTTAGTGGATACTGGGCTAATCATTTTACATAATATAATGCCTTGCAGAATCTGCACAGAAATGTTGAAACAGGCTCAAATATTTAGGTTGTTTACATTGTTAACTCATATGACTTATGAGTGATTTCAGCTGTATGCGATGGAAGACCTAACTAACCAGTAGCCAGTACTTTTCAAACTTTAGTCTAAATAAAGTCACTTATTTTTAAAGTTATTTCAAAAAATAAAATGGAAGGAACACTTCCAAACTCATTTTATAAAGTCAGCATTACCCTGATACCAAAACCAGATAAAGACATTACAAGAAAGAAGAAATTACAGGTCAGTATCCTTGATGAACAGTATCCTTGATGAAAATTCTCAACAAAGTGTCAGCAAACCAGATTCAACAATTCATTAAAGGGACTTTACATAATGACCAAATGAGATTTATCCCAGAGGTGCAAAAGTGGTCCACCACCCATAAATCAATCAATGTGATATATCACATTAACACAGTGAAGTATAAAAACCATATGATCTTATCAGTATGTGCAGAAAAAGCACTTGACAAAATCAGCATTCTTTTTTGATAAAACCCAACAAAGCAGGTTTAGAAGGAACATATTTCAACATAATAAAGGCCATATATGACAAACCCACAGTTACTATCAATGGTGAAAAGCTGAAGACTTTCCCCAAAGGTAAGGAACAAAACAAGGATACCTGCTATCACCACTTCTGTTCAACATAGTAGTGGAAATTCTAGCCACAGCAGTCAGATAAGAGAAACAGATAAAAAGCATCTAAATTGGAAAGGAAGCGGTAAAACTCTTCTTATTTGCAGATGACATGATACTACATATGGAAAACTCCCTAAAGGCCACCAGAAAACTATTAGAACTTGTAAATGATTTCAGTGAAGTTGTAGGATACAGAATCAATACACAGAAAATCCATGTTTCTATATACCAATAATGATCAGTCAGAAGAAAAAATTAAAAAGCAATCCCATTTACAATTACATCATCAATTATAAAATACCTAGGAATAAATTTAATCAAGAAGGCGAAAAACCTGTACACTGAAAACTGTAAGATATGGAGGAAAGAAAATTAAACAAGATGTAGCTAAATGGAAGGATATCCTGTCTCGTGGATTGGAAGTATTAATATTAAAATATTCTTACTTCCTAAAGTTATATACCAATTCAATGCAATCCCTATTAAAATGTGAATGGCATTCTTCTCAGAATGAGAACAACTAATCCTAAAATGTATGTGAAACCGTAAAAGACCCCTGATAGCCAAAGAAATCTTAAGAGAGAACAAAGTGGGACTCATGCTCCCTGATAGCAATGCATGCTACAAAGCTATAAGAATTAAAGTGGTGTGGTACTGGCAAAAAAACATGTGTAGATCAGTGGAATAGGATAGAGAGCCCAGAAATAAATCCTCACTTATACGGTCAGTTAATCTACAGTAACAGAAGAGGCAAGGATCTACAGTTGTGTAAAGGCAGTCTCTTCAATAAATGGTATTGGCAAAGCTCAACAGATACGTGCAAAAAAAATGAACTTGGATCATTTTATACCACATACAAAAGTAAACTCAAAATGGATTAAAGACTTAAATGTTAAGACCTGAAACAGTAAAACTCATGGAAGATAAAGGCAGTAAACTTTTTTGACTTCATTCTTAGCAATATCTTTTTGGATATATCTCCTCGAAAAAGGGAAACAAACAAAATAGGACTACATCAAACTAAAGTTTTTGCATAGCAAAGGAAGCAGCAAAACGAAAAGACAGTCTACTGAATGGGAAAAGTATTTGCAAATGATACATTGCTAAAGGGGTTAATATTCAAAATATACATGAAACTCATACAACTTAACATCAAAGCCCAAGCAGTCCAATTAAAAAACAGGCAGAGGACTAAACAGACATTTCTCCCAAAAGGACATGAAGATGGCCAACAGACATGAAGAGATGCTCAGTATCAAGAATCATCAGGGAGATGCAATAAGATATTACCTCACTCCTGTCAAAATGGGTATCATCAGTAAATCAACAAATAAGTATTGGTGATGATGTGGAGAAAAAGGAACGCTCATATACCATTGGTGGGATTATAAATTAGTGCAGCCACTATGGAAAACAGTATGGAGATTCCTCAAAAATTAAAAATAGAGCTGCCGTACAATCCAGCAATTACATTTCTGGGTATTTATCCAAAGAAAACAAAACAATAATTAAAGATATATGTACCCTTATGTTTATTGCTGTATTACTAGTAATAGCCAAGCTATGGAAGCAACCTATATGTCCACTAGTAGATGATGAATGGAAGTAACCTACATGTCCATCAATAGATGAATGGATTAAGATGATATGGTAAATATATACAATGGAATATTATTTAGCAATTAAAAATTAAATCTTGCCATTTGTAAACACCATGGAAGGACATAGAGGGTGTTAATGCTAAGTGAAATAAAGACAAAGACAAATACCATGTGATCTCACTTATATGTGGACTCTAAAAACAAGCAAAAAAAAAAAACAGACCCATAGATAAAGAGAACAAGCTGATGGTTGTCAAAAGAGAGCGGGTAGGGGAATGGGAATTTTAAAAAAGGAAGATGCAAAACAAGTGAGTTGCTTAAAAAGGAAGTAGGGAGGGTTACTATTTTTTTTATTTCGGATAAGGGTTTTGTTTTCACAAGGTTGATGTGATCACCATAGATGAATCTCACGTAGACATGTACAAATGGACGTGGACACACTCAGTATTCATGAGCCCACCAAATGAAAACGAGAGGCAAAGAAATAAAACAGACATACACAGACATGAGGAAGATACAGAGATAAACAAATTGAGAGAGATGTACACAAATGTAAACACATTTTTCTTAAAACCCATCAACCTGGCCAGTCTCCCCCTCTTGGCAACTAATAGCTGGTTCAGTCAACAGGGAACAGCTGAATTATTGGCCTTGAATGATTCCTTGTCCAAATGGCTTAAATATATGACCACTACCCCAGGAAGGAGATAATAAAAAACCTCATGTTAGGTGCCAATTTGTAGGTCTAGCTAATCCTCTCTACTGGTGAATGCTACCAAATATTTAAGGAAGAAATAATACCAATGCTATACAGACTCTTCCAGAAAATAGAAGAGGACAGAATTTTTTGTGATTCATTTTATGAGGTCAGCATTACACTGACACCAAAACCACATAAACACGTTACAAGAAAAAACTGCATAGTAAGAAAGTCTGTGTTCCCAGAACACCTTTATGAACATAGATGTAAACATTCCAATCAGAATTTTAGCAAATGAAATTCAAAACTATATTAAAAAGGTTAATACATTATGAGCAAATAGGGTTTATCCTAGGAATATGAGGTTGTTTCAAATTTGTAATTCTTATTGATAAATAAAAACCATTTGATCATCTCATTTTACACAAAAAGCATTTGAGAAAATCCAATATCAATTCCTAATAATTTTCAGCAAACTGTCTATAGAAAGAAACTCGTTCGACCTTATTCTAGAGGATATTTATAGAATAACCTGCAGCTAACATCATACCTAATGGTAAAAGAGTAAATGTCTTCTCTTCCACTCTTTAACACTGTATTGGAGTTTGTAGCTAGTGTAGTATGTTAAGAAAAAGAAATAAAAGTCATCTAAATTGGAAAACAAGAAGTAAAATTATCTTTATTCTAGACATGATTGTCTAGCAATTCTCATGGAATCATAAAAGCTGCTAGAACTAATAAATGAGTTTAACAAGGTAGTAAGATACAAGATAAATATACAAAAACCAATTTGTATCTCCACATGTTAGCAACAAACAATTGGAAATCGAAATTTAAAAAAAAGCAATACTATTTCAGTAACATTAAAAAATATGAAATACTCTAGGAGTAAATCTGACAAAAGATATGCATGACTTCTACCTAAAAATTATAAACCATTGCTAAGAGAAATTAAAGAAGACCGTAAATAATGGAGAGAGATAACTTGTTCATGGGTCAGAAAAATTAATATTAACATGTCATTTCTTCTCGGATTCAATACAGTTGCGATGAAATCCCAGCAACTTTTTTGTAGTACTTGTTAAGCTGATTATAAAATTTATTTGGAAATGCAAGGAATCTGTACAAAACAATTTTGCAGAACAACAGCATAAGAGACCTAATACTATCTGATTTAGCGCCTTTAAAATTTAAAGTATTAAGATGGTGTGAAATTGGTGTAAAGTTAGACAAATAGATCAGTGGAACGGAATAGCATACAGAAATAGGCCTACATATATACACACATACCTATACACATACACACACACTAATTTTTAGTAGAGGTGGAAAGATAAGTGAAGTCAAGATACTTTTTTCAATAGGTGGTGCTGGAATAGTTGGATATCTATGTATCATTGGTATTTATAAAGTGGAAATTCTTGAACTGTAATCACACGGCTCTGAGGTTTGTGCAGTGATTGCCCTTTGGGCTTAGTACATTGGTATATGAATTATGAACTAGATTGTGGTTATTTTATTCCTTTAAGATGTCACATTTTAACCTAGAAGTCTAGGAAATAAAATTGGAAAAATCGGTATACTTGGCTACTTTCAAGTTTAAGTGAATTTTTGCCAGGTAAGGTAGAATATATATTGAATAATATATTGTAAGTATTATCTTTAGATTTCTAGTTCTTATTATCTCTGATTCTCCTGTCTCCTTTATAGGTTGGGAAGGAAAAAATGCTCAAGGTGAGGATTGTGAAGATTCATCCTTTGGAGAAAGTGGATGAAGAGGCCACTGAGAAGAAATCTGATGGTGCCTGTGATTCTCCTTCGAGTGACAAAGAGAATTCTGGCCAGATCGCTCAGGAGCATCAGAAGAAGGAGGCAATTATAAAAGAGGATGAAGGAAGGAGAGAGAGTATTAGTATGTATAATGCCAGCTTTCCTACGTGACTTTATTTTATTATACACAAATCTTTTTGCATCCTCTGGCTACTAAACTTGTTATTGAGTTTTGTAGATACATGCTTTTGTTTATTATGATTCAGAAAACAACTAAAATATCCACAACACTTTGTAGATCTCCCTATATAGCTAAGACCCTTGGAAAGTCATTTCCTCTAGTTGCTTAGTAGTCTTGTGTACATACTGAGCTGCTCAAGATGGTAAAGTTTGCCTTATTTTTCTCTCTAGGTTGGAAATATGTATATGTGTGTGTGGGGGAGGGGTCAGAGCAGGAGGGACAAATTCTAATCTCATGTCTCTTCACATTGCAAGCCAGTGTGGTGGTTTTAAGATACTTCCTTTTATCTATATTCTATAACTTAAGTCCCTCTATGATGGAAGCTGCCAGAATTTTGAAACACTGATGTCTAAAAAAAATTTTAGTGACTTGGAGATTCTAACAATACTGTTTTGAAAGTTGAAGAACCAAGACATAGCCCATTGGGAAAATTATTTGGACTTGGAAGTCTTCATTTAAAAAGAAATCTGTAAATAAGGAATTTGACTGGAATAGATTTCTTTTGTCTCAAAGTATAAGTACTCAGAGGGTTTATGTACTTTGATTCCTTTCCCCATGACTGTTAGAGGATCAGATAATTTTTCTCATATTTAAGTGTTGCAGAGTTTGAATTAGAATGTTACATTAGAGTGTTATGCTGTCTGTTTTCTATTTTGTGTCTTTCAGATGTTTTGGTTATGTGCAAATGGTTTTAGAGGGACATTGGGACATCCTTAGGAAACTTTAGATACTGTTGTTGTAGCTGGTCCACCCCAGTTGTTGATAACTTCACTTTATTTATTTCACTTTTCTTTTAGTAATTTTTTATTTTTCAGTTATAGTTGACATATAATATTTATTAGTTTCAGATTAATGGATACTTCAGTTTTGTTTTTCACTATGTATTATGAATGGTAATATCTTAACGTTTTCTAGTTTTTCTCTTCTTTTTAATCCTGAAGTTCTCTAATATATACATTCCTTACAAGTCCCAAGGTTTAACATCGATAACATGTTTTGGTGAGATGTGTTGGGTGTTGCTATGTCATCTAACATTTCTTTTCTTGTAGAATCAGATCATTGGACTACCAATGATGTATTACAATTGTTAATTTCATGCTTTAAGCATTATGTACCAGGAACCCCTAGTTTTAGAGTTCAGCTTCTTTTTTAGAGTGTTGTATGCCTTAGTTTATTTTTTAATTATTGGGATATAATGTTATTGCTAGTATGTGGAAAGAGTGTTGGAGGGCAGACTAAGAATTAGTGTTATGATGTCCTCTGAATGTTTTCAGGGGAAAAATTGATTAGAATTTTCATAGAAATGATAGACAAAATAAATTCTCACCAGGGGAAAAATATATTAGGCAGGAACTTAAGGAAAAATATATTAGGCAGGAACTCAGCTCTGTGTTCTTAAGCTCCCTGTTATAAATTTCTATATTCTTCCTCCATCTTAGAAGGGAGCTATTTTTTCTCCTAGCCAAGGTACTTGTGCCTTGAATCCATTCCCCCCTACTTTCTCAAGGGTTGGATTAATTTTTATTATTCTAATCTACAGTGTTTTTTTAACCCTTTTTTTAATGATCCTTTTGGTTTATAAAGTCCCATTTTCTTAAAAAAAGTTACATCCTCCCTTGATTCTGTTCTCTTTCTATCTTATTTATTCAAACCAAAATTCTTAAGACTGTTTCTCCATTTTCTGACCATCACTTTATTTCTTATTCTATTACAGTCTAACTTCGGCTTCTTTACTCTTGAAACTATTCCTAATATGATTATAGGTGACCCCCTAATTGCCAGACCCACTGATTTCTTAGTCTTTGTTTTACTTTTCTGTTAACGCTGTTGGTCTCAATCATATCTTTTAATTTATTTGATACCACAGTCTCTTAGTTCTCTAACTACTTGTCTGTCTGTTTCTTTTTTTGTTGTCGTCATTGTTGTTTTTACCCCCCCCACCGCTATTCCTTAGATTTTTTTCCATAGAGTTTTGTTTCTGCCTTTTTATTTATTTTTTTTTTCGATTACAAATCTGTTGTATTTCATTCATGCCCTCAGTTTTAAACTATTAATCTGTCTATAGGCTGATGATTCCTAAACCAAGATCAGTTTAATTTCTTAACTTTAGATCTGGTTTTCACTTGTTTGTCTCAGGCAATTCAAATTTAACACATGTAAAGCTAAATCGATCATCTCTTTATGTTGTCTCTAAGGCAAGTAAACAAGAACCCTGCTATTTTTTAACTTTCCTACTCAATGACATCATCATCTGCTTGGTTCTGAAGGCAGAAAACTTAGAAACCTTTAACATTCCCACATCTAGTTGGTTACCAAATCTGTCCCTCTAGATACCTCTTGGCTCTTTTATTCTCCATTCCAGGAGCATTAATTCAGATATTTAGCATTGTATCTTCTGATTTTCTTATCTTCAGCCTTATTATTTTATTTTTTTTCTAACTGCTGAAAGTATTTTCTTAATTTTTCACATTAGTGATTTTTCCAAAATGTACATCTGGTTAATTAGACCAAAAATCCTTTCTTTCCCTAGTGCCCACAAGACAAATTCCAATTTCTTTAAAAGGTATACAAGGTTCTTTATAATTTGCTCCCTACTTAACTCTTTTGTCTGATTTTTTTTTTTTACTTTAATTATATCATATTCACCTATACTTTATTACTTGTAGTCTCTGAACAAGTCATATTCTTTCTAGGCCTTTCCTGCTTATTTTCCAGACAGTTAGACGTTGCTTCTCTCTCCTTATAATAGTTTTCTTTACCAACCTCTATTATAGTATTTACCACGTTGTATTATAATTGTTGACTCCTCCCGTAGACTTTAGCTATTAGCTAGTCAAGGTAAGGGTTTTATGATTCATCTTGGAGCCCCATCATTCAGTGCCTGGTACAGAGTAGGTATTCAATAAAATAGTTATTAATGAATAAGTGGATAGAATTAATTTTTCACTAATTTTCTATTGATTTTCTATTGACAGATGACAGAGCACGTAGATCTCCAAGAAAACTGCCTACTTCATTAAAAAAAGGAGAAAGGAAATGGGCTCCTCCAAAATTTCTGCCTCACAAATATGATGTGAAACTACAGAATGAAGATAAGGTTAATTGGCACTTTATATTTATCTCTTACATGTAGTACATGTTTTTAAAATTTTTTTATTATTCTTTTGTTTTAGGTGAGGCAACCCTTGGTTGACCTCACAGATTGCAAGGACCTTGTCAGTTTACAGTCCCTTATTTTTTTACTTTTTACATCCGCAACGCCTGGTATTCCTAGGTGGTCTTCCATCCAAGTACTAACCAGGCCCAACCCTTCTTAGCTTCTGAGATCAGACGAGATCAGGTTTGTTCAAGGTAGCATGGCCGTAGACAGTATGTGTTTTTTAAGAAAATATTATAAGGCTAATTTTCTCAGAGAAAACGTACTAAAAAATGTAAACGAATGTGTTTCTACAACAAATTCTGAGTGGTTTTCTAGTCTTAGTAATTATGACTTTAAGTTGAATTGTTTTTTCTTTTCTAGGAGATTACATGCCTTTTTTTTTTTAAAAAAGAAATTATTAGGGTTAATAATAATTTGCATTTAAGCTTCAAACTTAGTTTATTTGAAAGATAAGAATCTGTTCCCAGAAGTTACAGACTTCCTGAGGTAATAGCTCTTTCCAGTTAAACGTAGAGCAACTTTAATGTAGTTAAATACAGAAAATGAGTCAACACTAATCTGTGGTTTTACAAGGAATCTGTGGAGATTTACTAATCTAAAATAGTAAATACCCTTAAAATAACAGTACTGTGTTTTATTGATTCTGAGATATTCATCTTTCATATTTTTAAAAACGTCTTAACAAATATCTTAAAATCATTTAGCAAGAATTTTTTTAGTAGCACATACAATGATGTCTTTTATTAATAAGATCTCAGATTCCATGAAATATGGTATATTACTTTCAGATACTCACATACCTGTATGTGAAATCTTATAAGTAGAAAGAAGCAGGATGACCAGTTGAGTGTGGAAAGCAGCTGCACATTTTTTTTCATGTGTAACTGTTTTGGAGAAGAAACAGGTAAGGCCTGAGAAATTAACAATTCTCTCAAAGCTCCTAATTTAGTAAACAAGATCGAGAAGGATTATAATCCAGATCTTTTGCTGCTTTTGAGTGTTATTTTTTTCCTACCTCACAGTGTTGACAATACAAGTCTTATTCCATTTTGACTCACTAGTTTCATAGTTAGTGATCTGAAGACATAGCTGTGTTGTTAAGGATTTCTTTATATTTGAAAATTGAATATTAAATACAAATTTTTACTAAGTTTCTTAACCTTCATTCAATAGGATAGCTAGTTAAAACATTTCTAGAGAATCTCAACCATTTCCTTAGTTATCGTTTATATTCTTATTGATGAATATAAATTGTTTTGTTTCACATGTAGTAAATAGTGTTTATAGGAAGATAGAAAGTACAAATAAGAAAAAAGATACCTCTAACCTCATGCTCGGAGATGATAATTGATGCATATAGATGTGCTTAATGGTAGTTAGCTTTTAAGGAATATTCATATTATCTTGTAGCTTGCTTTTTTTCATTTGCTGTGTGGTGAGCATATGTATTGTCATTACATCTTTTTCCAAAATAATATTTTTAAGTTGTAGTGTATATGATAGTCACCAGGGTACTATTATTAAATATGTAGATTCCCAGGTTTTACCTCCAGAGATTCTTCTGATTTGATAAGTTTGGGGTGAGGCCCATGCATTTGCATTTTAATAGCACTGTAGATTATTCTGATAATTTGTCCTGATTGAGAAATGTTTTTTCTCTATGGCTTACATGGATGTCTTTTAACTTTAAAAATGAATCTCTTAATGATATGCCTTTATATAGTCCCCACCCCTTGTTTGCTTTTGTAAGTAGGTGGTGATGACTGTCCATTTACTAAATTTTAACAAAGGGAATTGCTGATTCAATGGGTATACATATTTTTAGGGCTTCGTTACATATTGACAAATGCTCAAAGATACCTTTAACATTCTGTCTTTGGAAATTATTCTACTTTTCCTTTCATCTGGTTTATAGCCCTATTTTATAGAAGGAATTATGATTTTTCTGGAGAGAATATAAATCTTTGTTCTTGTTGGTTAATTGCTTTTTACCCAGTGATGAGTTGCTTATATTTGTTAACCTAGATCATCAGTAATGTGCCAGCAGACAGCTTGATTCGTACAGAACGCCCACCGAATAAGGAGATACTTCGATATTTTATACGGCATAATGCCTTACGGGCTGGCACTGGTGAAAATGCACCTTGGGTGGTAGAAGACGAATTGGTGAAGAAATATTCCCTGCCCAGCAAGTTCAGTGACTTTTTACTTGATCCATACAAGGTAAGGTCACTGTTAATTTTTGGACAGCAGGATAGAGCACTGTATTAGATAATTTTATTTTCTTAGGTGGCTCCAATAAGATTAGATTTATAGCAGATTTTGAACTCTCACATTACATAATGCATTAAAAAGTTTTTAAGTTTATCTCACATAGGTTATGATGTATGGGGGTTTGTATGGGAGAGGCCACATAGACAATTTCTCCTATATGGTTGTATAATTATAAAAAATATAATTACTACATGCATATGCTTTTTTGCCTGAGATCTTTCTTGGAATGAGGTATGGTATAAATACAAAAAATATTTTGAATATTGCTTTCTAAACATGAAAACTGATTTTGTGTATCATAAAAGATGATTAAATGTACTGGCATCCTTGAAAAGGACTTAGAATGAGTATTACTTTGTGTGAGAAGTTATTAGAAAATCTAGAAAACCTAAATTTTCCTTTTAAAAGCGTGTTTTTTTTTTTCTTTAATTGTCTCATTTGATCTTCAAAACATTCTTCTGAAGTTGCATGGGTGTGTGTGTGTGCATGCATGTGTGCAAATCTTACTTACCAGCTGGGAAATGGAGGTTAGTCTAATTAAAAGCAACAGAAAATGAATGACAAAAGCCAAGACATTGGCCTCAGATCCACCCTCCCTTTAATTCTCCCCTCTGCTTCTACCCCTGACCTATGGATGTTGCCATCTCCCCTTGAGAACTGGATCTCTGAAGGTGGGGCATCTTTCCCACACACCTTGCACCCCAGGGTCCTGGCGCAACCGGGGTATGGTTCATGGCTCCACCTGGGGCATGAACCTAGGACTTCTTGCGTGTAAAGCAGATGTGCTGACCACTATACTATGCAGCCACCCTTTGGCCTCGGATTTCTAATTGTGTTTTTTTATCTCAGGATTTCTCCAGTAAGATTTTTTTTATGTATGTTATGAGAGTATTTATGCATCTTTGGTGGTAAATTTACTTATTTGTATACTGATGTTTTCATCTTGGTCTCTGGGCTAGAATGAGACCAGAAGAGGGCTGCTGATCCATTAAAACTAAGAGTTCCAGCACCCCCCCTCCTTTTTAATTGTGAAATACTAAGGCTATTTTGAGTAGTGGACTTAAATCACTTCAGATATCTTAAATTGATTTTGATGACAAAAGTAATATTGAGAAATTATTTTATTCAAACATTGATAAAGACCTCTAACCATAGTTGAGCATTTAACATGTTTTCTTATTTGAGATCAGCATAATCAAGCATTATCTTTCATTATGCTCTTGAAATTTTTATTAGTTGTATAAAAAGAAAAATTCAGGAATTGTTTTTACCTAGATCAGGACTAAATTTTCCATGGCACTTTAGTACATCTAAATTTGTTCCTTAATATTTTCATTTTCTGAGGGGAAATTTAATTCATTGTTTTTTCATTGCTGTAGTTTTTGAATTGATACAGCTTTTGGTAGTTTTAACTTGAGATAACTATCTTTATTGTATGAGAATCCTATATAAAATCATTTTTGATTAGGTTTTAGACTTGTTATCATTTGAGTCCTTTAATATTTTCCTCTTTAAATTTTATAGTTGTCTTTTAATGTATTTTGTTTTAATGATTCAAGTGTGTCAAATGAAAGAAAGATTAATAATTTATGGATAAAAGGTCTTTGGGGTTTATGAGAATAAAAAAGCTGATCCGTACTTTTTGTAGGAGCCAGAGTCTACAGTTCCAGGAAATATCTTGGAAAGCAATTTCTGAAAATGGCTACTCAAATTTCCTATTGAGGGCCTAAAATATTAACTTAAATGAAATTTGGCTGTAATTCAGATTGAGGCTTGAACATGCAAGCTTGTGTAGACTAAACTGCTATAAGAAGGTAGTGGTTTTACCTAGTAAGGAATTGAGACTCTTGTAAAATACTAATTTACAAAATTAAAGCACATGCTTATCTTTTTATTTATTTCCTACCTTAAACAATGATTTCTTATTCCCCAGTACTTTTTGATATTTTATTGATTTTTGTCTTCTGAGTTTCACATGTGTTTTTTTGTTTATTCGTAAAATTAGTTTTCTTAAAGACCTTTTGGTATCCGCCAGGACAGAATATAGTAAAGGCATAGATAATAGACCATAAAACAGTGCTTTGGATTCTTTCCTCAGCTAAAGGAAATTTTTAAGTAATGCATTGAAAATGAGAGCTGATCACATAAGATCTGCCTATTCCAAAATCAACAGGTTACAACAAATTTTTGTCTCTTTGTCTTCTCTTTGTTTTTTTTTTTTTTTGTGTGTGTGTGTAGAATTTAATGTTCTACTAGGCTTCTGAATACAACTGTTGAGAGATGAGAGCTGTAGAAAGGAAGCAAGTCTGACTAATAGTTTTAGGAAAGGCCTGATGGAGAGAGCTTGGGTGTGAGAAAAGAGAGATATAGAATTTTGGAGTGTTAACCTGAGTAGGGCATAGTGTGATGATGAGGGTGTATTTGTGGTCTAGTAAACTCTAGAATGTAAATTGACGGGTACTCTTACTCATTTTATGTCCTGTGATGTTTCACATAGCTATAATAGGAACATAGTTAGTGAATTCATTTCTTTAAGAAGTTTTGTTCCTCAAGAAAAATGCAACTGTGGTTGAATTTAGGGATAACAAGTTTTTGTACGCCTAATTAATGACTTGGAGAAATGATTTAATTTATGAGGTAATTGAGTGATAACTGTCATCTAAGATGAAATCGGCTATCTTAGTTCATTTTCTATTCTAATACATGCAGCTCTAGTGTTTTGTTATTCTCTTGGTAATATTTGAACTCTTATTTTGGACTGCTGTATCCTAGTGAGGAAGCTTTTGGATAGAGATGTAACAAGAAAATAAGACTTGTTTGACATTTGGAATCCTGAAATAATATGGACTGATTTAATTTGGTTCTTAATACATTTTAAAAACATTTTATTTTGAAATAATTTCATATAGAAAAGTTGACAAATACTATAAAGAATTTCCTTTCAAGTAGATTGTACTCTTTAGTCGATTCCTCAAACGTTAACATTTACATTTGTTATTTTCTCTATATATACACATACACAAATAATTTTTATCTGAGATATTTGAGAGTAGATAATAAAACAGGATGCCTTTTACAAAATAGTTGAATAGGTGTTGTCTAAAGAAAAGGGTATTTTCTGTCTAACCTTTTTTAAATTTAAGAAGTAAAGAAAAAAAAAGACAAGGACATTTTTAATGTAACTAGTCCAGTTAACAAGATCAGTAAGTTAACATTGAAACACTATTATCTGATTTATAGTTCTTACTCAAATTTTGCCATTTATCCAAATAAATCCTTTAAAAAATTTTGTTTTGGTTTTAATAGGATCAAATATAGTATTATATATTTACATGTCTCTTGAGTATCCTCTAATCCCTTTAATCTGGAATAATCCCTCAGGTTTTGTCTTCTAAAAACCGTGACATTTTTTAAGAATACAAGCCAAGTTTTACAAAATGCCCCTAAATTTGGGTTTATTTCTTCATGATTCAATTTAGGCTATGAATTTTTAGTAGAAACACCATAGAAACGATGTATGTTCTCAGTGACATCAGAGGGCACATAATGTAATTTTGTGTCATTAGTAGTGATAATTATATATTTTTAGAGATATTTCTTATTTTCTAATAACTGATGTTTCAAATAAATGTTGAGAGCCCTAAGATTTTTTTTTAAATTTTGGCTCTGAAGTTTGTTTATATGAGTTGGAGATGAGAGTAGAAGTACTTTAAAAAATTAACTTTCAGAACACTGAAAAATATTTATAGTAACATATTTTACAAATTTGCTGATAAAGGCGTCTAGATTGAGACAAACCCACTATATGAATGTTGCCTTGTAACTCCTAACATGATTACTTGGGCAATCAAGAACAGTGAATGAAGAATCAATATAGATAGCCAAAAATTTCTAATATAGGTTTCTTGCTGTTTACTATTAAATTTAAATTTAGCATCTGAATGAACTACTATAAATAAAATTTCTTTAATTTATTAGATTTCCTTATGTGTGGTGGCGGTTTGTTCCAAATGACAAGGAACAAGTATAGAAGAAGGGCTTGTTAATTGTAAGCTGACTTATTCATTGTAGACCCTGTTTATACCTCTTACACTGCCTTGGTTCTCTGAGTTTGTTTTTCTGATTATACATTATTGTTCTTACAGCCTCTCATATTGCTGAGACAGGTGTTTTTTTACCTGTTCAGCAGTTAGGAAGGGCTTTTGCCCAAAACTATATTACTGCTAATCCAGATCTCCATTCTTTTCTCCCTTCCTATGGACTACTCTAGTAGATTACTTATGCTGAATGGGGATAGGGAAGATCCTTAGCACATAAGTGGTTTTATACTTTTTCAGATCCCCCCGAGTCCAGCCATGCTGGCTCCCATTTGGCTGTGACTGCCCAGCATGCCCTATGCTGAGATGATCCAGTTACTGAAGGACTGCTCACGCTGGGAGCTGGCCTGTTGGGAGGGGGTTGGGTGAGTTAATTTATTTCATTTTTAAGAGAAAAAGAATTATACAGTGTGGCTTGGCAAAAACCACACCTTATAAATAAAAAAGAGTAGCTGGACCCTCTCATGGTTAAACCGTCCCAGCTCTTTCTTGTATCATTTTGCATAATGCAATGCTTCTAAGTAGAAGAAGTTTAAAGAAACATGCTAAATTTGAGTGACTTTTAAAGTAGAAACATAATTAGTAAATTAAGAAGTGGCCCAATTATAATAGACCCTATTTAAAACATCTATTTAAAATGGTAAAAATGGAAATTACTCTTCTTTATTTAGTGAAAATTAGTGATAAATTTCATTTTAGAATGACTGAAGTATTTAACTGTTATTCTGAGCATTAGAAAAAGTATCAGTCTATTTTGTCTGTACTCTGAAGATTTTCTAAGACTAGCTAAAGAGGATGGTTAACTCTTAGAAGGCACATATTTGTCTTTAATTCTTGCCTGGATTGTGTTGGGTCTTACCCTGTGATTTGTAGACTCATTTTGAAATACAGTTTTCTTTGGTATTCTTACTGTCCTTGAATCTTATTATTAAGTTATTTTTGCTTATTCTTTTTAATCTTGAAATTTATTTCTGGGGAATAAGAACTGGGAAATTCTGCTTCCTCTGGGTGATAGTATCCCCTGAGTCACTGATAATATTTATAGTCTGTAAATTATGAAAAGCTGTTTGTTAACCCATACTAAGGATGATAATTGAGGAACAACCCCAAAACAGCCAGCTAGTAGAAGAATAACTGGCAATTGCCTGTAATTCTTAAAGGGCATTTTGGCCATTAAAGTTAGTGAACTTAGCCAGAAGGACTTGTTAAGTGTAAGCCAACTTATTCGTTGTAGACTCTGTTTATACCTTTTTTACTGCCTTGGTTCTCTGAGCTTCTTTCTCTGATTATATTCTTAATGTTTAAATCTTCTTTTGTATTGTAGTACAGCTTATTAAATTTTACTCTACCTGTTGGTTTACTTCAAACAAGAGCATAAGTGTTCTGTATCAGCCCTGGGATTTATTTTACAATAGCCATTTACCTATTGCCTTTTTAAAGGGGCTCATAATTTCATATTCCATAGTCTTTAGCTGTTTCCTTGTCTCATTCCACAGTAACCTGTCTTATCCATTGCCTCTAGATTACTTCTTTACATGTTGCTCTTATCAAGTTAGTTCCTTCCACTCAAAAACCTGAAGTTTTTTAGAATTAAGTGTTCTTGAGGTTATTTAGTCTTTTCTCCTAATCACTTGAAGGAATACTTGTTTTGCAATTGGTTGTACTTTTTCATTGCTGGTTTTTATTTCATTTAATTTGTATTTTAGCTGCCAGGTTTTTTTTTGTTTTTTTGGTTTTTTTTGGTAATTATATTCTTTAAAGCATGGAAATCAAGTGTTTGTTTTCAACACACATTTAAGCAAACAGTATTTTTATGACTGGTTGACTGGCTTTAACCTATTAACATTCTATATGATGGGGATAAGGTTGATGTTTGAGGAGACAGGAGAGGATGTGTGTTTTAGGAAAGTGGTAAAGTGAATGGACTAAGATTACTGGGTGGCATTCAGGACCCATTTGAGGAACCTGGTTATGAATTTAAGAACACACACTGTCATTGTATCTTTTATTCTAGTCATATTTAAATCAAACATGGGCAGGCCAGGAGTAATAGGTATAATAGAGCAAGGGAGATAAGGGAACTGTGGCTTTATACAAGATTGCTTACAATGATTGTGAAATTTAATCTGGGTAAGGACAAGGAAGTGAGCTTGGTGAAAATGTGATAGCATTAAAAGATTTAAGGTCTTGGTGGGATTGAAGGATTGCAGAGTTGGGGTGTTAGAGGGCGTGACTTAGAAAGATGTAAGGGAATGATTAAGAATTACATGAAATTGAGAATTTAGAGGGCTTATAGTTAATGTATTCATGGGAATGAGTTTCTGAGGTATAGGGAGAGGTCAAGGGGGAGTTTGAGGAACTAGGAGGCCAGGGTCACTAGGGCCCCGTGTTTGTTTTTGTTTGCCTGCACTGCTTTCTGTTGTTGGTATACTCACTGATACTTTTAATAAGAAAATATACTTCTGAATTTAGACAAACATACTTAAACAGTAAACTTTCTCCTTTAAAGCATAGAATACCCCCAGTTGGAACAAAGGCTAAAAGATAAAAATCTGGTCCTGTCTCAAGAACTACCGTTGCTGTTATCTAAATCTAGTATCCTTAATCTGGGATCCATGGATGGACTCTGAAATTGTATGCTTAGGTTTGTATGTTTTTAAGGAAAGGGTTCATAATTCTTTAAAGTACGTAAGAACTGCTAATCTGTGTATAAACAGAAAGCTAGTTACATAGCAAAAATGTCTAATATTAGAGTATAGATTTTTAAGGATGGTATCAAGAAAATTTGGTATGGTTAAAACATTAACATTTATATTTTTGTTTTTTCAGGGACATAGTATCTATGAAGAAAAATGAATATGTCGTTTTACCTGAATAGTGGGTACAGGGCCTCTAGGATGCTAAAATATCACTTCTTTAAATTAGTTTTTAGAATTAATTTTGCTTCTCTTCTTAAATTCTAGTACATGACTCTCAACCCTTCTACTAAGAGGAAAAATACTGGATCCCCAGACAGGAAGCCCTCAAAGAAATCCAAGGCGGACAACTCTTCTCTGAGTTCACCACTGAATCCTAAGTTATGGTGTCATGTACACTTGAAGAAATCCTTGAATGGCTCACCACTAAAAGTGAAGAACTCAAAGAATTCCAAATCCCCAGAAGAGCATCTGGAAGAAGTGATGAAGATGATGTCACCCAACAAGTTACATGCTAACTTTCACATTCCTAAGAAAGGCCCACATGCCAAGAAACCAGGGAAGCACAATGACAAACCTTTGAAAGCAAAGGGCAGAAGCAAAGGCATCTTGAATGGACAGAAATCCACAGGGAATTCCAAGTCTCCAAAAAAGGGCCTGAAGACTCCTAAAACCAAAATGAAGCAAATGACTTTGTTGGATATGGCTAAAGGCACTCAGAAGATGACACGAGCCCCACGGAATTCTGGGGGTACACCCAGGTCCTCTAGTAAACCTCATAAACATCTGCCTCCTGCTGCCCTACACCTTATTGCCTACTACAAAGAAAACAAAGACAGGGAGGACAAGAAGAGTGCCCTGTCCTGTGTTATCTCCAAAACAGCTCGTCTTCTCTCTAGTGAAGATAGAGCTCGTCTCCCGGAAGAATTGCGAAGTATTGTTCAAAAACGCTTTGAGCTTCTAGAACACAAAAAGAGGTGGGCCTCTATGTCTGAAGAGCAACGCAAAGAATATTTGAAAAAGAAACGAGAAGAACTGAAAGAAAAGTTAAAAGAGAAAGCCAAAGAGCGAAGAGAGAAAGAAATGCTTGAGAAACTAGAAAAACAGAAGCGGTATGAGGACCAAGAGTTAATTGGCAAAAACCTTCCAACATTTAGATTGGTGGATACTCCTGAAGGGCTGCCCAACACACTCTTTGGGGATGTGGCCATGGTGGTGGAGTTCTTGAGCTGTTATTCTGGGCTGCTCTTACCAGATGCTCAGTATCCTATTACTGCTGTGTCCCTTATGGAAGCCTTGAGTGCAGAAAAGGGTGGCTTTTTATACTTAAATAGAGTGTTGGTCATCCTCTTACAGACCTTATTACAAGATGAAATAGCAGAAGATTATGGTGAATTGGGAATGAAGCTGTCGGAAATCCCTCTGACTCTACATTCTGTTTCAGAGCTGGTGCGGCTCTGCTTACGCAAATCTGATGTTCAGGAGGAAAGTGAGGGCTCAGACACAGATGATAATAAAGATTCAGCACCATTTGAGGACAACGAGGTACAAGATGAGTTCCTAGAGAAGCTGGAAACCTCTGAATTTTTTGAACTAACATCAGAAGAGAAGCTACAGATCTTAACAGCACTTTGCCACCGGATTCTCATGACATACTCAGTGCAAGACCACATGGAAACGAGGCAGCAGATGTCTGCAGAGTTGTGGAAGGAACGGCTTGCTGTGTTAAAGGAAGAAAATGATAAGAAGAGAGCAGAGAAACAGAAACGGAAAGAAATGGAAGCCAGAAATAAAGAAAATGGAAAAGAGGAGAATGGGTTAGGCAAAAATGATAGGAAAAAAGAAGTTGTGAAGTTTGAGCCCCAGGTAGATATGGAAGCTGAAGACATGATTAGTGCTGTGAAGAGCAGACGGCTACTTGCCATTCAGGCAAAGAAGGAACGGGAAATCCAGGAGAGAGAAATGAAAGGTAAAAGCTCATGTTTAGAGAAAAGGGGAAGCCTTTAGAAGGTAGTAAAAATAAGGAAATTACTGAAGTAATGATAGAGTCTCTTATTTGTCATAACTATTTAGTTGTTTATGTAATACTGCAGATCTTACTATGTATGTGATGAGTGTTCAGCGTGACATCCTATAATTAATGATAGTTTGGCTTAGATTCATGTGATAGCATCTTTTCTGGGTTTTCTGTTTTGGACCAAATCCGCAAGTAGGCATAGTGAAAATAATGTATGACTTGGGAATTGCTAATATGGGCTAAAACCCTGCCTTGACTAAGTATATTCCTCTGGGCAAGTTACTCATCCACGCCACAGTTTATCATTTGCTTGTAAAGACTGTTGTAACAATTGAATGACAGGGTATTTGAAGCCTTCAGCACAGTTACGAACTTAGTTTATTTTCCCCCTATTAAGAAGAACATAAAAATTTGGGGCTTTGATAGCATTATGAAATCTGAACTTTAAGTATTTTAAGTAAACAGCTTTATTAAATCATAATCCATGCAATTCTTCCATTTCTGATATACAATTTACTATTTTTTAATACAGTTACGGATATGTATAACCTTCACCACAATTTTAGAACATTTTTATCACCTCAAAAAGAAGCCCCATACCCTTTAGCTGTCATCACCCCACCCATCTCTCCTCCCCAGCCTTAAGCAGCCACCAGTCACTACCATGCCTGTAAATTTGCCTGTTTGTGACATATAAATGGAATAATTTAATAAATATGTAGTCTTTTATGACTGATTTCTTTCACCTACAATGTCTTAAAGGTTCATCCATATTATAGTGTGTTTCAATAGTACTTCATTTTTTTTTAATAGCAAAATGATATTCTATTGTTTGGATATACCACATTTTGTTTATTCATCAGTGATGGACATTTGTTTTGTTTCCACCTTTTTGGCTATTATAATAATGCTGCTATGAGCATTGGTGTAAAAGTTTTTGTGTGGATATAGCTTTTCATTACTCTTGGGATTCCTATGAATGTAATTGCTTGGTCTTAATGTAACTGTTTAGCTGAGGAACTGATAGACTTTTTCAAAGTGTCTACACAATTTTACATTTCTATGAGTAATGTATGAGGGTTTGTTCTCATTTCTCCACTTGTCTGCATCCTTACCAACACTTGTTATTATTATATGACTTGTGGATTATAACCATCCTAGTGGTTGCTAATTGGTATCTCATTGTGGTTTTGATATGCATTTCCTTGATAACTAAATGATTTCTAGCATCTTCTCATGTGCCTGCTGGTCATTTGTATATCTTTGGAGAAATGTTAATTTAGATCTTTTGCCCATTTTCAAATTGGATTATCTTGTTTTATTGAGGTTTCTTCATATAACCTAGATCCAAAACTCTTTTCTATTGGATACATGACCTGCAAATATTTTCACCTATTTTATGTACTGTCTTTTTACTTTCCTGATAGTGTCCACTGAAGCACAAAATTTTAAACTTTGATGAAGTCCAGTTTATCTGTTTTTTTCTTTGGTTGCTTGTGGTTTTGGTGTCATATCTAGGAATCCATTGCCAAATCCATGGTGATGAAGATTTACTCCTATGTTTTCTTTTAAAAGTCTTATAGTTTTAGCTCTTAACTTTAGGTTTTTGATTCATTTTGTGTTAATTTTTGTATATGGTATGAGGTAAGGGTCTAACTTCTTTCTTTTGCTTGTCACTATCCAGTGATATCCCAGTATCATTTGTTGAAAATATCATTCTTTTCCCCATTGAATGATCTTGGCGCCTTTCTCAAAAATCATTTGACTATAGACGTATCAATATGTTTCTGGACTCTCAATTCCATTCCACTGGTCTATATGTCTATTCTTATACCATATTACAGTGTCTTGCTGACTGTTGCTTTGTAATAGTTTTTGAAGTTGGGAAATGTAACTTATTCTTTGTAAAGATTGTTTTGGGTGTTCTGGGTCCATTGTAATTCCACAGCAATTTTAGATTTAGCTTGTCAGTTTCTACAGAGAATCCACCTGGGATTCTGATAGAGGTTGTTTTGAATCTATAGGTTAATTTTGGGATCTGTAGGTTAGATCTGTAGATGTTTTCTATTTATTTAGATTTTTAATTTCTTAGAACAATAGTTTGTAGTTTTCAGAATATAAAGTTGGTACTTTTAAATTTATTCTAAATAGAGCTTGACACCCAAGGGTTCTACTTTGCTGTTCTTTATTCTATGTTTGTATCTCTCTTCTAGTATCCTGAGAACCCTGGCATTCATCCATATCAATGTTTACTTATTTGGTCAGTCTTACAATGCACACAAAATTACTTTCAGAATTGCTCTTACCTTACAGTAAACCTACAAAGTATGTTAGTTTTTTTTTTTAAGGCTATAAACTATTTTGATCACTGTTACAGTTTCCAACTTTATGAAAGTTACCACCTTCTGAAATGAAGATGGTAAAAACCATTTACTTATCAAAGTTGTATGCTAAGGATTAGACAGATATCTAGAAATAGTCTTAAATTATGTGTGAGAGGTTTTAAGTCAAACAACTTCACTTGAGTAGTTCTTTCATTAGGAAGTATGTAATATTTTAAAACAGACTTTAAGTTATACCACTTAGGGCCATTGAAATGTGTTTACATATGGATGCACACTGTATGTGTATATATGTACTTGCCAGTTTGAAAGACAATATAATTGTTTTCCATAAAAAACAGCATGGAGATTAACTTTATTTTTATCATACTTCAGCTGTGTTTTACCTGAAATATAATGATTTCTTCTTGAGTTTCTGAAGTGTGTGACTCTGTGTATTATAGTTAACATAGGAGAAAGACAAGGTAGATGATGTTCTATTGATATAGAGAAACAGGGCAAAAAACATTAATATTTTGTCAATACTAGTATTTGAATTAGAGTTCAGGGCTTTAATATCTAGTTTAGTGCTGACTTCTGCATTAAATTTGGTCTTTTGATGACTTGCCCTAGTTTATTTGTAGCTGCAGGAGAAAGAGCTTTTTCTTTACTGTGATTCAGCCATTATTTACCTTTGTGTACTGATCTCTACTGAAATCATTATTCTGTGCATAGTTTCATTCAGGCTAGAAAATGGTTTATTAAAGGTAACATGCCATATTGGATTTAAATAAATGAAATTTGTCTTAACTTTTTTAAAGTAATATTGTTAGACTGTTAACGTTTTCTAGAGTCTCATCAGATTGTAGATGTTTAATTGAGTTTTTTTTGTTCAGGGAAATTTCTGTTGGGATAGAATAAATCCATTCAATAAATGATCAAAAATAAATTGATTAAAACTTTAAAAAATATTAACAGTAGTAGTGTACAGCCATGCCACCCTGAACAAGCCCGATTCCATATGATCTTGGAAGCTTATGCAGGGTTGGGCCTGGTTAGTGCTTAGATGGGAGATCTCCTAGGAGGACCAGGTGCTGTAGGCATAAAAAATAAGGGATTGTAAGCTGACAAGGTCCTTGCAATCTGTGAGGTCAACCAAGGGTTGCCTTGCCTAAAAAACAAACAAACAAAAACACGTAACTTGCTGAATAACTTGAAAAATAATATTTAATAGGCAGTAATTATTATTTGCAAGTTTTCCCCTGCCTTTACTTTCTCAATTCTTTTTTCTTGTCACCAGGGCTAATAAGCTGAATTACTGTCAAGTTTTTCAAGGCTGAAATTTGTTTTATTTTGAAATGACTATTCTGGTTTTATCCATCTTGATCATTTTAAGGATCCACTTAAGATTACATTTAAAATTAATTACTAATAAAATAAAATCAATGTAATTACTTAAATTAGTAAATTACAATTTGGAGAGAAAGATTTTTACATTGATTGATGGCTGTGATATCACTAAAATTCAAAACACATAGGCAGACCAGATAGAAATTGCTGCCTTTACATGTGTTATAACAAATTAGAATTAGGAGAAATTTATAAGGTTTGGTGGAAATTTATACTAGGCACTTTTCACTCTATATATTATTTAATTTGTAAGAATGGAATTTACTAGAAAAAAAAATCTAGTTGATTCTTTTATCTTTAACAGTGAAACTAGAACGTGAAGCCGAAGAAGAACGAATACGAAAACACAAAGCGGCTGCTGAGAAGGCATTCCAAGAGGGAATTGCCAAAGCTAAACTTGTCATGCGTAGGACTCCTATTGGCACAGATCGAAACCATAATAGGTAAGTCATCAAATGTATTTTTTGTCATCTTGTAGGGCCTTTATATTTTTACTAGTTATGTAACTGTTCAAAGTACTAAGAATAGACAAATTTTTCTGTTCATGGATTTTGGAAACAGAATTGCTCACCACATTCATTGAATATTTACTATCCAAATGCTAGGGTTATAAAGATAAACAGGACATGATCCTGTTCTTGAAGATACCACAAATATGAAACTTAAATTATAGTGATAGGTGAAACATAAACGAAGTAGAGGTCTTTACAAATGGCAATGCATTAATTTAAAATTTTTAATGTATTTTTTAGATGAGGCACTCTTTGACCTCACAGATTGAGAGGACCTTACAATCTGTCAGTTTACAATCCATTAATTAATTAATTGATTGATTGATTGATTAATTAATTAATTTTTTGCTCCTGTAGCACTTAGTCTTTCCAGGTGGTCTCCCGTCCGAGTACTAACCAGGCCCGACCCTGCTTAGCTTTCGAGATCAGATGGGATTGGGTTTATTCAGGGTGGCATGGCCATGGAAAGCAGTGCATTTTAAATATACATTGTATGGAAGCTGAAGTAGAGAAATATTAGAAGGTATAAAAATTACAGATATTAAACAAATCTCAAATGTCAAAAATGTTAGTGTTCTTTGCTTTACTTTATAATTTATACATTTCTGAATATTCAGTAATATTCTATAATCATCTTCCCAAACAGTAAAGTCATTCTGTGCTCATGATGTATTATTACGTTACTAATATGTGGTTGTGATTTTTAGATACTGGCTCTTCTCAGATGAAGTTCCAGGATTGTTCATTGAAAAAGGCTGGGTGCATGACAGTATTGACTACCGATTCAGGCATCACCGCAAAGACCATGCTGACTCTACTGATGAGGATTACTGTCCCCGCAGTATGTATATCTGTTAGTTATTTTACCCTTCTCAAGTAGGATAAATGTTAGAACTGTCTTTCCTCTTTCACCTTCTCCATTTGCAGAATTTCTTTATTGCCTTTGTAGGTAGATGTATTAGAGTGGGGTGGATGGGCGTAAAATGTACAGAAAGAAGGGAGGAAACTAACATTTTGATCACCAGCTTTGTTCCAGTCATAATGTGAAAAAATAAAGAGCATGAAAACTACTCATATAAAATTTAATACCCAAACATCTCTAATATTTGTATTAGATTTTATATGAGTAGTTTTCAAACTTTGTCCCTCAGAAATCTCTTTGTAGGTCCCTGAAGGGCTAGACTTGAGGTAGGGGGGCCATTAAGGCAGTTATATGTCTTCTTCTCCTTTTAGAATTTATTTATTCAGTATTTATGGAGCATCTCTATGTGCCTACCAATTTTTCATGTGCAAGATAGCAAACAAGACATAAGGTTCTAAATGTCATTTACCTCAAATTCTAGTGAGGCAAAACAACAAATATCTAACTAAAAAGTAACTGAGAAAGAAAGGGGTCATGAAGGGGCACTGATATTATTCTGTTTCTTAATCTAGATTCCGGTTACATGGATGTGTTCAATTGGTAAAATAAATACAGAAATAGACTGTTCTAAATGTATAAGTGTCAATATTTTATCTTGAGGTATATATAGAGTGTGTGTGTGTATGTATATACATATATACATACACATATTGACCTTTGAACAATAGGGGTTTTAACTGTGCAAGTCCACTTATATGTGGACTTTTTTCAGTAAATACTCATACTATTTCCATCCCATGTTTCTGAGTCCACAGATGTGGAAGACCAACTAAGCCATTTTATATAGGGTACTTGAGCATCCTTGGATTTTGGTATCTAAGAGGGGTCCTGGAATCAATCCCTCATGGATACTGAGGGGGAGTTAAGTTTCAGGGGAGTCAAAAGTTATGTGCAGATTTTTGACTACACAGGGGTTTGACACCTCTAACTTCTGTTGTTCAAATGTCAACTGTGTAATATTGCAAGGAAGACATTGAAATAAAATTTTTTAATTAAATGGTTAGGTTAGATCAGGTTTTCTCAAACTCAGTTTTGACATCTTCAGGCAAGTAAGTCTTTGTTATCCTCAAACAAAGGTTGTCCTCTGCATTGTAGGATATTTAGCAGCATCCCTGGCTTCTAGATATCAATAGTGACAACCAAATATGTCTCCAGACATTGCCAGATGTCCCAGGGGAGGTAACATGGCTACCAGTTGAGAACCACTGGGGTTAGATGATCTGTAAACTTCCTTCCAGCTCTACTTCTTACAACCTAATAAAAATTGCTTCTCAGATATTAGATTATTATTTTTTTGAGAAATCTTTTTTTAAAACTTAGTTTTTCTTAATTTTAGAGGAACCTGTAATTCATATTTCAAACTCAATATTGTTAAATAAGGAAATTAACATACAGCCCTAAACTTCAATTTAAGGTGTTTTGTGTTGAATTATATTAAGCGCTAGATTGTAATACTTAGAAAAATCTAGTTCTGGTAGGCTTTGTAAATACCCAGGTGAGGCCAGTTATGCTGAAGAGCAATAAATGGAAGTTAACGTCTTCAGACATAGAGCTTCCAATGAAATGAGATTCTGACTGTGTTTCTTGGCATCCAGATCCCTTCACTTGTAGAGCATCTGGTGTATGTTTTTGCTTCATGTTTTCTAGTTTCAATATGGCAGGGTCTCTTTAAAATGACTGAAAAGACTAAAAAAGGTTATATGTTAGTATTACAGGGGAGAGAATGAGAGCAGGAGAGCAAACCAATTGTATAAGGGAAGTCTTCAAGTAAAAGCCTAAGGTCTCTCTATATTAATGCCACATATTAGCATATAGGAACTGGTTTACAAAAAAGTTAATCATATCTGACATTTGAAGCTTCCAGGGATAAGTTTATAGTAGTTATTTATTGTTGGATTTGGTGCTGTGTACTGCTTAGGTTTGAAACTAGGAATTGGATATTTACAATCTAATTATAAATTTTTCTTAGGTAAGAAAGCAAACCTAGGCAAAAATGTAGGCATGAACACACAGCATGGACAAGCAACAGAAATCTGTGCCGTAGAGACCACCATACCCAAACAAGGACAGAACCTATGGTAATGTGAGCATTCATCTGGTTGCTCTTTCTTTTTCCTTTTCAGTGTTGAGAAAGTATTTAATATAATACCAGTGAGTTAATGATTTATCTCTTAAAATCATTTTGTATGACTTCGATTTCTTGGATATGTAAACTTATTGCTTAAAAGCAGACTTGATTTTTTGATAACGAAATGTTTGTTCAAAGTTTTGAAATTTTGTTTTTATCCTGCCTTGTAATTTAACCTTGTGTATCATATGATAGATCATACAGCATTGGAAATACTTTTCAGTCTGTTTAGTAATGGAAGTATTTCAGATTTTCATTTTCATTAATTAAAGAGTAAAAGTTATGTACGTAGCCATTAATCTTCTTTTGTGTCACTTCTGCTTTTAGGCATTTTGAAAGGCCCTTTCTGCTTTGTGATTGAATTAACTGCTTTAGCTATTATCACCTTTGGTGTAATGACCATTTATCTTTTATTGTTGAATATAAGTTTATACTTTGAAGGTGTATGGACAAGTGTGCCTATTAACCCATTTCCCATTTGCCCTGAGAATACTCACCAGCGGCTATAGCATTTACCCCAAGATAATTTGCAAGTTATAGTCGTAACCTTAACCCCCAAAGTTTGCCATGAAATATTTCGCTTTTATTATTTTCACATTGCTCTGATATATTGATAATCTTTGGAAACAAATGACATTGTTCTATTTGTAGTATTCTGTGTTTAGTAGTGGTATTTCTGTTTACAAAATATAGTAATTCTCAATTGCTGAAAATGTCTAATCCTAGAAAATATAGCATTCCTATGTGTGATGTTAACATCATTCTTAAGCAGTTGTTAGTTGAAGATCGATTTGATGAATCTGATTTATATATACATTTCTGTTACATTAGGATTAGAGACAAGTTCTGTTTAGAAATAACTTCAAGAACAGTTTTTATATTTTATTTTTACATTGAAAACTGGTCAGATTTACTTTGGCTTCAAAGAATGTGTTTATATAAAATTAATGCTGGCACTAAGCTGCACTTTCTTCTAAATGGGAAATGGGTTAACTTTATAAAATTTGCCTTATTATATTTTACTAAAAAACATTAGTTTTGTTGTCCAAGGATAAAGAAAATGTTAGCTCCCAGAGAAATAGTAAATTAGTTTTGGTTGTGAGCAAGTTTGGGATCCTGTTCTCCCAACTCCCACCAGCTACCCTTGATTCTTTTTAGTGTTTGATTTCTCCCTCTCCAGAATTATTTAGGTCTGTTTTGCCTCTACAGGTTTTTGTGTGATAGTCAAAAGGAACTGGATGAGTTATTAAATTGCCTTCACCCTCAGGGAATAAGAGAAAGTCAGCTTAAGGAGAGACTAGAAAAGAGGTAAGGATTTTCATCTTGTTCCTTACATCTGTATTGTCAGCATTAGATATTATCTTAGGTGGGCTTTTATTTTTTGCTATCTGTAAAATCTGTTAAATTTTAAAAAATATTTGTAAGCCTTTTATATTCCTTTTGTTTGGTATTTGCCAAGGCACATCATGCTTATTTGGTAAAATGTGCTTTTAAACCATTTATATACAGGGTAGCAGAATTAGTCATTGAATATTGCATGCTATGTACCTAACTGAAAGACTCATTGTAGTTAGGCTGTCTTGCAAATGCAGTGTCACATTAGTTTAAAAGTATTCTGTCGTATTCAAAGTAGCCGAAAAATGAAAACAACCTAAATATCCATCAGTGGATGGATGGATAAACAAAATGTGGTTCATATGTCCATAAATTCAACCATAAAAAGGAAAGAAGTACTAACACAAGGTCACTGAAACTAGAAAATATAATGCTGAGTCAAAAAAACTAGCCATAAAAGACCACATATTGTATGATTCCATTTATATGAGACATCCAGAATAGGCAAATCCATACACAAAGTAGATTAGTGGTTGTCAAGGGATGGAGGAAGGGGAGAATTGGGATGGTTGCTTAACATGTATGGGGTTTCTTTATGGGATGATGAAAATGTTTTGGAATTAGGTAGTTTTGATGGGTGCACAGCATAGAAACCACTGCAAATGTATGCTTTAATATGGTGAGTTTAATGTTACATAAATTAGATCTCAAAAAAAACCAAAAAAATAGCCAAAATAAAAACTGTTCTCTACATTAGCATCAGCTCCATCTTCCTGTTTTAGCCATTATTTCTGTAAAGGCCAGAACAAAGTTTTGGCTTAAGGCCACCTTTAATTTCTGACTGTACTTTCATGGTTAAATTTAGATTCAATTGAAGAGAGAAAGAAAATACCGTTCAGTGTGTATTCAAGCAACTTTACCTGACTTTTGTGAGTGGTAATGCATGTATCAGTGGTAATCATTTTAGCCCACTGTTTAATATGTAACATTATATTCAGAATCATGATGTATTAATACAGCTGTGACTAGGCAAATTAAGAAAGACAAGGGAAGATGTCAGTAAACTGAACCACAAAGGAATTCAGTTCTACAATGTTCCTTCTGTTAAAATTATTTGCTAGTCACATGTGTTAGTTTGAAAGGACTTGTTCCATTCACTAAATGTGAACAAATCAGATCCTTCCATTAAAAGGTTTGAGATCGTGAGAATTAAAAACAAAATTTATATATTTTTTCCTCTGGTTTTGTTGAACATTAAAAAAACCTACCTTGTTTTGGTTTTGAACTTTTTAAAAACTGTCAAATAGTATTTACCCTTTGGGACTTAGTACTCTTTACTCAGCACTAAAGAGCCATCCATTTTTTAGTTGAACTCTATTATTTTCCTTTATACTGTTCCATGACTCTAATATTTGTGAATCTGCCCCCAATTTATTTATCTGCCCTCTTGGTGGTGGTTATTTGAGTTGCTTCCCCTAGGAGAGGACAAGGGAATAAGATAATGTGTCATCATTTGAGGTTCAGATTCATAAAAATACGTATACTTTTTTAAGAAAATACATAAAGTGATGAAGGATATAAATTAAAGTGTGTACAGTAAGTTATAGCTCATTTTAAAAAAGAATTTTTTAAAAAGTACAAAAAGATAACTAGGCCATTTGGAAGCATAAAGAAATAATTTTTTTTGTTTGGCCCGTTGGACATTTATAGAAATTTATTGTATACTTAGCCACAGAAACAAAGTCAACAGATTTGAAAAGTAGAATGCTTCAAGATATATTCTCTGATCAGATTACAATAAAATTAGAAATAAATTAAAGATGGCAAAAGATTTTAACTGGTAGTAAGTTAAATATATTCCTAGATAACACTTAGATCAAAGAAGAAATTAAGAAGGAAATTATGTTGTATCTAGAAAACAATGAAAGGAAAATTATAAGAAAACCAGTGAAACACAAGTTGTATTTAGAGGAAAATAATATTAAAAACACTTATTATTTAGAAAGAATAGGCAACTTCGTGGTCAGATGACCTTTGGGCTTTAGTTTTAATTTTGGTGTAGGAAGCCAACAGGAAAGCTTATGGCCCAGCCCACTCAGGATGGAGAGTCTAATTGGAGTCTTTTCCTGGGACCTCAGAGGGTTAATCTTTAGTGTAAGAGTGAACTTGAAGGTCCTTGTTTAGGTATTCAGTTGAATCATGTATTTATTGTGTTGTGAAGAATTTCAGGCAGATGATTTAAAGTTGTCTTGGGTTGGTAGCAATTTTTGGCAGCTGTCATAAGCAAAAGAATTCTCTCTGGAGGAGCACAGCTTCAAACCACGCCTCAAAGAATTCCCACAGATAAAATTCCAAGTACTCATGGTAAAAATGTTAAAAAATATACAAACCCCACATACTGTGGATGAAAACTAAGAATAACAACCCACTTCATATACTGGAATTTATCAAATATAGAGTACAATGTGTTTTTAAAATGAATCAAGAATAAGAGAAATTTGAAAATGTGTGTAAGAAACATGAGATATTAAAAAACACCAGAGAGATTAAAAATATCTAAATATGTCATGTAGAAATGAAACATGTCATTCAGGTAATTGAAATTTATAGACCATCTTCAAAAGTTTATTTCCCCTCCCCCTTGCCTCAACTTTTCTAGGTATCAGGACATTATTCATTCTATTCATCTTGCCCGGAAGCCAAATTTGGGTCTAAAATTTTGCGATGGCAACCAGGAGCTCTTAAACTTTCTTCGCAGTGATCTCATTGAAGTTGCAACAAGGTTACAAAAGGGGGGTCTTGGTTATGTGGAAGAAACATCAGAATTTGAAGCTCGGGTAAGAACATATAAAAACACCCTTTGAAATCTGTTGCTCATGGAAACCCAATTTGGCATTGTTCCTTGATATTGTTTTTGACTTCCCCAAATGATCCTGGAAATTATATGTTTGAGTCTTTCTTGAAAGACATGTGTAGAACTAAAACTTCGCTATGTACTTAAGATATTTTTCCTTTGTCATCTTCTGGTATCCAGAAAAATCTAATAGTTGGCTCAGAATCTTTGTTTAAAAAGAGGTTTTCTGTTAAGTTGTATGCAAACCAGTATTGGCATAGTCCCATAACATTATTTAGTATGTCTATTCCTATGTGGTACTTGTGTTTTAACGTATGAAGCATGTTTGTGTATTCTGTTTTTGTCCATTCTTAACACCTGATAAGCTCAGTACAGTTATGCTTATGTTGGGCAACACTCATGCAATTTGATGAGTCCATTTCAAGGCTTGTTTATAGTCCTGTTGTTTAGTGCTCGGTAGGACCCATAAGAGCCCCAGTGTTCCACTTTAGATAGGTTTAGGTGTCAAAGCTAAAGAGAAGATTGGAGAATATTATCCATCAATTATTATTGCAAAGTGTTTTTTACTAATTTTAAATAATAAAGTTCATATCAACTTCACATAACATTTATGAGTCTTATAAAATTATTCATTATAGCATGTGTATTATAGTTGTGTGATTATTATGAGCAGTTACGTCTTTTCTATTTTTTCTCATAAACACTTTTGATTTATTTTAGTCTGTATCATTTTAGGGTTCATAATAACCCATGGAGTTGATACAATTTTACATCTTTTACTGTCAGTTTATATTTCTTTGCTGTTAGAATTAGCGAATTATATATGCATCTTACATATATATATATATATATCTTTTTCTTTTAAATTAGTCGGGTTATGAATTCTTGGTACATTTCCTGGGGAAAAGAATTTAAACATCTTTTATGGTTTTTACATGATTTTTAAAAGAATTATTCAACCCAAAACACTGCCATTTTCAGATATTATATTGACTTTTTTATTTAGCAAATAATTGCCTATTTTATGCCAAACCCAGGCCCATACCTTGCTAACATTGGGTTATATCATCATTCGTTGTTTCTCTTTGTGATTATAAAATGGCTTTTTTTAATTGGCAAGTCTTATGTAACTGAGAAGATAGTGTTTGGTATTTAAGAGCATGATTTGGATCAAAGTGATGTAGCTTCTGTTTCCTCATTCATAGAATAATGTGAGGCTTAGATGAGGTAAAATATGTAAAGCATATTACTTGGCTTATAGTTTATAAGCTAGAAGTTCAGACAATTTTTTCTTTCTCGGGTTTTCTTTGCTTTGAGACTATAGCTTGCACATAGTAGATACTCAGTTACTGAGTGAATGGATGAGTTGCTTAACTTCCTTAAGTAGGGCAAGTTTCAGCATCTCGTGAATCTCTTCATTGAGATGGAAGTAATCAGCTACTTTTAAATGCATAAGCCATCCACTGAACTGAAAATCCAGATAAATTAATATTCTATGACCCATTGTGGTCTAGGTTGACTTGAATTTAGTCAAGGATAGTCTCCTTTCATTTTTCTCTTGGCCTTTCTCTCAATCTGACTTTTAAACCAATTCCTGTAGGTGATCTCATTAGAGAAACTGAAGGATTTTGGTGAGTGTGTAATTGCTCTTCAAGCCAGTGTCATAAAGAAATTTCTGCAAGGCTTCATGGCTCCCAAGCAAAAGAGAAGAAAACTCCAAAGTGAAGATTCAGCAAAGACTGAAGAGGTGGATGAAGAGAAAAAAATGGCAGAGGAAGCAAAGGTATCCAGTTAATAAAAATGTAGTGTTATAACTGTTTGGAAGAGTGTGATTTGTTTTTAAATAGTCTGACCCTATGCTACTGTAAGCACTGTTGCCTGAGCCAGTGTTCTATTTTTGTCACTTTCACTAAACTTTGTGGTTTGCAGACTGGTCTGTGGAGCATAGCCCTGCCTCTAGGACTGGGTAATAGAATAGGTCAGAGTGCTCCCCTTCCACTTTACCAGAGCTGATTCCTTTTTAAAAAGGTATTGGTAGTTCTTAAATTTTTAAAAAATATATACAGAACAAACAATTTAACATTTTATTCTTTTTAAAGAATAATGACAGGTCTATGTCATTAGGTACATTCACATTGTTCTGCTACTGTCACCACCATCCATCTCCAGGACTTTTTCATCTTCCCAAACTGAAACTATGTTCATTATAAACACTTGATTATACTCGTTTTATCCCCACCTCCATCCCCTGGCAACCACCATTTTCTTACTGTGTCTGTATATTTCACTATTCTAGGCACTTCATGAAAGTGGAATCATAGAATATTTGTCTTTTTGTGACTGTCTTAAGTTGGCTTAATGTCTTCAAAGTTCATCTATCTTGTAGCACGTGCAAAAATTTCCTTAAGACTGAATAATTAATGTTCTATTGTGTGTATATACCACATTTTTTTTATTTGTCTGTGGATGGACATTTGGATTACTTTCACTATTTGGCTTTTGTGAATGATGTTGCTGTGAACATGGATGTACAAATATCTGTTCCAGTCCCTACTTTCATTTCTTTCAGTTATGTGCCCAGAAGTAGAATTACTAGATTAAATAGGAATTGTTTAATTTTTTTATGCCTCAAATTTTAATAAGATCCCTATACACACATTTATTTGCTACCAAAAATTGAAGTAGCACATCAAAAAAAAATTTGTTGCAATTCAATTTTTTGAAAACCAGAGAATCTTAATGCACCCTGTACTAATTATGCTCTAGCCAAACTACCCAATGTTTATTTTCTTACATTCCTTCCACATGAGTTACTTGCTTTTAATTCTTGATGTTGGGTTTCATCTTACTAACTTAAGTCTTCTAAAACACACTAGCAGTGCTTCTTTGGGTCAAATAAAAAAGTGGAACTGAAGTGTATTGAAGTCATTCAAATGCAGACTACAAAGGTTCCTTATTAGTTACTGGTATCAAGGTAGACAAAGAGATGCAAGACAAAAGACATCACAGAACTTACAGGTTATCAAAATATTGATAAACAGTCAATCCTAGCATAGATTAGCTTTTTCTCTATTTCTTGAGGAACTGCCATAATGTCTTCCGTAGTGGTTGCACTATTTTACATTCCTACCAGCAACACATGAGGATTCCAGTTTTTTTACATCCTTGCCAACATTTGTTATGTTCTCTTTCTTTTGACAGTAGCCTAGGGTGCAAAGTGGTATCTCATGGATTTGATTTGCATTTCCCAAATGATTAGTGATGTTGAGCATCTTTTCTTGTGCTTCTTGGCTATTTTCTATCTTTGGGTAAATGTCTATTCTAGTTCTTTAACTATTTTTTAATTGGGTTGTTTGGGTTTTTGTTGTTGAGTTGTATGGTTCTTTATATTATCTGGGTAGTAATCCTTTATCAGATATATGATTTGCAAATACATTCTTCCATTCCCTGAGCTGCCTTTTCATTCTGTTGTGTACTGTCCTTTTATGCCCAGGAGTTTTAAATTTCGATGAAATTCACTTAATCTCTTTCTTTTGTTGCCTTTGCTTTTGGTGTCATAGTCAAGAAATTAGTGCCAAATCTAATGTCATGAAGCTTTTCCCCTATGTTTTCTTCAAAGAAATTTATAGTTTTAGCTAGAACATTTAGATCTTTGATCTATTTTGAGTTAATTTTTGTAGGTAGTAAAGGTATGAGTCCAACTTCATTTTTTTGTATGTGGATATCCAGTTTTGTTTTTTAATTTTAAAAGTAGCATACTCATTGTAAGTAAACCAAATAAGAGAGGTAAGTAAAATATGAAACAACTTCCATTCTAACTTTACTCCCTAAGAATATCACTCTCTAATAGTTCGATTTATTTTCTATGTACATACAAAGATAAGTTCGTTGAATTTTTACAGAATGGATTCCTCTGTATAAAGTTCTGTAGTTTTTCTTCTCATCAACATATCCTGAGCATCTGTCCCCTCTCCCTGTGAGTCCATGTACATCTACCTGATTGTGTGTTTTGTTTTTCTAACATCTCAAATTCCTTACTGATGAATATTATGTTGATGTTGTCTCTGGTTTTTCTTTATTAGCAGCTCTGGTTTTCTTTATTATTTATTTATTTATTTATTTATTTATTTATTTATTTAGGTTTTAGATTTCTGCTTAAGATTACTTAAGAATTTGAAAACACTACACAGAGAGGTCCCAACCATTAGCCAAGGGAATAATTTCCCCTATTTTTGATTTCTCTCTCCTTTTCTCCCTCTTTTCTTCTTTAACAAACAACTTGTAAAGGTTTGCCTGTGCCACTGTGATAAGTCTGGAGATTATGTGATGAGTAGAAGTCAGAAATCTGTCCTCAAGGAACTCAGTTTGAGTATGAGAGACGGTTGTAGTAGTGTGACAAGTACTGATGATGAAAGAGCAGTACTTGGCTTACCTGTGAGGGAGGGAGAACATATCAGCTAGGTTTTGAAGAATAAATTGGAGTTAATCAGTTTATGGCAGGGGGCATAGGCTTTGATAAATTGAGCTGAACTTGGCCTTCTTGTTATTGACAACTGCCCTCCCAGTTTACACAGACTAAGTCTACTCTCTAAAGCTCCTCAGTTATTTGAAACATAGTTGTCATATTCTCCTAAGTTTCTTCTTCCTGAAGCCAAGGGGGATATATGATTCAAAGAAGATTGTTTTGGGGAAGAGGTAAGCAGACAACTTAGACTCAGATAAAGGTTTAACTATTAATTCATAATGTAACCTCAGAGACTTCACACATGTCATTGTTGTATTAGGATTTGGTTCTCGCTTTAATGTGTTCTTTTTATTGATTATATGGCATCCAGATAATTTTCTAGACAAAATCTAAGATATTAGTTGCTTAAATCTCCTTGCTAAATCTCTTCTCATTAGGCATAATTTCTGGCCTCAATGAGTACGATGTAGGTTTTATTTTTAACTCAGTTTTATAAAGAAGTCTTTCTTGAGGTGACCTTTCTTTGCCATTTCTTTACCTGTAAAGCTTTCTTACTGAGAACTAGTAGATGTAGAATTATGGTTGTTTGTTTGTTTGTTTTAGTATTCAATCCCATAGTGAAGTAACCTCTTCTTAGCTTGTCATATGAAACTTTATTCTTAGTTTGATTGGGGAAGAAAATACGAGCACTTTTTGCAGGTTTAACCTTGAGGCCCAGACACACACTACACAAGTGGAAAACATGGGAGAGTTTCTTGGAAAATCAGGTTGCCTATTGAGTAGTTCAGCAGTGTTCTTCCTTAAAATGGCATTATGCCCTTTAGTTTTCCACCGAAGGTCAGCTTTGCCACAGCTAAGAAAATTTTCACTGTCCTTTGCTTTGAAGGTTTCCACTTCACATGAGGCCAGGGTTTTTTCATCTGGCACTACCTTCTTGCATGAGCTAATATTTATTTCTAAACTGGGCATTAGTTTCCTTGTGTATAAAAGTAGATTCTCTTGGAAATATCTTTTTGTAATAGTTGATGATTTCAAATATTTACTGCTTATTTCTTGTGTAAAATGGGCAAGACATTGGATAATTTGGCAAAATCCTGGGTCCTAGATACATTTGTCCTGACGACCTGATTATCTGCTTTTCAATTTTATACATTCTTTTGTGGAAGAATGTAGTCTGAAGCCTCATATTTTTGCCAAGATGTGTTGCTGCCTTTTTACTGTTAAGCAAAGGGATTAACGGTGACTTGCATATAAACAGGCTTCCTCTTGATTTTGTTATACCCACTTCTAACTTGGGATCACCTTTATTTAAACATAATAGAAAATTTGGATTTTTCACCAGAATAATGTATCTAGCCTTCTAGTAGCACAACATGGTAGAGAGTATTTACTGGGTGCCACCAGTGTTGAATGTCAAAACTTTATCTTGCTGTTGTTGATCTGTTTTTTTAAAATGCGGTCTTGAATATGGTAGGTTTTTTTTTGTTGTTGTTTTGTTTTTAATGTGTTGGCCTGTTTGGAACTTTGTGCAATGGGAGAAGACCAGGATGTTCTATCAAAAGATGTGCCTAATGTTTTTACCCTCATAATTCAAGGCTGGTTGGATTCTAAGCTGGTCTAGATGTATAACTCAGTGGGTATAACAGGATGGGGTTGGGGATAAATTGGCCCTAAATTGCTATGAGACATTGGACAAGCTTTCTTTCCATAAAGAATAAGCAAACATTACACAAATGTGCACAAACATTCATGGCCAAAAATGGAAACAACCCAAGTGTCCATCATAATTAATGGATAAACAGAATGTGATATATCCAAACAATGGACATTACTCAGTAATTAAAATAAAATGAACTGTTGTTACAAGTTGTTATGTGGGTGAACCTAGAAAACATTATGCTCAGTAAAAGAAGCAGTCACAAAAGCCTACATGTTAAATGAAATGTCCAGAATAGACAAACCTATAGACTGAAAGTAGATTAGTAGTTGTCTAGGGCTGGGGGAGTGGTGGGTTAAGGTAGGGAATGGGGAATGACTGCTAATGGTACAGGTTTCTTTTGGGGGAAATGAAAATGTTCTAAAGTTAAGATTATCTTGATAGATATGCAAATTTTATCAATAAATGTTTTAAAAATGAAATTAAATAAGTTTATTTCTAAGATCTCTTCTGGTTAATAAGGCCAGGTGGGCTATTGAGAACCCAGATTTATAATTTATAGGAAATAACTTCAAGAAGTAAAAAGCAGTACTGTAAGCTAATATGACTTTTTCTTGAATATTTATGTACATCTGACTGTCCACTAGATGACAGCAAAGCCCATTTTAGTCACTCCTTGCCTTTTTTCAGTTGTACTTTTTTTAAGAACTGAACCTAAAATCTTAAAATTTATATTTTATTGAAGAGACTTGGGTTGTTATTACATTAAGAGAGACTTGGTACCATATGGTAGCTCTATTATTACATTAGGGGAAGACCATTGAAGCAGCTGTCATAATGGACCTCACAGTTTACTGAGGAGCTCTGCACAGGGAAGGAAGGAAATTATTCTGTATTTCAAAGGCAGATGTTGAAATATCTGAATTTGGAGGTTGGAGTAAGGAACAAGTCAGTTTCCACTACAGCTTTAGCACTCTCTTAAATAGAGTTTTTTGGTGTGTTTATATTATTCTTGGTATTCATAAATTTATACCTGCAAGACTCTATCATTCTCTGTTTTTGTGGAAAAGAGAAAGGACAGCATTAATTTTTCTTCCTCATCCTTCACACCACAGCTTCAGAAGTAGCTCAAGTATCTTTGTCATTTGCTGCTTTATTTTAAAGCCTATGGCCTTCCAGGTTAACTGACCTTTTATGTAGGAGGAAGACTATTTTACTTATTATAGATTTCTTTGCTTGGGGAAGGGGAGTGAAATCCAGCACTGATGATGTCTGCTGAATGGTTAAAGCAGCAAGGGTTGCTAACTTCAGTCATGACTAAGGTTAAGCAATATGACCTCCACAAGGTTGATGATGCTAAGATAATCTAACCTCTCTGCTTTTGGTGAATTGCCTAAATTTTACCTTGTCCATCTCTATTGTGTTTTCTGACTGTCTGAGAATTGTATCCCCCACATTAGCATTTGTTTACAAGGATGCTCACCTAATCATTTAGGCAGGAAGTGCTTTGAAACATCAAAAACACTACCTTTTTGACTAATAAAATAGTAATCAAATTAAATGTGTTATCCTAAAATGATATTTTTATTTCTCCTTAGAATGTATATTTTATAGGTAGGAAGGTTGTGTTTATCATTAAAAATGTTGATTATATTTTCTACCTCTCTGACTACATTTTGCTTGGCTGATTCTGAACTGATTGCATTTTCTGATGATTGAAAGTGGCAGTGTAGGTTATACTGAGAGTAACTACTCAGAATAAAGTCAGGCTAACCCCTGGGTCTTTACATTGTTCACCTCAAGCTAGAACTTGGTGATAAAGTCAAGATGGATATTTTATATCAGTACTTAATACTTTTTAAGGGCTGTAGAATGCTTTATAGATATTATTTATTATTTCTAGGCCCTGTAATCTGGGAGTATGTCATGTTGGTGTAGAAACTGATTTTGTTAACCAAAGTTCTATTAGCTATGTGACATCTAAACAAATGTTCTTGCTTTTAAATAACACTGAATCCTTAAGGTGTTTTCACTAGAAGAGACCTGTCTCTAATCATTTACCTCCCCCTACTCCTTTTAATTCTTTGTGTGACCTTTGGCAAGTTTAACCTTTCAGAGCAGTGATTATTTCTATAAATGAGTCAGGCTGGAGGATCTCTAGGAAGTAAATGTACTCAGAATGCTCTTGTATCTTTACCTGTTCCTAGTCCTCTTTCAGTGTCCTCTTGTCAGTATTATGTGAAAAATTCATGTCTTTGAGGTCATTGTAATAATGCTGGCCTGATTTGGTCTCTGTTTAGGTTGCATCTGCTCTGGAAAAATGGAAGACAGCAATCCGTGAAGCTCAGACTTTTTCCAGAATGCATGTTCTACTTGGGATGCTTGATGCCTGTATCAAGTGGGATATGTCAGCAGAAAATGCTAGATGCAAAGTTTGTCGAAAGAAAGGTATATTTAGATCAAAGTTGCTTATCTGAGTATATTGGGGACTAGGACTTCCATTCTCCAGGTCTTTATTTCCCTAAAAAATTCTGTGTACACAGAATTTGAATGTGGGACAGATTTTGTTTTCTGGGCTATAATGTGCTAGTTTTTGAAATCACATGCCAGCAAATCAGACCAGGCCCTTTGTTACTCAATTTTCAATATAAAATAAGAGCAGTTGATCTCTCTAATCTTTAAATTTTCTATAGGTAGCAAAAATAGTTAACCTAGACATTTTAATTGCTTTTATCATCTATGAATTTTAGTTATTCGTGAAGTAAGAGGGTGCTACCAACAGAGGGCAGTACTTGTACATTGTGAAGAATACTCAGGTTTGGGCTTTACAGCCGTGAGTCCTCCAAAGCAAGGCATTTGAGACTATTTAATGCTGACAGCTTTCAGAACCCATAACGTTTAAAAGGAATATTATGGCTAAAAGCCTCCCCCAGTGATTGACTCTCCAGTGGCTGAAGTTATCTTGTGAATTAGGTTAGAAATTAATTTCTAAGAATGAAAAGCTGTGTATAAAATCATTCAGTTGCTGTAAAAACTGATTTATACTACAGTTGGAGAGGGGAAATGACCATGTTAAATTGGTTCAGTGTATTTTCAAATGTAGGGAAACCAAGTGTTTTAAGAAAACCATATTAGATATAAGTTGGGAAGTGTTTGGGGGGTCCAGAAGGAGGAAGGGCAGAAAACATAATACTTCATGGCGGATTCATTTCTTAGTGTCAAAGGAGGAGCAAAATTTCCTGCCATCACTTGGTTTCTGCCCTGTCCTAACCCTGGATAGATTTTGGGACATGAGTCAGAAGACCTAAGCCCTAAATTACTTATGGTCTAATTTGTGTTATATTTCTTTTCAGAAAATGACTGCATTTTAAAAAAAAATGGATTAGCACTATACTAGAATGTTTGTTCTTTATTGATGTTGAAGGTGAATGGCTCTTTCTTAACAACTTCTTGACTATTGCTATGCTCCTGACAACACTATATAATTTTTATCTCCTTGCAGGTGAGGATGACAAACTGATCTTGTGTGACGAGTGTAATAAAGCCTTCCACCTGTTTTGTCTGAGGCCGGCCCTCTATGAAGTACCAGATGGTGAGTGGCAGTGCCCAGCTTGCCAACCTGCTACTGCCAGGCGCAACTCCCGTGGCAGGTGAGAATTTCTTCTTTTAAAAATGAATAAGTAGCTGTTATAATTAGCTTCAGTTATTCAAATGGAATGGTTCTAAGGACCTTTAAGTTCATCTTTGGGTATAGAGCCTGCTCATTAAGGTATTACAATAGGAGCTCAAAGGGCTCTGGTTTGATTTTAGCTTAATGGTGACATTTCTACTTTTTACTACCAGCCGTGTTCTCTGTCTTCTTTACTATGCCTTCTAAAGTAACTATGTTCCTCTGCTTTGCTTTCACTTTGTTTTTTAATTTATGATTACTTCTACAACCACCCACTGCTAAAAATCTTTCTAAAAATTACCTGTCTTATCCATTCCTATTATTTCCTTTCCTAAATCGTGATTAGAACTTAGACATCTTTCTCTCCCTCTTCTATAGTCATATTCATTTGCCAGATGTTATCAAGTCAGTGTACAGATGTCTAATGATTAAATCTCCTGCTGTCCATTTTTCAAGATCCCTGTTGTCATTTGGTTCTCCTATATCTCTCATCTGGGCTTCTTCGTTGGCTTCTCAACTCTCTACCTAGTATATTTCTTCCTTTCATCCTTCCAGCTTTTGTGGTGGTACCAGAATGGTTTACATAAAGCAAAGAAGGATCTACTTAAGTCACCTTCTTGTTCAAAAACTTCACTCTTTCCATTGCTTTGTCAATAAAGTCCAAACTCCCTAGCCTAACTTTTGAGACTCTTATTATACAATAATGACATATGTTTTTATGAGCCTTTGTTTCCATATTTGTGTGCCTCTTACAGACTGTTCATTGTATATCCTTGCTTCTTGTGCTTTACTCCCAACTGGGAATATTCTCTTTTTTCAGAACTCTTACCTGGGTAACCCGGCCACAACCTACCAAAAATTTCACTGCTCTTTTGAAATGTCCTTACATCCTTAGAATTAATTGTTTCTCCTCTGTGTTCCCACTGAATTTTTGATCTCTAAAACAGTGTTTTGTTGCATCTTGACTTTATGATTAATTTTATATACAACTGTCTTCTCATGAGATTGTTAGTGCCCTGAGAGTAGAGGTGGTGCTTTGTTCTTCACCCTAATTCCAATAAGGCCAAACACAGGGCCTTGTAATGAGGAGATACCTAATATTTGCCAAGTTAATATTGTTGTTTTTCACGTTGAAATTTAAGGTTGTAAAAGGGCAGCTTATAGGCACTCTGGCTTGGTTTCTCTTTGAAAGGGCAGAATTGTTTGATCCTGACCCCACCTAACAGTATTACTTGGTTATTTCTCACTCCATTCCAGCTACACTTAGAGAGATGAGGCATGCTACTCTGAAATGGTGGGGCTTTGGACCAGCTGTTCTGAGCTGGGATTACCATTGCTTTGATGTTATGGTCATCTGCAAGCTGTTTTAGCTCCTGGAAGGGGGCCATCAAGGTGGAGTAACACCTGTCTGGGCTTTTATTCTTTCAGTCCACCCCAGAGTTGGGGACACATTTTAATATCTGAAATGTTACATTATCTGGCTGTTTTTGTGAGATAAAAGGAATAAGAGTTTTGTATTGTTTTGTACGCAGAGGGGGTGGGGTTGCATTTTGGTCTTGAGTTATGTTGCCTTTGGTGTCTTAATTAAAGCACTTGGGCCCTGGTGGAGGAGGTATGCTGTTGAAGCTTAGTTTTTTATTCTGTTTCCTGTGTCATGGCCTAGATTCAGGCTCCCTTCCCTCACAATAAAATCTATCTAGTTTGAGAAGAAGAAAAAGTTGCTGGAATCTCTATGGGACTTTATTATCCTTATTATCCCCATAGGAACACTTTGACCTAGAATCATGCTTTACCTCACAGGAATTATACTGAAGAGTCTGCCTCTGAGGACAGTGAAGATGATGAGAGCAATGAAGAGGAAGAAGAGGAAGAAGAAGAAGAGGAAGAAGATTATGAGGTGGCTGGTTTGCGATGTAAGTATTCAGTTTGCCTTCTTAGATAACCACGCAGTCTTTTTAGCTTACTTGGAAAGACTGGGTTGACTGGCAATACATATTCACCATTGCCATCATGTCATTTTCCTTTTCTTACATGTTGTGGCTATTCTTGTGACTCCACTGACATGGTTTTAAATGGCTTTCAAGATGCGTGCCATTTAATTGCCTGCCTAGGAGGAGGTTGGATAGCTTGGTCTCAAGAATATCAATTTATGGCAGATCCACTTGGTCCAATACTTAGTGGAATTCAAGGTCCCAAGTGTGTTTTATTACAAGTCTGCTAGTTCTAAAAACCCTTCGGTGTCTGGGGACAAAAGATGAAGGAGGTCTAGGCCCATTGCCATGTAACAATGCTTTTGGCCTCTGTTGTAGTGCTGCTTTCAGAGAGGTTATTTTTTTCCCTCTGGTTACAGTGATTTTCTCTTCTTTATAGTGTGCAGGGCTGTAGCTTTGCTGGTTTGAAAAAGGAATACTGGTTTTCCGTGATTTAGGTGTAAAGGAGTTAGAAAGGTTCGGATTTATTGGGCACTAGGTGCCAATAGGGGGAGAAAAAAGCCTTTTCGTTTACTCTCACCTCGTTGACTGTTATTTTCATGTTTATATTTCATGAGTCTGAGAGTCTTATCATTGTCATGGTTAAGCCTAAAGTTCTGCAATCTACCCCTTTCAACAGCTCTTCTCTTTCCAAAATTAACGATTTGTACATGAGTAGAAAAGAGACCACAGGACAAGATTTGGTGAGCTTTTGAAGAGAAGATTCGGTTCCCAAGATCATAGCACTCTGAACGCTCAGACTTGGTATAAGGGGAGACAGAATGTTTGGCATGACCAGTCTCTTATTGCAGTGGTGCTGCCAAAGCCCAAGGGCTTCAGATTTGTACACCTGCTCCTGGCTTTTAATTTGGGACACCTCAGTTTCTCTCTTTCCTATTGGGCTCCTTTTGTTTGTTCACGAGGCATGATTTTTCAGGTATCTGGGGTGAGGAGATAAGCAGTCCATTAACCCTGCATGACATAGAGGCTGGCATCTGCTGGCATCTACTGTCTGGGAGTTGAGATTCAGAGGCACATTTGTCTGGGAACAGATTCTGAATATAGCAGTGTGCTGATTTATTTCTTTTCAAACTAATTATTGCTTTCCAATTCTGAGTTGTTGCTCTCTTTCCAAAGAATTGTTTCTTTTCCAGGTTCGAGGGCTTTGTCAGCCAAAAAAGTATAGGAAGTATTTGGTACCTCAGAACTTTTTGTCTACTCTGCCTTTTAGGCCATCAGAGATGTTCCCTAGTGCAACTCTAGTCAGTGTGTTATCCCTAGCATCCTAAATTTCATCCTTGATATCAGCTTTTTACTCTTTCCCTAGGCTGATCTTGAGCTAATGACCCTAAAATAGCCAATGGAGTGTTGTCATGGTCCAGAAGTAGAATATAGAACATTATTTATTCATTTTATTATTGCCTCTTTATACCTCTGTCTCTGTCCAAATGTCACCTCCCAACTTTCCAGGGAAATTTTGTTTTGTGGGGAGACCTTGAGTTCATCTTTATGGAGCACTGCTTTCTGAGAAAATATTGGTTCGTCTAACTAACATTGAGCACCTATTAGAAACTTGAGACACCTCAATTTCTCCCAAGTAGTCTTGGGTGCTTTTGTGTTCTTTATTCTCTCCTTGGGGACCCTGGGTGGTTTCTTATGGGAGTGACCGACTGTCTATGGTTTTCAGAAATGCAAGAAAGCAGGACTGGGGCTAGCCCTAAACTGAATTCAATGAAGAACACTTTGCATAAGTATTTCACATAAATAATAGCTTTTCTCTGAAAAGATTGTGATGGTGAGTTTAGAATAACTCTGGAAATTAGGAAGCAGGATCTCTTCTACAGTCAAATTCTTCTCACTTGTAAATACATTACACCATCTCAGGTTGAGCTTGAACTGTAGGAAAAGGCCTCTGCTCCTGAGTCAGTTTACAGTCAACTCCTTCAAGGGCCTCATTCCCTGGAGTAACTTGAACAGGGTACAGCCGGAGGATAGAAGTACTGAAGGCACTGATCTTCTGAAGAGACTCTTAAAAGGTCTTTGGCAGTTGATGAAAGGTATCCATTCTTAATCTATTACTGCTACCTTTAAAATGCATTGTTAGGTAAGGTAAAAGAGATAAATAGCAGAGTACCCTGTAACTCAAGGAAGCCATTGCTTTGCTTGTCTAGATTATCTTCCCATTCCATAAACATGCTTCCTTTATCCTCATTTGTGCTCCTATGAGCCCATATTTTTTATTTCAGTGAGACCTCGAAAGACTGTCCGGGGCAAGCAGGGTGTCATCCTCCCTGTGGCAAGGCCAGGCCGACGACCAGGTAAGAAGCCACATTCAACCAGGAGGTCTCGGCCGAAGGTACCACCTATGGATGATGCTGAGGTTGATGAGCTGGTAAGAATTACTTATCATCCCGCCTCTGATGTTTCTGTTTCTTATGCCCCACTCCAACATTAGGAATTCATCTGGCAACAGGTGCGAGCCTTCCCCTCTTCTCCCTCCTTCCTAACTTTGGAGGGAGGCTGATGAGTGGGCTTGTAAGCAGACGGAGGCAGCAGGCCCTCCAGGAACAGCTATGTCCGGCATTCCCCTGCTGTAGCCTGCAAACATTGTCTCCTTCAGTTAACAGGCAGCCTGCGACTTGTTAAGGATTTTAAAATAGTATCCATGTGTCTCCAGTGGCTCATAGGGGCTGGGTCTCCTTTGTGGGAATGTCAGCAATGTCGGAGCCTCACTCTTGGGTCTTTTGCTGACAGTTGTTATGGGAGGGACATTTCTCTCTCTTCTGCTTCTCAACTAATGTGATTTTAGTGGTTTTGCTTTAGATTTCACTTGAGCTTTAAAGAATAAAAAGAGGCTCTTGAAAATGTGCTTGTTTTGACAGATCAGATTAGGGTTTGGGGTGGCTTGGAGGTGTAGAGCAAGTCATTAGGGAGCTCAAAGGGCATTAAGAGATTCTCCCACTTGCCCAGCTGTAACCCATTTAAGTCTGTGGCTCCTACCCTGTGAGTTATAGTCTGTTATGGCTACCCGAAGGGAGGCCCCACCCCTTTTCTCCTTAGCCAGGAGAGCCCAAGAAGGGAATTATACCTTTTGATTTTCTTTTCTGAGACTCCCTACCCCCACAACATTGGCTGCTGTTGGTCCCCATACCCCATCTGGCTTTCTGCAGTTGCTTGTTTATAACTATCCATGGAGTTAACCATAATCCCAGGTCCATCTGCTCTCAACAGGCTAGCATCCTGTTGACAGTGGCCCTCTATATAGCTGACCTCTAGCAGGACTACTGCAATATGGCAACTGCTGCTTGCCCTCTGCTTCTTTACCATCCATCAGGGAGGAGGCAAGGGGGCTGATGGGAAGATGCCTGCCTGTTCCCTGGCTGAGAGGGCTCCCTGTCTAGAAAGTCAGATGATTTTGATCGTCTCTGCTCCTAGAAAGTGTTCGAACTCTCTCTCTTTTAAGCAGTTGCACACATTTTTGGCCTGTCCACTTGTCTTCTCTTAGACCTGTAATAACAGTCTTTTTCTTTTGGCACCAGGTGCTTCATACCAAGCGGAGCTCCCGGAGGCAAAGCCTGGAGTTGCAGAAGTGTGAAGAGATCCTCAACAAGATTGTGAAGTACCGCTTCAGCTGGCCATTCAGGTGAGCTTTGTGTTCTTAAGCACAGGGGAGTAGGACCACCAGCCTTGCAGTTGGGTGAGGAAGTGCTCAGCTGAACCCCTAGGACATGTCTCAGTGCCTGGGGATTAGCATTCCAAACATGTAGAGATAGCTCTTAGGAGAGGGTGAACACAGCTCTATGTCTGCCAGTTGGCTGATCTCAGCAGGGGTGGGCATTGTGTGGCTGTTGGTTTGATGGCAAAGTTTTTGTCAAGTTGTTTTCAAGGCTGTGCTCATATCTCCATTTGGTTCTTCTCCACAGGGAGCCTGTGACCAGAGACGAGGCTGAGGACTACTATGATGTGATCACCCATCCCATGGACTTCCAGACAATGCAGAACAAATGTTCCTGTGGGAGCTACCGCTCTGTGCAGGAGTTTCTTACTGACATGAAGCAAGTGTTTATCAACGCCGAGCTTTACAACTGCCGAGGCAGCCATGTGCTTAACTGCATGGTGAAGACAGAACAATGTCTGGTGGCTCTGTTGCATAAACACCTTCCTGGCCATGCATATATCCGTAGGAAACGCAAGAAGTTTCCTGATCGGGTTGCTGAAGATGAAGGGGACAGTGAGCCAGAGCCCATTGGACAGTCCAGGGGACGAAGACAGAAGAAATAGAGAGGCGGGGCCCTGGTAAGGGAGAGGAAGCCGAGGTTGGGAGAGTCGAGGGGAGAGCAAGGGAAGGGTGGGAGAGGCAAGAGAAGAGAGGAAGAGAGAAGAACGTGGAAGGGAGGAGATCACAGGGAATCTAGAAATGCTTGTCATCCCAAGCCTGTGTTGTTTTACTAAGGCTCTCCATAGGGCCTTAATCAAGCAGAGTTCTTTGGAGAGCCTAGGTAAGGGTTGATGGTCTCTGCCTAGAAATATGGGTGGTAGATGGCCTCAACCTCCCTTTATGAAATTTTCCAGGAAGAGCCCAAGGGTATGGCTTTTCTTGTGAACCCAGTTCCTTTTCCTTCTTTCCTACGGTCCTTTCCCATTTTGGCCACTACAATAGTACCAAGCCCTCCGGTCTCCAGAGTAGGGATTATTATATTACATAGAAGAATCAAGTGTAATCAGGCCAATTAGGGAGTTGGTATTGATTTTTTTAAATCTATATTTATATACAGTCATGTTTCTTTAAGCCCGTACTCTGTCTCTTCCTCCTTCTCCCTCTCAGGTGATGGTATCAGTGAGTGCCATACAGAATTCTGTATTCACCAGCATCATGAAACAGTTGTACTCTTTTGAGTTGATTTTGGCAGAGTAAGGGGACATGTCTTGGAATTCCTGAATATTCTTCCCCTCTTTGTGACAATTCTCTTCCTATTCTCACCCCACTTTACCCCCTCAAAAAAACCACAAAATAAAAAAATTAAAAAAAAAAAAAAACTAAGGCACTTCACTTAAAGACTGGAGTCCTGCTTATAATCATGCATATAACCTTTACTTTGATGGATCTGGCCAGTGGGGTGTTGGAGCCCAGCCCACCCACATACCAGCCAGGCTCTTAGGGGAGCAGAAAGAAGTAAAGCAGGAAGAATTGAAATGTTTAATTTTTTAAAAATTGACTTTTCTAATTATTAAAAGTTGCTTGTTTCAGCAGTGATATTGTATAAAGAACATCTTGTAAAATATTTCTGTCATCTTGCTTTGGCACATGTACAGTACAATTTATATGATAATGTGTTTGCTTTCCATTGCCCTATCTCCTCCCTCAGCCTATCCTCTCATCTTCAGAGAAGTCAGGTTGGAGGCTCATCAAAGCAAGTGGTGGGACCTGGTAGTGGAGGGAGTGTTCTCCTGCCTGCCCTGGTGGCTATTTCCCCTCCTCTTCCTCTACCTCCATCCGCCTCCTCCCATGCCTTTCCTGGCCTCAGACTCTGTTCCCTGAGAACCTGAATCTTTCAGTGGTCAGTGTCAGTGGGAGGTGGGAGGAGGGTCAGTAGGAAAAGCTCAGATAGCCCCTTTCCACAATGACTCTAGTGCTAGTAATTATGTTTAGACAAAACTTTGTAGTCTTCTTTCCCTTTTATGGCAGATTTTGATAAATGCAGAACAGGGTTTCATTTTCTTTTCTATCAACTTTGAATTGGGAATTTTGAGCACCGAGGTTCTTCTGTACCTGTTTAAATTAAGGAAAAAGGATTCCACCAAAGGGATTGCAGCAACTCATAGAATTTGAGAATAAAGCTTCTTAATATTAAACTTCAAGGTGTGGTCCGTTTCCTCCCTGTCCTCATTCAAGGACTTTGGGGATTTGCTCTAGTGGCTGGTGGATAGGTTTACGCCCTTCTCCCACAGGCTTGGAGTTAGCACTGACATTACAATTTCATAAACCCAGCTGCCAACACTTTCTCCTGCCTCTTACCCTAGAGCCAGTCTGTTCTTGTTAACAGTGAGACTCCTGTGTTCCCACTTCAGTGACACCTGAATTGTTTGTTGTTTTTTAAAAAATTGTCTTTAAGGAGGAAGGGCCCCATTGAGGGGTAAACTTGTAATAAAATGGAATTTCAAATAAACATTATGTACTTGTGTTTATACAGAAGAAAATTTTGGTGAGTCTGTCTTTGTGCTCCCGGGGGGTGGTGCATAGTATACTTCCGAGCAGTTCATTCCCTTTGACTCTTGGAAATTTCTTCCACGTCTAGAGGATTGGACTGGTTTAGTCTTTTTAACCACAGGCAGATCCAGCTACTCATTTCTTTGCTTCCAGGAGACATTTCTGGATATCAAAGCATGCCTTTCAAGTTTCTCCTGGCCTTGTCTCTCTCTGAAACACCCCCAAAATTTCATTTGTAACTTGTAGGAATTAAGGAAACGTATTTTTTAAGGCTTCACTATGGGAATTTATATAGTTCTTCAGGAGTTAATATTGGGGAAACTCCTGACATTTTAAAACACGTTCAAAGAAAATTTCAAATATAACCCCAAAAGAGTGTAAACGTAATGAATTCCCATGTACTCAGCCTCAGTACTTTTTCCACATTGCCAATTTTTTCTTTCTACCTTGCTATATTTTGTGGGGAGTTTTTATAAAGTCTATGAGTAGTTGATTCGAGTAAGTCGCTGCTGGGTGGCAGCTTGCCTATGGACTTCAAAGACTTTGCAGAGCTACTGCATGATCCCATTGACTGAGAAGGGAAACTGGCAGTTCCTGACCAAATGAACTGGGGACATCATAAGTTTGAGAGGAACCTAAGCCCTACGTGCGGGTTCTGCCACTGGCCTTGCTGAATGTGGACTTTAAGCCAGGCCTGCACTGAGCATTCAGGCATTTTTAGTCCTGTAGAGGGGTAAGCAATTTGCCCCAAGGTCAAATTGAATTTGGTCAGCCAGCCCTCAGGCTCTAGAGAAGGTAGCTGCTACCTCTGAGCATTTACACAATTACAGTTGGGCTCCCACCCCACATCTATGCAGTTCTATCCCTTGGGTGGGTTTCTTAGGCCACACGAGGACAGTGCCTGTGGAGCCATGTCACTCCATCTAGGGTTTGTATGCTGGTCCTAACCTCAGCTCATTCCTTATACTTTCTCCCCAGGGGTGTGACCATGAAGCCACCTAATTTTCATTGACTATTGCAAATGAGGACAGGGGTCTGATCATTAACTTATGAGAACCAACTGAGTCCCTTGTCGATTACTCTTCTTTTTCCTCAAACCCTGTCTCTGGAGAGGGCACAGTCAGGGTGGCAGTGAGGTGGTGTCTGGGTTCCAAAGTCACCACTTTGGTGGTGGGTGTCTAACTTGCCAGAGAGCCAGGGTCTCCTTAGGAGTAAGAAACTCAAGCCAGGTAGGAAGAGAGTGTTGCCCTTCCATTACCACTTCTATCACCAACCCCACCCAGGGCCTTCAGGCCTATTTACACCCAGGACTGCCCCCAAGTCCTGGAATTTTCTCCAGGATGGGGCTGATAGCAGCTACTGACCCTCCCCCCCACCCTGGGGCCTCTCCTCAAGTCTAACCTTAATCAAGGTCACCCCCACTGACTCCTATGAACTTTGAATCATTTCCCTGGAACTAATGGACTGATGTCAGGGCTAAGAAGTTCCTTTAACTCAGGCCCTCCCTTGCACAAGTTCAGACCATGTGGATATGTGTACACAGACATGCTCCTCTGAAAACCCAAGTGCTGGGCCACCAGGGCCACTGAGGGGACAGTCCGAAGCTACACAAAGCAGGTATTGGGTTCTGAGGCACTTTGGAGCTCTGCAATTTGTTGGGGTGGGAGGGGCTTCTCTGGATAAAACCACCCCAGGTTATAATACCTGCTGTCCACCTGGGAAATGGTGGTGGTGGTGGTGGTGGTGGTGGGTCACAAAAACTCCAGAGGCTGTAGACTGCCTGACTGTGTGATCTTGAGCCAGCCACGCCCTCCACTTTCCTCTGCCTGTAAAGTGGGGAGAGGAGGATCATATGGAGGACTTCTGTGAAAGGTCTTTAATGACTGTTTCCTTCTTTCTTTTCCTCTAGGGCCTGGGACTTTTCCATAGTGTCTTCCAGCACTGAGAGGCCTTAGTTGGCAAGGTCCACTCTCCCTCCCAAGTCCTGGCCCATGTGAACCATCCCAGCCTCAGAACAGACAGAGCCCCCTTGGGAATTTATGCAGTCCTTGAGCCTGTCCTGACTGCACTGCCCCCTCGTCCCCCAATCCCGTCACAGTTTTCCTAGAAGCCAGTCTGGTATCGGCTAAGTGGGACATAACCAAGGACCAACTCATCCCCTGTCCACTGACTGGCAAGGAATAGGATGAAATGGTGCGACCTTGGTGCTCACCCTCCCCTCCACCCTCTGCCCCATACACACTTCTATTTTTCTTCCTGTCTCCGGAAATCCTCTTTTTTTGTCCAGCTGCCCTTCCCCTGGTGCAGGCCTTTAGCAGCTTCAGTTCTACTCCCTGCAAACCCAGCTTATAAGCCCAGCTTGGTGCAGCCACTGCCCCTCCCACTTCGACCTGGGCCCCTGTCACCTTCAATAAATTCATCCTGTCTCCCCCAAGGACCCTTATAGGGAGAGTTACAAGGTGTTAGGGTCCCTTGGCTTCACTGGTCAAAGAAGGCACAGGGACCTACTGTGTGCCCTGTAAGAAGGGAAGGATTTGGTTGGGGAGGGCATTTCACATGCAACTTTGAATTGGGAATTTTGAGCACCGAGGTTCTTCTGTGGTGCAAGGGTTGCAAAATTCCCCTAGGGGTCAATACTATTCCTTGTGAGGGACAGCCCTAAACTCCTCTCGACTGATGTTGCTTGTGAGAAATTGACACAACCTGTTTGGTTTTCATCTGGTTTCTTTCTTGTCCTGTGAGGTGGGTGGTTCATGCAGGGCAAGAGCTCTGACTGAGAGACCCTGGGTTTGGGGCCTGAGCCCTATCACTGAAATGAAGCAGTTGACTTCAGGCTTCCCTTGGCTCTAAAATGAGGATGGCAACAGAGTTGGATCCTTGAGGCCTCCTGTCAGTGACACTGAATGTTGCCCTGAGTCATAATACCCAGGGACCTTCATCTGGCTGGAGTCATAGTGGCTAACACTGGGATGGGCTCCTGGGGTCTGACCCCAAGCTAATGGGAGTCTCGGATCTGGCACACAGATATACCTGAGACATTTTCCTATCCCCTGTACCTGCCCCATTTCTCTCTGCTATTCTCATCATCCCACATTTTTCCACAACCCTTTAGGGACTGGGGGTCCAATTCTCACTATACTCAACAGCTTCCACTTCCATGCCCATATCTGTTACCAAGATGCCCGTATACCACCAGCGGTGGGGTGCCCTGACTAGGATCCCAAGGAATGAGGCAGGTGGATGCACCAGCAGTCTTTGAAGGTAATGAGGATGGTCAGACTCCAGCCTTAGGCCCCAGGAGGGGACAGCATGCTGGGCTACATGAGGCAGTGGAAGCAGGTCCTGAACCTCCAAGGGAACTTTTGAGACAGGCTGATGCCTTCATTTTCTACACAAATGAGGAAAGAAGAGTCAGAAAGTGAAGACTTACTCACAGCCCTCAAGCAGGCTAGATTCCCAGGGCTAAAGGTGGGGATGTCATTTATCCCAGGGGATTCCTTGAGTATCCCAGAAGGCATCCTAGTCTCATTTTGGGAAGCAGGAACCCAGGCCTCAGACAGGCAAGCAGGTTACCAAAAGGAGCAAAGACAGGCAAAAGGGGAGACACACACACACACACACACACAAATCTGGGACTCCTGCAAAACACAGCTGTTCCAAGGGGATGACCTGATTGGTGGGGAGCCAGAGAATGGGGGCAGGGGGTGAGCCCAGCACTCACCCCAGCTCTGCTCACAAGGAAGACTCCTGCAGAGCCCCCACCCTCCTAGCTTTCCCCTTCCCAGCCCAGAGAGGACGCAGCAGTGCCACACGGGGGTTTATTCCAGTCACAGCTTCCAGAGAAACTCAACAATAAATTACATCATTAAATAAACTCCCTGCTGGACCACATGCCCTTTTGCCCCCTCCTCCTCTCCACATGCTCCCCTAGGACCCTGTGGGTCCTCAGCCAGGCAAATCTCCTGCACTAGGCCGTAGAGGAGTAAGCCTCACTGGGTCCTCACATGTGAGGTTGAAAGAGAGTCCCCCCATCCTGGTCCTCAGCCCCCTTGCAGTTACTTGCCTGACCTTGACAGCTGGGCAGCTGCTAGTCAGCTGTCTCCTCCGGAGGAGGGGGTGCTAGGAAGGGACAACAGCCGCCCTTGTGCAGGCCTGTCTCTCTAGAGGTGTGTGGGGTTCTCCAGAGAGGGGTCCGTCTTAGTCATGTGCAAGACCACGGTGGGGGCCTTATAATGGCAGTGGGTGCCACGGCCATAGCCCCCAGGGGCCCGGCAGGCCTTTGCCCGGGCCCGACCAGCTGCCATCTTGCGGTGGCATAGGCTCTGCCAGGTCTGGAAAGTCTTGGAGCTCCATACCCAGACACCGCTGGTAATACCCACCACCAGTGACATGAAGATTTTGAGCATAAAGACAGCCACTGTGGGCACTGAGCCCCCCTGCAGTGAGCAGTCCCTCCGGCCACCAGGCATGCTGGCTGGGGAGCATGGTTGCTCTGTGGCCTGAAGGCGCCAGAAGTCCATGTTGAGGCGTTCATAGACATAGCACACAATGACGCAAGTGGCGGGCACCGTGTACAGGATGGAGAAGACCCCAATCTTGACCATGAGCTTCTCCAGCTTCTCTGTGTTGGTGCCCCCTGTCTTCATGATCTTGCGTATGTGGAAGAGGGCCACGAAGCCGGTCAGGAGGAAGCTGGTGCCCAGCACCAAATAGCAGGAGAGGGGCACCAGCACGAAGCCCGTGAGGGCAGCTGCGTCCATGCTGGCCACGTAGCAGAGCCCAGTCAGCTCATCCCCTGCCACCTTGCGCAGCGTCAGGATCACAATGGTCTTGAGGGCCGGCAGGCCCCAGGCTGCCATGTGGAAGTAGCTGCCATGGGCCTCAATGGCCTCGTGGCCCCATTTCTTGCCGGCCGCCAGGAACCAGGTGAGCGTCAGCACTACCCACCACAGCGAGCTGGCCATGCCGAAGTAGTAGAGCAGCAGGAAGACGAGGGTGCAGCCCGTGTTCTCCAGGCCCTCCTGGATCACGTAGAGCGCCCCTGCCTCCTGGTCGCAGGCGACGCTCTGGGCCCCGGCCACAGCGCGGATGAGGAAGGCCAGCGAGTAGACGTTGTAGCACATGGAGAGGAAGATGATGGGGCGCTCAGGGTACTGGAAGCGGTGAGGCTCCAGCAGGAAGGTGAGCACCGTGAAGGCGGTGGAGAAGAAGCAAAGCGCCGACCACACGGCCATCCAGACGAGTGCGAAGTCCTTGTCGCGCCGAGACCAGAACACCTCGACGCCCGGGCCGCAGCGCGGCGCGCACGAGCGGCTCTTCTCCACGTACTGGAACTTCTCGGGGTTCTCGCAGCCGCCGCCGCCGCCGCCCGCGCCCGGGGCCGCGTCTCCGGGGGGGCGCGCGGGCCGCGGCGCCACGGGCAGCATGCCCAGGCCCTTGTGGGGCTCTGCGGGGCCGAGCGTGGCGTTCTCGGGCGCCTCCATGCAGAGCGCGTGCGGGTCGTTGCGCGTGGGCAGCCTGGCGCAGTCCAGGGAGTCGGGCCAGCCGAAGTTGAACTGCTCCATGATGGGCGCGCAGCGCAGGCGCGCCTGCTCGCACATGGGCCGGCAGGCGGGGATGGGCGCCGAGACCTGGTCGGTGCACATGGGCGCGTAGAGCGAGCACAGGAAGAAGCGCAGGTGGCCGTGGCAGCCGTACTGCACGAGCGGCGCGAACTCGGCCAGCGCGGCGGCCGCCTCGCCCTGCGACGTGTGGCCCAGCAGGTTGGGCATGCGGGTCAGGTTGTAGCCGATGCCGCGGCACATGGGGATGGCCACCGCCTGGCACGGCGCCGGCCCGCGCCCGCGCTCCGGGTCGAAGCGGCCGATCTCCAGGGCCGCGCCGCCCGCCGCCAGCAGCTGCCACAGCAGCAGCGCCCGGCCGAGCGGCGGCGCGGCCATCCCGGCCGGCCGCGCGCCCGCGCTCACTCGGGCCGAGCCGTCCGGGGCCCCCGCGCCCGCCCGCCACGGCGCAGGGCGCGGGCCATCGCCGAGCCTCCCGCGAGTGTCGGGGCGCAGCTGGGCGCTCGGGGCAGCGCGCAGGACACCGCCCGCGGGGGAGGAGGCGCCGAGCGGCCGCCGCCGCCGAGAGCCAGCGCCGGCGCCGCCGCGGGAGGCCGCGGCCCCGAGCCTCGGGGCGGGGCGGGGCGGGGCGGGGCGGGGCGGGCGGCGCGCGGACACGCCCGGGGGCGGGGCCTCCGAGCGCCGGCCGCGCCCGGGCCCGGGGCTTAAAGGCGACGCGTCTCGCCCCGTCGCCCGCCGCGACCCCGGCCGGGCTCCCGCGGAGGGGCGCCCCGTGCGGGGCCGGGCGGAAGGGCGGAATCGTCCGCCCGCCCGTGAGACTTGGCTGTTCTCTTTGCCTCGCCACAGGGCGTCGGCCCGTCGAGCTCCCGGCCCGCCCGCACTCTCGGGGCCTCGTTTTACCCCGGGCGCGGGGAGACGTTCCTAAGGCTCCCACGCGCGGGAAGCGCCGGCCTTGCGCTCCGCGGCAGTTCAAATGCGGCCTCTTCCTCCGCCTAGCTGGGCGTGACTTTAGTTCTTCTCTCTAAGCCTCGGTTTCCTTTTCTGTGAATCAGGAAGATAATCCTGTAAAAATTATCAACGCATTTGACCTCAGTGTCTCTTCTCAGATCTCCCTTTCCCAAGTGGGGAAACTGAGGCTCAGAGAGGAGCGACATATCGAAGGACATAGAGCTGTCAAGGGTTCCATTGGTGATTGTCTGACTTCAACTCGGGTACATTTCACAATGCCTCTGTGCTTCCCTCCTAGAGGTGTTCCTACGCTGTCAACCCGGAGGCCCCACTCCCTAGGGTATCCCCTCAACACCTCTGGGACCAGCTTTGAAACTGCTCCCACAGAACTGAATGACTCGACTTAATACCCCTGGTCTCTTTCTCCCTCCTCCCCTCCTGTCCTCTGAGCTCCATTGGCTGAGCAGGGAATTCCTCTCTGCTCAGGGAGCCTGCAGCTCTCTGGTGTCTTCTGCATCACCACTCTCCTCAGCTCCCCAGAGAGCCCGGTTCTCCTTCCTGTGCCAGCAGAGCCATGGACTATGTACAGTGACACCCATGGCCATACCTGCCTCACCATACTATCACTGATGATACTGGATTACTCCCCCTGCTTCCATGGCCAGCACTTAGGCCATGGGGAGGGAGAGGACTGTCCTTTCCTTCTTATGGATGGAACCAAGGCCCAGTACAGTAACTGTGACCCCCTAAGAATATGGTTCAGTCTGCCAATGATAGCTGATAAGTGAATGAGGTCTGAGACTGAGACCCCTGACTGTCCACCCCATCCCATCCCCCACCAGTAGTACATCCCCAGGTTGAGAAGGCATTCTTGAGGGGCTGGGATTGTGGGGGCTCCCTAGAGTCCCAGGGCACCTTAGCCCTTCTGCCTCTGCCCAGTCAGGTTCCCTCTTTGGTTCCCTTAGAGCTTTATGGATGAAACCCAAGTGCCACTAGCAGGTCACCCAAGGGGCCCTGCTGTGGCCTGAGACTTGCTTAAGATTGCTCTCCCTCTTCCCTTGGCCACCATGGTCTGCCCTCACACCTTGCCTAGGTGTACCTGGAAGACTCAGACTCAGATTCTTTATGTGTGCTCAGCACATGTCCAGACATCCTAGTAGCTGCTCAGGGATATCTAAAGGATGAATGACTGAGGGAGTGACCTGCACTGCAAGGGGGCTGGGAAACTGACTGAGGACATATGGTTAGCCAAGTGGGCCCAGGCCATGCATTTTATAGTGACCTTTTACACTCTCGTAACAGTCTTACAAGGAATTCTGTGCCCATTTTACAGATGAGAAACTGAGGCTCAGAAAACTCAAAATATTTTCCCTAGATTACAGAGTTCACAAGGCTCAGGGTTGGCATTCAGACTTTTCCACTGCATGAGGCTGCCTTTCATCACCAGAGGAAGGTCACCTACCCAGCTGGCTCAGCTCTGCTTAAGAGTCTAGAATATGGTAAGAGCTCAGGAAGGAGTTGGAGCAGCAGTTGTAACTAGTGCTCACCCCCTCTTAGAGCTGTGCTGGAGTGAAGGGAGAAGGAAAGAAAGATGCTATTACAGGTGTGCATTCATGAGGACACATCGGGCATCTGTGGCGACGCAGCCAGCACTGCACCTAGTGAATGGTAAACATTCAGCTTACCTGAGCCATGAGAGGTGCTGCTGCAAGATACTGAACTTCTTCATGAGGTAGCACAGGAGTGGGTGACCTCTAGAAAAACACCTGGCTTTGACTATCTGGTAAGGATAACAGGGTTTTTCGAAATGCTAGTGGCAGGTTCCCATTGCGCAGGGTGAAGTTCTTGCTCCTGGGGATGGCAGCAAAAGCTCTTCCAAGGCATAACTCTCTATCTGCCTCTTCATTTCCTGCTATTCCCTTCCCGCTCCACCTGGGAAACACCATGCCACCAAGCCTTTGATCTCCCCAGCCCAGAAGGCCCTTCTCTGCTGCTCTGGTTGGCACAGCAGACTCCAGCATCACCTCCTAAGGGCAGCTGCCAGCTCTCCTGGACAGAGCTGGAGGCTGTGCTCTGTGGGCTCAGGGTCCTTGCCCACCTACTATGCCACAACTTGTGCTCTCATTGTGCCCTCATGTACTGTTAGCACTCCATTGTCTCCTCCCCATACAAGCTACTGTTCAAAGACCATAGGGACATCTTATTTTTCTTCTCATCTTGCCCCCCAGGAGGCACGGGTGCATGGATAATAGCTGAGCATGGCCTGCCTCCCGAGCCCCTATATCCTAGGGCTCAGGTGGGGGCTCTGGAGCAGCCACTCTGCTGGCAGCTGGCTTGGGAGGCTCAGACTGGTGGAGCCTTCCCATTGCTAGGACTAGCCAGGGAGCCAGGTCTTTTGTGCCCATGCCTCCCTTTCCCCACCATTGCCAGGGTGGAGAGGAGTACGGGGGCCCTTTCTCTGGCAGCCGCAATGGGGAGGGTGCCCCAGGAGTCATAGGATGCCGGGCCTGTCACCATGGCAACAGTTGCTTTGGGGAAGCCAGAGGTGGGGGGTGGGGAAGAGCCCCTCCTCCATGCAGATGCTGCCTGGGAGAGAAGAGGCCTCTTTGGGCCGCTTGCCCACCCACCCGGCTTTGTCTCTTGATCCCTTCTTTACAAAGGCAGAATAATACCTTAGGCGCTCACTGAAAGGGAGACTATGAGGAGGACTGAGGGGACTGGGAGGAGGGTGATTACCATCAATGCCCACCCCCATTCCCGCTTCACTGGGCAGAGGGGCCAGAGACAGGGGTGAGGTGGGAACCGAGCCCCTGTCAGCTCCTCCTCCTGGGGGAGATTCCTCCCTTCCTGGGGACCCTTGGCTGTGGGCCGAGTTGCTCTGCATAATTGGAAAGGAACACCCTCCTGATCCGTGCCCAACTCCCGCCGAGAGCCAGTCTCCCGGCACTGTGCTCTGGAGGCCCTTCCTGCCACATCCTCCTGGACTGGACTGGGGCCACCATTTGCCCCCACTGGACATGCTGCCCCTCCCTACCCCAGCTCTACTCAGATATTATCTCCTCTGGGATGATCTCCCTGATCTTCCCCCTCCCTCGATGGCCCTAATGCCCACCTCTGTGGCTTGCATCCACCACACCTGTGCTTGTCACTTCACAAGCCTGATAGCACCTGAGTGGTTTGATGCCTGGCCTGGAAGAGGGTCCCATAAATGTTTGTTGAATGAAAGAATGTTGTAATGAGGAGGGGGCTTTAGATCTTTTTGGAAGAGGCTGATGCAAGTGGAGCCTGAGGTTGGGGAAGGGGTGTTTATTGGATACTGGGGGACAGAAGTGTCTGTGAGTAAACAGGAACTAGGAGGATGGCCATCCTGAACCTCTTCTAGGTCCCAGGACATCCCTCAGGAGAGTCTGTTGTTGGCCATGGAGGACCCTGCAGGTATACTGACATACCTGCTCCTGGGAAGGGATAGGTTGTTTAGTGTCACTGCAGCCTGGGCAGATGGAGGTAGGTGCCAGCACATGTGTGTATGTGTGTACGCGTGTGCACGTGTGTGTGTGCGTGTGTGTACGGGGTGTGTGGGGGGATCAGGGGTGAGTTAATTGTGTATGTACACCCAAGGACATGCAGGGGCCTGGTTATTCTTGTGCGTGCACACATGTGCCCCTGCACAGGGCAGGGCTGGGTAAGACACTCGGGTGGCCTCGGGATAGGCCCACCTCCCTGATGATTGGGCCCCTTCTGACTCAGTTTCCCTTTATAGGGATATCAAGGGCTGGACTAGACTGTTCCATTCTTACTAAAGAAGTGTTTTAAAAAATCCTTCCTAGGACTTAAAGTTCTCACAACTAATTCAACATTAGAGATGAGCAGAGAAATAAAATAACTGTTTCTTCCTCCCCTTACTTACAATCTTAGGTGTCAAGTAGTCAGTATTAAAAGTTCAGGCATCTCTTTTGATACTTTTTTTCTAGACTTTACAAACACAGTGTAGTCTTTTCTTTCTTTTGCTAAAATGGAATTAATACAATACATTTCACACCTCATTTTTCTCACCTAACAGTCTATCAATGAACAGATGGATGTATATAAGATAAAAATAAGTGTAGAAAATGTTAAGGGTAGGATCTAGGTGGTGAGAATTTCAGGTGTTTACTATAAATTTTGTTCGGTTTTTCTGTATATGTTAAAATTTTCACAATAAAATACATTTTTTATTTTTTAATTGAAATTATTGGGGTAACATCAGTTAATAAAATCAAATGTACAATTCAACAATATGTCACATATATATGCATTGTGTGTTCACTGCCCAGAGTTAAATTTCCTTCCATCACCAAGTATTTGACGCCTTTTACCCTTATCTACCTCCCTCCTACCCTCTTACCCTCTGGTAACCACTGATCCACTACCCATGTCCATGAATCTCTGTCATGTTTGTTTGTTGCTTTCAGTTTTATATCCCACATTGGAGAGAAACCATAGGATTTTCAACTTTTTCTGTCTGATTTATTCCACTTAGCACGATTATCTCACACATGGCAGTATTTCATGTTTTCTTACGGCGTATATCTTCTTTATCTACTACAATCACCTATTGTAGGATACTTCAGATGCTTCCATGTCCTGGCCACCATGAATAATGCTTCTATGATGATCGGGGTGCATATATCTGCGGATAAATGTTTTCAGGTTTTTTGGGTAAATACCCAGAAGAAGGATTGCTGGGTCATACGGTAATTCTAGTCTTAGTTTTTTGAGGACCCTCTATACTGTTTTCATAGTGGTTATACCAATTTACATTTCTCTCAGCAGTATATGTGGGATCCTTTTTCCCCACAACTTCTCCAACACTTATGATTACTTGTCCTGTTGAGGATAGCCATTCTGACAGGTGTGAGATGGTATCTCATTGTGCTTTTGATTTGCATTTCCCTATTTGCTAGTAAAGTTAAGCATCTTTTCATGTCTGTTGGCCATTTTTATGTCTTCTTGGGGGAAATATTAGTTCAGGTCCTCTGCCCATTTTTTAAAAATTGGATTGTTTGTTTTTTTTGTTGTTGAGTTGTATGAGTTCTTTATATATTTTGGAGATCAGGCCCTTATTAGAGGTGTTGTTTGCAAATATATTCTCCCATTTAGGTGGTTGCCTCTTTGCCTTGTTGATATATTTTTTTTTTTTCTGTGTGGAAGCTTTTAAGTTTGATATAGGCCATCCATTTATTTTTGCTTTTACTTCCCTTGCCTTTGAAGTCAAATTCATAAAGACCTCTCTAAATCTTAGGTCCATGAGTTTAGTAGTTATGTTTTCCTCTTTGAAATTTAGTGTTTTAGGTCTTATATTCAGGTCCTTGAATCATTTTGAATTAATTTTGGCATATAGCGATAGTTAGCAGTTTAGTTTTTCTTTTGCATGTGGCTTCCCAGTTTTTCCAGCACCATTAATTGAAGAGGTTGTATATTTTTGGCTCCTTGGTTAAAAATTGTTTGCCCATATATATGTAGGTTTATTTCTGGACTCTCAGTTCTGTTCCATTGGCCTGTGTGTCCCTTTTTCTGTCAATACCACACAGTTTTGATTATTGTCTCTTTGTAGTATAATTTGAAGTCAGGCAGAGTGATACCTCCAGCCTTGTTCTTTTTTCTCATGAATGTGTTTCCATGTCAACAACACACAGGATACAACTTTTTAAAATAGTTACTCTGATTTCCATAGTGTAGATTTATTATAAATTATTCAGTGAATCCCCTTTGGGTAGACAGTTAAATGGTTTCTGTTATGGTCTAGACTTAGATGTAAGTATCTATATTCAGGGTCTGCAAACTGTGGTCTACGGGCCAAATTGGGCCCACTGCCTGTTTTTATAAATAAAGTTTTATTGGAACACAGCTATGGTCATTGGTTTGTGTAGAATCTATGGTTGTTTTCAAACTACAATGGCAGAGTTGAGTAATCATGATGGAGACAATCTGGCCTGCAAAGCTGGACATATTTCCTATTTGGCCCTTTATAAAAAACATTTACCCACCCCTGAACATACTCGTGCTTTTATTTCTATAGCACGGAGTCTGAGAACCTGCTGGGTCAACGGACTTGTGCATTTTTTTTACAGCATTATTGCAGTACATTATTGATGTATAATAAACTTGCACATATTTAAAGTGTACAATTGAGTTTTGAAATATGACATATGAATGTGAAATCATCACCACACTCAATCCAGATAATATCTTCCAGTTCAAATGCTCATATCTTACTGGGAAGTAGCACATTAACATAAAAACTGGCACATATATAGCTGATGTGTGCAGTAACAGGTCAGTATAGGGTGAAATGAGCTTAATAATAATCACCATTTATTAAGTATTCATTTATATCTCATTTAATTTTCAAAACACCTTATGAAATAGTTATTATTTACTCTAATTTTTAGATGAGGACACAGGTTTAAAGAGAGTTGAAACAATTCACCTAGGGCAAGCCATAGTGCCAAGATTAAAAAATAATCATAATATAGTTTTTACCGCCCAAAGTTTTCTTGTACTCTTCCTCCCCTTCCCAGGCAACCACTGAACTGCTGTCACTATAGATTAGTTTGCATTTAGTTTATGTAAGTTTATATAGATAGAATGTTCATGTGATTTTGTGGGAATTTGTAGTAGCAAACATTAACTGAGCACATACTTTGCACCAGGCCTTGCCTCCTTTATGCCACATGAAGCGCTCAGCACTGATTGGGCTGGGTGCTGGAGACATGAGATAAGACAGGGCACCTGCCCACTGGTTGCTCATGATTAGCTAAAGTCACAGATAGGATAGTGACAGCTCTGGTGTCAGCGGGGTCCATAGTGAAGCTGGAAAGGCAGGATTTACTCTTGGGCAATGGGGAGCCATGGGCAGGTTTTAAGTGGTCTGTGAATAGTGGCAGAAGCAAAGATAAGTGTGGACTCTGCTAGGGGCGGAGACCAGAAGAGGTGACCAAAGTGTAAGTCCTGGAGACAGAGGTGCTTTAAGGGCAGAGGCGGGAGGAGGGCATAGAAGGCAAAGGGAAGGCAGAGCTAACAGCAGGAAGCAGGCCCTTTCAGTGCGCGATCTCTGGAGGAGCTGCTGGGAAGGGACCCGGTGTCTGTGTCTGTGGGGGCAAAGGGCACCCATCTCCAGGGTGCTCCCATCTGTGTCCATCCTCCAGCCTTGCCAGGCTGCTGTGGGCACCCTGTGGCCAGGACTCGCAGAGGCGCTTGCCACTGCTGAAAGCCACTTTTGTGCGGCAGCTCCAGCTCCTGTTTCGTTGACGTTGGAACCTGCCGCTTATTTATCCAACTCGAAGGGAAATTCGGCAGCAGCCGATGGGAAAAAAATAACCTCAGCTGCCGAGTAAGGAGGAAAGAGGCCCCAGCCTGAGCCCCGTCACCCTCCCGCCATCCTGCCCAACCCAGCGAGGGGCCTCAGATGGAGGCTCACAGGCTCTCCCAGCAGCTGTGGGCCTCACACTGGCCTCTAAGAGGGGAGGCCTGGTGGGCCTGCCTCTGCCCAAGACCTGGGACACCACCCTCTCCAAGGTTACTGGTTTCTTCTGGGGAAAGTCACCAGCCTCCTGGGCAAGGTGGCCTTGCCTCAGTACTCTGTCCACCACTGCCTGGGGAGGTTCCAGGTGGATGGTCCCTAGTGTGTCTCAGGTATTCTCCTGCCCTGTCCTAGCCCTGCCGGGAAGCCAGGGCAGGAGCCTGGCTCGAGGCCACAGTGGCCTCTCAAGGTGTGAGGGCAGAAGCCCAAAAAGCCCTGTCAGAGGCAGAGGTGTGACCTTTAGCTATTCCAGGCCATGTCTTCCCTCAGCCTGGGGGGGACCTGTGGAGGAGGAGGTGTGGATGTTGCCCCTAGCCCCCACCACACTTGCGGAGGGCCTCCCAGCTCTCCAGAGCATACCTCTCCTTCCCTGGGTCAGCCCTTTTGGATGACAGTCCATCCTGTAGTCCTTGTATCCTGTGAGGCCCTTTCATACCCACAACCTTGTTTGCCCCCATTTTACAAAAGAGGAAACTGAGGCTGAGGAATGGAGCCAGACCCCAGGCCTCCTGACACTAGGCCTGTGTTCTGTTTTACTTTTCTGCCTTAGGTCAACACACCAGACAGGTCCAAATGCTTCCACGGCCCAGTCCACATGTCTGAAACCTTGCACGTCTCTCTAGCACAAAGCGCTGCACCAGGAGCTCCCATGGGCTGGTAGCATGCCCCTCCATCTTGGCTTATCCTGATCTTTGCCTTTTCCTGGCCTTTCCCAGGTGTGCGGTGGGGAAGGGAAGGGGCAGTTACTCCACGTGAAGGACAGATGCCTCCCCCTGCCCCAAATACCCATATGTCATATTCTGTTGCTTGTACTGCCATTTCCACACAGGGAAAACCGCACGTCTATCTTTGAGGTGCTCAGGCCCTGATAGTTGAGGTCACAGAATGGTTCAGAATGCCATTTCTAGGTTCAGCTGCCTGGACTCAAATTGTGCCCCGCAGCTGTCATCTTAGATCATCTGTCCAATGTCGTAGGGCTGCAGTATTCTCAGCAGGTAAAGGTGTTCCAGTGTTCCAAGGCCACCAGGGAGGCTGGTGATCCTCGGGCGGCAGCTCTGCCCAGTACGAGGCCAGGACTCCACACATGAGCACTGTCACTTCACACTCAGACCTTCCCTCCCCACGCTCCCCACCTCCTCTCACCCCCTCTCTCTCACATACATTCTTCATTCAGTCTCCAGATCTCCTGGGAAATTGTTGCCCCAAGTCTTCACTCAAAGCCCCAAGTCTTCACTCAAAGCCCTGTTGTTGTCGGGACTTTGACTTTCATGGTCCTTAGGTACTTCTGCTTTCCCGGACCCTTTCTTCCATTAAAACAAAATATTAAAAATCACATTTTATGACTATGAACTATGTTTTATGAATACATTATATTTCATGAATATATTAATGTTACATATAAAAACACTTTTTGACCTAAAAGTTTATTTTTTTTTCTTCTGTTTTTAAAAGAAAATATTTTAGTAGGTCTCTAAAGGTGTTGTGGGCCCTGGCACAGTGCCCACTGAGCCTGATGGATAAATTGGCCCTGGCTGTTGACTGGCCCAGCCTCATCTCCTCCTGCGGGCCATAGCACTTCCCTCAGACTAGCATACAAACTAATAGAAGCTTTGTCTTTCTTTTCTAGCCTGGAATTCCATTCCTTCTCTCTTGTGCTTGGGCAAAGGAAGCTTCTTGCTGTGAAAGTAGAAGGGTTGGCTCAGGAGAGTCCAGAAGACCCTCTCAGATCTTTTGCAGATAAGAAATCTCCATGATTCCATACTCCTTCCTGTCTAGGGAGGGCCACCCTGGGAGCACTTCCAGCCCATCTTGCTGCAGCCCCCTCCCCTGTCTCCTGACCCGAGTGGTATCCCTCTAAGACAGGCTAGATCTTCCCGACATGTCACATCAACTCTGCTCCAAAGCCTTCACTGGCTCCCACCTTCTGTAGGATCAGACGCAAAAGGCTCAGCCTGGTAATCAAGGTCTTGCCCTGGGCTCGGTGTCCAGCTTTCCGGACCAGAACCCACTTTGTACTTATGGAGCCCAGGGTCCCAATACTCGTGCTCTTCATTGGCCCCAGACACACTCAGAACCCCTGATCTTGGGCCCACCTTTGCTCAGGACTGTCCTTCTGCTGACCATATTCACCATTGCTTTCTGAGTTACTCTTTTTAAAGAAAAAGAAATATAATATATATAATTTATAAGCACATATATTTTAAAATAATGAATATTATGTGTTGTGCCAACTTTAGACTATATTTGAATTTAAATAATAATAAGTGAAAATCCATACTCTTTAGGCCCCTACCTTTCCCATCTCTGCAAGGGGCCCCTATTGACAGTAGGTAATGTCTCCCTCCAGATATTTGCAGACACTGACTCGTACTCCTATTTACAAGTGAATAAAATTGGGGTGCTTTTATTTATTTATAATTAATTTTATAGTTAAAGTTAATACATGCTTATAGTTTTTAAAAAACATATAATTTACATTAAAATGCACAAATCTTGAGTATTCAACTTGATGAATTATTAACAAAGTGAACGCACCTGGGTAACTACCCTCCAGATCAAGACACAGAGCACGCCTATAACCCCAGAAGGCTCCTTCATGTCCCCTTCCCACCAGAGGCTCCTTTGTTCTCACTGTCCCCATCCTGGCTAAGCTGTACCTGTTCTTATTGTTACAAAATAGAATCATACAATATTAGCTCTATTGTGCCTAGCTTCTTTTGCTCAGCATATTATCTGTGCCACTCATCCATGCCGCTGCATGTAGCTGTAGTTTGTTCATTCTCACTGCGGAGTAGTGCTCCATCCAATGGATGTAGCACAGTTTATTTACTCCTTCTTCTGTTGATGGACATTTGGGTTGTTTCTAATTTGGGGTTTGCTTATAGACTGCCTATTTGTGTGTTCCTTGCCCCAAATACCTATGTTGAAATCTAACCCTCAAGAAGATGGTAGTGGGAAGTGGGGACTGGAGGTGATTAGATCACGCGGGTGGATCCCTCATGGATGAAATTAGTGCCTTTATAAAAAAGGCCGCAGAGAGCTCCGTAGTCCCCTCCACCATGTAATGACACAGGGAGGGGATGGTCATGTATGAACCAGGAAGTGGGCCTTCACCAGGTAGTGAGTGCATCAGCAGGCACCTTGATACTTTTACGTCATCCTGTTCCGGTTTCATTATAAAACATTTTTTTTAAGTCCATCAAGTAAAAATCTATAGAGCAGTGAAAATGATAAATCATAGCTGCATACTTCAACATGGTGAGTCTTTAAATCATAAGATTGAGTGAAAGAAAACAGGTCCAACAGAACACGTACTGTTTGTCTATATGAAGTTTGGAAACGGGCAAAATGAAACTAGACTGATATTTATGATAAATGTAAAGAAGGGCAAAGAGGTGAACATTGCAATCGTTAGGTAGGATGTGGCAGTTGGGGTGGAGGCAGGGAGTTGTTTAGGTTTGGGAAGGGCAGGCGGGAGGCTGCTGGGGGCTGGCAGCCTTCTACTTTGTGACTGGGTGGGTCATACAGGTGTTCATAGAACCCTTAAGTTTTGGGAATTTTTCTCTGTGTTATATTTACTATTTAAGAAGGAAAATGTGCGTGAAATATATGAAAGAGCAAACATTCCATTTCTCTCTTCTCTGCAGAAATAACACTGTGGGTCTGTCTCCTTCGGTTTCCTTCCACTTCTCTATGCACTTACATCCCTATGTACACATGTACACAAGATAAAAGTTTTCTGTGTTTCTCTTAAATAGGTATCATCCTGTAGCTTGTTTTCACTTGATGGGTCTTGGACCCATTTAAAGCTCAGTCTTCTTTCTTTACCCCTGTGTCACAGCATTTCATTCCGTATTAATATACTATAGCTGGACGAAATTAGTAATAGTACCTACTGCATGGAGTTAGTGTGAGGATGACGTGAGATGGTAGTTACAAAGTGCTCACGACAGGGCCTAGGGCACACCAGGCTAGCTTTGAGCCCGTTACTTCATTCCCTTGTGCTTCCGTTTCCTTATCTGGAAATGATAGTAGCTGTAAAATGGGATTCACATGAAGATCAATTGGGTCAATATAGGAAAAGCTGTTCCTAATAGTTCTGACACATGTAAGCAATGGCCGCCCCTTGTTTGAATTGTTGTGAACGTGCAGATGGCTTTAATCCCGGGAGGGCAGGCACGCTGCCATTGTCTTTTATTTCGATCATTGTCATGGCTCTTCCTTGTTTTCTCTTCTAGATGAACTCTGTCATTTAGTTACTTAAATAATCCTATTGGATTTAGAGATTTATTGAAATAATAGATTAAATTTGGGGAGAACTGAAATTTTTACAATCTTGAGCCTACCCATCTAGAGACAGATCATCTCTTCTTATATGTTGGCCTTTTCTTTCCATCCTCTCTCCCTTCCTAACCTGCTTCCTTCATTCCATACATGTTTACTGAGCACCTACTATCCCACATTTGAGGACACAGCAAAAGTCTGGTCAGGAGGGGAATACCAGATGAACACGTACGCAGTGTGATGTCTGCCTACGAGAACAGCAGGGGTGGGAGCAGAGGGCAATGACCTAAGTGTGGGTGGGAGGTGGTAATTTAGCTGGGACGGGCTGCCCTGGAAAGACACCGAGGCTCTAGCCAGGTGACTGCTCTGCACATTTCTTGTCTCAGGTCTTCATCCTAATACTGAAGTCCCTCGAACTCTTCCAGCTGCAAGTATGTCCATCCTGAAGTCCCCCTGAGTGCTGGGTGGGAGAAATCCATTTCACCTGTGACTCCCCTTAGGGCCCCCCCAACACTCAGTCACTGGTATTCTGGGGCCTGAGGGGCAGGTGGGGCTGAACTCACAGGGCTTGTGAGCACCTTTACCCAGAAAGTAGTAGGAAGTCTCTGAAGACTTTTAGAGACAGGAGTGACATAATCAGCTCTGCATTTCTCAAATAGCACTCTGGGACCTAAGAAGGGTGCTCTGGAGGAGGGACAGGCAGGAATAGAGAGGAAGAGAGTGTGAATCCAACAGATCGGGAGCCCACATAATGAATGAATGAATGAATGAATGAATGAATGAAAGATCAGCCCATATGGACACTAGACTGTTGGTAAGGAAGACCCAGAGTTGGAGAGGGGTCAGCCCTACCCAAGTACCACCATGACGACATCAAGCCCCATGCCAGCCTGGGTGGGCCTCATCAGCCAGGCCAGGGCTCTGACCACAGGACTCTCTAGTCTTCATCCTTCCTTGGGTAGGAAGGCCTGAGGTCAGGTGAGCTGCCTAGCAGGAGCTGGAACCTGGGAGGGGAAGCTGAAGGCATGACATCCCACCACCGAGGTGTGGCATATGCCCATGAGAAGCTGGGGGGTGCCAGGGCGGGTGTGTGTGTGTGTGTGCCAGGGCCTGGAGACTCTCGGGTCTCTTCCCTCCACCCTAGGCTGGCAGGTTGGTGCCCGGTGGGCCCTAGACTGAGATGAGGGGTCATCCCTTGCTAATGTCCTTGCCTCATCCACTCCCATTGCCCACGCACAGAAGCCTTTTCATGGGCAGGCTGGCTGGGAGCTCTGGCTGCCCCTCAGCCCCACGCCTCCTTCCTGCCAGGCCCCCACGCAGATCCCCCTCTCTGGGCTCTGCAGCAGGCCCAGGTTGGGGAGCGGCCCGGCCTAGAGCACAATGTGGCTCCTTGTTCCCCAGCCCGGCTGAGTCTCCTGGAATTGGCCCATTTCCTGCCTGGGCCGTGGGGCCTTTTCCAAGGTAAATAAACAAATACAGAGAAGTTGGGGCCTGGGTGGAAAGTGGGGTGTTGGGGTTTTCTTTCCCCCTCTCCAACCTCATAGGTATGGTTGCTGTGTGACCGCAGGGATAGGGTGGGGAGGTTGATCTCTGGGAGATGAGGGTTTGGGCTGCGTTGTGCCTCCTGTCCATGCCCTCGTCCAGGGATTGCTCCTATAGTGGAAGCCAGGAGCCAGGGAACCCTCAGCGGGACCCCAGACAGAGAAGACAGCAGCTGACAGTAGGCGGAAGGGGCTCTGGGGTGGATGGCAATTTTATGGGCTCAGGTCCCAGCTGGGAGGGCTGTGCCCTTGGGGAAGGAACCTCCCCTCCAGCTACAGAAAAGGCTCAGGAGGGACTGCCTGCCTGGAGGGCCTTGTGCCCCCAGCTGCCTGACCTGGACAAGTCACCTAAGCTCTCTGGGCCTTAGTTTCTGCAGTTTTAAAATGAGGATATCACTTCACAGGCCCACGGTGAGTACCTGCATTTGGGAGTGAGTCAGGGAGACTACTGTACAACACATTTCCACAGACTAAGGCCTCAGTCTCTAAAGTCAGTGTTCTCCCAACTTTAATCCATAGGAGTTTGGAGGCATATTTTTTATGTTTTCTGATATCTCTTTTTTCCTTTACAAAAGAGGTACACAGTACAGCAAAGCACGTCCCATGCCAATGGGAGTCCTTTGGGGTGGGGGGAGGGATGATTAGCTCCACCTGGGGGTCTTGAAGGCTCCCCAGGAGGGCCGAAGTAGGAGAAACAGACAAGTGACAAGGTCCCTGCCCACATGGAGCTTACATTCTAGAGTCTTCTGAAAGGCGTTTAGCCCTCACCTTGACCTGCGTTGCTGCACTTTGCGGGTGGGCTTCAGTTTCCTCATTATTTGATAAACTCTTGAACTCATTATTTTTCATTCTATCTGTGATCTCTCTCATCTAAATACGGTGACTGCCAAATTCTCATCTCCCGTTGGGTCTCTCCTTTGAATTTTGACATCTAGTTGTGTCCTGACATCTGTCTCCACTTTAATGTTCCGGAGACATTTCACATTCAACACGTCTGAAACAGAATTCCTGCTTTCCCCCCACCCCCTCCTGCCCGCCACTTGCTCATTTCAGCAGGCGACATCATATCCGGCAAGTGGTTTGTGTTTAGAAATCTGGGGCTACCTTTGACTTCCCATGTCATGCTCAATTCGTCGGCCAGTCCTGCAGGCTTCACCGCCTCCAGTACACATCCTGAATCCGTTCTGTTTATTGCAACCAAACAGCCTTATGGTCATTGCTCATTCGCCCAACTAGTTATTCTGTGAGAACCAGACAGTAAAAAAGAAAGTTTAGGGACAGATGGATTTTCTCTCTGGCATATTGACTTTCATGTGGCCCCACATGGACACCTTCAGACCAGCAGGGCTCAGTCTGAAGTTGGGGCTCCAAGGCCAGACACCAGGTACCCACCATCAGGGGCTGGGCTGTCCTCTTCCTTCAGTGCCAGGGCCAGTCCTTGCATGGGGGCGTCTCCCCTCTGAGCACAGTGAGGAAGAGTCAGGGAAGCAGAGTTTCCCGGAGGGACCCAGAACTCTGATGGCATCACATGGGAAGGGCACTGACCATGAGACGTCTCCCTTGTCAGTAATGCCCTGGAGAGCTGGGAGCAGAGACTGCCCACCTGGAAGCTGGTGTGATAATGCCTGGACTGTCTTCTTGGGCCAGTATAAAGTTCTAAGGAGCAGAATCTATCCTTTTTTTATGTCCTTTTCTCCCTTCCACATCCCTGACACCTAGACCCAACACCCATAGCCCTTGTCTGAGGCCCTTGGTCTTCTCTGTCCAAAACGTCTTTCCAAAGGCCTCTTGAGGGTAGAGTGGAGGCCCCCACCTGGAGCTCCTACGACCCACGCCGTTTGTGGCACAGCCCAGGCGTGTGGGACCCCTGCCTGCCCTTGCCCTGGGCTCTCCCATCAGCATCTTCCCATTCTCTTGTCAGCCGGAGATGTGAGTGAGGGTGACAGAATAAAAAATAAGGAAGGGCTGGATTGGAACTCAGAATCACCATCATCCAGCATGTTACTTACCAGACCCTCACAGATGAATAGAATTTCGTGAAGGACCAGGAAGGTGAAGACACACACAGTGCTGAGGAGTGTGCTGCTCTGCTGAAGCGACAGGTCCCTGCACAGGGCTAACAACCAGGTGAATCAGAGTGGGGGACCTGAGGGTTTGGGAAGCCTCGCAGGAAGATGGTGTCTGACGTGAGTTTTTAAAGGTAAATGGGAGTTTGTCAGGCTGCCAAGTGGTGGTGACAACAGTGGAAATGCATTCCAGAAAAAGAGAAGGACATATGCAAAGACCTAGAGATGGGGAAGAATATGGCCCGTTCTGGGAACAGGGAGAAGTGCAAATATGTTAGTTTTAGAGACGTGAAACAGCAGTGGCTTCAACAAGGTAGATGTTTCTCTCTCCACCTCTCACCCACTTCTCTTGCAAAAGTCCAGAGAGAGGCATCAGGGCTGACATGGTGGCTCAGCTCCATGAATTCCTCCGGGACCCAGGCTCTTTCCAGCTCACCATACACCCCTGGAATGTGGTTTTTGACCTCCTGGCCCAAGACAGCAGTTGGAATCCCAACCATCACACCCATATTTCAGGCACTGGCATGGAAGAAGAGCTGGAGAAGAGAGGAGCAAAGGGTACATGTTGGCGTATTGGAAGAAGGCTTTCAGAAGCTGGCAGGTTACACTGTTTATAACTTGTTGGCCAGAACTGGATTTGTAACCACCCTAGTTGCAAGGACAGCCAAGAGATTATTCTAGGCGGCCACATGCTTAGCTAAAACTCAGGGGTTCAAATGCTGTGAAAGAAGGGGAGGAAAAACACTGGGGACAACCAGTCTCTGCCACCTTCGAAGTGGCTGAAGCCAGCTGGGGTAGGAGGGACTAGAGAGTCAGGAGAGACTGTGGAGTGGACCCTAAGGCCCGTGGCCACAAATGCTAAGCAAAAGAGTGAACTGCTCAGTCTCATCTTGTGGAAGGATGACACCAGCAGTAGCGGTGTGTGGGGCTGAATTAGTGGATGGGCAGGGGCTGGTGGTAGGGGCAATCCTGTATGTCTGCTCTAATAATTTCCAAAGTCCCTTTAAGTAGCTCTTAGTCTGCCATAGATTAAAATAAACCCTGTCTCTCTGATAACCCTTCCTTCCACAGTTTCTACTCTCTCACAGAGGGTGGCCTGGATGCGGGAAGGGAGAGAGGGGTGAAGGGCCCAGTTTCCTGCTTGCTCAAAGCCTGCACTGATGCCTGCCAGTGTTTGCCAGTCTCTAGGACACAGGCCTGGTGTCCACCCCCTCTCGGCCCTCGGCTGAGGTGGCACAGCTGTCCCTGCAGCTGACTCACTGGCTTTTAACCCAGCAACACTTTCTGCAGGGTACGTGGTGAGGAGCCTTGGAGAAATCTGCCTTGAGGGCTTCCCATGGCACTGGGTCTGTTCTGATGAGTCTGAGCCCAGGAAGGCAGAGGCAGCCTGCTGGGGTCTCCTCCACAGTCCCCGTGGGTAGCAAGGCAAGGGAGCCTTGTCGATGCTGCCCCTCTCCATTTATCCCTCACAACTTCCCCTCCAGGAAGAAGCCCAGGTTGGAACACCCACTCCAGTTGCTTCCTTTCCCACAATTCCCAGGTCCAGGAATTGGAGGACCCCTCACCTCTTCTCATCTGTATTATTTTCCTCAGAACTATCTCTACAGTCCCCTGCAGTTTACCAATCCTAGACCTTGGTAAGTTATAATGGGAGATTTTGGTGTTAAATTCTTTTTTTTCCAAGATGGCAAAATTGTATGTTTGAACTTCAGAGGTCCCCTCATGCCTCCTCTTTCTTTTTATGTTGCATCCTCTGAAGCAAATCCGGGTCTTCCCCAGGCAGACTAGACAAGGACGTGACTCAGAGATGTAAACGAGTAAAGTACATGAATAACTAAACGTTCCCACCCGTTCCCAAGACAAAAAGTCTCCCGGCTCTGAATGGAGCTGGGCGGGAAGTGTTGTATCGAGTCTGTTCCTTCTCCTTCCCCTTGTCCAAACGTATTTCCTGGAACCCCCATCACTTTGTAGGGCAGAGATAAAAACTAGCTCATTATATTATCAGCTACCAATAGTTGCTCTCTCACCTCCCACTCCCCACCATGGGAGGAGTGTGTTCCCCTACTCATTGTGGTTGGGTTTAGCTATGTGACTTGCTTTGGCCAATGGGATATGAGCAGATGAGAGGTGAGCAGAGGTTTAAAAAGTGCTGTGCGATTGGGCTTGCCCCATGGGCTCCTGCCTGAGCCTCAGGAGGCACATGCCTCACCCGGCCTGCTGGTCCAAGGAGGTTGAGAGAAGTGTGGAGCAGTCCTGGACCCAACTGGGCGTACAGCCAAGCCCGGCTGCCCGGCAGCAGCATGAGCAAGAAATAAATGCTTGTTGCTCTAAGCTTCTGCGTTTTCCAGTAGTTTGTTATGAAGTGTTATTGGGCCAATAGCTGACCGGCAATATTAAGTGAACCCTAGGTTCCTTTGTATCTCTCTTAGTGTTTATGAGGAGAGCAGTTCTGGCACTTTATCAGCCAGGCTTGAATATCCTCTTCTCTGGCTTGGATGTGGCCTAAATCATCTCTGCTTCCCATGAGCAAAGGAACTGAGTGCCCAGGAGCTCATGGAAAAGCAGCTGTGCCTTTCCCCGAGGGAGAGCAACGTGGGGCCTCTGATCAGTGTTGCCTTGTGACCCTGCTTCATGGGTGAAGGACCAGGGCTCCTTGGAGGAAGAGGGTGATGTCAGGGGCTGCCTGCCCTGAATATCGCCCTTGGTGGTCCAGCCTGGCCTGAATTTCACACACAGCAATCGAGAAACGTGAAGCTCATTTTCAAAAGAAAAACGAGAGTCAGAGTAGTTGAGGGAGTTGCCCAAGATCACGTAGTTAGCAAGTGGCATAGCTCAGCCAGAGGTCCTGAGCCTTGGATCTTTCTGTAACAGGGCACTGCCTGCCTTGCTGCAGCTGAGGGGAGGGGCAGGGCAAGAACCAGTCCTGGGCCCAGAGAGGCCCCTTGAAACAGGCGCATGGTCACCCTCTCCATCTTACCTGCTACTTTCCAGGAGGGGACTGGTCAGACGGGTACATCCTGGAGAAGAATTAAAGTTTTTCTTAAGCCTGCCTCCCAACTGCCTGTGCCCCTCTCCCCTTCCTGTTTCCCAGACCTGTCCCTTAAAGGAAATGTGAAGCTCCAATTCAAAGCCTCTTGCCTTCTTTTCCCCTCATCAAAGCCAGCTCCCAGACAACTGTTACTCCTGAAAGTATCTGATAAACACACATGTGCCAAGGCCCTGATGCCTGAGGACGGTGAGCCACTGTAAGGGGGGCAGCTACATAAAGGAAGGATACCCCAAGAAGGCCACGTATGTGTGGACACAGCTGAGTGAGACAGGAGAGAGGCAGGAGAGAGGCCACGCAGGACAGGCCCGAGTTTCCTCTCCAAGTGAACGAGAGTGTGAGGCCAGGTGTATTTATAACACAGCCCTAAAGGGGACTGGGCCTCACATAAATCACTCCATTTCCTTGGCAGGAATAAAAATAGCCACATGGCATCCTGCACACGCTTGTGCATGAAACAGAGCTGGCCCAGCCAACCCCTCCACCCCCTACCTTGGCCCTGCCCTCTGGTCATACGTCTTTTAACTACTGGGAAGGAGTTTCCACCACCTCTTCCCCACCAGGCACCAGGCTTGCTGCCTGCTCCTCATCTCCACGGAAGGGGGTGCCTCCCAAACAGAGCTGCTGGGTGGGTGCCCCTGCAGCTCTGTCAATCAGGCAGAGACTTCTGAGGGGCCAGCCATATAGGGGGACAGCACAAATCCTCGGCCAACTCAAACTGGGGAGACTTAGAGATGAGCAGTGGGTGAGGAATAAAGGTTGGGGCTGAGATAACTTAAGCAGAAAACCCCAAATAAGCATCCTACTGCACCATTAGGCCACTTGTTATCTGATACCAGTGACACCGAAACAGAATAGGAAAGAGAAACTTAGGGAGACCCTGAGCCGAGATTGGTGCTGGAGGCAAACCCCTCAGCCAGTGCACCCCAAAGGACAGTCTGAGGCCCGCACCAGAGTAATTTGGGGAGCTTTTTACAATGGAGATTCCAGGGCCTGGACTCTCAAGAGATGGGGCAGCGCTGCATTTTAAGCAAGCCCCCTGCAGCCTCTGAGGCCCTTGGTCTCTGCCTCAAGCCCAGGCCTCTCCACTCTGGTGCACCACCCCCACCACAAGACTGGAACCGGGCCTTGGAGGTAGGAGGCAGGACAGGGTCAAGTCCCTTTCCTCGCTGTCCTCCCTACCACCTCTCCTCCTCCTCGGGCAAGCCAGTTTTCCAGCTGTCTCTGGGTCAGCAACAGTGGGAAAAAGTGACCAGCTGGAAAGTGACCTATTTGAGGCATGATCACACCCTACCAGTGTCCCAGTCTCTCTCTGGGAAATCTATTTCCATTTGGGGGAGGAACAGACAGCCTTCGTGGGGATGAAGGATCTGGGATACGAACTTGGGTCTCTCTGACTACAACCCATGGTCTATCCAGGTCATAGTAGAAAACCCTAGATTCTTTCTTGCATCTAAGCTCAGTTTTGTCACAGAGCTGCTTTCAGTGTCTCTTTCTTGTGATGTCCAGGATGTGGGCATGTGGCCTGGACCAGACCAGGGGGTGGCATGTTGTCCTGCTCCCCCCTTCACTGGGCACTGCCTCCCTGGACTTTGGCCCTTCTTCCTGGGTAGAATCTTGTCATGCTCTGGGCACCGAGGGGAGAGGCTCTCGCTCTGGCAGAGCCTGCAGACACTTAATTCATCTAATTAGACTAGGGCAGTGGTTCTGACCACACCACGCCCTAGGAGACCTTAGAGGATTTGCTCTCCTCTGAGCCTCCTTTGTGTAACCAATACTTGATGAACACATATCCAACAGAAGTCTCTGCTCACCAACTCCAAATTAGGACCTCTTTCATGCATTCTACAAATGTTTATGGAGTACCTCCTATGGGTAAGGCACTCTTCCAGGGCTGGGGGTATGCCAGGGACCGGACAGGCCAGGTTCCTGTGCACACGGCACTTACATTCTAGAGAATATCTAGTGCCTTAGTTGCAGGGTTAAGAGCAGAGACTTTAGTACCATCTGGGTTCTGATCCCGGCTCTGACTCTTAACTAACTGTGTGACCTTGGACAAAATCCTTAACCCCTCTCTGCTTTAGTTCCCCTGTTTGTAAAGTGAGGTTAATAATGGTACCTGCTCTGTTGTTGGGAGGATTAAATGAGTTACTGCACACGACTTAGAATTTTGGCTACTGCCATTGTCAGTGCCTGACCTAAGGACCTCCCAGGGAGCTTTGATGACAAGATATTAGGCAACAGAAACAGAGAATCATAATTTATCCTATAGCAACCTCAGCATTCTTTCTCTCTTATGAGTTCAAAGGGCCTGCCCTTGCCTTTTTCTATGATTGTTTCCTCTTGGACCACAGTCTCCTAAATAAGTGATACCTTCCTGATTCCTTATGCAACTGGGAGAAGAACATAGAAGAAGCAGAGGAAAACCCAATTAGTTCCTCTTGAGTTGGTCTTGTTTTTATTTTTCAAGGAAGAAATCTGCCACTTGTTTACCATCTTCTCCCTTCTCATTAGCATCCCTTTAGGGTCTTGTACTGGGTGCTGATGGATCACTAGAAAGGAGAACCCCTGAAGTGAACAGAGGGGAATCACAGTTTTAAAGCCCAAGCACTTTTGAGCAGACAGAGGAACAGAGCTGCCTTCAGCTCTGTAGGGGTTGGCATGCTGCCTGAGAAAAGTGGGTAAGATTATGGTGTCTAGTTAACAATTCTGCCTGAAGACTATTTTTCCTCAGTAATTGGTCTGAACTATAAGTGGATCAAGAAGTAATAAAAAGAGACAGCTGCAAATGCTGGAAAGTCTCGTCATCTGGGATATTTCAGTAAAAGGCCAAATAGTATTAAAATTTAAACACCTAAGAATATCTTTATATTAAAAAAAAACTTGGGACATATTAGTAATAATACTAAGGCTGTCTATGTGCCAGACACTATTTTAAATGCTTTGCAAGTGTTAATGCAATAATCTTGACAACTCTGTAACGAGGTAAATACTATTGTACTATACTTGTCCCCAAATATCAGAAAGGATGGCTGGAGCAGTGATTCTCAAAGTGTGGCCGCTGGATCAGTAGCATCATCTCTACCTGGGAACTTATTAGAAATGTGAATTCTCTGGTGTAGCCTCAGATCTGATGAATCAGAAACTCAGGGGGCGAGGCCCAGAACTCTATATTTTAGCAAGCCTTCTGGTGGATTCTCACACATTCTCAGATTTGAGAACCGCTAAGCTAGATTTGCTATAGTGACAAAAACTCCTGAGTCTCAATTTCTTAAAACAGCAAAGAGACATTTTCCCCTCACACTGCTTGTCCACTGGGTGTGGGAGGACAACTTTGCTCATCGCAACACTCAGGTATCCTTTGGAAATGGTTCTAAAGGCTTTTAACAAGTGAAGAAACATTTATTCAAAAAACTCTACAGTGAGAGTCTGTGGTGTCTGAGCAAGATCTTCCCCCATCTCCAGGTTAGCAAGATGGAAAATTCACTCCAGACCTGTGTCGCTCAGACCACAGATGTCTCTTTCCCTGAGCTCCCAGTCAGAGGGCTATTTTCCCAGAAGGGTCAGGATATCAGCATTTCTCAGTCTGCCCCAGCTACCTGTCATGAAGGTGCTGTTCTGGGCAAGTGTAGGTGAGAGGTGGGAGTTTCTTTCTTCCACTCAGCCTCCACTCTACCATAGGCATGGCACCACTGAGAATATTTGGGTCCTGACCCCCTTGCCCTGGCCTTTAAGGCAGAGGTTCTGTCCTGGAAAAGGCAATCCAACAAGACCTGACATTATTGCCTTTCTACCCTACTGAGCATTTAGCTCCTAAAGCAAGGGTGTCATTCAGAGATAGGCACACCATTGTCTGTATCCTCAGTTCCAGAGTCACAGCACAGAGAGATTTATTTTTGTTTTTGTGTTTGTTTTCCCAGAGGAAGAGACAGGCTATTGAGTAGCAAGCTCCTAATCTCTTCCCAAAGGAAACTGACTTCATGTGCAAGAAGAGAGTGCAGAGAAGTTCAAGACTAGAGGTGCTCTCAAACACAGTGATGGTTGTGATGAAAATCAATTGGAAGGGGATAGGTAGATTCATTGGAGATACAGGCTAAAACGTAGGCTGGCTAGTTTGTTAGAGGGATGAGACAATTGGAAAAAGCCCTTCTAGGGTTGGAACAAATCTCAGACATTGACCTTGTGAACTATTTCTTCAAATGAGCCCAAATTTGATTGAATAGTTTGTACACAATTTATGCCACAGGACATTGTTGAAAATAATAGAGCAATTAGTCTGTAATTAGCGGAGCTTAACAGATGGGTGTGGTCAGGGAAAGAGACTGTCAAAGAGAGCCCTGCCAAAACCACCGTCATTCCAGGGTGACTGTAGGCATACCCAGGGCTGCATCTTCAAGGAGCAACTCAGAGGCTACACATTGAGACGGGGAGAGGTTGCAATAGAATTCAAAGTAGCCATCATAAATATGTCCAAAGAACTAAAGGAAACCTAATAAAAGGAGTAAAGGAAGGTATGATGGCAAAGCGGCACCAAAGAGAGAATATTAATAAAGAAATAGAAATTATAAAAAGAATCAAATGGAAAGTCTGGAGTTAAAAAGTAAAATGACTCAACTGTTCATCAATTGATAAATATATAAATGAAATTTGGTATTCCCATGCGATAGAAGGTTATTCCGCCATAAAAAGGGAAGAAGTAGTGCTACTCGCTGTAACATGAATAAACCTTTAAAAAAGAAGTCAGTCACAAAAAGTCACGAATTGTATGACACCATTATATAAAATGTCCAGAATAGACAAATCTATAAAAAACACAAAATAGATTAATTTTTGCTTAAGTCTGGGAGAGATGAGAAAAAGCGGCACCGTAGCTAATGGTTAGAAGGTTGTTGTGATTTTTCTGAGGTTTTGAAAATGTTCTAAATTTGAGTGTGGTGAAGATTGTACATATTTGTGAATATACTAAAAATTATTGAATTGAATACTTAATATGTATGTTTTGTGAATTACTATTTAATGAGCTGTTTCATGATGCAATGCCCAGTAAGAATTATAACTTTTTATGTATGAGATTCTCAATACACAGAACAGATGGAAGTGGCATTTAATTAGTATATTTTTTATAGGGTCAAATTTATTTACTTATAATAATAGCAATCATTTCTTGAATTAATCTTAGTCATAAGTTTTACTTTATGTAAACATTTGGTAGGAAATACTTTTGAGTATGTATGTTGATCTTTTGTAAATAGCCAGAAATGTTATTTTTAAACAAATGTGTCAAACACTCAGAAAAGGATCCAGAAAATAAATTACATAACCAACAGCTGACACGATCCAACTTTGTTAAATCTGCACATTTTGCATTATTTGCTTCAGATTTTTCTTTTAAGAAACAAAATATAACAAAATCAGTTGAAGGTCTTCACATAAATTTTCCCATCCCATTTCTCTCTTCTGTAGAATATCACTATGGAATGAAATGTTCGCATGCTTTTAAATGATGTAAATACTATAAGTTTGAAAATATCATTATTCAACATGCTTGCTTTTCATGTCATGTTTGTTTCCAAATGTATACAAAGAACAGGACACTATAATAAACCTCCACGTCTTCATATACTGGCTCGACAATGACCAGTTATGGCTACACGAACTTCATTAAAACTCTTACCCAATTGCAATCATTCTTCTGAATTATTTTAAAACAATTTCATCTGTAAAATTGCCATGGGTATCTCTAAGAAATAAAGACACGTCTTAAAAAACGAATGCTGAATTGTAGATCTATCCAGGTATAACTCTACTCGGTCATTTTAATTGTAATTCAAAATTTGATTCTATGGGGAAATGTTTTGATTTCTTTCCCCATTCGTTTATTGATGCATGCTTAGATTGATTCCACATTTTTACTAAAAAGAATGACATAATGAACATTCCTGTACATGTCTCCTTATGCATGTATGCATGGAATTGGAATGACTGGGTCATAGGTAGGGAAATCACATGACTCCCCTCCATCCTGGAACAGTATCGTATTTACTTCTGTTGTCTTACTGCACTGGCCAGGATTTCAGTACGGTCTTGAACAGAGGATGTGGGAGTGGATGTCTTTTTATCATTCTTCATTGAAATAGAATTTCTGACTTTAAGGTAATATTTCTTGTATTCCACTATCAAGTATTGCAATTACTTTAGGCTTTTGGTAGATATTCTTTATCAGGTTTGTTCATTTGAGATTAATTTTAGCTGTAAATAACACCCCCATCCCCCCACTCCCTCAGCCCCAATAACAGTGACTTAAATAAGATAAACACTTATTTCTCTTTGACTCAGCAGTTTGGTTATAGGTGACCAGGAGCTGGTACGATCTCTCTTCTACAAGGAATCTTCAGAGATTCAAGCTTCTTGCAGCTCATTGCTCCACTGTTTTTACGATGTGGCCCTTGTCATCATAGAAAGCAGCCTCTAAGTTCTACTTCTACACAAGATGAAAGAAAGGGATGAAGCGGAAGTAAAGGATGTACACCAGCTCGCTGTTTGTTAAGAAGGCTCTGGAAGTTTGCCTTTGTACCCCTTTGCAATAGAGGTTCACACCAAGCTTGCAAGGAAAGCTGGGAAAATTAGTCCTTATGCTGGCAGTGCAGGTGCCCAGCTAAAATTCTATTGCCAAGGACGAAGGGATAAACAGATTTAAGGGGATAATATAGCAGTCTCAGACTAAGTAAATGCCCTGTGTTTGTAGTTCACTAAGAATATTTAAAAAACATAAATAGATGTTATTTTACTCACTGCTTTTTCTGCATTTATTGAGATCATATAGTTTTTCTTCTTTAATCCAGTAAGATGGTAAATTACATCGATAGGTTTTTCTGATATCGAATAATCTTTTTATATCTGGTATAATTTGCAACTTGGTCATAATGTCTTATTTCTTAATTGCTGGATTTAATGTGCTAAATTTACTTAGGATTTTTGCATTTGTGACGTAGTCTATGCTATTAAGAGAGATTGACTTATAATTTATTTTTTCCCTCTTGTTTTTGTTTGGTTTGGAGTTTAATACTCTATCAGCCTTTTAAAGTAAATAAGAAAGCATTTCCTCTTTTTACCTTCTATAGAATATTTTGTTCACAGTTCATATTTCCTTCCTTCCTTCCTTCCTTCCTTCCTTCCTTCCTTCCTTCCTTCCTTCCTTCCTTCCTTCCTTCCTTCCTTCCTTCTTTCCTTCCTTCCAGTTTATGTAAAATGGTATCTCATAGTGGTTTTAATTTGCATTTCCCTAATGACTAACAATGTTGAGCATCATTTCACATGCTTATTGTCCATTTGTATATGTTCATTGGATAAACGTCTTTTTAGGTATTTTGCCCACTTTTAATTGGGTTGCTGTCTTTTAGTTGTTGAATTTTTAGAATACTTTAAATATTTTCTCCCATATTGTCAGTTATCTTTTCATTATCTTGGTGGTATTCTTTGAAAAACAAAAGTTTTTTTTTTATTTTGATGAAGTCCAATTTACATATTATTTCTTTTGTTGCTCGCACTTTTGGAGTCACTTTTAAGAAACCACGGCCAAATCCAAGTTCACGAAAATTTATCCCTTGGTTTTCTCATAAAAGTCTTATCATTTTAGCTCCTATATTTTGATACATTTTGAGTTGATTTTAACTGATTGTTGTTTGTTGAACCACTCTTGCTTTTCTGAGATAAATCCCTCTTGATTGTAGTGTATATTCTTTTTTATATGCAGCTGGATTCAGTTTGCTAGTATTTTATTGAGAATTTTTTTCATCTATATTCATAAAGGATGTCAGTTTGAAGTTTTCTCTACTTGTATGTCTTTGTCTGACTTTGATATCAGGATAATGCTGGCCTCATCGAATGAATTAGGGATGTCAGACCCACGGATTATTTGGACGGATGTAATTTCATTTCTAAGTGTTTGAATATTTTTATGTTATCACTTTCTTGTTGATATCTAATTTAAGTTCACTATGGTAATACTTTGTATAATTTCATTTCTTTTACATTTGTAAAGGTTAGTTTTATGACCCTGGATATAGTCTAACCTGGTGAATGCCCCATGGGCACTAGAAAGAAATGTGTATTCTGCCATTGTTGGGTAGAGAGTTTTATAAACGTCAGGTTCAGTTGGTTAATGGTATTGTTCACTTTTTCAATTATATTTCTAATTTTCTGTCAACCCCTATTATTACTGAGAGAAAAGAGCTATCTATAGTCTCCAGCTGTAATTGTGAATTTGTCTGTTTTCCCTCTCATTTCTGTCAACTTTTGCTCCATGTATTTTGAAGCTCTATTTTTAGGTACATACATGTTTAGAACTATTATGTCTTCCTGATAAATTGACTTTGTTCCTTGTAATTTTCTTTGCTTTGCAGTATACGTGGTCCTATATTAATATATTCACTCCAACTTTTTTTTGAATGTTTTCTGCATGGCATGTCTTTTTCTATTCTTCTACTTTTAACCTATTTATATCATTATATTTGAAATAAGTTTCTTGTGGACAGCATATAGTTAGGTTTTGTTTTTATCCTTTCTGGAAATTTCACTTAATTGCTGTGTTTATCTACATTTAATGTCATTATTGATCTCTTTGGATATAGGTCTACGATACTATTAATTTTCTGTTTTTTTCCCCCCTTGTTTCTCTATTTCTCCTTTCCCATCTCCTTTTAGGTTATTTGAATGCTTTTTAGTATTTTATTTAAATTTATCCATTGTGTTTTTTTACTATATCTTCTGGTATAATTTTTTAGTGGTTGCTCTAGAGGGCACAATATACATACTTAATTTTTCAAGGCTACTTAGAATTAATATTTTATTGCTTGAAGTGAAATGTAGAAACCATAATATAGGTCCTTTTACTCTCCCCCACCATGTAGTGGTTGTCATATAGTACATTGACATTCACTGAAAATCTCATCAAACAACGTTATAAAGTTTTGCTTTCAACCATGAAACATAGTTTAAAAAACTTGAGAATAGACTATTGTGTTTGCCCAGACATTTACCATTTCTGTTGCTTTTCTGTCAATCCTGCTATTCCAAGTTTCCTTCTGGTATTATTTCCCTTTCATGTGAAAAACTTCCTTTAGTAATTCTTTTTGAGTAGGTATGCTGGGAACAAACTCTTTTTGTTTTCCTTCAGCTGAGAATATCTTCATTTTGCCTTAATTCCTGAAGTATTTTCTTACTGGATATAAAATTATAGATTGACAGTTCTTTTTTTCCCCCACACTTTAAAATTTTGTTCACTTCCTCTTGGCCCATGGTTTTTAATGACAAAGCCACAGTTATTTTAATTGTTGTTCCTCTCTAAAAAAATGTATGTTTTTCTTCTGGATTTTTTCATGACATTTTTCTTGGTCTTTTATTCTCAATAGCTTGATTAAAATATGTCTGGGTATGAATTTTTTTTTTGTTTATCCTGTTTGTGGTTCACTGAGCTTATCAAATTTGTAGGTTTATACCTTTTGCCAAATTTGGAAATCATCCAGCCATTATTTCTTCAAATATAATCTGTTCACATTTTATAGCTTAATTTTGTAGGAGAGATGGGGTGGAGTTTGTTGCTTCATCTTATCTATCATCTTATCTGGAAATAGAAACTTAAGTCCATTTGGATTAATAATATTATGGCTACACCATATTTTTGGATTAGAATTTGCCTAATAAAAATTTTCCTATTCTATTACTTAAAATATCTCTGTATCATAATCTTTATGTGTTTTTGGCTTTTGCTTAAGTTTTTAATCTGACACTCTTACCCATAAATTTTGCCCATTTTCATTTATTATGGTTAATTATGCTTAGATTGTGCTATTTATTTTATTTTCCTTTTTCTTTATTTTATTTTCCTTTTTCTTTATTTTATTTTTCTCCTTTATCATTTTCTATAAGATTGGAAAGTTTTCAGTTTTTTCTTCCTAGCACTTGCTCCACATATTGCTTTGAAAGTTAATACATTATATTTTGTTCCCTTTATAGATTACTCTTAAAATTTTAACTTTTATACTTGAACTAACAGTGACTACAGTGTATGTCTACTCTTTTGACAAATGCAGTAACTTAATCACCTATTGGTGTCCAATATTTTAATTACATCTTTTTATACACCTAATTGATTATTGTTGTATTATTAGATTTATTTACATGTTTATTCATTTTTATTTTTTGTTTATAATTGCTTCTTTCTTCTCACTACTTCCTCCTGGGTTATAATGTATATCATATATAGGAGATATATATCATATGTACATATGCTACAAAGGACATACAGGAGATATATCTCTATATACCCATATATAAATATATAATCAATAACAGTCCTTTAGTAGTAAATTCTCTCAGTCTTTATTAAAAAGATCTTTTTACCCTTGCTCTTCAATAATAAGTTAGCTAAATAATTTCTATATCACTCTCATTTTCTCTTAGCACTTTGAAGACATTCTTCAAGATAATCTGACTTCTAACGCTACCATTGACAAATCTGCTGGTAGCGTAATTGTCTTATCTTTGAAAGCAATCTGTCTTTTTTCTCTGATTTTCTTTAAGATCTTTATGGTGTTTGAGAGTTTCATAGTGATGTATACATGTATAGATTTATTTATCTTACCTAGAACCAGTGCTTTTTTGAAACTAATGATTTGTATTTTTCACAAAAACTGTAATTTTATGGATATTAGCTCTTTGAATATGTCCTCTCCACCATTTGCCCATTCTCTTCCCAATGGAAATCCTTTTAGATTGTTGGACCTTCTCATTCTATTTATGTCTCTTACTCTCTCTGTATCAGAAAGCTTTTGCTGTATAACAAATCATCCCAAAATGTACGAGCTTATATTTCTCTGCATCACAAATTTGGGCTTATGATTCTGTGCATCACAAATTTGGGCTAGACTCAGTTGGGTGGTTTTTCTGGTCTTGACTGAGCTTGGTCATACATATATGGTCAGCTAGAGATTAGCTGGTCTAGGATGACCTCAGTTGGGATGGTAATTCACATAGTCCCTCATCCTCTAGCAGACTAGTCTGGGCTAAATCATTAAGGGCTTTAAGAGACTGAATGGAAGTACACAAGATCTCTTGAGGCCAAAGGTCAGAACCAACATCACTTATGCCACATTTTATTGGTCAAAGGAAGTTGCAAAGGCAGCCTAGATAAAAGGGGTATGTTGTGGGGGAAGACTCTACTTCTTGATAAAATCATGTGGAGAAAAATTGAAATTTATAAAATTAGGAAAATGATATTTATTATACTTCTGTCTTTGTGGCCTGTATATGACAGTGGTTTAGTGAATAAACTGGGATCAGAGTGGAATAATTTTGACCATTTTTGCAAGTAATCTATAAAATTACCTGGCATGGTTATTTTTATTAAACTCTTTACTTCTCTTTGGGGAAATGATATAGTTCACTAAATTTCTCTTTATCCTGGGCAATTGTTATTTAATTATCCATTGAATTTGTAATTTAAATAACTGTTCTATTCATTACTAGAAGTTCTATTTTTCTCTCATCTGCCAATTCTTTTTTTTCATAGTGTCATTTTCCTCTTGTTTTTTATTCCTTCCTATTACCATTTTAAACATACTTATTTTGTATTCTTTTCAGATTGTGTTGAGGTGTTTAATCTTGCTGTTTGTGTCTCTCTAGATTTCTGATAATGGTTGAGTTTTCTTCTATGCACTATTAACTTATCTTCAGTAGGTCTTTATCTGCGGGAGTCCTGTGTGGCCTCCATAGAGGACCTGTTCCTTTATAGAAAGTTTCAAATGGGTTTCTGTTAAGTACTCCAGAGATATTATTAAGCCTGGACTAATATTTATGTTAATTTCTCAGTTTTAGTGTAGAGACAATTTGAACCTAAAACTTCTTACGTGTACAATTCTATAATACGTATATTGCATTATGTGTTCACCCAAAATTATATTTTCTTCTGTCATCAAATGTTTGATCCTTTTACCCTTATCTATTTCCCCCTTCCCTGTGGTAACCATTAATCCACTGTCCGTGTCCACGAGTCCCTGTTTGTCCTGTTTGTTTGTGGCTTTCATTTTTCCATCCTACATATGAGTGAAATTGTCTGGTTCTCACCTTTTTCTGTGTGTCTTATTGCACTTAACATGATAATCTCAAGATCTACCCATGTTATTTCAGGTTATCTAATCTCCCATAATGCTCAAAACAGATCTAAACCTAAATTAATCTTTTTCTTCAGCATCAGAATCACCAATTTTCAGGACCCTCAAAGCTGGCAGAAAGAAGCTCTGTAGAACAGTTTGAAAATCAATCACTGGGGCAGAGAGAGAATTCAAGCTTCCTGCTATCTCCTTCTACAGTTCCAGGCCCAGCACCCTCGTGCTCTGCGACTTGGAGCAGGTGCCTTAGCTGCTCTGAGCCTCCCTTTCCCCTTCTGTGTGAACAGTCACACCTGACGCCTGGGGACGCGTGTGGAAAGCCCTGGCCCTCTGGTGTGTGAGGAGGTGGTGAGTGGGGGGGTGTCTTTCCACATAGAGTCTCTGGTGTAACCCGGGGGGGGGACACCCCTCTCCAGGCCGGCGGCTGAGCTGGGGCCCCGCGCGGGCGGCCCCCCAGGGTAAGGGCCGCCGGAGCCTGGGACGCAGGGGCCCCGCGGCCTGTCGGGCCCGGGGAGGGAGCGCCGGGCGCCCCGCTCCCCGACTCGGCTTCCACGCTGCGCGCTCGACCCGGGGCGCGCGGAGAAGGAGCCTCTCGCCCCGCTCTGGGGTGGGGGGCGTTTGGGGGGCAACCCCACCCCCACCCCCATCCCCATCCCCCCCCAGGCGTGGCCCCGGCCGCGAGGGGCCGTCTGCGAACCCGCGTGTGTGCGCGTGTCTGGGAGGGGGGGGCACTCCGGGGCGCCTCTGCTCGGTTCCGGATGGGGCGAGGCGTGTGCGGGGACCGGGCCCGCGCGGGCTGTCGCCTGCCCCGGGAGCTCGTCCTCACCGCTGCCCCCGCAGCCTCCTCCGCGAAGCCCGCCTGGGTCCCCCCGCGCTGGCCTAGCGGAGGCCGTGCAGCCGGCACGACCCGAGCCCCCAGCAGCCCCGCCGCGCCCGGGCGAGCCTCTCCCGCCCCCACACGTGTCGTTGGGCCAGAGAAAGGGCCCATGTGCCTGCTGGCCTGTCCGCCCCAGGCCGGCCCTCTCGGGACACCCACCCCCCGCGGAGGATGGGCAGCCTCGTGATGTGCCAGCCGGAGACGCTGCCGGTAATGTTTGGAAGGCTGGGCGCCCACACCTGCAAAGCGGGCACAGGCAAGTCGTCCTTCCCTGGGAGGCTGAGGACAGGGGCTGTGGAGCTGTGGGGCGCCACGGTCTTCCTGTATGAGACCTGCACTCCTGGCCACTGTCCAGATCTGCCCTCCTCGTCCCTTTCCAAGGCATTGCCTCTCACCCCCTCACAGGAGGACTAATCAGTCTGATCAGCCACAAGATTTCCTCCTCGCAGCCAGAGAGGTTATGCCAGTCAGGACCCATGGCCTTTGACGGTCCTTCCTTCCCAGTTCTTCCTGGTCACTTGGGCTCCTACCCCAACGCAGAGAACGGAACTAACCTGGTTGGCAAATCAGAGGCTATCACCCACCTTCTTGACTGGTGACCCTAGGGTGGTGACCCACCCTAGGCCAGTCAAAACTTTCTGTGTGACAGCTGCGTGAAGCTCTGGATCTTGGTACCTGAAGGAGTGAGGTTGAGGCAGCTAAGGGTCCCCTGGACCCAAGAGGGAAGCAGAGATGAGAGGTGCAGCAGGTGAGAGGCAAGAGAAAATGAAGAAAACCCAGAGAATCATAGACAAGGAAATCATACTAGGTTCCCAGGATCCAGCTGTGCTGCAGACAGAGCCACCTCTGGACAACTCATGACAACAGCCAATCCATTCTCTCGGTTTGGGCCAGTTCAAGTTGGGTTTCTGTCAGTTGGAAGTGAAAGAGTCCCTCCCACCTAATTTGCTTGTCATCCTAAAAAGCAAAGCCTGAGCTCTTGCACTTGGTGTTTGTGGCTTTCACAATGTGCAACCTGCTTCCCTTTCTGGCCTTGGGCTGCCTTAAATTTGTCCAACACTCTACCATTTCCAAAGGATTTTCACAAGCATAATCACAGGTGGTCCCCACCACAACCCAGGTGTGAAATAAGAAGACTGAGGCTTTTGTATTAAGTCCTGTACCCGAGGTCACAAAGGTCTAAGGGACATGGATGAAATACAGCCAAGTCATCTCTGACCCCAGCTAGTCTCCCAGCCACACCCAGCCACTACCCTCCTGCACTCTCCCTCACACCTCGGCTAGGACTGCCTGCTCCCAAACTGCATATTCATGGGTTCCCATGGTGCAGCTTGGCTCTGGTCCTCCCTCCAGGTCTCTGCTGACCTTAGTCCTTCATAGCTCACTGCATGCCCGCCTCCCCCTGCCCTTCCTCTGAGCCTGCATTGTGCATCGGTCATTTGGCACTTGTGCTTCGGATGCTGAGGGATAGGTTGCTGCACTCCCACCTTGCTTCCCATGCACAGAGTCAGAAACTGAAGGCAGGAACCTGACCTGTACCACTTTAGATCTGTCTTTTGAATATTTATGGGGAAAAAGCAATAGGATGTGACAATTGATGTGATTTGGGAAGTGAGGGAAAAAGAGGAGAGTCAAGCATGGTGACCCCTAGGTGGCTTTGGTTATTACTAACCAACCTCAGGAACGTGAGAGGAGGCCCAGGTTATGGAGGAGAGACCAGAGAAGGGTGGTCTCAGGCTGCTGGGCATACAGCATGGAAAGCCCAGAGAGCAGGGTGCTGGAGGGGGAGGTTCAGAAAGCTCTGAAGTAAATGAAGATGGAGACTGGGGCCTTGGGAGTTGATGAGTTGACCTGAGATGAACTCTATTATGTGAAAGGGAAGATGATGGGCAGAACTTCAACATTTAAGGGACTGGGGGAAGGTAAAGGAGAGTGGGAAGAGGAGAGGAAAAGGGTGAGGAGGGTCAGCAAAGGAGACAGGCAGAACAAGGACAGTAGTGTGTGAAGGGAACACGAGAAGGAATTTTAAGAAAGAAATGTGGCAAATGACCTCAGAGGTCCATGGGAAGAAGGCTTTTTTCCAGAAGGAAGGTGCTCACTGGACAGTCAACTAAGGGGCCACTGAGGACCTGAGCCAGAGTAGTGTCCACAGAATGGTGACAGTAATGGGCCAAGAGGCAATAAAGGTAGGAAAAGCTGAGAAAGCAAATGCAGACAACTCAGCCAAAAGCTTGGCAAATGTGGGCTTAACAAAAAGGAGCACGATACACTGAAAACTACCCAACATCTTTGGAAGAAATTAAAGAAAACCTAAATGGAAAGACAGTCATATTCATGGTTTAGAAGACATACTATTGTTAAAATGGCAATATTCCCCAAATTGATCTACAAATTCAAATTAATCCCCACCAAATTCCCCCCAAAAGCTACTTTTTGTAACAGAAATTGACAAGCTGATCCTAAAACTCATGGGGAAAAAAATGTAAGGAACCTAGAATAGCTAAACAAACAAACAAGACAACCAAGGCTGGAGAAGTCAAAATTCCTGATTACAACACTTACTACCAGGCTGTAGTAATCAAGACTATATGGTAGCAGCATAAGGACAGACACATAAATTAGTGAAATAGAAGTGAGAGTCTGGAAATTAACCCATACATCAATGGTCAATCGATTTTGACAAGGTACCAAGATTATTCAATAGTTTTGTAGTCTGTTCTACAAATGGTGCTAGGAAACTGGATATCCACATGCAAAAGAATGTACTTGCACTCTTACTTCATATCATATACAAAAATTTACTAAAAAATGGATCAACCATGTAAATATAAGAGTTAAAGCTATAAAATTCTTAAAGGAAAATAGAGATAAATCTTCATGATCTTGAGTCTGACAATGGTTTCTTATATATGACACCAACAGCATAAGCAACAGCAGAAGAGATAGCTAGCTAATTTTGGACCCCATCAAAACACTTGTTCTTCAAAGGACAACATCAAAAAAGTGAAAAAAACAATCTACAGAAGAGAAAGAATATATAAAGAACTTTTACAGCTCCACAATTAAAAGACAAATGACCCAATTAAAAAATGGTCAAGAGATCTATATAGACATTTCTTAAAAGAAGACATACAAATGGCTAATAAGTACATGAAAAGATGCCTGACTTCAGTTGTCATTAGAGAAATACAAATCAAAACCACAAGGAGATGTCATTTCACATGCACTAGGATGGCTATAATTTTTTTAAAAAGGAGAAAATAGGTATTAGTGAGGACTGGATAAATCAGAACACTCTTACATGGCGGGTGGGAATATAAAATGGTTCAGCTGTTGTGGAATACAGTAGGACTGTTCCTCAAAAAATTACACAGGGAATTACCATATGACCCAGCAATTTTAAGAAAGAATACTTACTCATAGGTGGCAGGTGATCTCAGAGGTCCACAGGGGGAAGACTTCTTTCCCGAAGGAAAGTGCTCACTCACTGGACAGTCAATTCTTTGGTACACACCCCAAAGACTGAAAACATGTATTCAAACAAAAATATACATGGATGTTTATAGTAGCATTATCCATAAAAGCCCCAAAGTGGAAACAAACCAATGTCTATCAACTGATGAATGGGTAGATTAAAGGTGGTAGATCCATACAATGGGATATGATTATCATAAAAAGGACTGAGGGAAGAGGAGAATGGGGCTTGACTGCTAATGAGTATAGTATTTTTGGGGCAATCAAAATATACTCAAATTAGATAGGGTGATGGCTGTACAACTTTGCGAACGTGTTAAAAAACACCCCATAGAACTGTATATCTTAAAATAATTAAATATGTTGTATATGAATTATATCTCAATTTTTTTCAACTTATTTTAAGTGAGGAAGAATATATGAAGATATTCTCTTGTAAAAATTGTTAGTTCTCCTGAAAGGATAACTAGGAAACTTCCAACAGAGAAGGGAGGAGGTGGAGGGTGAGGAGCAAGGATTGAGTGAATGGATTACAGTTTCAAGAAGTAAATAAATAGAATAGAATAAAAGTGGTCTGGCTTTGGAGGAAGGAGTGGGTGGAGTTGAAGGAATGTTCTGTTAGGAAGAAGAGGCTGGGGCACGCTTGGAGGCAGAAGGGAAGAAACCTATGTCATGAACACGGGATGGCTGACGAACTGGACAGGGCCAGGATCTCATGCACAGAAAGCAGCTAAGGGCGGACACTTCTATACCCATGGACCCAGGGGAGGAGGTGAGGTGGGCAACACTACAGAAGACGTGGCGTGAATGAAAATGCAGGGCTCAATGGCGTTCATTTTCTCTGTGGTGGAGAAGGCCAGGTCACCGTGCCTGGGGAGACGGGAGGGGGTGGGTACTTGGAAGAGAAAGGAGGCTGAGAATCAAGGGTGAGTTCGGGAAGGGCCTCCTCATGGAATCAAAAAGGGAATCAGTGACGCAGGAATGGGCTGCTGAGTAATTCTGAGGTTGGAAATGCACCTTGGTGATTTTCACATCCATTCCACAGTCTGAGTAAGGCTCTTTGTGTGCTGGGGGACACTGTGCTATTGATGGCTGGTAGCTAGCTATCGGCTGTGGCCTTTCAGGGGCCAGCCTACCTGGGTGTCTGCCTTAGACTTCAAATGCCAAGTGTGGTGGGGGAAGTGAGCCTTCCAATGCCCCTGGCAGGGAGGGCCTCTGTGGGGCCCGGCCCATTGCGGGGGTGGGTGAGAAGTGGGCTTGGATGTGCACACCTAGCAGAAGCACAGTGCAGCAGTGCCCCGGGGAGGAACCCCTGGGCTGACGAGTCAAACTACTGGAGGTGGGACCACGAGGAAAGGTGGCTGACATCACAGCGATCCTGTCCGCCTGGTCAACTCCAAGTTTTCCAACAACTTTTCACAACTAAGATTGAAACTCTCACTGCATTTTTAGCAAACTAAAATTTGTCGTGTCTGTTGTGGTCTCTAGGGCTCTCCCTACCCCAAGGACCAGATTTGGCTTTCACAACCAGCACGGAGGGAGATAGATCCACAGATGTGAGGAACAGAACATCTTCCTCCAGTGCCCTTGGCCCTTCTCTGAGTGGGTGACTGTCCTTAGATCTGCAGCCTGCCTGGGCTCCTGTGGCTGGGATGTGAGCCAGCATAAACCACAGCCCTCATCTGCCTTGATGGATGCTGTCGCCTAGCACGCCCCCACCAGCACTTGCCCTGCCCTTTTCAGCAGTCACTGCAACCCACGGCTCATACTGAGCTCACAGCCATCCCAGATTTGCCTTTTTTCTCTTTCGTCGGGGGTCCTTGAACCAGTTTTTCTTAATACAGCAGACCAATGAGGGCCTCATTCTAAGCCATCGATTATGTATTATCTTTCCGATTTGTCCAGAGGATTTCATGAGATGCATGGAGATACCCTATAAACAAGATCCATTTATTCCTTTGATGAGCCAGGGCTCCTGTCTGTCTGTGCTGGGGAATGGAGAACCAAAGTCAGATGAAACATTGTTGTTGCTCTTGAGAAGCTCACAGCCTTGGGAAGTCAGTCCCCACCAGCCCATTGCTGTGGTGTGATGGAAACCAGGGGCCAGGGCATCCTAGAGGCAGCTGTGTCAGGGTAGTCAAGGAAGGCTGCCCGGAGGAAGTGTAGCTTAAGGTAATTTTTTCTTCCCTCCAGGTTTATGCATGTATTTTTAACTATCTTATATGTGTGGTTTTTATATACAGAAAATAAAATGGTTTTCAAAAACATGAGAAAACGTTTTAATACCAAAGACAAAAGCTTCTGTGATTTTGTTTGCTAGATTGAAGCCAGAGAATTCCACTTTCGTGCTGAGTCGCCTCCTTCTCCATGACTGTTGGGGCAGCTGATAGTTAACTGGAGACACATGTCCTGACTTCCAGTCCCACCACTGCAGGCTTGTGAGCCTTGGGCTTTCTGCTTAGCATCCTGCCTTATGCTAAGCCTGGAAAAAGAGTGGAAACAGCCTGAGAGCAGCACCCGAGGAGGCAGGGAGGTGTGGCGGAGAGTGGACATTTAGGAACCGCAAGTAGCTCAAGTTGGCTGGAAGACAAGGAGCCTGGCACAGGGTGCCTGGAGGTGGGGCCAGGCCTTCTGTGCTAAATCAGGGAGTTGGAACTTTATCTCAAAGACTTCTGGGAGCGACAGAAGCACTTAAGCCAGGACAGGACCGGGCCGGCTGGAGGAGGAGGGCTGGCTGAGTGTGGACAGGGACTGGGGAGTCCCGCTGGGAAGGTGTGGCGTGATCAAGGTGAGAAGTCCTTAGCGTCTGATCCAGGCAGAGCAGAGAGGTGAACAGTTGGGGTGGGAGTGCAATTCGAAGGCCATTAAGGAGACAGAATTCCCAACCTTGGTGACTGATGGGGTGAGGCTAAGTGGGAGGAGGGAGGACAGCTCAGAGGCCTGATGAGGGGACAAGGAGGAGCAGCAGCTTGAGGGAAATAACTTTCGTTTTTCCTATGCAGAGGGTATTGAGGTACACTATATGTGTGGGGGGTCTCATGAGCTACAAACCAAACCAAACCAAACCAACCCAACCCAACCCAACCCAACACAGATGAGTTTGGCAAACCTATTCTTCGAGAATAGATAATGATTCCAACATATCCCCACCTATTCATCTCACAATTTACCTCAAAAGGTTCTTAGAAACCAAGGTGAGGTTTTGCTTCAGGAGTTTGGATTCGGATTCAGCCAGCATGCAGTAACACCCTTCACCAAGTGGAGCACACCCCTCCTGGCTTGCCACCCCATCAGGTCACTGCAGGGATGCCCAGTGTCTTGGCAGGAGTAAGTCTGGGACTCTTCCTGGGCCAACTGGCCTCTTTTCCAGAGTGGCCATTTGTCCGGAGTCTGTCTCCTGTTGCTGTTCCTGTTTCCTAGGATTTCTCGAAGTGCAATTTCTCAAAGCCACGGTCACCCCGATGTCCTTTCCCTTTCTGGATGGTGAATTTTCTGGGTCTAAATGTTTCTCCTCTCTAGAAGGAAATTTCTACCTTGTTCTAAGCAACGAGGGCAAGCACAGCAGGAGGGAGCTGGTAAAAGGGAGCAGAATGGAGCAAAATGGAGATTTGACTCAACTTCCTCCACCTGTACTTTCAGTTTAAAGGATTATGAAGAATATCACATTCATTAGAAAGAAAATATTTCTTGGTTTTTTATAATATTTATATAACTGTTTTGCTATCTGCTGACGACTCACTACTATTATTGTCACTATCATGCCTGAATTGACCAAAGCACTGAGAGAGGTCCAGGTAAGCTTCTTAACCAGATCAGGAGAGAAAAGGAGCCAGTGAGGAGTACAGCCTTCTCTGTAGCCAGCCCGGCTTTTGACCTGAGAGACTAGGAGTCTCCAGGACAGATTTTTGCCTGGGCACCCCAATCAGCAGAGTCGGATTCCTCAGTCTGACACGCACAGCCTTCTGAGATCTGGTCTCATCTGCTCACATGCCCTCGACTCACAAAAACATAATTTTCTTAAATACACAGGCGGGGCCATGCTCCAGGCCTGGGCTCCTGCAGCTCTCAGCCTGGAGGTCCTTCAGGCTCCCTTGTGACAATGCCACTCACGTCACCTCCCTGCAAAAGCCTTTCCAGCCCCTCCTGGCTTTGTGCTGAGGACTGACTTGCTGCCTTTTCCTACTTTGTGAATACAAGGGCCCAACTCTAGGCTCTGGGTCCCAACACCCAGCAGAGACCAGTTTTCACTGAGTGAGCATGTTGAGCAGTTCGGTATAGAACCCAGCCTACAAACCCATGTCACTTTCGGTAGCACAGGTGAGCCACAGTTTCTCTGGGGCCTCCTGGCTTGCCTGGATAACATAAACTGGGTTATGTCGCCACCTATTGCCCAGTTTGCTTGGAAAAAGTCAGCCAGGGCCTTCGGGCCTTTGTCAGGAGGAAGAGAGCTCAAACCCTCTTTCAGAAGACCGGCCCTTCAGTGGAGAGGGAAGAGGTCCTTGACAACTTAGTGGAAAGGGCCACGTTCCAAGTTCGAACCGAGTCCTAGCTCAGCATGAACTGTGTGACCTGGGATGATTCTTGGGCCCAACCACCTTCTCTCAAATGAGACTATGGTAAGTTCCCAGTGCCACCTGTAGATTCCAGAGTGGAGAGGGTTGGAGTGAAGAAAGCAAGGCTCCCAGAGGAGGGGCTGAGCAAAACAACTGTGCAGTGAGGATGACCAAGATGCCCCATCCAAACCAGCCCTGGCTCTGATGAGGAAGAGCAGATGGCCCTGAGGTTTCTTAACCACTCACCTCACAGAGTTGTTTCGAGCACGCGCTGAAGCAATGTTATGAGGCCCTGAGGTTGGCCCCTGACAACACACATCCCAACAAGCCACAGGGAGGCTGGCTTCAGAACACCTCACGACACACATTTTGCAAGAACGCATGCAAAGTCAAAGACACACAGGAAACACATTAACATGGTTGCCTATGGCAGAGGATGTGGGGATACGGAGAAAGAGGAAAATAGGGGGGCCTTGCACAGACTGGTGGTGATAATGCAATGACCAAGGAGAGTAACTTGGGATTAAAAAGGGGACAGTAAACCCCAAAACCCACTTCAGGTAAAAAGTGGTTTATTGAGAACTGATGTGGTAGATGAGGCCACTGCCACCTGGAGGCCACCTTAGTTGCCATATGCTGCCCACCTGAGTAGGGAGCCCTTTCAGAAATTCTTTTCTGGAGAACTGGTTTCTTTGTTCTTTAGGAGTCACATGTCACTCTGGTAGAAACAGAAGACACCACTGTCCCACTCAGACACATGTGGTGGGCTAGGGGCAGCCAGCTGGGGTTCCCTCAAAGTGCTCATGTGCACTGCCCACCACACTCCTGTAGGCCCAGCCCTCCCGTCCTTCGAATACACTGCAGCCAGTTACCTTATCTTCTGCTTTTAATTACAGTAATGAAATCGCCTTTAAAAAACAAATGTATCTTAAACATACAGAAACCCTCAGAGCAAAACATGGAAGCCTCCTTTATCTCCTATGCTGTGCTCACCACCAGTGGCTGCTGTTACGTTTGGAGCACACTCTTCTAGGCCTTTATAAACATCTTGAATCCAGACTCCATGTGTTATTCTCCAGATTCTTAGACTTTAAAAGCCATCAGGTGTGTCTTCAGGATAGCTGCACTGTGAATCCTTTCACCACGCCCCTCGAAGCACTTACAGTTGTTTCCAGTTTTGCCATGTCATCAACAATGGTGCGACCCTTTCAGTCCACAAGTGTAAAAATGGTTTTGAAGGACGGAGTCCTCTAAGTGGGGTTGCTGCATTGAAGAATATATATTCTTAAACTTTTAATATTTTCAAACTGCCTCCCCAAAAGTTAACCCAGAGTAATTTTCTAGAAGCACCGATTTCATGACACTTCTCTGCTAAAGTTCTATCAGCAACAATTCTCCAAGATAAAGCCTGGAATGGAGGGCAGAGGGTGGGCAGTGATCGGTCACTCTCATCACTGGAGGGTACAGTGTGTACCACACACATGGGGGTGGAGGCAAGGCTGAGGACACGAGTCAAGTGGCAAGAACTGAGGCAGAGGAGGTCAATGAAGGCTGAAGACACCAGAGTGCCACATAAGGATAACAGAGCTGACTCTTAGACTGGTTTGGCCATCTGGCCACAATAGAGGCTGAAGGGGAAAGAGACAGCAGTTGCATCAACAATCTTGCCAGTTGCTGGAACAGGGCTTTGCAGAGCGGGCTGGATGGAGTGTGGGGTAAGGAGATGGTTCTGGTCTGGGCCCTCCTGAATCTGAAAAGACTAAGGGATGTCTGAACCTAGGTGAACCCCAGTCATGATCATGAGGTCTGGAGGTGCAGATCTAGGAACCACCAGGTTCTCATGGCCTTTAAAGAAAACCACTCTTCTGAGGCTATCATTTAAGCTACCCAGGTAGAAGGGAGCACCTGGGAGGCGCAGGAGTCTCCTAGGGAGGCCTCTTAGCACCCTGGTCCCAGGCAACACCACCCGCCCGCCTCTTCTCCAGGTAGAGAGGCATGGCCCAGCCTGCTCCAGGACTTGGTTTCTGCTCTTTAAGCAGATTCTGTTAGAAAGTGAGGCACTAGAAGGTGGGGGCACAGGCCAGGTACTTCTCTGGATCAGGGATCATGCCCAGGCCTCCAGCAAGGCCTTGGTCTGGTTGGGTCACTTGTCAAAATCTCAGCCATTGTTAGTCTGAATTACATATGAAATGCTCTAAAGTGTTTTTTGAACAGTGAGGGTCGTATGTGTGTGGGGGCAAGGGAGAGGGGAAGGGTAGCAATGAGAAGAGTAAAACCAAAGGGGTAGAAGGAAATCTAAAACTATGGAAGCTTGGGGATTCACGGAAGATAAGTGTTCCAGGAAGGGAGCTTCAACATACAAAAATCAAGTAAAGACAGAAATGTCCACTGGATTAGACTGCCGAGGGAATCAGGGGTGGGATAATGGGAAGGCAGTGGGCAGAAGAATAACTAGCAGTGAGAGAGTGGAAAAAGCCAGTGTAGACAACACCCTTGAAGGTTGGCCAGGAGGGAAGACATGGGGCTGATAAAAGATCCAAGGGCGGTGTGAGTGTTGTGGGAAAGACTGGGCAGTTAACCTGCCGATGGGAACACACAGCTGTGGGGCAGGCAAGGGGGGCAGCCCAGGAGGAGGGCATGCAGAATAGGGGAGGCACCAAGGCTGCCCTGCCAGGAAGTCAGGCCCCAGCCCAGAGAGGTGTTGCAGGAAGCCCTGAGGTGTACAACTGCTGGGGGACTGACTGGCTCTAAGGTTTCCAATTAACTGTCTCAAAACAGCTTCCCACAGAAGGGAGCAGGCTTCAAGGGAACCTCAATCCAAATGCACAAGCATTTTATTATTAGGTAAACAGAAAAGAACTGCTCTGGCTCTAGGAAAAAAATCAGTAACCTCTCTTGCTGATTCAATTGGCCTTATCGAATGGCTGTTCCTCTAATCCACCTACTGACTTTACAAGTTGAATTCACACAATTTATACTGGATGTTACAAGGACAAGGAAGCGTTTTATTTATTTACAACAAAAACATCTGTAACATAATTCTCCCTCTTCAAAACAGAGAACCCTATAAAATACACACAGCAATCTCCATTTGTATTTACCTAGGGACATTAGCAGCCGGAAAGGGGATTTAGGACTGGGAGAAAAGCCAAGGACTAAGTCCATTAAAAAAAAAAACAACACAAACAAACATAAAACAAAACAAAACAAAACAAGAAACTGTCTTTTAAAAATATAGCATTTTCCTACTTGCCAGTAGCTACACTTTCCCCTACTCTGTATATAAAAATGTGAAACAGAAAACAGCAGCTGTGAAAACATGTTTCAGCAGCAGCAAGATGAGGCAAATGACCAGGCCTGTAGAACTTCACTTCTCTTCCACGAAGGGACACAGTCTGCCCTGGGGAGTTCTTTCCCAAAAAGTTCCCCAACACATACACCAAATAACGATGGAAGATTCCAGCAGCCTCACTTTTCTTGCTTGTAGTTAGTTGAAGAATCTAGGAATCAAACACAGCAGTTAGAAACACAATGGGACTCAACCATCTCAAAGCAGCACAGTCACAATCTTCAGCTGCTGCCTGTGGTCATGGCCACTTGTTACAGGGAGCCAAAGCCAGTCATGGGTCTGTGGTGACATCACCAGATGGGAATCGGGGACAGATGCCATCACTTATACATGGGTTCTGGGAAATATTTACCAGTTAATGGTGGCTTTAAAACTTCAAATCAAGGACACAGTTGCAGAAAGTTAGAACACACAGGACCCTAAAACCATCCAGTTCAACATCTTCATTTCTCAGATGAGGCCCCAAAATAAACGACTAATTTCTGAATGCAGATAAACCTTTATTCGTTACTTTTTCTCAACTGTTCCACAAGCAGTGATTTCTTTAACCATTTAAATATGTGAAAAGCACCCCCAAAGAGCCAAACCTGTGAGCAGCTGCTCTTCAATGGTACACTATGAACACCTGCAACAAACACTGGGGCAGCAAAAGACACTCAGGTTGTAACTAGACAAGAAGGCTGGACAAACCTTTTGTGGGCATCTAACCACCGACAGAAAACACACCCATGTTAAGGGCAGAGGGACAGTGTGGTAGTTTATCTAGACCGTGGGTTGACTCCTAGGTCTAGTTCCTGTTCTGTGATCCTGGTCAAGACACACATCCTTTGTTTCCTCATCTATAAATGTTCATGATATGTACTTCACTGAGCGTTACAAGACCAATGTGACAGTTACCTGAAGGACGGTACATAATGAAAGCTGTCCTAACAACACACTGACAGTTCTGCAGTTTTTGCCTGCCCACCGCCCCTCCTCCTGAATTCCCTTGGAGCCCAACACTGGCCCTAGAGCCATGTAAAATGCTGGTATACAAAGGGCACTGGCTGGATGCACTTTCCTAGTACTGAACTGATGAGGAGAGAAACTTGCCCTGTGACACTCCCCTCTACCCTGCCCCTTGGGTAGCAGCAAGTGGGCACAGTATAAGGCAGGAGGGGGCGGGTCAATGCTTCCTCCTCAAGTTGTCCATCGTGCTTCTCATTTTAATCTAGTGTTAAAGTGCTTTTTTGTGTGCCTATATATACTATGGCACTCTGCTGATTAAGCCTTTGTTGGTTGGCCTTTATGACAAATAATAGAAAAATATGATATCAGTGAAATTCAACTTACAAATCTCAAAGGTACCACCCTTATGGATAAAGGATGGATGAAGAGATGAATAAACAACAAAATAAGTGCTATGAAGAAAAAAAAGTAGGCTATGGGATGCAGAATGACAAGTTTCTAGTTCACATAAAGTAACCAGAACACTTCTCTGAGAAGGATTAAGTAGATTGAGCTCTGTGAATAATCAGGAGAAGGGCCTCCCAGGCTGTAGGAATACTGATGCAAAGGCCAGAGTCAGGAACGTGATTAGAGTGAGAGAGAAACATTCAGGAAGCCAGTGTGGTTGATGTAAAGTGAACATGGGGAAGGTAAGAAATGACATAGTGACAGCACCCAGGGCCACAGAGGCATCAAGAAAGACTTTAGGTTGTACTTGGGAGTCCAATGGAAGCTGTTGGAGGTTCTAAACAGAGAAATGACTATTTAAAAAATTATTCTGGCTGCTTTGTGAGAGAGAGATTGCAGGGGCATCAGAACAGCAGTAGGGACAGCAGCCCCTTTAACCTGGGCAGGCTCACAGACTGCTCTACCCAATATGCTAAGTCGTGATGCCATGCCAGCTCCCTGATCCAGGGTTTTGGAGACTGACACCTCATTCTTCATTTTGCAGGACCTCACTTCCCATTTATTCTTCTAGAAACCCAAGCTGTCACATAAGTCCAACTATTGTAAGACCTTCACACCAGAGAGGCCATCTGTGGGCTCCAGTGGAGAGTCCATTCACATGCCTAACTAGAACGAGAGCCACCCAGCCACTGAAGTGGAAAGCACTGCTGTATTCTTTTGGGCACCCAGAAGAGGAGGGGATGAGGGCATGGCTACACAGGGTGCATGAGGGCAGAAATTCAGAAACAAACACCTCGCTGTCCAACCCCAAGCAAAGTACTGTAGAAACAATGTGCTGGCAGTAATTTCATGATTTCTGATGCAATCACATGAAGAAATGTCCAGCCTTGGGGCCAAAACCAATTTGACATTTCTTCTGATCACTTGTAACTGCTGTCCACCTTGAGTTCCAAAAGGACCTGTAGTGTCCAGGCCCAGAACCTACTGGTGAACCAAGACAGAGTCAGTAAAAAGTGAGGGAGGCCCTCGGAGCTCTGAGGTGGAATAACTAAATCATGTTGCTCCTAATGGGATTTAATTATTCCACTTCTTTTGCCAACCCTGTTACACGAACATGCAATAGTCATTCTATCATTAAAGTGAAGAATGAATGAATTTACCCTACATAGGTTCTAACAGAAGGTTTTGGTACAACTGTTTAGAAATTTGAATAAAAAGAAAGTTAGATCCCTACTTCAAATTAAAGATATAAATAAACTGCTGATAGCTTAAAAATCTAAACATAAAATACAAAACTGAAAGTACTAGAAGGAAGCAGGACTTGTTAGTTAAGGAGAAATGCAAGCAGACAAATGAGAAGATGCTTAAGTTAAAATGAGGCCCCTCCCACAGGCAATCTCACTGCGTGAACTCCATTCAACAGGACCAGAACTACCAGTATATTAAGGACTTGAATCTGGCAGCCCAGCCAAAAGCCCCTTCCTGTCAGCACAATGGATCAATGGATTGTGCTCAGGCTTTCTCTGCCACTCCTCAGGGAGCTCTTGGGCTCTCCTTTGCTTTCTTTCCAAGTCTAGAAGCATCCCCCAAACTCTTTTCTCTCAAGCAGCCTAAGGAAAACAAAAAAAATCCCTGTTAACCTATGCAGAAGAACAAATTTGGTTCCTGTTTGCCTTAAATTCTACTCAGTTTAAAGGTCTTTCATTACGAAATATGCCATTAACACGTCTCCTTAGGGAAGGAACTGTTCCTTTGTGTAGGAGGAACTCTGCCACTCTCCCAAAGCAACCACTTAAAGATGTACACTGTTTCCATTCCTGCCACATCAAAGATTCAATATTACAAACCATAACAATAGGTCAAAGGCTTAAAAAAAAAAAAGCTTAACTTTGTGACAGGAAGGCATTTAACAGTCTGGATAAAAGCCTTTAGTAAAAAAATTTCTTTAACATGATAAAAATATATCTCAACCAAAAGTAAGCATCATGCTTAACAGTGTAACTGTAACAGTGACAGTGGCACTTCTGTCACAGTTATGAAAGGTGAAGGTGCTAGGTCATCACCACTATTCAACACTGTCTGGAAGCACTAGCCTACCCAATTGGACTGGCTCTGAATAAAATATGTATGTGGTGGAAAGAGAACATAAATTTACCATTACTTGCATGTGATGATCATATGTCTAGAAAATCCAGGGAAGCAATGCCCCAATTATCGAAGAATTAAACATTTAGAAGAGTGTTTAGTTACAGAAAAATGAACAATTTATAGAGAGGACACCTGATTCTGTAAGCATCAGATGAAAAGATGACTGACTGATCACGGACAACATGCTAATTCTAAGAGAGATTCCATTTCAGATGCACCAAACTGGCAAAGATTAAAAAGTCTAACAGGACAATGATGGCAATGAATGAAACCTGCCACTACCAAAGGGGATGTAAATTGGTATAGCTATTTGAGATCAATTTAGTAATACCTAGGTCACTCTAAGATACACATACCACCACCCAGTGATATGACATTTAAATACATATCACAGAAAACGCAGGTGTGGTGATAACTATATTACTTCCTATCTATTAATCACTGTTAAGAATAGGTATTATGATGCCCTCCTAGGATGAAATGCTACTCAATCATTTTTTTTTTTAAACTCATTTCCTGTTTGCCCTGAGAATACCTGCCAGTGGTACTTGCAGCTGCAGCATTTACCCTGAGATAACTCATGGATTACGGTCCTAACCTTACCCCCAAAGTTTGCCACAAAACATCTTGCTTTTGTTATTATTTTCATATCATTCTAGTATACTGATAGTCTTTGGAAACAAATGACATAATTCTATTTATAGCATTCTGTTTTTAGTAGCGGTATTTCTATTTACAAAATATCATAATTCTCAATTGCTGAAAATGTCAAATCCTAAAAAATGTAGCATTCCTATACATGATGTTAAATTAACACAGGCAGAAAGCTGCATTTTTTTTTCTGAATGGGAAAAGGGTTTTAAATAAGGCAGTTCTTTGTGTACTGACTCAGAAAAGCCCCCAAGTGCATTAAAAAACATGTTATAGTACAAAATGTATAATTTTATTTATGGGGAAGAAGACATATACACCTATGTTCTCAAATATTCACACACATGCACACACACATACACACACCCTCGGGAAGGACACATGAAACATCAACAGTGGTTACCTCCGGAGAGTGGGCTTGGGGACTGGGAGCATTTACTTTTATGTTTCTTGTTTAAACTATAAGCATGTAGCATTTTAATTTTTATGAATTTTGCATATAGCAATTTTATAGTTTAAATTTAAATCCTGACAAAAGGTTGTGAGAAGGTATAGAGGAAACAGCAGAATGCTGATAATTGTCACAGATGAGTAATGAGTATAAGGACAGATCATCATGCTGTTCTTTTTGACCTTTGAATAGGTTTGAAAAGGTCCATATTAAAAAGTTTAATAATAAACAAGTGAAAAAAAAACTATTTCAACCTACTCTCTGTCTCATTAAATGACTTTAGAAATAAACCATATCATCAATATTCACTCAGTGTGAACATGTTCCCAGGAAGGCAGATGGGCAGAGATAACCTCTAAGATCAGACACTGGGATTTGAGGAGGTTCAGTTACAGCTAACAAATTGAAACCAATAAGAAGGACCACATTAGCATAAGTAAAAAATGAATCAAAATAGAAAAGTTTACACTTCATTTTGAAAATCCAATACTTGTTGCACATTGAAGTACAAAGTCAAAGAAAAAAGCTGTCATGTATCCATGGCTCAAAGAAAGATAAGCCCAGAGGCCTACAAAGACAAAAGCAGTCAGACTTAGGCAGGAATACAGAAAGGTCCAAGAGGGCAGATGCCAGCTGAATATATTAATACTAAACAAGCTGCTTCCAATGAGAGCAAACCCCAGGTCTGGGGAAAAGGCACAGTCAATGTGAAATAGAAACTCAAGCAATGATATGATCAGTGTCCACAATAATGAGCAGTAATCAAAGAAGAGTGTGAAAATGTAACAGAGAAGACAGAGAGTGATATAATCCTGGAACCATGAGCTGGAGGCAGCAGGGCCCAGGATGCTGATGCCGGAAATCTGAGGACAAAGAACTGAGAATTAGGGCAGAGTGAGCAGAGTTCCCACGGCTTCATGTACCAGCCCTGCCCTGTCTTGCAGGCCTGTCCCTTTAAACACTTCCCTCCACCAGCCTAGAGTGAAGTGTCAGACTGGATGTGATCTATAAGAAACCTCTGAAACGATGGGTCTTAACCTTTTATGGATCATACAGCCCTTTGAAAAAACTCATGGAAGCTACAGGTCCCTCGTCTAAATCCCAGAAAATGCACAAATATTTTACATAAAGGCAAAGATTCATAGACCCTCCCTGAAGCATTTAACTGGTTCCCTTTCTGAAAATGCATTAGTCAGTCAACTGGAAGAACCTAGTCTGGGAAGTCTCACAGAATTCCAGCTAAGAGAAAAGAATTCTAGAAGGAGCCCTAGCTCACACTCACTCTATGATGGGATGTTCTGGCCACCCTACCAGTTGGCTATGTCTGGCTCTCCATCTTGTCCCTCCCACTCCTGCCACCCTGCCAGGCCACTATTCAAAACTGGCTCTCACTGCTGGGTCTCTCCCTTTATTTACCTCTCTCCAGCTAGGCCCTGGTTCTCTGGTAACCTGTTCCACCTGACTCAGCCTCACTGCAACCTGTGTCCCCCCTTGGCTACATCCCTCTACCTCTTCTCACTGCTGGCAGGAATGAGGCAGTACACTGTGGTGTTCCCTACCTGCTTGGAACACACATCAAGCTCTCTTGAATGGTCCTCTAAAACAAGCCCTTTCTAGGTTGAAACTGAACCAGAAAGCACCCCAAGCCTCTCCCCGCATAAGGGGGTGGATAAGATTCAAAGCATAGCCCTGATGTACTTCCCCTGATGACAACTGTCAGCTTATGATTAGCAGTCGCCACAGTGCCATTGTCAATGGAAGCAGGTTATGTATACTGTCAAAGAGGTGTCAAAAATGCAACCTACCTGCCACCCTCATTTTAAAACAAGGTTTACACTATTTAATATGTTTTTAGTTACACCCAGCCATGCCTTCTCTCTCATGAAAATGTCTTGATAGAGTAACCTATAGTATTTGGTCCATAGACCACCTATGTCCACATCAGCTGGGAGTTTGTTAGAAATACAAATTCTCAGGCTCCCCCAGGCTCCCCCATGGGACCAGCTGAATCAGAATCTCTGGGGAGGGACCCTGGAAGCTGTGTTCCAGCAAGCCTTCCATGAGATTCTAACGAGGCTAAGATTCTGGCAGCACTGGCTTATACTGCCCACTTTCTTATTCCCTGCCCACTACCCACCCAGGGCAGTCTTGTCTTTGTCCTACCACTCATTCCACTGTTGTCACAGGTCACCTTGAGCTGTGCACATTGGCAAGTGCAGTGAATACTACTCACTCCTTATCTTTCAAGTCCTCTATGCTGTTAGATTCCACACTGATGGTTACTCTTTGAAACTGGACCCTCTAGAACACCAGTCCCCAGCCTTTTTGGCACCAGTGACTGGTGCTCCTATGAGAATCTAATGCCTGATGATCTGAGGTGGAGCTGAGGCAGTGATGCTAGTGCTGGGAGCGGCTGCAAATACAGATGAAGCTTTGCCAGCTCACCTGCTGCTCGCCTCCTGCTGTGTGGCCCAGTTCCTAACAGGCCACAGACAAGTACTGATCTGCAGCCCAGGGGTTGGGGACCCCTGCTCTAGAGGTTCTTTACCTTTTCTGGTATCAGAGACCCCACTTGGGAAGCTGATAGAAGCTGTGGAATCTGTATATATATGCAGGGGTTCACGTAGCCCTGAAACCAACATGGATTCCCAATCAAATCTCCTGTTCTACTGTCCTGGTTTTCATGGTAGCTCACTCCCCTGCTTCCTGACCTATTTTTTCAGTTCCATGCTGGTGTTTCCAGGGTCCATCTTTGGCTCGCTGTCTTCCTTTTTCTATGCTTCCTCCTGGATGACTTCATCCACATTCCTGGCTGTTACTGTCCTGCATGTGCTTCCCAGACAGGCCTCTTCTCTGACCCTCAGATTTATGTCCAACTGTCTGCTAGTCACTTCTGCTCAGATGTCCTGCAGGCACCTCATGTTCCTCGAACCCCAAATTAAAAATATCTGTCCCAAACCTCTTTCAGTTGGAAATACTTCCATGGACCTAGGTATCAGAGCTGGAAATCTGGGGATCATTCCTGATTCCTTCCCACATCCCAGTGATTCTGCTACCTATAATAGTTTCTGAATTCTCTCTACTCTCCACTCACCCCACATCTGTGTTCATGCACTCATCTGTTGGATGTGATAGTCTCTGGGTTCCGGTCCTTTCCCCTTATACCCATTATCACTCTGGCCACCAGAGAGGATTACTACAAGAGAGAAAATTTTCTAAAAAAGGCTGTTATGATTATCTTATTTGGGATAGAAAGGATTAAGTGAAGAACATTTAGGATGTACGGTTGAGTTCTCCTAAAAAAATTTTAGTTCCTACATTGATATATGAGGGTATGAAAGGCAGAATAATGCCCCCCACAAAGATGTATTTTTTAATGAGACTATGTTATTATACATGGCAAAAGGGACTTTGTGATTAAATTAAGGATCTTGGGATGGGAGGTGATCCTGGATTATCTGGGTGGACCCAATGCATTCAGAAGGGTCTTCATGAGAGGGAGGCAAGATGAGCAGAGAGAGAGAAGGAAATATGATGGCAGAGTGGTGGGAGGGATTGAGAGAGAGTGTGTGGGTGGGAGAGCGCAGGGAGATTTGAAGATGTTTTCCACTGGCTTTAAAGATAGAGGAAGTGGCCACAAGCCAAGAAATAGAAGCAGCCTCTCTAGGCCATTTATTACAGCAGCCACTAGGGAACTAATACAGGGGGTTTGCTTATATTCATGGCTATCAATTCAGCGCTCTCTCTCTCTCACACACACAAACACATCCAAACAAAAACCATATATACATATATATATGTATATGTACATACACATGTGTGTATAACCATACCCTACAACATATCAGGATGTCAAGAATAATTACACAACAAAGGCCTGCATCTGTCTCTCACAGCCTTTCCTGTTCAGACTGACAATGACTGCTGTGGATGCTGTTATAATAATAGGGCAGACCACATCCTTGTGAACATATATATACATGTCCTTTGTGCTAGAGATGATTTTTGCTCATAGCTACTTGCTTCCTTTGTCTAACAGATTTGAAAACTCTTCTCTGGGTTTTTATGTGAAACTCTTAGGCTCATCCCAGTTCATTTCAACTTCATCTGGGGACTGTGACTTCTGTGGCAGAACCCTATAGGGAATAGTCAAAAAAGCCAGGCTAAGACGACTTATCTTCTCCCTCATGTATCTCAAGGCACTAAGACATTCACTTGAAGTTAATTCCCTATTGCTTAGGCTCACTTCCTTCACCATTTGTCTGTTCCCTATTTATCTAAATAAGTGTCTAGGATTACACATGCCTGGAGGCAAGGCTCATGCACCTAATTATGAACCTAAGAAATTAAAAACAGACTAAGCCAATATCTGATGGAACCTAAAGAAAGGAACAGCAATCTTCAAGATTGAATCACTTCATCCTACAGATGATGAAATGGAAGCCCAGAGGGGTTAAATGACTTGGCTAAAGTCACAGAGAGCTAAGACTGGGAAGCTAAATTTCCCATCATTCAACCCTGTAATGAATGGTAGAGGGCACTTCAATAATCATTGATTCTGAAGATTAGAAAAAGGAATGTAGTTATCTCCTGAAATTAAGTAGCCCTCATTGATACCTCACCCACAGAGATCACAGAATCCACTAAAGTAATCCTTAGTGGGAAGCAGATTTGAGGTTTATTACAACTACCCAGGATGCAGAGAGAGGTGAAGAGAACAAGAAATTCTATCAGGGGAAATACTTTCCCAGGAAAGGGCATAATGAAAAAGTGCCAACCTAAGTGCAGTTATTTATAGTCACAAAACAAAGGGATGACTTCTGATACACTTCCTGAGCTGGGAGAAAAGGCATTTCACAGATATCAAAAAGATCAAGAGACTGTGTCCACCAGTTTCCCTGGAAAATGACATTGCCCTCATCTGATAACAAGAGAATGCCTTGTTATCAGAAAGTGAAAATGCAGGGAAAGAAAATCAGAATAATAATATATAAAATTATAAAATACAATCAAACAAGTTAGTATTTGCTCAGAACTCAGATGAGTCTAACTGGAGGCATAAAATATCTTTATAGACTCAATAATAGATCAAAGAGTTTCTTCTTTATCTCCTGGGGAAGAAGGGGATCAAACAGATTCTCTATGTAGATCCAGTCACATACTGTGAGAGATGATGATCTGCTTCCCTAGGGTTTCCTGGCAACTGACCGGTTGGGCCTGGACACAGGAAGGCTGTTCTGGAACAAAGGAACCCCTGACCCCAGTGGATGCCTCCAGCCTCTCAGCACTAGCACCAAGCTCTGTGGGGCCTACTGTTCCAGTGCTCACTTTGGGCCAAGTCTTTGAACCAGGACTACACCCCACAATCTCAACTACAGAAGTGCTCTCTACGCAGCCTGGCCTCTATTTCCACCTAAGCCTCCTGGGGCTGCTTTGACTTCCCAGAAAATATATTTTAAAAGTCTGTTAAGATACACTTTCCCTGAGGCTGGCCGAGCAATATGGCTCAATCCTCTTCATTCTACAGCCCAAAGGCTTCTGACTTCTCATAAGTTGAAAAGCGAAGAAGTGGGAATAAATTCTTAAACATCTAAGAGAAGGATAAAAACCCATGGCCATCCAGGGGTGACATTCCAACTAAAGAAAGAAGCTGAACATATTTAAAACTTCAGATATCATCTGGGGTTTGCATTTTAAACCAAATGAAAATGGTCAGTTGTTTACACATAATACATAAATACATAAAAGGGTTTAATCTGTACTTCCCAATCTGTAAAACTGAAATAATTATTGCTACCTCAAAGGAATATGGGGAGATTAAATGGGTTATAGACATTATGAAGTACTATAGACATGGAATGATGCTCAGACTCCAGAAAAACTGCTAAGCAACCCCAAGCATTCCTGCTCACTCATCAGAGACCACCTATTCACTTCCACAGATTGGTCAAATATAAGGATAATGTGAATTCCAGAGGCCATATATACGACACTGACACATGTAACTATATAAAACTCAAAACAACTGAAAGAAAATATTTAAATTTACATGACAGTCATTTAAAGGGTCATACATGACCCCTTTCTTCACACAGAAAGGGGTTCTTAGAAAACAACAATAAAAAAAAATGACCCAAGAGAGCAGTGTGCAGAGGATATGAACAGGCAATTTGCATAAAGACTATAGATGGCCAATAAATATGCAAAAAGTTGCTCAACTTCACTAGAAATTGGGGAAATACAGATTAAAATACAGCACTTGTATCCACTATTTTAGGCAAAAATAATCCACCTGCAGAAAATTTGGGAAGCTGGCATACGAGTTAGTACTCATTGCAAAGCCATTCTTTCTGGTATTTAAGGATTCTAAAACATTTTGGTTGGTCTCCACCTTCTCAGCTGTAAGAAGAGTGAGTTGAGAAACTGTGCCCAGGTATACAGAGCTCCTGGTCAGTTTTTCTACTGTTTTAATTCTTAAATGTGAATAGGCAACAAAGAAACAGGATTGTGGAAAGTCTGCAACATGGAAAAAAGAAAAGTCAAGGCACATATGTAGAAAAATAAACACTTCAGAGAAGAATATATGCAAGAATAGTCCCTATATTTCAGAGATGCATAGGGAAATACATATGGATAAAATTATATGATTACTGGGATTTGTTACAAATTAATCCAGCAGTGCTGGGGGTGGAGGAAGAAATGGGTGGGGTCACAGATGAAAATGTTGGCTTTATGTTGATAATTGTTAAAGCTAAATATTAAATACATTGGGGAATCATTATACTATCCTCTATTTGTAAGGCTGAGATTTTTTATTATACAGAGGCAGGAAAAAGAGTGAGATACTATGAAAAAAGGAAATCTGAAAAGAGCTTGTGGATTCAAATATTTGACTGCTGAAATGAAAAAAAAATAATAGTTAAAAAATGAAGTACATTTCTAGGAGTGCAGGAAGAGAAAATTTTAAAGAGACATAAAAGATATAGACGGTCCCACAGGAGGTCCAACATCCAACCAACAGGAGGTCCTGGAACAAGAGGACAGGGAAGAGAGAAAAACATCATTAAATAAATATTACAGAGACTTCCTTAGCTTTTAAGAACCTGAGCCTCTAGAACTGAGGTGCCTATCTAAGAGATTTGAGCATCTTGGATACCTTGACATATTATTTGAAATTTTAGATAAATCAAGACTAGAGAATAGTAAATGATTCTAGACAGAAAGGAAATAACTAAAAAACAGGCTGTCCTTAGATTTTTATATGGCATCTGGAGTTGATGATGGTAAGTTCTAAGAAGGGAAAGGAGTACTGACAGGAGAGAGGAGTCCTGGTGGGGGAGGCAGGGGTGTGAGCAGGAGTCTGAGCAGGGGAGGCCAAGGTAGCAGGAGTGACTGTCTGAGCTATGAGGTGGGATGTCTACAGAGCAGGCAAGGTCTGAGTGGCGATCTTCTAAGGGATGGGAAACAGGTGCTATAGGCAGAAGATTCTTTTCTTTCTAACACATACAACTATATATTCTTTTTTTTTTTGCAACTATATATTCTTAATCAACTGTGAATTGGTCATACAAGGAGTTGGAAATTTTCTCTTATACATCTAATCTTTGGATGTTAGTCAAAAATATCAGAATGAGAAAGTAAACCAAGAAAAGGGATCCAGGATATGGTGGATTCAACCAAGGAGATAAAAGAAGTCCCAGAATGGCAGCTGTGCATTGGTACAGATTGTTATACAAATATGGAGTTTTCCAACAGGGAAGTCCCCGAGAAGGAGATTCATAGACTATACAGTACACCAGGGTTTTAAAAAAGATAAGAATAAAGGCACACAGTTCAAGGGGGAAAAAAATGCAATTAGAAATTGAAGGAAAAACAAAAGCTAAAAAAAAGCATAGCATTGACTTTTCATTTAGTAGTATTCTCATACAAAATGGAGTGTGGAAAATACTGTCTTTAGCTTATGAAATTAGAAACATGGGTAAGTATTATTTTTCATCATGATCATCTAATAGAGGGCCTAAAAGTAGTAATAAACCTACTAAAGGATAGATACAGCAGGAAGTCAAGATACATATCTCCAGACTGATAAAAATCAAGTAACAGAATATAAACAGAATATTTAGCTACATGGAAAAATCTCCAGAAGAAACACAAGTTAAAATTAGTTTCTTCTGGGGAACCCTTTTGTATTAACTGTTTTTTAAATTTGATGGTTCTGGGCCAGATTGCCAGGGTTGGAATCACTGGCTCTATCACTTATTAGCTTTGTAACTTTGGCACGTCTAATTCATCAGCTAGAAAATGGAGATATCTACATTATAGAGATGTTATATGAAAAACAATCCACATGTAAAAGAATGTCTGGCATATAAAGTATGCTTAATGCTTTAACCAAATTTATAAAAATACGGTAAGAATAAAATGAATAAAAGGTGAACAACACTTTTGAAACCATCTAGAATAAAATACAACAAACCAAAAGCCAAACAATTAAGAGGACCATATGGGTCCTCCATTCATCCAAGCCTACCAATTAACCCTGCGAATTGGACTCGAGTTCCGTCTTCTCTTTCAGGAGGATTTCCTATCACTTCTAGTGCACAGTGATCATTCCTGAATGCCTAATTCTGCTTACTTCTATTAGCACATAGCTAATAAGCACCACTTAAAGCTTCTCCCCTCCAGAATAAACAGCTTCAGTTCCTTCTGCCATTGCCCGCAAGTCCCCTTGTAGAACCTTTGGCATTGTGGCCGTCATCCTGCAGCTACATCCCTATCTGTCACTAGCATTCTTTTGACTAAAAGCATCCTCCCATCCATTCCAGATAAGAGGCCTCATTGTCCTGTGTCCTTTCAACTTCTGCTGGTTGTTTACCTCTAGGCTTTCATCACCTTTGAACACCTTCCACCTGCCAGACTTGGTAGAAGTGTCCCCAATGTGCCCCTGACTACGCACCTTCAGCCTCTTCTTACGTGAGCCTATTAGATCATCTCGGCTCTGATCACATCTTTCCCCTCCTGTGATGCATACAGGGCATGGCCCACAGTCCAAAGAGAACTGAAATGCAGGAAAACACCTGGTCCACACACTGACCTCAGTTATGAATTTCTTGTCTTCTCTGTTTACCCACTTCCCGCATTCCTCCCTCCCCATGCCTTGTGCTGCCTGCCCTCCACAGCTTCAGGATGGCCTCAGCGAAGCTTTTCTCTGATCAGGATGTTTCCTCTCATGGCACTCTTCTGGTGACTCTGATTTGACTGATTGTCCTGTCCTCCCTAGAGCACCGCCCACTGCAGACCAGCATCTACCACAGTGCATGAAAAACGTCAGCCCTCAAGAGGTACCTGGGGAAGGAGTAAGTAGTGAAGGAAGGCTGTCTGTGGCGGTGCAGCGGTACCTTTCTCCTCCCTCATACATGATGCTATTTTTTGACAGCCATGCCTAACATTTGGTACATTCTGAACCAGGCAACATCTTTGCTCTGAAGCAGGCCTCTCCCACTTCCTGGTCTGGTGTGGTCTTTCTGATGCTGAGTCCAGGACTTCATATTCCATCTCTACAAGAAGTGCTTTAGGGATGGAAGTTGCCACCATCTGCAAGTGCCTGATGGTAAAACACTAGACTTGGAAGGACCAGGAAGGCTAGACCTCAGGAGTCTCTCTCCCACTTCCAAGGGGCCCTCTAGCTTTGCTCAGACAGACCAGAGCAGGGAATGCACCAACTGCCAAGACAACCCACTCCCCAGTGGGACATAGTGGAAAAGTTTGGCTAGCGAGCAGATGTTCGCCATAAGGCCATTCTCAAAAAATAGTCAAAAATGGCACTTTTCTATGTGTGCTCCCCATGCTGAAAGAGCTTAATATCACTTCTGGGAGGACAATTAGTGAATCTTTCATAACAAGCCAATTTTTGTCTTCCTATTATGTTCCCCCTACTGGACCTGCCCTTTGGAAACCACTGAACAAATTCACTTGTGGTAAGTAAATTTTAAAAAGTTCAGAATAGCTATAGTGCTCAGCACATCTCTTTTCCAGACACCAAGTATGGCAGGGGTCTCGGACATTAGCACGTTCGGATAGAAAGGCTACAACCCAAACTCTAAACAAAGAAGACAGCGAAGGTTCAGAAACAGAATGAAGAAAATTGTTAGAACACTAACCCAAATGTTTCCAGCTATGCTGGCATCTTTTACAGAAGCTACTACTGTGGATGGATCTGTGTGAGGTCTTAACCAAGGACGTAGTTAGTAAATATCTATTTATGAAAGTTTGAATGGATTATATACAAACACAGGAATACTTCCTCCACTGCAATTAAAACCACACAGAAAGCAGTTTCAGGACAGCTTATCAAACATTAGCTCTGAGTTGGCTAGAAATCTTTAGGTCTTCTGATGTACATGAATCAAACACTGACCTCCATCTTGACTTTTAGATTTTCCCCAAGAATACTTCCATCCAGAGGAATGTGTTTGCTATGCCCTCTGAAAATTCAAACTAAGGAAAAAGACGGAGTGACAGAATTATGCATGTGTCTGCTCTTCACTGTTGAGCTCCTGGCAGCAGGAGCTGCCAAGAGATTCTTAATTCACCAAATTGGCAAATGACCCACTGCTCTATCATGGCAAGGCTAAAGGTCACAACTAAGCAGAACAGTGAGTGTTGCAACAGCTAAAAACCCTTGAGGGGCCTCTTCCCCTTTGTTTTCCCACTGTCTCCATCCCTTAGCTTTTGGGGAATAGCGGTCTTCTTACTTTGGACAACCACTGCTCCTCCAGCTCCTGTTATGTAGTGTTAGGAAGAAATGCCACTCATGGGATCCCACATACTCCAAACCAGGCCAGAGTCTTACCTCAGGATTTTTCAAACTGGAGCTGTTTAGTACAAGAAGAGGAAAGAAGTGTGGAATAAGGAAGAACCCTCTCTCAAATAAAAAGGTTGTGCAAATGGATGGCTGGGTACTCCTTATGGTGGGAGAGAATGAAACAACAGAGACTGAGACCATGAGGCCCTTAGGAATGCAGGTATTTGTCTGAGTATTGGTTGTTCGACTTCTCCTTTGATTTGGTGAGCTATCCAATATCCATCCCTTCAGTAAATCCCATTTTTAGCTGATGCTAGATAAACATGGGTTTCTGTCACTGGCACTGATAAGAGTCCTGAGAGCCAGTCTAGAGGGTGCGGTTTTAAAGAAGCTCATCTCGTATTTCAGCTCTTTTACACTTGATGCAACCAACATTTACTGAGCACCAATCATGTGCCAGGCATGGTTCCAGATGCTAGAAAATACAAAAATCAAAAAGTCATGGTCTCTGATCTCTAAAATTCTGTCCACTGCAGTCAGGCTTAGAACACTCATCTCACCAGAAGTGTCTACACTTTAGAAGACACTTCAATAACACTAGATTGTCAAAAGAATCTAAAAACCTGGATATTTTAAGTGACTGCCTTGGCACAAGTACAACAGAAGAAAAGGGGAGCACGTAGAATACCAGAGACACAAAAGCCAAAATATGTTACAACCACAACAGCAGTGGGAGTATGACAATCACAGCCACTTTAAACCCCAATAGATGGTCACTGCTGGTGAGAAGACGAATACTCAAAATTTAGGAAGGCAGTGGAAACCATCTAAAAATCATGAGACTCCAAAAAACCTGACAGATTGAGAAAGCTGGGAGGGAAAGACAAAAAATGAAAAAGGAACTTGTTGCTCTGCTATATTTTCCAAGATCCGTTTCTAGGGTAAACCCTGGAAGAACTGGATCTTCGTTAAATGGCAGGACATACTATGTCACAGTCAAAAATGTCTAGTGAAAAGCTACCAGCCCTCCATTTCTACTAGACTTAACAGCAAACAAACAGGAATTCTCTGGCTCATGTCTCACTTCAGAAGACCTGCAAATATTTCAGTGTTCCTGAAAGACCTGCAGGCCAGAGTTCCAGGGTCAGGGTCAATGATGAATGCAATATTTATTTCTGATACTGGCAGGTTGTTTCTGACAGGGCAGAGAGTGGTAGTTTGTAGATCACTTGTGAAAATGTCTGGGATGAAAAGGCCTTTTCACGACCTTCTCTCAAGCCTCTTTTGTAGAGGGATGTAGCAACAAAGGAGAGATTTATCACCAGGAGCCCGTTGGGCAGCTGTTTTCTTGTTTTTCCTTGTTTAACTTCTCTCAAGAGAGCAGAGTTATCTACTCAGCTAAGCAGGTGTTTAAGGCAGGTGATTTTGTGTCCATTAATTTTCTTAAGTAATAGTACACCAGCCTAGTGGGTTAGCTCATGTACGCATGGGAAACCTTAACCCTCTGCCTGCTAAATCACAAGGTGCATGCTGCAGCAGGGATATTAGCTTCTGGTCCCTGCTAGTTCTGACATCTTCAAATCTCTAATTCTAATAGTAAGAAGAAGTTAAGAGTCACTGCCTATCCCTACCCATCGACATCTGGATTTCGTCTTATAACAGTTTGTTAGGTATTAAGGGAGGCTGGAGACATTCAGGTTTTCAGGAAAAATCAGATTAAGAGAAGCGTTACTGTTCATTTCAAAGCTCAGATAAACCATCACATTAACAACTATCACAGTTTCATGTTTCAAACTATTGTGAGGGAAAGGTTAACATTAAATATAAAAAAAAAATTGTTTTCATTTTAAAGCTTAAGGCTTCCTAAACCTATAAATTTACCCTCCAGCTCTGGATGGACTTTCCAACCTTCCCTATGATCTTCTCTATGAGAAGGCCTACAGTGTGTGCGTTCTGTACTAGACTTGTAATTAGTTTCTATAAGAAAATTTTCTACTCCTCTCATCCATCTTCAGTTGTAGATAGTCACTATTCACTGGTGGGCCAAGGAGAACCACTACACTTTTACACATCCTGGACAAAATCCTAAAGCCTATTATGCTTTAGTCCTTTGATTACCTTTAATTTTCTCCTACCTGTAGAGCCATTATCATAAGGGGCAAACATTCGGTGGCACATTTCTTTCTCTTTATCTGTGTAGTCCTTGTAATAACTGTAAAGAGAAATACACAGTAGTTAGATAAGGTCTGCCTTTGCAGGAGGTGACATCTGGTGGCTGGAATTCTCCACTCAGGTCCAGAAACAATGAAAATCCAGTGGGCTTTCTACTGAATCAGGAGGAGGTGGAAGCTATGCTGGAGAGATGGGGGGATAGTGGAGGTGCCCAAGTACTACTGAAGAAGCCCTTGGACAAACAGACCATAAGTTGAGAAGACAGCAACATTGAAGGGTGGCAGCCAGTGAGGCTACCAGCTGAGTCTTGCCAAGTGACACCTCACACTCAGTGGTCTCTAACTTAACTTGAGATTTTCTTGCTAAAGAATGGTTAAGAGTCCAAAATTTCTTCATATAACTGACAGGATACTTAAATATCAGAAAGGAAATTGCAACAATTGGATCCAAATATAGAGGTGCATACACCTCAGACTTTCTTTTTAATGTCATGAAAGCTTAATTAAGCAATTTGGATCAAATGTTTAATGTTAACAGGAGAATCTCACCAATACAGAACAGTAACAACAACAACAAAACCCACATAAAAAAATAGTGGTTGTATGACGAAGAAATACGATTATGGGTGATTTCTATTTATAAGTTGATATTTTCAAAGTTTTCTACAATGAACACATAATTTCTATAATTAGAAAATGTTTAAAAAAAAAAAAGTCACATTACTCAAAGACTGTGAGGTATCACTTGGGTAACAAGAAAGTCACCTTATAGGTATGAATCAGACCCAAAAGGTCAATGTCATATCAAACCAGGGTCTATATAACAGGGATCCCCAACCCCCAAGCCACTGACTGGTATCCATCCGTGGCCTGTTAGGAACAGAGCCGCACAACAGGAGGTGAGTGGCAGGCAAGTAAGCAAAGCTTCATCTGTATTTGTGGCTGCTCCCTAGCACTACCGTCACCACCGCAGCTCCACCTCAGATTGTCAGACATTAGAGTCTCATTGTAGCACCGGTCCTTGGTGCCAAAAAGGTTGGGGACTGCTACTCTATAAGACAACTTTCTACAGTCAGTTGAGAAGTGATTCTCTATTGGAGGCAAGTAGGAAGAGTATCTAAAGAACAAGGCCTTTTTTAAAAATTATACTGGCCCTCCTCTTTGGGGGTGCTTATTGGAAAGGAGAAGGGTAAAAGAGGGAGGTGGGAAATAATCTAGACAGGCGCAGTTTAGAGGTTTGTCCCACTTTCCCACTGGGAGCTGGTTTAAAGTACTGAGCACTTCATAAAACTAGCTCTAGGGGGTGCTGCCTCATAATGTGTATTGAACAACATACCCAGGTGGAGACCAGAACTGCATCAGTATCACATACCTTTGTTTGCAGGAGTGTAAACAGAGGTCTCACCTGGCCAGTTTCTTCAGCTCATTATTGATGTCATGATTGAAGGGCTGTTCTTTCTGAGCTCGAACTAGAAAATCCCGGGCCTTCTGATACTCGGACATGAGGAGACAGGCCTGTGAAAGAACAGAATTTTCAAAACATACTTGGGAGAGACAGCATTTTTGCAGTGCTGGAGTTGAACACCGCTGCTACCTTCTCTTGGGCATTTCTTCCCAAGTCCCTGTCCTCCAACTCACTTGTCCACACCGGAAGAGGGCCTTGGCATTCTTTTGGTCAATGATCAGAGCCTGCTCTCCATAGCGCAGGGCTGTGGTGGGTCGCTCCAGCTTCAGGTATGTAAAGGACAGGTTAAGGAGAACAAGAAGCTTGGCAGCCTCCACCAGGTGCTGCTCTTCAGGGGGTGCTGATCGCCTGCGGAGAAGTAACAAGGCCTGTGGGGAGGGAAGACAGGTGGTCAAGAGGAGTGACATAATCTTATATTCAGAAAACCCTAAGAAGCCACAACAAAAACTAATGAGCTAAAAAATTAGTTCAGCAAAGTTGCAGGACATAAGATCAACACCTGAGTTAGTTATGTTACTATACTTAGCAGTAAACAACCCAAAAATGAAATTTAAAAACTCCACTTATAATACTATCGAAGAGAATAAATAGCAATAAATTTTAAAGCGTAAGACTTGTACCCCAAAAACTACAAAACACTGTTGGAATAAAGTAAAGATCTAAATAAATGTAAAGGCATCTCATGTTCGTGGATCAGAAGATTTAATGTCAGTAAGATGGCAATATTCCCCAGATTCGATGTAACCATACCCAAATTTCAACATCCTTTTTTGCAGAAATGGCCAAGCTGATCTAAAAAATTCATATTAAAATTCAAGGGATCCTGAATAGTCAAAACAAACAAACAATAAAAAGAGAATTTGAAGACTCACACTTTCTAATTTCAAAACTTATTACAAAGCTACAGTAACCAAGTCAGTATTGTACTAGCATAAAGGCATAAAGATCAATGAAGTAGAATTGACAATGCAGATTCAAAGTCCAGAAACAAACCTATACACTTATTTTTAATTTCAAAATTGGTTGGCATTTTATTGGTTAAAACCTAGAAGACCTCCAAGGAAAGTTAACATCTTATAATTTATAAACTATAAACAGAAGGATTTATTAGAAACACAGATCTCACTTCTTGATCCCTTGCAAAGACAACACCCCAGCATTTCTTTGGGCTAAGGATCAGAATTATTTCCCTGGTTACAAAGCACTTACTGAGGCAAAAAGCAGGGTAGATTTCTAATTTTTTTTAAATTTTATTTTTTAAATTTTTAATTAAGTTTATTAGGGTACCATTGGTTAATACAATTATATAATTTTCAAGTGTACATTACCATTTGACATCTGTATATTCTATTGTGTTTACCACCCAAAGTCCAGTTTCCTTCAGCTACCATATATTTGATCCCTTCAAACCTATACATTTACAGTCAACTGATTTTCAACAAGGGTGCCAACAACATTCAATGGGGAAAGAGCAGCCTTTTCAAGAAATATGGGCTGAGACAACTGGATATCAATGTAAAAATGCAGCATCAACCTCAATGTAAGAGCTAAACTATAAGACTCTTAGAAGGAAACATAGGTGTCAATCTTTCTGAATTCAGACTATCGTTTTAGATGTGACATCAAAGGCATAACCAATGAAAGAATAAACTGGCCTTCATCAAAATTAAAAACTTCCGTGCTTCAAAGGGCACTATCAGAAAAGTGAAGAAAATGAAGAGGCTGGCTGATGTTTAAGAAAACCTGTATAAACCACTGTTACCGGTTTAAGCTGACAAATATAATGAATTGTTTACTTCTGTCATTATTTACAGGTAATTTATTTTGTAGTTTTGAATAAAAGGACATTTGTACATTCCTAAAAAGAGTGAAATGATGACCCATAGATTGGAAGAAAATATTTATAAATCCTATTTGATAAAGGCATCATATCCAAGATAAAGAACTTATACAACAATAAAAAGACAACCCAATTAAAAATGGGCAAAGGATTTGAATAGACATTTCTCTAAAGAGAATATACAAATGGCCAATAAGCACATGAAAAGATGTTCAGCATCATTAGTCACCAGAGATATGCAAATAAAAATCAGAGATAGAGATGCCACTTCACAGCCAGTAGGATGGCTATAATTTAAAAACAGATTTTAAGTGTTGGTGTGAAATCCTTGTATTGTTGGTGAGAATGTGAAATGTTGCAGCCACTATGGAAAATAGTATAGCAGTTTATAAAAAGTTAAAATATGACCCAGCAACTGCACTTGTAGGTACATACCTGAGAGAAGTAAAAACATATGCCTACACAAAAACTTGTAGAATGTTATTCCTAATGGCCAAAAAGCGGAAACAACCTAAATGTCTACCAACTGATGAATGGACAAAAACAAAATGCAGTGAGATTCATACACCATTCAGCTTTAAAAATGAATTAAGTTTGGTAGACTCTACGACATAGATGAACCTTGAAAACATTATGCTAAGTGAAAGAAGCCAGTTTCAAAAGAACAAATGTTATATGATTTCACCTATGAGTATCCATAATAGGCAAATTCATAAAGGCAGAAAGTAGAAAAGAGCTTACCAGGGCCTGAAAGGAACAGGGAAAGAAATTACTATTTAATGAGTGAAGAATTTCCATTTGGGATGTTGAAAAGTTCTGGAAATGGGTAGTGGTGATAGCTCCACAACTTTGTAAATGTACTTAATGCCACTGGGCTGTACACCTAAAAATGCATTAAAATTGTAAAACACACATATTTTACCACAGTTTTAAAATAAAATTAATATTTTTAAAAGGAATAAAATCCTAATATATGCTACAAAACAGATGAATCTCTAAAACATTTTGCTAAGTGAAAAAGCCAGACACAAAGAACTACATATTTAAGTTTTATTCACATGTAATGTCCAGAATAGGCAAATCCATAGAAATAAAAAGTCAAATAGGGATTACCAATGGGTGGGGGTAATGATAACTGCTAATAGGTATGGATGGATGTGCTCTGAGATTGTGGTGATAGTTATACAACCTTATGAATTTATTAAAAACCAATAAACTATACATTTTAAAAGTGTAAACTGAATGGTATGTGAATTATACCTCCACAATAATAGTGAAGAAAAAAAGTGATGAAATTAAAACCTGAATAGTGTTAGTGTGACTAACAGAGAAGACTCCACTGGAACATGCTGGCAGAATGAAAGAAGTGGGAACTATGTCAGAGGGAATGATACTGAAGGTAGAAAGTCACAAGTCTTCCTTCATCTTCCCTTTCCTAAGTCCTGGACAGTCATTACACCACGTCTGTCCACTGCCCTCACACTAAGTTGATTCAGGTCTCATTATCACCCGGATCTCTCACCCAAACTCTGGTCCCACATTTAAATTGAATCACGAAACAATGTCACTGTTTTCTACAGGCCATCTTTACTCAGCCATCCTCATTAGTGATCAAAACCGAAGGTAAAAAGCTTTTCTTTCCCAGTTATTCCTGTTTTTCAAACCAAAAAGCTTAAATATTATTCTTTGTTTCTTTCTTAACTTATATGCAAAACTTCAAGTCTGATCACTCATTTTTTGAAAGTATTTTCAGAACTTTTTCTTCTATTCGTACAACCCATACCTTCTCAAACACATTCCTGGGTCCCTGTAACAAAGACTCGTTAATGAAAGTCTATCCCTTCAACACGCACTGCATACAGTGGTGTGCTGTTATTTAATGGCCAGGTCACATGGGTGGAGGAGCCCTCTAGTGTTTGCCTATTCCTGTGGTGTAATTATTTCCACCATGACCGATTTCGGGCTACCAAAGTAATGCTAACCAGCTTGCAAAAATTCCTTAAAATTTTACAAGTGGCTCTTGTGAGCTGCAGCACTACCTGCATGCTATTAACCACTGGCTCGTCCATAAATATTTCTTTCATCAACTTACTCTCCCCCAGTGGTTCCCCTCCATCCTTTTCATAAAGTCCAAATCCATCTATTCACATTTAAGCATTTTCCTGAATCTGATTACATTATCTATTTCCCTGCTTGCTATTCTTCAAATGTAGCCTGTGTTTGAGACTAGGTATCCACCAACCTCCCCTTGAATAGGCTCTACACCTTTCCTCATTTTCTTCTCTTGCACAGAGTTAATCTCTCCACCCCTATGCTTCTGCCATTTCATCCCTCTAGACTCAGTTAAAGTGGCATTTCCTCCAAAAAGACACTACCTGATATTCAGCATATACAAAAATCTTCCTCTTCTCTGAAAAGCTACAGTACTAGGTACCATAGTTAGATTAAAGGTCTTTGAGAGCAGGAACACCACCTGATACTTTTGTGTGTCCCACAGAAAGCTGAACAAAAGGCTGAGAACACAGTGGTGCTCAATAAATGTCAATCTGCTTCTGAGGACACTTCTAATAGGAACAGCTATGCAAAGCTTCTGGTGGAGTGAGGCTGACTTCACACACGTCTTCTGTTCTGTCCTGCCCTAAGGAGTAGAAAGGCATAGTCTAACTAGAAAGAAGAACAGGAAGAGGATCAGTGACAAGCCTGACGTCTCAGAGTGGATGGCAGTGTTGTGACTGAATTGGCAGAGAAGAGTAATGTAAGGGTCTGGTCTACAGCTCAAAGTCTTGAGAGCACTTGAGATTAGCAGGATTAGGAATCAGAGACATCGGAGTATAGAAGTGGGGATAAAAGACAAGTTGAACATTCCTTCCCACTCCCTGTCCCTTTGGGTCCAGATAGTCACCCCTTCCACCACCTCAGGAGGCATATACAGTGTCTATTTTCTAGAGAAATGGAACCAAAGAAGCTCTCAATTCAGGGACAGCAGACAGAGCAGAGGACAGGAAGGAGGTATACTGATAACAGGATTATTGGAGGACAGTTTCAATAATAGCCACTGAGACCCTCTGTCCTGTTTCCCTGTTCAGCTGCCAGGACACTGGTAGCTAGGCGTTTACACTGGGTAGGAGATGGAGAACTGAATGACCCAAGAGAAAACATCTGCATACTAAAATGTGGGAATCTATTTAATTGCAATGCTATCTGCCCCACCAAGCACTTGGAGTTTCCAATAAGTTTTTGATGCCTTTTTCAAATCCTCATGGACAGCGAAAAATCAACAGATCTTTGGGAAAAGCCTCTGTGAAAGAGGGAGACTCTTGTCTCCCAGTAGCTGTTCCTCCTTCTTCCACAGTAATAGAATTTTTTGCTGGGAACATTAACAACCAGAATATAGATATTTGCTAACCTTCCCTATAGCTGGTTATGGCCAGGAATATAGGTTCTGGAAAACATAATTCAATACAAATGTCATAGATACATGCCTTCAGACCTCTTTTCCCTTCTCTTGCCTAGACCTTAGAGCAGTGGTCCCCAACCTTTTTGGCATCAGGGACTGGTGCTCCTATGAGAATCTAATGCCTGATGTTTTGAGGTGGAGCTGAGGTGATGATGCTATTGCTGGGAAGGGGCTGCAAATACAGGTGCAACTTTGCTCGCTGGCCTGCTGCTAACTTCCTGCTGTACAGCCCAGTTCCTAACATGCCATGGACTGGTACCAGTCCATGTTGAGGTTAGGGTTGAGAATCTCTGCCTTATAGGACACCATCCTGGACCACAAGGCCCAGAGTCCCACACTAGAAACAGGTAGTCAGATGGAAGGAGTCTGGGTACCTGAGAACATTGTGGAATATAAATACCAATAAACCCCTGTTTGCATATCTCAAGCCTTTCACATTAATAAGAAATATCTATCTTTAGGGTCACTTTTTATGAGTCTATGTGATTTATAGACAAACATAATGCAAACGGGCAGTCTCCAATGGACAGAAAACCAAATAGGAAAAGAACTGAGGTTAAAAAAACTCAGACACAAAGAGAAGATGAAAAATTAGAATCAATAATCTAAAGAGATGAAAGAAAATAATGTACACATGAAACACTCATTAGAAGAGATGGCAAATAAAGTCAGGGAAAATTCCCATATGGTGAATCAAAAAAGAGAAAAGATGAATAGTGAGAGAAAGAAAAAAAAATGAAACCTAGAAGTTTAATCTAGGTCTGATAGTCAATTAACAAGTTCCAGAAAAAAGAGAAGACAGAAACAGGAGTAAATTATCAAAGTGAGATCTCAAGAAAAGTTTCCTAGAGCTGATGACAAATTTCCTGAATGAAATGAAGAGCTCAATACAAATTAAAAATGCACACACACACACAGAGGTACATCACCGTAAAATTTAAGAACACTATAGGTGAAAAGCTTCTTAAGTCTCCATAAGAACATAAAAGGTCACATAACAAGGAACAGGAACCTAACTGGTATCAGACTTAATCGATATCTAAAAGCTGGAACATTATCCTTCAATAACTGAGGGCATCCCAGAATTCTATACTGTCACACTACCTGTTAAGTGTGAAGTTTAAAGTGTATTTTTAGACATGCAAGGATATGCTCCACCAAAACAAGGGAATAAACTGGGAAAAACAACATGAAATCCACAAAACAGAATCACAGAGCAGCCCTGGAATAAGAATTGTGTAGCAGGCCCGGAGAGCTTCTGTCTGACTCAGAGCTCCAGGCAGAAATCCCAAGAAAACATGGAACTGCTAGACAAATAGAGGCATGATCCCATGGAAAGTGGTTGGAAGTAGGATTCTACTATTGTGAGAAAGTTTAGGAAGAAACGATGATACGTATAGAAAAAACTAGGTAAAAAAGAGTCAATTCAAGGTACAAAAAGGGACTGCTCACAAGGAAGGTGATGTAAGCATAGTGAACAGCTTGGCTCAGCAAGTATAACACTATATAACCTCACTAATGTAACACTGAATACCTGTTTTAAAAATTATGACAATACTGAGAAAGCAGACGAGAAATAGTATAATGAGAAATTAAAAAAAAAATCAAAAAGAACAAAAAAAGGAGGAAAAAAATGGCGTAGATGATAGCAGCTCTGTTTACCCCTCTGGCAACCAAATCAAAGTCCTGACAGAAACAAGAAGTAGCAGCAAGAAAAAAATCACCTGGGGTCTAGAGGAACAAGCCCTACAACTAGGGAGAAATCCAAGAAAGTGCTCTGCAATGGCAGAAGGTAGGACAGGGCAAGGACGTGGGGCTGCCTGGTCTGAGCAGCTGACTGAGATGGAGGCTGCGGCAGCAGCAGACGCTTTTTAAAGGGGCTGCATCCATGAACAGATTTTCACAATGACAGACCTGCTCATTCTGAGTACCAGTGCCGGTTCTGCTGCACGCAGGAGGCACCAGGAACTTACAGGGAGACGTTGTCTGAGTGAGGGCCCAGGCGAGACTCGCTCTGTGCAGAGGGCTGGCAGTATCCATTGTTCCCTGTTGAGCCCTCCCCCATCCTAGCGCATTGGAAACGGCACCACCTTAGCTGTGAGGTCATCAAAAAGATAACAGAGGTCGCTCAGTCCAGAGGATTCCCTGAAACCCTGCCTCTCCCAACTTGGGGCCCCATCCAAGCCACATCTAGGTATATCTTCAATGAGTCAAGTGCTCCTTGCTGAGCAGCACCTAGACTCACACTGGAGGCAGCTGGACTTGGTTTCTGGTGTGGACTTTTGAGGCAACTGTAAGCACAGCATCTGTGGATTGCTTGCTGAATCTTAACAGGTGGCCCCAGAGGGGCAGAGGCTTAAGCTAAATTTGGCCTGAAGCTGAACTCCTCTCAGGACTCTGCCACTGGACACCTACTTCACAAATCCACACTAATAAGACCAGGAGAATCAGGAGCTTTGCTTAGTACGTAGGAACAGACACAGAAAGGTAGCCAAAATGAGAAGACGACAAAGAAGCAGAAACCATATGACAAAACAGAACAGAGATCCAGATATAATGGAGTCAAGTAATGTAACAGATGCAGAGTTCAAAACACTGGTTATAAAGATGCTCAATGGACTTTTGGGAAGTATAGATAAATTCAGTGAGAACTTCAATAAAGAAATAAAATAAAAACATAAAAATGGAAATGAAAATTATAAAAGGGAACCAGTCCGAAATGGAGAACACATTATCTGAGATGAGAAATATATTAAATGGAATAAACAAAGAGAATAAAGGATCAAATGCCCTATCTAAAGGATGGGAAAGCAAAGGATACACAATCAATTCAAGAGCTAAGATGCCAAGACTAGAAAAATAATTTAAGAAGCATATGGGACACTATTAAGAGTCCAAATATCTGTCTGATTGGCATAACTGAAGAAAATCAAGTTGTTGAACAGCTGTTTGAAGAAATAATGATGGAAAACTTCCCTAACCTGGTGAAGGAGATGAACATAATACCCCAGGAAGCTCAGAGAATTCCAAAAATCAGGGATCCAAAGAGGCCCACACCAAGACACATCATAATTAAAATGCCAAAAGTTAAATACAAAAAAAAAAAAGAATATTAAAAGCAGCAAGAGAAAAACAGATAGTTACCTACAAAAGAACACTCATAAGACTGGCAGCTGATGTCTCAAAAGAAACTATGTAGGACAGAAGGACTTGGAACAAAATATTCGACAGAATGAAGACCCAGGATCTACAAACAAGAATAATTTATCCAGCATAGCTATTATTTAGAATTGAAGGACAGATAAAGAGCTTCCTAGAAAAAATAAGCTAAAGGAATTTATCACCACCAAGCCAGTATTACAGGAAATGTTGGAAGGACTTAAGAAAAAAAGCATGTATCAAAAACAGGAATAAAAAACAACTACATTCCTATCAGTAAGTACCTTAGATGAAAAAGAATTAAGTGCTCCAACCAAAACATAGAGTGGCTGACAGGATAAGAAAACAAGACCCCTATATATAAAAGGAAGGGAATAGAAGAAGGTATTGGATGGACCTAAAAGGTATTTAAGGCAGACAAAGATAAATACTATATGATTTCACTTATATGCAGAATCTAAGGAATAAAAAGAACAAACTAATCAAAAAAGACTTACAAATATAGTGGACAGTTTGATGATGGACAGAGGGGAGGGAATTTGGGAGATTGGGAGAATGGAGTGAAGGGTTAAAGAAGTACAAGTTAGTAGCTGATGGATGTTCATGGGGATGGGGAGCATAGAATAGGAAATGAGGTTAGCTTTAATATGTTAGCTAGGTGGAGTGTCAGGAGAGGGAAGGAGCAATTGCGGAGATCATTTTACGAACATATAGATGTCTAACCAATGTACTGTATACTTGAAACTAAAATAAATAAATTAAAAAAAAGAGCAACTAAAGCATGTCATTTATAAATGTGGAATACCAGAAAAACAGCAGATATTATTAAAGAGTGACTGCCTCAGGGGATCAGACCTAAGAAATAGGACTAAGTTATGGAAGGAGTGGTCTATTTTATATGGGAAAATGTTTTTTCAAGTGAGCAGGCTTGCAAGAAACTTTGTAAATAGTATCCATGATTCAACCTAACCATGAGCCAAAATCTGTACCTTCCAAGTTTAAGAACTTGATTTTTGTCAGCATTCCAAAAGACAGGTACATGCATGCTCTCTCCTTTTCTATCTGTGAAGCATATTCATATAAATGAAATGTGGCAGATACTGTTGTTTATTCCCCTCCTCTTCTCCTAGCTACCTCCATTCCATTCAAAGCAGCAATGTACTAACTTAAAAAGTACTTTTCCTGGCTCTCTGTACAGCTAAGGGTGCCCATTTAACATGGCCAGCGAAATATAAAGGGAAGTCATAAACACACCAGACTCTTCTCCCCTCCCTTCTTCCTGGCCAGATGATCATGTGATGTTACAAGTTGAATGACCATCTTGGAGGGGAAAAAAAGCCCAAGGACACATTTAAGGGCAGGCCAGATGAAAGACAGAAAGAATCTGAATCCATGGTGGGTTCATGGAACTGTTATATCAGCCTTGAACTACCTCCCTTTTTTTGTGAGGAAAAATTAAATCTTTAGTTTACTTAAAGAACTGTTTTTCAGGATTCTGTTGCTTGTAGCCAAATGCAAATCCTGAATGATTTAGGCTCAGTACATAAATGAGACATAAAATCAGAATACCCTAGACTCTAAATTCTGTCCTGTTTGTGTCTAAAACCCAAGGCATAGAGTATGGCACACAGAAAGTGCTCACAATATTTGTTGACTGAGTTATAAAGCACGGTGAATACCTGTCATCATGACCTACACAAAAAGCAAAATCACAATCAGGAGCTTGGTGAGAATAGAGTCACCTCAGAGAATTAGATGCATCTCCACTGTTGGACAGGAAATAAAGACAGCAAACTTCACAGAGGAGTAGGAAAATTAGTTGGTAAACCAAGGACTTAACACTAAGATGAGAATTTTAAAAAATTTTACTGGATTTAAAAAACTTTGTATAAGTATATACATATATACATATATACATGCATATATATATGTATATGCATGTTATATACACACACACATATATATACACACAGACACACACACAGCTAAGCACAAAAATAAGTGTACAGCTCAATGAGTTTTCAGAACCTGAACACAGCCATGAAACCAGCATCCAGTACCAGACACAGACCATTAGAAGTTTCCCTCAAATCCCTTGTCCCCTCTCCCAGTCATCAGCCATCTGGCATGAGATGGTTTAATGAGATTTTTCTTAATGGTTGTGTATGAAGAGTAAGGAAAGAGACAGGTCTATGTCTTTTAAACAAGAAAATTTTCAGGGTCTAAACATTCTTCAAAGCATTCTTACCCGTTTATATCTCATTTTGGCGTCATAGAAACGATTTTGGCGGAAAAGGTAGTTGCCAAACTCCCGTTCGGTAGCTGCCACTTTTAGGACCTTCTGAAGTGGAAATTGATCTTGTTGCTCCTGAAGACCAAAGAGAAGGACACCAGCAAGGAAACTGAAAGTCATGATGCAAGTATAATTATAGTTGTTAGTTTTTCTCCTTCAGATTATGAGCTTTTGTTTACTGCTGTATGTGTGCCAAGTGCTGGGTTAGACATCTCTGCAGAGGTCATCTCTGTGAATCTCAACAGAAGCCATGACAGGTTAGTGTTATCACTACCCCCACTTCACAGACTAAAGCCAAAATGAAAGCTACTTCTGTAGTCCTCCAGAAAATGATCCCTAAAGCAGAAGTTTCCCATGAGATTAAAAACTGATGGAACTTGTCAAGCACAAAAATCAGGACTCACAACAGCCATTTATCCACTAAGCATTTAACAGGCCTTGGACTGCCCAGGGCCGTTTATAGACAAAATGGTCTTTATAAACAAAATGCACTACCTTGAGTACATATCAGAATCACCCAAAGAGCCTCTTTTTATACACAGATGTCCTGGCTCCACCCCCAGAGATTCTAAATCAGTACACCAGAGATGCAACCCAGGCATATGCAAGAACCCCTGTACTGTGTAAAGATTTTAAAAAGGGGTTGTTTAGCTGGAGAGATACCATATACAGATGTAAACCTGGGGTGGACCTTTAAGGTCATATGCAGAGTCAGTATGAAATAGCATAACACAGACTGAACATGACTACTGATGAGATTAGAGGCCCTATCTCTATGGGATGGGTTAAAGGCAACAAAGAAATGGCAATATTTAAATTACAAGGATGGAGACCATATGTCCTCATTGACTCAAGTTCAAAGACACAAAAAACTTGAAGTTTACACCTGATGTCCTGGTATCCCATCCAGCTGATAGTCCCTTTCACTTTCAACTGTCCTGGGCTGGGTAACAAATTAAACATACGGTCACCTTAATTATGAGCTACCAATGCCTGACTTGCTGTAACTCAAATGTAATGTTGAGAAGCAAATGTTTACTGTTTTGCAGAGGGAAGTAGGGCAAAGGATAATTTAAAGATCAGCTTAAACTGCTGGTCCATAACAAAACCACAGCCTGACTTTGGCCTAGCACAGTTACCCACACACAACAGCCATAACTAAGACAGGCAATACTGGAAAGTGAGAGAACTCCACCACCACTGCACAAGATCCTTAGGGTGGCACTTGGGCCAGGGGATTATCAGCTGGGCAGGATAATTACCAAAACACAACAAACCCTTTCTCTACAAAGTGCTGACATCTGTGCTCCAGAACTTACAGATGAGAGGGCACAAAACTTGTCTGACTCAGCAGAATCCAGGAAGTCAAGCAGCTCAATCTCAAACAGGACAGTAGTGTTTGGGGGAATCAAGGGCGGACAGCCCAGTGTTCCATAGGCATAGGTCGGTTTGAACAGAAACCTGGCCAGCTCTCCCCTCCGCATGCTCAGAAGGCCCAGCTCCATGCCCCAAAGTGTAATATCTGGAAGACGGGACAAAGAATTTCGTTGAGGCTTGCCCCATAACCTGTTTCCAATGCTATCAATTTCTTCCTCCTTAACACCCAAATCTCTCCACATAATATTCCAAGACATCTCAACTTACTTTTCAGCCTTGTCTCCCACTACCACCTCCATTCCCAACTCCAGGCATTGCAGCATTCTGGCCTCTACATCTTTGTCACACAGTTCTTTCTTCCTGTAATGTTTTCCTCCTCACCCAATGCCCAGCTTCTGCCCTGACTGAAATCTTATTCTAACTTCAAGGCTCGCTTCAAATGCCCACTCTTCCATGAATTTTCTGATCTTTCTAGCTGGAGTTCATGGTGCCTTCATTAAGTACTCCTACAATACTGCTTATACTTCCCAGGAACTTATCTGATTCTACCAGGTTGGTTGTCTGAACACAGGTCAATCTCCTCCACCACAGTGGCCAAAATGTTTTAATCATCTGGGTACATCCTTTCTTTTCGCCATGTATTGTGGGTAGTAAGCATTCAATAGATGTTTACTTAATGGACAAATGAAAACACAATACCCAATGGTTAAGTCAGGATGCAAAGATAACCTTGCCAGGTTAGGCCATCTCCCAAATACCTAGGTCTCAAGGCGGGATGTGGGGAGAAAGTGGGTGGTTTAGCAAAACCCAGTTTCAGAAAAACTAATTCAAACAATATTCTTTGGACAATTTTCTAATCCTAGGGTATTGTTCTTCAACAATTCCTAAAAACAAATCCCTTCTTTCTCAGTTCCCAATCTGAACTTACCCTCTCCAAGTTTCATTAGCCGAGGAGTTCTCCTAAGGCAATTAGAATCAAAAGGCTTGTCCATGTGCTCCAGATATCCAGAATATTTCACTAGGGCAGATAAAACAGACACACGGTGAGGAAAAATGGACCAAGAATACCTTCACGTCTATAGCATCAGACTCTTTATCATACAAAAACAATAGAATTAGATGTGCTTCAACTGCTTCACACCCTGAGAGACAGGAACAAATGTTTGCTTAATGTGTGGATGCCTGACCTTTGGCTCTGATGTTCAGGAGCTTGGCTGGTGAGCCTGGGAATGTCCCTTGTTCACAGTGGCGTCATGCAAAGGTGATACAAGTTCCCTAGGTTTCCCTTAAAACGCCAATTCTAAGAAAGCATGTTCTACCGGATAGAAATACTATTTTTTTTTTTCAAACGTAGCCTCCCCTCTCTCCCAAAGCAAACTGCATTGAAACGCTTGCTGCCCTCGTAACCACCAGTCCTCTCACATCGCCAGCTTCCAGAGGACAGATGGCACCGGGCCCGCAGGCCATACCTAGCACCGAAGCATCTGGAGTCACCAGCTCGCCAGCACCCTCTCGGATGATGTCCTTCAGCACACCCCGGTCTCCGGAAATGTCCAGCATCCACTGACTTAACCTCTGGTAGGGAGACTTGGTGGGAATGAAACGCACGACCCGTGAGTCCTCGGACTGCACCATGCCTCTGGCGCCCCAGCCCCTGACTCGCCGGGACCCTCACCTGGCTAGGAGTGCAGTCCCCTCGTCTGACTCCCGGCGTCCGGGTGCTCCCCACCATGTCCACGCGGAGGAACCCTCGTCCTATCGCCCTCTCCCAGGCAGCGACTCCGGGAAAGCCCGGAAGGCGGCGATTCCCTCCCTGCCTCCGCTTTATGCCCTGCGGTCAGCTCCAGGTGGCGGCGGCATTCCGTCCCCCGGCCTCGAGGATGCGCGAATCCCTCTGTCCCAACCGCAGCCAACCGCCCGTGGACCCACCCAGGGTGCAGTGGGACACGTGACAGGGCGCGCGGTGCACCATGGGCCCGTGGTGTGGAAAAAAAAGAACCCGCGCAGCAGGTGGTGGGAGCACGTGGTGGGGGCACGTAGGGACGTGCGAGTGGTGAGGACTAGCTGTGGGGCACGTGATGGGGGCGGGGCACACAGTGGGGCACGTGACTGGAATGCACCAATGAGGACAAGACCCGGAACCGGCCTGGTGCTGGAAGGGTCAGGCGTCTCGGCGGTGCGTTATTTCCCCCCTCCTTCCTCCCTCCCTCCCTCCCTCACCCTTCCTTCCTTCCTTCCTTCCTTCCTTCCTTCCTTCCTTCCTTCCTTCCTTCCTTCCTTCCTTCCTTCCTTCCTTCCTTCCTTCCTTCCTTCCTTCCTTCCTTCCTTCCTTCCTTCCTTCCTTCCTTCCTTCCCTTCCTTCCCCTTTGCTTTCCGAGAAGTTTAGGCCACAGTACTTTAAAGTTGGACTGCCTAAGTCCTGAGAAAATAAAATGGTGGCGCTCTCACTTTCCCAACACAGAATCCACAGCATCTGGGGCACCTACACCTTCATGGTGCAAAGGAAGACTGGCCCTGGATCCCAAACCCTCTGGCTTGATCCCTGGGTCCTTGTGCTCCTGCCTGCTCAAGGACTTTGCGTACCCTTTCTGTCCTGCATCAGTTTTGCCTTGGCTACTGTATCATTTCCTTCCATTTATTTGTATCGGAAAATTTCCTACCATAAAACAAATGAGCTTCCCTTTGTCCCACATCTCCCTCCTGCCACGGGTGGCCCCAATCCTACTCTTCACAAAAACTAATGTCAAGAGTTGCTGCAAAGGCTTTTCATTTGCTCTATATCCACCTCCTCACCCTCCATTTTCTCTCCATCTCACATTAATATACCACTTTGCCCTGCTCCTGCCACTGCTTTTGTTGTCCATCAGACATCTCTTTGTCTTCAGATTGCTGGACTCTTGTCAGCATTCAATGAAGTTGGCCTCTTTTTCCTCGGATTCTGTATTTTCTATCAATGTTGCAACAGATTATGATAAACCTAGCTGTTTAAAGCAACACCTATTTATTCTTTAACAGTTCTGTAGGTTAGAATTCTAACATCGGTCTCGCTGGGCTAAAATCAAAACGTCAGCCTGATTGGAGGCTTTGGGGGGAAATCCACTTCAAAGCTCATTCAATTTCAAAAATCCAGATCCTTGTAGCTCTAAGCCTGAGGTCCCCATGTCCTTGCTGGCCGAAAACCAGGGACCACTCCTAGCTTTTAGAGGCCTCTTTCCTGTCCTTGTACATGGGCCCTGACATATCAGCAAGAAACTGCTGAATCCTTCTCATGCTTGGAATCCTTTAGCTTCCTCTTCTGTAGCATCTCTGACTCCAGCTAGAGAAAGTTCTCTGCTGTTAAGGGGTCATGTGATTAAATTGTACCCACCTGGATAATTCAGCTTTATGACCATAATTACATCTTCAAAGTCCCTTTTGCCATGTGAGGTATTAGCAGAGTCCTGGAAATAGGGCATAGATATCTTTAGGGGGCCATTCTGCCTCCCACAGCTTCCTAGTCATCACTCACTCCTGATGTTCCTCCTATCTCACTGGCTGTCCCTTCTCAGTCATCCTTCACTTCCTGACCTCTAATCATTAGCAACCTCAGAGACATCCTTAGACTGTTGTCCGTCTCTATTTTCAGTCCCTAAGAGATCCCAACCTTTCCCCTAGGTTTAAATATATGAAATACACACACACACACACACACACATTAAATATATAATATATAATAAATATATAATATATAATATATAATAAATATATATTTAAATATAATATATATATTATATAACATATTTGACCAGCCTAGAGCCTCCCAAATTCCAGAGCTCCAAGTGCCTGTGTCCAACTGCCTTTCAGTGGTTCTCAAAGAGTCAGTCCCAAGATCAGCAGCATCAATGATTGTTACAAATGCAAATTTCTTGAGGCCATGCCTATACTCCTATATTAGAAACTCTGGGGCCAGGGCTTAGAAATTGAGTTTTAACAAGCCCTACAGGTGATTTTATTGTTTGCTGAAGTCTGCAGATTGTTGGGCTACTCAGTTTCTCCCTGAATGTCCTCAGGCATTAGACTCTGGATCCCCTTTCTAGTTTGTTCACCTTGATCTTCTCTGTATGTCATTGGCTTCACCATTCATCCATCCAGGTGCTCAAGCTATTGTGATCCATTATCTACACAGTGGCCAGAGTGATCTTTAAAAATATAAATCAGAGTCTATGGCCATGCCACCCTTAATGTACCTGATCTCATCTGATCTTGGAAGCTAAGTAATACTTGGATGGGAGACCACCTAGGAAGATAGGTGCTATAGGTGTTTAAATAAATAAATATATAAATATAAATCAGAGGATATTCCCTTCCCTTAAAAACCTCCAGTAGCTCTCACTGCCCTTGCAATAAAATCCAAACCTTTGCCCTAGTCTACAGAGCCCTCCTTGCCAACCTCTCCGGCTTCATCTTTTGATGTTCCTTATCCCTTACTATACTCCAGTTACCCAGGTCTTCTTTCTAGTGTATCTCACAGATACCAAGTGCTTTCCATCTTCAGGGCCTCTGTACTTGCTGACCCACTGCCTGTTCCATCTTCCTGCATCCTTTCAGATAGCTGGCTTCTGTGTATTTTTCAGGTCTCACCTCAACCATCCCTCCTCATAGATATTGCCCTGCCCCTTGCTAAAATGTACCTCATGCAATCTGTCACCCCATCCCCCTTTCTCACATTGTTTACTTCTTTTATAGCAATCACCACTATTATATTAACTTGTTAATGACCTTATACACCACTCCCACCCCATACATCATAAACTCAGAGGATGGAAACCTTGTCTGTCTTGTTCTTTAATATATTTATAATACCCAGCTCAATGTTTGACATGTAGCAGGTTCTCAATAAATATTTCTTGAAGTAACAAATAAATTTAGCTTTCTACCTGTCTATACCAGACCTTAGTCTTGCTTGTCACTGGGGTGGTGACCTCCCTGGCTGGCAGACATTGGTGCTTGGGCCTGTGAGGGTTGTGGCCTGCTGTTCCACAGATCCTTCATTCTAAACACTGGAGAGTCTCTCCCACCCCTGTCCTTTCCAATCAATAGTTTTCCTCCATACCTTTGGGAATGTACAGTATATTATGACTTGCATTTTATACATATAGCATATATAGTATATTATTAACTGTATAAGAAAATGTCATTGGACTTCTAAACCTTTGAAAGACTTCATATAAAAAATTTCCTAATGCAATAAAATTGAGTAAAGAACTTAGGCACAAAAGTACATACTATGTGATTCTGTTCACTTGAAATTCAAAACCAGCCCACAGGTTATATGAGTCACGATAGTGGCTATTTTTGTTAGAGTTCTGACTAGGGGCAGCATGAGGGAGGCTTCTGGGTACTGGAAATGTTCTGTATCTTGATTTTGAGTGCGTATACATACATACATATACATATATACATATACAGAGTGAACATCAAATATGTGCTTAAGAAGTGCACTTTTTAGAAGTTATACCCCAATTAAAAAATCAAAATAAGTAAACAAAAATATCTACAAAAAAGACAGAGAGATTCAGAAAGATTGTACCAGGATACAAGTCCATTTCTGTTTGGGGTCAGTAAGGTGTGAATGGGTGTCCAGGTTCTGTTTCCACCCCTTCCCCTTGCCTGGTGGAAGCAAGCACCTGAATGTTACAGTTATCAGAGCTGGCCCAGCAGAGGCTGCCTCCCCAGTCCCGTGATGTGGCCCAGTTTCCACCTGATTCTGGGTGACCTTGAGGACATGGGGGTGTTGCTGGGAAAGGGGAGGAGAAAAGGGGCAGAGACTAGGTGGTGGAGTAGGCATCCAGCTGCAATCCCCAAGTCTCCACTCCTGCTATCTCATCCTGGGGAGAAGAGGCCAAGCCAATCCTGTCAGCAATGCTGGTTTGAGGTCCCAGTAGGAGGCTCGCTCAGTGGATCCTGAGAAGCCAGGTAGTTCCACACAGGAGCTCTTCCTGGCGATTTCAGCTCAGTGCTTTTCTCCAGAAGATCAGTTTTCACAGAGGAACTGGGTAGGAAGTTAAGTAAGTCCCAGGTGGCGGGACAGGGACAGACTCTCCAGAATAGTGTTGTTCTAAGACAGAACTCTCTGCCTTAGAATGACCTGGGAGTGTCTATTGTCAATGTAGATTCCCAGGTTTCACTAGAGATGTGTGAAGGGGTGACTCAGGAATTTCTGTTTAAGTGTACTTGAAATAGTTGATCACCAGTTTGAATACTCACCTAGAAGGTGGGAAGGAACTTTGCTTGTTTGTGCTGTTTGGTTCTAGTTCAGAACCCCTGCTGTGGCTGGAGTTGCCATTATTTGTCATTCCAAATGAACCTGCAGATGGCCCCTTTTTTTCATGTTTACCTCCAAATCCGAGTAAAAAAAGTAGACTCATATATCTTTATGTGACCTTTTTATTTCTTTTAAGCTCTTTGTTTTAAAGATGGGAAACACCCAAAGTTATAGGGGGTCAGGACTGAAATCTAAGACTGGAGTCTATAAGGCCCTCTTAATCTGTAGCAGCCCTTTCCAGGGGTTTGGGGGCAGAAGGTGTGGAGGGAGCAGGTTTAGGAAGGTGCACTGTGTTCCATCCAGCATCGCGGATGGCGTGGCAGGTGAGAGTGCCAGAGCTGGAGGACCGCCTTCAGTGCCCCATCTGCCTCGAAGTCTTCAGGGAGCCCCTAATGCTGCAGTGCGGCCACTCCTACTGCAAAGGCTGTCTGGTGTCCCTGTCCCACCACCTGGACTCCGAGCTGCGCTGCCCCGTGTGCCGGCAGGAGGTGGATGGTAGCAGCTCCCCACCCAATGTCTCCCTGGCACGGGTGATCGAAGCCTTGCAGCTCCCTAGGGACCCAGAGCCCAAGGTCTGTGCGCACCACCGGAACCCACTCAGCCTCTTTTGCGAGAAGGACCAGGAGCTCATCTGCGGCCTCTGTGGCCTGCTGGGTTCCCACCAGCACCACCGGGTCACCCCTGTCTCCACTGTCTACAGCCGAATGAAGGTAGGCAGCGAGGGTGCTAAGGGGCAGGGAACCAGGCCACCTTGGGGGCACAGGAAGCTCAGTACCTGAGCTCTCTGGAGCCATCACTTGGCACAGAAGTGTCCCGCCGGGACCCAAGTTCCCTTTGGCCCCGTCCTGGAGCAGAGCTCCAGTGCATTCCCTCATCCACTACGCTCTGGGCAGGTGCTGGGGATTACAACAGTGCATGTGACGGAGCACGTCCCGAGTCACGTGCTAGCCCTTTCCTGGCTTTATGTTTCTTTGTAGCTCTCATTTTGTTTCTTGAGCACTCCTGGGACTGCACTCTTAGACACACAAGGGCAGAGACTTTGCTTTGTTCCCTTGGGTGTTCAGAGCCTGGCATGTAGTAAAAGCTCAAAATGTATTTGTAAAATCAATGGATTCTTGTCCTCCTGGACCTCAAGGCCTCAGGTCTAACAGATCATAATTTAAGATAATAAGAGTGAACCATCTTCGGTTAATAGTTCATCTAAGGTTTATGAAGGATAGGGTTGTTATTGTATTCTAGAAATGAGGAAAGTAAGGCTCAGAGAATGTAAGGGTCTTGTCCAAGGTCAGACAGCTTATCAGTGGCAGAGCTAGGACTCAAACCAAGGCAGTTTTCTTTCCACTGCGACAATCAAGAAAAGGCAGGAAGGGTTCTTGGAAGTGAATTGTTATAGGGTGTCTGGCCTGATGTTTGAGGGGGGGGGGCATAAAGGTGAAAAAATACAGGTGAGGGGACAGGAAGAGCATCCAGAGCTGCAGGCAGAGGGTCCCTTCTTGCAAGCTGTTCTAGGGGTTTCCTGGCTGGGTGCTCTGGGCTGCATTTCTTTGCTCCTTCAGCCCTGAGAGACAAGTAGAAAACTTGCACAGAGCCAGCCAGGTCATCCACCAGCCCCTCCTATCCACAAACACTTATAGGGCTTCTAATCTGTGCTGGTGCCCATGGTGCAGTAGTGGACAAGAGGTTCATCTGCCCTGGGAGAACTCACAGTCTGGGGATCTAACAGAGTCCCATGTGTCGGGTGCTGTCCTCAAAGTTAAATACAGGCAATGGTGAGACTATCTAGAACATGGCTTCTGCATCATCTCAGGTAGTCACAGAAGGTTTCCTAGAGGAAGTGAACTAAGCCAAGATTTGAACCACAAAGAGGACTTGATAGAAAAAGAAGAGAAGGAAAAGCATTCCAAATATAAAGACAACATGTGCAAAAGACCAGGAGGCAAACAGCATGTCACATTTGAGGATTTATGTCATTCTATTAAGCTCAAGGGAGGGTGAGGTAGGAGCAAGAAGGGGTAGGTAAAGCATGGGCCAAGTCATGGAAAGGCCTGTGTGACACATGATGGGATTTGCAGTTTATACAGAGAATCATGTAGGGGGGTGGGGTGGGCCTGGAGGGTTTTAAGCAGGGTTGTCGTGTAGTCTGATTCTTCTTCAGGAGGGTAGATTGGAGAGTGAGGCTGAGTGGTAACTGAAGGTGTGGAGAAGGGCCACCAAGGAGAGTCTGTAGACTGATAAGAGAAGATACTGATGATACACCCCAAGGAGCACCAGAAAATTTGGGTAGAGAGAGAGCCCTGAAAGGGGGACAGAAAGAATCAACAGAGGGAGTAGGAACACTGGCTGAATATGGCCTCCTGGAAATCAGAGGTACAGAGCGTTTTAACGAGAACAAGATCACTTTTGTGAAGTGTCTGCTGAAAAAGGAGCAGTCTGTCAGCTTTCACAGTAAGAACTGATTATCTTGGCAAGAGTAGTTTTAGGGGAGTGTGGAAGAAGGAAATCCAATTTCAATATAATGAAATAAAGTCCACATTTTATTAGCAGACAGCTGCCCAGGAGAGAAGGAAATACTTGGGAGCTTGCTCAATATTTCTGGCTAGGAGCTGGGGTACAGCTTAGGTCTTGGTTTTGGATGTGGGTTTTTGTGATCTCAAGACTCTGTGATGTGACTAAATTGTTCCTTTAAAAGATCCCTTTCATGCATTCCTGTCTTCTCCTATTGATTGAGGTCTCATGATACCTCATTTTCATAATTCTGTTTCCTCTCACTGTAGCCCAGTTGCTGAGAAAGAACTAGTCCCATCTCTCTGATTTAGAATTACCTTTGGAATGCCTTTGTTGGGCTGTTGTGAGATCTGATGCCTCTTTATGCACAGAAAGGGCTCTGTATCCATTTATCCCCACACCGGCATTATTCTTTTTACCCTGCTCCCTTCCTAAAGGCTCTTGCAGCTGACTTCTGCTTGGTAACTATCTAAGCCAGAGTTTGTACACTCCACGGGCACAAAGCAGCAGGGCTCTGGTCAAGTAGTACAGCCAGATGGTGGTCAGTGGTCCTGCTCGGATCCCTAAGGCTATGCTGGATTTGGAGGCAAGGCAGCCCAGAAGTGAGTTTACTTTGTCTTTGGGAGGCCCTAAATCTAGGCTAAGCCCAATCCTGCTAGCGATGGGTTCAGGGTCTTTATAGCATATGGGGACTCACCAGGTGTAACCTGAGCCACCACATACACCACTGGTCTCACTTGGGGACAGCCCTTTTGTGATGATGCTTGATCAAATACCTAATTCTGGACCTCTTGATGACTGAAGAGCTTACCTGGTGTGTACCCTACAGGCAGCATTCCATGCAGGGAGAATTGGCTTCAGACTGGCTATCACTCCTTTTGGATATTGCGTGGTAACTTCTGGTGGCCGTTAACAATGTTTAGCACTTCTCTCCATGTCTTAGAGAGGAATGACATGGAGATCCTCTTCTGCCTAGGCAGTTCCTATCATTAATGTAGAATATTCTTGAATAATCTTAACTATTTTGAGGTCAAGGGCAACTAGGTAGCTCTGGTCCCTGTCCTGGTTCTACTGGAATGCTAGTGGCCATTCGGAAGCTCCTGAAAAGGGTGAGGCCCAGGGCTGGCCCCAAGGAACTGAGAGACTGAAGGGGTCAGCCTCTCACAGGGCCATGGCACGTTGCTTCCAGGAGGAGCTTGCGGCCCTCATCTCTGAATTGAAGCAGGAGCAGAAAAAGGTGGACGAGCATATCGCCAAACTGGTGAACAACAGGACCAGGATTCTTGTGAGTGTCCTTTCCCTCTGACCTTCCCCACAGAGCAAGGTTCTAATTTGTCCTTTACAGGAATCCATGCCTTCTATATAAAGCTGAAATTCAAAGCATTCCAGGGCAGGGTGGGGAAGGTGTAAATCCTCTCAAGGGAATTCAACCCAGTTGTCAGGAAGGTCTCCAAGCTGGCTTATGTCCTCCATGTCCTTGGGACTGAGATAACCCAGAACCCATGTCCCAGAGGTAAACAGCCCTAAGCCAGGGCTTGATTTGCCCCGCCCCCAGCTTTGTGTGTCTGCTTGACCTTGACAGTCCATGTGGTGCCTGCTTAGTACCTTGGAGCACAGGGGTGGAAAGGCCTGAAGCCCTCCTTGGCTGTCTGCTTTTCCTCAGTGAGGGGCACATTGGGGCTGAAAGGGTATGGAGCCCGGGCTCTGCAGGTGGTCAGCAAACGGGAGCAGGAGCCCAGTATCCCTTAAGCACCTCTTATAGGCATTACCTTGTCAGATGAAGACAGAACTCAGGGTCACACAGGAATCCTGGTTATCTCTAAAACCTGCTTTTCTGGAGACTTTCAGAATTCTTTCTGCTGTGGAACCCTGTGATAAAGCAAAATCTTATGTGCACACTTAACAGTTAAGCCAGGAACAAAGCAGAGCCGCTACTTTGAAACAGGAACTGGGGGCTCAGTCTTGGGCCTGCCACTATTGCCCAACACCATGGGCCCCCATGGGATGCCCAGTTGCAGTGTGAACATCTGGGCAGGAGTTAGTCCTGGGTCTCATGTACCAAAACTAGCCTAGTTGAGAAGGCCCAAGCTGCCAGGCTCTGGGGACACAGAAGTCAGTCATTGGTAGGTGGCTCTGCTGCAGCTCCAGTCATGACAGGCCTCCTTGTCCCAGAACGAGTCCGAAGTCTTCAGCTGGGTGATCCGCCGTGAGTTCCAGGAGCTGCACCACCTAGTGGACGAGGAGAAGGCCCGCTGCCTGGGGGGAGTAGAGGGTCACACCCGTGGCCTCGTGGCCTCTCTGGACATGCAGCTGGAGCAGGCCCAGGACAAGCGGGAGCGGCTGGTCCAAGTTGGGCATGTGCTGGAACAGTTTGGTAACGAGAGTCACCACGAGTTCATCCGGGTGAGTGGACAAGGGAGTGTGGCCCATGTCAAGGCCCTCAGAGCCTTCTACTCATAACGACTTTTGCATAGCCTCTGCCATGCCCTAACCCTCCTCTCTCTTGTCTTCCAGAAGTACCACTCCATGGCCTCCAGGTAAGAACCTGGGAGGGAGCTCTCAGCATGGGTCAGGTGGCTGTGGGCATAGGCATCTCCTCTCCACCATTTCCTCCCTTCAGTTGCACCAGTGTCTTGGAGCAGCTGCCCACATCTGGCTCTGTGCTGGGCCCAGGGGAAACAGAGATGCAGTCATGTCCCTGTCTTCAGGGGTTTTGCAAACTGGTGGGAGGCAGACAGTAAACTACGGTTACATCACTGTGGGTACCTAGAACAGAAGTTCACACAAGCTACAGAAATAATAGAGGAGGTGGCGACTGTGGGGTGGGGGGAGACTGGCAAAGCTGTGCCTGGGTGGACAGCTGAAAAGGGGGAGGAAAGGCGTTTGGCAGGCAAGCAAGTACATGAAAGGGCAAAGTAGAGTGTGGACTTGGGAATAAGTTCAGTATTGCTGGGCTGTGAAGTATGACACAGGGTGACACAGAAAATGAGGTGGGAGAGGTGGGTAATAGCCATAATGAGAATGCTTCACACCTGCACTATAGCTTGTGGGAATGGATTGCATTTAGGGACAATTTGGTTAGGAGCATTGGTTTAAATGAAAGGACAGAGTATCTGACTGGCTCTGCACAAGGGTCACAGGGTAGAGAAGTGGTCCTGAAACATTAGCATGCATCAGAACCACCTGGAGGGCTCTTAACACACCATCACTGGGCCCTAGTAATCAGTTTCTGATTCAGCAGCTCTAAGGTGGGACCCCCCCAAAAAAAATTTGCATTCTTAACAAGCTTCCAGGTGATGCTGCTGGTCCTAGACCTACAATTGAGGAACACCGATGTATTCTCCCTTCCAGGAAGACAGATCCTCTGAGAGGGGGTGGAGGGTAGGAACTGACGGGCATCTAGAGTGCATAGTCTTCCGAGCTGTGCAGTCTGGTTGGACTTGCATGTGGGTGCAGGGGTGGAGTGCACAGGATGCAGCTCCACCATCACTATCAACTGTTGCCCCCCAGAGCAGAGCTGCAGCAGGTCCGGCCCTTGGAAGGTACATTCAGTCCCATCTCCTTCAAGCCAGGCCTCCACCAGGCTGACATCAAGCTGACTGTGTGGAAAAGGCTCTTCCGCAAGGTTCTGCCAGGTGAGAACCCAACCCATCCTTCCTGAGGGCTGCTGACGTAAGGTACAGAGGAGGCTTGAGAGCACAGGAGTGGATTCCACCAAACAGCCTGGGTTCAAGCTCAGTTCCATAGTTTATTAACCAGGGCAAGTTGTGTAATTTCTGAGCCTCAGTTTCTTCATTTGTAAAGAGGGGCTATTAATACCCACCTTGCTAGGCTGCCTATTTATACATATATACGTGTGTGTATAGTTTAGTGCGTATAATTATAGCTATTGCTCTATTAAGAGAACTAATTTAATTAACTCTTTCATTACTGTCACATAAAGGAGATCAACAGATTGATTTCATCCAACAAAGACAAAAACAGTTTGTATAAGAGAAAAAGGGGGAGAGAAAAAAACCACAGATAGTCTTTGGCCATGCCAACCTGAATGTGCCCTATCCTGTCTGACCTCAGAAGCTATGCAGGGTTTGGCCTGGTTAGTACTTGGATGGGAGACCACCTAGGAAGACCAGCTGTTGCAGGTGTTACACACACACACACACACACACACACACACACACACACAATCTCTCAATTGTGTGTTGTTTGCATGTTTTTGGTGTAAACTGATCAGCTGGCAGCTAGCAAAGAGGTTAGTTGGGATAGTTTGTCCTCAGATAAGCTGCTAGGGTATCAAAAAAACAATTTTGTTTTGGATTTTCCAGAAAACCTGTGGAGTTTAGCTGTGGAGCACAAATGACAGGCTATCTTCCAGGTCCTTCCATCAGCACCTCTGCCTTAGGCAGACCTGCACCATGTTCCTCACCAGAAGGCCTTGGCTCACAGTTGTCTTTTTTTCCCACCCTTCAGGAATCATTTTATTACATAAACATCCTTACGGTGCCTATTCCATGCCCGGTCTCTTCTAGGCCCTTAGGATCCAGAAATGAGGCCTACGCAGTTCCTCTCCTGAGGAGCTCAGGGCCTCCAATCAACCTTTCTTGGGACAGGGTCTACTGCCTTCTGCGTGGCTTGAAAACATCTTTTCTCTGGTATTTCCTAGCCCCAGAGTCTCTCAAACTGGATCCTGCCACTGCCCACCCACTCTTGGAGCTCTCCAAAGGCAACACGGTGGTGCAATGTGGGCTACTGGCCCAGCGACACGCCAGCCAGCCTGAACGCTTTGACTACAGTACTTGTGTCCTAGCCAGCCGAGGCTTCTCCTGTGGCCGCCACTACTGGGAGGTGGTGGTGGGTAGCAAGAGCGACTGGCGCCTGGGGGTCATCAAGGGCACAGTCAGTCGCAAGGGCAAGCTGAGCAAGTCCCCAGAGAACGGCCTATGGCTCATCGGCCTGAAGGAGGGCCGGGTATATGAGGCCTTTTGCTGCCCGAGGGTGCCTCTGCCTGTGGCGGGCCACCCCCACCGCATTGGTGTCTATTTGCACTATGAGCAGGGAGAGCTCACCTTCTTTGATGCTGACCGCTCAGATGACCTGAGGCCACTCTACACATTCCAGGCAGACTTCCAGGGCAAACTTTACCCCATCCTGGACACATGCTGGCACGAACGGAGCAGCAACTCACTGCCTATGGTGCTGTCCCCATCCAGTGGGCCCAGCCACCTCAACCCCCTACAGCCCATCAAGCTGTAGAGTTACTCCTGAGGCTGCCTGCCCACAGGCTCTTCCCACCTGGGCATGAGGACTTGAAGAATTCTACTGGGTCCAGGAAGCAGAGATGATGTCTTTACTGTTTGGGGAGGTCTTCATGCCTGTGTGTCTCTGGAAACATTTAAAGATAGGAAGAAAAGGACTATAGTCCCCCATCAGCCAGGGGTGTTTACTAACCTATTGTCAGATTATTAACGTGCTTATTAACCGGCAGAACTAAGCCCTAGTGTCCATGAGTCAAGCTGGGTTTCCCTTGGTCCCTCCTAACCATGCTCTCTGCTTAGCTTTCCAGCTCTTTAAGTGATTTGAAATATTAATTGCTGTACGTACATACTGCTTTATTGTTGGGTCTTTTAAAGCAGCCCCAACCTCTGGTGGGGCCACAGCTTGTTTCCACCCACTAGTCTGTAGGTGAAAGTCACCAGAACCACTCTGTCACTGCTCTATCCTTAAAGACCATTCTTGACTTCTCATACTTTAGATGAGATAAAAAAAATGACACTAATTAAAAGCAGAAGCAAGTAGGGGCCAGATGGGGATGCAGCCTGCCCCTGAAAGCTGCTGGGCACATAGGGGTAGGCCTAGAGCCCATGTCTGTTCATGGTAAGCCTGCTCCTGGCCACAGCTGATAGCTTCCACCCAAGACCAAGGCTGGGGAAGTTGAATTCTCTCCGAAGAATCTGAAAATTGGAAGAGAAAGAATGATTGGGGCTGAGTCACCTAAGACCTGGTGCTTTAGATCCCAACTTCGTACCAATGAGGTCTGTGGAGCCACCTAACAGCCTTCTGTGGGGAAAAGCTCTCCCTTGGTCCCTAGGTATGTACCCACATGGGCAAAGACTTGACCGACAGCCTATCTGAGTGACACTCTAGGAATGGCAGAGGGTGGGAGGCTTGTGAGGTGCTGCCTTAAGGCTATGTCCACTCACCTCATCCCATTGAAGACGGTGGAGAGACATCACCTCCCAGGTGCTGATGAAATATAAAGCTTTATGCTCCACCTCCCTCTGAATATAGTTGCAGGCTATAAAACAGCTTAGCTGCATCTAGAACTGGCTCCTCTCAAATAGGATATCCCACAACTCATGTTGCAATTACCAGCCCTTTGACTTCCACAACATCCTTTTTGGTGTTTGCAACAAGGATGGCATGGAGCCAGCACCTTTGGCTAATCTTCCTTCTGCTGTCTATGTAAATAAACGGAATCAAATGGTATTTGTTGTATCTTTACTGGCTGAATCTGTCAGGCCTTGGTCACTGTGTGGTTGACACTTTTCAGACCTGGTTTTTTGGTTATACAACTCTTCCTTCAGTCCCAGGACTGGGCTGAAGACTGTCACACCTCTATATCCACTCTCCACCTTTCTCCATCCTGCTCTGTGTCCTGGGAGGCTGGCCCCAATGGAATACAAAAGGCTCTTGCTTCCCTTTGGGCTCAGCTGATGGGAGAGACTTGCAGGAGATCCCAGGGCAGGAGAGGGAGTTTGAGGTATTTATTTTCCTGGTTTTCTGCCTGTTGGGTTATGGGATGGTAGCTTTCCTATACTAGACTACTGGCAGGTGGCCCTCTCCTTCTGTCACTCCTCCCTTGTTCCTCAAGCCTGGTCTTTCTCCCAAACACTCATTACACTAATCATGAAAACAAAAAACAAAAAACATCAAATTCCAATAGACAGACATTCTCCAAAACACCAACTAGGACTCCAAACCACCACTGTCATCAAAAATATGGAAAGTCTGAGAAACTATGAAGGCCAAGAAGAACCATAGGAGACATGACAACTGAATGTACTGTAATATCTTAGATGAGATTCTGGGACAGAAAAAGGACATTGGCTAAAAAACTAAGGAAATCTGAATAACATCGGTGCACCTGTTACCTACTCGAAGGAGGGGGGGCTGTTTTAGGATGGGTCACAACCAGATGTCCAGCACCACATCAATTTATGTTCTATTCATTCAACAGATATTTATTATGTCCTTGTTTTGAGAAACACCGGTCTACCTGATAAGGTGAGTGCTAAGAGAGACAAAGGTTTACCCTCATGGACCTAGCTGGGGAGATGGAATAGATCATAATCATATATAATAGGCGCTGAGAAGAAAATAAAATAGAGGATGTGATTTGATGTCGGGGATGAGGAGGAGTTCCGCTAAAATATCACTTATGAACTAACTTGGAGCTATGGAAGGAGTTGGTTAAACCTTTTGACTACTTAGCAGTTTTAATGTAGACTGGAGTCAACCCTCTTGCAAGATGCTTGACAACATGCTGTCAGCAATACGAAGGACATACGGGCTGAACACTCCAGCCCACAGAGGCCTGCGTACGAGAATGCTTGAGATACACGTGTCCATAATAACCTACTATGTTCCAGTAATTACATGGGTGCCGGTGACACGACAACTGCTGCACAATCCCTGTCCTCCCAAGGGTCAGGCCGGGGAAACACTCCTATAAGTGAATCATCACAATAAATACGTGAAAGGCCAGCCTTTTGGAAACAAAGTTAGAGCCCCTCCTCTCATCATGTGCCAATCTTAACGCTAAACTTATTAAAGATTTACGTGAAAAAAAATGAAGCCACAGTGATTTCTACATTGTAGGTGTGAAAGGGTTTCCAAAGGTGACACCAAAGGCAAAACCATGACAGGAAAAATTTTAAAAATGAAAACGACATGTTGTCCAAAGCAACTATTAACGACGTTCAAAAGCACCAATAAACGAGGGCAAAAAGGCAATACTTAAGACGAGCGTATGCGGTGTTACTATGTAAAGACAGGGCACTCAGCGAGGGTGTGGGCGCGAGTGAAAGACACTAACATGAACACGTTATAAAGAATACAAACATGATACAGCCAACCGCAGCAAAAATCAGGTAAAAACAGCAGTAAACTCTCACCGTTTGCCTGTCAGACCGGCAAAGGCTGAAAGAAAAAAACCAAAGAGCTACCAGGAAGCGGAGAAACTCGCTCCAGCGGCGGCCTCTCCCCCCGGCAGGCGACTGAACCGGCACCCGGGGAGCTTCCGGGTCCGGAGCCTCCCCCGTGCCCTTTGACCCCGGAAGTTCAGGCGCGGAGCCGAGCGCGCGTCGCGGCCGAGCTGTGCGGGCGCCCGGGAGCGGGCCATGGCGCTCTATTCGGCGGCGGCGGCCGTGCTGGCGGGCGTGGAGAGTCGCCAGGGATCCCTCAAAGGGTTGGTGTACGCCAGCAGATTCCAGGTAGCGGGGATCCGGCCCGGGCGTGGGGTGGGGTGGGGTGGGGGGCGGACTAGCCCGGGCCCGGCCCGCGCTCAGCCCGTGCCCCGCTGGCCGCGCGCAGAACGTGAAGCAGCTGTACGCGCTGGTGTGCGAGACGCAGCGCTACGCCGCCGTGCTGGACGCCGTGATCGCCAGCGCCGGCCTCCTCCGCGCCGAGAAGCTGCGGCCGCAGCTGGCCAAGGTGACGGGCTGGATCGGGCGGCGCGGGGCGGGGCGGGGCAGTGGGCGCCTTCTCACTTCGTACGCACTCCATAGGGCCCACGGTGCGACGTTGGTCGTTCCTATGGAATGAGAACGAGCAGCCCCTTGCTGCATTATTAATTGGGGTAGGATGAAAGTGCTTGAATTTCGAGCCTAAAAGAAACACAAGTAGGAAGTAGCAATGGCAGGGACTCTTTACGTAAAACAAAAGGGTGATGTTGAGGAGGAGGGGTGAGAGCCACAGCGCTGCTAGTGAGCAGCCATGTGGAAGTGCTTCAGGACTAAGTAGCAAGACGTCAGGTTCACATCTTGATTTGACATTCATCCTGTGTGTTCTTGGACAAGGACCTCACTATTACCTGTTAGTGTCTGGACGGGTGGTCTGTTTAGCCCTTCCTGTTAGAACACTATGGCGTTTGAAGGTATTACGCTTAGAGTTTTTTCGTTTCTCCATCCCCAGGTGCTGGTGTATGAATTGTTGTTGGGAAGAGGCTTTAGAGGGGCCGGGGGCCGATGGAAGCCTTTGCTCAAACGGCACCAGGCAAGGCTTAAGGCTGAGTTGGCCCGGCTCAAGGTTCATCGAGGTGTGAGTCGGAATGAGGACTTGTTGGAAGCAGGATGCAGGCCTGGCCCAGGTAAGCTGAGTTGTGTTGATGGTGGGTAGCCATCAAGCCCTTGGAGGAGGGGGCCACGTACCTGTCCACTCACGGCTGATTGCTTCCTAGCCTCCCAGGTGCCTCGATTTGTGCGGGTGAACACTCTCAAGACCTGCTCTGATGATACGATTGATTATTTCAAGAGACAAGGTTTCTCCTACCAGGGTCGGGCTTCAAGGTGAGCTTCGGACCCTCCCTGGCTGCCTTCATCCAGGGAGGTACCTGGGGGCACTGGGGAAACATAGGAAATAGAAAGGCTGGTGGTCCTGACTCCGGTTTTCTATTTTTACAGCAGTTTCTATGTTCTCTTCCAAGACTTGTCTTCTTCCATCCCTTAAACATTGGTTGTCCTGAGAGTCCCATCAACATTGTTCTAATGTGTCTCATTATCTTCTCTAGCTCAAACTCTTGCTTCTCGTGATTCCCATCTCTCAGTCTTGACCTCTTTTATGTTCTTACTCTCAGTTCATATCAGTGTTTCACAATTGCCACATATAGGAAACTGAATCTTCCTTCCGAACTTTGCACAAGTAATCCTTCCAAAAAATATACTTAAACAAGTTGTTGGATTATTTTGCAGCATTCTTTTTTTTAACTGAGGTATAACTGACATATAAGATTAGTTTCAAGTGTACAATGTAATGATTTGATATTGCATATCGAATATATTGTTTATATTGCAAAATGATTACTATACTCTCCACCACACTTTACAAAAATTTTTTTTCTTATGATGCGAACTTTTAAGATTTACTCTTTTAGCACCTTTCGACTGCTATTACATTCTCGCAACTTATTTTATAATTGGAAATTTGTACCTTTTGACCCATTTTGCCACCCCTCCCCCCACAAATGTGTTCTTTGTATCTGAGCTCATTTTTTTGTTTTTAAGATTCCACATATAAGTGAGATCATGTATTTGTCTTTACCTGATTTATTTCACTTAATGTCCTCAGGGTCAGTCCACATTATCGCAAATGGCAAGATTTCATTATTTTTTATGGCTGAATGATATTCCACTGTGTGAACACAAGCCACTATCCTCTGACCTTTTATTTCTCCTTTATTTTAGTATGCTGTGGGCCATAAAATAGGAACTTTGGAATGATCAGCACAGTATCTTCATGGTCTGGTTCCAGAGGTACCAGCACCTCTTTCTGAGCAGGGAAATAATTTAAGATTGGACATGGTTTCCTTTGAAATATCAGGTCCTGGGCTTGAGGGCATTAAAAATAGTAACTCTCCCTCCTCATTCCCTGCCACAGTAAAATATCCCTATATTTTCAGGGTTCTTATCCTGCCCCTTTTCTAAGCTCACAGTACAGTCTTTGTTTTAGAAACCCCATCTGCACAGGTTTTCAGTGACTCCAAATGCTCTACTGCCTTTAAGAAAGGATTGAAATACACTCCTGTTGTGGCCCTTACTCCCTCACAACTCTTGCCTGTGTTTATTTGGATCCCTAATCCCCAGAACCACACTTTTGAGATGGACACACTGTCTGTAAACCCCAGGTAACTTGTCATGATGCAGATTTCAGGCTAAATAAATGTTTTTATTAACAATGAAAAAAAAATATTCTTCTGTGTGTATGCATACCATATTTTCTTTATTCCATCGATGGACATATGTCTTGGCTATTGTAAATAATGCTGCAGTGAACATAGGGGTGCTATATCTTTTTGAATTAGTGTTTTCATTTCCTTTAGATAAAAACCCAGAGTGAAATTGCTGGATCACATGGTAGTTCTGGTTTTAATTTTTTGAGGAACCTCCATACTGTTTCCCATAGTGGCTGCACCATTTACATTTCCACCAGCAGTGCACAAGGGTTCCCTTTTCTTCCCATCCTTGTTGGTAATTCCCATTGTGACAGGTGTGAAGTGATATCTCATTGTGGCTTTGATTTGCATTTTCCTGATGATTAATGATGTTGAGCATCTTTCCATGTACCGGTTGGCCATCTGTATGTCTTTAGAAAAATGTCTGTTCAAATCTGCCCATTTTTAAGTTGAATTTTTTTTGCTATTGAGTTTTATGAGTCCTTTATATATTTTGATATTATCCTTATCAGATATGACTTGTGTTTTCTTCTATTCAGTAGGTTGCCTTTTCATTTTGAGTTTCCTTTGCTGTGCAGCAGCTTTTGAGTTTGATATAGTCCCACTTGTTTATTTTTGCTTTTGTTGCCTTTGTTTTTGATGTCAAACCCAAATCATTGCCAAGACCAATGTTAAGGAGCTTACTGCCTGTGTTTTCTTCCAGGAGTTTTATGGTTTCAGGTCTTACATTTAAGTCTTTAATACATTTTGAGTGGAATTTGGAATATGGTATAAGAGAGTGGTTCAGTTTCATTCTTTTGCATGTGGCTGTCCATATATGTGTGGGTTTATTTCTAGGCTCTATTCTGTTCCATTGATCTATGTGTGTGTGTGTGTGTGTGTGTGTGTGTGTGTGAGAGAGAGTGTGTGTGTGTGTATTTATATTTATATATTTATATTTATATTTTTTATACTTTTTTGATTACTATATAGCCTTGTAGTATAGTTTGAAATCAGGGAATACGATGCTTCTAGTTTCATTCTTTCTGAATATTGTTTTAGCTATTTGGGTCTTTTGTGGCTCCATATAAATTTTAGGATTGTTTGTTCTATTTCTATGAAAAATGTCATGGAAATTTGATAGGAATTGCTTTGAATCATGAGTTTAAAATATTTTTCCATTTATTAGTGTCTTCAGTTTTTTTCATTAATAGTTTTCAGTGTACAAGTCAGGCCTTTCACTTCTATGGTTAAATTCAAAAAAAAATTTCTCCCGATAGTTCATTTTTAGTGCATTGAAATGGAACATATTTTTACATATTGATTTTGTATCCTGCAACTTTACTGATTTTGTTTACTAGTTCGAAGAGTTTTTTTTGGTGGAGTCTTTTGGGTTTTCTATATGTCATTTACAATAGTGACAGTTTTACTTCTTCCTTTACAATTTGGATACCTTTCTCTTTTTTTTTGCGTCATTGCTCTGGCTTGGATTTCCAGTACTGTGTTGAATAAAGTGGCCTTGTCTTGTTCCTGATAGGGGAAAAGCTTTCAGCTTTTCATCATTGAGTATGTTAGCTGTGGACTTGTCCTATGTGGCCTATGTTACCTATGTTATGTTGAGGTATGTTTCCTCTATACCGACTTTTAGTTTTTGTCATAAATGGATGCATCTGAATTTTGTCAAATGCTTTTTCTGCATCTGTTGAGATATTTTTATCCTTTAATGTGATGTATCACATTGATTTGTTGAACCATCCTTGCATCTTTGAATTTTGTATCTCCTGCATTTCCTCTTTTAACCTAATAGATATTACAATTATGCACTCAGTTGGTCAAACCAGAAACTGGGTCCTCCTAGATGCTTTCCTCCTCGCCCTCATCATTCACTACTCTGACTTCGGCATCTTTCTCAAATCCATTCCTTTTCATCCTCCTAGACCTTACCTAGGTTTAGGTGTTCATCGTTTCCTAACATGATTATTGGCAGAAGAATCTCCTAATTTGGTTGGCCCCAGAAAACTCGGAAACTTAGTCCGATGCATTACTCCCCTGCTGAAAACCCTTTCTTGGCTCTCCATTGTGCTGTGCACCCTGCTTTCTCTCCAAGTCTGTCTGCCACGGCACTCCATGCACCTGGTGTTCCCTTGTTCTCTGCCCTGATGCTTCTCCGCTTCCCTGGACTCACTCCTTCTTGTTCTGTCCTTTGATAACTCTGGGAAGCTGCATCTGCTCCTTCTCTTTTCCCTGTATTTTAGGTGTCTCTCCTTTCTCTCTATCTAGCATGTTGCTTGGAGACCAGGGTAGTAGAGAATGACTGTTATTTGGGTTTGAATTCCAGCTCTGCCACTTGATAGCTTTCTGAACTGAGACATTATTCATTAGGCCTGTTTCTATGGGGGTCAGGTAGAGTGGACAGTGCTTCTTTGCATAGTGAATATTGCCTTCACCCCAGCTCATGTAACTAAATCCTCATCCATCAGGAATCAGCTCAGCACCCAACTTCCCTGCAGCCCCCTTCACCCTCCAACCCTCCCCAAAGTAGTAATCTCTCCTGAGGTTAAGTTTTAGCAGCAATGGCTGACATTTATTGAGTACCTAACGTGTGCCATATATTTTTCTGAGTACTTTACATGGATTAACTCATTTAATCCTCACAACTACCATTTTTCAGAATTGCACACACTGAGATGAAGGCACTTTCCCATGCCTTCACCACTGGTAAATGGCTGACGTGGGATCCTGAAACCAGTCTTGCCTGAGAACACATTCTCTTAACTGCTGCCTATTATATCACCATGTTTATTTCTTCAGAGCAGTCTTAAATATTTGTTGCATGAATGAACAGTTAAAGTGAGGTGCCTGGCATGGAAGGATTCTGAAAATGGTGAATGAATAATTCTTATTCTCCGGCAGCCTCGAGGACCTAAGGGCCCTCAGAGGGAAGTGTTTTCTTCTGGATCCCTTGTTGCCAGAGCTGCTTGTGTTTCCTGCCCAAACAGATCTGCATGAACATCCACTGTACCAAGCTGGTCACCTCATTCTACAAGACAAGGTAGGGAAGGTGGGTAGAAGAGGGAAGAATGTATGGGAGTGATAGACCTGGAGTCTTCACCCAGCCATTATGTTCTGCCCTACCAGGCTAGCTGTCTCCCAGCCATGCTGCTGGCTCCACCCCCAGGTTCTCATGTCATCGATGCGTGTGCTGCCCCAGGCAATAAAACCAGTCACTTGGCTGCTCTTCTGAAGAACCAAGGGTGAGTGTCATGGTCAGACAGAGGAAGGGAATAAGGTCTGATCTTGTACTTGTTAAGAAGAAATAAGGAACTCATTATTCCAGTAGGTCTGAAGGCTGAAAAGATTTTCCTTTAAGTATTTCTGGACCTAGGATAGTTCACAGCATAGTCCCAAGCTAAGCTTCCCAGTAGGTTGCAAGTGTGAGATGTGAATCCCTTAGCCCCTGCAGGCAATTTACATGTTATTTTACCTCAACTCTGCCCTCTTTCCTAGGAAGATCTTTGCCTTTGACCTAGATGCTAAGCGGCTGGCATCTATGGCTACTCTCCTGGCTCGGGCTGGAGTCTCTTGCTGCCAGCTAGCAGAGGAGGACTTCTTGGCAGTCTCACCCTCAGACCAGCGTTATTGTCAGGTCCAGTACATCTTGCTGGATCCTTCTTGTAGCGGCTCTGGTGAGACGGGGAGAAATTGTGGCCGAGGGACCCCATAGATCCAGAGAAGCAACCATAGAGCAGAAGGGGTTGCAGTTCATTTTGGCCTTGGGTGTAGTTCTGACTCCAGTCATCTTGTGACCCTGGGCAAATGTTCTCATCTGTAAAGTGGGGATTTCAGTATAAAATAAAGTGTCTCTCTCTAATTAAGTCTCTTCTTCAGGTATGTTGACCAGAAAGCTGGAGGAGTCTGACGCAGGTACACCTAGCAAGAAACGTTTGCATGCCCTGGCAGGGTTCCAAAAGCGCGCTCTGTGCCATGCGCTCACTTTCCCCTCCCTGCAGCGTCTCGTCTACTCCACATGTTCCCTTTGTCAAGAGGAGAATGAAGATGTGGTCCAGGATGCCCTGCAGCAGAGCTCAGGAACCTTCAGGTAGTGGGTTTCTATCAGGGTCTTGGGAATAGGGGCTGCTCTGTTTTACCTACAAGTCTTTGCTACTGCTTCTCTACAGGCTAGCTCCTGTTCTACCCTCATGGCCCCATCGAGGCCTTAGCACTTTTCCAGGTGCTGAACACTGCCTCCGGGCCTCCCCTGAGACCACACTCACTGGTGGCTTCTTCATTGCTGTACTAGAACGGGTAGAGGTGCCAAGGTGAGTTGTGGGCCTAGTGGAAAGGTGCTGAAAGATTGGGACACATCTAACTTGTACCTTTCTTCTAGCTCAGTCTCACAGGCCAAAGAACTGGCATCAGAGCTCAGACCCAGCCCAGCCCCAAAGAGAAAGAAGAGGCGGCGTAAAGCAGCAGCTGCCCCTAATACACTGCCTTGCATATAGTAGGTACTCAAAACTTTGACTTCTTGGGTGGGAGGAAAGGAAGACACTAGTCCTCCCCTCAGCTTAGCCTTGGCCCTCAGCCCCAGGCAGTTTTGTTTTTGAAAGGTTCTCTTCTTTTTATTGTTATAGGAAACTAGTAACCCTGTTTCTCCAGCTGGAAAGACGGTGGATTTCTGAGTCCTTTGGGTCCCTTCCCAGCACGGTGTTCTTGCTGGTGAGAGAAATGCTGCCCACAAAAATAAAAGGCAAAGACATGGTCTACAATAGGTCACAGTTTTGTTTTTTTTTTTAATTCTTAATGACATAAGCAAGGAGAAAAATCTCACATTCATACTAAAAATTCCAACTAGACTCACAGGAATTAAGTATTTGTAATGGAAAGTCCCAGCCTCCCGTTCCTGTCCAGTGCACGTACATGTACACATACACACTCACACATACATACTCAGGCGGTGCCAGGACACCCTCTTCAGGGAGTTCCTGGACCAACTGTACTGCCTGTGGAACTGAGGTAAACTAGCTCAGAGTACTAAAACTAAGAGGGTCTACCTTACGTAAGGTATAGGTAGAAGCTTGATTTCTAGGCCCGTGCCCCACCCCACCCCTCCAATCCTAGTAAGTATTTGGGACTTGAAGTTCAGGCCCCACTTCAGCTCCACAGACAGTTAAGTATTAACAGAGCTCTTCTTAGGGTTAGGGAGGAACAGTCCCCTGCCACAAAACATTCAGCCTCAGTCACGAAGGGGGGAGGAGGACTAGTTAATCTAATGTCACATTATTTATAAAGTAAGAATTACATTTTTATATAATGTGTCCAGAAGGAGCTCCAGTCCCTCAGGAAAGCTGCCTGGGACAGCACTTGAGCCTCTTCTTCACACAGGCATAACTTAACTATACAGGCTAATTCCTAGTCAATAGCATTTATACTTAACCACCTCAATGAACCAAGCTTGAAGGAATTTAAAAGGCAATTTAGCTTAAATACAAAAATAAATTTATTTCGTTAAAAAATGTTTAAATATTTTTTTCTTTTAATTTAGACATACGCATTCATACTTCTCCCAAAGATGGGCATGGCAGCAAGGCTCCTGGGCCTGGGGTATGTGGTTTTGGAACAAAGGAAGAAAAGGGGGTGGGGGGGAGGGTTGGACACGCTGTTGGGAAGGGGAAAAGAAAACTAAGTATGGGTCATTAATTTAGGTTTTCTAACATATAACTAGGGATGATCTAGCCTCCTGTGAGGTCAGGAAGGTGGGAGACACACAGCAGAGAGAAGAGGTCTTTGCTTCCCCTTGGTCCCATCCTCCTGGGCTGCCAGCCCTTAAAAGTCAAACACCATTTGAAAATCTAGGAGTCAGCACTTGTAGCCACAAAGTGGTGCTACTTTCCACATTCAATTAGCTTAAGTCCCAGAAACTTGAAACAGTTAAGTCCGGCACTACCAACATGCCGCCACTCATACAATTCAATTCTTCCTCCAAACTCGATTCAAAGAGCAATAGACATAAGCATCAGACAAAGTAACACAGGACAAGGCTTTAAACATACAATCCTGGAGAGGCAGACGGTGCCCAATGAGGCCAGCAGGGAGCTTGAGCGAGGAGGCAGCTGAAAGCAGCAGTGGGCATCTTGCCTGCTTCCAAGAGTTTCCCTCAATGGAGCAAGGGATGACCCCTAGATCTGCCAGGCTAACAGTCTTGAGCCACCAAGCTTTTAGGGGCCAAACTGGCAGGTTTGGGAATTAAACACTGACTCAGACTTGGCAGGAGGAAGTGGAACAGCAAAAGCAGCACCCACTGGGATCTCCAAGGCAAAGCTAGATTCAAGATCATTTAAAAAGGAATAGATCCTACAAAGAACCAGTGAGGGACAAAGCAGCAAGAAATGGGGAAATGGTCCCCTAAAGGGACCAGAGAACCACCTTTTATAGCCAAGCCAAGCAAGGTAAAGCTTTAGGGATAATCCATTTCCCCCAATCCCATCAAATGCATACCAGAGGGGCAAGTGGGCAGGGCTCTACCTCCTACCCTCTGGCAGAGATGGCTTGGAGGCGGGGGGTGGCGGGGGGGTAGGTAGGAAGAAGGGAGGCCCCCTGACTAAGCTTATACACTAAACAAGTCAGGGACGTGGACGATATGTACAGCTGTTTCTTTAGTTCTCTCCAGCCAACTGTTCAAGTAAAGGATCAGGCTTTTGCCCTGCCACATCCTACCACCCTCTCCCCCAGGAGGCCTGAGGCTTCTGCTTCCTTCAGGAGAGGGAATTGGCTGCCAGGGCTGCTACTGCCTCCCTGGTGGCTAAAGCCAGAGGTCTTGGGTAGGTTTGCTTTATGGAACTAGACAAGTCAGAGGCTCTTCCTAGCAGATGCTGAGGTCCAGATTTGGGCAAGGGGTAGGGGGAATGAAGGGCAAAGGACAAAGGCTACTTCTTGCGGGTGTGCTGTCTTCGGGCCTGCAGTCGCTGTCGAGCCCCTGGGGTCTTGGATCCTGCACCAATGGAAAATGAAGGGGCCGCTGATCCTGGAAAGATTCAACAAGATCTCATCAGAGCATCTGCTACCTGAGTACACTTCTTTGGGTGCCCCAACCTCCAGAAAGTTGAGCCAATAGAACTCTGAGTACTTGAATAAGGCTGTATCAACTGCATTTGAGGAGGGGCCTATTAAATGGCAAAACCCCAGAATCACAGTCTGGGAGAAGCCCAGGAAGGCATTTTTACCTGGCTTCCCAGTGTCCTGGGAAACTGCCCCAGATGGTTCCTCTCTGATCTTTGCTGCCAACTCCAAACCTGCGTTGTGTGGGACTAACAGCCAGGCCACATCTTTCTCATGCTTATGACCCTCATGTTCTCCAGAGGGCCTCAGCCAGGAACCTGCCACTCCACCCCACCTCACCCCACCCCACCCCCTCTTACCAAAATGTCCAACTCCAACAAAGCCTTGGGTGGGTGCTGAGGCTGCCCCAAAGGGGAGGCTGCTGCCCGATGTGCCCACCCCAGGGGCAGGGGTGTTCTGACCAAAGGTAGGTGTGGAGGTGCCTAGAATGAAGAGAGCAGAGGGCATCAAAGCAGATGGTAATGAACCTTGGGAAGTCTGCTCTCTGTCGGGGCACTCCCACAGGACACCTTAGCCCTGGACCACCCATTACGTGGAGTTGTACAGGATTAATTAACACCTAGTGCTCCAGGTGAGCCTGTCTCCCGCTAAACGTCCTGACAGAAAAAGCCCTTCAGTGTTGCCTTCTCACCACCTAAGGAGTATAGCTTCTGCATTCCCTTGGCCACCAAAGGACAGTGGAGGGGGACAGTGGGTCCCCCACCTCCCTGATTGATCAGGTCACCTCCCTTCATCTATCAAGACTAATCACATTATACCTTTTCTCTGTTTACCTGTCCACTCCCCTCCAGAAACCTGAGCCTCCCACCAAATTCACCATCACTTGGGAGGCTCCACCCTGTTGGTCCCCTTATTCTGCCCATGGGGCCCACAGGAACTTAGTCATCAGCAAACTCTCTTGCCCTCAGTGAATCCCGCCACCCAATACTGACACTGCTCTCCCTAGAGCACCTCTCAGGGAAGTCTGCATTCTGTCTCATGTGCACTTGTCTTGGTCCGATGTGGGGTAGATATCTTGCTCCCTGGGGCCTTGACCTTCACAATCTTTTCTTCTCTCCAACCTCCGCCACCCATTCCTATGGTCACACCTTGTTCTAGCTCCTAAATCTTAACTGCAAGTATTGCAGTCTTTCAGCTCAGCTGTTTCTAGTACTCCTGCATTTCCTTAACCTCACCAAGACCACTAAGTCCACTGCCCCTCCTGTTATACTTGCCTGAGTTTAAGCAAGTTGGGTTTTACCAGCTATCCATTTATTTTAAATCTACACCTCAATGACAAAATGTTTCTGGAGGAAAAAAGACACAACACTGCTAAATGGCTTCACTTTAAATCATAACTACAATCTGCCAACCCTCAAAACTGCCCAGCAATTATATTACACTTATTATATTCCTTTTCTATGCTCCAAAATGACTATTTCACGAGGCCCTCTACTATGTACACATTTCACTCTAATCCACCCCCGAAGACCTCTCATATTTAATCAAGAAAATAGAAGGTATCAATATCAAAATTTGAATTCATCTTCCACGTAACAATTAAGATAACTTCAAATCCAAACATTTAACCTTGGCAATGATTGATTTTCAATTCTGACAACCTCTCAACCTATTTTGATAGCATTTCCATTTTTAAACTTCTAGTCACATTCTGCTTTTCTCTGTTCATGAACATACCAAGCTTTTTTCTGCCTTTGGGCCCTTGTGCTAAATACTTCCTGTTCCTGTAAAGCTTTCTCACACAACTATCCACCCATATTCACAACCCCTTCTGTCACAGATATAACCCTGGCTTAAACTGATTTCCTCAGAAAGGCCTTCCTTGACTACATAAATAACTCCTCCACAGTCAGTATTACATATTTTACTTTATCAAGACATTTATCGCTACCTGACATTGTATTTATCAATTTAATATGTCTCTTCACCACCATTATGTAAACTAAAGAGTGGAGACTATGCTGGCACTTACAACAAGGCCTGGCACAGTGACCAAGTTAATTCCTAATCTCACCTCCAAACACAGGTTTGCTCTCAGGTGCGTTGGCCACATTGAAGGCAAAGGGTGTGCTCTGGCTGGGTGCGCCCAAGCTGTTCTGACTCAAGCATCCCCCAAAGGGGGTTGTGCTGCCAGTGGTCCCGCTCTGTCCTCCGAAGCTGAATGTTCCAGAAGTGGAGCTGGTGCCGGGGGTAGCCACATTGATCCCAAAGCCCCCACCAACAGCTGGGGCTGCTAAGCTCCCAAATGTGAAGGGTGATGGTGTTGTGCTGCCAAACATGGAGCTACTGGTCCCGCTGCTAGTGGTCTGGGTTGTAGCTCCAAAGCCAGAGGTGGTGGCTGCACCAAAAGAGAAAACAGGTGTGGTGCTGCCAAAAGCTGACTGAGTGCTGGCAGGCGTGCCAAAGGCAGAGGCTGTGGATTTCAAACCACCAAAAGCTGTCTGCGCAGTGCTGCCAAAGACTGGCTGGGCTGGGGCTGGTGCTGGAGTTGCAGTTAGGGCTGGGGCTGCAGAGTTTCCAAAAGTGAAAGAGCTGCCAAAGCTGGGGGCGAGGGTTGGCTTGGTAGCCCCCTGTTGTTGCCCATCAGTGGCTCCAAATGCAGGCTGGGGGTTGGATCCTGGATACGATGGGAGAGGGGCTTTGGTGCTTGAGCCAAAGAGAATGTTGAATGCTGGGGTGGAAGTGCTACTGAATGTCAGCGTAGGCTGGCTGGTGGTGACTGGGGCCGAAGCTGTAAGGGTGCTGCCAAAACCACAACCACTAAAGCCGGTGGTGCTGCTGCTGTTGGCGGTTGTCTGTACAGCACTGGGTAGGGACTGGCCAAAGGTGGTGACTGCTGTTGAACTAGGCATGGAAGGAGACTTGCCAAATTGGAATATGGAGCCCATGGCTGGCGTAAAGGTGGGACCAGAGGCAGGGGGAGTCCCAAATAGAAAAGGCTGGGAGGTGGAAGTGGTGGTGCTAGTCATGGTGCTCATGGCGCTGGTCACATTGCTCATACCAAAGCCAAAGGCAGGCTTCGAAGCTGAGTCTGCAGAGGTACTGGTTGTGGTCACGGACGCTATTGTTGAGGTGGCACTGGCCTGGGCAGTGAAGAGAGGGGCACCTGTGGTTGTGCCTGGAGTTGTTGTTTGATTGAAGGAGAAGGGAGTTGACAGGGGCACAGAGGTAGGTGGCCCTATGCTGCCAAAGATAGGCTTGAAAGTGACAGATGAGGTGCTAGTAGTCGTGGGGAGGGCAGAGCTGGAAGATGCTGTGGTTGTGATCTTGGAAGGGCTAGATGGTAAGGGGCCCTCATTCTCACTTTTAGGTGGGTCCACAAAAATGGGCTTAAATATGGGAGATGCTGAAGACACAGCAGGAGCTACAGAGGCAGAAGGGTTAGCAGGTGGGGTGCTCAGCATCCCCAACAGAATACTTTGCTTGGGGGTAGGGGATGAGGCAGACAGGGCTTGGGATTTAGCAGATGTCTCAGCCTGAGGGGCCAGAGGTGACTTGGTGGTATCACTGGCTGGTATTGTGGAAGAAGCAGGGGTCAGTCCCAGAAAAGTGACTGTGGATTTGGAGTCTGAAGAGGTGCCTAGAAGGGGTGCTGACTGTGAAGAGCCAAGAGGGCCTAGAAGGCTGGGTGTCTTCGGAGGTGAATGGGCCACAGTGGTTGTCACTCCAGCAGATTCTGGGAAGAAGAGCAGAGAAAGTGAATTCTGAATACTTCAGATGTGACGGTATTCAATTGCTATTGTATCCTCCCTGTGCCTGCACAATGCTAGGGATTCAAGAGTCAGTCAACAAATATGACTAAACCTATACCACAGGCTCTTATTCATTCCTTAAAATCAAGGAAATATAAATTATTTCTACCTTCCACAGATCATAAGGAAGATAGAGGGGATAAAAACTTGGCTTAACTGGGGTTAAATGTGTAGAAACTAAGGAAAATCCAATCCCTGAATGCAAGTCCAGTTAATTACCAGATACACCTTACTATCTAAAAAGATTTACTATATTTGCCTACCATGTACTAAGTACAAATGTAGAGCTTATAACCATGAATGGGATTTTTGTCCTTGAGCCCTGGGACAGGCTGATATACTACTATATGATAAAGTGCAATAACAGGACTGTGTATATATGCAGTGCCATGAAGGTATGTGGCTGGAACAATCAACAGACCCTTGAAAACCTAGAGGGAAAAGTGATTAATATTATCTTGTGCCTGTGACCTAAAAGCATGTGACAAGACATCTTAACTATGTGATCACATTTATACTTTTGCAATACCTCATGAGGTAAGCATTATTTTCATTTTACAGATGATAACAGCAAGGCTAAAAGCAGCTAAGAAACTAGGTTTCAAATTAAGAGCTGTCTGACTACCAAAATTAAGCTGCCTTCTCCAGCTCCCCTTCCCTAAAATTTCCTGATTGGAGAATCCTGAAGCACTTAAGCTTGCTCTAACTCAGATGTGGTCAGCCAGAGGAGGTTCAACCCTTACAGTTTCCAGCAACTGACAGGCATGATACTTTTACTTCAATCTCAACAAAGGCTGATATCATTATATGCTCTAAGCAGGGGTCCCCAACCCCTGGGCCACGGACACTGGTCTGTTAGGAACTGGGCTACACAGCAGGAAGGAAGTGGCGGGGGAGTGAGTGAAGCTTCATCTGTATTTGCAGCAGCTCCTTAGCACTATCATCGCCACCTCAGCTCCACCTCAGATCATCAAGCATTAGATTCTCATAGGAGCACCAGTCCTCTGGTACTAAAAAGGTTGGGGACGGCTTTCCCACTCACCTGAAAAGGATGGCAGGCCTGGGGAATTCTGCATCTTCCTCAAGCTTTCCAACAGTGGGTTAGTGCTTGGGGTTGGGAGGGAGGTTGGGGAGGAAGCAGTCCCAGTAGCAGGCAGGGTAAAAGTAAAAGAAGGCTGAGTGGTAGATGGGTTCTCAGTGACAGAGTCTGAGGCAGGATCTAAGGAAGAAAAAGAAGATTCAATTGTCCTTCCTAGTTTGAGGATTCTTTCCAGTGGCACATTGTAGAGCATGGGGATGCTCAGGGTCTCAATATAACTCATTTAGAAATGCTTTCCTTCAATCTCAGTGCTCATTGCTCTTCATATTCCATCAAAGACCCAAATGGATGCCTCAGGTGAAAAAGACAAAAATAAAACCAAAGGAAACAAATCCTCTCTGGACTGTGACATTTATCGGTATTCCTTACCAGTCTTATCCTCCAAGACCTTGTTAAACCATTGTAATGAAGCTTTCTTTTCCAAGTCTAGGTCTTCAGCAGTGATTGAATAACCGAGCTGGGGAGGTGGAGGCTACCCAAGAGAAAAAGGAGAAGTTAAGTCAATCAGAAGACACTAGAATAAATCTGCATTTAGCCTTCCTAAGACTTAGAAAAACTAAACTAGGGTAGGTGGGGGGGCAGGGGTAGGTAGATAAGATCATACCAAGGTCAGCTGGTCCCCTCGCCTGGAAGGCAGCAGCTGAATCTTTCGTTTACGCTGCCCAGAACTGCCAGGTGTAGATGGGGAATTCCATGAGTTCTGTTTCTTACATGCGGTTGTATCTACGACTAAAGAAAGAAATACAGACTTTGTTTTCTTCCTCCCTTCTTCCAGAAATGGATAGGTTATATCTATCCACCTGGTTTTTAACATTAAAGTTTTGCTGGGTGTCTTTATCTTCCATGGTTTGGGCTCTTGAATGGTGTTTATAAGATTATTTCTAATAGTCAAGAGGATATAAAGAAGAGAATTACTCCAGATGCATGCATACAACTGCTGGACAATAATTCCTGGACTGTTCAGAGATACCTCAACCTAAGCTCATCCCTATACCACAGTTACCATGAATTATACTGTATTTGTTTATGTCACCATTCTCCCTTACTGGACTATGAACCTCTGAAGGACATGTACTTCTGTCTCTGTAATCTACCAGGCCCTTTACACAGCAATGCTGAAAGCGTTTTTTTTTTTTTTAATAGGTAGTAGTCTATACATCCTCCATAAACACTTCTACCACTGCTACAAGCTACTCTTAAGTGTTTATCAACTTACCCTTTTCTCCCTGGTGCTCCTTGTCGGTTACTAATGGAGTTGAAGAACTAGAATGATGAGAAAGTTCCTCTTCTCTGTAAATAAACAAACAATCAACAACAACAACAACAACAACAAACAAACAAAAGAGAACTAAGTTTAGAAAGATTTCCTAACAAAAAATACTGGATAACTTACAACCTCCTAACTACCACCGGCCAAGTCTAGAACCACCCTGATCTGAGATCTCAACTTGCCAGGACAAAAAATAAAAAAAGTCAAAAGAAAAATCCCACAGAAATGAAGGCAGTTAGTTCATGGAAACCACAGAGAAGACTTTGTCTTAAAACAAGCACAAAACAATTATCTTCAAACCTTGTTACAACCCATCAAGTTGCTGAGAGTTCTAGTCACAGACCTGATCCCAAAGAGAGTGGGATTCTAGTCGACTGTAGGTACTTAGAGGGTCAGCTGGCATCAAGAACATGAAATCTACTGCCTGCTGACATTATGCATTGTTCATTCTGTGTAGTCTCTACTCTTATACCCTGATCACTCATGCAGAATAAAGAAAAGAACTAGAGATCCTTACAGCCAGTACATGTACATAAATGTAAGAGATGAGGGCAGTTCAGGTAAGTGCTTCACTGTCCTTCTAGATGTTAATTTATTCGATTCTCCAGTGTTGCAGAAAGCGTAAGAGCCCAGCAAAATTTCCTCCTTTCTTGTCCTCTCATGAAATCACACAGCAAATAACTGATTACCTTATTTTCTTTGCTGGCCTCTCTGGTGTCTGGGAGCGGGATGAGGCTGGGCTGGAGAAGGGTGATGAACTGGGACCACTTCTCTTCCATAGCTAAAAGTCAAACAAAAATAACGTCACTGATGTAGTTGATAGTTTAGCATTCAACCTTCAATATAATTTTATGGTTCTTTTCATCACTACATATGAAGTCTCCTTTCAAGTTACTAAAAAATATCTCTTTGTGGAGAAAGGCACCTGAAAAGAAAGCCAATAGCCCATATTAACTATGAGATAAAAAGTCCGAAAAAGTAATGGAATGCTAAATAATAAATGTAGAAGAAATGTATTTTGCATGTATTAAAGGGTGGAATGTTACATTTAGTAATAGTTAAGTAAAATTATATTTAGATAACAAATACAAATTTATTTATATGTACTTTGATAAAAGTAAATTAAGAAACTGTTCTAGTGAAGATAAGCCAGTAAACTAAGTCTACAGTATTTAGTGTTATATGATATTATCCATACATGTCTCTTATGCCAGGAAGAGTCCCTTAATAGCAAAAACAGTCTGTTTTCATCACTGCCTCCTTCAAAGAGGCCAGCAACAAAGTAACTGACAAAGAGCAAGCACTCTGCAAATAAAACTTTAGCCTAATTACAAAGATACTAAACAATCACGTTTTTCCTATTGAGGCACCTCTTTCTAGTGATTTCTTACTCCATAATGGTTGCATCACATAAGCACAAACAAGGAAACAACAATGCTTAAAAAAAGTTTGAAGGAGAAAAAGGTTTTAAAATCAAAGACAGGTGGTAAAACAGTAGAACAGTTCCATTAGACTAATATTAGAAAATCAAAGGCTCAGAATAAGTTTGAGAAAAATGCTGAAATCCATAACAGTTTTTTTTTCTTTTAAACGTTACTCTCAGGTAAAAAAAAAAAAAACCAAAAAGGAAAAGAAGTCATTTAGGGAAAAAAATGCTTAGGTCTCACACCTTGCATTTTTAACAGTGCCAAAGGTGATTCTAATGTTTTGCCAGGGTCCAACACTTAGGAGAAAAAAATGTTATCTCTCTTCTTCATAGACTGTACCTACACAATCTAGATGTAATAACCTTTCACATGTAAAAAGTGAAACAAAAGAACTATAAAAAAATAGATGAGGTTAAATAACATGGGGTAGGAAAAATACTTTCTATGTTAGAAACAAAAGAAAACTGAAAGAATGTTACATAAAAACTAAGAAACTCTCTATATAAAAATATTGCCTTGTGAGGAGACTTTACTATATATCCTTTGCACCATTTGAATTTTCAGCCATACTAATGTTTCCATAAAGTAGAAATAAAATTTATGTGGGCGGGAAACAAATGAACAAAACAAAAACCATAAATAGAACAAAAAGCAAGTATTTTCAAGTAAAGTGTTAAGAGTTACTATCCTTAACATGTCAAAATGAAAAACCTGCAACTTCATATATATATAATGGACGTGTCAAATGAAAAGTGGGCAAAAAAATTACAAGGCAAGTCAGAAAAGGAAATAATCTATGTATCTGGCAGTCAATTTATTTCTGCACTTCAATTTTTATTTACTGAATTCTACTTCATATATCTTCACACGTTACAAAGAATGTAAAAATAAGCAAGACTATTCCTATCAAGAAATTTATGGGAGACCACCTAGGAATACCAGGTAAAAAGAAAGGAAAAAAAGGAAAAGGAAGGAAGGAAGGAAGGAAGGAAGGAAGGAAGGAAGGAAGGAAGGAAGGAAGGGGAAGACAGACAGAAATTTATAATCTGGAAGAGGCTGGTACATAAATTGACTGTAATAGCCAAAAAATAGAACAGGTCTCTAAAAAGGAGACCAAGAAGAGTTTATGTTGTTTGGTTAATCAATAAAAGATAAAAGTGACATGTCAGAAGCTCCATATTTTGATAAACACTTTAAGAAAGACAAATCTTTATAGGCTTACAGTGGGATGGACACATCATTCCAGATGGAGAACAGAATAAGGAAAGGGAAGGAAGTAGAGAAATAGTAGGTGCTCTTATGAGATAATACTCTGGTTTGGCTTAAATATAAACTATAAATAAAAGAATAAGGGACAGGGTATTAGAAATGCAAGCTAGGGGTATGAACTTTTGAAGGCCAGGGTAAATAGCCTACTCTGAAAAAAAAAAAAACAAGTCTTGTAAGGCACATCGAGGTATCAATGCCATACACAAAGAAATAGAACAGTTCATTTTTTATACCTGGTACTAGCCTAACATTTGTAATGATTTTATAATATCAAAGCTACAATTTCTAGTTTTGGTAGCTGTAGATTTGAGTATTTATAAGTGTTCCTCTGTAAAAATACAATTAAGTCAATTATCTATACTACCACTTGCACCAGATCTATATTGATTACTGGGGATATTTACTACTTCAGTACACATTTCTTTCAAAAAGTAGCTTCAACATAAATAACTCCTATGTTACTTTAATCTCCCCTTCCTAAGACCTACATCTGAGAACTTATCATATATTCAAATATTACACATCAAGAGAGGGCTGGTAACTACTTACAATAGAACACCTAGCAGCTATTAGAATCACTGAGTGTATTTCTTGTAGTAGGTGACAAGCTCCACCAGGAGTGAGGGTGCTTTAGAACAAAATCTGACCATGTTTTAGGAAATGGCTGACTGTGTTGTTTTAGACCATCCCTCCTGCTGAGGATAAGGAAAAAGTGCTGAAAAAAATATAAAATACATCTCTTTGAAGGTATGGCAGTATGAAGGGCTATCAAAAACAGTGAGACATTATAGAGACCAAGAGGTGAGCCCTACACTTAGGTCTACTTTTTCCTTCACGGTGATTGCCAATTCCAAAAGTAAAAGCTGCTAAAAAAAGCTTCTGGCAGTCTCTTAGGCCTGAAAGACAAAAACTGGAATTCAGGGCTTTCTAAAGAAGAGGAGTGCTAAAAAATACTTCAGGATTTTTGCTGGGATCCTGAAGGATACATACTAGGATATAGGACAAATAAAAAACAAACCAGCCTTCCTGAGAACTGACAACCTACTTAGAATCATGTTAATTCCAACTGGACAGAGGTAATCTGCTCCTACCTATCATTGCTGCCTGCCAGGGGCAAAAGTAAAACCTCTCTGGAGGAAGATACTATCATTCAGAGCTTTGGGTCACATTTCCACTCCGATATCTCAGAGAGAAACAAAAGAACAGTAGAATCGAGTATATAAAAAGATATTTAATCAGTAACGAATAAAAGAAGAGCTAACATCAGAAAGAGACCACAGAAAATTCAAATGCCAGAGTTACTGAACAAAACTTTAGGATAACTGTTTATTATAAGAATTTAAATGATAAAATAGAGAATTTTGGCAGATAAACGGTCACTATAAAAAAAAGAATAAATGAAATTAAGAATACAATGAACAGATCCTCAGAGTGACATAAGCATCATGGCAGAGTGAGAAGACCTCTTGATTTTAACCCTTAAAGTTAGAAGTCAGACAACTATAATTCAACAAAAGGTCACCTGATCAATACACAAATACATCTGAGAGAACCACACACTGAGACATCTGAAGACAGGTATATTGGAACAAGCAAGGGAGACAGGATGGAGGAACAACAGAGATAAAAGCTATAGATGCAATCTAACATTCACTGCAGCCCCAGCTGACTCAGCAGTAGGGAAGGAGTTGTACAGCAACCGTCACATGGCAGCACAAAGAGCTGGAGGGGCAGGAGGAGCATTCTGGACACAATGGCCGGGGCTTATTGTGGCTAAACCCAGTGACAAAGGTAGAGATGCAGCACAGCCATTATCAGGGAGAGAACGAAACCACAGATGCTCATACCTGCCTCCCTGCCCTTCCTGACCCCCATTATGGCAGCTGGGACACCTCGGAGAGTACAGAGCAGCTGACAGCCTCTGGTTACAGGTGGCAGTGCCAGGAATTCACAGGCCTATAGCCCCATCACTTGCCACATCCCATCACTGGGGGTAATACCCTGAGACCAAGATGACCTGATCACAGAGGGGATCCCTACCTCCTCAGGGAACACAGAGCATTTCCACAGTAAGTAGCAGGAAAATGAAACTCTTGTTCATATTAGGGTATTACAATAAAGTTAAGGAGGGAAAAAGCATTAAAAAAATAACTTCTGAAATTTGGAATTGAATGAAAGCAAAAAAAGGGTTATTGTGACAATAAAAACATAAAAGGGAAAGGAGAAAAGAACTGAACTTCCACAATGAATGAAGATAAGATGCAACCAAAATAAAAAAAGGACTATTCCATGTCTGAAACTCTGTTTACAAAAACCTAATGGTAACCACAAAACAAAAATCTAGAGTTGAGACATGTAACCGACCCCCGCCCACCAAAAAAAAAGAAAGAGGAAAAAATCAAAGAAAACCACCAAACTAAAATAGCAAACAAACACAAGGGAAAAGAATCAATAGAGATACAGAATAACCAGGAAACAAAAGATAAAATGACTACAGTAGGTCCTCATACATCAGTAATCACCCTACATGTAAATGAACTGAACTCACCAATCAAAAGAAACAGAGTAGCGCAATGGATTAAAAAACAAGACCCGATATGTTGCCTTCAGGAAACTCATCTCATCTACAAAAACAGAGGCTCAAGCAAATGGCATTCAGAGAAAAGCAGGTGTAGCCAAACTTTTAGCAGTCAAAATAGATTTTGAGATTAAAAAAGGTAATGAGACAAAGATGGGCATTTTATAACGATAAAGGGAATAATTTCCCAGGAAGACATAACATTTATCAATACATATGCACCTAATGTGGGAGCACGAAAATATATAAAGGGAGAAGCTAACAAAAATACAATTATAGTAGTGGACCCGAATACCCCACTGACTGCAATGGATAGAATCATCCAAACAGAATGCCAATATGGAACTATCAACGTTAAATGACACGTTAGACCAAGTGAACATAACTGATATTTACAGAGCTTACCATCCCCAAACAGCAGAATATACATTTGCTTCAAGTACATATAGAACATTCTCAAGAACAGACCATATGTTGGGACACAAAAGTTGTCTCAATAAATTTCAGAAGACTGAAATCATACTAAGCACACTTTCAGACTACAGCACTTTGAAATTGGAAATTAACTACAAGAAGCTGGGAAAACCATAAATATGTGGAGATTAAATAACACATTACTGAAACACTATTAGGTCAAAGAATAAATAGGAGACCAAAAGATATATAGAGACAAGTGAAAATGGCAATACAACATATTGAAAATTTTGGGATGCAGCAAAAACAGTAGTACCACGAGGGAAGCTTATATCATTACAGGCCTACCTCAAGAAATAAGAAAAGTCTCAAATAAACAATCGAAAACTACACTTTAAGGAAGTAGAAAAGAAAAATGAAGCCCAAAGTCAGTAAAAGGAAGGACATTATAAAAATTAGAGTAGAATTAAAGAGAGAACAAAAAGACAACAGAAGTTACAATGGACACCACAGAAATACTAAAGACTATGTTAAGAATATTATGAAAGGCTATACAAAATTCGATAACCTAGAAGAAAAGGACAACTTCTTAGGAATATATAACTTTCCTAGACTGAATCAAAATAGAATGATCAATGGTAAGAAAGTTAAAAACAGTAATAAAAAACTTCCCAAAAAACAAAAGTGCAGGACCAAATGGCTTCACTGGTGAATTCTACCTAACATTCAAAGAAAATTTAATACCTATTCTTCTCAAACTCTTACAAAAAATTGAAGAGACACTATTTCCTAACTCATTTTAGGAGGCCAACATTACCCTGATATCAAAACCTAGCAAGGACAACACACACACACAAAAATTACAGGCCAATATTTATGACGAATACAGACACAAAAATTCTAAACAAAATACTAGTAAACTGAGTACCATACATTAAAAAGATAATAATACACATCACAATCAAGTGGGGTTCAATCAAGATACATGAAGATGGTTCAACGTATGCAAATCAAGGTGACAGAAATTAACAAAATAAAGAATAAAAATCATACGATCATGTCAACTGCTGTAGCAAAAGATAAAATATCAATATACAAAAATCTGTTGCATTTCTATATGCTAAGAAAGAAATATCAGAAAAAGAAAAAAAAATTTGCAATTGCAATAAAAAAGATAAAATACCTAGGAGTAAACTAAACAAAGGAAGTGAAAGACCTATACACTGAAAACTATAAGACATTGTTTTTATTTTTTAATTTTTTTTTTAGGCAAGGCAACCTTTGGTTGACCTCACAGATTGCAAGGACCTTGTCAGTTTACAATCTCTTATTTTTTACACCTATGGCACCTGCTCTGCCTAGGTGGTCTCCCATCCAAGGACTAACCAGGCCCGAACCTGCTTAGTTTCTGAGGTCAGACAGGATCGGGCTTGTTCAGGGTGGCATGGCCGTAGAAGACATTGTTGAAAGAAATTAAAGACACAAAGAAATGGGAAAAAATTCCATGCTCATGGATTAGAAGAATCAACATAGTTAAAATGGCCATATTACCTAAAGAAATATACATATTTAATGGAACCCCCATCAAAATCCAAATGGCATTTAAAAAAAAAAAAAAAAAAAGAGCAGACATCAAAAATCATCAAAAGATCCCCAATAGCCAAAACAATTCGGGGGGGGGGGGGACTGGCGGTATCATACTCCATGACTTCAAATTATACTACAAAGCTGCAATAATTAAAATGGTATGGTCCTGGCAGAAAAATAGACACACAGACCAATGGAATAGAACTGAGAGTCCAGAAATAAACCCACATGTAGACATGAACAATTAATTTTTAACAAAGGAGCCAAAAAACATACAATGGAGAAAGAAAGCCTCTTCAATAAATGGTGCTGGGAAAATTGGAAAGCCACATGCAATTGAATTAAACTAGATTGTTATATGACATCATACAGAAAAATCAACTCAAAATGGAATAAAGACTTGAATATAAGGCCTGAAATAATAAAATACAGAGAACACATAGGCACTAAACTTAAGAACCTTCATCTCCGAGAGGTTTTTCTGAACTTTACTCCAAATGCAAGGGGAGTGTAAGTAAAAATGAATGAATGGGACTACATGAAACTAGAAAGCTTTTCCATTGCAAAAGAAACCATTGACAAACACAAGGGCAACCAACCAAATGAGAGAAAATATTTGCGAATGAAACCTCCAATAAGGGGTTAATATCTAAAACATATAAAGAACCCATAACAACTCAACAACAACGAAAAAAAACTAATCCAATTAAAAACTGGGTAGAAGATCTCAGCAGACACTTTCCCCAGGAATACACAGATGGTCAACAGATATATAAAAAGATGTCCAGCTTTACTAGGAATAAGGGAAATACAATCAAGATACCACCTCACACCTGTCAGAATGACTATTATCAGCATAAGAAATAACAAGTGTTGAAGAGGATGTGGAGAAGTAAACCCTCATACAGGGCTGGTGGGAACGTAAACTGGTGTAGCCTCTAAGGAAAACAATATGGAGGTTCCTCAAAAAATTAAGAATAGAGCTACCATGTGACCCAGCAATCCTTCTTCTGAAAATCTACCCAAAAAATTTGAAAGCACTTTTCATAACAATATATGTACCCCTATGTTCCTTGCAGCATTATTTACAATAGAGCCAAGACATGGAAACAACCTAAGCGTCCTTCAACTGATGACGGGATAGAGAAGATGTGGTACACGTATACTGTGGAATACTACTCGGCCATAAAAAAAAAAAAATGAAATACTGCCATTTGTGACAACATAGGTGGATCTGAATAACGTGAAATGTGTAAGACAGAAAAGGACAAGAACCACATGGTTTCACTTATATGTGGGATATAAAACCAAAAGCAACAAACAAACAAAACCAAATAATATATGCAGACAACAATATGGTGGTTACCAAAGGGGAATGGGAGTGGAGAAAGGCTGAAGAAGGTAAAGGGAGCCAAATAGATGGTGAAAGAAGGAGATTATGCTACGGGTGATGAACACACATGCAATATACAGATGTTGTATTACAAAAGGTACATCTGAAACATATAATTTTATGAACCAACGTTAACTCAATAAATTTATTTAAAAAAATGTAATGAGTGGCTTAAAAACAGCAGATTTCACAAAGCCGAAAGAAATTCATAAATTAAGAAACAGAAGAACTGAAGTGTAGGGAGACAAAGCAATGTAAAACACATGGAACACAATGAAAAGCTCTAACATCCTAGAATACCAGGGGTGAGAAAATAGGGCAGAACAATATCTGAGTTGATAATGACTGAGAGTTTTCCAAAACCATCAAAAGATATAAAGCCACACAACAAACTCCAAGGAAAATAAATCACAATTGAGTACTTCCTACAATTTCTTTTCAAGTGAAGTTGAAACTCTTAACAAAGTTAAACATATGCAAATTTCAAAGGTAACCATAAAGCAAATTTCAAAACATTCAAAAATTGATAAGTATATCCCGTGACCTAGCAGAATTAAATTAAAAACCAATAACAAAAAGATAACTAGAGAATTCCCAACTGTTTAGAAATTCAGCCATGTCCTTCTAAATAGCCCATGAGTCAAAGAAGAAATGGAAATTAGAAAATATTTCAAACTGAATGAAAATGAAAAATATTTCTATTTCAAAACTTGAAGGTAGGTACAGCTAAAGTTGAGTATAAAAGAAATGAATAACTTTAAAAGCATATATTAGAAAAGAGAAAAAGCTGGGGGGAAAAAACCCCAGTGATCTAAGAATCCATAGTAAAAAGTGAGAAAGAAATCCTAGCAAATCAAACACAAAGAAAGGAGAATATAATATCTATAAGGGCAGAAATTAAAGAAACAGAAAAACATATAAAATTGGTTTTTGATAATATAACTTTAGAAAAGGAATTTCCTTAATCCAATAAAGGATATCTAGAAAAAACTTGTATCAAACATCATATGTTACATGAAAAGTGAAAAGAACATTCTCTGAAATTAGGAAAAACAAGATCAAGATGTTTACTATCACTTCTATTCAACACTGCACTGGAGTTCTTAGTCAAGTTCAGTAAGACATAAATAACGTAAGGACTGGAGAGAAAAAAGGGTCAAAACTGTCATTATTGCAGACATAATATACACACAAAAATCCTAAAGCTTTTATAAACGAATATTCAGAATTAATCAAGTTTTCTGAATAAAAAAAAAAAAACACATGTATTTCAATACATCAGCAACCAAAATTTTAATATATTATTTAAAACAGCATCAGAAACATATACCTAGAAATAAATTTAATAAAGATATATAAAAGCACTACACTGACATTAAAGATGATGTAAATAAATGAAGGGTATATCAAGTTCACATACTCAAAGATGCAATATTGTAAAAATGTCAATTCTCTCCAAAGTAATTGGTAGGTAAAGACGTCCCAACATCTCAGCAAGTTTTTTTTTTTTTGGGGGGGGGTGGTGGAAATTGACAAGTTGATTCTAAAACATAGAAATCCAAAAGACCAAGATCCAAGATAATTATGAGGAGGAATAAGAGAAATGAGAAAAGTGGACGGTTTATTCCACAAGGTATCAAAACTTAAGAGACCACAGCACAGAGTAGAAAAACAGGCACAAGGGCAGAAAAACACAACAGTGGAACAGAACAGAATCTAGAAATGGGCCCATTTATATATATGGACACTTAAATTATGACAAAGGTGATGCTGCAGAGCAATAGAGAAAGGATGGTCCTTTCAATAAATGTTGCCAAGTCAAATGGATATTTATATGGAAAAACACTAAAATTTGATTCCTAGTTCACAGCATACACAAAAGTCAATTTCAGGAGGATTATAGATATAAATGTGAAAAGAAAAATAATAAAGCTTCTAGAAAGTAGCTTAAGAGAATATCATCATGACCTTAGGCAATAATTTCCTAAACAGTACACAAAATATACTGACCGTAAGTGAGACTATAAAAGATCGAAAAGGAGAACCAGAGTAGGACACTTATTTGTTGCAACACAAGTATTTCTGAGCTTGTACCTTTAAAATATAAAGAAATAAGAATATTATATAAATAAGGGGGAAAAAAATCTAATGAAAAAGAGCCAAGAAACTTGAATAGGCACTTCATAAAAAAAGGATGGACAAATGGCTAAAGATCAGTTCATATCTCTTTTTCATTAGTAACCAGGTAAACAAAATTAAAACCACAACGAAATATATTTCACATCCACTAGAATGAGTAACTAAAGAGACAGGCAACACCAAGTGTTAGTGAGGATGTTTTTATATACAAAAAATATCTCATACTCCACTGGTAGAAATATAAATTGAAACATCACTTAAAAAAAACTGGTCAACATCTACTAAAACCGAATGTACACATACTTTATATATGTGCACCAAAAGACTTACACAAGAATGTCCATTACAACATTATTATAGGTCCAAACTAGAAACCCAAATGTTCAATGATAGAAGGGATAAATTAATTGTGTTATGTTCATATAGTGCAACAGTATATTTTGTTATAAATGAAAATGAAAGACCTACTGCAACGTACAACAATGGATGAATCGTATTACAAGTAAAATGTTGAAAGAAGCCAAACACACAAAAAAGCACATTTTATTTCCATTTATATAAAGTTCGAAAACAGGAAAAAATATAAATAATGCTAATATTCAGGAAGGAAAGAGAAAAGGAGTAGTGATTGGGAGTGGGTATGAGAGGGGCATTCTGGGTGTTGAAAATGATTTACTATTTGACATGGGTGATGGTTACATGGAATTGTATGCTTACAATATTTTTCTGCATATTATACTCTTACATGACATAGAATGTTATGCAACATAAAATGATTTAAAAAGATGCAAAAAAGCACATAAGCTCTGATCTCATTCGTGTAAAACAGTCCAAAAATTCTGTGTATTATCTGTTGGCAAACATAGTAGGGATATTAATAACAGGCATGGAGATGAGATGGAGACTGGGATAGCCAGGATAGGGGCATTTTGCTCTATTTAAAAAATTTTTTGAAACCAGGAAAAGTAATAATTGTAGCACGTTACAAATTCCAACAAGTACACAGTAAAAAGTTTCCCAATAAGTTATCCATTTCTAATATATCTTGTCAGAATTATTCTATGCACATTAAAAAATTAAAGAAACCAGCAGCACAAATTATAGAGGACACTGCACAGAGTTATGCACCTTGCTTTTTTATATATATTTTTGAGATCATTCAGGTCAATGCCTAGTAAGATACCTTATTCTTTTTAATAGTTACATAGTATTTAATTATGGTATATTCGTATAATGGAATATATTAGAAATACTGTAAGTTAGTTATTTGATCTGTCCCCTGAAAAGGTGCAAATACATTGCTTCCAAGCTTCTGGTATTAAAATAAAACTGAAATAAACATCCTTGTATATAACTTTGAGTAAGATTAATTCCTCAAAGTAAACCCACTGGATCAAAGGACATGAGCATTTCTAATGCTGATAACTGCCACCACACTGTCCTCTAGAGAACTGTACCAGATGACACCCACCAATGTGTGAGAACTTTGTTTTCCCAAATATGTCACTATAGTTTCTATTTTACATTTAAACCTTTAGCTCATTTGGAATATAGTCCTCTAATATATGAAAAGCTGCTCAAACTTACTTATGAGACACAAATTAAATACTGTCAAACTGGTAAAAAAAAAAAACAATCTGTTGAGACTGTGGAGAAATAGTCACTGTCATATAAAGCTGATGGGAATGTTAAATAGCACATACTCTAAAGAAGGGAAATGAACAATATCTAGAATTATTACACACACATTTAACCTTGGACCTGGGAATCTATCTTCTAGGAATCTATCCCAGAAGTATAATTGCAAAAGTATAAAATAACTTATAACTAAAAATATTATTTGCAGCACTAAGCAGAAGACTGAAAGAATCCAATGTTTATATATAGAGGACAAGAGTAGTTATGCAGTTGTAAAAAAAAAAAAGATGAATTTCTATATACTGCTCTGGCTTGACCTCTAGTGTACAGTAAGTGAAAATAAGCAAGGCTCAAATTTATATACATTACTACCCTCAGTGCTAGAAGGTGGGGGTTTACAGATTTGCGTATAGTTTAAAATAAAAAACAATGGCAGGATAATCAAAAAGAAATAAAAATGGAGAGAAACAGAATAACGTAGAGCAAAAAGAGGAAAATTGGACTTCTCTGAGTTTATCTTGTTTTATCATGTTTTTTGGAAAAATTTAAGTATTGTACATAATTAAAAAGAAATTTTATAAAACTATAAAACATAAAAACACAGGAACCCTAAAACATGAAAATATAACAAATGAACCTTACTACAATTGATTCTTGAACAACAGCCTCATTATAGTTTCAACTATGCACATATGTGTATATATATTTTTTTTCAATTAATATAGGTACAGTTGGCCCTCTGTTATCTGTGGGTTTGGCATCCATGGATTCAACCAACCATGAATTGAAGGTAGTTTAATTTCCATAGGGAATATGCGGATGTCGTGGGCTAAAGTTACATGGGATTTTGACAGTAAGGGGTTCTACATCCTACCCCATGTTCAAGTCAACTGTTTATATCAAGTCGGTGGTGTAACCACCTGAGAATAATTAATTCACATTACTTCAAAAAATATTTTATGTCCCCAGTATCCATAGAAGGATATACACTAATGACAACATGAATCACAAATAATTCTTAAGCTGATTTCATAAGTCTTAATGTTAATAATGACATTATTATTTTGAAATTGTGTGTACTAGGATGAATCAATAAGTAATTATAAAGCAACTTTTATGTAAAACTATATAAAAATATATAGCCAAAGAAATTATGTAAAAATTCCTGTAATCTTAAATCTGAATTTGAAATATTGAAATAAACTAATGATTTAGAGTCCTTTCTCAAGAGAATATGTATATCTTAACTCTCCTAGAATCCAGATTATAGTCTCTAAATGTCATTTCTGACTGAAATAAACCAAGGCTACTTAAAAAATAGCCAACTTCAATTTGGGTTGGAAATGTACAAGATGAATTTGTTTCTGAACAAAAAACAATGAAACTATTATCAAAAGAAGACTGGGGTCAAAACAAAAGGATACAAGAGCTAATGTGAAAGGGTTCCTACTGGTCGAAGTTGGAAATTTTGTGCATCAAAAAGAACTAGAATGCACTGAGGGTCATAAAATGCTTATAAGAATTCAGAAGTTCATAAATATAATCAACAGCAGTAAAAACCTCATTTGTCACCTTTGGAATTAGCAATGGCATTATACTCTTCTTATACTCTCATTCCTATAGTTAGGGCATGTTTTGACACAGAATTTCAGTTAATAAATGTAGAGGAAAAGACAGAATATCACCATTTTGCAACCTAATAAAACAATGGTCCTAGGCAAAGATAAATGGCTACTAAAACCTTCAGATGAAAAGCTCATGAAAACTGAAAGTAACAGACTGACAACATCTGAACCCAGTGATCGATATTAACAACACAAAAGGGAGACAATTGGATATCATGTGCTCCTAAAGTGATGCTACAGGAAGTACAAAGCACCACCTATTCAATATTCTGCCAAAATAATTAAACTTTAATCTAATCCAGCCTCAGGATCTAACTACCTATTTACAGGGAAAATAGGACAGAGTGCATGTTAAAATGACACCAGGACAATGTGAACTAAATCTAGAATGTGGAAAATTCTACAGTTTTTTCAAAAGCACACACAAAAAAGTAGCATTATAGAGTAAAAGAGCCTAAGAAACATATGAACCAAATGCAATGAATTGATTTTTTGCCCTAGATACAAAGTAACCGTAATGAAGACAAGTTTGGGTTAGTAAGGGCAATTTGAACATAGAGTGATATCAACTAATATGAAATAATTATTGTTTAAGAGGAATAACAATATTGTGATTATTAATGTTAAAAGCATAAAGATGTACTGAAGTACTTCTATAGGTGAAATAACGTTTGATATTTAAAACACAAAAGCAAAACCAAAAAGTATGGGTGTACTAATGGAACAGGACTGACAAATGCTTTTAACTACTGAAGCTACATGGAAACTCATCATTTCATTTCCTTTCCTTGCATGTACATTTGAAATCTGACATAATAAAAAGATTTTTTAAATTGGGATAATAGGTATACTTAATAGGCCTGTTGTGATAATTTAATGAGGAAATGTATGTAAAGTGCCCAGCACAGAATTAGTGCTCAACGTAAAGATTTTATTATCTTCTTTGCATTCACACGACTGCTCTGGCTTAGACCTCCCTCTTAGATTTATATTACAATAAGAACCTTCTGGATTAATTAACATATCTCAAAAATCTTCCTACATACGCTTTTTTTTTTTTATAGTACTATGTAACTGGGCACCCACTTACTGATAGGCACTGTAATGGGTACTTTTCCAACTTTACCTTCAATCTCTACAACAATCCTTCAAAGATGAGAAAGAGTTAAGTGATTTACCTGCCCAAGGCCGTATACCTACTAAGTGTCAGAGCCAAATGTGAACCAAGTCTGGTAGCAAAGCTGGCTCTAGGTCAGCCATTCAGAACCTTTTTGGAACCTGGGACTGGTGCTCCTATGAGAATCTAATGCCTAATGATCTGAGGGGGAGGCGAGGCGGTGATGCTAGCATTGAGGAGCAGCTGCATATACAGATGAAGCTTCCCTTGCTCATGGTATGGCTCATTTTCGAACAGGCTATGGACCAGTACCAGCAAGGGTTGGGGACCCCTGCTCTAAGCTATACGATGTCCTCTTTCTAAAAAGGAATTACACTTATTTTTAAGACCTTCACTAAAGTCACAATGCCTATAGAGTAATGTTCTTTTATGACCCAATGTAACCCAGACTCAAACTACCTTCTCAATCCAGCTCATACCATTTTTTGAATTATTTATCCTTTGTCGGTTTATCTGTAATTATGGCTCTGTCTTGTATCAGATATAAGCTGGTTTACTTTCTGGGCTTTCTATTCTGTCTCATTGGTCTACAGTTACCATTCAAGGATTTGTATCTTCTGATACAGGTAATCCCAATATCTGACAGAGTGGTTAGTAAACACTGGCTAATTAATTAATTAATGCTAGGAACCCATTCTACCTATGCCATAAGAACGTACCTGAGACAAACCTCGAGAAGAACTGTAAGAACTGGTAATGGCATTGCGGCTGGAGCTAGGAATGCCACCTGTGTATGTGCTCGTCATGGAGCTCATAGAAGAGGTGCGGGATCTCTTATTCAAGTGGTCATCTGAACTCTGGGAATTGAGACCTCTTTTCAGAGACCCAGGTCTAATAAAAGAGAATAAGAAAGTCAAATGTGCTATTGAAGTCAACATTCTTTTAAGGCTTCATCCATGGTTTCAAAAGCTTTCTCAAATAAACTTAATAGAAAGGACAATGCTCTTAATTTTACTGTTAACAACAATTTGGCTAAATACACCTGACAAAATCAAAAGGGAAAGCCAAATTTTTTAAATACCTTTAAAATCTTTCAATTAAAGTTGGTATACAATATTATATTAGTTTCAGGTATACATGGTGATTGGATATTTATGTATCTTACAGAGTGACTACCTTGATAAACCCAGTACCCATCTGACACCATACAATTATATTGTTGAGCATATCCCTTATGCTATACTTTACATCATGTATCCCCATGACTATTTTGTTAACTATCAATTTGTACTTAATCCCTTTTCCATTTTCACCCACTCCCCCATCATATGGCAACCCTCAGAATGTTCTATCTATGAGTTTGCTTCTGCTTTGTTCTTTAGATTCCACAAGTGAAATTACATGGCATTTGTCTTTCTCTGACTTACTCCACTCAGCATAATACCCTCTACGGTCCATCCATGTTGTTGCAGATGGCAAGATTTCACTCTTTTTTAATGGCTGGGTAATATTCCATTGTATATATACCATCTCTTCTTTATTCACTCATCTACTGATGGACACACAGGATGTTTCTATATCTTGGCTATTGTAAATAGTGCTGCAATGAACATAAAGTCATATATCCCTCTGAAGTAGTGTTTTGGGCTTGTGCAAATAAATATCCAAAAATGTGAATACTGGGTCCTTCTTTGTCTCTTATTATAGCCTTTATTTTAAATAAAAGTCTATTTTGCCTGGTATAAGTGATGGGAAAGTCCAATATTTTGAGTGACATTTAACTCAAATGTAGAAATTTAACACTTTTCTTAAATTTCACGTTGTTGCATTTTACCCATTGCATAAACCTTGTGATCCTTCTGTTTACATACAAGGTTATTAAATATATTTACAAATCCTCTTAGCCTTAATATATTTTATCCATATTAATAAAAAATATTAAAAGGAATTAGATAAGAGAGTTATTGTGGCAAGTTACTCAAAATGCTCCTCTCTGATTTCAAATGTTTGAACCTGAATAAAGCTATGTAAAAAGCAAAAAGGAAAATCTATAGAACAGAAACTCTGACATACTTTTTTCTAAATAGTGTATATCTCAACCAGATATATCTCACTTACTTGGGCACAAAAGAAGCAGGGACTCCATTGGCCACCAGGGGCTCGAAGGCTGAATGTCCACTCCCACTGCTATCATGGCGCCTGTGATAAATCAAAAAACTCTCCATTAAATGAAATGACTTCTTTTTTTCTTAAAATGTATTCTCGTATTCCTAGGACTATATGCTGTTTCTATGAACATAGGTTCTACACTGGATAAGAAAAAGGTTACTTCAAAAAGGTTACCCAAAAATTCCAAAAGAAAACATTATTCTAAGATTGTCCTGGCAATAAGGAAAATATGAAAATATGAATCTTCAAATATCATTTTGTTCAGTGTCAACTCATTATAACACTGATGAGATGCCACAGGACCTTAATTCCTGTTTATACCAATTAGCTTATCAGAAACTTATTTTCATTTTATGTCACTGCCGTTTACAAGAACCCATAGAAGAGGTTAAATGAAGGTTTATTCTACTTTAAGACCTTTCAAAGGATTCAGGTGCATTAATTATTACAGTCACAAATTTAACACCTTATCATCCACAAATTAAAAACAAAAAATAATTTAGGGACCAATCCGTACATCCCACAGCAATCTAGAGGTTTATGTGGCAGGCCTATTAGGCAAAACTCTACATATCTCACATGAAAGAAGGGCCTATGTGTGATTATTAATCACTGCTTATTCCAATTATTGTTAAAATACAGAATCCTCAGTTATAGGCTCACTAGGGTCAAGTAAACATTACCACTCTGGAGAACATAAAAAACCCATCTGGACCATAAGAATAGTTCTCTCTCACTTCCACACCCCCAGCTTCCTACATTTGCTTAACTAGCTGATGTTAGCTCAAACTGCTCCCCTGTAAATCATATCTCTAGTAATCCTTACATTATTCTCCTGTTACGTAAATATATTTGCACTGATTAATACTTTCCCACTTAATTTTGTTATCTACAGTATCAAAGATGGCCAATCGTAAAACTATGGGATATGAACAATCTGCTTTAGGCAATGGGGACGATTATATTTTTTCAAATGTGGGGTTCACTGTCTCCTCATAGAATGCTTCCTTGACCACCTTATATAAAGAAACCTCCTTCTCAATACCCTCTGTTATATCACCCTGTTCATGTCTTTATATGCTTACAATCTAGAATTACCTTGTTTTGTTATCCCCTCCCCCCCTTTTGTCTCTTTCTCTCAAACAAATTCCATGAAGACTTTGATTTACTCAATGCTCTATCCACAGTACCTAGAATAGGCTCTGGCATATTGTGGCTGCTCAATTTGTTGTATTAAAAATGAATGGAATTCTTAACTGATTCCTTAGAAAGCCACATGCAATTCTGCACTCTAATTAGTGACTTCAACCTCCTCTCTTTTCATGCTTAGAAAATAGACTCCTTAATTCATTTTCGTTAAGTTATTAAAAACCAATTAATGAAACTGGCTTTACTCTCATTACTTATAAACCTACCATATTCTAGTCTTCATCTTTCTTAACCAAGCTTCCCTTCAGCACAATTATGATAAACTGGTGGTTACCAAAATAATTGAACACCATTAGATTGTGAAGGAAAGCTGAGTATTCTCTCTCAAAAACAGAATTTAACACACTTATCAAAGGTATGAGGCTAACATGACTAACAGTTGTTGGCTTAGCTCTAGTACTCATGAAAAAGGTAAACTATAACATTTATCTAACCTGTGCCTTAACCTGAGATGGATAACATTAAAACCCTTGTTATCAAACTCTTCCATGAAAGCTAAAGAAGGGGACCTACTAAGGATCATAAACTGGAGCTGGCCTCTTCATCTTTTGGGGAGTAATCTGTATTTCAATAAGTCACAGGAGTCCATGTGGGAAGCTTTTTTAGTACTCTGCTGGGCCTGTTACCTTCTTTTATTTTCCTGGCCATCAGTAAATATTTGTTCTTCTTCCTCCGCTGTTCTTTTCTTCCTCTCTTTGAGGGCACTTAGTACAGTCTCCTTTGCACATGGGTCTGGAGCATTACTTGATGGTGAGGACAGTGCTGAGTTGATTAACTGCTCTGGTCTGCAATGAAAGACAAGAGTCTGGCATTAAAATATTTTAATTACCATCTTAAACACAGACTTCAGTCACTGAAAATCAGAAGCTGACCAACAAGCAAAAGTGTAATTTTTACACTCACAGAAAATGCCCTTAGCAATAAAAGCTACAGTCCAAGGCAAAACAAATAAAAAAACAAAACCACAGTTCAATGACTAAAATTTGGGATATCTCATTTAAATAAACAAGTACTTTCTTTTTGTTTGTTTGTTTTATAGTTGTCTTGTCAAAGAAACGACCATAGAAAAAAAAAAGTGGAAACAAAAAAGAGTCTATTCTTCCAATAGTACTCACGCTGGAAAACGAGTCAACTTGCTATCGGGAGGAGCAATCCTCACTGTTACTGGGCTGCACACCATTTTGGAATTACGAGGAGATAGCACCGTCTTCTTGTGATAACCATTCCAGCACACTGTGGGAAGTACCCCCAGAAAGGAATACTGGGCCTGCTGGATTGGATATCGTCTTCGAGGTGTTATTAGAAACCGATCTGATACAGTCCCACAATCCCTGTGGAGAATGAGAGAAATGTTATGGAACCAAAAGAGCTTAAAAGAATGTCTGAAAATTTAACTGACTAAAGAACCATGTGGGTTCAGTCATTTCCCAGAGAGCTTAAACCTCTAGGAAACACAGAACACAATATTTTTATGGCAACATATCTCCACTCCATTTAAGGGCAGAAAGTGGCAGCTGCATAACAGCTGTCCCTACAATGGACTTCAAAAATTTCAAAGGGAAACTGAAAACCTTGCCCACAGAAGAAAAACTATAATGGAGGAAAAGTGTGCATTAGGACATGCAGGGAGGAACTTTCAAGAACCCTTCATTTCTTATGCTGTCATCAGTAATATACACCAAAAGTCAAACATTGTTAACACCTAAATGTTCATTTTCCCAACTAAATGGACTTATCAAGAAGCTATATTTTCACCAAATTTTTGTATTTTGTCTGCTATTTGGACTTAATGAAAATGTCTCTTTAATCTGATCATCTTTACTAATCAAGTTTTACCAAAGGAAAGAAGTGTTTCTCGGGAACACCTCTTTCAACTCAGCTGATGAAATCTCTCTTACAGGTCCAAAGAAAAAAATAAAACATGCTATGTAACTGCACTCGAAAAATAAAACGATATTTTCATCAGAAGGATAGTGTTAACAAGTATTCTGCTAAATCTATGCTGTACTAAAACTCAAATAGCTTTAAGAATTGGAAGGTAGGGAATAGCTGTGGCCACATCTTATTCTAACGATAAAAGGGGGGAGAGGAGACGTCCGACACGCACCGAGGTGTCTGAAGAAGACAAAACGACACAGAATCCACTTTGGACTTAATGAAAAAGGAAATGCAATTTAAGTCAAGTCCTCAATTCAAAGCTGGTCAATAGAGAGAGCAAGGTCTGGGAAATGTGTGCGTATCTTACCTGTGGGAAGGCCTCCTGGAGGGTCGGAGAAGAGAAGTGGGGAGAGAGGGGTGAATGTGGTGAACGCGATGAGCCGAGTGAGCCGGCGGCGCGGGGCGGGGGAGCGGGCGGCGGCCAGGCCGCTCCCGCAGGTCTCTGGCCTCCAGAGCGGGAGCTGGCTGCGGGGGGCCGGGCTTGCCCAGGTAACTGCCCATGAGGAGCAGTTCAGCCGGGTCGGGTCCTTCGAGCAGGGTCCGCGGCTCTAGAAGGTTTCCGTTTACTGCCGACTTGGCCGGAGGCGAGGCGAGCAGCGTCCGCTGACGCCGCGCGTTCCGAACGAGCGAGGAAAAAGCACGAGAGCCGCGGGGCTCGCGGCTCAGTCCCCACCAGGCCGCGGTAGCCCCTACGGCCAGCCAGGCCAACGCGGCCGCTGCCGGCACCAGGTACAGCACGAGGCCGAGCAGCGACAGGCCGAGCAGGGTCACCCCGCCGCCGCTCCAGCCCCGGCCGTCCCTGACGCTCGCTATCGGCCGCCGCCGCTCGCCTCCTCCGGGCGCCGCAGCCGCCGGAGACATCGCGGCTCCGCGCCGCGGAGAAGACTTAAATATCCCAGCGTGCACCGCGCCGCGCCGCGTCACCCGGCGCCGGCCGCGTCACTGCGCGGGCGACTCGGGCGCGCCCCCGCGAGGGGACCCCGCTACTGCCTGGCAACGCGACAGCCTCCACCCGACTCGGAAAGTGCGACCTCCCTGGAAACCAAGTCCTGAAGCCTGAGGCCGCCTACGTGTCCACCCGCACGGCACCCATCCGGCGCTGGGCTTGTGGAGAATCCGGTTAAAAATAAAAGCTCCGTAAGGCGACTACTCGCGTGATGCTTATCTTCTAGGGGACTAAACTCTCCCGGAGAGATTAGCAGGCACTTTTCACAATTGCTACCAGAGGTTATGGGTTTTTTCCAGTTACCCTGTTTTCTTCCGAAGCACAGACGGATAAAGGGGGTTTACTTCAACAACAATGAAGGCACAACCAACCCAAACCAACACCACTTGTTAAACGTGGATGTAGCTCTAATAAATTCCCGCTCAGTCTAACAAACTGCAGATGAAACCTGGAGCTGCAATATAAGTTTGAGTTTCTGCAGTCCAGTTAATAAAGTGGGACGATTATCTACCAAATTCTACATCTTGGTCCGGAATCGACTTCGAGGATTTGTGACCAATTTTCCTATGTTAAATTTGCTGGTATGAGAAAGAAGATTAATAGTTGAGTAGGGCTGGGGAGTGTGTTAGGGAATGGTAAATGAAGAGCAACCGCTAAAGGGTAGTTTCCTTTTGGGGAACAAAAAAATTTTTTTGAATTAGATTATGCTGATTGCTTCACAACCCTGTGAACTGTATCTTAATAAAACTTTTAAAAAAACAAAGTTGGTCTGCCAATTCAGACTTGGCCTGGCTTAGTTTCCTTGGCCATTCATTTGTTGATTTAGTCATTCCATTATTGATAAACATTAAAGACACTAATGAAGGAAAGTCAGGTTCTCTGATTTCTAGAAGGCCACAGTTTACTAGGGAAGAAATATATTAATAGAAACTTACAATTCAGTGTAGTAAGTGTGATTGAAGAGGCACAAAATGAGAAGAAATGACAAAGGGGAAGATGGGCTGGGAGGTCATACTTGAGCTGAGGAGAACTGGATAAAGCAGACTCAAGGCAGATGAAGGAGCACTGTGCAGCAGCAGCAAAGAAATGGGAAAGAGCATGATGCAAGAGTCTCCAAACAGTCCAATATGACTGGAGATTAGGATGTTTGGGGAAATAGGGAGATTGGAAAGATAGGCAGGAGATTGGAAAGATAGGCAGGAGATTGGAAGGATGTCTCTGGAGCAACATGGAAAGATAAAAAAGTGAGCAATTCTCTTCTCATACTCATTGCCATACGCATCTATCTGTTTAATGTATTGTGATATTTCACATAAGGCTTCATTTGAAAAGAAAAGGGGATGGGCTGTGTTGCTGAAGAAAAAAATCATCAGTATCAGTGAGACAAAAGCCAAAGCCACAGTAGGTTAAACAGTGAATGGAAGATGAAGAAATGGAGGCAGTGACTGCAGATGTCCAAGTCAAGAAACTTGGATAATAAAGGAAGAAGAAAGCTCTAACTCAGTTAAGATCCTTTGAATTATCATATATTATTGGAGTTCAGAGGAGCTAAATGTAAAAGCCATCAGTGTACAGATGCCATGATACTTAAGTACAATTACTTGGGAATTAATGTAGATAGAGAGTTACTAGGCCTGAGCCCTGGGGCACCCCTGGGTTTAGAGGTCAAAGAAATGGACACAAAAAAAGCATAAATCATTTAGTAAAATATAGATAAATGACTACATTAAAATTTAATATTTCTGTATGGAAAGACAACATAAGCAGCTAAGATACAAGCCAAGACTGGAAAAGAACAAATCTAACTCACATAACCAAAAAAGGATAGTAACTAGAATTTATAAGGAGTTCCTAAGAATGAATAACAAAAAGCTGACCCAATTGTAAAAGAAGGACGAGTGATATAAAAATGCATTTTATTAACTAGGAAACTCAAATAGCCAATAGTAAATATATACATGTGTAAATATATACGTATATGTATGTGTGTATATATGCACATACACATACATATATATGTTTAACCTCACTAGTAACTGGGAAAGGTTTATTGCATTAACAAGATATTTTGCATTCACTTGCACAAGCAGAAAAATTTAATAGTTCAACAGATCAAATTTTGGCAAGGACATGGAACAAATGGAACTCATATGCTGTTTGTGGAACAGTATAATCTGGAGAGCAATTTGGCAGTATCTAATAAGTTTGAAGAAATATGTATAACACTGCAACTCCATTTCTGGATACAGTTAGTCATTACAGCATCATTTGTATGACGGACAATTTAAACACACCTAAATAATGTCTACCAACACAAGAATGGATGAATACTGTTATAATTCATATAATAATACTCTAAAAGCAGATGAAAACTAACCTTTCTAGCCATGATTAAGTGATACTAGACTAGGCCTTCTGCCATAAACAATTATAAAAATGGACAAAATTTATAAAGTTTTGAACTACTTTAATGCAGAGGAAAATGGGAAGCACAAGACTGATCCCTGAAAGGTAACTCATGAGGTGAGCCCCCAAATCACCTAACCCCTCTACCTGGGGACAAGTTCCTGACTAGGGCAGAGACCTAGAGTCTGAGTAGGATAATCACACTAAGCTGAGGAGGCAGAGATCAGACTTCAAGACAGGTGAAATGGCTGGAAATCATTGGGCAGATCAAGGAAATTAGGGGTGTCATGCAGAGAGTGTGTTCCAAAAGTCTGTGTGTGAGTACCCCACAGATCTGTAGCTGAAGGATGGTATGATGGTTCATTTTATGCCTCAACTTGACAGGGTCATGGGGTGCCCAGATATTTAGTTAAACATTATTTTGGAGTATGTCTATGAGAGTGTTTGTGGATGAGATTAACATTGGTATTGGTAGACAGTAAAGAAGACTGCCCTTTCCACAGTGGGTGGGCCTCAACTGATCTGTTGAAGGCCTGAATAGAACAAAAAGGCTGAGTAAGATTCTTTTTGCCTGATTGTCTTTGAGCTAGGACATTGGTCTTCTATTGCTTTCAGATTTGGACTGATACTCACACTACTGGCTCTTCTGCTTTTTAGGCCTTTGTCCTTACACTGGAATTACACTTTTGGCTCTCCTGGGTCTCCAGCTTCCTGACTATAGATCTTGGGACTTCTCAGCCTCCACAAGTGAATGAGACAATTTCTAATAATAATAATAATAATAATAATAATAAAAAATATATAGGTGTGTGTGTGTGTGTGTGTGTGTGTGTGTGTGTGTGTTATATCTCCATCCTATTGGCTTTGTTTCTCTGGAGAACCTTGAACAATACAGTGAGGTTATAAATACACAGAGATTACCTGAGGCTCACCAGAAAGCAGGTACCATACAGAATTAAGATCAGAACAGAGATACTAGAGTTAGAGTAGTCCTGGGATAAGAGCACTGCCAGGGGAGTTCTTGTAAACACATCTTTAATATCCTTGGCATCCAGCTAAAAGCAGCAGAAAGGTTATAATTTGTAAGGACCATAGTTTAGAGTAAGACCTACTCCAGTTCTGTCTTAATTAAGCCTAAAAGCAAACCATGTCAAAATTCACAGAAAAAGAATTTGGAGCTTGAACCTTATGAAGTCATGCTTGAGAAACATTTTAGACTCTCCACTGAGCTGTAGAAACAAAACAAAACCAAGCCTAAATAAGTGTAAGGTCATTAGCCAGTAATTACATTGCCTGTTAAAATAAGGATCCATATACTACATGGAGATATAACAAGCTCTACAGTATTGTTCACAATGAACAATATTCAATAAAAAGTCATTTAGACATACACACATACACAAATAAACAAAAAAGTGTGATCTATAGTCAAGAAAAAAGCAATATATAGAACTGAACTCAAATAGTCCAAATGTTAGACTTAGCCAACCAAGATTTTAGATATGTCTAAAGAATACAGGAAAACACAGTCTCACTGAATGAACAGATAAGGACTCTCTACACAGAAATGGAAATTATAAGTTAGAAACAAACTTGCTAAAACTAAAAAGTAAAATAATTGAAAAATTCAATACTTAACAGCAGATTGGAGACAGCAAAATAAAGTCAGTGAACTTAATGAGCAGTAGAAATTAAATTTTAAAATCTGTATATTAGTGGATCCACACAGCTCAATTCTGTGTCTTTTAAGGGTCAACTGTATTTTCAATTTGCAGTTGAGAATCTGTGTATGTAGAGGGTGAATAAAAGTTATATACAAATTTAAACTGTGTGACATATTAGTACTCCTAACCCCATAGTGTTCAAAAGTCAAGTATACTTACAAATTCAAATGAAAAGACAACTAAACTTATGGGATGCTCTGGGGATAGTGCTCAGAAGGAAATGTATAGATGTAAAACCTGTATTTAAAATGAGGAATTAATATCCAAAATATATAAAGAACTCGCAGAACTCACCAACAATAAACAATCCAATTAAAAATCCTGGACAGATATTTCTCCAAAGGTTAATATGGATGGCCAACAGACATATGAAAAGATGCTCACAGTCACTAATCATCAGAGAAATGCAAATTAAAACCACAATGAGATATCATCTCACACCTGTCAGAATTGCTATCATCAATAAGTCAAAGAACAAGTGTTAGTGAGAATTTGGAGAAAAAGGAACCCTCATATATTTTTGGTGGGACTGTGAATTGGTCAAGCCACTATAAAAAACAGTTTGAAAGTTTCTCAAAAAATTAAAAATGGATATACCTTTTCACCCAGCAATGGCACTTCTGGGTATTTATCCAAAGAAAAGCAAAACAATAATTCGTAAAGATCTATGCACGCCGCCCCCCCCACCCCATGTTCATGGCAGCACAATTTACAGTAGCCAAGATGTGGTAGCAACCTAAATGTCCATCAACAGATGACTGGATAAAGAAATTATGGTTCATATATACAATGGAATATTACTCAGCCATTAAAAAAATGAAATCCTACCTCTTTGAATGACATGAATAGACTTAGATGTTATATACTGAGCGAAATAAGTCAGAGAAAGATAAATACCATATGATTTTATATGTGGCAACTAAAGAACAAAAAACAAACTAATCAAAAACAGACTCACAAATATACAGGACAATCTGGTGATGGCTGAAGGGGACAGGGAGTGGAGAGCTGGGAGAATGGGGTGAAGGATTAAAGAAATACAAATTAGTAGTTGACAGATGGTCATGGGGATGGGGAGCATAGCATAAGGAATACAGTTAGCATTAATGTAATGGCTAGGTGGAGAGCCAGAGAAGAGAAAAAGCAATCAGGGGGATTGTTTTATAAACTAAATAATAGTCTAACCAATATACTGTATACCTGAAACTAACTATAAAATTAAATAAACAATAAATAAAATGAGGAAAGATCTCAAAAGCAATAACCTAACTTTATACCATGGAGAACTAGAAATAAAGAAACTACACACAATAGTAGAAGAAAGGAAATAATGTTTAGAATAGTAGAAGAAAGGAAATAATGTTTAGAGTGGAGAGAATACACAGAATAGAAAACAGTAGAGGATCAATAAAACCAAAAAGTTGGTTCTTTAAAAATAGACAAACCTACAGAGGCTGACAAAAAGAAGACACAAATAATTAAAATCTAAAATGAAAGTGGGACATCACTACCAACCTTACAGAAATAAAAAGAATTATAAGAGAATACTATGAACAACTGTATACCAACAAATTAGGTAACCTAGACAAATGGACAAATTCCCTGTGATGTGCATATTACTAAACTGACTGAAGATGAAATCTCAATAGACCCATAAGAAATAAAAAGACCGAATCAGTAATTAGAGACCTCCCAAAAAAATAAACAACCAGATGGCTTCTTTTGTGAGTTGTATCAAGCACTTTAAGACACCAGCCATTCTCGAATTCTACCAAAAACAGAAGAAGAGGGAATACTTCTTAAGTCATTCTATGATGGCAGATACTAAAACCAGATAAAGACATGACAAGAAAAAATTATAGACCAATATCCTTTATGAAAATAGATGCAAAATCCTTAACAAAATACCAGTGAACAAAATCCAGCAGCATATAAAAAGGATTACATATCATGCAAGGTTGGATCAACATATGAAAATCAATATAACACATCACATTAATAGGATGAATGAAAAAATGCAATCTCCATTGATGCAGAAAAGGTATTTGACAAAATCCAATATATTTTCATGAGTAAAGCTCTCAGGAAACTAGAAATAGAAAATTCCTCAACATTATAAAAGGTATTGATGAAAATTCCACAGCATACTCAATGGTGGAAGACTGAAAGCTGTACCTATAAGATCAAGAACAATGCAAAAATGCACGCTTTAACCACTGCTATTCAACACTGCATTAGAAGTTCTAGCCAGAGATATTAGACAAGAAAAAGAAACTGAAGGCATCTAAATTCCAAAGGGAGAAGTAACACTATGCTTGTTGAAGACATAATCCTATATATAAAAAAATTCCCAAAATTCATAAGAAAGCCACTAGAACTCAGAAAGTCAACAAAGTTGTAGAGTATAAGATCAACTCACATGGAAAAGTCAATCAATCCTTAAATTCACATGGAACTACAAGGGGCAATATGCGTCCCAAAGAAAAGTGTCTTCAATAAATGGTGCTGGGAAAACTGGAAAGCCACCTGCAAAAAAATGAAACTAGACTGTTGTCTATCACCGCACATCAAAATTAACTCAAAATGGATTAAGAACCTGAATATAACACCTGAAACAATAAAATGCACAGAAGAAAACATAGGAACTAAACTCAAGGACCTTAGACTTAAAGAGGATTTCATGAATTTGACCTCAAAGGCAAGGGAAATAAAAGCAAAAATAAATGAATGGAACTACATCAAACTAAAAAGCTTCTGCTCAGCAAAAGAAACCATCAACAAGGTAAAGAGACAACCATCCAAATGGGAAAATATATTTGCAAGCAATGCCTCTGATAAGAGCCTAATATCCAAAATATACAAAGGACTCATACAACTCAATAACAACAAGACAACAAATGATCCAGTCAAAAAATGGGCAGAGGATATGAACACACTTCTCCCTAGAGGACATGCAAATAGCCAACAAATATTTGAAAAGATGTGCAACATCGCTAGCTATTAGGGAAATGCAAATCAAAACCACAATGAGATATCATCTCACACCTGTTAGAATGGCTATCATCAACAGGACAAGTAATAACAAATGTTGGAGAGAATGCAGAGAAATAGGAACCCTCATACACTGCTGGTGGGACTGCAAATTGGTACAGCCAATTTGGTACAGCTAGTATGAAAATTCCTTAAAAAACTAAGAATTGATCTACCATATGATCCAGCAATCCTTCTACTGGGTATTTACCCCAAAGACTTGAAAACTCATATCTATGAAGATATTTGCACACCTATGTTCATAGCAGCGTTATTCACAGTGGCCAGGACATGGAAGCAACCGAAATGTCCTACAATAGATGACTGGCTAAAGAAGCTGTGGTACATGTATACAACAGAATATTACTCAGCCATAGGAAGAGATGAAATACTGCCATTTGCAACAACATGGATGGACCTTGAAATAATCATACTAAGCAAAATAAGACAGACAGAAGAGGTTTAAAATCACATTATATCACTTACATATGTGGGATATAAACCTAAAAGCAACAAAGGATTAGGACAAACAGACACTCAAGGACATGGACAATAGACTAGTGATTACCACAGCGGGGAAAGGAGGAAAAAATAAAATGTTAAAAAAAATAAAAAATTAAAATAAAAACAATACATATACTAGAAAATTATGAAGGTTGAAAATCAACTATCTTAGCATCTAGCCCAAGAAGCTAGAAACAAAAAATGAAAGGTTTCTGTTCTTTCTCAAGAAGCAGCATGTACAAACCATCCAACATCTTCCATTCACTAGACAGACAGCTGTATGGATATAAGCCTGCATTCCAGAAGAAGCTGGCTGATGCCATGGCAGGCAGTGGAAACCTAAGTCAGTCTAATGGGTCCCTGACTACCAGCACAGATGCTTGCTTGGCTTGCATTTGACCCTCTTGGCAGCACTGGCTTCCCACCAGGAGGTATCTATCAAATTTAAAGAGACAGAACCCCCCTCCTCAACTTCCTATTTAGATTCAGATTTAAAGAACTCCACATCAGGTCACTGACTGACTGCAGAGAAAATGGAACAGTAACTTCAGTGACTACACAAAAATAAGGAATACACACTTTGCAAAAATAGTTTGTAAAGTAACAGACAGCTCCATCCCCCAACAAGCAAAAAATTAGCAACCTGTGATGACTAAGAGAATCACATTTTGAGAACTACTACATTACGACACTTAGAACGTACAGTTCTTAACAAAACATAATAAAATGTACAAAAAAACAGCAAAGTTTGGACCATTTGCAGGAAAAAGAACTTGACAGAAACCATCCCTGAAGAAGCCTTACTTAACATTGGCCTTACTTAACAGATAGTTTATATCAACCATCTTCAATACGCTCAGTGAGTTCAGGAAACCATGTACAAAGAACTCAAGGAAATCAGGAAAACAATGGATGAACAAAATAAGAATGCCAATAAAAAATTATAGAAAGGAACCAACCAGAAATTCTGGACTGAAAAGTACATGAATTGAAATAAAAAATTCACTGAAAGGGATCAATAGCAGATTTGAGAAATAAAAGATTAGCAAACTTTAGGATAAGTCCTTGGAAATTATTTGGTCTGAGGAGAAGAAATAAGCATTATTCACAATGACCAATGCATGAAAACAACCAAAGTGTCCTTCGATAGATGACTGGACAGAAAAAATGCAGTACATATATACAATGGAATATTACTCAGTCATAAGAAAGGATGGAAATAGTGCCACTTGCAACAACGTGGATGGAGCTTGAGATAATTATGCTAAGCAAAATAAGTCAAATAGAGAAAGTTGAGAACCATATGCTTTCATTCATATGTAGGATATTAAACTGAAAACAAAAAATGAATGAGACAAACAAAAATTCATAGACACAGTGGTCACCAGAGAGAAAGAGGGAAGGTAGATAAGGGTAAAGGGGGTCAACTATATGGTGACGAAAGGAGATTTGACTTTGAGTGGTGAACACACCATGCAATACACAGATGATGTATTATTGAATTATACACTTGAACCCCATATAATTTTATTAGCCAATGTCACCCCAATAAGTTAAAAAAAAAAAAAAAATGAAGAAATGGAACAGAGCCTGAAGGACCTGTGGAAGAGCAATAAGGCAAAGGAAAGAATGATGGAGACAGTGTTATATGACCTGGCACCTCACAGAATGATGGGGCTGAAGAGGCGGTTAAAAATCAAATTTGACAGTTTCATGCCTTGGGGACTGGCCAATTTAGTTAAGAAACACACAGGAGGTGGGAGACTGGGAGGGGAATGTCATGACTTCAGATTTAGACAGTTGGAGGGATGGGAAAAGGCACATACAGCTGCCCGACACTTAGGTGAAATGCAGTCCTAGAGCTCAGAAGTTCTGTTGGATCAGCTCCGGAGCCGTCCAAACAGCCTCGTAATTCTGAGATGTTGTGGCAGACTACCATCCGTGAAGACTGCCAAGAACAGAACTCTGAACAGGGACGGGGTGCCGAGGTGAGGGCGGAAACCAGGGAAGGCGCCCGAGGCAGAGAAGAGGGGCCGATGTGGTTTCAGGAGTGGTACTGGGGGACCCTCGTGAGTGGGCGCACAGGAACCAGGGAACTGAAGGCAAAGGCGAACTGCTTAGCTATTGTTGAGCAACAAACGCTGCGCACCTACTACGCGCCGAGGTGCTTTTCCATTATGACACGCTGAAACGCAGGCACACACCGCTCTGCGGCCACCACCTCACGAGTGAGAGGCCGCTGGTGACCAGCCCAAGATGTGCGCCTGTGGGGCCGCAAAGCCTACGCGGCCTGAGGGCGTGGAAGGGCCTTACCCGACTGCGCACCTCCATACCGTGGCCTCGCCACAGCCCCAGGAACCTGCCGGCCCAGGAAGCTGTGGCCCGCCAGGGCCGACGTGCCCTTGGCAGCGCGCCCGGAGCAGGCGGAAACCACGTGGTTCCGACGTGCACCGCGAGCACCTCCCGGCGCTGCCCGCAAGTCCCGCGAGAGGGGAGGGAGGAGCCGGTTGCCGGGCAACCAGGCGAGGCCGCCCGCTGCCGGCGCGGGGCCCTAGAGATGGGCGGGTGGAGCGCGTGGTGCGGCTCCCGCCCTCTTTCTTCACCTCTCAGGTCCCGAGGATCCAATTTGATGATTCTTCTCTGCAGGGTGCTGTGTCTGCGCAGTCCTAGCCCCTATGCTCCCAAAGGGAGTGAGCTGTGGTCCTGTGAGAGCTTCCCCGCCGCCAGCTCTGCCCCCAGGAAGGCAACGTGTTTTCTGGGACAGCCCGCCCACCGCCACAGAGCACCCCTCACAGCTGGAGACTTTCTGGAAAATGGCACTTTCAGACTGAAGCCAAACCCAACGGGCACTTTTTTTTTTTTTAACATGGTAAGTGAGTCCCCCCCAATACACACACAATCATTCTGTCACAAGGTCTGGCTCACACTAAACAGCCAACCTGTTCTTCTAGTTTGAGCATTAAAGGAAAACCCTTCTGTTACCTCTCTTGCTCCTTCATTTAATTGAGAACAGTTTACATCCATCCAGTTCTACTTGGAATACACTTTTCATTCCAGCCTGTAGGGCCCAGTCTGTAGGGCCCAGCAGCTCTCTGGGCTTTGCTTCTATCCCCAAATAGAGTGGCTATTATGGCTAACCATTTCAATCCTCACCTCAGTGATTTTTAATTTTGCTGTTTTTGCCAGTCTCCAACCCTTGCTAAAAGAGACTGAGTTTTTTCCAGTCTGCTACAGACACTCCAAATATTGCTGATGAAAAGCAAAGAACCCTGCTATCGTTCCTCCACAAATGCTTCCTTTCTAAAAGCATTGTGTTCCTATTGCAGATGGGAAGTTCTTTTATCCACTCTTGTGACCTTGCTATCATACTAACTACAACATGATCCACAAACTTACTATTATCTGCCACACTCCCACATATTTTTTGCATCTGTATTTTTTTTGTAAATATCTTTTAAATAAAAATGTGAAACATAGAAAAGTTTGAAAATAACACAGGTATCAAATAATCCACCACCAGAATAAACGGATATTGTCATATCTTTTTTCCCAAATATTTTTAAATGAAAAAATGTGTAGAGGAGGAAAAAAATATTTTTCCCCTACCCTTCTAAGTGCTCAGCTGAGGACCTTGTAACAAACAAACAAACAAACAGATTAACAAGAGAAAAACACACAAATTTAATGTAAATTTATGTGACATGAGAGCCTTCAAAAGAAAACGAAGACCCAAAGAATCAGTTAAGCCTGAGTGTTTTTATTCCAGGTTCAATGAAGAGTGGAGTGTCACGGAAAAAAATGACAGGACGAAAAAGGATGTGAACTGAGTGTAGTAAACTGGAGGGAACCAAGCAAGTCCCATTTGTTCAGATTCTTCTTGCATCCCTCTGACTAGGAGACAAAGATATTTTTTTCCTCCTGTAAAGGGAGGATACTTCTTACATGAGGGTTTTATGACCTGCTTCAGGGGAAGGTCAAAAAGTCCTTCCAGTTCAAGTTTTTTCCCCAAATTTCTTTAGCTTAAAATATTCAGTATACCACAGAACCATACTTTACGGTAGCATGTCCTGAATCCTGTCATCTCTGTCCGATACTTTCCTAAGAAATTTCATAGTTCAGAAACTGGGTTGGTAGATTGTTCCATAACCCAATGACCCAGTCTTTCAGGCCTGGGAATAGGTTAGTCCAGTAAAACAGATTTCATTTCAGGAGGCAGTGTTGCAGGTGGGCTTCCACCAAAGTTAGGCTTCTATACGGTGTGAATAATCAGGTATTTAATAAAAGGCATTTCTATGGAAACAAAGAAAAACAAAGGCTAATGGTATAAATTCAGTTTTTGAGTGCAGAGGGCAGTCAAGAAGATTTCTAGTTGTTATACATGAAGTCTCTACAAATGGAGTGAGGACAGGCAGCAGCAATTTGACAGATTTTTTCCTGGTTTTTAGTGTGAATGTCTGACAATGTCATCAGGTATTCTGGTAAAATTTCTGAGAGGCTCACTCAGGTACAAAGTTTGTCTATACATGAGCTATCATGGTGATTTTTTCTGAAGTTTCTATCAAGTTGTCCAGTGTCAATTTGAAGTGCTTTGGGGGAAAGGACAGTTTTAGTTTTTAGTAATTCCAAGTCAGAAGAGTGGGAGAAAAATTGGAGAATTGTAGCCAGATATTGGCAGAAAGTAGAAGATTTCAGGAAACAGTCCATTTTACAGGTGGATAATAAAAACTTAAAGACAATAAACAGGACCAGAATTTAATATCTACAAGGTTGTGCTATAGTTTTCCACTGAAACAACCTTCCTCTCTATTCATCCCCATTTCTATTCACCTAGGTTTTGAAAAAGCAATGGAAAGCCATTGAAAGGTTTTAAGGAAGGGAGGGAGGGTGACAAGATCAGATGTAACTTTTGGAGTGATTACTCTAGCTGCTGAATGAGAATGGCTTGGCAGAGGACAGAGCTGGGGTAGGTATAAGATTTAGAAGGCCATTAAGGCTATTCAGATGAGAGGTGATAGCTGGTGTCATATCACATCCCTGCTTTAAATCTTGAAATTAAAGCCCCGAATCCTTCAACTGGCATTCAAGGCCTTCTACAATTGTTCTTTTATTGGTCGCTCATAGCTGACACAGACTTCTGTTATTCTTCAATGTGCCAAATTCTCTTTCACTGCTGTTAGCCTTGCCTGGAGTATATTCTTCATCTCACTCTTCCTCCTGCCAACTTTTACTTATTCTTCAGGTTTCAGCCTGAAAGTCATTTCTTCATGGAAGCTTCCCCTAACATCCTTGAATGTACTAGTTCCCTTGCCGTGTTCTCCTTTTCATTCATTGCACTTGTTCAGTGTCAGCTGCCCCACTGGACTGAAATCTCCAGAAGGGTGGCACTGTATCTTTTGTGCCTTAAACATAGTGGACATTAAAAATTTGGGGGAGAGTGGGAATGAATAAATACACAGCTCAAGGAATTTGCTTCACCATTCCTCTCATTTCTTTCATACTTCAATCTCTATCTCCTTTCTTTTTAGTCTTGAGCATGCTCAGGTTTCTCCTTAAAAACCCTTCCCTTGATGCCATTGCTTTCTAAAGTTATTGCCTCATTTCTCTCTTTCCTTTGAACATTGCTAGATTTCTTGAAAGTGTTTCATATCTTGTGTGTGTGTACTTCAGTTTCTAAAGAACGTGTCTGTCTTCCTTTCAAGTTTGGAAGATCCTTAAAGACGGGACCATATCTTGCTTATTCTTTTAAGAACTCAACAGTGTTTGCTGAGTTGGTATGATTCAAGAGGACATACCTGTTTTAATATTAGTCATTTTAAACAATTTAGAAATTGAATAAAATTTAGTTTTCAAAATCGATTTTGAATATTGGTTCTGTGAAAACAAAACATTTTAGTGATTATAATTATTGTTTTATTTTTTAAATCTTATTAAATTTATTGGGGTGACATTGGTGAATAAAATTATATAGGTTTCAAGTATACAATTTCATAATATGTCATCTGTATATTACATTTAATTAGAGGAGACATGGAGATTTCAGCAGAGGTTTTGAAGAGTGGAGAGTCATAGAAAAAAATGATGGGATAAAAAAGAGAGTGAACTGAGTGTAGTAAACTGGGGGAAATCAAGGAAGTCTCATTTATTCAGATTCCTCTTGGCATCCTTCTGATTAGGAGACAAAGATGTTCCTATCTCCAGGATAGGGAGGGCACTTCTCACATGACGGTTTTATGACCTGCTTCAGGGGAAGGTCAGAAAGTCCTTCCAGTACAAGTTGTTTCTCAAACTCCTTCAGCTTAAAATATTCAGTATTCAGGACTTTGGTATTTAACTTAGAAATTTAACACTTTCTCTAGAAACAGTACTGCTGTGCCATCAGCTACATTTAGGCTCGGTTTGGGCTCAGAAAGGGACCATGGTGCACATGTAATCAGGAGGAAGAGTTGCAGAAACTGTGTGCCCCATGAGGAGGCCTGGTGCAGGCATACTGAACTGTGAGGTGAAAGGCCAAGTTAAAGGGGAAAATGAGAGGGGCAGTTTAGAAGATCTTGTGGAGTGACAAAAACGTGTCAAGCCTACAGAAAACATTTTCAGTTGGCCAGTCTGACTAGTAAAACACAGGAAGTGAGGATAAGAAGGTGATCTGTCCTTCTACCTAAGACCCATCAGTGGTTCACTACTCTTTATGGAACAAAATGAAATGTAGCTTCACTGGATTTCCCATTGACCTCTGCTCCACTGTCATCTGTTCTCCACACTGCAGCTGCAATGGTCTTTTCAAAATTCAAATAAGATTTTGAAACCCCTCTGCCTAAAGCCCAGCAACCACTTTCCATGTCTGCATGATCTGCTCCCGCCTCTCTCCAGCCTCGTCTTATACCACTCTGCCTGGGCTCCGACTATACTGGTCTTTCAGTTCCCTTTAGTGACCCAACACAAAGCCTTTTTACATGCGGTTTCTTCTCCTGGGAGTGAGTGAACTTTCCCTCCCTTGTTGCTTAGTTAGCACCTCTTCATGCTGTATCTTATTTCAGCTATCACTTCGTCAAGGAAGTTTTTCTTGTTCTTTCTTCTCAGAGCTCTGTATTGCATTCTTTTCTTGCACTTATTCCAGTGGTAGTTTTACACTTGTTTTGTGATTGATTATCCTATTTGTCTCCTGCAAGCTCTAGAAGTGTGAAACCACTTGGATTTTTGCTCTCCACTGCATTCTTAGTGCCTGATAGACAATTACAAATAGTGAATACGTGAGTATAACCTCTGAAGACAGGGAATAGAAAGCCTTCATCTTTGAAAATTTCAGTGCCCACACAATGAATGGATGCATGTGTATGTAACTAAGAACACAGTATAAAAAGAATTCATTCACTCCTAAATGTTTAAAGGCCTACCGTATGTTGGATAAGGTGTTAAGAGACTGAGGACAATCAGGATGAGCAGGATTAAAACTCACTGGCTTTAAATCACAATGGTACATAGCATAATACTTCAGCTTGTTCATTTTAATACGTTGTTCCTTTTTAGGTTGGCAGGGCCAACCCTAGGCCCCAACTTTGGTCCCTGTCTGTATAAACCCTAACTACCCCCCCCCAAACCTTTTTAAAATGGCATGTTAGTATCATTCTGGTGGCCTGCTTTCAGGATTCCTTCTAATACTCTGCTGGCCAGAGTGACCAGCTAGCCAGGCTGCCTTCCTAGATCTGGGGGCTGGAAAGACCCCTCAGGCTTGAGTTCCAGAGCCTCTGAGGCATCTGGTCAAGCCCATGTGCAGGTGAAGGAGGGCATTGAGGGCTGGAGTTCGTCTGGAAGGGGAGAAAGACTCTGCCTGGATGACACTGCTGACCCAGGCCAGACCCACACCCCAAGAACTTCAAATAGTGGGGCCTCTATGTGCTCAAGGCATTCCTCTCTGCCTGGCTTTCTGGACTCTTAGCTTTCAACTTGAACTCCAAGGGAGATCTGCAAGAGCTATGACTAAGAAGTTTCCACTCTAACAGCAGTGCTTCAAAAGGAGGTCACCTATGCATCTGTTGTAGGGAGAAAAGCCCAACCATAGGCAAATGTTCTTTTATATTTGTCTAGATCATTTTCCCCACTACATGGTTCTAACACTATTTTCCTTTTTCTAGGTTCTTTGAACTCCTCATAGACTCTATAGCTTCTGATTACTTGCTTCATTCTCTCCTTATTTGATGTGTCATTTGGGCAATTATCCTGCTTACCGATGCAGGTTTTCCCCATCTCTTTCCCTCCCTGTAGGTTTCCTTAACACACTGGTAGCATTAAGTTTGCAGACAATACTCCTAGGGAAAATTTGCTGTGCAATCAGCTCCATTTGGTCAGCTCCCTCTACTAAAAATTCTCTGGTAGCTGTGGCTGGCTCTGAACCCTCTTATGATTGGCAGCTTCTTTCCGAGCAGAATCAGACCCATCCAATGTTAAGGCAGCAGTTTACTTTTGAATTTTAAAGGTGAAAAAGGGTGTATATCTATAGCCTAAGTCCCCAGATTTTATACAAAGACTTGGCCTTCTAGATAAACTACAGTATTAATTACTTCAGCACTTTGTTTGATCATCACCAGAGACAGAAGAACATACAGAAGATGGAACATGTTTTAGGTACGCAAGGTAGAGTTTCTCTATTGCTGCAAAGGAAATGCAACAAGTTTCTTCAGAAATTGTCCTGTTTTGGAGACATTCCCAAAGGTGCAGAGCTTTGGTGGATTCAATGAACCCCAGAATATAAAAGTAGGCTTTTCACTAGAACCCAAGACTAAAAAACTACTTTGGTCAGTACTCTTTTCCATTGCGAGGTTGAAATATTTATTTGAAAAATTGAAAACACAGATGCAATGTATTATACAAAGAAAGGTCTTAATACCATAATAAAAGTATTGAGAGGGAACAAAAGCCAGTGGCTACCTGCCCTGGGAAGGTAGGCACTCAGTGAAAAATTAAATTCATTTATAGGAACTATTCTAATGGAATATTGTGGGGGCGGGGGGGGGGCTAAAAACAGAAAAGAAAAACCCAACCCCATCCCTGCAAACCTGTGTGAGAGTTATAAGTTTGAGACAATTGTGTTATCACCAAGATTTATCTGAAACCCCTCAGTTTGTCCCTATGGATAGCATCAGTTTAATTCAGGACCTTCAAACCTGAGGTAGTTGAGGGTCACCTGAAAGACGTGTCTGGAGATTAACTACTCTCAGAATCGGACCCAACGGCATCTAACCAATTTTCATGTAGCTTTGGCTCCTGGGATAAAAGGCTGGGCCACCACTGTGCATTGCTGATCCTGCATTTGGTCTGGACCTGGGAGACAAAGGACTTGAGCAGCAGCCAGCTGGTCAGTTTGCTGTGATGGCCGGCAGGCCCATGGTGGTAGTTTTCTATGCTACAGGCAGTGCTTTCTCTGGAGGACCAAAGGTAGTGGAGAAAGAGGATGAAGCTGGTCTGATTGGAAAGCCAGTGCCAAGATTGATGGCTTTCATTGGCAAGAGGGATTTCCAGAGACTTGGAAAGGTGGTAGCAGGTAGCAAGAACTTTACCAGTTATTAAAGACCAGGGTAAGTGGAGCCAGAGGACCTCTCTAGACTAAGGAGCTGACAAGAAGCGAGCCCTTCCTGGGTGCAAGCTCAGAACCAGTTCCTCCTCTGTGAGAGGCCAAAGCATGCCAGCCTGACCAAATGACATGCACTTGTGACCCTCACGGCACCTGGTGTCTGATTGCGCAGCTCAAACACCTTTGAGAAAGGATGCTCTGGACAATGTTTGATTCTTCCACAGGGCTGGGACTCATGTTTAGGTGGGATCCTAGGGATCAATCTCAATTACAGTCTAACTTAAACTCCTTGTTGCTCAAATATAAAATAACTCCACAAACATAGGTCTTTTCTTCTATTTTTTTCCTTATCATGTGCACACATATCCTTATACTATAGGTATTAGAGCACCGTATTACAAAATTAAATAACGAATGTGACTATTTTAGCCTCTCATTGATCCTATTATTTTGTTGCTTTCTTCTATTGCCATGACCCATTTACACTGACCCATGAGACTCCTGTCATTAACGATGCTCAGTGACTAATTTAAAAGGCTGTGAGGTTCATTTTCGGCCTTAGGATGTGATTCCTGTTTTAACCAAGGTATTTCACACCAAGTATCACAAGCTCATTTTTAGAAGAGCCAAGGTAGGACAATTTGACTTTGGCTAGAGAACGAACTAGCTTCTGACAAAAATAATTATCAGACAGGCACTATATCCTGTGAGACTGACTGAGCTTGTGCTCCTGTTTAAGTGCTTTCTTAACTGTTTTATTACTGGCTAAGCCCATGAAAGTTCTAAAGATTACTGTGGCTTCTTTTTAGAGGGAGTGTTATTCAGAGTCCTAATCAGGTCCAATATACTAGATTCGCACCTCCCCACCCCCACCACACACACACTGGTTATTTGGAACACAACTGTTTGAATGGCTGAGATTCTAGAAGCAAGGACTAGCCACCAATGGAAATGCTGACCCACACTGAGAACACACTGATCAGCTTAATTGGCACAAGTGGGCCGAGGATGCCACACATCACTCCTTCTGAACCTCAGATGGAAAAATGCTGAGCACAAAGCAGCATTAAACATGAGCATAGTCAGTATCCATTGCTAAGTCCTCTTTAGCCCAGTGTGGAGATCACATGTCTGAATCTCACAATCTGAGTTAATGGGAGACAGTTTTTTGAGTGCCTTACTTAGAAAATGCACAGAGACAGAGTTGGGGGTGATGTTTAGGGAGAAGGGTAGATTGATTCACAGTGATCAAACAGGAGTCTCACAACCTGTTATGGCCACACTTAGCAACATTCCTTTGGGACAGGTCCTGGGAATTACTTGTTGACCACCATCTAAGAGTTGCTACAGATAAGGAAGACACTGTTTGTCCAGTATTGAAAGGTCACTTAAATGCTGTGAGGGTCCATCTGGAGGTGGAGAAGTGCTGTCAGGTTGCCTAAATCTATGAGGCTGTTAATGTGCCCTCTGTCCTCATCCTGTCCACAGGGCAACAAGGGCCCGGGATGTATGGCTGAAAGGGATCATAGCTAGCGGTCCCCCCCTTTTCTGTTTTCTCTGACCCAGATGCTCCAAGGAACCTTGCTTGCTTCATGATTTAAACCAGTAACAGATTGGGACGGCATCTTGACCTTGTTTCTGATTCTTGAAGACTGCTGTATAGGGCAGCAATGCAAGCCTTATAGTTACACCTGAAATCCTAATTGCTCCAAGCATCTTTTTGTAGGCTGCTGCTGCTGAATGAAGGTTAGTAATAAATATTAAAGATATCAAACCAAGTACAGGGTCCTTTTCTACTGGGAGCAAGTTCGCCTGATTTTTCTGGGATCTATTAGGTAGAACATGGAACTATCTCCTTCAGATTCAAGAGGACATCAAGGCAGGCAGACATTTGGAGAAAGGAATTAGAAACCCCTCACATGCTCCCTTCTTAGGGCCCTGCCTGGGGGAAGAGGTGTGGCTCTCACTAGCTCCACTTAAGCATGTAATAAGGTTTTTCAGCCTGGTCACAAGGAGTTCCCAAGAAAGATGTCTTCTGAAAATCTGCGCTGTGTCCACCCCACTTTCCCTCTTTCTGTGGCCCTCTCGCTTGTGAAGGTGGGCAGAAGCTTTCAGCTGGGCTCCAGCTTTGGGAAGGAAAGGCACTCGCTCCGCTTCTGCCTTTGGAGAAAAGCTGTGGCTCAGCAGCTCCGCCCAACCCTGGAGAGTGGCCTTAGCTGCCCTGCACTCGCTCAGCAGGACACTCGGCATGGAGGCTGACCGGGAGCACCAAGGTGAAGACTGAGCAGCACCATTGCTGTTAACTGCTGTGGTCTGGGGCCCCTGAGAGCTTGGAGTTTCAGGGGTGTTCCCTTTGGGACAGTTGGCTATGTGAGAGAAACTTGAAAAAAGAAAACCAAAAACCCAACCAACCACCATAAGAAGCAGTGGGAATCCATGGAACTGCCAAAAGAGGGAGAGCATTGCCCTGGCACTGTTAGCCTGGACACTCTTGCGGTTCTTCTGACTCTGTGCACAGACACAGGGTAGTGTCCTTGTTTGGAATCCACCAGCCCTCTGATGCTCACAAGTTTGTGCAAATGATGAAACTGAAAAGACTGAGAAGAAAACAGAAAAGAAATGCATAAGATCTTCCCTCTTCAGGCTTTCAGCCACAGCAACTACAACCCCTTGGACAAGAACACTGAGAGGGAGGTCCTCTCTGTGGGGGTGGCCCTGTTCCCCATCCTCTCTGGACACCAGGGAGGCAGGGAAAGAACAAAGATCACGGGCTCCAACACAAAGGGTGTCGCCGTGGAGGGAGTTTTTGGAAGGTCATGCAGGTCCTCAGCCCTGGACAGTGGGAGTGGTATGGCTGCCACTGCGACTCCAAGGGTTTAGCTTGTGGCTGAGGAATAACACACACACAGACAGGCAGCAAAGATTTACACTCTGATGTGTGGGGTGCCGGTGGAGCTCTATTCTTTTTCGGTTACCGCTTCTTGCAGTGCAGGTGAAGATGTTTCTGTTCCTAAAAAACAATAACCATTTATGTTTTATAGCTCTTCATGCATGTACACATTCAGACCAAGATGAGGTCTAATGTATATTATAATCATAACCACCTTGTTCCTAAGTGTCTGGCAATGACTGGAATACATCTGTCATTGGCTTCCAGAGACATCCAAGTCCAACAAGAATCAGCAATCTTGGTTGTGGTCAAGTTAGCCATGTTGGACATGTGAAAAAGCAGCACTCACAGAGTCTGAGTAATGAAGAGTCTCTGGGCTGACAGGCAGAACATTACTCATTCCACAGTTTCTAGCTCCTGACCCTTCCTATCTTTTGGCCATTGCTGCCCATAGCTCACTCTGGATAATCAGAACCTTGTAATTCACTTGCCCCTGTTTGCTGTATCTCAACTGACTGTTATTCATTTATTCACAATTTAACTCTAGGCTGGCCAGAGACTAAACTTCTGGGGGGTAAACCAGGCTAACTGGGTCTGAAAGGGAATGGTTAATGAGTGATCAGTCCACTGGTCAATGTTAAGGTCTTGAAAGGTGATAACAAAAGCTTTCAATCACCACAATTTTCCCAGTTTTGGGTTACATTATTTATAACTAAAAATATGCTCTGAGATAGAGGAGAAGGAAGAAGTCACTGATGGATGGGTTTCTCCTTCTGTCATATTCCAGGAGAAGGCCCTTATCACCCAGCATTCCCTTCACTGTGGGTTCTCAGAGAGGCTTACCTTCTTCCCAACCCTCAGCAACACCAGCAAGCTCGTAGTGTTTTTTTCGAAGCTCTCCTAGTTTTTGACGTTCCTTCTGCAGTTCATTTTCCAGCTCCAGCACCCTAACCTGTGGGGAAAGTGGAATTCTCTTTTGAGCAGTGATCTGACAATTGTCTTATTTTGACTTAATCCCTCTTTTCCGTGTTCCAGTTCTCATCTTCCATAGCTTAGCCAGTTCTCACTTATAACCTCATCTCTGCTCTAATTTCTCCATCCTTTCATTTATCCACCTATTCCATCTATATTTTTTCACCAGGACCCTCTACTGGAAGGAATTGAATGCTTTATAGCCCAAATACCTGAGTGAGAGTAGAGCTTATCTTATGTTCTTGTGGTAAATCACTAGCTAAAGTTTGTTGTATCTGTGTGGTGTGTTCCAATCCAGTTGTAACCCTTCAAACCCTTTTCCTTGGAAGTCCGGGAAGGAACCAAATATGATGGTTCTGGCTAGTATCATACAGGCACGATCTCACTAAAGGAAAGACTAGTTCTTGGCTGTCTGCACTCTCATTAATTTGATTAATTCAAAAATATTTGCTGAGCACCCATCATGTACCCCAGGCTCTGTTGTTGGTGCTGGAGATATGTGGTACAGAGACAGACAAGGTCTTTGTAGGGGGAAGAGACAAACTAATGAACAAGAAAAGATCAGATCATGAAATGACACAGAGTGGTGGAATAAAGACAATGTGTGGCCAGAAAAGGCTACTCCCAGGAAGTAACTTTGGAACTGAAACCTAAATGGCTGTAAGAGATCAACTATTCAGAGAGCTGGCGAACAATATTCCAGGCAGAGGAAATAAACCCTGAGGGAGGAATGAGCTTGAGTGTCGGGAGAACAGAAAGAATCCCGAATGACTGAAAAGTGAGAGGGAGAGGGTCATGAGATGAAGTTGGAGAAACAGGTAAGAACTGTTTCACTGACGGCCCATAGGCCGGAGTTTGGAGTTTGGTTATTACTTGAAGTACAAAGAGTAGCCACTGGAAGATTTTAAGCAAGGAAGTGACATGTTGTTTTAAAAATATGTAGAGTGAACAAATTGTAGAGGGCAAGAGCAGAGATAATGATACTTTAGTTAGGTGGTTCCTTTTTTTTGTTTTTAAACTTATTATGTAAAATGTAAAACATATACGGAAGGAAGGAGACTGACACAGTGAATCCCATCTTGTGCCGTTCATCTGGTTTGACCATCTGTCAACTCATGGTCAGACTTGTCTCAGCTATACTCTTGCCTGTTCTATGTACCAACACCACCATCCCAGACCCACCATGGGATTATTTGGAACACACACATACATTATAGTTAAGTTTCTTTTGCAGTAGCTCAGGAGAGGCAATGATTGCTTAGATTAGGTTAGGGAGATGGAAAAAAGTGGGAAGATTAATTAAGACTGTGATTTGGAGGTTTTGAGTTGATAAGATTTGTTCATGGATTGGATATAGAGGGTGAGGGAAAGAAAGGAACCAAGGATGACTCTAGGCTTGGGGCTCAGCACCCAGGTGGGTGTTGGTGGTACCATTTATAGAAATGCAGAAAACCAGGGGAAGGATAAATCTGAGTAAAAGGGAAACCAAAGACCTGTTTTGGACATATTAAGTTTGAGACCCTTATTGAACATCAAATGGAGATATCAAGTAGGCAGCTGGACAAGTATAGAGCTCAAGGAGAAGATCTAGGCGGGGGAGAAGAGTTTGGTATTTACCAGCATAGAGACGGTATTTAAAGTCAACAGGGACTGGATAAGACCACTAAGCAAGAGAGTATATATAAAGGAGACTTAAGCCTGAGCTTAATTCTTTCAGTGTTTACACTGAAATTTGGCCATATGATTTTTCCTAAAGATACTGAGCAACCCATCCAGAGACTTTAACAGTCTCAAACTGATTTTACCTGAATACTGATGACCAGTAATTCTAGAAGAAAAATGTCAGGTTTCAGGGTTTCTATTTTGCATGGGATTACTTTATTGAACAATTGACAAAATGGCATTGCCTTTGATAGGTTAACAGTGAATTGATTTTTTAAAAAATAAAGGGTAAACACAAATAATTCATATCATAAATTTGAAAAATTATCTATAGCAAGATCATTAAATACCAGTTTATTATTAGCTAGGGGATCTTTCATAACATTTAGAGGGACACCAGTGCAAGACTAGTGGGCAAGAGTTAAGATTCTGAGCTTTACTACTCACTTCTACCTCCATTCTTGGCCCAAAAGGAATGTCTGAGTTCATTTCCTCCCCAGTTCTCTCTTTCATTGGCTTCTCACCATGAGAATAATATTTGGGGTTAATGTCATAAGCAATAGAGACTGGCTAGACTTAGAGAAATGGAGTTCCTACCTGAGAATCCATCTCCTGGCGTTTGATCTGGGTTAGCGTCATGCTTGAGAAGTCCATGGTGTCTGCAAGGAGGGAAAGAAGTCTTGTCAGATAATATCCCTAGAAGACTGGGGTGGCTGATGCCAACAATCTGCTGAAATGCTTGGTTTGCTATTTACCAACACATGCATACACATATATGAGGGGTGGAGACGAAGGAAGATACAGTGACAAGGTAACCAGGATCAGAACTTCCACCCCTCCACCCACTGGACAACTGGGCCTGGAGAGGCATTTCTTTGGATTCAGAGAAATAGCTAAATGAAATACACACCTAAAGGTGTGTCACTATAGTGATATATCAATAGCATATTATGTGGTATCCCTTTTTATGAAAAAATGAGTATGCACATAAAAAGATGAAAAATAAGAAAGAATTTGGAGACAGAGCTGTGGGAAATTGGGATCAGAGAAGAATATAAAGAACAGATAAATAGGTTGGATAAGAAAAATATTGCTTCTGAAAGGCTACCTGTCTCCTCAATCTGTGATTTTCCAGAAATTGTTGAGGCCACAACTGCGGCGGTGGCCTGGTTCACCCCGCGAGAGGCCTGCTGCAGCTGGGCCAGGTTTGGGCTGTCCTTATTAGCTTTCACCTGCCAGGACCAAGCAGATTTAGGTTCATATAACATAGAGAAGGGTTAAAGACTGAGTCAAAGAGTTGGTCTGGTAGCTCTTGACAAATATATGTGATCTCCTGTGGTCACCAATGAACTTCTCAAAAATCGTTGCCTGTATGGTCAACTCCTGGCATATCTGTGATATAAAAAATTATTCCTGGCTTATTTGCTTGGTGGTCAAACTCTAGCTTTATCAGTTATTTTGATGAAGTGCTCCAGTTATAAAAACCAATTTGGGACAACAATAAATAAGGATGATAAGAGAATACTCCTTGGGGTACTATAACACGCACAGAAGGATTTTGGTGACAAGTTTTGCATTAGAATTAGTTGTGTCAATGGTTCTAATTTGCAGACTCTTGAAGAAAGGCAGACACTGGTTGTGGAAGCTCTGGGCCAAGCCAGATAACCATCTGACTCACTGACTCAATCCCTATTTGAGTTCTGGAACGCCATGATTGCTAATCAGAGGTCAGCACAGCTTGGCCCTCAAAGGCCACTTGTAATAAAAGTGAAGAGAGCCAAGAGGAGCATATGGCAAGCTGAATAGAGGGCTTCCTTGCTGATAGAAGAAAGGCTTTGAGAGGAGGGTGGTATGGGACCCCTGAGAGCACAATTTTAATTTGGAACCTGACCCACCTGGACCCTGGATAAATCATCTATTCTTGGGGTCAGCTTCATTATCTAAGTATCTCTAAACTAGCCAGGCCTTATTATGTCACAGGGAGTCCAACATGGATCCTACCTTGGATGCAGCTACCAGCTGGGCTGTGCTAGCAGCAATTTCATGGGAACACACCATCAGCTCCTCAAACTTCCCTCTGCCTTGTACCACCAGATCTGCTGCATCACTGACAGTCAAGAAAGGACAAGATGGATTATGTCACTGTTGCACTGTTGCAGTCACAGCTGCAACCCCTTATGATCCCACCTCTAGACCACCCCATCACCCTGGCAGCCAGGGAGCACAGCCTGCCTGCCCCACCCCTGAGTTGCCCTGAGAGACCCAGGCTCCCTTTTAAATTTTTTGTCTTATTAATTTCCTTATCAACCGTGCCTTTCCAGGGGGAAGATTATTTTTGCCTTCATTATTCTCTGGATGATCAATGGAATTAGGGAGGGGTAAGGAGCCTTGGGACCGACAGATACTTACACCATGACCGTGGCTCCCCAGCCCACAGCTTTGGAGGCCGAGATGAGTCCTTCTGTCCATCGAGAATTCTTAGCATAAAACTCTTTAGGGGATGTTGTGCCCTAGGGAAGTGAGGAATAATAGCTACCTTTTATTTAATGCCTATTATGTGCCAGGTACTTTTATATATATTAGTTTTATATATATAGTTTTCATAGAAATTCTTGGGAGGCAAGCATTATTACTTTCATTTTACAGATAAGAAAACTAAGATTCTGAGAGGCAAAAACACTTTCCCAAGGTCATGCAGGAAATAAATGAAAGTTTATTTAGGCTTTTCTGACTCTAAAACTCATAGTATTACTATTACATTTCTACATTGTATATATACATATATTTTATATGTATTTATGAATAACTTAAGATTTCAGGGGAGTCTAGCTGTTCTTTGTGATTTGCCAAGAGTACACAGTTAATTTTTAAAAATTATTTTTACTTGCATTTAAAAAAATGTATTTATGCTTTGGAAGTGTCTGACAGTCTGAGAATCTGCAGAAACTCTGTGTTCAGTCCCTCTGTTTTGTGTACCAAAAACATCACCTCGCAGACTGACAAAAAGCACCAAAGCAGATATGGCTTTGTTCTTTATATGATTGTTTCCAGGCTCATAAACCCTCCCTGGACCTTTGTCTCTTGAGCTGCAGCTGCATCAGGGATGTGAGAAAAAACAAGATGGCAATAACACTAGCGAAGGAGTGAGAAAATCTAAGCGATGATGTCAACATAAGACTGAGGCAGAGTCTGTCTGTGAATCACTGTGAGTTGACTGCTTTTGGAAAGAGACATGGCAGAGCCCACTGTGAAAGGTCAGCACCAGGTTTGCTCTTCTGAGTGGCTCAGTTTTCAAAAGCCCTCACTTTCTCCTCCAAAGGCCCAGACTTACAATGCACACTGGGTTTCCACAGCAGGTTCCAATAATGTCTGCCTGGGGTTAATAAGCCTGGAGCTAAAAGCTCTGGTTTGATACTCTCTGGGGAGCTGGCGGTATTCCAGCTTCTTCCCATGGCATCTGCTGACATCCATAGGGGTGGCAGCTGCACCCTCAGATGGACACACAGGGTGAGATGGCAGCATACATAGATTTCACTGAATGTGGATGAGCATATCGGTAGGCTTAGTTTCTCAGTGAGCTGGGAATCTGTAACTGATGTCTGTTCTCCCTTTCCATGGGCCCTTGCCCCATACTCACCCGGCCACTCTCTACTATCTCTCTCTGAAGGTCCTTTGAAGCCACAATCAGGACCTGAATAGCTTGCATTAGGCTGGTACATGATCCAAGAATCCTAAAAAATATATAAATACATACATATACATACATACATACATACATACATACATACATACAATAAAATAGAACAGAATAAAATAAAATAAAATAAAATAAATAAAATAAATGTGATGGACACAGACTAGAGAAGACCAATACCACCGAAGAAAACTGTTCTCTTTTTCATTCCTAAACACAGGCAAACTTGAAATGGGAAAGAAGGCAAGGCATGCTCTGGGGGTGAAGCCCCAAAGTAAAGGGAGGTAAATGCAAAGACGATTGTGGATCTTATTCATAAGGAATGGCTAAGTGAGGATTCTTGCGATTTTCTTTCCCCCTGTAATACAATAGCAATACTATTATCATCCTTAATACTATTATTGATAATTACATAGACTCAACCTTTCCTTATGGCTATAATGTTCCATTCTAATTAGTATAATGCAATGTAGGAAAGACTGATCCTGATTGCCTAGGTGGTACCAGGCTGCTCAGACTGACCTTTCATTTACTTCCAGTTTGACTCCCGTGTCTCCTGCTCGGGATTTGCTGAGCATCTCCTGTTAATAAGAAGCAGGGTTTCTCAAAATGCCATAGGTACTGAGAACCCACTGGTGCCCTACTATACTTTGGGTCCAATAGAAGAGCCCATCCACGTCCTTATGAAAACTGGGAAAAGAATCCAGTCTTCTAATCTATTCAGTGGGAGGCAGCTACAGTAGGCTGGCACTACTGTCTGAGTATCTTGATATTCTGGCACCCAGGCTGATGTGCATGGAACTCTTGAGAGGGATGGCACCATGCCAAGAGGGGAAGCTCTTACCAGGTTCTTGAGGATGGTACTCACACCAAGGAGGCCTGAGTCTTCCACCAAAGGAGCAACATGTGACCTTTCCAATGGTGCCCACACAGCTTTCCCGAGACAAGAGTTATCATTGATTTACTGAGTGCCAACACTGAGAAACATGTGTATTATTTAAGTTTTGTCAACATCCCTCGGAGGTAGGTACTTTTATTATCGCCATTATATAGAAATGGTATCTGAATCTTAGTGAGGTTAATGTAACTTATCAGAAGTCGTACAATTAGTAAGTGGTCAATCGATGTGGAACTTGAATGCAGGATAGCCTGACACCAAAGTATGTGATACTTTATTTTTGGTGAGTACTTTCTCATTTTCTATCCCTCAGAGACCCTGGTGAGTTTGGATTTTGGTTTATTTTTATAAGGGGCCTCTGAAGCCATTATGAACAACTAAGATACATCTAATAGGAAATGTTGCCAAAGGGTAGCTGATAGAGCATCACTTTAGATCTTCAGACACTTCCATACCTCTATTCTGGCCGTAGCTGTTTCAATGGCAGCTGAAGTGGCAGCCATCTCCTTGTCCACCAGATCCCCTAACTCCTCCTGTTTGATGTCTAGGCCTCTGGGCAGGAGCTCCTGTGAACAGCATCACAAAGGCTGAAATGACCCTTTGACACAATGGCAGAAGGTAGGAGGGCCCCACCATCTAACACACTTCTGCAAGCCACGGAGGGATGTCCCTCATAGGCCTTATCTGGAACTCTCTACAATGTGAACTCTGGAACCTCATGCTCCACCCACTCTATCCTCACTCAGAACCCACCTCCTTCCAAGGCTATCTCTGCTTAATCCCACAAGGCCATTTAGTTGCAGCTGCTTGGACCCTAATCCTACAGCTGCAGTGTTGACTGTATTTGTGCTCGGGGTATCTTTTAAAAACTTCTTCAAATGTAGATAATGTTTTCCAACCAAGCAGCCTTCCCTTTATTTAACTTTGCTCACAGATGGGAAGCCAGGACTCAGAGAGGTCAAATGTCTTGACCACAGTTACGCGGCTAAGAAATGGTAAAGCAAAGATTGGACTCAGGTCTGAGAGCCCATGCTTTTTAAAAATGTTACCTGTTGTACATACAAGCATATAAAATAGATACAAATGGTTTAAAGAATAAAAAAATGACCCATGTTATTTACCACCCAATTTAATAGCTTAAACATTAGCAGTACATTTGAAATCTTTGCAATCTCCTTTGTATCCTTCCCTGATTCCATCTCCTATCCGTCTTACTTCCCACACCAAGATAAACACAAAATTCAAAAGTATGTTTACAATGTCTTTATAGGATTCAGAAGAATGCTAACAGTGTCTTTTTTTTTTTAATTCCTTATGAATGCATCCTTAAACAATACTATGTTAAATTTGCTATTTTGGTCTTTATTAAAAGAAATCATACTGTATATATTTTTTGATGACTTGCTTTTTCACTCAGCATTCTGTGTGAGATTAATCCTATAATCTAGTAATTCAAATATTAGGTATATACAATAAATTCTTGCACACATGCATCAAGAGATGTGTATAAGAATGATCATAGTGCCACATTTATAATAGCCCCAAACTGGAATAACCCAAATATCCATCAACAAGAGAATACATATGTAAATTAAGCAATATTTACACAACAGAACACAATAGAGCAGTGAAAGTAAATGTATCCACATGAATAAACCTCACACTCAATGTTAGAAAAAGTGAGTCATAGAAAAGTCTTTAACACAGAACAATATGTTACATGGGGGTGTGAGCAGAGAACATAGTCCTTTTATTATTTTACTCTGGAACTCTGATTAAACATTTGACATATAACATCTATATTGCAGCTTATTAAATCTATGCCATATTCTGGGCAATTCCTTTAGTTTTATCATCCAATTCACTAATTCTTTGTTCTGTTTTGTTTTAACCTGTAGTTGAATCTGTATATTTTAATGTTATTACCTTTGGTTTTTTCTTTCTTTTTTTTTTTTTGTAGGCGAGGCAACCCTAGTTGATCTCACAGATTGCAAGGACCCTGTCATCTTACAATCCCTTATTTTTTTTATTTTTTACACCTATAGCACCTGGTCTTCCTAGGCAGTCTCCCATCCAAGTACTCACCAGGCCTGACCCTGCTTAGTTTCCGAGATAAAGTTATTACTTTTAATAATTATATTTTTCACTTCTGTGGTTCTTTTCAAATATATCTAGTTACTTTTGAAAATATCTTATTCCTTTGTCACACTTTAATACCTTTTAAAAGTGCTTCTTAAACATGTCAAACATACTTATTGTGAACTTATATTCTTTGGGACTTTATAAAACTTCTTTGAGGTTAAGATTCAAAGTATATTCCTTCAGAGAAAATTAGGATCTGCTCCTGCCAGGTACCTAGGCCCCTAACCACCTGAATGTTTTAAGCTTAATTTTCTGTTTGGGGCTTTTTAGGCCACACAGGTAGTATGAGATTTGAAACCTAATTCATGGATAGGTGGCTTGTGGTTAGAAATTCTTAAGGCAGCTGTGTTTCCTGTCTCAACTTTTCAAGGCTGATATAAGATCTCCATTGTAGGGCACGTCTTTTCCCCCACTGACTCAGGTATGATCCTTTGGACTTCCTTTTTGGGGAGGAAGGCTTTTCATTCTAATCTTTTATCCTACTTGGACATAAGTTTTGTTTCTTATTCTCCTCTGTATGTGTGGCCTATTAAAATCCAAGCTCTAGACCACCAGAAATAGACAAACACTCTCTCTGGTATTCTTTTGGTTTCTGATTCTGAGAAACTCAGATTCAACTAAAAATTTTTTTTCAGATTTTATTCAGCATTTTCCATGTATGTTCTGGAAGGAATCTGTAAACATTTGGTGAACCCTATTGCCAGGAAGAAAACTGCCTGTGACCTTTCTGTAACGTGTTGCTTTGCTTTGATTTTTTATCTCCTCATGGTGTCCTACATGCTTTGCATGCGCATACTGAGTTCTCAATTCTGCACTATGCTGGGGAAGATGCTCCATCGCCAACAGAAGGCAGACTGTAGTAAATGCTGCCTAGGCTACCAGAACCAATTTAATACCAAAATATCACCACGATTATGATCCATTGAATGAGAGGTTGACAAATCACCATTGTCCATAGTCTTCTTTTATGCACATTCAAGGTTCTCCACCTCATTGCCCATCTCTCCCCAGTATGAGCCTTCCTCCCCCATCCAATCCATCTTTTTATCTATTTTGCTTTCTCAGTGTGCATATTCAATTAATTAAACATTTGCTGGGTGTTAATCACTTGCCAGATATTACACCAGGGACCAAGGATACAATGAAGAAGGTATAAGCTCTACCTTTGAGGACTTATTGTGGAGGAAATAGACAAGTAGGCAGGCACATTACAGTGCTGGCCACCAACTGTATGGTAAAGCGAGTGGGTGAGAGAGGCCTAGAAAAGCGAATAAGGGCAGATTGTGAAGGTCTTTGTTAATCACTTTACACAATAGGATTTTTGTTATCAAACAAGAGTGACCATAATCAGATCTGTTTTCAGAAGAAAACAGAGGAAAGAGGCCAGAGGCAGATAAATTAATCAGAAGGTTGTTTTAAGAGTTCAAATGAGACATGTTGAGGATCTGACCTCTGGCCCTTATCTCCTTCTTCCCTGAACCTATTACCACACATTTTAGGAATTAATTAAATGCTGCCTTGTATTGTGTTCTTAAAATAGATCTCTATTACAGCGCTCATCACACCGTGTAGAAATGGTTGCTTTTCTCTCCTATAGAGACTATAACTTATCTGTCCCTATATAACTACACTTAGCACAATTTCCAGTATATAGAACATATTCACTATATCTTCATTTAAGGAATAAATTCATTATCTTTATAGAACATATTCACTATATCTTTATTGAATGAATAAATACATTATCTTCATTTTAGGTGTTACCTGCCCAATCACATAAAAATCCTTGAAAACAGGAAACTGTGTTTATTCTTCTTTGATATTGCCAGCAGAATGACAACTACACAGTAGATTCTCAATTAGTAGCCAATAGCCAATGAATTAAATGTAACTGGAAAGTTGTTCAGGGGAGTGGGGGTCAGATTTTTCAGCTCTCCCATTTTCTAGAATCAAATTTAGAGCGTAGAAAGAACTGGCTTAGAACATCATTGATTCCCTGGCAACCACTAGCACTCACAACCAAGAACAATAATTACTTTCCTCAATAACACTGATAATACCTCGCTAATGGCTGTGATCTTGCTGAGGCAGCTCCTCATGGCTGTGCTGTTGACATTCTCATGAGCTCCTTCTTCCTCCAGCAAAGTCAGATACATGAGGACTTCCTTGCCATACTGCTTACAGGCCTCGGTCAGTGCTGGCGTTGCAAGGCAAGAGAGACTTTTAAAGGCCTTCTACTCCCCCTGCTTTCCTGAAGGGCTCTCCCCACCCTGTTACTCACCATCAGCAGGCTCCGGTGGGGCTCTAAGGCAGGTGGTGCTTCCTTGAACAATAGTGTCACTGGTCAAGTGTGCAAGTAGGGTTACTGAGCGCAGAAGCCCACCGACATCTGTCAAGCGTTTAAAGGAAAGTTTTTTGGTCCTGCTTGAGGGTGTATCACTTTCATACCTCCTCCCACCAGGCATTACGAGTGGTACATACTCTTTTCTTGGAATCTGTCATTATTTCCACATTCAAGCACTTCTGGTCACTGGTGACAGGCCCCATCCTTTGCTTTTCTTACCTTCTGGGCAGGCCAGATATCGGCTCCAGCATTTTTCTAGTTGCTCAATGCAGTTGGAAACAGACTTGACTGCAGAGAGAAGGTGATCTGTGAGAGGGAAGACAGGGCAAAGTCAAAGTCAGAATTGTCATAGCTTTCTTCTTCCCTATTAGTTAAGCCACTTGATGGATGAGCCTACCTAGTGGGTGGCTCCAGCTCTGCAGGAGCTGCCCTAAGATGGGAGAAGGGAGGAAAGAGCACTGGTTACCCAGATATGTGATTCTCTTTTTGTAGCTTCAAAGAGGTGCTTCTGAGCCTATCTGGTCCTTCTCAGAATCCACCCACAGCGGCCCCATTTTCTGGCATTCCTTAGTACATCAGGTACCCAGTGTGCTCGTTCAGTTATAACTGTTGTATTCTCTTACAAAAACACAATAGGTTCCCTTACAGATTCCCTACAGGTTCCCCTCTGAAAAAGATATAGTTTTTACTATATACATCTCCACATTGAGACTTTTCTATTTGCTAATAAAAATTAACTGTCAGCTCTTTCTTCCTGACTGCCTTGTCCTTCAATTGAGCCTCATTACTTTGCCAATGTGTCTCCTCTGCTTGAGAAAGAACTATAATGAGATCTGATCATTGCTGCATCTGTGACTTCACAAATCCTAGGCCTGGATGTTCTCCCACATACTGTGCACAAAAGCTCCCTCCTCTCATCCAGAGAGCTGCTCTGACTTGGATCGCTGCTCTACCCAAACGCCCTTGGGATTCTGGTATGTGCCAGGTTGGTCCCTGTTAATACCTGTGACCATATGGGGATTTTTATTGTTTCTGCTCCTCCATGCTATATACCACCTCCCCATCTAGACTTGAAGCTCATGAGCAACTATCCCTTGATTCAGATCACATTTTTCTCCTTAGAGAGACACGGGACTATCTGTTCCTCTTCTTACTGGCCTTTAGAATTGTGATCAAGGCTCTGCTCCCAGTGGGTACTTCATCTGTGTGATCCATGACTAAAGCAGTAGTTATTACACCTGGGGGCTTTAGAAAATATTACTGCCAAGGTCCTATGCCAAAGAACTTCCAATTTATTGATCTCACGGTGGGGCCCAGGCATCTCAGGTGATTCTGACATGCAGCTGGGCTGATAACCCCTGAGCTCAGTGTCCCATGGGGTTTAATGCCGACAGGTAGCATCAAGCTATATGGATTTGGCACCTGTGAGCTGGGACAAAGAGTACCTGCAGATCCAGCGCAGCTGATGAGAGTGGGCTCCTCAAGCTGCCTCAGGGCCTCTTGTATCACCTGCTCTGCAGCTTTCCTCGACTCTACCAGAAGCATTTTTCGTTGGTCCTTTGCAAGCTGGCACACAGATTCCTAGAAACGGTCCAGGGAGGTGAGAGTCTGCCAGACTCCACAGGAGCCTTTAAGCAGCATCCACCTGTGACACAGCTGGTATTCCTGGCATCTTAGCTCAGGTTGTTGCTTTGTCCACAGGTGTGTGCCCTGGGCATAGGAGGCTGTGGGGATGAACCATTACAACTCATTCTCCAACCTTAGGGAGAGAGTGTTAAGTGCAGGCCTTTTTCATATGAAAAAGAGAAAGCTTTGCTTTCCCTCATTTGCTGTGTGTGTGACTCAAGACATGCTGGCATTAGGAGCTGTGCTACAGAATGCCTTCACAATCAGACTGGAGGTCCAAACCCCTTTCATAGGCCCTGGCCTCCATGAATACACCACTGAGGCCCAGGTGTAAGAGGTCAGAGAGCCTTGGTCAGCCCACGTGGGTGTCTGTTACTTGCCTGTGTGCTAGACAGTTTGAGCTGGGTGGATTCCAGCTGTCCCTGAAGAGCAGAGAATTCCTCCTCCCGCCGAGCCATGGCATTCACCAAGCTGCCCTGTTCTTTTTCCAGTTTGGCAATCTGGGTTGTCCATTTTACTTCTGCCTGCAATGACAACCATTGAAAACAGGGAGTTGCTGGGAGGAATTAAACTGTTCCCTTTCCAGAGGTCCAAACCCACCACAAGGAACAGAAAGAAGGTGATAACTTCTTTAACTTCCAACTTTCATTCCCCTGAGTACAGACTGATCACAGATGGGACCAGGTTGGCTATATGCTAGGTGGTGACAGAGGCTTGATGACAGCAATATAAAAGCCAGAGGGGAGAAGAATAAGAAAGGGAAAGAAAGGAGATGGTGCTCACCAAGGCAGAAGTTTCTAAGCTGCCTTGGACAATCTGGAGTTCCTGTTTGCTGGTGGCAAGTTCTTGCTTCAAGTTCTCTAGTACTTCTGTCTGTTCTTGAGTCTGAAAAAAACAGGTGCACCCTGATCTGGTTGATGGTTACAAGGGATAAACATGTAAAAAAATCCCCAAGCTATAAATGAGATGTGTACTCTTTTGTATGCAAGTTTTATCTCAGCCAAAAGGTGGTTAGAGGAGAAGAAACTCAGAGAGTACCAGAAATTTTTCTTCTGGGCAAGTAGAATGTCAAGGGTGAAATTTTAGGAACATTTCCTGAATGTTACACTTAAGCTCAATACTCATTAAAGTAGAACTGGATCTTTAATTGAGGCATCCCAGCACCTGGTACACAGCTGAATCTTGCCATCTAGAAATAATTCCTCTTTGATTTCTTTTCTAACTGGTGTTTTTCAAAGGGTGGGCTGTGACCCATTAGTATAAATTCATAAGCAAAAAAATATCCATATGTATTCACATAGTAAGGTTAAATACTATTCTGTGAAACTTAGTTCCATTAGACAGATGTATTTTTTATTCTGGGTCACAGAAAGTGTGAAAGCTGCTACTCCGAGTGTAAAGGCATTCAGTTTTATCCATCGACATCACTTATTCCAACCTGACCTGCTTGCTAATGCCACCTCAAGTCATGGGTGTTATCCTGGCTGCAAGTTCTTATAAACAGTTGGCACTCTCTCTGATATCCATGTGCTTCCACTTCTTCAAACTCTTAAGACTCGCCCCAGGAAAGCCTTTGCTGATGAACCTCACTCAGCCTGGGTCCCTGCATCACTTTAAACGCTTTATGCATTGGTAACCGTGTCCTGGTCTATATGGCCTCTCATAGCACTCTCACAGGGCTCCAATGCAGAGTTCCTATGAAGTGGAAGACAAGCTCTTTCAATCAAGGCCCGCCTCCAACTTGGACAGATCGTTCAGCCTCCCTGCCCCTCCCACCGCCCATATGGCTCCCTCCCGCTCACCTTCCTCTGGGCTTGCTCACTTATGCGCTGGAAGGAATCCTCTAGCTCTCTTTTCTCTCGTTCCAAATCCACCTGGGCTTGTCTGGCCACAGACACCTGTTTGGTTATCTCTGCATTCTGTAAGGGAAGAATAGTGTCTTGAAGTGGCTTATGTCAGGCTGAAAGGACATCTTCCTTCTAGAACAAATGACAGCATTCAGACCATGAGTGCCCTAGAGTCGGACACAGAAATCATTTTCCTACCCTGAGGGAAACGAGAAGAAGGCTGTCATCTGCAGACACATGACTCTCATGTGTTTACAAAAATAATAAAGGTGGGAGATAATGCAAGTGAAGCTGGTATTGAAGGTGGAGCTCAAAATCTGGGATGCAAGAGAGCCTGAAAAGCTGAGGTTCTCAAGAAATGGTGCCAACCCGCTAGAGACTGGTGGAGGCAATGGACCTGGAGAAGCCATGAGGCCTGAGCTGCTCTCCCCAGTGTGGTGTGGGGCCTGAGCATGGCCAGAGAGAGGTCAAGGGACCTACCTTTCGCAACAGGTCAGCATGGTTCTGTACCAGCTCACTGTACTTCTCCTTCAGCTTGCTGTACCGCTGCTCATTGGCCTGAGCTTTCCCTGTATGATCAAGGGCCAAGGTGAGGAGTCTACCAGGCTGGGAGCTTCTGCCCACCTTCCCATAAGCCAGAGCCCCTAGAAAACCCTCCTTTCTTCCTCAAAACTCCTACTTAAACTCCTTGGCAAAGTTTCTTTAAAAAGAATTTAGCTGACTTAAATCACTAAAGTGATTCATGCCTCCTGAGCATTTATACACACAACATTTAGTCAGATTATTTCTTGGGCACTCTCTCTTTCAGTGATCCACTCCCCCGGGGCAGGCGACCCTCATCACCTCTAAGGCCCATCACCGTGTTCTCAATAGCGCCTCACATGGGTGCTCTACCTGCTGGACTCCCGGCTGCCCACAGGTTGGTGACAAGAGCTGGCCTTCCTGAGAGCAACTCTAGACAGATGCGAGGTTGAGGCTCTGCCATCCAGCCTCCTCCCTCCTCCTGATCTCCCTGACCCCCACCCTCACACCCCCCACAACTTCTCACTTTCTATCTCTGTCAGGCTCCGCTGTGCCTTTTCCGTGTCCTCTCGCTTCTTCTTCAGCTCGTCCAATTCTGCCCGAAGGAACTCACTGTCATCGGTCGCCTGCTGCTGCAGGTGCCGCTGCTCAGCCAGCTCAGCCTCCAGCTCGCTGATGTGGCTCTTCAGCTGCAGCACGGCCGGCTGGCTCTGCGGGAGGGATTTAGGTAAAGCGGCTGATGACCGTACTGCCAGGGTTGGGGGTGCTAGGCGAGCAGCAGGTACTCTATGTTGCCAGCACAGACCAAATAAACACTTAGGTTTTCCTAACAAGGCCACTGCCGCAGCCTCATGAGAGTTAAGCCTTCTGGTCATTATAACACCCCGCCAGCAACAATAGGGGCTGATGGCAGGAAAGTTCTGCTCCTGTCAGAGTGAGCTGGGAGCAGCGCTGAATCAGCTGAAATCTGCGCCAGTGAGTAAAGCTGCTACCAGGCCTGAGTTTAAGGGGCAGAAATATTTATATCACCATACACTGCAAATAGCTATTAGAACTACAAACCAAACCTCCTCACTGCCATGTGAGAAGAGGTCTTTCTTATCACAGCTTCAAGCTAATTGGTGATCATGGTTATCTCTGAGGGACATCATCACAGGGACATGGGAACTTGGCCTCGGTGCTATTCTCAAAACAAGTACAATGGAAATGCACTACAATCGAGACTATGGGAAGACCAGGCCCCTCTGGCTTTGGCATTTCTAATTAACTCCCCTTAATATGTTGTCCAATAAGTATCTCTGTGAAGCAAATTTAATATTGAAATCCATACTGTTATGGTAAAGCCTAGAAAAGCAGATGAGAGCCTTCTCGTACCTCAGTCTTCATGTTGTCCAGCTGTGCCTTCAGCCCACTGATCTCTTGGTATAATTGATCAATTAAGTGATCCCTGGGAAGGGAAAGAGAACAAATTTGCTTCCACTGTGATTCTACCTGTCTTAAATGCTAGCTAGGAGGTCAGGGGAGGAAGTTAAAAGCTGGTGTTGATCTGGGGACAGTTCTTTGAAATTCCATAAATTATACTCTAAGACTGTGAGTGTTACCAGACACTAATCCAATACCCACAGGTCCACAGTTATTTCAGCATCACTTGGTTTTCCTTTGGGATTAAAGGGGCCAGTCTATGAGGATCAAGACATTTCTCTAAGAAGCCAAGCATCATTAACATCATTTTGTGTTAGGTGTGGTGAGTCAGATCTTAACTTAGTTTCTGCTCTGTCTGCATTAACCCAGCTTGGACTCACTTCTCATCCTTGTTCACACCGTTTTGACTGTTGAAATTGAAGGGATCACTGCTGAATGAGCTGCCAAAGATGTCATCAAACTTGTTGTCAAATAGATTCTGCAGTGACCAAAAAGGATTAGAACAAAGTCAGAGATCCAGAGAATTCCAGGTGGGGGTGAAGTGAGTGATATGTAAGAAAAGACCCTTTGTTAATTTGGTTCACATCCACTTAAGGTCCCTCCTAGAGACAACAGGACAGGGTGCTCAGTCTAGGTTAGAGGTTGGGTTGGAAGGTGGTTGAACCTGGTTAGAATCAAAGAGGCTTGGCCAGGGCCTCTCCTGTCCTCTCCCCTGTACCTGGGGGCAACAGGAAGGGCCAAGATTCTCTCCCAAGTGGTCTTCACCTGCTGGGAAGCATCCATGTCCATGAGGTCATCCTTTTCCAAGATTGGCTCGCTGTCAGGCGACGAGGCCTCAGCTGGGATTACCACCACGGGGCTGATGTGTTCTGACAGGGCAGAGGCTCGCAGGAAGTTGGGTGGGTTCTGAAGAGGAAAGACGTCCTCAAACTGTGTCACTCACCAGACCTGCCAGCCTCTAAGAGTGTATCCTGGACTCAGCAGCTCCCAGGGTGTGGCCAGGCACACTTACCTCAGGCAGCTGAGGGATCTGAATGAGCCGCTTGAAGTACTGAAGGTTGCTGGAGCGGTAAAACAGATCTTTCAACCTGGGGATGGAGAAATGCCTGAAGGGGCTGGGGGCATTCCCAGCTCTGGGGAGGGGACAGAGCAACCACCCAGCTTTCCTTCTGCCCGCCCAGCCCAAAGGCACAGGCTGTCAAGGAGATGGCCTCCATGGCATTAGGATTCAATTATGATGCTATAGAGAAAGAGTATTTATAGCCAGTCCTCACTTATCTGGTGGTGAGCAGAGTAATTCAAACTACAAAATCCTTTGGAAGTGAAGATAATAAAAAAATTAATTTCTACGTCACCGTAGAATATATGCTATTGTTTGGCAGAGGTATGTTCCTAGAAATGTTGCAAGAGAGTAACATTAATATACATTTACTTTGAGGATAAATCAACCAACTGCAGAAAAAGGGAAGGGAATTAAGGTAGATCTCTTTTTAATTAATTTACCTTGTGTCAGAGCTAGTATCTCCTCAGTTAGACTACAAGCTTTTAGAGGGTGGAGATGGTACCACAATACCAAGCAAAGAAGAATTATTCAACAAGTATTCACTGAAGAAAAACTGTTTTTACTGTGTCCTAATCTTAGATGAATGTGGAAAAGAAGAAATCAATTGTTTTTCCTCATCTTCAAGTCTCCATTTTAAATCTAAACGTTGAAAGCCAAGAAAGCTGAGCTCAACAGACATATTTTCTGAGAAGGGTCATGGATCTCAACACACACTCTCTCTCTCTGTAATATAGAATTTTCTTCAGCTCATCCCAAAAAACTAAACCCCTGGGGTCTCATGACAGCCCCTCAGAACCCCGGGTTAGGACCGTTCCTATGATATCAATGCTGCCTTCTCATAATGATAGGATAGTGGTGTGCCTGCCTGTTGGAAGAGAAAGTGAGGTGGCTACTCACGGGAGATATTTTCATAAGCTAGAAAAAATGAAAGGAAATAAAGTCACCCAACCACATGTCCCCTTTTTTCTGGGCTGGAGCCAACAGTAATAAGACTACTGCTTTCAAAAGCTACTGGAATTTAACATTCCAGGAAATCGGCCCCAGGGTCTGTCTCCTAAGATTTAATAAATCATTTATTATAGCATAAACATACAAGGCTTTTCAACTGGAACAAGGAAACCGGGAGGTAAGTACAACCTTGAACTTGTCCTCTGATGGCTGCTTGGGAACCAGCAGAAGCCTAAGCTTGGGATTTGGCTTAAGCGGGGGCCAGATCATGCTTTCTCTGTTGGCAAGGATGAAGAAATGAACAGGAAAAACAAGAGGGTCAAAACAAACCCTGCTAAGCTATAATTCCCTTCTCGGCTCCCTCAGTTCTATGTCACACTCCATTCTTTCCCTCTTCTTGGGCACTCTTGATTGAAAGACGAACTGTACTTTTCATTTTGCCACCAGTTTTCTTTCCCTAATGCACCAGAATAATTTTCCCCTCAGTCAGACAAGCTCTTCCTCTCTAGAGAGCTGGCTTATTAGTTCATGAATTCATTCAAATATTTATTGAACACGATATGTTCAATGGCATGCTATGGTATCAGGTCCTAGGAATATAACAGACAAGGCAGTCAAGGAGAAATGAAGTTGTGCTGAGAACTATGAAGGAAATAAGTAGGGTGCTGTGAGACAGGTTATGGGGCTGGGTAGAGCTGTGGAGGGTCAGGAGATGGGGAAAAAGACCTGAACTCAAGGTGGCTGCCCTTGTGAGGTGATGACCAAAGATGACCTGAGGCTGGTCAGGCTCGGAAAAGAGTGTCCTCAGGAGAGAGAACAGAAAGCACTAAGAACCCAAAGGAGGAATGCGTGGGTCAGTTCCAGGAACCGGAGGACCCTGTGAAGCTGAAAAACTATGAGCTCTGGAAACCAGGTCGTTGATGGCAGGCAAGGGCCAGATTATGCAGGATCTTGTGGAGAAGAGTTTAGCTTTTAATCTCAGTGTCATCAGAAGACAATCAGAAGACACCGAAAGGTTTTGAGCAAGGGATTTACATTTGTATAAGGTTGTTCTAACTTCTGGGTGAGGATAGGATTGCAGGGGGCAAAGCGGAAGTCCAGGGCATCCATGAATACCTATACTGGAAGTCCTGGAATACAACAGTGGTAGCTAAAGAGATGTGAAGAGATATGACCAGAGCCAAGATGTTATTTGTAGAGTAACAACCTGGATGAGGGGGATGAGGAAAATGGCAAGTTCCGGACCCCTGAGCTGAATGGATATCGGCATTATTTATTAAGATAGAAAAGACTGGGGAGAAAACGTTCTTCGAGGAAAACCTAGAGTCCAGTTTGAGACTTAGGTTCAGGATAGAGATATCAAACAGACAATTGGGTACGTGATCCTGGAATTCAGAGTTAAGATTCTGCTAGAGATACAGATTTGAGAGTTGTCAGCATGTACATGGTATAAGACGTGAGAATTTAGGGAGAAGAGAATGAAGCCCTGGCGTGAGGCAGGTGGTGAATGAATGAAAGCACCTTCTTTGGTGTGCTTCTGTGGGATTTATTAGAGAACCAATAGCTTCCCCAGGCCCGGATAAGTTTGCCAGCCTCCTAGTTATTTTCCTTTATTGCTTTCAAATGCAGATACCCTCATTCCTCAATTATTTGAAAGCAAGTGCTTTTGTAAGGATTAATTTTATGGTGCTTTTCTATTCGCCTTCATTTCTATCATTTAAGCCACTTACTTTGTGAATTGCTCCATGAAGCGGTCCCGGTGACCTTGCAGGGTGTCAGCTGGGAGACCTGAGAGAAATTGGAAAAGAGTGAGAGAGAAGGACTGAAGTGCAGGCAAGTCACAGCAGGGCTCTGGAGGGAGGGGATATCTATGCTGGGGCTTGTGGCCAGCCCTGCCAGTGTGCATTCCTGGCCCAGAGCTACCCAGGACTGGTAACCAAGGTGGTCCAACAGAATTAGCAGGGAGTCTGGGGGTGCTTATCCTCCAAGTTTTTCTTATTGTTTCTTCCTGGAGTGTGAACCATACTAGGTGCAGTGGACTGGAAGTTGTGCCCAATCAGAGGAACAGCAATGGTGACCTGGACAAGCAGCATGATGACCACAGTAGGCCCCAGAGGGAGGGGTGGTTCTCTCCCAGAGGTGTAAGCACGGGGTACACTGGGTGAGGCCCAGTGTAGACATTATTTCTGGAAGAAATCCATAGAACCTGCCCAGGAGAATGCCTGCCAGGTTAAACCATGAGACTTGGGAAATCTAGGCCCAGTGCCCACTTGGTCACTGTTAACTCTATGATGCAAGATGAGCAGCAGCCTCCTAGGTCCAGCCTCCTCCTGAGCAGGTTTTCTAAGGTCCTTTCACCTCATAGATTGTGTGATTCTGTGTATTTCAGCTATAGAGCACAACTCAGAGATCCTCTTTTTTTAATTTTTAAAATTTATATCTTAGTAATTTTTGAATAGGTGATATATCCATTTGGTATATAGAGGGAGCACACATATAAGGCATGATAATTCTAAATGGCAAAAGTACACGGTGGGTGACAATGGCACTTTACCTCAGTGATATTTCTCTCAAGAACCTTTAACCCCAGTCATTAGAAAAGCATTGGACAGACTCAAACTGAGGGACATTCTACAAGATATCTGACCAGGACTCCTCAAAACCAGCTAGGTCATCAAAAACAAAGAACTGTTACAAGAACTGTGACAAGAAGAGCCTAAGGAGACATGACTGAATGTAACCTGGTACCCTGGATGGGGTCCTAGGCAGGAAAAGGATGTTAGGTAAAAACTTACAGAAACCTGAATGAAGCATGAACTTTAGTTAATAATAATGTATCAGTACTGGCTCATTAGTTGTGACAAATATATTAATTTAAAATGTTAACAATAGGGAAAACTAAGTTTGGGGTATGTGGAAACTCAACTATCTGCAACTTTTCTGTAGATCTAAGTGATTTTAAAGTAAAACATCGATTTTTAGAAAAGTATACTGTATGGAGTGACCCTTTTCCTAAGCCACAGAGTTCTCTTTCCCACAGGAATCAGTGAGGGTCTCGTGTATTGCTTTGCCTTTAAAGAAGGCTGTTAAGCCCAAATAATTGCCTATCTTGTCTCATAACTCACCACTTTGTAAGAAGGAAGTGGGAATATTCTCGTGAGGAATTGAGTTCCACAGCATTTTAGAAACAATTACAAGCTCATCTGTATTCAGAGCTCCTGAGTAACCAACTGCCTCTTCTCTTGGAATTTAGCCCAAACTCTGCTCCCTTCAGGGATGTGCACCTGCTCCAAAGCCTTCTAAACCTTGAACACTGAATTCTAACCTTCTGCAAAACCCTCCTGGATTCATCAGAGTGATTCTGCCTCCCTTGTCCTAAGTCACCAGAACCACTCCTTGTCAGTGACTGCAGTTCCAGAGTGTCACTTGTCTGAGAATTCTAAAATAAAGATTTTTCTTAGTTTTCCATCATCACACCCTCTGCATGTGTATATCTTCATGGTGGTCACCTTGGAGTGTGGCCAAGGAATCACCCACATCAAATTTGTCTGGGATATGGTTTAACAATGCAGACCCTGAACCCACCAGACCAACTAATGCAGACCTTGTGGGAGCAAGACTCACACATGTGGTATTAAACAAGAAGCACATAAAAGTATAAGAACTCCTGCAGGACCAGAAGTTTCCAAAATAGATCTGCAAAGCATCTCAGAGATCTGTGGTTGGCTAGGTCAGGGATGGCCCTCCCTGAGCAGCTGCTTTATAGTTTATATTTCTCCACAAATTTTCATTTGTATGAAAAGACTGAACACTTTGGAACCATCACCTTTGCTGTTGTGGGTCTAGGCTGGGTCTGCCATCATTTGTGTGGTTCCTAGGATACTTGCCATGTATGAATGGAGACGAGGTGAAGTTAGAAGTAGAAGGAGATATCATCTTGGGACACCACCATGGCAAGCCAGGTGCTTCCCTGGGCATCAGAGCTTGTGCCCTGCGCTTCTTGAGACAGCTGAGGCCTCCAGGGCCTTTTGGAACAGAGGCTGAGAGGCCAAGACTCGAAGAAGCAGTGTTTCTCCAGGGACAGCCTCAGGCTGAGATCCTCCTGGCCACAAGCTCAGAGAAGATCTGGCCAGTGTACTCACAGGAATGGAGTTTGAAGAGAAGCTTGACAGTGTAATCATACAGGTGACTGCAGTCCAATATGACCTGGATCAGTGGAGCAAGGCGGCACTGCCCAGCTGTTGTCACTGACACAGACCGGGACATGTCCAGAGAGTTGAACACTACGGAATAAAAGGGAGAGAGGCGCTGGAGCTAGGAACCTACAGATGACCACCTCAAAGGGGCAGAAAGCCACAGCCTCACATACACCGAGCACCTACTCCATGAGCACAACCTCGTTTAATGAATTTCACCCTTAACCACTCCTGCACGACAGGTTAAAGGTACCCCCATTCCACAGTTGAGGAAGCTGAAGGTAAGTGACTTGAAGGTGGTCACAAAGTTAAGAAATGGTTTTGCTGAGAGGTGGCGAGTTAAAATGGCCATGTGGCCAGCCGTGGCTAGACTGGGAGCCTGAGCTTCTGTCAGCCAAGATGCTCCACGGGTCAGTAACAGGTAGGTGGACTCTGCTATTCTCTCTGAACAGCCCTGTGGAAGCCTAGAAAAGAGGAGATTTACCCACAGCCTGGAGGAGCATCTGGATGAGAATTCTTTCCCTCTTATCTTTGAGGAGTTTTGTGGCCTCTGCCCCCAGGCTGATCAGAAAGACTGAAACATTTTTTTAGAGTTTCTGACTTAATGGGGAAATGAGCTCTTATTGAAGGAAGGCTTCGGTTTTATGAGTAATTAGAATTTCGAGATTGAAAGAGGGTGCTGAGATAGCCAATCTAGCCCTTCCTCTCACGCATGAACACAGTCTGACAGTAACCCTGACCCTGAGAAGCACCCCATCGGGTGGTGGCAATAGTTAACATATGGGGAAATACAAACATTAATCAGAACACGAGGAAGAGAGTAAGTCAGCCTTGGCTTTATGATGGCTTGTCACAGGGTTGTTGGGACAGCAAAGGTGGGGATGTGCACGAGCCCTGGGTGGATGACTAGAGAGCCTATGAGGACCAAGGCCGGGGGCTGGGAGGAGGATGAACATCAGGATCAAAAAGCTGATGGAGGTTCCTGGGGGAGCAGGTCAACAGAAATACCTCCCTCCACTCTCCCAAGCTCCAGAGAGTACGTTGCTCCCCAGTGTCTTGCTTCAGAGACCCCTCCACATGAAACCCCCTGCGTCTTGCTCCTAAACCAAGCAACTAGATGCCTGGCTGTGGACCCTCAGAGCACACCATTGGCTAGGGCTGATTTCCTGCCTGCAGCAGCTGTCCACCACCTCTACATGGCTGGCAATGAAAGGCTTCTCCTGCAGGCCCTCAGCGAGTGAGACTGCCCCAGAGGAAGGCCCAGAGCTGCCGTGCTCAGCATTCCCTGACTGCACTAACCCCTGTTAACTGGCCCAGTCTGGCAGCTGAAAAAAAAATTAAAAAATCCCAAATGGTTCTAATTAAAAGGAAGCTTTTCCTCGACACAAATTAAAAGCAGCTGTCACTGCAAGGTGGCTATCCCCAAGTCTACTGGCTTCCTTAGGCTCCACTCTGGCAAGGAATCACAAATTGCTCCATCTCCCGGCCTGCTGCTGCTTTCCAGGAACGTCCCTTGGCATCCAGGAACATCTAGAGCAGTGTGACCATGGACAAGTTACTCAACTTCTCTGTGTCTCCAGGTGCTTTTCTGTAAAATGCAGATGGATCTAATAGCACATATCACATAAGGGTCTGGTAAAAATGAAATGAGAATGTTGTATAAAGTGTGTAGCTTTGCGCTGTGGTTCTCAACTTTGGCGTGGAGACTGATTAGAATCGCCCGGGCAAATTAAAAAACTACTAATGTCCGCCTGCAACTCCCCCACAACCCCATTCTACTTTCATTAGTCTGGAGTCAGAATGGAGGATCAGTAGGTTTCAAAAGTCCCACAGGCGATTTTACTATGCAGCCAGGGTTGAAAGCTGTATTCCTTAGCTCAGTGGTTCTTAAACTTTAGCACACATCAGAATCACTGGGTAGCTCTGCTGAGTTCTGTGTTAACAGAAGTGTTCCCTATGTGCTGCCCAATGTTAGCCACAGGTGGCTCTGAGTACCTAAAAAATGGCTAGTGCAACCGAGGATGTGACTTTTTAATGTTATTAACTGTCATTAATTTAAATAGTCACACGTGGCTAGTGGCTGCCATACTGGACAGTGCAGACCTAGGGGTCTTATTAAAACACTGATTTCTGGGCTCCACCCTCAGATTCATTGTGTCTGGGGTGGGACCTGAGCATTTGCTTTTCTAACAAGTTCTCAGGTAATGCTGATGCTGCTGGTCTCTTCGAGAACCACTGCAAGTGCTTACAATAAGTTAAAATGTAATTGGTTCAAGTTTCCCACAGCTGAAAACCAGTGACACCCATCGAGGATATGGGTCAAACCTTGCAGGGTCGCACACTTCAACGCAGAAGCTAGAGAGACTTCTTCAGACACCAGCCCTCACGATTTGTGTCACACTGAAGGTGACTAGGGATAAGGAGGGTGGCAAAGGAGACATGTAGAAAAGGGCTCTTGATTCTAAATCGGTCTTTGGGCCAAGACTTGGGTAGCACTCCTCTAGAAAACTCAAAGTAGCTAATTCACCTAGATGATTCCAGAGCATTCAGCTGGATGCTGACACCATCTTATGAACCCTGTTCACCTGCTGTTCCTTCACGGGCGCTCATCTAAGGCAGGCGTTCTTGAACTTTGTTGTTGACTGCTTGCTACAGAGCGGGTACTGGGCTAGAACAGAGATAGGTAGAGTAGGGTTCCTGTTTGAGGAGGGGCTCAGCATCTAGTGTTAATAATATAAGTGAAAAATGCAGATAAAAATAGAGCCAGGTATCATGGGAGGTGGGAGCGAGCTGGCCTTTTGGGGTGGCGCATTTGCCTTCGCCACATACTCATTCTCCCAGCCTCCCCACATCCTGGTGGGTGTTTTCACACCTCAGCTTACTCCAGCAGTGTCAGGGCCGAGAAGGGACAACTGAGAAGCCTGAAACATTTGCCTTATTTTCCCCCACCACTGCTGCAGTGCCAGGTAGACTCTGAGAAGGAGGTAGGCTGAGGAGTGACTTCTAGACTGGACTCTCCCAAGGATGGCAGTTCCTAGAATATCGCTTATACCTGCTTTCAGATTAAGCACATTCCAAAGCTGAATATCAATGAACGCTGAATTATCCACATGGGCCCTTCCTGCCCAAAGCTAAATAACTAAAAGTTAGCTCTAACAATATGTAGTTGTTTGTATACTTTTATAAATTTTTTTCCAATGAATTAAAAACTAAACCAAAAATGCTTTCATACCATTTCTCCTACCTTGCTGGGAATGCCTTAGAGCAGGGACTGTATTTTGTTTCATTTTTACTTCTCTACTGACTTTTGTGGAAGGCCTTGCTCAAATAGATGGCTAGCAGGTGAAGTACCTTATTTCGCCTACAAACTATTCCAGCTGTTTCTGGTGTTCCTCTGATCACGTCTTGCACTGAACTTATTGGTCAAAATATTAAGGAATTTGCTGCTTTGTCGCAGGCCTTGAACAGGGCTGGAATGTAATCAGCCAGTTACATTTGCTGCACAGAGGAACATGCTGAACAAAGTGCGTTTTAGGGTGGGAGAGTTTCTGTCTTTCATGAGAGAAGCAAAGCCCCAAGAGTGGGCTCTGCATGTCTAAATGCCAAGAAGGTCGCCAAGCTTGTGTACAAATACTTGTAGTTTAGAATGCACTTTTACAGAGTTGGACACTTGTGATGATATATCTTGAATCTCAGAGAGCTGGCTCTTCCATTCCCCCAGAGAAAGAAGGGGGAGTCATGCTGGGAGGTGTTGAGGAGAGAGGACACATGTGGGAAGGGACCAGCTGCTTCCTTCTGGTCTTGTCAGTGAAGTGTTAGGGGCTGGCGGCCTGGAGGCACTAGAATTCTCAGCAGGAGCGAGCCTGGAAGTGATCCCCCATTAGGGAATTAGGACTTAGTGGGCTTCTTATGTGGACTTGGGTAACAATTCAACTTGACCAGCTACCAACGAAACAGCAGGCAGCAGCCCTTCTTCCAGAGCAGAAAGTCAGCCCGAGTGCTGGCCCAGCTGAGTAGCAGACAGGGCTGGGCCAAAGGACCAGCCAGTGTTGGGGCCACAGTCACAGAGGCTGGGCCTGTCTTTGGGCTGCTGGAGGCCTGGCCTTCAGGAGAGAAGCCAACAGCACAGGGAGTGTGGTCTTTCTGCTCAGATATGAAATCACTGACTCTGAAAATGTCCAAGAGCTTCAGCCCCTCCCTAGACAAGGAACAGAGACAGCAGAAATGGGAGTGTGGCCCTCAGTCTCTATTTTCCAGGCCCTGTAGGGAGCAGGGCCAGGCTGGCTGGTCTAAGTGGGAGTCAAGCCTGGGCCAAATGGGAGGGAGGGACTCACCAGTTTGGAAGAGGTTAAGTTCACACTCCAGGTAGTCGAACATCTCCACTGTTAGCTGGAAGCTGGACCCAGGGAGAAAATGTGCTTAGACTCCACAGCCCAAGGCCAGCGCTTTCATCTGTCCTTTCCCCTGTTCTCTGTTCTGCTGCTTCTACACCTAATGCGTGTGCACACACACACTAACACCCCCACTCTAATTCTTAGCTCCCACCTAAGTGCGTATTAGGGACATCTGATGATCAAGTGGGGGAACTCAACCGTGACAGTGGCAAAAGGAGAGGACAGGTACCACACTGGGCTTGGAGGGTGGAGTGGAACAGAGAACAGAGCCTGGAAGGGTACTGGATGAGGCACCATCAGTAAGTGGCCCCAAAGCCAAGTCACTCAGGGGCTTTAGTCCCCACCCCAGATCCCACCCCTACCATCAGGCCCTCTGCAACCCTAATGAAAAGTGATAGATTCTATAAAAGCTTTCTTTCCCACCAGGTCCAAAGTAAGAGGACAGCCACTTACAAGTTGTTAACATCACTCTCTCCAGCCTCGTCCAGCTGTCGGTCACTCATCTGAAGGTTGCCTGGGAACCTGGGATTCTGGAAGGGAAGAAGAGAACAGGAACTCAGAATAGGACACCTCAAGAGCTTGCTATACAGCTCAACTAAGCAGACATCGAATAAGCCATCTACATTGAGTACGGGCAGCAGCAGGCTTGATTCTGCTTGTATGGCATGTACATGTGCAGTTCGTGCCTACCCTCTCCCCAGGTAATGGTGTCAGGGCACACAACCTCACACACACACACACACACACACACACACACCCCTTGATCAGCTCACACTAAAGAACATCCACTACCCATCATCAGAGGTAAAGCCCCCACCCATCCCTGGGAGCCTGGAGAGGGTCCCCCTTAACAATCTGTGCCCCGGGATATTCTCCTAAAGACACCCTCCTGTGGAGCAGTGAGACCAAGGGTCTAAGAGCAGTCAGCCCTAAACCATCCACAAGACACAGGTGGTGCAGCATTTGTTATTCCCAGTACATTCTGAATCCTCCCCAGGCATTCCACTGTCCTCAGGCCACTCCCCGAAACTACTGTGGTGGGTTCAGGGAAGGCAAAGCCATCATCGTATTAGCCTCAGCAAAATATAATTAATAAAATACACTTGAAGATAGAAAAAGAGTGCATAATGCACCCACAAAGTCAGGAGAAATTAATTTGTATCATCAATCATTTGAGCATCTGTACTATTATCTCCTCCTCAGTGTGGTCTGTCTGAACTGGATGGAGCCCGAGGCCAAGGGAAAGGTGCAGGTGGGCATAGTGGGGAAGATGGCCAGTCCAGCAAGTGGGGTCCTGAATTCCAGTGTGAATACTTTAGGCTCTGAAGACAGAAACCCTCCACTCTGGCACCTCACTCTGGCTACAACACCCTGCTTTCTTCCTTTGCAGTCCTTGCCTGCCCTCAGGCCCACCTCTGGCTCCTCTGTCTCAGAGACAGTCAGTCCCCTTACCATCCCTTCTAGCTGTACTTATTTTCTCTCTCAATCTGGAAATCATAGTGATCTGGGCCCCTTCTCCCAGGCCCTCACCTTTTTTGCTGCCTGTCCTTCCACTTGTTAAACCTGGCGGGCCTGGATTTTCGTCATTACTCTGTGCCTAGGACCAGCTACCAAATGTCCCTGGAGGACTGACAGCCGGAGTCACTGTCAAGTCAAGTTCTCTAGTCTTAGTGTCCTTGCCACTGCCTGATGGTTCCCCTTTCCATCAATAACTGGCTATCAAACCTGGTGCCCAGCAGAAGCCATTGTCCTGGTGTGACAGCACATCAATGGTACGTCACTGGTAACCCCCTCAGCTCCTGCATCCCACTCCCTTCCCTGCTTTGTCCCTCCATACCCAGCTGTCTTTCCATTCCTTTAACTTCAACAGAGAAGAGCTGCTTTTTCCCTAACTCTGGATCTGCCCCTCTTGTGTATATTGGATCCAGTCTGGGTTCCGGTTCATTTTCTTACTCGTCCAACAAATCCTGATTGAGCACCTGTTCTAGGCTAGATGCTGGCCGGGCACAGGACACAGGAGACAGGCATACCTGTCCTGTTTTCTCGGAGCACACAATCCAGAGCTCCCCAAGCCTGACTCCACCTCCCTATGCTCCTGTTCCTCTTCCTGTTACCCAAGTCTTCCCATGGTCCCCCATCTCCTTCTAGCTATTGCCCCTTCTCTCTTCTCTTTCCTGCTAGTCTTTAGGAAGTTCCATCTTTTGTCTCATGGATAAGTGTCCTAATTGGCTCTCATCACCTTCTATGCTGACAGCCTGGCTCTCTCCAAGTCCTCCCTCCACTCTGCAATGGGATGGTCTTGAGCACCCACCCAGTCGCCTGCTGCTCTTCACCTTGCCTGTTTCACACACTAATGTGGATCTACTGCAAGTTCCACATGAACAGAACACCAAAGTGTCCTGGGCCTCACCCTACTGTTGACAGCTGATTCTTCTGCCTGGAATGCCTACCCCACCCTTTTTTGTCAGCCCTCTCCCCTCCACCCACTATGTGGCAGACTGGTCTGGGGGAGAGGCAAGTGTACTCCCACAGACAGTGGGGAACTGTGGGGGAAGAGGGCAGACTATAACAGACTATTTTCCAGATATTGCTGCCATAATGTATCCCATTATATATGCTCTCTTTATAATGTAACTCTGATATTCCTCCCTTGAGCGATGTGGTCTCTGTCCTCTCTCTCTGAATCTAGGGGCCTCTGTGACTGCCTCAGCCAATAGAGGACAGTGGGAAGGGTGCTTTGTAACTTCTGAGCTAGGTTTCAAAAATGCCATGCCCTATTACCTTGTTTCCTTGGGAAAATCACTAGGCTGTGAGGAAGCCCTGATTAGCCCTGAGTCTTCACGAAGAGAGTGATGCCAGGCCAGCCCCACACTGTTGCAGCTCCAGCCAGTATCTGAATTCAACTGCCTGAGACCTACAGCCAGAACTGCCCAGCCAAGCCCTTCCAGAACTTTTGACCAAACAAAAGTGCGATAGATAACAAAGGATTGTTGTTGTTGCAAGCCATTAAGTTCGGGGGTGATGTGTTCTGTAGCACAGATAATTGTAATACCCTACGTCTGAACTCAGGTGTCACTGCCTCTGAGAAGCCTACCTGGTTATCTGCGTCTGGGCTAGATGCCCCCTTACGTGCTTTTGTACCACCTTCTGCTTCTTTCAATTCTCATCCTTACTGTACTATCTTGTCTCCCTCTACCACTTCTCTCCCAAACTACAATTCCTGAAGGCAGGGGCAAAGTCTATTCACCTTTCTCTTTTCAGAGCCTACCTAGTTCTGGCCCTGGGCAGGCACTCAGTGAGATGTGAGGGGAAAGAAGGGAGGCCACAAAGCAGCATGGGCTGTAGTGTCATACAAGTCAAATCTCCACCTTACCATTGAGGAGTTATGTGACTCAAGCAAAGGATTCAACCACTTCATGAGTCTCAAATTCCTAGGATATAATTAATACCTACTTTATAGGGTTGTTGAGACAATTAAGTGATGTACAGAAAAGGTTTAACAGTAGGATCGTTTCAAAGAATCAAAGCTACCTCTCAAGCTCATAAAAAATAATGGAGATAAAAGACACTAAATTATGTTACTTCCTTTTAAATTGCCTCTCTTCTCCATTTCCACTACGAGCTCCCTATTTCAGGTGGTTTTTCTCTCACATGGCACGCCATTCTTCCCCACCTGGTTAACAGCACACCCATCCTTCACGGTCCATCTCAAGCCCCACTTCCTTCATCTCATCCTTTCAGACACCATAACCCTCTGTCATTTCAGAACATCTCAAGCATTTTTCCACAGGCACACACACTGCTTTGCACTATACACAGCTATTGCAAATACGTAAGCTTTCTCCTCCCAATGAATCTATAAACTCCTAAAGAGCTGACACTTTTACTTATTCTTATATGCCACTTGGTACCGAGCATAGTTTTACATCACTAAGTGCATAAGAAATACTGACTGAAGTCATATATTGAATAAAAGAAAATATACATTTTCAAGTATAAAATGAAATCAACTTGTCTTTTTATTTAACATGCTACAATTTTTTCTATCTTCTTAAATTTTCTGTGTACAAACTATATAAATGAAAGAACTGTTTTTATTAACAGTAAAGTGAGTGCCTTTAAAACATTTTCATAAGGCAAACTGCTGGATAGGATTCTCTTTCTAATTGCACAAAAGGTGCAGATGACATGGGCCACATGCCAGGGCCTGACCAATGGTCACCCTATGAAATGTTTCCTCTCATTACTTGAAAGACCTGACAATTAAGGTCACTGAGTTGCTGAGGAGACTGCGGGAGGAGAATAGTCAAAGACTCACTTTGGTATGGTATTCCATCTTCGTTCTCAGCAGTTTGAGGTAGATGCTGCAAAGTTGTCCATAACCCTCACTCAGGTGGCCCTTCCAGGAAGAGAAAATAAAGTAGATGTCAACATTAGGAACATTCAAGTTGAAAGACCTATAGCCAGGACTTCATTTTTAAAAAATATATATTTTTCCAATTATAAAAATAAATGTCCATTGTTAAAAAATTGAAAAATATAGAAAAGTACAACAAATCACACTTAATCTAAATGCTAGATATAATCATGCCTAACATTTTGGGGTACAAGGTGTTATTTTCTTTTTTCAATTTAAATGGACTATTTTTTAGAATAGTTTTAGTGAAATTAAACAGAAAGTATAGAGGTTTCCTGTATACCCCTTACATATACACAACCTTCCCCACTGTCAACATCTTGCATCAGAGTGGGACATTTGTTACAACTGATGAATTTACATTAACGTATCATTATCATCCAAAGTAAATTTTACATTAAGGTTCACTCTTAGTATTGTAATCTTATGTTCAAATATATTTTACAAATACATAATGACATGGATTACCATTATAACATCATACAGAGTAGTTTTATTGCCCTAAAGATCCTCTGTGCTTCACCTTTCTCTTTTTTTAAATATTTTAAATTAAAATAAATTTTTTTTTTATGTGAGGCAACCCTTGGTTGACCTCACAGATTCTAAGTACCTTGTCAGCTTACAATCCTTTATTTTTTTACTCCTACAGCACCTGGTCTTCCTAGGTGGTCTCCCATCCAAGTACTAACCAGGCCGGACCCTACTTAGCTTCTGAGATCAGACGGGATTGGGCTTGTTCAGGATGGCATGGCCTTAGACACTACCTTTATTTTCAAGTATAAAATAAAATCAACTTGTCTTTTTTTACTTAACATGCTACAATTTTTTCTATCTTCTTAAATTTTCTTTTGTATCATTATTTTTAGTGTCTACCCAGTACATTATAAGTATGTACTATAATTTATTAAATCAGCTCCTTACTGTTGTACATTTTAGTTGTAGGCAAGTTGTTTTTTTTCTTTTTTATAAACTATGTTTCAATGATCATCCTAACAGTATAATCTTGTGTATAAACATGAGGACTTCCTTTGTATAAATTCTGGACAAATCTACTTATTTAAGAATTTTAAGTCTCCTACTCTTAGTAATCACAGCCTGGCTATGGGCTATTTCCTTCCTTCCGTTTCTCTAAGACAGGAGAGGAAACCCCTCTCCCAGATAGACTCCAAAAGACTATAAGCATCTGAATGGGTGAGGATTTGAAATAGGACTAGTTCTAGCAGGTGAAGTATAAGCCTTCCCATGGAGTCTGCCCATGTAGTCATGTCCTGGGTGTTTAGGAAGAAGCTAGGATTAGCAGAGCAATGCTGGCAACTCCCAGTTATGTACATAAGGGGGAGGGATGTGGGGGTACAAAGAATGCTCAAGACTGAGTAGCTATGGCTCCCACATGAGTTTTGACTTCTCTGTTTTCTTTTAAATGCATCTATATCCTCTAGAATAAAGAAACCCCATTGAAACATGCCTCAAAGGGAGTTGAGTAATCAGAGGTTAAAAACACCAATGCCAGAGATGACAGTATTTCATAATGTACTGTCCATGAAAATCCATATTTTATTAATTTTTATATTATACTTACTTATTGGAGAAAAATCAGAAAGTAAAAAAAAAGCAGAAAAAGAGGCAAAAATATTCTCACCATCAAAGACAACTATACTTCATATGAAAAAGCATAAGGATCAAAAAGTTAAAGATGAATGGACTGCAGAATTAAATGTAAAATGCAAAACTATAAAACTCATTGAAGATAACACAGGAGAAAACCTAGGTGACCTTGAGTATGATTATGACTTCTTAGATATTAGCACAAAGACACAATCTATAAAGAAATAATTGATAAGCTGAACTCCATCAATATTAAAAACTTTTGCTCTGCAGAGGACAATGTCAAGAGAATAAGGAGATAAACCACAGATGGGGAGAAGGAAATATTTGTGAAAGATGCATCTGATAAAAGACTGTTATCCAAAATACACAAAGAACTCTTGAAACTCAACAATAAGAAAAATATCTAATTAAAAAATGGGCCAAAATACCTGAACAGACATGTCATCAAAGAAGATATATAGATCAAATAAACATATGAAAAGATGCTCCAAATCCTATGTCATCAGAAAAATAAAAATTGAAGCAAGATAGCACTACACACCTATTAGAATGGCCAAAATCCAGAACAGTGGCAACACCAAATGCTGTTGAAGTTTTGGAGCAATAGAAACTCTTATTCATAGTGGTGAGAATACAAAATGTACAGCCACTTTGGAAGATTTTAGTAGTTTCTACAAAACTAAGCATACTCTTACCATATGATTCAGTAATGGTACTCCTTGGTTTTTACCCAAAGGAGCTGAAAAGTTATGTCTAAACAAAAACATATACATGGATGTTTACAGCAGCTTTTTTCATAATTGCCCAAACTTGGAAGCAACCAAGATATCCTTCAGTAGGTGAATGGATAAATTGATTGTGGTATGTCCGGACAATGAACTATTACTTAGTGCTAAAAAGAAATGCGCTATCAAGCCATTAAAAGACATGGAGGAAGCTTAAACACATATTAAGTGAAAGAAGCCAGCCTAAAAAGGCTACATTCTATATGATTCCAACTATACAGGACTGCAAAAAAAAAAAAAAAAAAAAAAAGCAGAAAAAGAAAATACAGACACATATATCTACCACCTCAAACCACTGTTGTGATTAGAGAGAGAAAGCTGTTCCTGATAACTGGACCCATGAGCCAATCCTTAAGGGATTCTGCCCAGAATTCACAAAACCTTAAGCTGAGAATTTAGAATGATCTCAAAATAAACAATGACAATTCTCAATGACAATTCTCTCTGGAGTAACTTGCCTTCATTACCCTAAAGAATTCCCACAAATAAAATTCCAAGGAAAATGAGCAGCTCACAGTAAGAAATAACTAAGCACAGAAATAAAGCTACATAGCATAAATAAAATTAATCCAAAACAATAGATGACAGAAACAGATCTCTAAAGGCTTTAGATAATGGAAGTATAAAAAACAATATACAAAATCACTATGTCTAATATTACTATGTCTAATATGTTTAAATAAATAAAAGACTTTTAAAATAAATGCAGGACATATAAAGAATGCCAATCAGATTTGGGGGAAAAAAAACTCCAATTAGTGAAAATTATAATAAAATTATCTAGAGACTTAATAACAGATTAGACCCAGATGAAGAGGTAACAAGTGAACTAAAAGCCAGATCTAATGAAATTATCCAGAATGAAGTACAGCGACAAACAGGTAGAAAAAAAAATAGTGGTTTAAAGGTACAGAAGAGAGAGTGAGAAAGCCTAACACACATCTAACAAAATCTCAGAGGAAAAGACAAAATGAAGGTGCAAAGGCAATATTTGAAGAAACAATGAGAATTTTTCATAACTAATGAAAGATACGAACCCACAGAGTTAAGAAGTCCAGAGAGTCCAAAATAAATTCACAACTAGACACATGCTAAGGTCTTCAACATGGCCAGGAAAAACACACAGGTTGGCTTCAGCAGACTTTATGAAAATGATAGAAGCCTGAAGTCAATGGAAGGTTATCTTGAATAATATCTTCCATGTGATAAAAGAAAATAACTATCATAGCAGAATTCTAAACCCAGAAAAAATATCTTCCATGAATGAAGGTGAAATAAAGACATCCTCAAACATGTAAAAATATTTATTGGCCACCAGCACACTCTCACTCAAGAAAGTTCTAAAGGAAATAATTCAGGCAGAAAGACAGTGCTCTCAGGTGAAAGGCCCGAGGTGTAAAAAGAAATAAAGAGGACAAAATAAAACAATTAAAATAAAATATCTTATAGGGTTTAAAAAGGAACACTTAACCAAAATTAAGCTACATGACAATAAGATACAAGTTGAGAGGGAGTGAACAAAGTTAAAATATTCTATGATCTTTGTGTGATATAGGAAACAGATAAAGATATGAATTTTAGACCTTGATAAACTAAACACACATTTTGTAATCATTAGATAACATACCAAAAAATAAAACATAAAAGCAGAGTTTTTTTTAAATCTCCTAACTAGCAATGAGGGACAAAGAGAATGAGAAAAAAATAATCCAAAAGATGATGAGGAATGAGAAAAAAAGAAATGGAACCAGATGAAACAAATAGCACAAAATAAGATAATATAAATCTAAACATGATAATTTAAACATTATGATAAATATAAATGGAGCTAATGCATGCATAGTTAAAAGACAAAGACTGCCATCTTTAATAAATCATTGACAAAACCCAACTAACTGCTATTTACAAGTATTATTTCTGAGACATAAGAATATAAAAAAGTCAGAAGCAAAAGGAGGGGAAAAGACATACCAGGAAAATTCTAACAAAAAAGAAAAAGACCTAAGCTCTACAAGTTTAGGCATATAACAGAAAGCTTTCTAGCCACCAGTTGGGAGGTTTGAGGACAACTCTTCGCTTTGTTTAGGTTAACTAGCCCTGTGACTTAGGAAAAGCCACTTGCCTCTCTACACCTATGTTTGTCATCTGTGATGGGTAGACTGGACTACAGAAGTGCTAACATTTTTGTGAGTACAGACAGAGATAGGTAACAATTTGAGAAAAGGGGCTAGTTATAGTTCTCAACCAGTGGGGGCAAAGAGACACATCGGAATCAACTTCAAAATGCAGATTACCCCTCATCCATACACATATTCCTTGGATATCAGCATCTCCTTCTGATACTGACACCTACCTCCTCCCTCATCCTAAGGCACTGAGAATCCCTACACAGGAAAGGAAAGGCACTGGCATTATGAATTGGAAATAGTAGTTCTCAACATACTGTGACCCACATAGGACTAGTTGCAGGAAAGAAGTGGGAACTGAGGCAGTGTCACTGCTGAGGGATCTTAATGCCTAGAGAGTGTTGTGACACGAGGGTCCATTGGCAGGAGAAGCTCCCAGGCTCTAGAACTTCTCTACAGCTTCCAGGGACCCCGGGTAGGACTGTGAGTATCATGGTAATATTTGGGGGGTACCCCTGACCCCTCCCTAATGCTCCTGAGAGAAATCCTAAACAAGTTGAAAGAGACGAATTTGTTCCATTCCATAGTCCAAGTGGCCTCTCAGGAAGGATAAGGAGCACAGGTAGCCTCTGGATGCAACCCCAAACTCACCCACATCCTGCTCATGTCACTCAACTCATTTTTGTATCTCAGAGAGTCCTTCAGGACCTGAGGAGGGAAGAGAACAGCTTATTAGAGAAAAAGAAAGAAGACAGAGGATGGTAAAAGAAGGGTTTGAGGCGGGGCAGAAAAGCCAACCAGAGAGAGACAAACCCACCTCTAATCAGTAAACAAAATCCAAGAGAAGGTGGCAGTTGCCATCTTCAGTGTAGGAGTGGACAGTGGCTTTTGGGGTCCAGGTAATCATACTTTCTCCATTTGGGTCCCTGGCCCTCTGCCCATACCCTGCAGCCCCAGTAACTCACATTTGGGTGTCCATCTCGGAGGAGTTTGTGGAACACGTGGCAGAACTTCCAGCAGAGCACAGCGTTGCTGGAAAGGGGCAGCCGGTTAACAACAGACCAAAAGGTCTGTGCCCCTTTCTCATGGTGAGTGCCCAGTATGCACGGTGAGGGAGAGTCACGGAAAACAAAGGCACAGGCCCAGCCTCAGGAAGCCAGTCCTTGGGGTCAAGCCTGCAACAGGCCACTACGGAGGCTATGTAGTTGCTCAGGGCACAGTGGCACTTTAAGGAGGGGACATTACTTATAACTAAGACACCATAGATCTATACATTTATCCAGGCAATTTTTTGGCAGATGGCAATAAAGTATCTCACTCTAATAAAATTCATTTTATTAGACAATCTCCACAGAGATGGCAATGTCTTTTGGGAGGGGTGTCTTTCTAATTTGCACAAGTGCACTCTAGGCCTTTAGAGGTCCTGGTTTGCCTTTAGCAGGAAGACGATTTGGTTGGAATTTGGGCTTCGCTATGGAAAGATGGACTCTGCCCTTCCTCTAAGTATGCTGAGCTTGTGAAGGGATCTTTGGGGGGGTAATTACAGCTGACATTTCAACAACACATTACAGTTTCTCAAACTATTCCCTTATACATTATTTAAAAGCAAGGACATGCTTTACAGCTCTTCATCAAAGGCCCTGGCCCCTGCTGGGGACCCCACACCCTGGTCAACTGGCACCCTTGGCTCCTCTTCCAGCAGCACCTGATTCCACTCCATTAGGCACTCTTCTCTTGCCCTGAAAGCAGCAGTCTTTGTTCAAAGTGTCTTTCCCCCAAACTTAAAATGACTCTTACACGCCACCTCTTCTATAAACCTTCCTGGCCCCGTTTCAGGGGTGCCTTCACCTGCCAACACCTTGAACTCCTGTATGTGGAACCCTGGGGCCACATCCTCCTGAGAGGCCAAGTCCAAACAGTACCCACTACCAAGGGACTGCCTGACACGGTTTAAGTGTAACAGACGTGCATTTGGCCTCACGTGCCTTTAAGTTACTACTCCAATTAGTGAGGCCTTTTTAGTGAATAGAAGATGCCCACATTTCTTTTGTAATTTTCTACTTAAACAGACCTCATATGCCCAGTAAATGGGCACCATAAACCCCAAGTATTGTTTTTTCCTTAGAACTTTAGGCTCTTTACTAAGGCTCAAGCAGAAGCACAGTGCCATTTAGGACAAAGACTTCTCAGGTTACCCACTATATGATTCAACTAGAACACGTGCTGTTTTGCTTCTGAGCTGCAAGGTATCATGAAGTTCCTTCCCTAGACTGAAATTTGCATCTTGAGAAGAATGGGCTTAAAGACAGACTCTTGGGTCTGGAGGCTGAAATCAGCTTTTGGTCTTGGAGTGATTTCTGAAATAACTTACATTTTCACATAAAACACAGCTCTTCAGTCTAGAAGGAAGCTAAGAAGAGATGGTAGCGGCCTTCTCTCTCATATGCTGACTCCTCACGCTGACTATGGTTACCTAAGAGCAGTTGGCCGAGACGGAAGCCAGAGCAGGTATGGAGGAGGCTGAGCATCCCAACTTTGAAAGAGGAAAGACCTTTCTGTCCATCTTTGATTTTCATAAGCATTTTAATGCCCCCATGATGTGTTAGGCACTGTAAAATGCATGCAGGGACATAGAGAAAAATAAGACTCAGTCCCTGACTCTCCAGAAGTGGGTACTATGGAGAGGAGGGGGCGACCTGTTCACCCATTAGGTGCCCAGGATAACAGCTGTCTGCATGGCATTTCTGAAGTCAGAAGCATCAGGGTGGTTGATGCTCTTTAAAAGAATCAGTAAAGAATGTTTTGTGATATCATTAGCGAGGCTTTGAAACCCTACTGTAAGGAGTTGATCTTTTCAGCATTTATCTACCATTTAGAAATTGTGAATCAGAGACACACAGAATGTTAGAGCTAGAATGTGAGAAATTTGAAATCTTTGGCCAACTCTTTCATCTAATAGACAAGAGAACTACAGCTTATAGAGGCCCCATGGGGCCCATTCAAGGTTCAAGGTGAGATTCTAGACCCTTTTTTCAGTGTCCCTTCTCTGACCCAGGCAGCCTCCCTGGAGGGGTATGACGTGACCCTGTCACTGTAGGCCTGGTCCTCTTTTGTGCCAATTCTCCATCCAGAGGAGCACAGCAGCCTATGACAAACATCTCTCTCTTACTTCCTATTTCCAATCAGACGGATCACAAATCCTTAGCAGGACTTGGGCAATTCCCTCTGAGAAAATCAACTGGGCCACTTATAATGAAGACTTCTGGGTTTGGTTTTCTTGACTCGATAAAGCAAAGGGACTGTGTCTTTCTGGGAATAAAAGGGTAAGGTCTAGCTAGGCTCACAGTTGGGCAGGCTTCTGGGGTATGCAGGAAAGATTCTATAGCCTTCATCCCACAGCAAGGCCCTAATCCCAACCAAAGCATCCTCCTGCTAAAGACAAGCAGCTTTCACTCCAGTAAAGAGCAGTACATGCTGTTAGCAACCTTTCCTGAGGGCCTGCCAGTTCCAGCTATCTAACCTGGCAGGTCTCCTCCTCCAGGGACTGAGGTGGGATGGCTTCAGGACAAGATGTTCTGGCCTGACTGTGGTGCAGCCACCATGATGAGCCCAGGCAAGGAGCTGTCCATCCCTGGCAGAAGCCCAGCCCCCACTTGCGCTGACCTATGCCCTGCTGCACTCCTCCAACACACAGATCAAGGCTCAGCCCCACTGGCAGCCCCTCCTTTGGCCTTGGGAGATTCAGCCCTCCAGCTCTCGGACTCCAAACCTCAGGGGCAGATCCCCAGAGATCCAGCACCTGGAGTGCTCCCTGCATTTCCCTCCAAAGCCACAGTCCCATGGTGGTGGACACCCAGGACTTCTGCCAACCTGGTGTGGTGAAAACCTTCAAGTTACTAGTTCCCTAGATTATCTTGAGGTCCCTTTCTTCTCCCCTTCTGGCTTAGGGTGAATCCCTGCATTGGCTTAAGGCCAATCACTCCAACCTTTGTTCTGCCATCATGTTCACAGACGTTGAGATGGTCATGTCCCCAAGCGAATGGTCAGGTGGCCCTATGGAGTACCTTGATGGCATAGGTGAAAACCCTTGCTATGCCCTGAGGAAGTATCTCAAAGGAAGGTAACTTCAAAGGACTTGGCTGTTCTGGAAAGCTAAAGTCCTGGAAGGGGAGTGGGATCTTCAGTAAACTTGGAAGGACCAGGCTAGGAGGCCATTTTGGTGTCTTTTACCCTGATGGGCTGTGGTCTCTGAGGCCAGCTGCTGCCAATGAGGCTGTTCAAACCCTGCAGGGGCCTGGCCCGCGTGGGGGTTCCCTTCCTGCAGCTGAGCAAGCATGCCTCACCCTGACCCCAAAATTTGACCCCCCCCCAGGATCAGTCTTCCAAGCAACATCCAAAAGGATATTTCTGGCGTGTTTTTCCTTTACAGCCACTTCCTGTGTATTAATGGCCTTATTGATGCTGACAGTCTGAAAAACAAGAGGGAGGGAGAGAGGGGAAAGGAGGATGAGATGAATAAGCTTCTGAGAGTGGCCCAGAGCCTCCCAGATGTCCCACCCTGGTCTCTCCCACCAATGACTTCTCTCTCCCTCTCTGCAGACCCCTCCTCCTCACAGTCCCAGTGCAAGGCCTCGGGGGTTGGGGGGCAGAGGTGGGCAGCGCTCCCAGGCCAGCTGGCCCGGGCTATCCTAGGGCGGCGGGCTCTGCTGCCTGGCATTGGCTGTGCCCAGCTGCCATGCCCGCCTGCCACTCATTCACTTGGCACAACAACATGGCAATTAAAGGCTGCACAAAGGGATGCTTTTTCATCCCCCAGGGAAACATTATTTCTCTGGGAGCAGGAGGAAAAGGCACTGAGATCAGGGAGCGACTGTGGCCCAAAGATCAGCCAGCCACGCCTCTCTCACTGCTAGAACCTTCCTTGGAGCCTTCCATAGATGGCCCAGGTGACTCTTGTCTCATTTTCCCATTCTTAGGCACTTGCCAACTCCTAACAAAATTCTCTTTTATTTCCTTACTACATCAAGGGCATTAAAAATATTCACTCCTTCCCAGTTGTTTACAAATCATAACCCTTCTTAACTTAGCAAAGCACGTATACATATAAATTTAACTTATATAAACACATCATGGGAATCATATCATGTAGGCTGTTTTTTAAGTACAGGTTTTTCCTTTTCTGTTTTGCTTTGCTTCCCTCCCACAGATGTCATTCCACCCCAAGCCATGTTAACAACCTGTTCCGCATGCACACACACACACTCCTATATACCAAAGGGGTTAATTTTGCCACTGTTCTATGAAAAATATGACTGTCACATATAGACTTTTCTACATTTTGCTTTCCCACTTGAAAATATGAAAAATTCACCAAGTGGAACAGTAAAACTCTAGTTCATTCTTTAAAAATACAACATCTATTCCATGGGGTGGTGGACATGATTTATGCAGGCATTCTCGTGTTGGAAGGCAATCTAGTTCCAGTTTTTTTTAACCACTGTAAACTATTCTAGTAAACATTGTGGATGAAAATACAACAACAACAAAAAAGGCCACATACTAAACGTGACAAGCTCAACGGAGACCTACGTGGTGGGCCCTACAAACTCAGAGACTGAAAGTAACGACATAGGATGGTCTGAACATACAAATTTTTAAGTAAAGGCAGATCATGGTGGGTAGTCACGTCCTGGGCCTGTAGTTTTCTTAACAAAGGTCAACCTTTATCTTAAGTAAGTCTGTGGTTGTCTTTTTGCATCTGAGATAACACATCCTTAGAATGTCTGAGCATTCCCTTTTATCCACGCCCCTCAGGGCACAACCAACCCACTGCACCAGAACCTGAGACCACAGAACCCCTCATGGTTATCTTGTCCCCCACATACCACCTCTCTGTGTTGTAAATGTTCATTCTTAACTCTTATACCCACCAGTGTAAAACAAGTGTGTGTCCCTCCGTTTTACTTTTTATCCAGTCCCAGAGATTTCCCCATTTTGCTTTCTCTTGCCTCCTTAATCTACCACCAAGGAGCCCTCCTTATGTCTTCTTTGATTCTAATGTATAAAATGAGCTGCAAAACTGCCATTCTCCAGAGCATTTTCTTAATCCATTGTGATTTTGCTTCCTGGCAATTGTCATCAGTTTGGTTCAGAGAAACTCATTAAAATTCTCTACAGGTTTAGAAGTTTCTTATATCGACAATATCCTTATATATACATTCTTATTAACTGATGCTTTTATTTCTACGAGATTCCTATTAGTGAGATTATTGGGCCAAAGATTTTTTTTTAACTTTTCATCATAAAAAACTCCAAATACAGATCAGATAAGTATGAAGACTAATCTAATAAGCCTTCACATTGGCCCCAGCATCAACCATTATAAACTTGTAGCCAAACATGCTTCCTGATGGACAATGAGTGGCAAAGATGTTCCATAAAAAGCAGTTCATATGTAAATATTTTAGGCTTTGCAGGCCATATGGTCTCCATTGCAACTGCTCAACTCTGCTGCTATAGCACAAAAGCATCCTCAGTGATACTAAATGAACATAAAACTGAATGAGTGTGGCTGCATTCCAGTAAAACTGTATTTACAAAACCAGGTGGTGGTCTGGATTCAGCTACACCTGCAGTGTGTTGACCCCTTGCTTTATATGTATCAGCAGCCACTGATCCCCTTGCTTCCTGGATTATCTAAAGTAAATTCCCAGGAGTTATATCATTTTATCAGTAAATATTCAGCATGAACCTCTAAGAAAAAGAAAGGACTCTTTAAAAATTAACCGTAATATTATGATCACACCTAAAATTTTAAAGACAACTCCTTAATATCATCAAATGGTTAGTTAATGCTCAGATTTCCCTATTGTATCAAAACAAAAAAATTTTCTTGCAGTTTTTATAATCAGGATCCAAGTAAGGTTACCATCTCGCTTTCTAAAAAGGCTCCAATAATTCACCTTTTGGCTAATAATGTACAAAAGCATCCCCGCAACAACAGGAGTTATGGCTTATCGTTTTATTGGGTCTCGTGTGTGTATTGACATTTTATCATTATTTTTTTTATCTATCTATCTATCTATCTATTTATTTTAGGTGAGGCAACTCTTGATTGACTTCACAGACTGCAAGAACCTTGTCAGCTTACAATCCCTTATTTTTTTTATTTTTTACACCTACAGCACCTGGTCTTCCTAGGTGGTCTCCCATGCAAGTACTAACCAGGCCCGACCCTGCTTAGCTTCTGAGATCAGACAGGATCCGGCTTGTTCACTGTAACATAGCCGTAGACACATTTCATCATTATTTAATTTGTGTTTCCTGGACTGCTAGTGAGTTCCGAGTATATGCATATATGTTCTTATGATTGTCAATTGCCTTACATAATTAAGTGTGTGCATAGTGTCTTTTACAGCCTCTCTGTTTACTTAAGGTTTCTCCTGCCCCTAGCAGGCTTTTACATTTTTTTCTAAGTGTTTTATTGTTTTTTTACACTGAGTATCTGGAAAAAACACAAACATACATAATATATACATACACGTACATATGTGTAGTATATATATATATATATAGTATAAAATAGGTTATTTCATGGCTTTACTGAGATGTTCCTTTGTAACTAGTTTATATAATGTTTGGATGTGTTAAGTCCACTTTTCCACACGTTTCTTTTTTCTTCCTACCAGACTCAACTCATTAACAACATAAGCTCTGTTGTGGACTGAATTGTGTCCCCCTCAAAAAAAGATATGTTCAAGTCCAAATCCACTGAACCTATGAATGTGATCTCATTTGGAAATAGGGTCTTTGCAGATGCATTAGTTAGGATGAGGTCATGCTGGATTATAAGGTCATGTGGAGACATAGGGACACAGAAACACACAGGGAGAAGAAGGCTATGTGAAAATGGTGGCAGAGATTAGAGTGATGTTTACAAGCCAAGGAACATCAAGATGACCACAACCACCAGAAGCTAGAAGAGGCATGGAAGGATTCTTCCCTGGAAACTTCAGGAGGAGCATGGCCCTGCTGACAATTTGATTTTGGATGTCTAGCTTCCAAAACTGTGAGAGAAGAAATTCCTGTTGTTTTAAACTACCCAATTTTTGTTAATTTGTTATAGCAGCCCCAAACACGAATACACGGTTTTTCCCCCCAGCAGACCGGATCCTCCTAAGGACAAGGAGAGTACAGATGCCCTTTCCTTCTTCCCTCTAGCACATGATGTGGGGCTCTACTGAGCATAGCTGTTGGCTCTCAAGGCAGCAGTGAGACCAGGAAAGAAGGAATCTCATATGAGATGCTACAAGAAAGAAGTAAAAAGTTTATTCCCCAAATATCTCCCAGTGAAGCAGTACTTATGTCCTATAGAGGCCGAGTGCTTCCAGCTGCTTCTTAGCAAATCCTTCCTTGGACCTTACTACTAACTTGTGTTCCCAGGCTTGTCCTGGGCCATTCTCTTTCCTTCAGATTTTCTCAGACGAGTTACAGTGGTTTAAACTACATTTCTTCCAACTCCAGGACAATGACAAGATCCTGGCTGCAGAGAAAGCTCTCAGTGAAGTTACCACACTTGCTGAGCCCTTAAACGTTGCCTGCAATCTGTGAGGAATTATGAGGGACATAAACATGTAAAATGACAACAAGAGACCAATATCCAGTAAGGTGCTAAACTAGATGTGGTCAAGTTCTAGGGCGGTTGAGAGAGACAAGTGGTACCAGCTGTTAGAAAAAAAGAGAAACCCATGTTGGCCAGAAGTGCTAGAAATCACATCAGGGCCTTGAGAGAGGACCTGTGATAGCTAAGATTTAGATTTTTTCCATAAATATTTGTTTATACTGATCGACCAAGTACCCAAGCTTTGATCATTACAAACTCTGATCACACAACAAAAACTAAAAGTCCTTAAAATTCCTTTAAAGCAACATATACCATGAGCTTATATCTATAACAGTGTGGAGAGTGGGGAGATGGCTGCAATTTGGACATGTTCTGTGCTCTAAATGTTTAAGGAGGGAGAAATCCTTTGAAATGGTGATGTTGTTCAGGGAAGACTTCTTAGAGGAAGAGAGGGGTAACTTGTCTCAGGTACTGTCCTCTGCAATTTACCTACTTCTCTTATTTGCGCTGCGTGCAAACTTAGGGGCACTTATTATTCTTGCAAAGAACGACTAAGCCACTTGCCCAAGGTCATACTATTCACTTCCAATCCTGGTCAGCTGGACCTGCAAGCATAACCATGAACCATGGAGAGGTTCACAGGGGCCAGGACTACATGGAGGACAGGCAGAGGAACCACGATGAGGAAAGGCAGCAGAGCATAAAGGCCTGGAAGAGACAAGCAGGTTTGGCATGTGTGCAAGGGAGGAAGGGGAATGAAACCAGAAAAGGAGGTGGTACTGGGTGTGGAAGGCCAGAAGGCTTCTAGGTGGGCAGGATAAGACAGAAGCAGCTGGAGGAAGACTGGCCAGCGGCAGTGTGAAAGCTGGAGTAGAGGAGGGAGGGTGGAATCTGGAGGTAGGGAGTTGAAGAAGGAAACTGTCAATAGCAGAGATGTGAAAGAATAAAAGCCTCAACCAAAATGAAGGAAACGAAAATGGAAAGAACTCAATATTAGGTGGGCTATAAAATGAGTTTTACTAGGAGCCAATAGGAGCTTCCAGTTATAGGAGACACAGCAGAGGAAAGCAACCAAGATGCTGTAGAAGTTTTGAACCTAGACAGGTGGGAGAACAAAGGCAGGTCATCTCAGGCTAAGGGAACACTGTAAGCAAAGGACAATGACGCCAGGAGGATTTGAGGGGAGAAATGGCCATTTTTAAAAGAATGAAGATGTGTGAACTCGCAGGAGCATGGTTATAATCATCAAGGTAATGGCAACTGCTGAGTGCTTATGACCAGGCCCTGTGCTAACAAGCATTTTGTATGGATTATCTCATTAAAGCCTTGTGACTCTATATCCATGAATAAGCGAGCATTAGTACTAATCATTTTCAATTTACAGATGAGGAAACCGAGGCTTAGAAAGTCTAAGCAAATTGCCCAAGGCCACTCAACCAGACAGAGCGGAGCTGGGACTCAGACTCTTGCTGTGGCTCTACGGCTCTGACACTGGATCACGATCCCCACACTGGACACGGCCCTCCACACTACAGAAAGACAGAAACAGAATCCAAACAATTTCCACAGACTGGAGAAATGGGTTAAACTTCACAAGATGCAACCCAGGAGATAGAAAAATAATTTCCTATATTTAGATCTAAATTCCCTGGCACAGGGGAGATGTGCCTCAAAACAGCACTTGTAAACATGATTTAGGTATTTTATTTGGGGGCTAGCTTAATATGAGCACTATTTTCTTATGGTTGACCTAAACACAAGTCTAAGATCTGATGTATTAGAAGGAGTATAGTGTTCGGGATGAGGGAGGGGGCAGATCAATTCACATGTAAACACACTATTCAATCTTAGGCTTCGTAGAGGGAAACTGACAGACTAGACCACTTTTAAGAGAGTGACCTAGATTGGGATGCACCTGGGACCTGAAGCACATTTAGAGGGATAGCAACATTCTGAAGAGCGGTCATGTGGAAGGAGGAAAAGTCCAGAGGCTCAAACCTCGGCCAATGTGTACAACTACAGTTTGGCCATTTCTGGATGAGCTTAAAGCTGTCTCGTGAAAGAGAGAATTCCCCGTTATTAGAAGCACACAGGTGGAAATGAGGCAATGTATCTCCTCAGGTTTATTGTGAAAAAGACTGATCAGTTCGGGCTGGATTAGACGACTTCTGGGTCCATCCCCATTTTTAGACTCAGATGATGGAAGGCTTTGGATATCAGGGCGGGAAATTGTGACCTGATGGATACTAGAGAGCCACAAAAGGCTACTGAGCAGGGGACGGTCCTGATACAGACATTCCTTCACCTTTCTGAAAGCGTGGAACGACTTGTGTGTGGACGTTCCGAGAACGAGTACAGTACACCAACAAAGGGCCTATGGAAGGAAGTTTCTTCCCAAAGCAATGGCTACAAGACATACACGAGTCCTGCCTGCCCTTGACAGGACCGCCCCAGAGCCTGCTCTTGCAGCCCTGGCAGGCTCTACCAGGAGCACCCACTTACTGTGGCCAACATGCCCAGTTTTCCAACCAGCACTTTCCCAAGTAGAGGGAAAGTCCAGCCTGTGGCTGCAGGCCCACTGCCCGGTTTCTGCAGCAAGGCTTTCTGGGCTCATGAAGACTAAGCTGTGAGCCCTCTAGGGCCCTCACAACGTCGGACACGGGGATGTTTCCAGGACAGTTCCCAGCTACGACAAATGTGCTATACTTATGTAACTCTTGGGGTCTGGGATACCACCCCATCACATGCTCCTCCAGTCCACTCCATCACACGTTCTAAACCCCGCCCTGTCTTCCCAGTACAGACCAAACTTTACCTTCCTTTGGATTTGCCAGGCCACTATGGCTAATCATTTCTTCTTCATCCTTCTTTTTTAAATTGGTATTTCTCTTCGTATGTTTGATACTTAGTATATTATATTGTCTTACTTCCCTGTCCAGATTAAAATTCTGAAGGCGAGGATGCTGTGTTCTTCCCTTACAGCTCACAGTTGCTAAGGCAGGGCCTAGAGTTTTAATAAATCATTAAGGACGGATTGCTTCCCAGTGCTCCCTCCTCTGCAGAGTGATTTGTGGTCTCTTGAGAAAATCTGCTTCCTTTCCCTTTCCTCCCCAGACTCTCTCTGAAGGAAATAATTCAGTTCTGAACTGGGCAATGCCTAGGGGCCCTCCCAGGGCAGAGGGTGGGAAGTTCAGGGTTCAATTTCTCACCTCCGGTCTAGGTTAGAGAACATCCTCTGAGAACAGGCAGTTCTCCAGATTTCCCTGGAGTCACACAGGACCTAAGACCATGCAGTGTCCCCCCTGAAAGAGCAGCATTGTCCACCACTTCCTGACCCAGCTGGCCCTTGTGTCCAAAGCTGGTTCCGGAGAGCCAATTATCAGCAGGCACCACAGGAAGGGTGGCTATCTCCTCCACCCCCTATTCCCCGCCCCCATCTCCATCCTCTGCTCCCTCAGCCAGGCTGCAGCCAATGGAAAACTGTTGGGCCTTGCTTTTGAGGGGAGCAGTGCCTGGGCCCAGCTGGGCACTGTTTGGTCACGCATACAGCTCTTTGGCAGGGGCCCAGCACTTGGGCTGCCAGGGCTAGGCTGTCTTGCAAAGGCCCCATGGGCAAAGGTTCTATAGCAGGGGCAGGCATAGATGATGTGCCCGGGGGGCAGTGACAGGTCCTGAAGCATCCTGAAGGGATGGGAAGGCCCACCACTCAGACCAAGCAAAGGAAAGTCGGAGACCAGGCAAGGCAGGAGGGAAAGGAGAAAGAAAGATAGGAGACAAAGAAAAAAATGAAAGGAGCAAAGGGGAAGGAGGCTTTGCTCAGCCAAGGCATAGGTGGTCATCATCAATGGCCCCAGAAACAACTCCACAACCTCAAGGGCTGAGGGCTGGGAACTGGCGAGGCCTTACAGTGTCCCTCGCCTCATTCCTCACTTCTTCATGTTTGGAAACTCTAGTAAACAGGTAAGGAAGATGGTCCATTAACACCTGCTATGTGGTCTAGGTGCTCCTCCTTCTCCCACCCCAGCCTGTGCTCATGCAAAGGCTTCCAGAGTCCAGGAGCCAAGCTCAGCCAACACAGGGCTGAAAGAGTCTCTTTCCCAAGTGCCTAATCCTGAGACACAAAACAGAGAAGGATCCTCTGAACTATCAGCTCTGCCTGTGAAGGAATGAGGGTAATGATGGGGGAGGGTGGGGTGAGATTTGAAGAGAGAGGAACACAAAAGTCTGCTGCAGCACATCACAGTAAAGGTGGAGACAGCTTAAGTTCACAGCCGAGATCCTAAACCTGGACAATGATGACAGTTCAGAACCAAGTGGAGATTACATGAACCTTGGGGGAAGGGACAAGCAAGGCACAGAACTGGGTGGCTTCAGCACCAAGTAAGACTGTTCTGATCTTGGCTGTGCTACTTGGAAGCTGGTATCTGACACCAAGTCTTTTTCATTCTTCTCTTGATCAGAATTAATAATAGTGCAGTGGTCGTTGTCAGCAAATTAGTGGTAGCAGCAGAGCCTCTGCCTCCTACTAGCCACTGAACTCAGGGATTTCCTTCTGGTCCTCCCTTAGGCACTGGAGGGCAGGGATCTGATCCCCTATTCTCTGAGTCAAGTTGCCCAAAGTAGCACAGGCAGAGGTAGGTAGTACCAGGATTCAAACCCGGTCCCTTTCCCCACACACAGTGCCGCCTTCAGCAACTCTCAGCAGTCCAACACACTAGTCAAAGCCTCACTTTCTACCCCATGCTGCTGGTCCCCAGATCTCTACCTACTTATATTCACTCCTTAGTAATCTCACCAAGGCCCACAGCTTTAAACACTTAACTTCTGCCAACACGCCCACCTACCCAACTATTCTCCTCCCACTCTTCCCAGAAGTCATCCTTGACTGCTGCCTTTGCCTCGATGCTCCCCTCTGACTGATCAGTGATTCCGTTCTTTCTTTCCACCCCCAAACCCTTCTGCTTCTCTCCATCTCCTCTGCCTCCATCCAGGCCCACACCACTATTGTGTTCCCATTGGGCCACTGAAACAGCCTTTCAAATGGACTTGCCCTCCCCCAGCTGTTCTCCATCCAGCAGCCAATGATCTTTGTAAACCAGGAGACCACAGTGCCCTGCTCAGAGCCCTCCACCACATGTAGAATGAAGTCTGAACTCCCATGGGGCTGTACAGGCATCAACTTCCATTCTCCCTCCCATTCGTTATGCCCAACCACAATGGCTGCCTCTTTGCTCCTCAATATTATTTATTCTGTATGTCTCTGATGCTCCTAAGGCCTGGAATGGTCTTCTTCCCACTCTTTGCAAGGCTGGCTTTTTATCCTTCAGGCTATTCAAATACCACCTCCTAGGCATCCTCTCTAATCTAAAGCATCTCTCCACCCCTTGCCCTACACTATCTCTTTATCACAACTCACAACCACCTGGTTATTTCCTGTAGAGGCCGTTATCACAACCTGAAATTCCCTTGTTTGTTCATTTGCTTGTTGTCAGTCTCCCTCTAGACTGAGCTCTGTAAGGGTGCACACTGGGCTCCCTGCTGTTCCCCTTATGCACACACACTGCACCTGGCACATGATGAGCTGATGGATGAAAAAGGGCCTGTTCTGCTCAGTCCTCTCCAAGCAGACATCCTTATCAGCACTTGACACCTTTGTGTTCCACTCTCCTGTCTAGGATACTCCATTTTTTCTTTCCCCAAGTCACATTTCTTTCTCTTTCCAACTGAAAATCTTATTGATATTTAAGTATAAAGCAGCCCTAACTGATATCCTGCTATTACTTCTCACACTTCTTTTGTATTTAGCAGGCTCCACAGAGTTAAACTTTGACTCACTTGCATGTTTTTACAAAAGGTATTTGCTATGGACTGAGTTGTGTTCAACAAATACATATGTTGAAGCCCAAACCCCAAAGATGGTATTTGGCGATGGAGCCTTTGAGAGATAGTTAGGTTTAGGTTTAGATGAGGTCATGAGGATGGGGTCCTCATGATGGAATTAGTGCCCTTATTAAAAGAGACACCAGAAAGTCCTCGCTTTCTTTTTCTCCACCATGTGAAGATATGACAAGAAGGTGGCTGCCTCAAAGTCATGAAGAAATCCTCACTGGGGATCCAAATCAGACAGTACCTTGATCTTGGATTTCCTAGTCTCCAGGACTGTGAGCAATAAATTCCTGTTGCTTAAGCCACCCAATCTATGGTATTTTATTATGGCAGCCTGAACAGACTAAGACAGTATTTTTTTCCTTTTAGTATTTTGTTTGCCTTATTTGCTTCATAAATTGGGGCCCTGCTGAAATTAGGATCACATCTCCCCATTTCTTCTGACTCTAAAGCCCCAACCATCCTCTGGCTTCTGGATAGGTGGTGAGTAACAAAACTGTTCGGGTCACACAGATTGCAAGGGGTTTAGCAAAAAAGAAAGGCACTACTCTACAGTCTGATAATGTGGAAAGGAAGATGGAGTGAGAAAATTGAGAAGATTAAAAATATCAATCGCTTCTGCAATCAGTGAGCTGTACAAACCTGTGTTGGGAGGAGGGTGGCCAGGACTGCAAAGCACCTGGAACAACATCTGAAGAAATACGAGTGTGCAAAGTAGAAAACACTGGTGGAAGCAAACCAAATGTCAATCCACAGAGGAATGGATAAACAAAACATTGGTATACCCACACAGTGAAGTATCATTCAGCCTTACAGGGAAGGATATTTTGACACATGCTGCAATGTGGATGTACCTTGAGGACATTATGCTAAGTGAAATAAGTTAGACACAAAAGGGCAGATACTGTTTGATTTCATTGATATGAGATACCTATAACAGTCAAATTCAGAGAGACAGAGGTAGAATGGTGGGTGCCAGGGGCTGAGAGGAGGAGAGAGTGGAGAGCCACCGTTTAATAGGTACAGAGTTTCACTTTGGGAAGATGAAAAAGTTCTGGAGATAGATGGTGGTGATACCTACACAATGTGAACATACTTAACGTCACCGAACACTCAGAGGTGGTTAAATGGTAAACTTTATGATATGTGTATTTTACCCCAACAAAAACACACACCCACACACAAAAAGTAGTGAGGAACTGATATGTGCAACAACATGGATGAGCCTCAGAAAGATAATGCTAAGTGAAAGAAGCTAGGCATAAAGTCACACTTTGTAGAATTCCATTTGTATAAAATGTCCAGAATAGTAAAATCCAGAGACAGGAAGCATATTACGGGTTGCCAGGTTCAGGAAGAGGAGGGAATGGGAAGTGACTGCTAAATGGGCATGGAGTTTCCTTTTGGGGGGATAAAAATGTCCTGAAACTAGATGGTTGTGATGGTTGCACAACACTGTTAATGTACTAAGTGAATTATACCCTTTACATTGGTTACGATGGTGAATTTTATGTTATGTGTATAATAACACTTTTAAGAAAAGATGAAAAACCCAGAGGAATTGTGATTTTGATTAAACACCTACTGTATGCAGGGGAGGACCGCCATCTAGGCTGTAAGATTGCGCTTCACAACTCCAGGTGGGCTTTGCACAGACTGTGACAGACAGTCTTACAACTGGACCAGCTGCTCAGGTACAAGGTACTGCATTAGATGCTGCTGGAGAGCTCGCAGATGAAAGAAAGTGGATCTTGTCAACAAAGAGTTAACTGTTTATAGGGAGATAAAGACCATCCTCCTTCCTCTTCCTGTCCTTCCGTCCTTCTCCTCTGACTATGCAATTTCAGAAGTACTTTTTGAAGAAAAAAAAAAAAAACCAGTGTGGGTGCACAAAGTTACTCATGCCAATGTCTCTGAGTGGCACAAACTAATGAGGCTATCAGAAAGTTAAAGCCAAATGAGACGAGGCTTCCAGAAAATGTATAGGACACCCAGAAGGGCTACATTATTACATGAAAAGCCAAAGAACAAAGATGGAATGGGCACATTACTTTCAGCCAATGGTGAGACGTTGATGAGAAACTACTATTTTCCCGCTGTCATTTTTGTGGAATAATCTTTGGACTGAAAAAGGAAGAAAGAGCATTGATAGAGAAAACCCAAGGAGAGTTATGAGATTGTCAGAGAATCTGTGGTGCTGAGAGAGCTCAGACCTCTGATTTGGATGGGTAACATACAAGGGATTAAGAGAATGAGTGAAGGTGATGCTCAGACAATCTTGGGAATTGTGGAATTGTGGGGATAGATCAGATGTGGATGAGGAGAGTCATGATTTACCAGAAGAGAAGTAAAACTCCACATGTTAACTACAAGACATTCCTGAAGAAAAGGTGGTCCCAATAGCCAACATTTGTTCACAAAAACAGGTCATATGACACTGACCTCGTTTCCTTGTTAGACTCTAGGCCAACATTTCAGGAAAACCAAGTAGACATGGCGTGTCTGAATTTCCAACATCGAGGCGTTTTAAAAAGTCTCTCATTACATCTGATAGAAAAGGATGAGAAATAATAGGCTATAAGGAGTTGCAAACTACTAATTGCCAGCCAAATCTAGCCTGCAGCCTATTTGTGTATGGCCTGTGAGCTAAGATTGGTTTTCAGCTTTTTAAAGGGAAGAGACGGAGTAGGAGGAAGAGAAGGAAGAGAAGGAGGAAGAGTTGGAGGTGGAGGAGGGGGAGAAGGAGGAAGCAACAGCAACTGGCCAAAGTCAAAAACATTTACTATGTGGCCTTTGCAGAAAAAGTTTGCCAACCCCTGGGCAAGAGAGAGAGGGTAGATGTCTCGCTTACAGGTGATTGCTAGCTACCATCACCTGTGGGTAAAACAGGCTGGTGCCACTGGCCTATGTGACTGCCTTCCTGTGTTTACCAGTGAGGGTCTATAAAAGGCACAGTGACTGATCTAATTGATGATGGGAACAATAACAAATGCATGGATGATAATGGCAGAGTACGATCACGGGTGATAATCAATACAACAGAATGTACCTGAGCCCAGAGCAGAATAGGGGGAAAGGGCTGAGCTTATTCCCAAGTAAGTTCTCAGTAAGTGAGTTAACAGTATGACGTGGTCACTATAATAAAATTTAAGGAGCTAACTTTATTTTGAGCTACATCAACATAATTACATAATCTAGAATGAACCAATTCTTAGTTTTTCAGCCACACTTCTGTACTGATTCATCCTACCATGTGCCAGAAATTCTGCTGGGCACCAAATGTGTTCAGCTCTGGGCACCCCATTCTAAGAGGAATTTGGATAAAATGGGCGTGTGCAAAGGAAACCAACTAAGATGGTGAACCACAGAAGGTCAGATAAGAGAACAGAAATCAGGGAAAGTCATGGTGGGAGGAGCGATGGGGAAGAAAGGGCACGGCTGTCTTCAGATATCTCAGTTTCCAACACCTGTGAAATGGAAAGTGGTAGGGCTAGAATGGGCCACTTGAGTGAGAGCTAAAAGAAGCCAGGTTCTGGATTCATCATCTCCACACACTGGAAACAATTCCAATGTTCTTCAGCCTGGGGACAGATGAATAAACTGCGGAAGAGCCATACCACAGAAAGCTATTCAGCAATAAAAAGGAACAAACTGCTGACTCACGCTGACAACGTGATGACTCTTAAAATTATTATGTCAGATGAAAGAAGCCAGGCTCAAAGGCCACATACTACATGATTCCATCTATATGACATTCTGGACAGGTTATAGCAATAAAAAACCAGATCGGTGGTTGCTAGGGGTGATGTTGGGGGAAGGGGCGACTACAGAAGGGGCACGAGGGAATTCTGGGGGGTGATGGACCTCCCCTAACTCTTGACTGTGACTGTCATAGCTCATAGAACTGTACACTAACAACAGTTAATTTTACTGTATATAAATTATATTTCAATAAACCTGGCTTAAAAATAAAGAAACCAGGTTTAATGGGAAGTGGACAAGGAGACTTTGGAAGGTGGGCACTGACGCTCTGCCTGGGCTAGAGGTGTTTAGCCATCTGAGGCGTGTGTTTACACTGATGGTTTTTGAGGCCCCCTCAACCCTACGATCCCATGATTCTGGGAAGAAGGTGGGGAGACTGAGAAGAAGCAGTAGCAAGGCAGGAGGGGAATCGAGGGAGTGGGGTTATCTCTCAGTAAAGAAAGTGCTTCAGTTTAGAGGAAGCTGTCAACTGTGTCAAATCCTGCTGAAGGAGCAGAAGAGACGAGGACTGAGAATTAGCCACGGAGTATGACAAGGATGTATTGTTAACCTGGGCAAGAGCTGCTCCAGATGAATGATGGAGGGAAAAGCCTACATGGGGGGCGGGGTGGGGTAAGAAAGAATGGGGAGGGAGGACTGGGAGACCGTCTGGACAGAATGGACATCCCCTCCCTCTCAGGGATTGGGGCTCAGCAGAGGGGCTCTAGGGACCATGAACAACTCCTCATCTTTCTCCTTCCTTCCAGGCCTCCCCACTGGAGTCCCCAGTTAGAATGGCAGCTCCATGACTCATTTTCCTTCCCCAGACAGGGTCAGAGAGACGAGGAGTTAAAGGATCTTTCCAGACTGGGAGCAGAGGGGTTGCAAAGGCTATCTCTTTTGCCAGAGACAAACATACCTATCTTTCCTTCTCTGAAAATGATCCAGGGTGCTTGTCAACCCCTAGAAAAGCACTCTCCATTTCTACACAGCAAGACCCATCTCCCAACTGCCTCATCATTACCAGTCCCAAGGCTCCTCTTATTCTGTGGGGGACAAAGTCAGAGAGCTGAGCACGCAGCCTCTGTCCTGAACCACACCTCCACACACTTTCAAACCTCTGAGAGGCCTTCCCGGGTCAACCCGTCCCCTTGCTATCATGCACGCCTCATATTCCCGTTTTCTCTTCCACTACACGGGAAGATGCTCCCCACCCCATCCTGTCTGTAGCCCCAAAACTCTCTGGAACTTTTATTACAGGGTGCAAATCAGATCACACAGCAAGGGGGAAACGGATTACAGGAAGGCAGGCCCCATCCTGATGCCTCCTGACCTGGAGAAGCCAACAAGCTCAGTATCTCTGCCATCTCCGTGGCTCATTCTCACTGCCGTCATTTATCACTACAACTGCCTAAGAACGCCCTTCAGCCAGGCCATCCTGTCACATCCTTAGTCAAAGATCACCATGTCGCCTGTACTTTTGTCTGCACCTAAAATCCATGCCTGTGTCACCCACTGACTTGAGCAGCATGGTTTCTCATGTGGGTCTTACATCTACTCCTTTTCTCCACACACCATGCCTCTGCCCACAAGAGAACTATGACAATCCTCAGGGCGTCCACAGAGGCTTTCAGAAGGTCTTGGAATATAGGCCATGTGAGTTAGATACTGTGACACTAGGTCTTATGGAAAAGGAAAAGCTAGCCCCTCTCCCTTCTCCCCGACCTGCAGGGGACCATTGCTTTGGAATGGCACCCCCTTCCTTACAATTCTGTTTCTCTTGTCACAGAAGAAGCCTCAGTATTACTTCTCTAGGAACAAGAACTACAATGCTAAGTTCACAGGTGTTGCACTAATAACTCATCAGGGTTATTATCTGGGGAAGTCACTCTGCCTAGAAAGTCAGGCCCTGGGCAGGCCTTTCGCAATGTCCTTGCTTACCAGATACACAGCTGGCCTGCAAGAGTTGAAACCTCTCCCCAAACCGCCAGCATTGCTCAACTTCCTCTTCTCTTCATTCTCTACCATTCTCTACCTCCCAGATTTCTAACTATGAAGCTAGTTTCATCTCCTCTGCCTGACTGGTCCCTGGGCATTGGAAGCATCCAGCCCTTGACTCTGTAACCCTCCCAGAGCCCTACTCCAGAGACTGTCTCTGTCTCTGTCTGCTAAATGAATGAGTCAGGAGTCACTTGCCATTTCCAGATGATGCCAAGGCCTGCTACTCCTCTCTCCCAGACATCCTTCAGATGTCTTTTTGTTCTATTTCTACAGCAAACAATCCCATCTCACACCCACATTACTGTATAAATGGCCCTCTACCTCTAGTCTCTACCACAATTGACCCAAATAAAGCAGCAAGAATAACTGTCCTATGCGTCCTCCCAGAGGAAAAATCTAGAGTGGCTCCTGATCTTGTGAATTCCAAACTCTCCAACGTGGCTTCAGCAACACCCCTCTCAAACCTTCAGTTTCATTTCTCTCTTCAGATGGTGGTCTTCACACAACAGTGATCCGATTCACATTAAATGTAGTTAATAAATAAGCTGAATCTCATCTTACACAAGATATCTTATTTGACTCCAACAAACAATTCTGTAACACTAAACCTTCCCGATACACTGCTTTGCTCCATTCAAATGTGAAAATACCCATTTGCTTGAATAATAATGACAACGGCATTTCTCATTTTTGTTTAGCTCTTCACAATCTTCGAAGAGCTTTCATATGCACTATCTTACTGATGCTGAGACAACCTTGTGAGGGAGGGAGGGCATACTGTATAGATAAAAAGTGGGCTCAGAAAGGTCAGCCATACAGGAGGGGCATCCACCTTTCTCCATCAGGCACACATTCTACAGCTTACTATTCAGACAGTTACAACAGAGCTCTGAGCCAAAATCAACTTATTTAGTAAACCTCTGTCCTGACCTCAACACATCTGTTGTCTTAAAGGTAGATTTATCTCCTTCTTACAGAATGTCCAATCTGCCCTACTAGCAGATACTATAATCTCTTGGTCTAGTGAGAACCCAAAGGAGAAAGTTTTTCGAAAAAACCTAGAGTGGTATCTGAAGAAGACCCGACCTAAGGTCAAATACCTTTAAACAAGTCAACCTTCTATGATTTTCAAGGAAGCAGGTTCGGGTCTTGGTTGCTCACACACCTTCCACTGAACCTTGAATGCGCAGTTGTCTTCTCTCAAGGACGCCATCCCAGTTTGGAAGGAAAGAGAGATTGGGTGGTGGGACTGAGACACCCCAGTTCATTATAGGCAGACACTCTCGAAAGCATCTGAACAAAACTTCATCAGGCAGTGGCTACAGGACCTTGCTTCAGGGTAAGTGATGTACTAGGAAGGAATATTCCCGAGCCCTGAACTCCAGTCCTTAGACAAATCAGCCAGTTCTGTTCCAGTAAGTAGACAATTTCAGACTGGCTACCTACAAAGCCCCAAAGGGATGCTGGTCTAGCCTCATTAGTGCTGTAGTGTGTAGGCCTGGATATTGGAAGAGCAAATAGAACACAGCTGTCTTTTTGGTCATTGGTGCTCAAACCTGTTTATGCACAAGTATCAGCTGAGCACCTGACTCTGTACCCCAGTAGCAGTCACACACCCCCAACAGGTTCCTTCACTCCACCCCTAGATTGGATTCATTTGGTCTATGAAGGAGCCATTACTCATTGCACTCTAATTCTGGTTGTGTTACAGAAGAACATTCTATGTCAGAGTCTAAGAAAAAAACTCAGCTAAAGGAAGAGCAGAAATGAAGAGGGGGAAGAATGGGGACAAAGAGAATGGGAATAATAAAGACAGTGGAAAAATGGCAAATGAAGAGATCTCCTCGCTCAGACTGGCATGCCTTGATATAAGCAAATATAAATGTGGGGTGGGAGAATGGACACTAAGGACAAATGAGGAAATTATTATTCATTAAAAAAAAGAATTTGGCATCAGATTCCTTTAAATAGCAATCTCTGCTAGTACATTTAAAATAGGATTCCTTTTACAGAAGTGTGATTTATACAAAACTACATATGTTAGTTACATAGGCTCAGAAAAATAGCTCTCCTCCCATGTAGTCTGGCTAACCATAGAATTGGTCCAGTACAGATGGTCACCTATTTTCTTCCAAAAGATACCCAGCCCTGCTTTCTGTCACCTACTTTTATGTTGTATCTGATTATGGTTAACAGATTCTTAAGGGCCACTCAAATCTCTTTTGGTCTTTGCTAAACTTGGAGAACACTGCTCTGAGTTCTCCTGTTCTCTTATTCATTCAACACGTATTTGTTAAAGGCCTATCATGTGCTGGGTACCACTCTACGAATAAGCTGTGGGGAAAAAAAACAATGCCTCTGGCACCATCTATCTTATGTTCTAGTGGGAGAAAGTAAACAAGTAAAATATCCAGCACATGAGATGGTGACAGATGCTACGGAATAAAAATAAGGCCGACTGTGGTGCTGGGGTTTACTGAGCTGGTGTTATAACCTAAGATAGGGTTGTCAGGGAAGGTGGTACCAGAAGATGACAGAGGGACACATTTAAAAGTGATGAGGAAGCAAGCCTGGCAGATACCTGGCAGGTATGAGGCACAGCTAGAGGTTAAATGTGACTGGAGCCAAGAAGTGAGAGGGGCCAAATTGAAAAGGCCTTGTGGGCCACTGTGAGGAAGAGCCTTTGTTCTTAGATAGGAGCCACCGGGAGGTTTTGAGCAAAGGGATAACATGATCTAACTCACTTTTTAAAGAAGATCCCCATCCGGCTGCTGTGCTGAGAAGAGACTGCAGGGACCAGCATGGAAGCACAGAGGACAATTAAGATGCTGCTACATTAATTCAGGCCAGAAATAATGATGGCTCAGACCAGGCTGATTGAGGGTAAAGTGCTGAGATGTGGGCAAATTTGTGTGTATTTTGCAGGTAGAACTGACAGGATTTGCTGATGTTATGGACGTGGGGCATGAGGAAGGAATCAAGGATGGTACCATGCTCATTTGCCAGAGCAGCTAGAGGGACTGAGTTGCCATTAACAAGATAGAAAGAACCATGAAAGGGGTAGGTTTGGGGTGGGGCAGACAGGAGCTTGTTTTCAGACATATTAAATATGAGATGCCTGAGATTTCCAAATGGAATTATGAATGAGCAGTAGGATATGCGAGCCTGGAATTTGGAAGGAGTTCGAGCTGGATGTATCAGTCTGGCAGCCACTAGGATATAGATGGGATTTAAAAATGAGTAAGTTCACCAAGGAGTGAGTGCAGATCAAAAGTTTTGAGGCAGCCCGAGGACAGCCCATATTCAAGAAAGAGAGATAGAAGAGAATGAGTAATGGGGACAGAAAAGAAACAGCCCATGAGGTAGGAGGAAACCAGGAGAGTGTGGTATCCTGGAAGCCACACAGAGAAATGAATTTCAACTGGGAGTGACTGACTGTGTTGGATGCTGCCAATAGATCAAGGAGGACAAGAGCTGGAAACTGACCATAGGGTTGAATGTTGTGGTGACCTTTACCAGGGTTTTCTGGTAGAGAAGCGAGGAAAGCTTGATGGGGGATTTATGAAAGAGGAGGTGGGGAGATGGAGGCAGCAAGTGCTGGTAAGGGGGTAGAGAAAGGAGACGTGGTCTAGGGTTTCCTTGTTTTAAATGGGAGAAATTATAATGTGTTTATATGTATGTGTAGGGAGAGGAGGGAGAGTCACTGGAACGGGGAAGGGATCTAGTACACATTAGGAGGCAGGCACCTTGTTAGAGTAACAGGCCAGGTCACAGAGTGTGGACACAGGTACAAGCAGACATGCAAGCCTTCTCGGTATTGCGTGTCATCTAATTGCGCAGCGAGAGAGGAAGCAAGGTCATGGGCTGGTGTGAGGGCGGGAGAGGAGGCTCCATGAATAGAAAAATGGTGGGCTGAATGGACTAGGGTAGTGGTCCCCAACATTTCTGGCACCAGGGACCAGCACTTCTATGAGAATCTAATGCCTGATGATATGAGGTGGAGCTGAGGCAGTGATGCTAGTGCTGGGGAGCAGCTGCAAATGCAGATGAAGCTTTGCTTGCATGCCCACTGCTCACCTCCTGCAGTGCAGCCAGGTTTCTAACAGGTCATGGACCAGGACCGGTCTGTAGCCCAGGGGCTGGGGAACCCTGGACTAGGTGATGCATAGGCCTGCCACGGAACAGCACCCAAGGCCCATTCCACTGCAACTTGAAGAAATTAGGCCAGCCCTCTGCTTCCTCCTCTGGGCCAGTTCTTCCCCATCCTTTTCACTTTTCCTCACACCAACTCTTCCCCTCTTACTCATGGACTTTCCACCTTTAAAACTGACTGGACCTTTACAGAATTAATACTCAGATACACTTGGTCACTTCTTCAATGAGGCCTTTCAGGAAGGAGAGATAGAATTGATAGTGTTTGCTTTGGGAAGAGAGGTCTAGGGACTTGGAAATAGATTTTTATGTTAGGAGGAGCGGGATGGGGAGGAGCGTGGGGAGGGGGCGGGTGGAACAGGAGTCTGGGAGAAGCAGAGGAAGTATGAGACAAAATATACAGACTCCCTTTCAGCTCTCTCGACTTCCTTCTTTCTCCAATACTACCCTCCTTCCTTTTAGATCTCAATTTTCTTACCAAAAACAGACTGAATAATTTCTATCTCACTGTGTTCAGGCTCTCAGTCTCTAATTCAATTAACCTCTTCTGGCCTGTCATAAATCCCAGATTCCTTTGCACACATTATTTCATTTAACCCTTACAGTAGCACTGCAGGATTGTAGGATTGCTAATTCCATCTGCAAGATGGGGAAACAGACTCAGAAGGGTTAAGTGATGCCTGGCTAGCTAGCTGACCCAGCTAGTAAGTAGCAGAACCACAATATGAACCAAAATCTCACTCCAGATTCAGGCCCATCAATCCCAACCATACCCTTCCAGGCCTGGGATAATTCAGACTCATTTCCACTAAGTGAACACTCAGGTTAATGTCAAGCCCTAGCAAGGTTCCAGGAATTGAAGTCCTTATTGATACACCACCAAAGCACAGACCAAAGAAAAGAAAGTGGATGAGCAGTGCAGGGTCTGTCCCAGCTGGCAGGCAGGCACCCTGATGGATATTTCCAGCTCTGGAAACAGGAAGTAAATCCTGAGGATTTGCTAAACTATTGAGGGGTGGTTGCTAATTCCAGAGGTAGATTTCATCATCAGCTGTATGGCCATGTTGGACTTCCTCAGAAAAGAGAGCAGTGAGGAACTCTCACTTCTGTTTCTCGAGGGCTAAAGGAGAGCCCTTCCTTAGGGGAAGAGCCATGAGGTTCAAGAGAAGTATAGGGGTACAAACAGAGTCACTCAAAGAGCCTCAGGCAGGGTGAGCCCCCACTGGGTGTCCAGACCTAACATTCTTCTGTTCTCTGGGCTACCAGATCCTGGTGGTCACAACATGGACTGATCTCTTCCTAAAGCATAGCTCCAGCCATGCCAGACATGTCCAAGGGCTCACTCATGCATTTGCTACATGCCACCCCTATAACCTGGGTTAACCATCCTCCCCAAACCATCTCCACTTATTTAAGTCCTGCCATTAATTAGTCAGTCATATTTTATTCATTCATTAAATGTACTCACCAAACATATTGAGTACCTATGTGTCAAGAGTTGTACTAAGTTAACTCAGAGGTGAGTAAGACATCAGTCCTGGCTTCAAGGAGTACAGTGTAGATGGGGAGAAAGGTGGTGGCACTGTGTATGCAGCCAGTTAGAAAAGACACTGCGAGTGCAGAGTGCAAGGGGGCTTGGGGGTGAGCATCTAACGAAGGCTGAAGGGTTGGTTGGGTATGGCTGCTCTTCCCTGGAGAAAGAACTGTCTAATGAGATGAGCTGGATAGGAGAAGGGGCCTACAGGGGTGTTCAGGGGGAGAGGCCAGCACCAAGGCACAGAAGTGGAAACCAATGCCCAGTGTGGGAACTCATGAGCTGTCAGTGTTGCCAGAAGTATGAAAAAAGTGAAGAGGAAGTGAGGACCAGAGAGCCCAATTTATAGTTACAGGGCAACGGAAGAGAGAATAGTCCAAGCAACCTTTCCACGTACACACCATCAATAAAAATAATTCTTAAAAGGCAAACCCAGAAATATGGTAGTAACTGCTCACAGTGACTGAATGCTGGCCATGGACCAGGCACTGGTTGACATACATACTAACTCCTGTACGCTCACGACAACCCTCTAATATAGGATACTGTGATTACCTCACTACACAAGGAGAAAATCCACACAGGAAGCCTCAGCCACCTGCCCAGGTGAATAAGCAGTGGAGACAAAACTTAAACCCCAGGACCCATGCCCTTGACTGCTCTGATAAGTTGTTTCTAGGTCTAAGGTATAATGTAAGCTAAAGTAAGCATTTATAAAACCGAATTCTGGTAGGGCCCCATTTTGTTTAAATATGGGTCTATATGCTTGTATTTTGTTGAATCATGTGAAAATTTGGCCATTTGACTTATAAAACAGCAATTTCGTATGGTTCAACCTAGCATGAATGCACATGTGTGTGTCCATACACACATATACACACGAAGAAGAAAGTCTGTAAGGCTCTATTGCTAAATTATTAGTAATAGGTTTGGATGGCAGGAGTGTGTCTGATCTTTCTTTTACTTGTTCTAATTTTCTGAAAAATAGTTAAATGTTTTCCTTATTGCAGCTGCCAATGACCACAGCTCCTAGTAAGATGTACTCAAAGTGCAGAAGCCCCAGCCCCTGCACTGAATTACAGCATCAGAGGTCAGTGTACTCATGGGTGTCTCCCCTTGTGGGCTGAGAAGCCAAAGTGTGGGCAAAAAGCTGCCTGAGAAAAAGCCCAGAGTTCAGTGATGAGTCCTGCCAGCCGTGTGACTTCTCTTTTCTTCACCTTGAATGTGAGTCAGAATCACGCTTTTCTGAGAATGGAACGTGATATGAACCAAGGTGCTCTGCTGTTCCACCCTCATTCTACTTGATGTTATCTGAAAGGGCTTCCTAAATTGTTAATGGCACCAAGTCCATCCCCAGGACCACAGCTAGAGAACTGCTCAATTGACACTCGGCTCCTTTAATGAGGATTTTTTGGAAATGAGAGGCAATGTCTTCCCTCCAACTTCTATGAAACCTGGGAGGAACTGGTGAGCTTCCAGAGCTCTCTCTAAAGTATGGCTGACTCCTGCATCCAAAGTTGAACAGACTGCAGGAAAACAGCACAGGGCCGCTGGGGCACAAGGTAGGTTCCCTGAGGTCCAGATTCAGGCAACTCTTAGCAACAAGTTGGAGCTGCACTGGGATGCAGTTTCAGCCAAATCATAAGCCAAGAACAGACCAGGAATGGGGTCCCAGGGACCACTAGCAGCTAAGGAAAACAAACCTATGCTAGGAATGACTGGCCCACCCCTCTTTAAACAATTCTTACCATAGCATCCTTAGGGCAATCGCAGCCACTTTTGCACTCTCTCTTCACTTTGTCCGGATCACTTACTCACCACCTTTCAACATCCTATGCAATTTTACTCATTTACATTTATTGGTATTATCTAACTCCCCACCCCCACCCCCACCACACACATACTTAAGGAGTGCAGCTCCACAAGGCAAGGATCTTTGGTTCAGCGAAGCACCCCCAGTGCTGATAATAGCACCTGGAGTAAGGCCAGGGCAGGGGGGTACTCCATCAATATTATCTGAATGAATAAATGGCCTGCAATGTCACCTTCCCCAACCTGCCTCCTATACAACTTGTCAGAATTAATTATTCATACCTCTGAGTTTCTGTAGGACTTTCCTTAAATCTCTAATATAACACTTATCACACTAAATTATAATCATTTATCTCTTCTACCTTGGTAAAGGCAGGAGTTTTCAAATGATCCCATTCTCTTTTATATTTGCCATGCCTAGCATAGGGACTCAGTATTTGCTGACTTGGGGGACAACCTTGACATCTATACAGAACAAAACAGATGATCTCCAGGATCCTGGTTGATACCGCATCACTGTTTGGCACCAAGACTGCTGACATTGATGTCTGAGCTAGTGGGGCTAGGGAGGCAGTGATTTGGTGAGATTCCTTTCCAAAGAACCTGGCCTGAGAGAACTCCAGCAAGAGAAAGCTACTTTAGGTCCCAGAAAATGAGGCTGAACCAAGTGTGCCCAAGAGAGGTCATGATAGAAAGTTAATGAAATGTTCATTTCAAAAAAACACTTTTCCCCAACCCACAGTTGGCAGCTCCCACACTCATTCTGGCACCAGTGAGGCCCTTCTCCAGCACTGGGACCAGGAAGTGTAAGTCTGTTGGCCAGAATAGCACATCCAAGCCTGTCAAGTGGAAACAGCCTTGCTTACCAGTTCTACTGGACACTTGCTGATTATTTTTAACTTGAGCTTCACACCCTTCACCCACTCATCTCTCCTCTCTTTCCTTTGGCCTTGCTCCTAACAAACCTACTCAACATCCGTTTGCCTGCATATAGCACCACTCTCTCAACTGGAAAGTCTTCTCTCATCACCTCATACATTCATTCAGCACCTACTGTGCATCATGTGTCGTCACCAATACCGCTCCCTTTCTTTAAAACACAACTTTAATACCGCATCTTCTAGGAAGCTTTCAGATATGGAAACATTAAGATCCCATGTCCGAGGAACTCTGCTTGTCCCTCGGAGTCAGGAACTGCACCTACTCTTCTACCATTAACTGCAGAAAGTTCATGAACTCACCCGTGGTCTCATGTCGTGTGCCTTCACATGTGTGCTCTCTCTGCCTTGAACGCCCTTCTTTTCCTTACCCCCTTGTTCAGCTTTCTCAATGAGGCCTTTCCTCCAGCACCAGGTCATTAATCCCACGCCTTCCTATGCTAGCACACCTCTCAGATGTACTCTGTGCATTTGATTACATGTACTGTAATTATTTATAACATATCTGGCTGCCCTACAAGACCGAGCCCATCCAGCAGACAGGGCATTCTGAAAGGAGGAACATCCTACCTTCTTAAAAAACCTTAAATAATAACTGTAGTTGTGGCTTAGTAAGCGCCTCCCCCATGTACCAAGAACTTTAAACAGACCATCGCAAGCCCTTGCAAGTCTGCAGACACCAATCCATCCGAGAGATGAGGAAGCTGGAGCACAGTGAGGTCAACTAACTTGTCCATTGTCCTAGTGCATCAAGTGGTGGCATCAGGATTTAGCCTCTGGCCTATGTGACTCAGAAGCCCCTGGTCAGCATCTAGTGTGGCCTCAGGACACGGAAGACGCTCTCTGATCCTCTGTGTGCAGGGGATGGCACTGTGGACTCCAGCTGGCTCCTACTCACATGTAGAAAAAGCCTCCCGCCCTCTAGTCCTATCCTACTTGCCCACAGGAAACACCTCCAGATCAAAGACTTGTTAGGACAGCAGGAAACCTAAAGGAGATCTGGGAATTTTTTTTTTACTTAAAAAACCTATGGCTTAACTTCTTTGGGGCCCTGGGCAGCATGAATTTTGTTTGGCTGTTAGAATCCTTTGGCTCAGACACAGCTGCCAGACCACGTGCCTGTCTGGCTTTGGACTGGGACCTCTCAGGCAAGAAAGGAGACAAAAAGGTAGAGCGGAAATAGCCCCTGGATGTTCTCTTTAAGAAAATCACCCAGCTGTGTTTGTCTATTTGGGGTGGAAGAGGGCTTAGGAGGAAGACAGCAGGGAGGGAGGGTTATCTGTGCACTGGGCTTTCTTAAAACCTACATCTGTATCTGAACTTAGGCCCTGACTGGCAGGATGACTTGGAGGGACCTCTGAGGACACTAAATCCTGCTTCTCAAGGCTGTTTTGAGGGAGAATATAATCCAGGTAAGAGCTTTTTGTCAATTAAAAAAGTCTATGTGTCATCCCAGTAAATGTATTTCAAGGTAATCTCTGTCTCCCTCTCTTGATTCTAAGCCTTTCAATGGATAGCTCAGCCATCTGTGGTTCTGGATACCAAACATCTTAACGTGCACAACCAGAGGCCTGTGCAAAAAAGCAAGTATCCCATGTGCCTGAATGGTACTGAACCTCCTCTTAGTAGGATGAAATCTTAGTGATCAGTGACAATAAGAAATAGCAGTCATATGGTAAATCAAAACCTTTTTTCCTAAGCATTTTTCGAGGAGGCAAATTACAGATTTCCTTCCCCACTGGCACTTGGCCAATGCCCACGTCATCTATGAGACCTTACTCCAGGGGCTGGATGGAGAAGGCAGCTGATCCATGATGCTCTGCTAAGTTTTAGAAACCATGGTGGGTGACGCACAAAGCCAAGATATGCCAACTCACCTCTCTGGAACTGCTCCCTAATGTTCAAAAGAGCTGCCTTTCACACCAGGCCAGGCACACTAGACCTTGGTTGTGAACCCACACATTGTGGGTTCAGGTTGAGCAGCTTCTGAAGGCCATTCCCAAAGCCTGTAGGCTAAGCTAGAGTCTCCATATTGGCAATGCTTCTCCAGGGTCCGTGAGCAGCTCCAGTGGCCAGAAAGGCTTTCTCCCTCTTCAGGGAATTGAATGCCTTATAGAATGGCTCTGGTGTGGCCACCCCATAACTGCCGCCTTTGGAAAACAAATCCTACCTCCCAGAGCTGCGTGGAGTAGGTAAACGACCAGCACCTCCTGACAGCCCTGAGTCTGACAGTGATCAACCCTCTGCAGACTCCTCATGAGGCTGGCATCCTCCTTATCCTCCAAAGACCTCGAAACTTTGACTCTGATGATAGTAAAAAAACATTTTATAAGGCCATTCCTTACTTGTGTGTGTATGTATACAACCAAAACCAGTTTCACAAACCAATGCTTCCCTCCTTATATGGAATACATTTGGATGTTTTCTTATCTATTACATTCTTTCAAATGCTGGCTGCAAGCACTAAACTGATTTTGTGACTCAGGGCTAAAAACACTGCTCCAGTTTCACCCAGCTGGTCATCCACACACAGCTTTAACTAATTATTTAGCTCAGACCTTAAGGAGGACACCCCCTTCCCACAGCTGTCAGCAGATGTGAGCTCTCAGTAGAGCCTTTGGCATCATTCTACACTGGGATCTCCCCAGCTCGGCATTTCCTTCTCATACACCCCAACTCAACTGAGCAAATACGCACAACAGTGACGTATTGACCTGAACCATTTTCCTGCCCAACCATCATTATCATTTACTCAGAACACATGAGACACCTTTTCTGCGCTCCTCCCATCTTCCTGCTGTGTAAACTAGATTAGAGCATCTGAGGTGTCAGGTGTCTAACATTTGAGAGGGCAGCCAAGATTCATGAAGAAACTCCAAGTTTTAAAAATAGTGGTAGGTGATTGACGAGGTGCATAGTCCACATATAGACAGGTGCTAATTCCTTTTCCCTGGATCTTCTTCCCTGGGGGACCCAGAGGCTAAAGGCCACTGCCCAGCTCATCTTTTTAGATTAGCTTATGTCCCTTCTAGAAGCTAGTCACACAATCTTTTTCCTTACTGTTTATTTGTTGCCATAACATACATTTGGTGATCTAGAGAACTGGGTACAAGACCTGGTTTCTCCACTTATATGGGATTTGAGGCTTCACTTTGCGGAACCTTAATTTTCTTACCTATAAAATATGGCTAATTACTTCTGCCCTGCCTTCTTCACAGGTTGTAATAAACATGAAGAGGTGTGAAAATGCTTAGTAAGCTGTAAAGCACTGTGCAAATATAAATCACTACAAAAAAAAACTATATGATCTTTTTAATAAGAGCTGACCGTGTTGACTCTGCTCCCAAGTTTCAGCACTGTATTCTCTGGGTTCAGTAAAGCACAGACTCCATCATCAGCCCCCTAAAGGCAGCTGCATTTTACCCCTGAAAGCTGGGTTAAACCAGCTCTCCCTTGGGCAGATAGCTGATGTCATCAAAAATTCATCAGTCACAGCAGCTGGTGAATCCACTCTCCCCAGTCACTTGTAACTTCATTCAGAAAGGTAACTAGAAGTGGGAGAATTGGTCCCAGGAACAGTCAACTGAAATACAGCCTATGCTCAGCTCTTTTGGCAAATTAAGAAAATAAAAGGTGTGAGTGTTTGGGAGGGTGGAGATCAAGTCATCTTAGATGAGACTTTGGAGACAATCATTATCATAAGAGCCACCATGTATTAAAGACTGTGCCTTAAAAAATTATTTCTAACTTTCATGAGAATGTTCAAGACAGGTACAGGCATACCTCAGAGATAGTACGGGTTTGGTTCCAGGTGACAGCATTAAAGCAATAAAGCAAGTCACAAATTTTTTGGTTTCCCAGTGCATATAAAGGTTATGTTCACATTATAGCATGTCTAAAAAAAACAATGTACACACCTTAGTTGAAAGATACTTTATTGCTAAAAATGCTACCAATGGAGTTGCTTGATGCAGGGTTGCCACAAGCCTTCAATTTGTAAACCTGTATTATTGTTCTCACCTTACAAATGAGAATAAGAGGTTAAGAAACTTAATCAAAAGCATGCAGGGAGTTGGCTGAACTATAATCTGCTTTTCTTGTTCAGAGATAAGCTATAGAAACCCCTAAGGCTGATTTGGACTCTGCCGAAGATATGGCTGAAATGCTAGGTTTGAGGTCAACCCTGGATTCAAGGGCCCCCAAGAATAAGGACTTTAAATCAGAGATGGGGCTTTAATCATCAGAACAGAAGGTACCTTGGGCCTGTAAAGGACTGGGAAGCAGGTGCTAGTTCCCTGGGGTGGGTAAGGTTTTACTTGCAAAAAGGTCCAGGGTTTGTGCTCTTTACAAAGAGCTGAAGACAATAGTTTCTGGGCTGGGCACTTAGTTGCTCAATAATTAATGAGAATCTAGTATCACTTTTGTTTGGACCCTAAGCTAAAAGAGAAAAGAGGCAATACATTTACGTATCCTGTGCCCAAAATCCTCCAAAGTTTACTAAGTACCTACAAGTTAAGGTTGGAATACCTTGGCTGGAATTCAAGGCCTTTCTGCTCTGGCCCCAATCAATGATCTCAACGTTTCCTATCTCAAACCTCTGTCCCAGCCAGACATCCTCAGCCTTACCCAATGTGCTCTCTGCCCATTCCTCTTCCTGTGACTATCAACACGCAATGCCCCTCACTGCTCTCAGCAGAGCCAACGCCACCCAGACTTGAAGAGCCTGCTTAAGGCCACTCTGAACATCTGAACTCTGCTGCCCAATCCCTTCTCAGACTCCCATGGCCCTTGGAGCTGTGGCCTTCTGACTGGGACTGCACTGAAGGCTAATTGTCTGGCAGCCATTGGACTAGAGCTCCAAGTCTCTCGTACCTCCCCGCATAGCCCAGACAAGTGACTCTGACCTTGCTAAGATACCTCTAGGAAACGGCCTGGCTGCTGGTCAGTTTTCTACCTCCTCATCCCCATAGCTACATAAAAGGCTTTTTTTTTTTTAGAAGGGCAGTTCTAAGTCACCCAAAGAAAGTGAGCTTTCATGGTTCTCACATAGACAATGACAGTCCAGCTTCTCAGCATTGCCCAACCAACCATGAGGAGGTACGCTTCCTCATGCGAAGATGAATGCCAATGAGGCCCCTCCTTCCAGGGGCAGCATTCAGTCAGTCTGAGACTGGTCTCCAGCCATGGGAAGAAATGATTCTCATCTATCATCTGCTCCCCTTGCCACTGTCCCCCAGCCAAGACTGAATGCCAAAGGCCTGTCTGGGCCAGGAACTTACCTGCCTTTTCCACAGAGACAGTTGCTTTAAAAGGGCACTCTTTGGGAAAACGAGACTAATTCTCTAAAGATGATCTCATATTCATTTCAGTACCTTCTTATCCCTAAGATACAGGTAAAACCTGAACTCCTCCCCACCAGACACACAGAAGCACCCCAACCCAGTTCCTTTCTGCTGAAGCACAGTCCAACATGGGGTGTTTCTCCAGTCTGACACACAGGCCCTCAAAGTTTATAAGACACGTAGAGGTGGGGGACACATCACCGTGGTAGTAATCTCAAGGGCACAACTTTAAATCTTTATATAGTGGGAGCCAATCCGGACCACTGGGAAAACCTCCCCAGGCCTACAAGTGCTCCCAGAGATCTCCTCCCTTCAGATTCCCCAAATCACACCCTGTAACTCCCAGCTCCTAATCAATTTAGGAACAATGTATTCAGGTCCCACTGTGTTCCAGGGGGTGAAGGGCTGCCCTCAAGTCGGGATCAGCCCCCCCAGAGAGTCAGATGCTTAACAGGGAAAAGTGTGCTGCTCCCCAGGCCCAGACAGCTGGGGTCTACAAGTGGTAAATCTAGGCCATCCCCCATCTATGAGAGGATCCCATTCCTGGCCCCTCTTCTTCTATGGTTAAAGCCCTAGCACTGCCCTCCCAGGCCACCTGTGCCCCCCTGCTCACTGGCTCAGTCCAAAAACCTTCCCATAAATCTCAAATAGGTGTGCAAGCAGAGGCTCTGGAGGGGATGGGACAAGCCCCCTCGCCGCGGCCATGCCCACTCTCCCCTTGGGTCCAGCGGGCTCTCCCGGGCAGCCCCGGCGGCAGCGCGGCGGGAAACCGGGAGCCCCATCCCTGTCCGCCAGCCGCCTCCAGAATCCTGGCCGGGCTCCCTCCTCCAGCACGTCTGGAGCTGGGGCCAACAGGCAGGATCAACAATCCAGAAACTTTCAATGGATCAAGCTGACTGGGAGGGGGAAAGAGAGAGGGAAGGGGGGCGGGCGAGGCTCCAGGACAGGGCCCTTGCTCTTCACTTACCATCTTGCTCACATCCATGACCGAGGCTGCAGGGCACCCCCCACCCCTCGAGATCTCGCTTCCCCCAAATGCTGCTCCCGGCTAATCCGGCCCCGATGGAGCCATGCTGTGGGGAGGGCGGCGGCAAGGCTCCCGCGGACCGGCGAGGGCGGCGGCGGCGGCGGCAGGACCGAAGCTGGACCCGAGAAAGGAAGGGGAGCGGGAGGGAAGGGGGAGGGGAGGGAGAGGAGGGGGAGGGGAAGCGGGGAGGGGGCGGGGGCGGCGCGGCCCCGCGGGCGGCCCCGGGAATCCCGCAATCAGCCGGGGGAGCCCCGCTGGGGGAGCGCGGCCCGGCCAGGGGGGCCAGCGGACGGACGCCCGGGGTCGCGGCCGGGGTGCGATGTGAACAACGAAAGGTCGCTTCTCCCCCAGGCCCCGCCGGCCCGGCCCGCGGAGCCGCGAGCGAGGCCGCCGGGCCCGCCAGGAAGTGTGAGTGTGAGTGAGTGTGAGTGAGTGTGAGTGTGAGTGTGAGTGTGAGGAGTGTGCGCGCGCTTGGTGGTGGGATTTGTGCGGCTCAGGAAGTGCGTGGGGGAGGCGGCTGGGGAGGGGGGCGGGGGGCGGGCTGGGGGCGCGCGAGCCCACATTCCAGTGGGGGCAGGGGGTCCGCTCGGCCCCTCCCCACTCGGCTTCCCTGGACAAAGGCGGAATTCAGGGCCATCGTCTGCCTCCCGAGACTCATCCGGAGGGGACGCCCAGACGAGGCTGGGGTCCGCCAACAGATGGGCGGGTGAAGGAAGGGGAACAGGTACCCGCGCAAGCCCAGGCCCCTGCGAGCGAGCCAGAGCCAGCCCCTCGTGGGAGGAGGGAAAGTGGCTCCCAAATGATGTCGGCCCCGACCGCAGGGTTCCTTTCTCTCAAGCCAGAATCCCCAGTCTCCCATGCCGTACTCAGTGTCTCATCTGCCTTTACAGGAAGAAATAGGAGGCAGGCACTCTTCTCTGCAGGGAACGCAGCTGGTGGCGGAAAAGGACTCTTGGCAAACGCTATTTTGGGGCAATCACCAGAAAAAGCTAGAGGCCCAAGCCTCTGGTTTCAGCACCACAGGCTGCTTCAAACCTTCAGATACTCAGGAAGGTTTGGGGCACAGCCGAGTCAATAAGAGAAGTGAGACCACTTACACCAACCCTGTGTTACCCAACAGGTGAGAAACAGGCCCAGAGAAAGGGAGTGATTTGCCCCAGGTCACACACCTGGCAGGGAATGGGGGCAGGAGAAACCTCAATAAGGACGGTGCATCCCAAGCCAACAAGAGCTTCCCATGCTGCCGCAGAGCATCCAGCCTCTAAAATTCTTTCCAATGAAGGGGCGATGGGCCCCCTCCACAACCCCGCCCTCTGGCTCACACCAAGGGGTGGAGAAGGCAGCCCTGGTCAGTAGCCCATGTTGATTCCAGGGCTGACTAGGACAGCCCCTGCCCCTTCACATCTGAGTCCTCAATCTATGAAATAGGGACTGTTTCCCTCCCTGCTTCCTAGGGAGATCTGAGAACACCATAATATAAAAGGTGATATAAAAGATGGGGCATAAGGGGCTTTCATTGCAGTTATTTTCGTTTCCTGGCTCTGGAGTCAGTCAGGGGTCCCCTAGCTTCAGGTTAAGGGCTTTCTGGGCCCAGGTCTCTCTGTCTAACCTCCAAGTCTGGACTGCAGCTGACTCTCGTGCCTCAATCTTCAGGGCTACCCAAGGAAGCCCTGCTCTTCCCCTGCTGTGCTCTAGCTGGGGAAGCCAGAAGGGACAGCCCTGGTCTGTTCTGCTGTGCTGGGCTCTCATAGTTCCTTCTACTGACTCATGTCCACAGAGTGAACCCAAACATAGGGGTGAGAGGTGGGGGAGGGGATGGGACACACAGGAAGGAAGCATGCCCCCATTTCCTCATCTTCCAACACTGACACCTTACCTTAGTGGGAGGTCAGGGCCAGGTGAACCAACAGGCTCACCCAATGCAGAGATGAAGTTTAGATTATCTCCTTGGTTAAATGTACTGCCATCTGTTTTTTTTTTTTTAAGGGGGTGGGGAGGTGTTGATGTAAGGAATGTCCATAGCCGTAGAGAATTTTAATGAGTTTATTTGAACCAAACTGACAATTTCCAGAAAGCAAAATCACAATGGATTAAGAAAATGCTCTAGAGAATGGCAGTTTTACAGCTTATTTTATGCATTAGAATCAGGAGAAGACATAAGAAGGGTTCATTGGTGGTAGATTAAGGGGGTGGGAGAAAGCAAAGTGGGGAGGTCTCTGGGACTGGATAAAAAGTAAAATAGAGGGACACACACTTATTTTACATTGGTGGGTACAGCAAAGTTAAGAATTAACATTTACAACACATAGAGATGGTATGTGGGGATAAGATAACCATGAGGGACTCTAGTGCAATGGATTGGTTGTGCCCTGAGGGGCCTAGAAAAAAGGGATTACTCTGACATTCCAAGGATGTTATCTTAGATGCAAAAAAACAACAACAGGTTTACTTAAGGTAAAGGTTGACCTTTGTCAAGAAAGCTACAGGCCCAAGATGTGACTACCAGCCATGACCTGCTTTTAGTTAGAAATTTTTATGTTCAGACCGTCCTATGTGGTTACTTTCAGTCTCTTGAGTTTTAGGGCCCACCATGCAGGCCTCCCCTGAGTTTGTCAAGTGTAGTACATGGCTCCTTTTTGTCCACAGTGGGGATAAAATTTATGTTTAAAAATGTTATGAGGGTGGCTCCATAGTGTAGTGGTTAGCACTTCTGCTTTACACGCAGAGGTCCTGTGTTCATGCCCCAGGTGGAACCATGGACCATACCCTGGGTGCGCCAGCTCCCACCCCACCGCCGCTACAAGTGCACTGGGTACACCAGGCCCTGGGTACACTCCACTGGGAGCATGTGGGAGAAGACGCTCTGCCTTCAGAGATCCAGTTCTTAAGGGGAAACAGCAACATCCATAGGTCAGGTGAAGTGGGGGCGGGGGAATTAAAGGGGAAAAAAATGTTATGAATTCTTAGGCCTGGGGTTCACCAATAGGTCGACTCCCAACAGACATTGGTGCCTTAGCTGGCAAAATTTTCTCATTGTTAAAATGGAGATAGTGACACCTACTTCACTTGCTGAGGGTAAAAAGCAAATGAAAGAACTTTCCCATACCTTACCTGTAGTCAGCTGACTAATGGCCCCCAAAGATACCAGGTCCTCATCCCTGGAATCAGATATGGCAAAGAGTGTTCAGGTATAATTAAGGATTCTGAGATAGGAAGATGATCCTGGATTACTAGATATACCCTAGATGCAATCACATGTCTCCTTGTAAAAGGGAGAGGTGAGACAGTGTACCATACAGAGATTGAATGATGCTCCACAAGGTTGGACATGCTGGCAGCCACCAGAAGCTCTATCAGGCAAAGGACAGATTTTCCCCTAGGGCCTCTAGGAGTATGGCTCTGTCAACACCTTGATTTGGCCCAGTGACACTGATTATAGATGCCAACCTCCAAAACTATAAGAATAAATTTCTGCTATTTTAGCCACCGAGTTTATGGGCCTCTGTTACAGCAGCCCTAGTAAGTGAATATTACTATCCAAAGGTCAGTGAGGGCTGGTGTCATAGCTCCAGACATGCCCCTGCCTTGGGGCTGCCCTCTGTGGAGGACCTCCTCAGAACTGCTCATGTGATGGCAAAAAAGGAGACCGGCCAGGAAGAGGCCTGCTCTCCTGCTCCATTTGGGGGGTTTGCAAATACATGTAAGCATGTATGTGCATGGATGCACACAAGCACACACAAACACATGAAAGGGGCGAACAGCTTTCCTTAAAAGAGCTTGGGCTTCTTTGTTTGGGCTAACCTATCACATGCTAGGCCCACCCAGCACACAAACATCTTTAGGGGCCTGCCTTTCCTACCTCTCCTCTTTGGCAGACAGGTTCAGACTTAGAGAGGAGCCTGCCTGGGGATTCCCCATTCCAAGGTGGTTGTACCATGAGACATCTTGTGGTCTCAGGACATCAAAGAAAGACATTTTTAGCCATGCAGGTAGGAAGAGAAGCAATTTGAAACATGTATGATTGCCAATGGCCCAGGCTTAGGGAGCCTCTTTTGAACAAATTGGACAGAAAGAGAAACGGTCCAGAAATTATACTGTGGCCCTCTGGCTGCTACTCTGTCTTCCTTTGCCAGCTCCAGGCCACCATATACAAGAGCCTACTGGAATCTCCACCGGGGGATGGAATTCCAGTCTCATAGGCACTTCATATTCAAGATGTCTAGGGACAAATTTTCTTTCCCCTGTTTCTACGATCTGCTCTCTCCAGTTTTCTGTCTCAACTAATGGTTTCACCTCCACTTAGTTGCTCAAGCTAGAAACTTGGAAGTCAGCTTTAATCCCTCCACTGACGACCCCCACTCCCACCCCATCTAATGAGGCCCCAAGCAGTTCTTTGTCTTCCCTCCCAATACCAACTGCTCCAGCGCTGGCTAAGACTTTGAACAATTGCCTCCTAGCCTCCCTGCCCCCAGTCTCTTCTTGTTCATCTTCCACACATCTAATGGCGACTCCTCACCGGCCCACACCAAATGGGGGGGAAAAAACCTCTTTTATGGTTCATTACCCCTCAATATCCTTACTTAACTGGCCTCATCTCCATTCTAATATACTTTCTCTCACCCATCCCCCACCGCCCCATCAAACAGGATGCTCCTGGAATGCCCTTCCTACTTCCTCAGCTTAGAAGATTATTTCTCACCCCTCAGGACCTATCTCAGATGTCACCTTCTCTGTGAGCCATCCCTGACCCATGCAGACATAGCCAGTCACTCGGGAGTCTCCTACAGTGGAGAGCTCCTGGATACCCACATAGCCTAACTCACCCTGGGAAGGCATGGTTCATGCTCTGGGCTCTCCTGCTCACCTGTGCGCTCCCGCAGGTAGAGGCTGGGCCTCACTGGCCTAGCATCCTGAGTGCTCTGCCCCTTACTAACTTTTCCAGCCGAATTCCACACCACTGCTCTACCCTTAACGTCAACTAAAAACTATGGAATGGACTCTGGAGGCCTGTACCAAAGGTTCGGTGGATGTGATCTGGTAGAGGGTGACACCTACCGGAAAACTGTGATTCTGCAGCCTAGCCCTATAAATACCACACAGGTCCCAACTGACAGGCTCAGGGCTGGGCCTTGTAGAGTAATTTAGAAGCTCGAGATTCTATTCATATCCAGAAACAAAGGTTTAAACTAAATAATACTCTCAACAGAGGGCCTTATATAATATATGTTACAATGCTGCCACTAACAATAAGCATATGCAGAGGGCTATAAAGTTTATGAAATGCCTTTTTGTCCATTTGATCCCTAAAAAATTGGATAAGTCAGATAGAATGGGTATTATCACACTTATTTTACAGATGAGGTATTGCAGAAGAGTGTACAACTGAAACGTGAGGAAGGCATTGATGTGGGGAGGGGAGGTTCAAACTTTCTTTAGCTTTGCCTATAGTGTTTTAATGTTTTATAAAGAGAAAGTAATAAAATTTAACTTGCATAATAATGATGGATATTAAAGACAAAAGTGTAGGCTCTGGAGTCAGGCAAATCTCAAGTTGAATTTTAGCTCCATTACTTCCTAGTTATGGGTAAATTCCTTAACCTCTCTGAATTTCAGTTTTCTTACCTAAAAAGTAGGGCTAATAAATATAATTTCCAGGGTTGAAGTGAGAATTAAGTGAACCAATGCATGTAAAGCACACAGCACAGTGGGAGGCTGGCCCCCGACTTGGCTCAGCATACTTGTCTTTCCATTTACTGAGTGACAAGTCCCTGAAGAGTTGTGGATAATTTTTTTAAAGCTTAAATCATAAGAAAAAAAGATAAAAAAGCCAACGATAACAGTATTCTGACTAAAACGACAGCAAATAAGGAGGTTTGTAGGGAGAAAAAATAAGTAATTAAAGCCATTGACTGCACCCAGCCAAATAGCAGAGGACATGAGTTGGCAACCACTAGCTGAGTGACCCCTAATCTTCCCATGAGAGCTCCTGCAAACAGAACCTTGGCCAGGGTGAGAGAGGCTCCAGCATAGCCTCTCCATCATGGAGTATTCCCACTGGGCTTTCTTTGTGCAGAATGTGGCCTTTTCAGTGAGTCACTTTGACTCCAGTGGGAAAAGCCTTCTGCTGTCTCTCTTTGTGGGGTATGATTACACTTAAAAGTGGAAAAAGAAAAGGCCCTCAAAAAACACAAGAGTTCCTAGACCTAGAGCATATCTTCAAATACCTGAAGGGTACAGCATTATGTGGCAAGTGGGGAGATGTGTGCTGTTAGAGGCTGAAGGGACAGACATTAGTGCCACGTGCAAATAAGTGGTAACATTCATTGAGTTCTTGTAACAAGCACTTTACAAGTATTTATTAGTCTCCACAACAACCCTGTATACTAAGTATTATTGTTATCATCCTTATTTTACAGATAAAGAATCAAGGCCCAGAGCAGTTAAGTGACTTTCCCAGGGCCCCACAGCTAATAGGCAGACAGTGTATTCCAGGGCCCCCACTTATAGCCCCCATGCTTGTTCCTGCTGAGTCACACTATATAGCATCTCCTATACCTAGCACTGCCCTGTCCCTGTCCTGTGCTCACCAGGGTTGGCAGACAGTTTAACCTGTTATTATTAATGAGAATTTTTATTTTTATGGTTAATTTTCTTCATTCTAAAGCCTTGTGAATTAATTGTAAGTATAATAAATTCAGCTGCCTTCTCTTCCCTCCCCTAAGTGAGCTGCATAAATTCCCAGAGCCAGATGATAGTGGGCACTTGGACTTCAATCCCATTCCTTCCCCCAGCACCATGTGTGCTGCTGTATAGGCTTATCTGCTGTGGGTATGCAAAGTTGGGCCCTAAGAAATGATTCCTTAAGTAATTTAAACATTTCTCCTAAACGCAGTTTTTGCTATTAATACCTGACACAATCCTAGGTATCCCATTTTCTAAAACTGAAGTTAAAATAAACACAGGCTAACCTTGTTTCATTGTGCTTTGCTTTATTGCATTTCACAGATGTTGCTTTTTTTTTTTTTTTTTTTTTTTACAAATTGAAGGTAAGACCCTCCACTAGCAGAAAAATTACAACTTGCTTTATAAGACACTTGCTTTATTGTGGTGGTCTGGAATCGAAGAACCCATAATATCTCTGAGGGATGCCTGTACTGACTATAAAACACCTGGTAGAAAGAAAATGATTGCAGCTTAGGCAGGAAGCTGTTAGCAATGAACGAGATACTAGTACCTGACCAAGAAATCCCATAATCACAGGGAAACAAAGTGAAGTAAAAGACAAGCAGAGAATGTAGTTGAGAGGCCCTAGAGTTAAGAAAGTGCTAAAAAGGAGAATGAACTTCTAGGTGGGAACTACACTCCTCATCAACTCCAGTGATGCTGTAGGTTACAAACAGGTTCAGCTTCCATCTCAACATTTTCTCAGCCAAACCTTTCAGATGCAAACATTCACTGGGAAGTCTTTCTCTTGACTTCCTGGAATATATCTCTAATTTTATTCAGAATCCTACTTATTTGCTTTCAGTATACAAAATTCATTTTATAGGAACCTCTCGGCAGTATCCAGGTCCTGGTGACACGGTAACAATAAACTGTAAAGCTGAGCAACTCTCTTGAGGGAGCCCCAGGCTGGCAGGGGCACATAGGTACCCTACCTGGATGTTTCTGCTGAGCTCTGGATCTGTTTCCAAGTTGCACAGCTGCCCCACAAACCTCATCCTTTGCAATCCTGAAAGGCCTACTCGTCAGCAGCTTAAGTCATCTGATCAGAGTCCTGGGTTCACTCTAGCCAGGTGCATACAGGAACCCTTGCTCCCTGTTGATGGGCCACCAGCTCTCCATACCTAGATCAGCCACATATGTATTGATATTCACAAAATGGCCCAAATAGCATTGTGACAATCCCCCTAAATCTCCATTCTGAGCACTGAGCAGGCACAGGGCTACCAAACCCCCACATGGGCTCTGGCCTGGCCTCCCAGCACTTGCTCAATAGAGACTTAGTTACTGATGTGTGACCACAGTGACAATGTTGTTGAGCCTACATTAAAGCTAATAAGCATCTGTGCAGTGCTTTGCCCATCACAGGGTTCATAGGAGCAAGGAACTCACCTGCAATGTGCCAGGCACCAAACGGGATGCTCTGCCTATGTTGTCCTGTCTGATCCTCTCAGCTCATGGTACTTTCTCTGTGGATGTGGATGCTGAGTTATAGAGGGGCTAGTGACTTCCTGAGGGCCCACAGATAGTGATAACTACAGGTCGTCCGCCTGCAGATTCTCTGCTTTCCTTCTATATCTATGGCCCATCTTTCTGAGTAAACTTGGGCACAGCAGGAGCTGAGATCACTGTCCACTGACAGTCTGTCAGCCTTCCATGAGTGGGGTCACAAGAGCCTCTCCATCAGCTGGGACATGTCTGCCCCATCACACTCTCTGGGCACCAGCTGGGGGGGGGGGCGGTGTCAGAGCTGTCCCTGGGGACTCTAAGGAGCTGCAACAGAAGTGAGTAATGAGATGAGGTCTGAAGCGTCACTTAAGAGCCAGGAAAGATCAAGTGCTCTGCTATCATTAGGCCTCTTCCAAAACCAAGAGTGTTTTGGGGAACATACACAGGAGCCCACCTCTGAATTTGAGAAATCAGAAATAAGGCAGAGGGTGGAGGGAAATGGAGATCATTATTGCCTACGCAGGGTCTGCACCCCAGCTGCACAGTGTAATCACCTGAGAAGCCTGGGCCCTGCCCCAGGTGTGCTGATACAACTGGCTTGGGGATGGCCTGGGCATCAGCATTTTAAAGCTAGCTCCCCCAGGAGACACTGATGTGTGACCAAGACTGGGAACAACTGAGACCACCACTAGGGCTCAGGACCCAGGCTCCAGTCATGGCTGAGGCCAAGGGGTGCAAGAGACAGGAAGTATGGCACTTACCTTTCAACTTCTCCTACTCTGGAGGAATGTTGCATCCCTTGGCCAAAGGCTCAGTATAAGTGGAGTCTTCTGAACTCTTGCTCCTGGTAGATTTCTTTTCCCCCTTTACACTGCCATCCCCACCCCCTGTATTAAACACAGGTGTCTGTGAATCCTTTCCACACATTTGACCTCACAGAGGAAAAGACAGACCCAGGCATGGCTGAGTTACATGGAAACACCCAGCATATGCCCAAAATCCACATCCATTCTGCAAGGTCAACCAGGCTGAGGAAGGTGGCCTGGTCTTAGGATGCCACTTTTAGCTGGAAGTTTCTGGGAAGCAAAGATCTATTGGACTTCTAAGGCCTCTCCAGGCAGGCTGTGGGTGGCCGGCGAGGGTGAGGGGGCCTTTTAGAGGCACTGAGACAGATGGGAGCCATTCGGCCAAGTCCCTGAGTCAGCAGATGGCTGGAAACCTCAGCTCTGGGGCCCAGGCTGCCAGAGCTCTCTGCCCCTGCCCGCCCGGCTCCTCCCTGGAGGCAGGAATTTTGGGCACCCTCAAATGGCCCAGCCCAGGAGCTGCCAGCCTCTCTTAGAGAGGTTTTTCCACTGCTCCTCCCCAGAAGGACAAGTCCAGGAATCTGTCTCTGCCCAGTTTCTAATAGGCAAAAACTTGTCCCTGGGGTGTGGACCAGAGCAGGAGGCATTAACTCAGTAACGTCTGTAGTGACCAAGTGCCATATTTCCGCTCTGGAGAGGGCAGCAGCCAGGCTAATTCCATGTTATTACAGCCTTACAGGAAGCCAGCCTGGCCCAGCTGTCAACCAGCAGCAATTTACGGGCCTTATGGGCAGAGGGAGGGAGAAGCGGGAAGAGAAAGGAAAACAGCCTTCTCCCTCCCCTCCCAAAATTGATCCTGAGTTATTTTTAGGTGCTTATTCATCCCACACATTTCTTTTTAAGAGCCATGACATGGGCTCTGTACAAACACCATTTAGCAGGAGGCAGCTGCTCACAGGGGGAATGGGGTAGGGGGCATCCACGAGCACTGGGCCTGCGTGAGCAGGGGAGAGAATGAGAGGGTCTCAATAATCCTCCTCACAGAAAAAATAGCCCAGGATTCTGAAGGCAGAGTAGGAAAGCTGAATGAAGAGGGGCTTTTAAATCAGAATTCCCAAGCTCAAGTCCTGCCTCCAGCTTACTCTTGCTATATGGCCTTGGGCAGGACACAAAAAAAATCAGGTGAGAACCTGGGCCGGAACCCTGTCTACATGTGGTTTTGGGCAAGTCATTCAAACTCCCTGAGTCTCAATTTTCCCTACCTACAAAACAAGGCTAGTTAATATCCATAAAACACTAGAAAATTGCCTGATATACCTGGGGTTATATAAATTAGCTATCCTTTCTATTATAGCACCATGCATGTTAATTATTACTATTAGTAATAATAAGCATTTAAAATAGTATATTGGAGAAGGATAGAATAGGAAGCCACAGAAGGCCTGAGATGGAAGAGGTAAAGTTACAGAATATTGTATTCACAATCCATTGTCTGCCAAGGATGAGTGTAGAGCAGTGGTCCCCAACATTTTTGGCATCAGAGACCGGTGCTCCTATGAGAATCTAATGCCTGAGATCTGAGGTGGAGCTGAAGTAGTGATGCTAGTGCTGGGGAGCAGCTGCAAATACAGATGAAGCTTCACTCACTTGCCCACTGTTCATCTCCTACTGTGCAGCCTGGTTCCTAACAGGCTGTGACCGGTACTGGTCCATGTCCCAGGGCATTGGAGACTCCTGGTAGAGAGGCTTTGCCTCCATTTAGGTGTGAATACTGAACCACAGTTTCCCCTCCTGTAAATAGGTGCTACCCACTCTTATGATGTTACAGGGGTTAATGCAAATGGAAGCCCACAGCACAATTTGAGGAGGTGTTCATACTATTTGACTCAGAAATCGCCCATCCTGGTTTGATGGCTAAACTTGTCAACTTGACTGGGTCACAAAATGCCCAGATATTTGGCTGAGCATTGTTTCTGGGTGTGTCTGTGAGGGTGTTTCTTGACGAGATTAGCATTTGAATTGGTGGACTGAGTATAGAAGACTGCCTTTCAAGTGTGGGCCTCATCCAGTGCTAAGGGCCTGAAGAAAAAAAGGTGGAAGGAGAATTCAGTTTTTTTCTGCCTGATTGCTTGAGCTGACATAGGTCTTCTTGGCCTGGGACTTACACCACTGGCTGCCCTGGTTGTCAGGGCTTTGGACATGGACTGGATCACACCACCAGCTTTCCTGGGGTCTCTAGCTTGCAGATGGCAGTGTGAGCCAGTTAGCTATAGTCAATCAATCAATCAATCTGTATGTGTGTGCGCGTGTGCACATGCACTTGCACATGTGCATGTTGCATTCTGTTTCTCTGGCTGCCTACTGAATCTGCCAGGCATCACCCTTCTTTGCATGGGCCACCCTCCTTAACAACTACCTGATTCCCTGGCTGCTCCTTCTGCCCTTGATGTCCTTACATACTAACCCAGCCATTACTGACCCCTTCCTTCCAGTTCCATCCAGTAAACCATTATTATCTACTGTATTCATAGTACTAAGCTAAGTGCCATGACTACTGAGACAAAGCCAGGGTCTCAGACCTCAGATAATTTCAAGATGACTTAGAGATTACCTGCACAAGAAGATAGTGCAGGTGCCCAGGGAACACCAAAGAGGAACTCAGGGCAGATGGAGGAAAGGGCAGCAGGCCAAAGATATCTTCCTGCAGGAAGTGACAGACAAAGGTGTGCATGTGCAAGGTGGGAAGATTCAGCAGGGCCCCGGCAGGGGAGGCACCTAGAGAGGAGCTGGAATTCTCAAAGCTCTCACTGTCTGCCACCCTCATATAGGTGGCCCCTGGTCTGAAGCCTACTCTTCCACACCCGTTCACCTCCCTCAGGGCTGCTCCTGCCCCTCTGAAATCCTCACAGGCTGAGTACCCTGCAGGCCTCAGCAGAGACCCTGGGGACAGAGTCCACTTCCCTCATGGTATCCTGGGCTTAGGTGGTGCGATGCTGGGGGCAGCGGTCTCTTCTACCTTCATGTTCCCCATCTGCCACTTCAGGGATCATTCGGAAACAGGCAGGTGACCCCCTCCTTAAAAACCCAAAGACCTCTCCACCCACAGCTTTCAAGGGGGATTCCAAGGGCCTTCCTCCCCCTGTTACTCCTACCAGAAGGCCTTTGCATAAGCTGACCCCTCTCCCTACAAAGCTGCCTCTGTCCCTCTCTCAGTGGCAGAGAAACACACACAAGCTTATCACCTCTTCTGTGAAGTCTTCCTGGGCAGGTAGTCCCTCCACAGCACATTTTGCATATCTCTAGTTCAGCTAAGATTACTTGGGCCAGCTGACCCTTGAAGGGCAGGCACCTGGTCTCATTCCAAGCCTGGCCTAGGGCAAGTAGCTCTCCCAAACTTCAGGTGAGGCCCTTGAAACATACGCACGGGAAAAATTCAGCCATTTCTAAATATAATAGCATAACATGACAATAGTTTTAATAAATGACAATAGTATACAGGCAAAGTTTATTTCATGTTCTAAAGAAAAGACTGGTACATAACATGAATAGGTCAACTGCACTCACTACAATACCTGATCTGAGTAATAAAGCTTTGAGGAAAAAACAAACTGTAACCTCATTAAGCTGAGGAATTCCTGCCCCTCCCCCTGGCTGGGGTCACCTCTGTTCTGAGAACCCCACTGCAGTGAAACACTTAATAAGGTTGTTGCTTACACATGTCAGGCCTCACACACAGACTAGTCGTGTATCTGAGGCATCTTAATCTCCATGAGCCAAGGTTTCTTTGTCCATAAAATGGGTATAAAAAAATTCCATTTACAAGAATTATTATAAGGATCAAGAGCAAAATAACACATGAAAGTACTTAGGAAATGATTAGCGCCCATAAAATGTTCTGAGCTTCAAAAAGTTACCTTTATTGTTAAGTTTATTAATAAATAATAAAATCTTTCCTGTGGGTATAATAGGTTTTATTACATAGAATCTCTTGCCAGTTCTTGCCCCATTAACCCGGCTGCTCCTCCCTTTGCCTGGCTCCTAAAATCTGGCTCCTAGGATCTGGCTCAACTAGTGTCCTGGTTAGAATGAGGATTGTGGTTCTACCATGTATTGCAGTGTGACCTAGACTGAGGTTCTTACCTTTCCTGGACATGTTTTCCAAAGATGATTAAGGGTCATGGAGAAGAGTAAATGGGACGATTGACAGCCAGAGCATGGGATGTGTGCTCAGCAGCCATGAGATCCTGGGCCACCTTGAAAGGCTCCTGTGAAGCAAGGACTCAGTGACCAAACCAGATATGCAGACCTCTGTCTCCCGGGGGGCCCAAGTGGGGCCTAGGTGTCACCTGGCACCATTCCTCATTAGATCTGGTGTTGCAGAGAGCCTGGTGACAGTCTTCACACCAACCCCTAACTCCTGCAAGAAGAGGCATGGAGGCCATAGCTTTCTCATGTTTTCTGGGGGTGGCAGTTTCTAGGGGAAGTGCAGGGGTATTTGAAATCTTATCTCTCTCTTCACACAGATATCCCGATAGTTTCCCCTCACAGATTTCCAAGCTGCTTGGCTTGCAAAATACCTCACCTATCTTTGTTCTACATTTTTAAATCTATTTTTCTCCCTAAAGTTGGAGATGCCTCCTTAAAATACAAGCTCTCCACCAGCATTTCTTCCTGTGCTTTAAAGGAGTCTAGAGTGGGTGCCAAAAGCATGGGAGAGGAGTTACATCTTCTGGGACTCGTTCTTGGAATATTGAGTGATTGATGAGGCCAGGGCCTTTTTCTCTTTATTGTCACAGCTGAATCCCAGCCTCCAGAACAGTGCCTGGCACAGAGCAGGCACTCAATGTATGAATGGATGCATACAGGAAATCATTTCACCGATGTGCCAGCCCCTATTCTGAGTACTAGGGCACACATAGGACTCTGCAATCCCTGATGTCGGTATATACCTTTGACTTTAGCAAGGGGCTTTTGCACCCAGATCTCATGTCTTGACACTCTGTGAAGCAGGAGTGCAATCACCTTTTATAGGTGAGCTACATGAGACACAGAGGGCTCATCCATGAAACAGAACTCATGTCTTTTGTCGGACTCATTCACCAATATTATGGCTGCCGGCTCTTTCCACAGTACCTTATCGCTTCTTGTTGTCCTGTTACACCATCAGGAACAACTTCAATCTTCCAATGGTCTGAAATTTATCTATCCATCTACCCACCCAACCAGTTCAACCTTCACATGGTATCACCATGTGCCAGGTTCTGTTCTTGGCTCCAGGAAAAGGGGGAATGTGGGCAAGTAAATGCAAAACTGGAGGAAAAACAGGTCTCGGGGACTGCTCTTTCTACTAACAACAAAGGAGGTCAAACAGCTCCTCTGTGGCAACTGTGAAAAAGTTTGGCAGCTCCACAAAAAGTTGAACAGAATTACCACCTGACGCAGCAATTGCACTCCTAGGTATACACCCATGAGAACTGAAAACAGGGACTCAAACAGACATTTGTACAAATATGTTCACAGCAGCATTATTCACAATAAACAAAAGGTGGAAGCAACCCAAGTGTCTGAACAGATGAATGGATAAGCAAACTGTGGTATATATACAACAGAATATTATTCAGCTATAAAAAGAAATGAAATTTTAATACATGATTCAATGTGGACGAATCTTGAAAACATTATGCTAAGTGAAATGAACCAGGCACAAAAGGATGAACATTGTATGGTTCCAGTTATATGAAGTATCTAGAATATGCAAATTCATAGAGACAGAGAACAGATTACCAGAGGACAGGGTGAGACAGGGATAGGGAGCTATTGCTTAATGGGTACAGAGTTTCTGTTTAAGCTGATGAAAAGTTCTGGAAACAGGGATTATTGTACAACATTATGAATGTGATTAATGCCATTGAGTTGTACACTTAAAATGATTAAATTGGGACTTTGTATGTTATATTTTTCCACAAATTTTTTTTGAAAAGCGCAAACACACATAAAACATGACAGCAATAGTATAGGAGTAGACATATGGATCAATGAAATAGAACAGCAAGTCTATAAACGAAGCAGACTATTCAGGTGGTACCAGTATAATGGAAAAGCTTTTACAGGAGATGAGGAGAGCCAAATGGGAAAAAGCAAAACAACCAACAGAATAAATACAGAAAAATCTGTTTATAACCTTAACAATGAGAAAGGCTTCTTATGCAAGAGATAAAATGATGATACCATAAAGGAAATATTTTTCCTGTGGCAGTGCAGTCTTTGAACTAAACAACCCGCAAGGACCTAATGAAATTTCAAATACACATATCATCTAACCCCTGGGCATCTATCCTAGAGAAATCCTCCTATGAGCCATGCTCGAAGGCATTCCCTAAAGCATTGTTCCTAAGGAAAAAGCAAAAACAACTTAAATGTTCCCACAATAACAAAGTTGCAACAAACTAAGGCACTTTAAGGAATACTATACAGTAGTTTAAAAAATGAGGTTGATCTAAAAATGCTGACAGACAAAAATCTCGAAGGAAAAAAAAATGACACCCTGGTTCACTCCAAATGGGTCTACCAGCTTCCTTACCAGCCTCTTCCTCGTTTTCAAAGGATTCTGCAGGTGGAGTACACCTAGTGCCCAACTCCACAACAACTACGCTGTGTGATGCCATCTGAAGAGCTGCTGGACTTGAGAGAAGGGCTTGGAATGTCCTCCCATCCCAGCAGCTGAACCCTGAGCGAGGGAAAGTCAAGAAGCGGGCAGCTGGGTAAGGATATTGGCGTTTGTACACACAGTAGGGGCCAAGAGAGGGAAGGAGGCAGGGGGGAAAAAACTCCAAAAACAGCAGGAAAGTAAGCTAAAGCAGGACTGTGTGAAGCTTAAAGGAGCCACAGCAAGTACAGTACAAGTCCAACCCCTGGCCATCCTTTACAGGCAGAGACACATCTAGTGCTACCAATACGTCCTCAGAAGCTGCTTTAGGCAATTTAAGTCATTTTGTCTCCCACTTCTGGCCAGTCTCAGGGTTGAAACTATAGATCATGCATGGAGGATCCTGTGTTGTGTCGCACTGAGGTAGTCTTGCAAACGGCTTCCCCGTGAATCCTGACGTCTGCATAAGCGCTTGGCTTTGGTTTCACTGGATATCCTAGTGTCCCCCATGATGGTGTCCACCCCATTCCATGTCTTCCCATCTCCTTCCCACCTCAGAAAGGGAAAGGGACCCGTATCTTCCGAGCATCCATTGTTATATTTCATCCTCACAATTACTGTAATTAGAAAGGTAAGCCATGTGCCCAAGGTCACCCAACTAATAAGGATCAAGGCTGGGACCAGCATCAGCACCTGGGTCTGTTCTGTCTAAAATTCATGCTCTTCCCACTGGCTGATACAACTGAGGAAGCTCTTACTGAGTACCCACTCTATGCCAGCATCTCTGTTAAGTACTCCAGGGACGTAAAATAAGTCAAATCCTGATCTCAAGACAGCCTGTTTCCTGGTGAAGAATATAAGTTACACTGCATGGTTTAAAAAACTCTACAATGTTATGTTTGATTTGTAGTATTACTAGAATGCTACAGAGGTCAAGAGCAGGCAGAGAACACAGCAGGTAGAGAAAGACCATGAAGACAAAGAATGTTTGGAGCATGTCCAGAGAATAGCAGAACCAACATGTGGTTTGTTGGCCTCCTTCCAACCCTTTCTGTTGTGCCCTAAGGAATCCCTTCAACCACTGCAAAACAACAATTACAACAAACAAATACCACCAACCAACACGGAGAACTCCCTCTATCCTTATACAGTCTTCTCAGCACCCTCTCTCTGTTTCCTTGCTTTTATAGGTAATGGGGAAAGTGTCAAGAATTAAAAAGACCAAGGGAAAAATTCCATCTAGGAAGGGAGAAGCAGGCCCTAAGCAAAGAGACGAAAAGGAAGGAGAAGATGAGGACTGACTGGGGATTGCCCTAAAAGGAGAATGAGTTGGTCAAATCCTGCAGGGAGATCCCTAAGGATGAGAACTAGGGGAGAAAGGAGGAAAGGCACTACAAGTGCTGGTTAGGTCTCTGACGCCATTTGCGAGGCAGCTTTTGCTTCTGCAGAGTAACTCAGGCCTGTCAGACTGTGTGACATTGAGTGACTGGTGAGAGGGGGCAAGAGGGAGGCAGGGAAGTGGACTTCTATTTGGAAAAGGCTGGTGGTGAAGGACAGAGAATCACAGGAAGTTCTTCGGGGATGGAAAAATCTGGAGGAGGCGGTAAGCTGTTTAAGGATGGAGAAGGTTTGTACATGCTCGTCAGCAGAAGGGATGGAATGGGTAGTAACTTCAATAGAAGAGAGATGATGAGAGAGGTCTCTGAGGAGCAGACAAGGGACAAGTGAGTAGTCACCACAGTAAGAGGAGAGGAGGGGGGATACTCAACAATGTCATGGTGGGTGAAGTCAGAAATGGAGAGGTGGATGACATTGTAGAGTCTCCAGCTTTTCAATAAAGCAAAGTTATCTCCAGAGAGGAAGAAAGGAGAGGGAAGGATGAACCAAGGAAAAGCAGCATTCTGGAAGCTCAGGTGGGCAAGGTTTTTCAGATAGTAAAGGGTGGATGGTGAGAGGGGAAGTGAATATCGACTCATCTTTTAAGAGTGTAAAAGAAGGAAAGAGAGGGAGGTACCTGAGGAAAAGGCAGGGTAGGAAGGAAGGTTTTAAAGGTTGGAGGGGGCACATCAACATATTTAAAGGTGAGAGGATGGATGGGGGAAGAAATTACAGAAGACACGAGAGAAAGAGGGCAATGACAGAGCAAACATCTCAGGGACAACAGCACAGGTCAAGGCCCCAGCAGCATCCCGCAGCCTCCCCACACTGGCATCCCACGCCGCCGAGGCTTCCTCAGTGAAAAGTCCCACGTTTTCTCAGATGAACTGCTGCAAAGCCACACTTGCCCACCCAATATCTGCATGCCTGTGAATTTTGTCTGTAACTACAGGAATTTACACTTATCCTAATTACATTTCATAAATTGTCTTTATGACCATCTGTTCTGGTACAATGACCAAGAAATTATTAAACTCAGTCTGCGGTTTGCCAAGTTCCTTTTCAGTTCAACAGGGATGTGCCAAGCTGTGTGAAGAATAAGACATAGTCCTTGCTCTCAAGATGATTATAGTATGTTGGCGAGGCAAACATAATAATAAATTACTTGAATATAGTTTCAATATCATGGGTAAGTGCTATGAAGAAAAGAAGTGGGACCTTTCTCATTTCCCCAGAATTAGCTGATGGGACCGAAAGCTGAGGCCCAAGTGGTGATGTGTGTTCCACATTCTAGAATTAGACAGCTCCCGACCAGCTTCCTAAGAGGCCACCAGACAAGCAGATTGCTCAACAAAGCACTTATCTGTGCAGGATGCTAGGACTGCGCAGAAGAGAGATCACTTCCCCAGCCTGGGCCTCAGGGGCAATGATGCCTGAGCTGAGTTTTGGAAGATGAGCACTAGTGGCCCAGTGAAGTAGGGAGGTGAGCATGTTCTTGGAAGAAGTGTGGTAGCTATGTGACGTCAAGTCCAAGGCAAGGAATGCTGGCAGGTGAGTCTGGAGAGCTAGGCAATCAAGGGTCATGGAGGAAAGAACCTTGCATGACAAGACTATCCTGAAGATCTGTGACTCAAATGGGATGGGGAAGCTGTTCCAAGTCATAGGTGCTCCCCCACCAACCAAGGGATTCCTTACACACCACTCTTACGCTCCCCCTTATAGCAGACAAGACTGACTGATAAAGGAGGTATGTAGTCAGCGAAGAGTACTTAGCAGGAGACACGAGCAGGTCTGAGTTTTAGGTATACCACTGGCAGCTGTGTGGAGGACAGCTCCAAGGACGGCCAGATTGAAAGCAGGGACCAGTGGGATCTCAGAGTGAAATAATGAGGCTTGATCTTGAGAGTGGAGGAAGGAAAGAGAGGAAGAAATGGTCAGGATGTATCTAGGAGGTAAAACCCAGCAGGACGTGGTAATAAATGGGGTAAGAGTGCAGCACAGGTAGGACGGGTTGACTTCTAGTTTTCTAAGTCAGGTAATTAATAGGGCAACGGTTCTACCAAGGCAAGACGGGCTGTGATCCCAGCAGAGGCGGTGCTGGCTTCAGATGGGGAGAGACACCTTCCACTTCACTAGGTGGGAGGTGGAACAGATGGGGTTGAGTTCAAATATATCTAGAGGTCCTGCGGCAGGAAGCGGGGTTTTATTACCTGGTGACTTTGGTTTTCTGGAGAAGTAGAAGACAAGTGAGCAAGGAGGATGGATTTGGAGTTCTGAGGAGCAGGGAAGTCTGAAATATAGTCACCGGTAAGAAAGGGGCGAGGGCACAAAAGAGGACACCAAGCAGTGTTGGTGGCCCAGGTGACTGTGGAGGCCTTTTTGTCTTTTGACTCTGTTTATGGTATCTTTTCTTATACTAAAACTTGTCATTTTTATGTAACCAAACTATCAACTTTTTCTTTATAGTTTTTAGGTTTCATGACATGCTTTAAAAAGCCTTCCCCCTATGTGACAGTTTAAAACAAACAAACAAACAAAACAAAACAAAACAAACAAAACAAAGGCAGGGCCATATGTGATAATGTAAACAGTATCCAGGATATATGTTAAGTGAAATAGCACAGCACATCCACATCAGTGATAAGCTTGCAGACACATACACTCTGTCAGGAAGATCATACAGACACAACAAAGAGGCTGATCCTGGGGAGCTGATTGGTTGAAGCAGACATTACAGAAGTCACAGGGCAAGAGATCAAAGGATATGAGCAAGATGGACTGAAGGCAAAGACCCCGCTGGGCAATGGGAAGAGGAGGAGACATGTTTCAGACACAGAGTAGTTTATGATCCCAACAACAGAGATCACCTGCGACCAGAGAAGAGTACATAGTACATACAGCAGACTGTATTTTGTACTAAAGTCTGTAATGAACCTAGTTTGTATTAAGGTACAAAAAGGTCAAGTAGCATTCACAAGGATACACAGCTAACAGGGCATTGCCTTCTGGTTCCAGGACCTAATTAACCTTCACCATTAAGCTTTGCCACTTCACACATCATACTAAGTAAAAAATGTAGGGCACAAAACTGTCTACAGTATGAGCAAAATTTAAAAGGATGAATATATGTGTGTATGGATATATGCACGTGTGTGCATATGCATTTATAGGCAGTATATTTTTAGGCAGACACCAGAAACAAATACACTAAAATGTTAACAATAATTATCTGGGTGGGATTTAAAATTTTTTTCCTAGATTTTCTATAATTAGCATTAATATTAACAGAAAAAAATGTTATTTAAAATAACCAATAGAATGGGCAAGCATCAAAGGCATTTTACAAAAATAGACTTTCTGGGAAAAGACACCTTGGCAACATACCCTGAAAATTTGAATAAACAAAAAAGTATTCTGCTAGATTCATGGGGTAATAGTGGAAAGAACGTGAGATTTAGAAGACCTGGATTCAGGCTACTTAGAACAGTGTTAACTCCCTAAGCCTCCATGTCCTTATATAAAATGAATGTGAAATAATAAAACTTGCTTCAGTGGTTGCTATAGAGTCCAAGCAAGATACTGAAGATAAAAAATATATTGTCAATCAATTAAACCATGTTAAATTTTATTATTAATTCTACATTCTATTATTTTATTAATGCACTGGCACATGCCCAATTCAAAATTAAATTGTGATTGTAAAATATAATGCCAATTCTTGACTAATTACTTTGATTTCATAAAAGGCATTCATTAAAATCAAGCTATGGCTTGTATTATGGAGCCATAATAATAGGATAAATATCTCAGATTTCCTCATATTCCAACTTAGAAATTATTGATGGATACAATTCAAGAGGACTGCTTCCCTCACCAGCAGCCCTGAATGCCCAGTCCCTGAGCCCCATGATCTTCCTGGAAGCCAAGGCCATGTTCTCTACTTGTCCCCAGCTATTTGAAGCTTCTAGGCATCCTCTGTTCACAGTGGTTCATAATCCTTTCTGGACCAAAGCAAAAGTCAGACCCAGTTTTCTAAAATGCCCACATCCCCTCTTCCCTCCTGCCTCAATGTGGGTGTCCTTCCTGTTGAAGCCAGCCTCTCCAAAGGATTCCAGTCCTGGGCCCTCCCGCCTTTTAAAGCCATCAATCCCTTGGGCCCTGGAGCAACCATCAGTTTATCACTAGACTGGATTATAACCTCCCAGTCTCCATTCTTGACCACCTATGCTCTATCCCTATATGCAGCCAGAAAACACTTTTTAAAAGTTTAGATATAACTCAGATACCATAGAATTCACCATTTTACATTTCTATCTGCAAAGTATAAGAGTTCTAGTTTCTTTAATGTTAGGCCAAGGGGATGATAATGTTAAAAGGACTACGTTTACTTCTAAGAGTTTTACGGGTTTAGCTCTGACATTTAGGTTTTAATCTCTTTGGAGTTCATTTTTGTACATAGTGTGAGGTAAGGGTCCAACTTCTTCTTTTGCATATAGATATCCAGTTGTCCCTGTACCATTTGTTGATAAGATAGTCTTTCCCAATTAACTGGTCCAGGTGCTCTTGTCAAAAATGAACTGACCATAGATAGAGGAGTTCCTTTCTAGACCCTCATTCCTATTCCAGATCTATATCCTATCCTTATGCTAGTACCACACTATCTTGATTACTGTAGTTTTGTAGTCAGTCTTAAAATTAGAAAATATGAGACCACCAACTTTTTTTTCAAAAATTTTTTTGACTATTTGAGTCCCTTCAATTTTCATATGAATTTCCATAAGCTTGTCTATTTCTGCAAAAAGACAGTTGAAATTTTTATAAGGATTGTACTGAATCTGTAGATCATTAGGGAGTATTGTCACATTAACAATATTAGATCTTCTGCTTCATAAACATGAGATGTCTTTCCTTTATTTAGGTCTTCTTTAATTTCTTTCAATGATATTTTATAGTTTTCAGTATACAAGTCTTACATACCTTTGGTTAAATATATTTCTAAGTATTTTATTCTTTTTGATGCTATTATAAATGGAAATTATATTTATTTTTGATTTAACATGGCTAGTGTGTAGAAATACAACTGATTTTTAAAATATTGATCTTGTATCCCACAAGCTCATTTATTAGTTTAAAGATAATTAAACTTGCCTGACTCATTTATTATTTAATAGTTGGGTTTTTTTGGTTATTTTTGTTAGACTCTTTAGAGTTTTCTTATAAGATATGTCATCAACCAATATAATTTTACCACTTCTTTGCCAATCTAGATGCCTTTTTATTTCTTTTTCTTGCCCAACTGCCTTGATTAGAACCCCTAATATGATCTTGAATAAAAATGGTAAGCAGACATCCTTGTTTTGTTCCTGATCTTAGGGGGAAATTTTTCAGTCTTGAACTATTAAGTATGATGTTAGATGTGAATTTTTTGAAGATGCTCTTTATGAGACTGGGGAATTTCTTAATTTCTCCTTCATTTTGGTAAGAGAAACTAATAATTTCCTCAGTCTCATAAAGGGAAACTTCAAAAAATAGAATTCATATTTAGCACTTCTTTTTCTCCTTTCATCACTTTGAACTGTCATCCTATTGTCTTCCGGTCTCCATGTCTTCATTTTGTTTTGTTTTGTTTTAATGAGAAATCAGCTATTAATCTCAGTGAAGATCCATTGTACATGATGAGTCACTTTCTCTTGCTGCTGTCTTTGTCTATCGCTCTTAATAGTGTCATTATATGCGTGTAGATGGGAATCTCTTTAAATTTATGTTACTTGGGAGTTTGCTGGGGTTTTTGGATATTTAGGTGAGCTGTTTTCACCAAATTTGGCATGTTTTTGGCCATTATTTTTTCAAATATCTCAAATGACTTATCTTCACATTTGCTGATCTTTTCTTCTGCCAGCTCAAATCTGTTAGAGCCCCTTTAGCAATTTTTTTCTTGTTTGAATTATACTTCTCAATTCAATTTTCTTTTTGGTTCCTTTTTATAATGTCTATCTATTGGTTATCTCTATGTGAGAGTTCATTTTCATACTTGCCTTTCATTCTTTAGATATCGTTTCCTTTAGTTCTTTGAACATATTTTAAATAGCCAATTTAAAGTATCTGTCAAGTAATTCCAGCTTCTGGGCTGCTTGGAGACACTTTCTATTAAGTGCTGTTTTTTCTCTGTGCACACAGGATATTTTCTTATTGTTCCTTTGCACATTTCATAATTTTCGTTGAAAACTGGACATGTCAAATAATATAATGTGCAATTTTGGAAATCAGATTTCACCCCCCAGTAGGGTTTGTTGTTAGTGCTGCTTACTGCAGTGGTTATTTGTTTAGTGACTTTCCTGAATTAATTCTGCAAAGTCTGTATTCTATGTCATGGTGACCACTGAAGTCTTGGCTCAGTTAACTTAATGGTCAGCTAATGATTAGACAGATTTCCTTAACTTCCTGGAACCAATAAATCTATTCTTTGCTGAGGGGCTCTGTACGTGTGTTGGGGCATGACTTCAACACTCGGCCAAGCAGTTTATAACTCTGCCTCAACTTTCACGTCCTGTTTGCACAGAGCTTCAAAGTCAGTCAGAAGTGAGAGATTATTGCCTTCTCAAGTCTTTTCTGAATATGCATACAGCCAACACCTGTGCATGGATTACAGGAATATGCTAGAGTTTTTAAAAGCTCTACTGTCATCTTATCCTCAGCCTTTTCTTTGCAGCTTTATGTTCTATAGTTTACCCCAACTGTTATCCATTGCCTCAGGCAGTTGTGATGTTAAAATAGTCAACAAATGTCCCTAGAGAGAGGCTCTTTTAGCACAGAGACAGTTTAATCGGTTCAAAAAAGGAACAAGCTTTCCAAGTGAGGTCTTCATGGGAACCGCTAGATAGGTAGATAATGACTATTCTACATGATCTGGCTGCTAACTCTCCAATTTCATCTTCTGCTCCTCTCTGCCTCACTCCCTCTGCTCCAGCTACTCTGCCCTGCCATTCTTACAGTTTCTTGAACAAGCTTGTTCCTCCTGCTTCAAGGTCTTTGCATATACTGTTTCCACTGCCTGAAAAACTATTTCCCATGATCTCTCTGCTTGGCTGGTTTCATGACTTCTCTAATATAACCTCCTTCTCACCCAAACCCCACCTTTAACACTCATTATTCTCTTTTTTTCCCCCAATAGTACTTATCACAATCTGGTATTGTATCATATATGTACTTGTTATTGTCTGATTTCCCTATTAGAACCTAACTTCTGCAAAGATAGACTCTGACTTATATTGTATCTCTAGGTCCTAAAATAGTGCCTGGATCTGCTAATAAATACTTGCTTAAAAATGGAGTAGTCTCCTATGATGGATCCATGTTCTGTCAGCTTACCTAAACTCCACTAAACTACCCAGAATTCCCTTCCTTATATAGTTCCAAATTAGCATGAGACACTTTGCTCAATAACTGACAGGTAGCCATGAAGGAGTGGCCATGCTCCTTTATGCCCAAGATGTCAGTGTGAGGCATCAGGCACAGTTGCAACTCATGTATATTGTCATTTGTCTGCTGAGTCATCTGGTTGCCCTGGAGCAGCAGCCAGGCCCACAGCTCCTCTAGCTTCTCCGACCCCGGGGCCAGGTGCGAATTTAGCTCTGTGACAAAGAACACCAGTAGTCTGCAAGACATCCTCATTATCGAAGTTGGAGGAATGAAGTCATTGAGAAATCAACATGGGTCTCTGTCCATCCTTAGGAGTTCCAGCTTACCCTCTAAGGTTCCAGCTTTTTCTTGCTTCCCCCACTTCACATACCTCTTTCCTTCTCAAGTTCCTCTTTATAGACCTCAAGGTCCAACACCAGATACAGAGACAACTTCACATAAACAAGGTAACGGGGTCCCACGCTATGCAAGGTCAAATCTTTATAACAGATCCCTTATTACATATATCTTCAAGCAGTTCTGCTTCACTGATTGAACCTAACTGATACATTCTCTGTCCTATAACTTCAACCATTATCTATTAGTTTATCCCTGTCTGCTTATAAATTTAAAAAATACATACCCCTCCTTGGCTTCACACGCACCTCCAACTATGGCCTCCTCCTCCCTTTCCCAGTCAAACTTCTTGAAAGACCTATCTTCATAGACTGTCCTCATTTCACAAACTCCTCTAGTTCTTGCTAGGTCAGAAGCAATCTCCATTTGCAAAGTCCAAAGAACACATTTTTTCCTAGTTCCCATCTACCAAGAGCTTGTGTTTTTCCTAGTGTTTTCCATGGCTCACACTCTGATCTGCATGAAACTCTTCTCTTGGCCTCCATGATACCAAGCTTTCCTGGTTTCTCTCCTTTCTCTCTTCATTCTCACTTCCTTGGCTTGCTTCTTCTCAACCTGTGTATTAAATGTTGGGGTCCTCGGGGCGGGTGAAAACCCCCTTGGTTCTCTGTGCTCTCCTTCAGCGGTCTCCTCCACCTTCTTGAAAGACCTATCTTTCCAGTTTCCATCCAGATGCCAACGTAATATTCATCTCTCTGACCTACAGATCTGCTTGGCAATGTCCATAGTGACTACAGACTTAACATATCCCAAATCCCCCCTGACCATTCCTGCAAATCTATTAACAAGATTATGCTTTCAATTGTGACCAAAGCCAGAATCCTGAGAATAATCCTTGACTATGCTCCCTCTCAATCTAACCAATGACCAAAAAAGTCCTGGCAACTCAGTCTTTTAAAAGTCCCTATCCATTTCTCTCTGTATCTGTAGTCACCATCATCATCCTCTTAACTGACCCTTGCCCCCAGCTCATTCTTCACAGTGAGGCCTCCCTTTAATCCATCTGACTATCTCATTCAAATATGTAAGGAGTCAAAACTATATTCCAGAAGGACCTTTAAAGAGTGCATATGCAATCATGGCATTCCTCTGCCTCAAATCCTTTGCAAGTCTTCCATTGTCCTTAAGATAAAACATATCAACAGGGCCTCGAGGTCCTGTGCACCTTCCCTGTCTCTTCAGCCCCACCTTAAGACCCTTATTCTCTCCTTGTCTAATGTACAGACACCTGGCACTATTCCTGGAACGAGCAGCATCTTCACCTTCTGGCCTTTGCACCCTCTGCCTGGAGTGTTCTTCAACCTCCTCCTCCAGCCAATTCCTGCTCTTCCTTAAAATCTTGGCTTGAGCCTCCTTTCCTGCTTTCCCTAGACCAGTTATTCACCCCATAGCATCTTCCATTATGGCCACATCATGCCCGTCATCACATGTTGAACATCCATCCATCCACCAGACTCACGAAGGTGGCAACTAGTCCTATCTTGTCCACCCACCATATGTGCCAAAAGGGTTGGTACAATGCCTGCTCATGACAAGAGATTAATAAATGCCTGTTAAATAAATAAATTTAAAAGGTTTGAAAGCAATTTATCTAGGCCAACATCTTCATTTTACAGACAAATAAATATATATATTCAGAACAAACAAAAAAACAACTGTAGCCCAAGGGAAAGAAATATTCCTATTTCCCAGGAGACCAAAGTTTTAGTTGTTTGTGCACATCTTTGATGTTAGAATACTTTAGGAGACATTGATAGATAGACATATCTGTATACATATCTATAGACACACATATACTCCAAGATACACCTGGTATAAAACTCATAAACAAGAGTAAACTATTCTGACCATGTCCCCGTAAGCTATTCTGACCATGTCCCTGCCTCTTTCTTGCTAACGTGTCCCCAGATTGCTGCCTTAGAGAGATTTTGCTGCTAATCCATTCCTACTCTGCTGGTCAGGCAGGGCGTGGTATGATGGCATGGGACATTCTATTCAAGGACTTTGAGAGTGAGGCCAGAGGATTTAAATTAGCTCTGAGAGGCAAACATCAATATTCATCATTCATGTGAGATTTATGGAGGATCTAAAAGGTGCTGAGGCCCTGGATCGGGGACTGTAGAGGATCTGAGCAGACACCAAATGGTGTTGTTTGACCAAATGAGTTATAAAGATCCATTTTGTCCTCAAAAGGCTGTTCCTGTGAGGTTTCCGGGCAGGGTATGGCCTGAGCAAAAGAGTGAGGAAGATGGTTTTGGTAGCTATGAACATGCTGAAGGATGGGTGGCCTGCCAAGAAGCAGAGCCTTTCAGCGTGTGCATGTGTGTGTGCATGTGCATGTGTGGATGCACCTCAAAAAATCTGGAAGGGAAGAGGGAAAATCAGCTCGGAGGAGACCACTGGAGGCCTCTACTTTTCTGCCATGGAGGAGAGAGACATCTTGAGCTCTGTCTCTGGAAGTGCAGCTCACAGAGGTCCAGAGGTCATAGGCATCTGAGCATACCTTTCCTCCCCTGTCCCATCCTTATCACCTGGTGTTATGGAAAAAAAGAGCACCTGTTCCCCATTTGTTAAAGGGTCTGTTCTGGTCTCTGAAGTTTATCAAGAAGTAACTAGAAACAAACGAACGTTTGTACAACACTTGACTGTTTATAAAACACTTTCATGTATATTATTCAATAAAGGGGCAGTGTAGCTGGGTCAAATACCAGTTCTGCAGCCAACCAGTTACATGAACTTGAACAAACTATGTAATTCTCTGAGCCTCAGTTTCCTCTAGATCACCTCTACCTGGCTCATGGGTTGGTGATTAAATGCGGTTAAGTATATAGCACAGCATTTGACACCAGGAAGGCACTATACAGTTGTTGACCATTATTATTGTTTAGCCTTCATAACAATTTTGCAAATAGGTATTATCCCCATGTTCCACTTGAGGAAACGGAGGCACAGAGAGGTTAAGTGATTCACTGAGAGTCTAACAGCTACCTGCTGCGATGCTGCTCCTTCCGGAGACCATGGCGACACCATTACTGCAAGGGTTCCAAAGAGATTTATGTACGTGAGTGCAGGGAAGAGTTAAAGGTGGGGGATTACAGGCCACATGTTTCCAGGGGCCACCACGCTGGAGCCAGATGACAGACCCAAAGCTGGCTTCTCAATACTGGCTGTGCCCTCCCATCCTCTCCATCCCTCCCACAGAGGGGAGAGACAGAGCTGACCCTCAGCGTAGACAGGACAGAATGGCCACCCTGGAGTCAAGACTCACCTCTGGGCAGACTGGGGGGAAGAGACCCAAACTGCTGGCTCTGTGCTTTCAGGTCTTCACTACTGAAGTTGCAAACTCCAGCTTCTCTCTAACTTTAAGCATGCTTTCTCCAAGAAGTTTCCATTACCGTCTGCTCTGAAAGCTTGTGTCTGTTTGTAGCCTTGTTCACCGGCTCAAGTTGCTTGCTTGGTTGCCATAACTCACTGCCAAGTTCAAAGGCCTCATCTCAGGATTCTAATTTTATTTTATTTTTTCCCTATGGGAAATCAGTTGCTTCAGCATAATTTATTGAAGAATCCATCTTAGTTTAGGTTCTCAGACTCCAGAGACAAAGATTCAAGAGCAAATCGTTTATTTTGGAGGAGCCCCAGGCAGCCCCAGAAGAAAGTCAGGAAGGTGAAACAGGAATTTCTCTTGCTATGCCATATGCATTCCTATGCATCTGAAAGGATATTTGTTCTCTTTATCTGACATTTCTAAGGTTTTCAGGTTAACTGGCACCTTACCAGAAACAGAAGACAACTTTGCTGGTGTTCCTCATTGGCTCCCTCCACAGGTCGCCTTTAAAATCTCAGATGGCAAACATGCAAACCTGGGCCCATGCTCCCTTCCAGCTTCATTTTTCTTTTGCCTTACCCCCTCCCCAACCCATACTCCAAGACTCTAGAGAGAACCTGGCTCTCTTCCATGTCTCAGGGCCTTTCCAACATGTTTTCTTCACTGAGATTTTTCTCTTGTGTCCTCAGCTGTAAAACTTCTTCAAAGCCTCCCTCACTAGTTACCTCCTCTGTAACTCGTCCACTACGCCCCACCCCGGAAAGTATCCTTTGCATCCTTCCTAGTGCCCCATAGTGTCCCACACACACCTCAGCTAGTACTCTCACACTGGTTGTTGGTGAGTCTCTCTCCTCTGTGAAACTGGGGGCAAAGCCGCGGTCTTCCCTGTATCCTGGACTCCGCATGGCACACTGCTGGTGCCCCACTGTGTGTGCCACAAACCTGGGAGGTTGTGTGTGTAAACCCATCAAGGCTGCCTTCCTTCAGGCAGGCAAGTGCTCACAGAACTTTCTGTGGTCAGAAAATGAGACCCCTCTGCCACCATATTAACAGAAGGTCCTCAGGCCCACAATGAGTGGCCAAGGCTGAGTGAATGCAGGGAATGTGGAGCCCACTGTGCTGTGTCTGTAGGAGTGGGGGCTGAGGGGCTCTTGGCGAGGACCCTCAAGGAGTGAGTGACTGGAAGGTGGCCAAGTGCAGCCCGCATGAGAGGGAACTGGGGTAAGGAGAGATCTGCTTGGCCGCCCCTCTGAATAAGGACACCCGGGACACAAAGCTCCACCTGTCAGGCCCTCCACGCAAATCCTCTGCCTGGCCCTGTGCCCACTGTCAGCAGCTGCCACCCTCCCTCCCTTAGCGGCCTTTGGTCCTCTCCCAGGGACAGCTGCATCACACGAGTCGTCACAAGCCTCCCAGTTCTGGATCCTAATAGCAACCTTTAGATCACTGGAGCCTCTCCAGGAGCCAGGAGCAGAAAGTGGCCCCATGGCACCTGGGTGTCCCTGGCTTTAGTGACAAGCAAAGGACTAGTGCTTCCAGCTGACCAATTGACCAGGGGCTCTCTTCAAGGTCCCTTCATCCTCTCTGAGGTCCTCTGGCTCAGCTCCACACTGCAGCCATGCTCAGGACCCTTGTTCTCTCTGTAGAGCCTTCTGGGCAGCCTGTAGGCAACCCAGGCAGCAAGACAATACAGCAAACAAGCAGAGTGAATGCCAAAAGAGAAACAAAAAGCATACTTTTATTTTTGCCTCATTGTAAAGGCAATTCCAACTCACCATAGAAAATTATTTATACTAATATGTGCACATATTTATAAATATGTATAATATAAATAAAATTTTTAGCCATGCCCTGGCACTTGGGGGCACTCAGTTTCCCTGGAGTATAGTCAGTGACTTCGTCTGTCACACAGGGAGCCCTTGCCAAAAGCCACAAGGACAAATAGAGTGAGGGGTGTCGATAAAACGAGCACTCATCAGGTATTCTAGGCGTGGCTGTCAACTGAGTGAGTCGTGACAGATGCACAGAGAGCGCCACCAAGAAACTTGAAGACAGCATTGTTCTTTGCTATGCACACACACAGGATGGTCTGGAGCCCTGATTATTTTATTTGTTCCTGAATGTGTACTCCCTGGGGTATGGGGGTCCTTGAACTGTGTGTCCTCGGTCCCTGGTGCAAAATAGGTGCTTAAGTGTTTGAGAATAAATTTAATACATTTTGCATTTCTCAGCTAGTACTCAGCAAAGAGTCAGATGCTCCAGTCCTAATGAAACCTTTACTAATGAGGGAAGTGAGAGCCCAGCAGAAGGAGTCGCCTCCACTTTCAGATCATCCTTTCCATCAGGTGATGAAGTCATCAGAATACTGCCTGACTGAGACAGGTCAGATAACAGTGCATCAGCTAAGGAGATTGTATATTTTTTATTATTTAATGTTTACCACCCAGAGGAAACATTTTTATTTATTTCCTTATTTTTCCTATGTTTTTATTTTAACAATAAATAAAACCTTTTTTAAAAAATGAGTGGTTAGACCATATTCCAGATAAACTTTTTAACATCATTTCCCTCCAAAGTTTAATAATTTCACATTATTAAAGATCATATACATACAATTTTACATGATTGCATAATATTCCATCCTGCAGATATATTCATTCATTCAACTATCTATTTTATGCCTAGTGTGTGCTAGGCATTTTTCAAGCACTGGGTGTATCAGAAATTACTCATCTACCTTCTGTTGAATGCTTAGGTTGTTTACAATTCCTCACTACTAAACTGACATTGTAATAAACATCTTTGCATGTAAGAGGGTTTTGCATATTTCAAGTTATTTTCTTAGGATAGATTCTTAGAAGGTTAATTACTGGGTCAAAGAGTAACAATATTTTCAAGAATCTTGACATGTGCCAAACTCTTTTACCAAAGGTCATGCTAGTTTGTACTTTCCTTATTAGAAGAGTGCCTGTATATTTGTACATCTTGACATTCAATTTTGTCACTAGAAAAAAGGTTTAAATATCTTCGTAGATTAATCTGAATTTTCACTTTAATTTTTCTTATGTTTATGAATTATTTTCTTCCTTTGTGAGTCATCTATTCATATCCATTTATCTATTGGAGTCTGTTTAGTTATGGGTTTGTACAAGTTCCCTAAGTAGAGGAAGATATTTATCACTTTTAAAACATACTATCTTCTTTTTAAATTATATCTGATTTTCATTCTTATTAGTTTTAATTTTTAATATCATCAAAATCATACATAAATATAGTTTAAAAAACAAATGGTGACACTCCCCAAAAAGTGAAAAGATAACCAACAGAATAGGAAAAAACATTTGCAAATCAATATTTGATCACAATCTAGTATCCAGAATGCATAAAGAACTCATACAACTCAGCAACAAAAAGAAAATCTAAATAAAAAATAAGTAAAAGACACAAATAAACTGTGTAAGACAGGGGTCCCCAACCCCCAGGCCACGGACAGGTAGGTCTTTGGCCAGATAGGAACTGGGCCTCACAGCTGGAGGTGAGCAAGCTAAGCCTCATCTGTATTTGCAGCCATTCCCCAGCGCTAGCATCTCTGCCTCAGCTCCACCTTGGATCATCAGGCATTTCTCATAGGAGCAGCAGTCCCTGGGGCCCACAAGGTTGAGACCCGCTGGTAAGATATACTGTGGGGTGCCTTGTTTCCAGAAGGCAGCCCTCGGTTCCCTTTGCCGCTCACCTGTACCGGATCCACTTTTCCCAAATCTGATGCTTTCCTCTTCCTGTCTTGCTGAAGTGCATCCTTTTGATCTGCTTTCACACTTTATTGGTCATTTGGCAGAGGTTGAAATAACAGATTGAACCATTTTCCCCCAGAATGTTAAACCCAGCATCCAGTGCTGTTTTTGAAAAACTCAGTACCATCCAATATTCATTCCTTTGTCTGATGCCTGTTTTTCCTTTCTGGAAGCTTGTAAAATCCCCTCATTAGCCCTGGTGTTCTAAAGTTTCACAGTGCTGTACCTTGGGGTGTCTTTTGTCACTCACTGAACTGGACATTGGTGGTCTGCAGATGTGTTCCTTGTACATTGGTGGTCTGCAGATGAGGAAATCACTCCTGCTGCCCTATTTCTCTTTTTGGAACTCTAAACATTTTGATGTTGAACCTTCTGGACTAATTCTCCAGGTCTCATATCTGTTCTTTGTACTTTTCAACTTGTCCTTTTTGTTACTTTGTGAGAAATTTTCTTCACTTTATCTTTTATGATTTTATTTTCTAATGAAATTTCGAGTTCACTGCCCTTTTGAACTCCATGAGAATACTATTTAGAAGTTTCTGAAGTTCACTTCTGAACTTACATTGTCTTTGTTTCTTACAGACTGCTTTTCCCTGACTGTTTATTTTAATTCTTTTGTTCATGCAGAGGCTTGCCTTTCCTTCTATATCAGCTGATCCTTGGTTAGCTGTTTATATTAATGGCAAAGCTCTAAAAAGTTAATTGGAGGTTCTACTGGTGGAGCTCATCAACTGGCAAATTTCATTTTAGGGAGAGTGTGTGGGGAGCCAGCCCTCTCACTGGGCCTCCGGATCAGGCTGTGGAGGGTTTTGCTCTGAGGCCTTAGGTTTCTCCAGAGAAGCATCTTCTGATCGCCCACCTGGGCATGTCTGGATGGAGTGAAAGTTCCAGACTAACTGCCTTGTTTTCAGCATTGTGGTACTCCACCCTTTGCCACATTGAGTTTCTGAGTTAGGAGCTAATCCAGGTCAGTTTCTCCAATCTGGTCCCCAGCTGCAGGATAAATGCCTGAATGCTAGAATGCAGAGGGTGGTGGGGGTGCAGTTCTTACAGACTGATATCTTCTTCACCTAATGTCAGTCCTGCTTCCCTCCACCCCCACCAGGATGCCCCATGCTCAAGCCCACCTGGGCCCAGCAGAGCAAATTTGCTCTCCTCTCACCAGCACCTCTTTAATTCTTCCTAAAATGTGTTGAAATCTCTCCTTTGATAACGATTCCTTTGTCCTTGTGGGTCTTTATCGTTCTTCTTCTTATTTACTATTATTGTAGCAAATCTAGGAAGAAGAAGATATGTAGCCAATTTGCTACTTCAGCTGAACTCCTCTGTTGTGCTTTGACACATGAAGCCCTTAAGGTTGAATTATGTTCCCCCAAAGGATAGTTTGAAGTCTCAAACCCCAGTACCTCAGAATGTGATCTTATCTGGAAATAGGGTTGTTGCAGGTGTCATCAGTTAAACTGAGACGAGGTCATATTGGAGTAGCATTGGCCCTTAATCCAATGATGACAAGTGTCCTTATAAGAGAGACAGAGACACACAAGGAGAACCCCATGTGAAGACTGAGACAGAGACTGGAGTGATGCACCTATAAGCCAAGGAACACCAAGGACTGCCAGCAAACACCAGAAACTAGAAGAGGCAAGAAAGGATTCTTTCCTGTGGGTTTTAGAGAGAGCATGACCCTGCCAACAGCTTGATTTTGGACTTCTAACCTCCAGAACAATGAGAGAATAAATTTTCCTGCTTTTAAACCATCCACTTTATGGTTTTTTTTATTATAGCAGCCCTACGAAACTAATACAGAGCCCTTAACTTTTCGTGATTGCACAAGTCAGTTTTTCTCACTGTGATATTTTTAACTGCTTTGAAACTCAGAGGTCCTCCCCTATCCCAAAATACCTTCTTTGAGGTTTTTTTTTTTTTAATGGTTTAATTCCCCCACCCCCAAATTTAACTTTTTATCTATCTAGAATTTATCTAGGCATGCAGCCTGAGGTGAGAATCTAAGACATCCTCTTCTCACAAACAGCTAACCAATGACCCTCACCTAATTTATCAAATGATCTTTCCAAACCTATATCAACTTGTGGGGTCACCTCCATCATATAATTAATTTACATGTGTACAAAGGTATGTTTTTGGGATATTTATTCTATTCTACTGATCTGTTCATTCTGAAGCCATCAATTAAGTCACTGCTTTAATCATTAAAATGTGTTTTGATATTTAATAGGGCAAGTTTCCCATCGCAGCAATCTTTTACAATGTTTTTAAGCTATTCTCACTTATTTATTTTTCTAGGTAAATTTTAGAAAAACTTAAAAAGTTTCTAAATAAATCCTGTTGAGGTTTTGGTTATAAATGGATAAAAATAAATTACACTCGGAAGAGACAACAATCTTTATAAATTCCATAGTTTCTGCTGGAAACAAAGTATGTCTCCCCATTAATTTATCTGCTTTATATTTTCAGTAGTTTTATAATTTTCATCAGGAACCCTCTATCTAAAACACAGCCCAAGTCACTTCTTATCCTTTCACCTTACTTTACATTTATAATACTCAACATTTTAATAAGAAAAGCAGCTAATATTTAGGGGCTCACTAGATGTCAGGCACTGTTCCAGGCCCTTTTATAAGCATTATCTCACTTAATTCTTGCAACAATATGATTCAGTACCTATTATTTCTATTTACACATGAAAAATCTGAGGCATAGAGAAATTACTAGTTCAAAGTCATAGCAGAAGAACCAGATTTCAAGCCCAAGCAATTTTATTCTGGAGCTCATGGTTCTATCTAAAATATCTAAAATCAGTATTTTTACCAGTCAACTGTAAAAAAGGAATGAGGAAGCCTTTCATATGCTGATGTAAAAAACATTGCCAAGATATCTGGTGAAATGAAAAAGCAAAACTCTGAACTACCATTTGTATATAAATTGGGGAATATCCCAATATATTTATATTTACTTGCATATAAAAAAATACTTGGAGGGAACACAGGGAATTAGAAAGTAAGTGGTCCTTTCTCCAGGAGTTGAGTTGAAACTTGGCTATAGGGATAAAGAGTGGAAGGGAGCCTTTTCACTTTTTAAAAAAATTTAATTATGTAATCAAAAATTTATTTAAAAATTTAAATTAAAGATAAAATATATAGCACACACTCAACTTGTTTTGAGTGAATGGAGATTTCATAGATTCACAAAGGTCATATGGTCTTGCTGCATTGGTAAATACGATCTGTTTTCTATTATACTTTCAAGCAGGTTGCTGATATAGAGGAAAACATACTATTGATTTTTATATATGTCATGCCCAGTACTTTTATTCCTTATACTGAACTAGCTTATAAATTCTAGACCCTTCCATTGATTCTCCTGGGTCTCCAGTGAATAGGGGTCTAGGCTGGTTCTATAAATGTGTTTGGTCAGGTCAGCAATAAAAATGAGTAATGGCGAGGACCATAGTGAAGGAAAAAGTACCTTCTCCATCTAAAGACATTAAGTTCCAATTTTAAAAAGCACTGCATAGGCCAAACAAAACAAGCCCACAAAAGAATCCAGCTCTCAGGATGTTTGTGGCCTCTGTTTGCAGTATTCCCTATTTACTCGCATACCCTCTTCCCCACAGCTATACTCCTTGGTCCTCTCCAAAGCCTTCCTGAGACCCATCTGCCCTCCAAAGCTTCCCTGGCTCCTCCAGTCTGCACTGAGCTTCTCTCCTCTTCTCCATGACTGTCACATTTAGAATCACTATAAGCCACAGTGTGGCCCGATAAGCAATTGAGACAGTCAATCCTGCCTTTCTGGCCTCTTCCTATTCATTTTGGCCTCCTCTGTTTCTGTGGTTAGCTGTTGCATTGACTATTTGGCCCACTCATTCTTCCTTGGGTCTAGGAGAACTTGAACTCAGCAATCAAGTCTGATTATCCCTGACTCCTGGCGCCTGGCACTGCAGGCACCTAGAAAACCTTATCTGCTGAATGATGAATGCCATCAAGGCAGGTCTCGGCAGGCATTCCAACTAACCCACTTATCCAGAACTCTGACAGAACTTTGTTGAGCAAGCCAAAGAGGACACCAGGACCCCTGCCCTCCAGCAACCTGGAGGAGTCTCCATGAGGTCAGGAACAGGTTTTTAGAGCTGTCGCTTACAGCAAGCTCTCAAAAATACATTTGTTGGTGGACAGACATGGAGTTCACCATCCACACAGTCATTCAAAATATAGCCACAACAGAAACAAAAGGCAACACTGGAGGATAACCAACAAGTCAGGGCTTAGGACCAGGTGTGAAAAAAGTCTCAAGGGTTTCAGGACCCTGGTAAGGTGAAGCCTATAGTCCCCTCCCTGAGAAGTGAATGCTTTTACTCCTAAATAATTACTGCCACTTCTCCCAAGGCTATGAGAATATTCACATTTCATTCTCACAAAAACTCTATCACATAGGGTAGTTCTCATTTCAGAAATTAGAAAAAGGACACTGATCTTTGACTCTATCTCCAGTGTTCTTTCCTGAAAAATTAGAGGTAGGAATCCTGAAGACAGGTGGCAAAGGTTTGAATGCTCTAACCTACAGAGGAGAAGACTGGCCCGAATTGCATTGTAGTGGAGGCAGAGGATGCAACAGTAAATAAGACAGATTTTTACGGCACTCGTGGATTCCCCACTGCTTGTGGGAAGGAGACAGATGACAAAATCCAAAAACAAGCAAGATGATCCTACCCCATCTACCCCATAATACCTATAATGAAGAAAATGCAAGAGCTGATAAGATAAAGAGTGAGGGTATAGTTTTTGGGGGGTGAGACAGAATAAGCCCCTTTAAGGAGTCTGAAATATAGTGAGCACAATGAGGCTGGCAAAGGTATCAGGGGCAGCTTATAGAGGATCTTATAGTTTATTTAATAAAAGTGCTTTTATTCTAAGCAAATAAGAAGCCCCTGGAAGGTTTTAATCAGGGCAATGAAATAATCTGATTGATATTTTTCTTTTCTTTTTTTTTTTTTAAAGATCTCTCTGGCTGCTTTATAGAAGATAAATAGTAAGGGACTAAGTGTCTGGTAAAGAGCACAGACTAAATTGTCATACATAAGACCTCCTCTCTCACACAATATGTAGACGTGCTAGAAAAAAAAATTTTTTTTTTAGATATCATCAATTTGTAGACAAACTTGAAAGTATCTCCAGATACCAGAAAGCTGCTGCAGCAAATGAGATTCAAAGGCACATGCTACAGGATATGTGAACATGTAATATGCTATAAGGGACCCAAGTTAAGGTCACTGACTGTGTGGGTATCAGGGATCTGGAACTGAACTCCTCGCCAAAGCCACAGCCCTAAACCTTTGGTGCGGAGACTAGAGGAATCAAGAGCCTCCAGCATTGTATGAGTATGTCAAGGTTCTCCACTACTCATGCAGTGTGGAACCCTTGTCATAGAAAATCAAGTAAAACTTGGCCTAGAACCAGTGAGTTCTGGAGGGCCTCAAAGACAATTATAAAAAGATGTCCCAAAGGATACCATAATAACAAGTTACATGCAGGACCCATAGAATATAATCTCTACCAAAGATGTTCTGACAGACAAAAACGACAAAAGTTACAGGGAAATTAAATACTATGAAAAGAGCAGATTCAACAAAGAAAATCAAATGCTCCAGAAACTATAATGGTCCCCTGACTTCAACATAAGAATGTTTAAACATTCAATAAGATGAAAAAAGTAACAGAAACCACATAGCAAAAATAAGAGGTAGAAAAAGAGCAAGTGAATTAAAAAAAAAAAAAAAAAAAGATTACAAATAGGAATTTTAGAAACCAAAGAGCAGATTTAGGTACATCTAGAGAGAGAATTAGTAAATGCGAAGAGGGATCTGAGGAAATTACCTAGAATGAAAACAAAGAAAGCAAAAAACCAGGGAATATGAAAGAGAAATTGAATAAAATGGAGAGCAGAATGAGAAGTTCCATGACATACTTAATAGGATTTGCAAAAGGGAGAATAGTGGGGAAAAAATCAGAGGCTATAATCGAAAAGATAATGGCTGAGAATCTTCCAGAATTAGAGTATAATCTAAAATAAGTCCCAAGAACAACAAATGAAAACACCTGGTGTATGTTATATATTACATTAAAAAGAATCTTGGAAGCTATTAGAAAGAAAAGGTAGATTAACCAAAAGGTATGACAACTGGACTAATTAATTAAGTGCCTGAAAACAACAGAATAATAGCTTCAAATTGTTGAAGAAAAAGAGAAATGTGTGAGGAGGCAGCAGAATCTTAATCCTGTTTCATGTGCTATTCCACCTCCATCCTGTAACTCAGCAGCTCAGGTAGCAGGAGGGGGAGTGTCCAGGTTGCCAGCTTTGGGAAGGGACTCACCATGGTACTCACAGGCCATGCTCTGCCGCCACTGTGTCCACAGTCACTGCTTTCAGTCAAGATGACAATAAGGAAAGTCAAGTCTGCTGAATGGGCACAAGGAGAAACCCCCAAAAGATCAGCAAATAGTCATCTAATCAGGCCTTGAAAAAAATGGACTCTTAGGCAAAAAAGGCAATAAGAAAGGAAATCTCATCAGACCAAAAATGTCTCAAAAAAAGAGGAAAGGAAGCAAAAGAAAATGGGCAGAGAAGGATCATCAAGCAGAAACCAAAGACAACTTAACAACAGAACCAGAATCTAAAAATGAGGCTCTTTTAGGCTCCAGTGCAGTGGGAAAGAAAGCAGTCTTAGACCAGTCTTAGCGATGGCTCTTACATACCTTTCTCCTACAATTCTAAGAAACAGCTTCATCACCTATTTTAGAAATGCAGATTTTTCTATTGTGCCAGAAACATATTTTTTAAGAAGCATGGTATCCACCTTATCCCATATTTTAATGCATCTTTGAATAAGTACAAATTCCTTTTTGAGAGGTAAAATCATGAACTGGTTAATTTCAGTAAAACCAGAAATTTGTGGAATGTTCAATTAAGGGAGGTTTTGTTTGATGTAAAATAAACGTAACATTCCATAGACTATTTGAGAGGGATAAAAAAATCCTTTAAAATATACCTAGCCCAAATGACAGTCAATTTTTGTGTTTTTTCCCCTACTCTTATTGTCTGTGTGTCTCCAATATGGTTTTTGTCTCCTTATCTGAACCGAACACCATTTGTGTCAAAATTCCGTAAGGGAAAGTCTGGAATTTCCCCAAACCTGTTAAGGTGCCGTGAGTATAATGTGTGAGATATCATTTCCTGCATTATCAGGACAGTCCTCACAAAAGGCTTAAAAATTAGCAATATTTGAAAACTCTGAGCTCTGGTGTCCTCTATTTGTGGATAAAATGTCTTCAAATTTTATGTTGGAACAGTAGTTGAGTCACACTTTAGCTAAGTATTGCAGCTATACTGTATAGGCTTTTTAATACTAGCATTAATTCACGACGTTTATGTGCTGATGACCAAACAAGTACCAATAAAATCTTGGTCATAACAGATAAAAAAAGATGGTGAAATATAGACATCTTCAGGCATACAAAGACTAAGAGAGTTCACTGCACAGAGCTTCTTACAGAAAGAGCTACTAAGTTTTTCTCCCAGAGATGTAAGTTCTGCCCCAAAGAAAGTTCAGAGCCCCTAAAATAGTCCTACTTATAGTCTGTCTTCCTTCCTTCCTTCCTTCCTTCCTTCCTTCCTTCCTTCCTTCCTTCCTTCCTTCCTTCTTTTTCTTTAATTGAAGAAATTAATAAAAAATTTTTCCTTCATCTACCTCCCCCCTTCCCACTCCTGCCTACCTACTTATATTCTTGAAAAAACATTTGAGAAACAAAAACATCATCCCCAAAGTTTTATCTTCTGTTGACACTGTTCTGACCAACCAATTACCCTAAAGTGCAAGCCAAAGGAGAAAGTCATCAGCCCCCATGAAAGCCACTCTCCCAATGAAAACCCCACCCTCACCCCCACAAATCTATGCCATGGTGACTAGTGTATATATATGAAATTTCAATCTAGACCTCCCTCTGAGGCATGAACTGCTTCCTGGCTTCTATCCCACTGCTCACTTTTCACTAGCGAAGATTCCAGAGCCTCATCCCACCCCTTTCCTCCTGTGTCACCTGCTGCTTGTCAACCAGCACTGAGAAGAGAAAGATGCAGGGGTGAGCTCCCCACTCAGCCCATGCTGGACCTGGGGCTGGGGGAGAGTGGTTCTCACTGACACCTCCCTGAGCGCAGCCCTCCTGGGCTTTGTGGGAAGGGCACATTCGTCTGAGGTCACTCTCCTCGGGCAAGGGGCATTTTTCAATGGAGACAAGAAGGAATTACCAAGAAATGACTGCCTGGCAACAGAAACCTAAAACCAAGCCAAACACAAGGTGACAAACATCTGGTGATTCCATAATGAAGATACTGACGCCACACCATCGCTCCACTCCCTGTGGACCCACAGAAAACCTGGAACTTCACTCTTCTTTCCAGAAAAAGAAAAAGTTATTTTCTTCCCCTTCTTCTCTATTCAGACATAACATCATCAACACAGCTCTTTTAATATCTGTGCCAGGAGGCTATATTTAGTGACTATTTGGCCCTTAAAATGAGCCTGATTTCCTGTGGTAAAAAGTTCTCAGTGACAAGGAGAGAGCCCCAGAGAAATGACAAACAGCTTTAAAGCTTAAGATGTTCAAACACTGTAAGAAAATGAGTTAATTTTTTTTTTCTGGACAGGTGACTGGTATCTGAGGTAGGGGGAGGAAAATCAAAATAAAAGGGTGTGTCTGGTCTGAACGCTTCTAAATTCCTCCTGGAGAACAGTTTGCTAAGGGGCAACTATTTGCCCCAATAAGCACACCTGGTGTGCAGCCCTCTTTCAGAGAGGCACCTCTTTACTCATCCAGTCATACATTCACTTACAAACTCACTCATTCATTTTCTCATTCACTCACTCATTCATTTACTCATTCACTCACCACATTTGCACATTTTCCTACATGCAAAGCCCTGTGGTCTGCAGGAGCTCTAGGTCATGGGCAAATAAGACACACACACCATGGGACTGGAAGGCCCTAGAAATGGCCCTTGGAGGGACACAACATAGGTACTGTAGGGAACCTGGAGGGCAGTTGGCACTTCCACTGGGGCTACTCAGGCAGGCTTCCTGGGGAGGAGAAGCAACAGCCCACACTGGCTACTGCTCTGGACCCATTCATTGAGCCCAAATGTCAGTACATTGTCCCATGTTAAAGATGAGTCACTTTCCCAAGGTCCCCACAAGATAATAAGTAACAAAAGCGGACCAGGAACTAAGACTGTCTGACTGCAAAGTGTTTACCTACTAGTTACCACTGCAACAGGTACAGCCTGACAGAGTGTGTCTGCTACTCTGTACGCAAAGGTCCTGCTCTGTTCTGCCTTCAAGACCTGGGCACGCAATGGGTACCAGACTTTCTCCCTCCTCCGATGCAACCTGGACTGGTAACACTTTACCTCCCCTGAAATCACTGTCTTCTCCCTCTGTGTAATTCTCTAGTGTCCCCAGGATGACCCAAGGGAGCCAGGGAATGCACATTTGCTTAGCCCTGACTAAAGTCTGCCAAGCAACATGCCATTCTTTTTTTTTTTTAAACATTCTAGTTTGAGATAATTTTAGACTTTCAGAAGAATTGCAAAAATAGTAGAGTTCCCGTACATCTTTGCCCAACTTCCATTTATGTTAACTAACACCTTACATAACCATAGGAAAATCATCATGATGAAGAAATTAACCTTGGTACGATACTATTACCTATACTACAGAATTAATTTGGATTTCTCCAGTTTTTCCACTACTGTCCTCTTTCCATACCAGGAGCCAATTTGGGATCCCACCTTTTATTGTCACATCTCCTTAGTCTCTTCCAGTCTGCGGCAGCTCCTTAGTCTTCCACGGTATTCATGACCTTGACATTTTTGAAGAGTACTGGCCAGTTATCCACTGTTACATAGATGGGAAAACTGAGGCAAAGAAGTCAAGGCATTTGTCCAAGGTCACATAGGTGGTAAGTAGCAGAGATAGGATTTGAATCCAGTTTTGCCTTTGGATCTTTCTATTCCATACCAAACTGTTACTTCAATTCTTTCTAGTTTAAAATAATTCACATGACCTTTATTGAACACAGGAAGCTGGACTTGGATAGTTAGTCTAATTATTCCTGTTCCTACAAGTGTGATTCTAAAGCTGATGAATAATAAGCTAACAGCTAACATTTATTGAGCACCTACTATTTGCCTAGCATAATGCTTCATCTTGTATACATACGGTATCTTATTCAAATCCTTCCAAAAACATAATGGAGTAGATACTACAGGAGAGCAAACCTTTATTCCAAACTCTTGGGGCCAAGTGTGTTTGGGAATTTAGAATTCTGGGGTCTAGGCAACACCGTCTAGCAAACATAGTAATATCTTTGCAGCACATCATATGACCATCCATTCTAAGATGGGAATATAACAAAGATTGTATGTAAATAAGCCCAGACAAAGGCAGGACAGGTACCAAACTCTGAAAAGAACTTCAGGTTTCCAGTGCTTTGGGATTTCAGAAGGGCAAATGAGGAAACAGGCTGAGAGGGCCTCACAGCCAGTCATTACCCAGTCCTGCTCCTCCATCTGAGGCCTAAGGCAGTACCATGCCTGGGAATCTACCCAAGGCATTTAAGACTCTCCTATCACTTGGGTTTTTTTTTTCCCATTTCCCATGACAAAAGGCATTCTAAACATACTCAATTGGCACTCAGAATAAATGAAAATAAATAAATTTTCAAAGCTTCTAAGCTCTGAGCGGTCCTTGGAGCCGGGTATGAATGAGACGACCACACCATCACCATTATCACTATAGTACAGTTAGGTATTGTTCTTAAAGGCACTAAAAGAAGTTTTTTCTGTTTCCACAAAAACATCGTTAATGCCATTGGACCAGTCCAGTTCATTCAGGCCCTACTTTTGCCTCTAACGAGGCCCCCAAAAGGGGTCTGTGAGAGGTCCAGGTCATTCTTTATGACATAAGGAAACCTTTAATTGCTCAGACTTTCCTTCATGATATGTTAGAGCTAAATCACCTAACTCCTTAGGCCCTACAAACATGTTTAGCCTATTCAACCTCTGACGTTGGATATGTCTTACTCCCCACTGGGCACAGGGAAGCATTCCTTCATTTGCTCTATAATTACTTTCTAGTCAAGGGGTTTAAGAAGTAGCCCTGGATCTTGCTCAGGGAAGAAACCACACAGCTCATGTCTGTGTATCTCTTTCTGAAGGATAACGGAAAATGGGATGGAAGAATAGGGCATTATTCAAGACACATCCAAGGAAAATCAAACAGAGAAGGCATTGCTCTCAGCCAAATAGGAAAAAGGGGACACATGACAGGAATAAGACAATAACACATAACAACTGCATCGTGGGCTGGCCTCAGGGACCACGCAGTCAGAGACCTCAAAGAAGCACTGTTAGAAGGTTAGCGTTTCTGCTATGTTCCCAAATGACATGTCCCAAGCTCCTAGATTTTCATAGCAGCTGATCATGTCTCCATCATGCATGATTTGATCTACATTTTCAGAACATAAGCTAAGCATGAGGTTGTGTTCCAAATGTCTACCACCCAGGCCTTTGGTTTTATTCAAATGCACTTCTTTTGAGCCTGGAGCCACATTTTCCTCCTCCTTCAAAAACTTTCACCATGTAATTTATTTTGTATTTCACAGACATCCTGAGCCTTAGCTGGTATGTCAAACCCTCTGCTAGACACTGGGGCAACTGGCTAAGAGCTGAGTGAGGAACTTAGGGCCCATATGCCAGTAAAGGCGGAAGACACAAGACAAATGAATGGAAGCCAAGGGCAACATGCTAAGTACGGACTAATGAGAAGTCTCAACTTCACAGCTACATGTTACAGCAGTATTCAGAAGATGCTTGTATGTGCATGATTCATAATCAAAAGCTTTCCAGTTCTAGAGCAGCATTGGAAGTGCTTTTACGGGGAAGGTTCTGTATTTGAGAGAAAGCTCAAATACCTGAGTGACAGGTTCTTGGCCTCCTCAAGACACTATCTTCCACTTGCTGGAAGGTTGTTTTTTTTTTTTGTTTTTTTTTAAACCTTTTGTATTTTGCAATGCAGAGAAAACTGCAGAAAACAAAAATGTACAACTTAATAAATTATTATAAACCACAACCCAGGCCAATAAATAGACTGATGGCAGTACCTTAGAAGCTCCCCAAGCACATCCTTCCAATCACTAACCTCCCATGCACCCAAGGATAATTTTTATTGGTCTTAAGAGTTTTACGATCTAAGCAGCACCCCTTAATACTGATTTAGCTTTGCCTGTTTTTTAAACCTAATATAAATGGAAGCATACAAAAGGAAGCATACAGTGTTAACTGTAGTTTATTCCTTTTCATTGTTGTATAGTATCTCAATGAAAGACTATGTCATAATTTATTTATCCACATATTCACAGTGGACATTTGGATTGTTTCCAATTTGGGGCTATTATAAAATATGATTAAGAATATTCTTCTTGATGCATATGTACATGTCTCTGTTGGCTATATAGCTAGCCATGGAATTGTCAGGTCATTGAGTGTACATATCTTCAATTTTAGGATACTACCAGACTTTCTCAATGCAGTTGCACCATGTACAGCCCATCAGTAGAGCATGAGCATTTTTATGCATCACATTTCTGCCAACACTTGGAACTGTCGGGTTTTTTTCATTTTTATTTCAGCCATCCTGATGGGCATATGGTAGTATCTCATTACAATTTTAATTTGTATGTCCCTGATTAGTAATGAAGTTGTGTACCTTGCATGTATTTATTGACCATTTGTTTATCCTTTTTTGTGAAGTTCCTCCTGTCTGTTTTTCTATTAGGTTGTCCTTTTTTTTTTCTTGTAAGTTCTTTTATGTATTCTGGATACAGGCCTTTTGATGGTTATATTGTTACAAAAATCTTCTGGGAGGAATTTGAAATGTCCAATAAGTTAATTGGAAAAGATTTAGGGGGAAAAAAAATCTCTTTACCTTTTCTAAGTTACCAGCCCCAGACTAGGCTTCAGCTTTAAAGGAAGATATGGAAAAGAAGGTATACAACCTGTAATCAGACTAAGCAGGTTCAAGTCTCAGATTAGCCATGTCCTAAGTGCTCTAAAGGCAAGTCACCTAAGCTCTCTGAGCCTCAGTGTCCACACTTGAAAAATTACCGCAATCAGCTACTGCATATTGTTTTGTGGCTAAAAAGAGGTTATGTGTAAATATGCTTTATTAACTACAGTGTTAGCTGTTGTTAAATCAGAAACCATAAGCCATAATAGCTTCCTGGACGGTCCACACTGGTTTCCTGAGCTGTCCCAAGGCCCTAACAGCAGAGGTGACAGAAGCAACCTTTCAAATCCAAGAAAATTCCCATTCTCTCCTCCACAGTCTGAACCACAGGACACCCCTACTGTGTCAGACAGCACTGCCCACAGCTGGGAGTAGGGCTCCTCCCTGCCTGCCTGGGCAGGAAAACAGGAAGCAGCTTCCACCCTGCCAAGAGGTGGGGCTGACAAGTTCCCTTTCCTAGGTGGGCATCTCTCCAAGCCGTCAACTCTCTGGATGCAAGTGAAGCACTGGCCTCAGGCCCTCTGCACCAGGCTGCACCCTGGACCCCACCCAGGTCTCCTCCACACTTTGTCTCAAGGTAGTGGAAGTGCACCAATGGATGGGGAGAAGAAACCTGTCTTCATCACTGCCTCATAGGCAAAGAACCCTTTCACTACTCAAGTGGGACTAGGGATCCGCTCTCATGGCCACTACCCATCCCTTCCTGGGGTACAAAAGCATCCTTTCCTGAGCCCCACATCGCTGGTACCTGGACCCCATTCCGTACACAGGAGCATTTTTGGAAAATATTCAAAAGAGCAGTTAAGCACTCAGAAGAAATGCACAACCTTATTCCCCAGTGTGAAAGCCCATTATAATATGAGTTTTACAAGCTAAACATTGAAGAGTTGGAAGGACCCTCAGAAATCTTTTCTAGCCTACTCATTTTGAAATGAGAAATTCAATAACAGAGCCAGATTTTCTCCCCAGGGAAGGCTCCCATATCACTCTGCACTCATCCTAACATCCCTTATGCCCTGCTATAAACTCCAGCACCTGTGGACGGCCAATGCCATCAGCCACATCCGGGTACCCAGGACATTCTCCCTTCTTAGTAATATCTTCTAGCTCAGAAAGGTCCCACCTGAAACAGAAAGAAGCCCTGGGAAGGCCAAAACCATGTTTTGAAAAGGCTTATAGTGTTCTAAACTTTACAGATATCCAAATAATAAATCTATTTCTTGACTCTGCAGGCTCTCTCCTGAATGAGTTCTCCAGCCTAATTCTCAGAACCTGGGCAGGGGCTTCCAGGGCACCCAGGGTGCACAGGCCTGACACACAGGGCAGGAACTCAGTAAAAATTAATCACTGGAGAAATCAAAGGAGACAAGAGGGAAAATCTCCAAAACGTGCAAAGGAAAAGTGCTTGGCAAGAGGCGGCCTGCCTCAGTATCTAGGCTCCCTGTAGATCCACTGACATTTTATTTTCACACATTTGGCAAATAGGCCTCAAAGCCTGCCTCATGAAAGGCCTTGAGACCCAGACTTAGCCCCCAAGAAGCTTAAAGTGGAAGGGAAGCCAAACATGGGCTTGCTAAGATGAATTGGAGAGACACAATAGCTAAGGACCCCTACTCACTTAAATACATTATCTAACAGGAAGCACACTCTGGGGGCTGTCAAATGGAGGGAAATTAAATTAAAACCTGGGAAGAATGGGGACTAGATACCCTGATGGTACCACATCATGCAGGGTCTCTGGGGATCCAGGAAAGCCTCTTGATAAAAGGGAATTACAGAGCAGTGTTGAGCTTTAGAGATGATCCATCTGGCACCAGGCTATTTGGGGGGCAGGGAGGATAGGATTACAACAATGCAGACAAGAAGTAATAGACCAGGAACAATGAGAAGCAAAAGAACAAGAGAAATGTCACAGAATAGAAAGTGGCTGTGAGGGTAAGAGGACAGGAGGACTCAGAACTAACTGATGCCAGGGAGATACCGGGGACCAAACAGGTGATTCAGTCTAGAGAGGCCCAAGGTGAGTTTGGGCATGTGCAGTTTATCCTGGGGCAGATGTCCAATGGGAAGTGGTCATTCAGGCTGAGAAGTCAGGAGGGAGATGTGGGGAGTCAGTGTAATGGAGGTGAGGACAGAGGAAGTGAACAGGAGGTGAAAAAGAAGTGTGGTGGGGAGAGTACCTAGGGGAGCCCAACCATTAGTGGGAGGAAGGAGGAGAGCTGGAGAGGGCCAGGCAGTGACACGGAGATGGCACTCAAGGCCAGGCTCTGGGACTGATTTTCCTGGGTCTTAATCCCAGCTCTGTCACTTACTTCAGAAACTTGAGTTGGTTATTAACCCCTCTTAAGCCTCAACTTCCTCTTCTGTAAAACAGGGATTATAATGCATAAATTGTTGTAAAGATTGAAAGAGGTGGTTCGTGTAAGGCCTTCGCTGCTTGCGCATAATAAGTGTGGTCAATGTTGGCTATTATCATTAGTATCAGTGGGAGGAAACCAGAAAACTATAAACCATGAGCACAAAAGAAAGTTCCCAGCGGCTTTTCTAGGTTTTTCAATACTAACTAAGGGAGCAAGGAGGAATTAGGAGGGTTATACAGCCCAGGCTGAGAACTGCTGATCCCTCTAGCCCAACCCTAAAATTTATCAAGCTGTTGAATTGAAGGCTTTGCATCTGCTGATGATGATGAGCAAGGTGGCAGACTTAAACATGGAGAAGAAGACTTAGCCATCTGATTTTGAAATCCTGGGTTCTCTCTTTACTCACTGTGTGACCTTGGAAAAGTCATTTGGCTTCCCTGAGCCTGAGGTATTAAACAGGATAATGGATATAAATCACCTAACATGCTCCTTAGCACCCAGCAGGCCCTCAATAAATATTGGTTTCTGTCTCTTCCTCTCTAGAACTCAAATCTCCTGACTCTTCCCAATGTAGAATTCATTGATATCCTGTACTCTGTGGTGGGCTGTACCGAGATTGTGACTAAGAGCTCCTCTATTTCCAGAGTCCTGGCCTCTCCTCTGATCCTTGCATTCATTTACCCCAGAGCAGAGCTGCTCAAACTTCAGGGTGCACAGGACCACCTGGGGTTCTGGTTGAAATGCATGCTCTGATTCAGCAGGTCCTGCACCAGTAAGGGCTCCGGTGAGGCCACTGCTGCAGGTCCTCTGTCCTCTGTGGAGAGGAGCCCTGCAGTGGCCGGTCCACCTTCCTGCTGACTCATGAGCTCCTCTGGGACTGGTCTCTTTATCTTACTCATCTCTGAGTCTCCTCCATGGTATGTGCTCACTAAATGAATGTTGAAAAAATATGCAAACCATAGAGAAAACCATTTTCCAACTAAGTAAATAGAGACAGGGTATTTTGTTTGTCTGTGAGTGGCAGCCCTCCTGGTTCATTTCGGAACTGTCCTCTGGATTTGATGACATAATGGTAGTGTGGTGGAATGGGCCTAAGACCAGGAACCTGGAGTTCTGGGTTTAAATCTCGACCCTTCATTTACTAACCAGCAGCTTGGGGTAAGTTACCGAGTTCTCATCCATAAAGTGAGAGAGATAATACCTACCCACCATGCAGCCTCAATGATGACTAAAAGATGATATAAACTGTAAAGTGCTCCAGGAAAGGAATCATTATTACAGCAACTATTTTGAGAGCAAGAACAAATTTTAATTTCTCTAGAGCCTGAAGGATGCTTGTGATGAGCTGGATGGGGGACATGCCAGGGGTCTAGTTAGAGATGGAGGCTATGGCAGGCTGGGGCCTGTCCCACTCTGTCCCACTCTGGCAGGGACAGTGGCCATATGAAGTGTAAGGATGATACCAGGAGAGTTGAGGACAGAAGGCTACCTGGAAGAGGCTGGCAGAAGTGAGGAAACAAGGCTGGACTGAGGGCACAGGCAGCCAGGACATTGGCCTGACCAGAAGAAAGGCAGAGAAATCAGAGTTCTCTGATGGACATGGGACAGACTCCTGATTGAGAATGTAGAAGGCAAGGCTGGACCAGAAAGAATCTTAAGAAAAAAAAACATCAAGTAAATGCAGATGTCCTTTGTAGCCCAGAGCTGAGTTACCCTGCGGCAGGCCAGGGCTCCCTGCTGGAGCTAACCAGTCATTTTCTACCCTTGACTACAGCCAGCTCACTGACATTAGCCTCAGGCATCTGAGGACAAAAATGGGACACAGTCCTGCCCTCAGGAAGCTCACAGTTTACTAAGGGCAACACAGAGAAATGGTATGAGGTAGCAGGTGGAGTGGCCAATTCTGCTCCGGTCTCCACCTCCCCCAGTTCACATCATCCACTCACTTCCAGATGTTTCCTTTAGCCAGACCCCATTCCTGAAATGCCCCATCCCTTCCCCTCCACTCAGCAAGTGCTAACTCCTGCTGAAAGGGGTTCAGTCCTCCATGAGGGCTCCCCACTCCTTTCCATCCCCACAGGCTGTACTTTATGCACACGACCTTGGTAATTATCACATTACCTAGTAACACTTCTGTCCCTCTATGGAAGAGTTAATCATAGCCTGCACAATTACTTACTGTGTTTTCTTATGTCTCATCTTTCCAGTCAGATAATAGCCATAATCACTGAAATAGTGCTCCACAATTTACAAAATGCCTTCATGCATATTATTTAATATAGCCCACATAATAAACCTATGAGGTAAGTATTATCTTTATTTTACAATTAGGAAACCAAGGCTTAGAGAGGTTAGACAACTTACCTGAGGCCACACAGCCTATCTACCTTCCCACCCATAAAACTCAAACTTCTAGCCCCAATGCCAGTGCTCTGCCCAGTACTCAGAGGCAACACAAGACATTGCTTAAAGGTTGGGACTTATAGTTGTGTGACACTTGCAGGTGACATTACCTCTCTGTGCCTTAATTTCCTCCTGGAAAATGTGGCTGATACCACCTCATAGGTCCTTGTCTAGGTTAAAGAAGGTAATACAATCATGTACTTAGGATAGAACCAAACACTATTTAGTTATAATTATCATTGTACCTTGGCTGATTCTCATGGTCTCTTAACTCATTAAAAAATTTTTTTCTAACTTATTTTCATATCTCATAATACATTTGATAGGTAGTCATTAAACACAGTAAATTTTTCAGTTTGACTAATGCTAAGTTTTGTTCTGTTCTTTCCTCTCCCTGAATAGTTTTAACAATTAGAAAAACTCTCTTTTCCTCATCCAGTCTACCTCCTTATTTCCACACCACCAACACTAGGTCAGATTTAGCCAATTACAAGTGTTCCGCAAAATAATGTACATTCTCCCTGCTGGGCTGTCTGTGGATAGTGAGGGGATATGCCAGTCATGGTGAAACTTTCACAAACCTAATTTTCATCGCTATAATGGATCAGAGTTGTATGTGTTTCTCTGTTGTTCTAGTTTTTACTTACTTGAGACTCTAGAAAGAAAGGGTTATCATAAAATACCACCTATTTATTTTCCTTTCCCATTAAAAAAATAATAGTCACACTTTCCTGGAGCAAAAAGCCATATGTAACCAGGCACCTAGTTGAGGGAGTCACACGCAAGGCAGATGGGAAGCTTCCCTCTTTTCAGCAGTCCAGATGACAAAGCTAGTGAAATCCAGAAGTGAATGGCCATCTCTGCCATCCTTCCTGGGGCAGGATGACCCGAGGAGTGGACACTCCCTACTTTCCATCACCCAGACACACCTTTGAGGGCCAGAAGTAGCTTGAAAGAGGAGAGGATGAGGACCCTGGGGTGAAAAGCTTTATTCTAACACTCGGTCGGGTCCTCACAATCTTTCCTATCTAAAAGTTTGGGGAGAAAAGAAGAAAAGAGCGGGGAAAATAGACTCTGGCAATGGAAGCCCCAGCTGAATCTTCAAAGGTTCCACTCGGAGAGCAAGAGTGAAGAACCAATCTGCCCACACAACTTGGGCACCAGGACTAAAAAAAGTGCTGTACTCTTTGAAATGAATTTTTGCATACAAACGAGCTGATGAACACCATAAACAGGTCAGCGCGATTCAGTCAAATCAATACACCAGGCATTGAAACTCTGAGGTAAAAATGGATTGTGGCTTTTTGTTGACACAGGAATTTTGGTCCCCAGCCCTGGTCAGCCTGGACAAACAGGGCAGTCGGCCTATTAGCTTCTAGGCACATCTTGGGGGATGAAGCCAAAACCCCAGGTCAGAGTTCTGGGCACCACTGGGCAGCTCGTTCTACCAGCACTGGGCGGTCCGGCCAAGCGCCTCCATTCCTGCCCCTGGCCGCCCCCCTCCTCCAGCCCCCAGTCATTTTCCGAGCTCGGCCACACTCTGCATTTCCTACATTCCTTCTCATCACTCAGACCCCTTCGGCCGGGCCTCCGAGGGCCGACAGCTGGGGTTGGTGTGAGCCAAGCGAGAGGCACCAGGAAGGGGGTGTTGGGGGGGGATGTCGGTGCAACTAAACAGCGCTCGAGAGGAGAGGAAAGGGCTCCCCACCTTTCACATCCCCGACTCAGCTCCCCACTCTCCACCGCCACCCTTACGTCTCCGAGGGGCACCCCTTCCATTCGGCCACTTGGCGGTTCCTCCCCCTGTCACCGACCCTGTGACCTCTCTCCTGCCCCGTGGGGACCGCTTCTCCTGGACCGCGCCGCACGGATCACGCCAGCTCCTGGGCGCCACCCTGCCCTTTTCCCCAGGCCGGCGGAGATGCCCGGGTCCCCGACCTTCTCGGGTAGCCCAGACCTGCGCACCAGATGCCTCCTCTCCCAGCCCCTTTGTCCCGTCCCTCCCGTGGCCTGCAGGACCCCTGCTCCCGCCAGGGCCCCTCCGGCACACTGCGTCTCTAGGGATGCCCCAGCCACGCATCCCTGGGGCTGCCCCGGTCCCAACCTGAGTCCGCTCGAAGCTCTCCCGCTCCGCCGCCTCCATCCCAGCGCCGATCCCGCGCCTGCTCAGCACCTTGGGCAGGGGGTTGGGCACCTGCTTCATGGAGTTGGCCATCCGGTCCATGTCGCCGCACGGAGCCGAGTCAGGGGCCCCCGGCGGCCCCGGGATCCCCACGGCGCCGCCCGCCCCGCCCTGCCCGCCGGGATCCGGCGCTAACGGGACGGCTCGCGCCTCCCATTGGCTGGGAGCGCTGCTACTCTCCCGAGGCCCCGCCCCACTCCGAGGCCGCCCCGCCCCCCGAGCCCCGACCCGCTCTCCGCCCCGCGGGCCCCGGGACCGCGACGCGCGCCGCGGCCGGCCCCGAGGCCTGTCGGTCACTGAGTCCACCGCCCCGGCCGGGCGGGGCTGCGGCCGCTGACCCGCCCCGGCCCCGGCCCTCCAGCCGGCCCGCTCCGTCCCTCGGCCCCGGTCTCGCGGGGCCCCGTGGTGGACGGAGCTCACGCTGGCCGGGGTCAGGCCTCCCGCTGGGGCGCCAGGCCCGCCCGGGAATACCCTGTGTTCTCCTTCGGGCGGGGACCCGACAGCGCGGGCTGGACCGGCTCGGCGGCCGGGGTCCCTGGGCGCCGGGTCAGCGTCTGCCAGCCCGGGCGGCCCGCACCCCCTTCCCTCGGCTTCTCCCTTCATCCTGCCCCTGCCCCGAATCCCTGCCGGTCCGCTCTGTAAGGGTGGCGGGCCCGGGAGCACTGGGCTGGGGCAGTGCGAGCCTCCGTCAGCTTCTTTCCAGACCTCTCCTCATCTGGACAAGGCCAGAAGGTATTCGTTGGTGGAAAGTCTTGTGGACACTGTTTCTCCTTGGCTCTGGGCCACCCCTCCCATCCTGCTCCGACGTCAGCCCAAGTACCGACAGGCAGAGGGAAGTGTGATGCTTAACGAAGTTTCCCGTAAATTTGGGTGCTAAAAAAAGCTCTGAAACTCAAAGTAAAGAAAGGCATTATTATTATTATTATTATTATTATTATTATTATTATTGTTATTGTTATTATTATTATTATTATTATTATTATTATTAACTAGGAGCTTTTGATAAAAATTCATTCTATGGAGAAGTGAAAGTGGGTGGGCCTTTGCAGGCATTTTGCTCAGACCGGTGCTTTCCCGTGCTGGCATTGTATGGACGGGATCTTGTTGCGAGAAGGAAGGGAGGGAACCGATGGGGTAACTCCAGCGGTAGGTGAGAGACTACAGGGGCCTGAACTAAAATAGAGAGGAGAAAGTTCTGTACTGTGGGAGGTTAGTGAATAAGCTTGGACAAAGAGAATGTGGGGAGAAAGGAGGCTATCGCTGGGCCAGAATTTCCACAGAGGAAGGATATAATGGAAAGGAATTAATTGCCTTGAGGCTGCATTTGCATAGCAAGCAGATTGGTTTAAACTTTTCTTAAATTGTGTTTAGATGGGGGGTTGGGGAGTGGCTCCCCTTAGATTCTCTGTCACCTAGTTTTTGTGTCTGGGCAGGTAGAGATGACACCAAGTAGGGGAGCATGATGACGGGGCTTTAAGGAAGAGATGGCTTCAGGTTCTAAACAGCAGTGTCACCATAGACTAGGCCAATGGGCAGATGAAGTGTCGGAGCACCAAGGCCAAGAGGGGAGGATCAGAGGAGATATGTCAGTGAATTGCCCGGTTGAAAGATAAGGACAATAAATAATGGTCACGTCTGGGGGTGTTTGTGGGCTGTAAAAGTGTATCAGTCAGAGCTTCAACAGGAAAGGAATTGCACCCTAGAAGGGCTACTTGAGAGCTGAAGAAGGAATAAGTACAAAAATGTGACCTGGAGTAGGGATCAGCCAGGGAGGGTGAAATATCCAGGAATTAGGATATTGGGAAGCTGTTACCAGCCCCAGACCTGAAGGGACAAAATAGGGAAACTGGGCTGATTTCCTACTCGTGCCTCCCACTGGCCAAACCCAGCTGGAAGCAAGGGAGATATCTCAGACAAGAAGCAGAGTAGAGAAGAGTAGAAGCTGGATCCAGAGAGGCTGGGAGGTCCCCAGCAAAGGGAGCTCACAGGAATATACTTACAAGGAAAGCATAAAAGATTAATGATATTACCACTGTGTATATATTCTTAGTCCTGCAACCCCTCATGCTCTGGACGAAGCTAGAAAGTGATTTACGACCCTTTGCCTAAAGTTTATGGCTTCAATAAATAAGGGCCCTTAACAGAGGGATTAAGGGATCAACCTACTTATTAGAATAAACCAGACTAGAAATCAGGAATTTGTGATATGGAGGCACCCAGTAGAGAACAACTCAAGCAAGTTCCCTTCCTCTGTGACAGCAGGATGAGTTAAAAATAAGGATTTCCCACTTGCCTCCAAGATATAAACTACAGGACTCAGCTAGCTTCCTTTAGCCTTACCGTCTCTCCCAGCAATGTTGGAACCACTTGTTTTATACCTTCTAGAAATGCCAGTTTCTGGACAGGGAAACCCATAGGGGGTGTTATTATCCACCCCTCCATAGTTGATGAAGTTCATCCCACCTGTCCTCAGCTAATTTGGATCTGATTTAGTATCTGGTATTAGGATATGTAAGCTGACCACACTATTCTGACAGGTTCCTCGAGCCCAAGTACACATTTTTTAATAGTTTGAATGAGATCTGCTTAATATACATTGAACTGCATATATTTAAAATGTATCATTTGATGAATTTTGACATACATATACATACCCATGAAACCATCACCATAATCAAGATAATGAACATATGCACTCCCCCAAAACTTTCTTTATCCCTTTTGTAATTCATTCTTACCTCCTCCCAAACACTTGTGCCTAGGAAACTACTGATCTGCTTTCTGCCACTATACATTCATTGCATTTTCTAGAATTTCATGTAAATGGAATCAGACAGGACATATTGTTTCTTTGGCTTTTTCTACTAAGAATAGTCATTCTGAAATTTATATGTGTTTTTATATGTATCAATAGTTTGTTCCTTTTAATTGCTGAGATGTATTCCAGTGTGTGGATAGTCCATAACTTATTTATCTATTAACCTGTTGATGGCCATTTGGATTCTTTTCAGCTCTTGACTATTACCAAAACAAGCTGTCGTGAACAGTCATGTACAAGTCTTCATACGAACACATATTATCATTTCTCTTGAGTAAAAACCTAGAATTGAATGTCTGAGATGTATGGTAGGTGTATGTTTAACTTTTTAAGAAATTGCCAAATTACTTTCCAAAATAGTTATACCATTTTACATTCCCACTATCAGTGTGAGAGAGTTCCAGTTGCTCCATATTCTTGTCAGCTCTTGGTGTGGTCGGTCTTTTTAATTGCAGCCATTCTAGTGAGTGTGGGGTGTTATCTCATTGGTATTTAAATTTGCATTTCCACAGTACCTCGTGATGTTGACTGTCTTTTTAGATGCCTTTTTGACTTCTGTATATTTTGGTAAAGTGTTTATTTAAACCTTTTGACCATTTAAAAAACATTATATTGAAATAATAATAGACTTATAGAAGAATAGGAAGATAGTAGTTTCTATAACTATGGTACAATTATTATAACTAGGAAATTAACTTTGATACAAGAGTATTAACTAAACTAAAGACTTTATTTGAATATCACCCTCTACTAATGTTCTTTTTCTACTCCAGGATCCAGTCTAAAACTGTACATTATCATCAGTCATCCTGGTTTTTTTTAGTCTCCTCCAATCTGACAGTTCCTCATTCATTGTATTTTTTGACATTGACACTTTTGAATAGTGCTGACTAGATATTTTGTAAGTTGTTTCTCAATTTGAACTTACCTCATGTTTTCTCCTGATTAGATTGATGTCATGAATTTCTGGTAAAAATACCTCAGAGGTGATGTGCCCTTCTTTGCACATCCTGTCAGGGGTGCATTCTGTCAATATACCCTGATAATGTTAAGCTCAATCACTTGGTTAAGGTGGTGTCTATCATTTGTCTCTTCTGTAAAGTAACCATTTTTTCCCTTTTAATTAATAAAAATTTTCAGGAGATAACTTTGAGACTATGTAAATATGCTGCTTCTCTTTAATTTTTTTGGCCCATCTTTATTTGGGTTGTTTGTCTTCTTATTCAACTCATAAGTGAGTTTACCAAGGCTGCAGGAAATAGAGGAAATAGTCAGTATACAAAACTCAATTGTATTTTTGTACACTAGTAATTAACAATCAGAAATTTAAATGTAAAAATGATACTGTATACAATAATAACAAAATTATGAAGTACTTAAGGATAAATTTGACAAAAGATGTGAAAGACATGTACAGTGAAAACTGTAAACATAAACATTCCGGAAAATAAGGAAGACTTCAATAATGGAGAGATACACCATGTTCACAGATTTAAGACTCGATTTTGTTAAGATGCCAGTTCTTTTAAAGTCGACCTACAGATTTGATGTAGTTTTGATCAAATTTCTAGCAAGCTATTTTGTAAAAACTGTTCAGATGATTCTAAAATTTGTGGAGAAAGGTAAAAAATCTAGAATATTCAAAACAATTTTGAAAAAGAAGAACATATTTTACATACTTGTGTTACATGACCAAGGTTTGTTATAAGCCTACAATAATCAAAACAGTGTAGTATTGATGAAAAGGAAGATATGTTGATCAATAAAACAAATTAGACAGTTCAGAAATAGGACCACACATATATGGTCAATTGTTTTCCACAAAGATGTAAGACAGTTCAATGAAAGAAAGATAATCTTTTTAATAAATGGTGCTAGAACAATTGGATAACTATATGCAAAAACAAACAAACAACAAAAACCTCAATTCTCATGCAAATCAAAACCACAATGAAGTACTATCTCACACCTGTTAGAATGGCTATCATCAACAGGACAAGTAATAACATGCTAGAGAGGATGTGGAGAAAAAGGAACCCTCATACATTGCTTGTGGGACTGCAAATTGGTACGGCCACTATGGAAAACAGTATGGAGGTTCCTCAAAAAACTAAGAATTGATCTACCATATGATCCAGCAATCCCTCTACTGGATATTTACCCCAAAGACTTAAAAAATCATATCCATAAAGATATTTGCACATCAATGTTTATAGCAGCATTATTCACAGTGGCCAAGACATGGAAGCAACCGAAGTGTCCTATGATAGATGATTGGCTAAAGAAGCTGTGGTACATATATACAATGGAATATTCCTCAGCCATAAGGAGAGATGAAATACAGCCATTTGCGACAACATGGATGGAACTCAAGATGTCATGCTAAGCAAAATAAACCAGATGGAAAAAGTTGAAAATCACATGATATCACTGATATGTGGTATATACACCTAAAAGCAACAAAGGAAAAGGACAGAGACTCATGGACATAGACTATAGACTAGTAGTTACCAGAAGGTAGGGTGTGAGAGGGGAGGGGGGAGGTAGATGCAGTAAAGGGTATCAAATATAGGGGGTTGGAGGGAGGGTAAAGTGGGTAAAGGAGATCAAATGTAGCTGAAGGAAACTGGACTTTGGGTGGTAAACACAATAGAATATACAAATGTTAAATTATAATGTACACCTGAAAGTTATATAATTATATTAACCAATGTTACCCCAATAAACTTAATTTTTAAAAAATCATGTGGAAAAAAATTTTAATTCTCAATCCTGTCCTCACACCATATATAAAAATTAACTCAAAATGGATCATAGACCTAAGTATAAAAAGTAAGACTCTTAGTGACATTGGGTTTGACAAAAGTTTCTTAAATACAAAACCAAAAGCGGGAAGTATACATGGGGAAAAAAAATCTATAAATAGGACTTTATCAAACTTAAAAACTTCTGCTTTTCAGAAGACTGCTATGAAAATAGAAAGAAAGGCACAAACTGGGGAAAGATATTTCCAAAACATTCATCCAACAAAGGACTTGAATCTCGAGCATGCCAAGTACACATTTTTAAAGTTTATTTGGTTTGGTTTTTAAATTGTTCACATAGATCGGGATGACTCAGGCATAAGAGCACAATGTAGGGGACCACGTAGGGATTTACATTGACAGGGATCTGAGTCTGAGTCTCCATTCCACCACATTTTATTTGTGGGTTCTTGAGCAAGTTACTTAATGTTCTGAGTCTCTAACCTAGCTGCAAAGCAGGAAGAGTAGTAATACAAACTTTCATTTATTCAGCAGACATTTGCTGAGCTCCTACTCTGGAGGAGGCACAGATCTAAAAAGGTTAAACATTTACTGCTTGGTACATGCTATACAAGGAGGCAAGTGCTAGAATGAGAGTGGCATGTTTCTCCACATATTTGGGAGATTTAAACAAAAATAGAATCCTATTTATGCAAAATTATCTCTCTGTGTGTGTATGTGTGTGCATGAAAACAGAAGGAAAGATCTATTTTTACCAAATCATAGGATGTCCGTGATAAATTGTCAATTGGGAAAGAAGCAAGATGCAAAGTAGTGTGTGTAGAATGATTATACTTTGGTATAAACAAAGAAACAAAATTCCCGTATAGCTATATATGTGCTTATGTATGTGAATGAACATAGAAGTGTGTGAGAGAATATAATCCAGGCTGCTAATATTTGTTATGGAGTAGAATAAGGTTTTGTACATAGGTTATTGCTTTTATGTATCTTTTAATCTAAAAATAAAATTACGAAAATTTAAACATGATAGTTGATAAACACAGAAACAACAAAACACACCCTAAGAAGTGCTTTTATGTTGGTTAAAACAGACTCTTAGCTTATTACTAGTTGCTGCACAGTTGGAGCTCTAAGGTAAAAGGCTTCCCTTTGGTTATATAGGGCGACTTATACTTTATTCTCTAAAGTCTTTGCCAGTACTCAAAGCATTAATTGTGTGTGTAAAGGGGTCAGGGTAGATTGGGGAGAAGGGTGGTGACAGTAAGGGGTAGCAGAAACATGCCAAGAGTGGTCACAGGTGTCTTACACCGTTTAACCAGGGAAGGTAAGCTGGTACCTATCCTGACTGAATCAAGAGCTAAGACAGAACCTGAAACTGGAGCCAGGGGCTGTGCCAAGTCAGAAGCCAGGGAGACAGGAAGTAAGCCAAAATGGGAACCCAAGTCAAAGCCAGACAGGCAGCTTTCAAGAAAGGAATGGGCAGACAGCACTGAATTGACCCTGGTGATAGACCAGGGTCAAGTGTCTGCAGGGAAAGCTGATCTCATCCTGCATTATCTAAATAATGTCATTGACCAAGATGAGGAATACTTTGAGGGAAAGATAATGAGTTCATTTGTGGACACACCAAGGTTCAAATGCCATAGAGAGATGGCCATCAGGCTATTGGAAAATCAGAAGGACTGTCAGAGCTGTAGATGTAAGTTGAGTGCCACCCTCATAGAGATGATAGGGGATCTGTGGGCCTGGATGAGAGAACAAGGTAGATCCAGGCAGAAACTTGGAGCAAGCCATACACTGGGAGAAAATCTTTGTAAAACATTAAGCCAACAAAGGACATGTATCTAGAATATACCAAGTATACATTTTTAAATTTGACTTGGTTTTAAATTATTCACATAGGTCAGGATGATTAAGAAATAAGAGAACAGAGGACCAAGTCAAGGATTTGCAATGACAGTGATCTGGGATTAAGCTTCGGCTCTATCATATTCAGTTATCACATGGGAAAGTGATAGAAACATCTGCCAACAGCCACATAAGTGAATAAGTCAACTTGGAAGCTGATCCTGCAGCCACATTCAAGCTATCACGTGCCTGCAGCTCCTGCTGGCATGCTGAATGAAACTACATGAGAATCCCTAAGCTGGGAACACCTAGCTAAGCTAGTCCCAAATTCCAGACTGAGATAATAAATATTTATAGTAGTAGCAGCAGATAACCAACACAGTGCAGAAGTTGGAGCCACACGAAAGGTCTTATAGCAGAAACTGTTGGGTGGATCGTTTATTCATTCCTCCTTCAGCCTTCATGCACTTGCTCAAGATTCAGAGTCTTAAGAGACAGTGTTAGGTCGGCGGGGGAAGGGCCACCTAGATGCCTGCCTGGAGACTCCCCAGCTAATACCCAGAATCCAGACCTGAATAGGGCCCACCCTAAAGCCCTAGGCGTCACCACCCTAATTGGAGGTACAATTAGCATTTGATTAACGTTCCCCATCCTATACCCCTACCCCCACATAACCCATAAAAGCTGCGCCTCCCACCCCAGGGCTTGCCTTCTCTGGCCCCTCTCCTCTCTGGACCAGAGAACCTCGACCGGAGCCCTCTCCCAATAAATGTTTGCTTTTAAAACTTCTCTTGGCGTGTCACGCGTTTACCTTACAGACAGTATCTGAGTTTGGTCAGGACAAGCAGGAGAGAAGAAGGACAACGTCCCTTCAGCAGTTTTCTGGTTTAATGGGCAGGCACATGGGTTTACCCTTCCTCCAAGGTTATCCCTATTGAGAGAGGTGTGCTGTTGGGAAGAAGAAAGGGCCCAGGTACAATGGAACTTAGATTCTTGCCACATGAAAGGAAAACTCCCAATAAAAGTGGCTAGTGAGTGTCAGATGAGAGCTGCTTGCTTTAATGATGCCTGTGGGGTAGGAGATTCTGTCCTCTCTTAAAGGAGTTTCAGGCATCAGTAGCAGACAAGAAAGGAAATGTTAAGTCTAGAAACCTCTCAACACCCAGTGCACCAGGCAGCTGGCCATTTCTTCTTCAGGCATTGAGGCTGTGCAAGCGGGGAGAGCACACACTTGGGAATTCGCTGACCCGGGGCCAAGTGCCAGACCTGCTTGCTGCGAATCAGTCACTTAACCCAACCTTTTTGGCACCAGGGTCCAGTGTTCCCGAGAACCTGATGCATTATGATTTGAGGTGGAGCTGAGGCAATGATGCTAGAGCTGGGGAGTGGCTGTAAATACAGACAAAGCTTCACTCAGTAGCCTGCAGCTCACCTCCTGCTGCGCATCCTGGTTCCACAACCTGGGGGGTTGGGGATGCCTGATTAATCTCTTTGATCCTCAATTTACACATGTGTAAATTGGGGATTTAAATACTTCCGATCACAGTAAACTGTTGGATCCAAAGAAATAATGCTGCCTTTACCTTATTTTTTTTTTATTAAAAATTTTAATCAAAGTTGTCTAGAGTTTTAAAATACCAAATGTTTTTCTAAGGCTGATAACCTAGGAAAGCAGTCTTCTCTCTTCTTCCTTTCCCTCCTCTCCTATTTTCTCTTTCCTATCCTCTCTGACTTTCACTTCCCAGAGGCAGCCACTTTCAATTCAGTGTCCTTGTGAAGCCCCAGGTATTCTAAAAACATTTTATTCGAATTTCATTTAAATTGTCTACAGTCATGCCACCCTGGACATGCTCAATCCCGTCTGATCTCGGAACCTAACCTGGTTAGTATTTGGATGGGAGACCACCTAGGAAGACTGGATGCTGTAAATAGAAGAAAAAAAAAGAATTTCATTTAAATTATGTATTTTTAACCTTTTAAAAAGCAATGGCCAAAAGCAAGACCTCCTCAAAATGCATTATATTTTGATGTTTATGATATCATTGATTTTGTACTCATTTAACACAAACTTTTTTTCCCCACCCACAGCACCTGGTATTCCTAGGTAGTCTCCCATCCAAGTACTAACCAGGACTGACCATACTTAGCTTCTGAGATAAGACGAGATCAGGCATGTTCAGGGTGGTATGGCCATAGACCTCATTTAGCATAAATTTTGCTTATATCTTTGAAATTATAACATAACTCTCAGTTTTACTTGTTTTTTATATAATGGTTCCATATAAAATTCTATTTTGAAAAAAAGTTTCCCAATTAAAAAAAATAAAAAGATTTGAACACCACTTTGCTTCACATTTGATTAGATGCTAAGGGGAAGAACATCCCTGACCTTCAGAGAGTGGGGAGCAGTTATCTAGGCACTCTCCTGAGAAGCAAGGCATAAATCCCTGTCACTATCACCATCACTGTCATCAGGGACTTGGATCCCATGAGCCCCGGGAGCCCCAGGAGCCTTGCTGCTAGAATTTAGAAGAAAGTCATGCCAACCAAATCCTGGGATGCAAGACCTCCCATCTCTATACTTCCCTCCCTCCCATTTCTGGCCCCCAACTATCCATTAACAGGGTCAACGGGGATCTGATCTCAGAGTCCATTTCGGCTTTCTGGGCCCTTTTAACTTCCTCAAGGGCCAGAAGGGAGTCTTGTCCACGAGGTTCCCCTGACCTGCAAGAGGAGCCCAAAGAGAGGTCTGCCCAGTGGAGTAAATCCACCCTCTCCTGGCAGGATGAAACCCACACAGGAGAACCAAACCACCTCTCTCCCACCGCTGTTCACCTACACACCCTGGCTTTGCCTTGGCTATTGCAGGACTAATCTCACTGGACCTCTTAGCCCTGTTATGTCAGTGGCCCCAAGAAGCTCAGGCCCCCAGGTCATGCCTCTTCTTCCTGCTATAATCCTCACACAGCTCTGCCCATGCCCATCTTATCTCCATGTCCTACTCCTCCCGAATTTTAGAACCCCCTCTATGTCCACCATCAGCAAAACTGCTCCTACCTTGGTCTTCCCTCAACCTTTCTCACCTTCTTGTTAATGGAACCTGGCTCTCTGCTCAGGGTTGCAGCTTTGCAGTGCTCTCAGCTGGGGCAGTCTCCTGCTCCCATGCCCTATAGCCAGAAGGCAAGTAGGTATCCTCCTGGCTCCTCGGGGTTGCCTCCACATTGGCTTCCCTGCCTCCTTCCTTCAAACCCTCTGCCTCCACCCTTGCATCATCAGCTACACTGCTCGTATCATTGCCTGTGCCACTTATGGATGCCTTCCCTCACTTCATGATAGTATTGACTGTGCGTTTTATTTTCTGATATCTTGGCACCTTGCTGACCCTGGAGGTGCTGTCCCTCCCTGGGGTAGCTAATTCCTAGAGATATTCAAACTAATCATCCCAGAGTCCCCACCCTAACCACCTCCGTTGTGGGCTCTCACACTACCCACTTGCCCCCATCACCCCACAGCCAGGTACCAGACAACTAGGGATAGCCCCTATGACCCAAGGCCCACTGAAATTATTCAAAGTAGCCAATCCTAAACCTGTTTACTCTGCTCTTACCCACAGTTTTCCCTTCCTCTGCCTCCTGACTGACCCTGTTGCTTCCCTGTGTGGCTCTGTGTGTGGCATGGCATGCCCTTTCCTCTTGGAATCTGTGAGTAACAAACTATCTTTTTAATGGCAGTCGTTTCCTGATCTGTTAGCCTTGTCAAACCTGAATAAAATAAATCCTGCATTTTAAAACAGTGATGATTTTAGCTTCCTGGCTCACTGCCTCTCTCACCAGTATTACTTACATCTTGATTCCTGGTGATTTCTATGTCTACATAGTTGATCCTCCCATACTCCAGTCTCTCAATTTTCTGTCCTCCGTGCAATCTCAACCACCATTCACAAGTTCATATCTTTGACCTTGTAGGTAACAATAGCTTAATTTTGTGCTTCCCTCTCACTGGTCACCACTTCTTGTCTTTCCACATTCCTCCTCTAGAACACTGACTCCAGTTTACTGGAGTCTGCAATCCTTTGAGGTTACTACCTGCCTGCCCTCTCCCCACACAGAGTCCTCATTTCTCTCTTTGTAAAAGCCAAAGTTATGGCAATAAGCCACAAGGCCAACATGCTTTGTCCCTCATCATCTCTCTGATGTCACCTGCTACTTCTCTTTACCTCAGTTACTCCTCTTTCTTTACACTGTCTCCTCTAAGAAAGCCAGATACACTTCTACCTCAGCCCTTTGCATTGGCTATTGCTGTTGCCTGGAACATCCTTCCTGTAGATAACTACAGGGCTCCTGACCTCATCTCCTTCAAATCTTTGCTCAGATGTCACCTTCTAAATGAAGCTTTTCCTGACCACTCCTCTACTACAACCTGGTCCCCTTACCTTCTTCTGTTTCTTTCATAGCCCTTACCTTTTAATGCACTATCTCGCTTACTTATTTTTTTTTAAGTCTTAATAGATTTTGTTTATTTATTTATTTAAATTTATATATTTATTTATTTAATTGAAGAAATTATTTATTTTTTTCTCCTATCTACCTTCCTCCTTTCCCCTCTCCCCTCCCCTTCAGGCCTAGTCTACTTACTTATTACATTTATTGCTTAGCATCCAACTCCCCTGCTAAAATGTGATCTCTGTGAGAACAGAGACTTTTCTTATTTACGGCTGTATCCTTGGCATCTAGAAGACTGCTTTGCATATAATACATGCTCAGTAAATATGTATTTAATGAATGAACAAAATATTTCACTCAAGAGAACACTAAGATCATCTTGTCCAACTTTCTCATTATAACGATAATAAACACAATGAAAAGCAGCAGCAGCAACTGACGTTTGTTCATCTTTTAGTATATATTAGGCACTGCGTTTTATGTGTTATCTCATTTAGCCCTTAAAGAAACCCCATGAACTTAGTATCACTACAGTCTTCATTTTACTCATGAGGAAACTGTGGTTAATGGAGGGTTCAAGTTCAAGAACTTATCTCAGATCCCCAAATTGATAAGTGATGTCATTACAGTCCAAGCCCCGGCAGCCTGAGTCCAAGCCTGTGCTTTCAGGCATCTGCTATGCTATGCTGCCTGTGAAGTGCAGGGCATATAGGCGGAAGGCCTCTGAAAAAACAGCATCACATGTGGGAGGAATCATCATTGCAAAGGACACTGGGGTGCAGGAATCTGCTTGGTGCAGAGATGCGCTTAATCAAGCACCTTGAATTTGCTGGTTTTGCTGGTTGGGAGGAGGAGCAGTGGTGGGTGGACAAGACACCAACCCAGCTGCTCCCAGGCAGGCTGTGGGACAGCTGAGCAGAGATGGCTCCTGGTGCCTCCCCACCTGCTCTAATGCACTTGGTGGAAGCCTGACTGCCCCAGGAGAGCCTTAATGGACCCATGGAGTCAAAGCTTCAGCTGAAACAGTGGATGAATAATAGAGGAGGCAAGTTCATTAACAATAAGAGCAGGGAGGTAGAGGAAAGAAAAAGAATGACTGGCTTCTAAGGATCCAACCTAATTCTGGCTAGTACTTGACTCCTGTCTTTCCAACCACAGCTTCCTTCTTCTCTGTCCTAGGGTCCCCATGTCTACTGAACTCCAAATCCATCTATATATCTGGGTTTCTCACCTGCCTGGAATCTGCCTCACCTGGGACCCTTATTCCCCAGCTTCTGTCCACCTCAAAGCTTATCGGGATTTGGGCATAGGGGTCAGGGAGGATTTGCTGAAGGGCAGGAGCAGGGTTAATTGGAAAAAGCTTCCCAGTGATTCTAAGGTGCCACTTCCTCTCCCCCATGTCCACCGAGAGCCACTGCTTTGGAAGTCTGATTTTTACTTCTTCCATCCATTATCCAATACATTGGTATTAAGAATTTATTATTATATCAGAGGTTGGGCCAGGCGCCATATAAATTATTCATAGAGGTAGCATAATAGAAACAGAATTTTAGAATAAAATTGAAGCACATGAACCCTGGAGAGGACTCTGGTGGGAACAGCAGCCTCTGAACGTGAGCCCTGGGCAGCTCAGGAGTTCACTTCCCCTCCTGGCTGCCTGCCTGGCGCCCTGGACGTTCTTCACATGGACCGTACAGCATCTTCCTGCCTTTTTTCTTTTAAACCTATTTTTTATTGTGGTAAAATATACATAACATAGAACTTACCAATTTAACCATTTTTAAGTGTATAAATTCAGTGGCGTTAAGTACGTTCACATCGTTGTGCACCCATCACAACCATCCATTTCTAGAAAATATCCATCAAACCAAACTGAAACTCTGTACCCATTAGACAAAAACTCTCCACTCTTCCTTCCCTCCTAGCCCCCTTTAACTGCTAGTCTACATTCATTCTCTATGAATTTGCCTAATCCAGGTACCTCTTGCAAGTGGAATCATAACACTTGCCTTTTTTGTCTGCCTTCTTTCAGTTTGCATAATATTCTCGGGGTTCACCCGTGTTGTAGTGTATGTCAGCGCTGAGACTGAATAATATTCTATTGTGTAGATAGACCATGTCTGGGGATATTTGGGTTGTGTCAACCTTCTAACTGTTGTGAATAGTGCTGCTATGGACATGGGTATATCTCTTCTCTCCTTTCCCTTCTCCTTCAATGCCTACAGCACCTGGTATTCCTAGGTGGTCTTCCACCCAAGTACTAACCAGGCCCGACCCTGCTTAGCTTCTGAGTCAGAGGAGATTGGGCATGTTCAGGGTGGCATGGCCGTAAACTGTTTCCCTGCTTCTGATCATGTCCCCCAGCCTGTTCTCCATAGGAGTGTCAGACATGATTTCCTAAAACACAGATTTGATCATTTACTTTTCTGCTTAATATGCACAAAGGGCTTCCTGTTGCTCATGTAACTGAATCCAGTCATACTAGCCAAGCATATGAGGATTTTGCAGCTCCAGCCCTCACTTTCAGCTCCCTCCAAATTTTCCCCTGAGATGCTCCTTTTGGTTCTCCAAATGCATCTGCCTTTCCTGGCTACTGATACTTCTGCTTGTGCTCCTGCCTCTGTCCTTCTCTTCTTGCAGAAGCGCCACTCATTTGCTGAAACTTAGCTTAAACACCCAGCCTTCTTGGACCCTGGTTGTGAATGAACACTACCCTCTGCCTCTGAGGATGTGGAATGGAAGGGATTGGAATCCCCACTTCTGCCACTCATTAGCTGGGTGACTGGGCAAGTTTCTTAACCTCTCAGAATCTCTTTCCTCATCTCTAAAGTGTGTTGTTGAAAGATATTTTTCAGAAAAAGGCAAAATCATGATTCGCATACAGATATAAAAGTGAACCCAGGTTTAAGGTTTTATTTTACTCATAATGAGGAAACCAGGCAGAGTTACAACCGGTTCAAAAGAGAATCTGAAAAGCAGACATTTTTAAAGATCAGTAATATTGAAATAAATATGCAAATAGAGGCAAGATGGTTTTTCCACAAAGAGGAAAGAGAACTCAGTTGAACTCCTGCAGGGTGGAAAGGAAGTGAGTAACTGTGTAAACAAAGCTTCCTGCCTGCTATGTTAGATATGTAGTATGAGTGGGACATGAACTTAGATTTTGGCTTATTTGTCTGCAGCATAACTTAACTTATACTGACTGGTCACAAAGGAAGTAGTAACAAAAGCTCTTTATGCAAGACCTAACATACAGAAGTCACTCAATCACTGTCCTTTCCTTCCCCCAACATCCTACTATAACATTTACCTCATTGCATCAGAACAATGTATTACTGTGTCTATATTTATTGCTAGAATGTGAGAGCCACAAAGTGAGAGACCATGATTTTTGCTGAGATTTGTATTCTCAAATAGTATCTGACCATGGTATGGTTTGTAATAAATGTTTACTGAACAAACAAACCAAGTATATATTAAATTCAAGTTTTGCCACTTGAACTAGTTACAAATTTTTGGAGCCTTGCATTTTTATCTCTAAATTAGAGAAAAACAATTTTCTAATGGAGTTGTAGAGAATGAGGAAAATATTATGGGGATATGAGAGTCCTTTATCACTTTTTAAATTATGTAAAAGTAAGTGGGATTATTATAAATTAGAAAAACCAGGAGTAACAGAGCTCAAAACAGGACAAAAACTTGAGCTTTTGAGACTCAAAAGTAAAGGGTCGAAGGGGCCCTGAGAAGCTCTTCCAGAAATGTCCTTAGAGACATCAACCATGTGGATATCCAGGGTCCTCCATGTGTATGTGGCTCTTTTTTTGACCAAATGGAACTGGAGAGTGAGTGACTCACTGCTAATGTCAGAGACTCAGCAGGGAGAAGTATGTGTCTCATGAGAGTTTCATCAGTCTGGGATAAATCTGAGAGGTCCTGGAGAGTCCGTAACTGTAGGACAGAGCAAAGGCGCTGGCCCCTGGCAGTCACTTTGGGAGCACATGCTTTCCAAGTAATGCAGAACGGGGCGAATCTCCCTGAGTAAGTGGGGACTCAAGCCCTACACCTGCCAAAGGAGAGGGTCTTTGACGCCATGTAGGAAAGCATTCAAGCATAAACTAGAACTAGAGACAAAAGGGATAATGAAGAGGAATAATGCTCTGCAGACAGAGACATGGTCTCCTCTCAAAGCCAGAGAATGAGACCCCAAGTGTTGGAGGAATGGGGTTTACACCTTTCATTGTGTGGGTATGCAGCATTAAAGGCTGGGAAAGTAGTCCTTAGTAATCTCTGCAGAATTCCTCCTGCCGGTTTCCTGTCTGGCCTGTGCTGATCAGCCAGGTTCATGCAACCAGAGGCACGAAGCAGGCCCTGAATACAACCTGGTTTAATATTTAGTCAATTTGTGTAGTTCTCATGCCTCTGTTCCATATTACAAGTAGTCCAGGATTTCCCTCAAGGGACCAAGAAATTTGTTTATTTCCTAATTAGTAAGGACTAAAGGAGGATTTTTCTGATGTTCTGGTCTGAAGGCTGAGATTTTCAGTTTTGTAGCTCGCCAAAGGAGGTCATGTTGTATGCAGCATGAGGAAGTGGACAAAACCACAGGATATGGATTAGGAGGAACTAGTGATAGTCTGTGTTCCACCACTCACAGAAGTGTGGCCTCAGAGCCACTACTTCATCTCTCCACCTCTGTTTTCTGAAACAGCACACAAATCACATTGACCCGCTTAAAATCAATTCTGCTCCCTTAAAGCAGATAGGTGGTCAATACAGTTCTTCAGTTATCTTACAGAGACAGCACTGCACATGTGCCACCCCTGTCCTCCAGCTGCACCTGGAACCAGCCACTCTCCTCCCCACGGAACCGAAAGATTGCGACATGACCGGAACTTAAACACTGGAACCCTCTCAGAAGTGAGGGGTCCATTGTCCAGGAAGATCTGGTGCGGAAGCCCCTTACCATACATGGTCAGGATCCAAGGTCCTCTGATTAAAACTTGCCCTGCCAGTGCTTCTGCATTTCTGTCCCCCTTACTCCTTAAAACCCTATGATCTAAGGCAATGGGGAACTCAGATTTTGAGCACTAGCTTCCCATTTTCCTTGTGTGGCACCAGCGATAAAGTGACTCTAATTGCTTCAATGTAATTCTCAGTGTTCAGTGTTTGGCTCTGCAGTGTGCCTAAAAGGAAAAATTTTCTTTCTGTTCAGTTACATTTCCTTGAAAATGTGAATCATCCTGTCTTCCTCGCCTCACAGGATTAAGGAATACTCTCGATGTGTTTTATAAGAGATAAGGCAACAGTCACATGCTACTTAACCTGGGGGATACATTCTGAGGAATATGATGGTATAACCTACGACACACCTCGGCTATTGGTATAGCCTATTGCTCTGTAGGGGCAAAAATAATTTTCCCTTTACCCTTCTGGGTTCCTAGCTGATACATTATTGTAATAAATAGGAGAAAAACGAAAGTTTAATAATATATGTATACTGTTGTGTAAAAATCCCAAAGCCAATCCAACAAAAAACAAAGCAGTAACTTGGGGAGAAGGAGAATTCAAATTTATTACGTGCGGTCCCAGAGGAGCTAGTGCTCTGAAGATCTAGGCAGTGTGCTTAGTGGTAACATTCCTTATATACAAGGATTTTACCCAAGCTGATTGGTCAGTTTGAACTGGACCGTGACAAAGAGGGGGAGTTGTTATGCAGATTGCACGTAGTAACATCGGAGAAGGGTGGGAGTTGCTATAAGGGTCACCAGGGAACACAAATTGTCACAGGAAGTGGAATCTGCCAAGGTACAAGGTGCTTCAAGGGGTGGGGGTGGGGGGCTGCTGTGTTGAGCAAAGTGCAAGTGAGCTCTTCTTTCATGAGCTCCTGCATACAGCAAGCATATTTATAGAAGCAGAACAAAGAGCTGATTAGCCTGCTGATGTAAATTCCTCAAATTTTCTCTTCAATGTCTCCTGTATACATAGGAGAGACTCAGGGAAACTCAGTAATTTACCAAAATGGTGGAAGCCCTCACCTTAAATATCTTCAGCTGAAAAGATGTCGGGGGAGTCAGTTAAGAGAGGTTACAGGAAAAACACAGCAAACAAGGGTCAGTCAAGTTGTCATCCAGATTTAAGTCTTTGCCTTCAGTATTGGTAAGAATTTCTAGAGCAAAGGTCTTGCCCCTCTTCCTGGTAAGGCCAGGGAGACACCCTTACAAATGCATGTTTTCCTTTCAAATGTATTTTACAAAGGGTTTCCAAAGTTTCTCCCCTGTCTGATGTTTCTTAAAATTAATTGGAATTAATTGGACTAAAAGAATTCTTATGCCAAAGAGACATATTTTGGGTGACAAACTCTGTTTCCTTACAGCTCCTAGACTACAAACCTATTCACTATGTTACCTTACTGACTTCTGTAGGCAATTGTGGTAATGTAGGGAGGAGGAAAGAGAATTAAAATGTTAATCAAGCCACAATCAGAGACTGCAATATGCTGATCAACCCCTGCAGCCAGGCCCAGAGGACACCTTCAGAACAAAGGAAGATTTCTGCTGAGATTGTTAACAGACCCATTCCCAGCACCTGTGAGGGGGAAACAGGAACCAAGAGTCATTCCCTATGGCTAAAACCCTGGGGAACCTATGGATTAAAGGCTGGGAAGTGCCAGCCAGTGGGCCTTTAGCCCTACTTACTCTTCCCCTTCCTCAGTGTATGTCCATATCAAAGGAAATGGAAACTAAAGAATAACATATAAACTGAATTCCCTGAACACTCAGGGTCCCTCTCAGTGCCTTCACTTGGTCCCTCTCACTGCCTCTCCTCGTCCCTCGCTGTCCCTCTTACTCTCTGCTTCTGAGAGGAGACCACACTCTGTAGAGTGTTACCCCTTTTCTAATACACTTTCCTTTTGACTCTAACTTTGGCGTGTGTATTGAATTCTTTCTACGCTCTCCACCAAAAGATCTTCTCTTGGTGTAGGGCTTGGTCTCCCCATCACTTGGGGAAATTTGCCCTGTCCTGTATCAGTAGCACAATGGTATTTGTGTAATGTACTGCAATATGATGTTACCATGGCTACGATGTTACTAGGCGATACGAATTTTTCAGTTCAATTATAACCTTACAGGACTACAATCTTATATGAGGTGGTCAGTTGTTAACTAAAAGTTATTTATGTAGTGCATGACTATATATAAATGTTAGTTATTTTGACTATCCTTATCCCATTGCACTGTACAAATTGCACTTTGATTACTTGTTGACATGTCAGCTCTCCATTTTACCATGAACTCCTAGGAATTAGGGAAAGTCTTTGCTACTTTCATACCCCTTCCCCAGCACCTAGGAGAGTGTCTAGCACAGAGTAGGCAAAAATGAATAGTTGTTTAATGGATGAAGGAAGAAAGGAATGAACCAGGAGTTTGAACAGAGGTGTTCAATACTGCAATTCCCTCTTCCTTACCAAACCCTGCCCACCTTTTTGGACCCAGCCCTGGCCTCCTTCACAAAGCCTCACACAGCTAGGTCTGCAAATACTGATCTTGTCCAAGTAAGGTATGTCCAAACCTGCAGAGAATTTTTATAAGAGTTTATTTGAGCCAACAGGTGACATATGTCAGGGAGCAAGATCTCAAATGTTCCAGAGAATAACAGTTTTTCAGTTACTTTTATACATTTGAAATTAAATAGGAAACAAGGAAGATAACATGAAGGCTGGAGGATAGTTACTCTCTCAAGAGTTAATACCCACTTCATACTTCTGGTATTTCAAAAGTCTATTAGCCTACATGCACAAGAACAAAGGAAGGGCTTGCTTAAGGCAAAGACAAAACTTTTACTAAGAAATTAAATGCTTGGGGCATGATTATCCGCCAAGACTGGCACAGTTTGGAGTTTATGACCAGATCGCCCTGTGAGGTTACTTTCCATAGAACCCCTTTTTTGTCCACAATCTTTTTTTTTTTTTAGATTGCTCATTGTTGGAACAAAATGGCCCTTAACTTTTCACCCCCTCAAACCCTGTAACTTTCCATTTACCTGAAGTGAAGCTGACGAAATCCCCTATCCCAGGATGCTTAGCAACCCCACCGGCGCCAAAAGCCCCCTCCATCTTAGTGAAAAGCCGCCCGGTAGCAAAGCCCCCTCTACCATCTTAGTGAAGGCCCAAAGAGACCTATCAACACTAGCCCCTACCACAATCAATCAATACCCTACCACGAACACTAGCCGTCCCCACGGATCCTCCCCTATATAGCTCGCTCCTCCATTTAATAAATTGGAATTCCTCTCGGGCTCCTGTCGTCCTGGTGATTTCTTTCGTCTTGGATTCCTCGCTTCCTGGTGGTTTCCCTTCCTTGTGGATTACTAAGCGTCTTGGTGATCTCTCTCATTTGGATTACTGCGTTTTGGTGTTTTTCTCTCATTTCGGATTACAGCGTGTTCTGGTGGTTTTCTTTTCATTGGTGCGAAACCGGGACAAGGAGTGCCTTCATTAGGCCCTTGTCTCCCCGTTACCACCTAGAACATTGATCCGGAATTCCCCTGCCCATTTGACCGGCTCGGCTCGTCACAGTCACCACCGACCAACCCGGCTATTCCGTGAAGTAACCCCTCTAGGGACGGATACTCCCCAGTTACTACAACAGAAGAAACCAGCCGTGACCATCCGGCGGCCTCCTGGCGTTACGAGAGAGAGGAATACACCCCACCACAGTCTTCAAGACTACGGTGGACTCTTGTCCTACCCTACACCAATTTATAAGGGACAACACCTGCGTGGGGTAGAAAGGGCTGGCTCCCTCCTTCTCCTATACTCTTCCTCCGTTCCTTGCCTTCCTCCTAAAGCCGGTACCCGGCACTCTCCGAATCCTGAGAGTCCTGGACTCAAATTAGGAACCTCCGGGTGGCGACCTCTGGGAGGTCTCCCTAACAGTTCTACTGAACCCTCCGGAACCCCCACATTGTATAGGGGCCGCCCTATATATTTGTCTTGGAGGTTCTCCGCCGTTCGGAGACTTCTTTTCTTGCCTCGTATCTCTAACATTATGGGAGCCTCCTCTTCCTCCCCATCGCAGACTCTCCTCTCCAATGCCTTTTCACGAAACCTTTCCACCTCTCTTTTAAGGGAGATATCAAACCTAAACTTCTCACCAGACTCTGTACTCAAAATTGGCATAATACCCTTAGATAATCAGTCCGTTTGGCCTCCCGAGGGTCTCTTGACTCTAACCTCATCCATGATCTTTTCAATTACTGCCAGCGCCTGGGCAAATGGACAGAAATCCCCTACGTTCAAGCTTTCAAGTCTCCTATCTCAACACCCTGCTCTCTGCTCCTCATGCTCTCCCTCCCAACTCCCTCTTGGCCGTCACTCCAAAGCCATCTCCCCCACCCCTCCCTCCTCCTCCTCCCGCCTGCTACCAGAAACCTTGATCCCATGGATGAGCCTCCTCCGTGTCGATCTCCGCCCCAAAATCTGGCTGTACCCCTACCACTACCTGCCTCTAACACACCTCCCCAATTCATATCTCTTCCGCTCCTCCATTCAGCCGCCACACACACGATCCGTGGCCCTCCCCACATCCGGCCCCCTCCTTTCTACCCCTTCCAATCCTCCCCTTAATGGCCCGCCTTGGGGAAGTGGCAGGGGCAGAAGGGGAGTGATCCGTGTCCATGTGCCCTTTTCTCTTTCTGATCTCTCCCAAATTGAAAAAAGCTAGGCTCCTTTAGCTCCGACCCCACCACCTATATTAAGAATTCCAATGGGTGCTCCAAGCATACAGCCTTACTTATCAGGACATTTTTATGCTCCTGGCCAATACTCTCACCTATCAGAGGAGCATCATAGGGTATGGGATGCTGCCCAAACACCGCATATGAGACTAGAGCGAACAGACCCTACCTTTCCCATTGGACCCGAGGCAGTTCGGATAGAGATCCTAACTGGGACTATAATACTGTTCAAGGTGTCCAATCCGTGACCGATTAGCCTCTTGTCTGGTAGTGGGCCTAAAAAGGCTGCCGGAAAGTAGTTAATTTCAGAAGGTCCAAGACATTATACAAAGAAAGGAAGAAACTCCCTCTGATTTTCTAGAACAGATTAACACAAGGGCGTCCGACAGTACACCAGCTTAGATCAGAACCACGGACGAAGGAAAACATATCTTAATGACCCTCTTTCTAGCCCAATCCTACCCGACATAAAAACAAAATTAAAAAACTAGAGCATGGCCGGCAACCCCTCAGAAGCGAAATCCTTTCCACTGCCTTTAAGGTCTTTCACGGCAGCGAGGAGAAAAGAAAAACTCCGTAATAAGGCCGCATGAGCTGACTTTCAGATGGTGGCTCAACTAGTGTCCAAACAGACAAAGGCCAACCCTACCACAAGGACACCTCCTGGAGCGTGCTTTAAATGCGGCAAGGAGGCCACTGGTCAGCGTGTCCACAGCCCGGGCCCCCACCCGGCCCGTGTCCTAAATGCAAACAGATGGGACATTGGGGATCCGATTGTCCCACCACCCGAGGAGGAGATGGGTTTCTTGAATCTTCACTCTCCACAATCCCCTCCTGTGATCGCCTTGGCCGATGACTGATGGGGCCCTGGGCCTGTCGACTCTTACTATCACTAAAAGCAGAGCCCAGGGTTAGTCTGGTGGTGAGCGGTCAGCCTATCTCATTTTAGTGGACACTGGAGCCACCTTTTCACTCTTGAGGGAGTTTGAGGCCCTACCACACCCAGTTCAGCCCCTATTGGGGTGAGGGAGAACACGCATACTCCCTCATAGAACCCCCTCCTATTTTGCCAGTACAAAAAGCGCTCCCCACTCCTTTTCACCTCCTTTTTAGTTATCCCACAATGCCCAGTTCCTCTGCTAGGAAGAGATATACTTTCTAAGCTTGGAGCTTCCATCTCAATCCCTCCTCAGATCCCTCAGTTCCTTCATCCTGGCCCTGACTTTATCTGACTCTCAAGAATCCAGTAATCCTCCCTCATACCCTACCCTCACCATACCCAACACACCAGGCGGCGAGGCACCACCCTGCCACTGATTGGCAGATTGACTTCACTCATATGCCTCCGGTAAAAGCGCCCTCAGATATCTGTTAGTCTTTGTGGACACCTTCTCAGGATGGAGTCGGCGTTCCCATGCACCAATAAACAGGCGTCCACGATGCCAAACACCTGCTGACTAATATAATACCTCGATTTGGGATGCCTTCTTCCTTCAATCGACAACGGTCCCGAATTCACTGCTCAGATCACTCCAAAATCTTGCCTCGTCTCTCTCTCCCCTGGCATCTTCACTGCCCATATAGACCCCAGGCATCAGGAAAAGTTGAAAGATCTAATAGGACCCTAAAGACTCCTTACCAAATTAGCAGCAGATTACATCTCGACTGGACTCAGTTGCTACCACTGGCTCTTCTAAAAGATTAGGCTCTTTCAAAAACCTACCAACCTTTCTCCCTTTGAAACTATGTATGGGTAGCCCTTTACCCCCTAACATAGTTCCCTCCAACTCTGTCATTCCTTCCTCCCTCACCATTCCCTCCTGTCATACATAAGAGGTGAAATATGGAAATATCAGGACTGGCTGTGCCTGCACCCGTAAGTCAGAAATACTAACCCCTTACAACCTGGCGATCAGGTCCTCTACACCCTCCTAGCGGAAGAAGGACCTCCAACCAAAATGGGAGGGTCCTTACCCAGTTGTCCTAACCACTCCAACTTAGCGGCCAAATTACTCCTTCCAGACAAAAATCTAACTCCTTGGATTCACATTTCCAGGCTGAAGGCATACACCTCGAAAAAACCTCTCCTCCAGTCAGACAGCGGAAGCACCAGCCACTGCGATACCTACGCCTGCTCCCCACACCCGTCAACCCCTTAAACTCAAAATCACTCGCGCCGGAAGCCTGTCGCCTATCCAGAGTAACTATGACCCTTTTTCTTATTTTTTCTTTTTTAGTCTCTCTCCCCTACCCTGGGCTCTCATCCAGTCTGTTTGTCTGGAGGTTCAAGGTTCAGGAAACTTACACTGAAAAACAAATCCAACTCACTCGCCTTACCGCCACTGCTGACTGCCCCCTAGTGGGATGTTCCGGGCCAGTCACTATACCCCTGACAAACAGTAAGCTTATCTCCCGCCACCCGTCCCTATGTCTGCTTTTATTTGACCAAAGACAAGGATTATTGCAAACGATGGCCGGAAACTTATGGTGGATGTCCTTACTGGGCCTGTAAAATCCATGACCCCTATCTCCAACAGGTCAAGGTAGGTGGCAGTATTTTTACAGGTCTCAGAATGGCTCCTTCAAACTCCACATCCAAGATTCTTGGGACTCTAGATGGGCGGGGGTAGTTCCTGGTGCCTTTATTGTAATGGCTATGCTTCACGCCCTTGCGGACGCCTTACTATCACCCGCCAATACATTCCCATTAACCACTCGGTTTCTCTGGTATCTACTGACATTAAACATCAAGAGACTCAACTCATTTCAGCCCTAGGGTCCACTGACTCCGACAAGTCAACTACCTTAAACACCTACACCTGGCTACAAATCCTCTCCAAAATGCTTCTCTCTCTTAATCACCTCTCCTTCCATATCTCCCAAAACTGTTTTCTTTGTGCATCTCTCAGGCGACCACTCTTGGCGCTGTCCCTCTAAACTTAACTTCATTTCCTTCTAAAACCTCGAAACATACACTCCCCCATCTCCCTAATGTTTCCCTTATGGGAACCCGAGGACCAGTCAATCACACCCTTATCCCCAGACTGGCCTCCTAAAACTCTGCCCCCTCTCTATCGCCAGCCTTTCCACTGCGACTATAACATCACCATTTTCTAATCCCACGCATAGCATCCCGGGTTCTTTTTTTCTGGTGCAGCGGCCTCTCTACACTGTCATCTTTCCCAGCGTTACTACTCCCTGCCTCCCGTCACCATTGTTCCCCAGCTCACCCCTCTATTCTAACTCTGAACTACTCTTCCTCCTCAACCTGCCCTCTAGACATAAGAGGCGGCCTTCCTCCCAGTCTTGATTGGAATCTCTCTTATAACATCGGTGGCAGGAATTGGATTAGGGCGGGGAGCCTCGGACACACTCTATGGGCATTACCACGATCTTAATTCTAAACTTCGAGGGTGCTCTTACATCTACTGCTGCTGAGTCCTTAGGCTCTCCAGCGACAAATAACATCACTGCATAAAGGTTGCCTTGCAAAACAGGAGGCTCTGGACTTACTAACTGCAGAAAAAGGTGGAACTTACCTTATTCTTAAAAGAGGAATGCTGCTACTATGTTAATGAATCAGGTATTATTGAAACCAACATAAAAAAACTTGAGGACCTAGCCACTTCATTCTATAAAACTAATGCCCAACCCGCCACCTGGACATCTCGTTTACAAAACTCCCTCCTCACCTGGCTCTGGCCCATTCTAGGGCCACTCACTATAATCCTTCTCGGCTGTCTCTTCCTTCCCTGCTTAATTAAATTTCTTCAGACACAGGTTGGAAGAATTTCTAACCAAACCTTTAATCAGCTTCTCCTCAGGAATTATAACTACCGTCCTTTGGCTCAGGATCCTGTTTCTTTTAAAGAACAAACCACTGAATGCTGATGGCTACCTGGATACAGTTCCTGGAGGCTCTCGACTCTGACCTGTGGGCACTCCACCCCGAGGATTCCTGGGAAGATTTTTGTGAACAGATCAACGATTTCTGGCTGCAGGGAACCCTCCAGGACTTCACGCCAACAGAAATTATCTTCTTCTCCGCCCTAACATGGGGATTATATACAGGTCTTTTGTTCCAACTTTCCTTTCGCCTTAACTCCCTCCTCTCCCCAAACAGCCCTAAAACTTCGCCCCCTTTCAGCAGGAAGTAGCTTGGGTGGTCAGTGCCCCCTTTCCCCAAAAACAAAGAGGGGAATGTTGGAACAAAATGGCCCTTAACTTTTCACCCCCCTCAAACCCTGTAACTTTCCATTTACCTGAAGTGAAGCTGTGAAATCCCTATCCCAGGATGCTTAACCCCACGGCTTCAAAAGCCCCTCCATCTTAGTGAAAAGCCACGGCCAAAAGCCCCCCTCCATCTTGGTGAAAAGCCCACGGCGCCAAAGCCCCCTCCATCTTAGTGAAGGCCCAAGAGACCTATCAACACTAGCCCCCCTACCACAATCCAATCAATACCCTACACGAACACTAGCCGTCCCCCACCGGATCCTCCCCCTATATAAGCTCGCTCCTCCATTTAATAAATTGGAATTCCTCTCGGGCTCCTGTGCGTCCTGGTGATTTCTTTCGTCTTGGATTCCTGCGCTTCCTGGTGGTTCCCTTCCTTGTGGATTACTGCGCGTCTTGGTGATCTCTCTCATTTCGGATTACTGTGCGTTTTGGTGTTTTCTCTCATTTCGGATTACCGCGTGTTCTGGTGGTTTTCTTTCACTCATGAGTATGCTTTTGCGCATTGAAGAAATTCAAGAGTTCTGAGGAAGGCTGAACATCTATTTGAACCTTTTTGTTTTATAAATGAAGAAACTGAGGCCCAAGCCGATGGTATCTTCTCTCACACACACAGCTCCCTTATCTTATAGGGAGTCTTAATTGCTTTGTGTGTATTTCATTGCTCCCCTTCCCTTTGAAGACTAAGCTAAGTCTTCCTTTTCCCATATCTCTCCCATGCCCTCCTCCTGCAGTGCCTGCAGGTCGCTCTGGATCTCAGGTAGATAGATGAAGACTCCTGGAATGGACTTCTCTGTAAATTGGTCAGTTAGGGGAGAAGAGGAGTTCTTAAAAAATAATAGGAGACTATTGCCATCTGCTGGTGGATATGCGAAACTACAGACAAAAGTCTCTTGATGGTAGACCCATCAACACTGGTTTGGTCTGACAGGTTTACATGCCTTGCCCTCTTCCTGTATGTAAACCACTCTGACTATGAGGTGAGCCTGGGCAGAGTATCTGGCAAGATTTGTCTATGGAGGCAGAGTTCACAAATGTTTGCTGAGTCCTTCATTTATGTAAAGATATTTAGACTCAAAAAACTTGCAGTCGGAAGAGAGCTAAGAGCATCAATAAATATATTACAATTGTAAGGAAGTACCAAAGAGAGAGGACAAAATATGCCAGAGTTCTTCAGAGGCAGGAGGGGGTTGCTGCTGTTTGGGAGAGCAGAGGAAATCTCCGAGACCCATGGAAAATATAACAACATGAACATTCTCATCAAATAGGACAAGCATTTTGCCATTTAGGTTTAGTTTGGCAAGTAGTATCTTGGCAGGGAGAGACTGGAATAAATAGGGAATATTCCAGCAGAGAAAACAGCATTGAGGATATGGAAGGAAATTACCACTTAAAGGCCTGAAAGGAGCTAGAGGTTGTCTCATATTATTCAGAAAAGCATGGCATGGCCCAGGTTTGGTTGGGTGAGTGGTGGGTGATAGGCTAGACAAGTAGTCTGGGACCTGGTTCAGTGAAGCAGATGCTGTGAGTGTCCCACTCATACCCTCAGGACTTAACCATTGTGTCCCAGCCTGCCAGTATCTTCATCTCTTTGGGGGCTCTCTTTGGTGGCCCACTCTGCCCTCATGCATAGCAGGTAGGAAGTGTACTCCTCCCCTGGTGAGCAGCTGTCAGCCCATGACTGACTGGAATTGGTATATAAATACTGCTGCTCCCTCGCCCCTTGGGTCCTGTTTACTCTTAGACTTATGTTTGACTATTATTTCCCAGAGGGCCCAATAAGAGTAAGCTCAGGTGCCCACTGTGGTAACTTGCCTGATAACACACCTGTATTGGCTGCCTTCCCTTCTCTGTCTCACCTACACGTTTCCCACTGATGTCTCCTGAGATAATTTCCAACACATATTACATACACTCAAATTCTTATCTCAGGCCTGTTCCCTCAGGGGGAACTCAATCTAAAACATCATGGAAGACTTGGAATGCTAAGTTAAGAAGATTGGACTTCAAGCAATAAGTGCTTTTTTAATAGCCATTATTTGCAGTTAGTGTCTTATAAACTATTGTACTCTCCACATTCTCTCTTGTGGATGTGGCATCTCCCAGCCAGTCTTAATTTAGCTAGGTACATATGGCTATGCAGTGACACAGTAATGCATGTATCCTAATCTCTGCCCTCATTTTGAAGGCCCAGCCCAGCCTAGTGGCATGCTGCATTTCCCATCTACTATTGGTTACAAATTTCTAAGATTCCTTCTTTTATAACTTTCTTTATGTTTAAAGAACTTCCTTTAGCCATTCTTTTAAGGCAGGGATCCAGGACTCTCACCCCTACTCAGCAGTATTAAGGTATCTCTCCCTACTATAAATGGATTAAATATACCAGTTAAAAGATAGAGATTGGTAGAATAGATTTTTTTTTAATGACCAGATTATATGCTGTCTGCCTATAAGAAACTCATTTCAAATGTAACGATATAGATAGGTTAAAAGTAAAAGGATGGAAAAAGATATAGCATGCAAATATTAATTAAAAAAAAAAAGCAGGAGGGGATATATTGTTATCAGATGAAATAGACTTCAGAGTAAAGAAAATTACCAGGGACACAGAGAGAGATTACATAATGATTAAAGGGTCAATCCACCAAGAAGACATAGCAATCCTAAATGTGTATGCACCAAACAGCAGAGCTGCAAACTATGTGAAGCAAAACTGATAGAAATGAAAGGAGGAACAAACAATTATACTAGGAGATCTCAACACCTTTCTCTCACTTGGTAGAACTATACAGAAAATCAACAAAGAAATGGAGGAACTCAACAACACCATCACCCAACAGGATCAAATATGTAGAACACTCCACCCAACAGCAGCAGAAGACACATTCCTTTTCAGTGCACATACCTAGGAACACCATATAGTTTTGGCCATAAAACAGAAGCTCAAATTAAGAAGATTTAAAATATTAGAGTATGCTGTTAGACCACACTGGAATAAAACTAGAAATCGATAACAATCTCCAAACAGACTTAAAATAATCCACGGATCAAAGAAGCCTCAAGAAAAAATTTTAAAATCATTGAATTGAATGAAAATGAAATGACAATATGCATGAGACACAGCTAAAGCAGTGCTAAGAGGATACTTATAGGACTAAATACTTACATTAGAAAAAAGAAAAAGTCTCAAATCAATAAACTAAGCTTCTATCTCAAGATATTAGGAAAATAAAAGCAGAACAAGCACACAACAAACAAAAGGGAAATAATTATAAGGACCAGAAATCAATGAAATTTGAAAAGAGATAAATAGTAGAGAAAATCAAAAGAACTAAAAGCTAATTCTTTGACAAGGTCAATATGATTGACAAACTTTTAACAAGAATGACCAAAAAAAGGAGAAGACACAGATTACAAAAATCAGGGATGAAAAGCAGGACACCACTACAGACCTTGAGACTTCAAAAGGGACGTAAAGGAACACCTGGAACTCATCTACACTTGAACTCAGCAGCTCACATAAAGTAAGCTAATTCCTTTGTCACAACTCACCCAATGTAACAAAGATAATTTGAATAGCCAGATAACTATTAAGGAAATTTAAAACTCTCAAAAAGGGGCTCTCCAGGCTCAGGTGTTCTCAAGAGAAAATTTTACGAACATTTAAAGAGGAATTAGTATCAATTCTACACAATCTCTTAAAAAACTAGAATTGGAGGGCGCACTTCCCAATTAATTTTATTTAGAATTACCCTGATACCAAAATCAAAGACAGTATCAAAGTGTGTGTGTGTGTGTGTGTGTGTGTGTGTGAGAGAGAGAGAGAGAGAGAGAGAGAGAGAGAACACTACAGACCCACACATATCTCTCATGAATATAGATGCAGAAATCCTTAACAAAATATTGCAAATCGAATTCAGCCATATATAAAGAGAATTATACATTATGACATGTGAAGTTTATTCTAGGGATGCAAGACTGGCTCAATATTTGAAAATCAATCAATGTAATCCACCATATTAACAGACTGAAAAAGAAAAATCACATAACCATATTGATGCAGAAAAGCATTTCACAAAATTGAAAACCCATTCATGATGAAAACTCTCATAAATAGGAGTGAAGGGGAATTTTCTCAACTTGACTTTTTAGAAGTACCCCCCTCCAAAAAACAAATAAACACACAAACAAACTTCTAAAACTCTCCAAACAACTACAACTAACATCACACTTAATGTTGAAAAACTGCATTCTCCCTGAGATTGGGAACAAAGCAAGGATGTTACTCAACAGAGTACTTGAAATTCTAGCTAGTGCAAGAAGGCAAAAGTCAGAAATAAAAGGCATAAAGATCAAAAAAGAAGAAAAAAACGGCCCCTGTTTATAATCAACACAATCGTCTGCTTAGGAAATCCCAAGGAGTCTACCAAGTTCAATAAGGCCTCAGAAAACAAGATCAACATACAGAAATCAATTGCACCCACTTCATAGCATATACAAACATTATCTTAAAAGGGATCAAATTCCTAAATGTAAGAGCTAAAACTATAAACCTCTTAGAGAAAAATATAAGCATAAATCTTCTGGCCTTGACTAGGCAGTGGTTTTTTAGATATGAAGCTAAAAACACGAGCAACCAAAGAAAAACTATATTGGACTTCATAAGAGTTAGCAAATTATGTGCATTAAATGAGTATTATCGAGAAAGAGAAAAGACAACCCACAGAATGGGAGAAAATTGTTGCAGGTCATATATTTAATAAGAGTCTAGTGTCCAGAACACATAAAGACCTCTTAACAACTCAACAATGAAAAGATAAAGGTCAAGAAATTTGAGTAGACATTTCTCCAAAGAAGGTATACAAATGCAATAAGTACATGAATAAAGCTCAACATCATTAGTCGTAAGGAAGATACAAATCAAAACCACAATGAGACACCATTTCATGTCTCACTACTGATTAGATAACCACTAGTTATCCATTTAGTTATTAGATAACTGCTCAAGATATGTTATGCAAGCACTCAAATTCTTTTTATGTAATACAAATAAAAAGAATTTTGCGTGTTGAAAATGTACCATTATCATCTTTAGGCCATCATTTGCAGAATATAGAATTGCCTTCAGATTCACCGTCACTGCCCCTGCACCACTACTACTACCTGTGATGGAGGCCGAGGGAGCCCTCAGCTTCTTTGAAGAAAACTCAGATTTATTGAATAAGAATGTTTGTGAGCAAGTCAAATTTTTATTTAAAAAAAAATTATTAAAGAAAACTCTGGAGGAAAATACCGTTTCCTCCCTACCTGGCCCATAAAGCCTTCTGTCCAGGCTCTGCCAAGAGCAGCAGGACCAAGAGCAGAGTCCAGGTGTCCTTGGGCTGCAAATTCAGCATCACAATCATTGTTGAGCTCTCAGTAGAGAAATGTAGTTTTGCACCCATTTTTCCTTCGGCCGGGCACAGACTTTCCGGCCCCTTTTGGTAGTGAATCTGTGGAAGAGAGATGCTGACAGTCAATACTGAGCCTTTGCCTTCTGGAAAGTGATGGAAAAGGTGGGGCAGCCACCTGACTTGACTTCTCACCTGACTCGACTTGGGCTGCACCCCTGTCACACTGCCCCTGCTCCGTCTTCGGGTCCTTGACCTCCCTCTTCACCAATACCCTGCTTTCTGCTGGAAACCACGCTTCTGGGCCCGCCTCCCCCAGTAAGCACTGTCCAACAGATCTAGTCTGTACCGTACCTCTTAACATAACAGCTTTATTGAGATATAATTCACACACCCTATGATTCACCCATTTAAAGTGTATAATTATAACTCAGTTTTGAGTACATCCGTAGATGATGCAACCATCACCACTACCAATTTTTGAACATTCGTATCACCTCCATAAAAGGGACATCATAGGTATCGTGCCACTTAATTCCTAACCACGTTATCGTGGTTCGTTTGCCACCATTCCTGCATTCCTAATGTATAATTCCTGATTCCGCTGTGAGAGGGGAGTGGGGGCTGGGAGAATGGGGTAAAGGGTTAAAGAAGTACACATTAGTAGTTGATAGATGGTCCCTGGGGACCACGGCATAGAGAATGCAGGCAGCATTAGTGTAATGACTGGGTGGAGAGCCAGAGGAGAGAAAGAGCAATGAGGGGGATCATTTTATAACCTATATAAATGTCTAACCAATGTACTATATACTTGAAACTAATAATAAAATTAAATTAAAAAATATCAGGTGCAAGAAGGTCTCTCTGACTTCTCCATTTCTTCCTGGAAGCAGGAGAGAAAAATTTCTGGGAAAAAAATGGCTCTCCCTCTTTCAAGAGGAAAGAAGCATTTTTATTACCAAAGATAGGGAGGGAGTCAAGGCCGAGAGGAGTTTGTAGAAACAGACCTTGCTAACATAACTTGTATTGTCCTTTAGCCCCCCCACTATACTTTTTTAGCTATTTTTCCACAATTGCCTTTCTTTGTTCAACCTAGTATAAATACATTTAAGTTTTGCCACTTTTTTCTGGTCTTTACTTTCCTAGGAGGGCTCCCATGCATGTGTATTTTTCTCTTGTTCATCTGTCCGTGTTAATTTAATTCCCAGGCCCAGCCTAAGAGGGCAGAGATAAAACTTTGCCTCCCTTACAGTGGCAAGCTCCCTCCTCATCTCTTTCTTGCTGTCCCCTTCAAGCACCCATCCCAATTGTGGTTATTTTGTGCAATTGTCTTTTAGTGCCCCATTTCTTATGCTAGATATAAGGTCTATAAGGGCTATCTTGTTTTCTCTTTTATAATCGGCACTTAGCACAGCGCCTGGCATGTGCCTGGCACATGGTATGGAAGTTAGAAAACCAAAGTTCAAAATCAGACTTGTTAGTGGCAGAGGTACGGTGACAACTCAAGTCACCATGTTCCCATCCTGAGGCTTATACTGGCCCTGTGGGGGCCTGCCCAGCACCCACGCAATTACACGGCTGGTAGGGACCCTAAATGCCCAAACAATAAATACTCACATCACAGCCTGCTGGGAGCAGCTGTTCCTGGTGAATTCATAGGTTTGCACCCACTGCCAGGGAAGAGTCCTGTGGCTGAACTGTAAGCAGCAGAACTTGGCCACATTACTGCCACCTGAAAAACAGAGAGAAGGAGCTTGGAGACTGTCCTTGGCTTCCACTCCCAGTGATCCCAGGAAGGGAGTAGGGCAGCTACGTACGTGTGGCAGCTTCAAGGTGGGTACTCAGGATGAAAACCAGAAGTATAAGGGGAGCCATGGGAAAACTCCTCATGGTGCTGAAAGCTGAGCCCTTCACCACCTTCTCCCAAATTCCTCCTGTCCTAACCAGACCCCCTTTTATGGAGCTGAGTGGTTCCTGAAGATAATTCCAGGTAATTTCGTGGTTGAGAACTTTGACACTACTGTGGAGGAGGAACACAATACCTTGAGGAGACTGTGAGAAAAAGTCATCTGGGGGCAAGGGAGGAGCCAGCCCACAATTGAGAGCATGTGCCTGCTGTTATTTCAACACTTTCTTGGTTGAAAAGGAAACACAGAGGAAATGAAAAAATAATTCCAGTGAACTGTCCTAAAGCCCTTATAACACAATTAGTGGTTTCAGATTATTTTCTCGCTCTTGGCCAAGCTTTTATTGCTTTCAAAATATTGCTTCTCTCTTTCTAATATTGTTTATCTCTGGACAGTATCAGGACAGGATGTAAAGCAGTCTATGACAGTGGACATTTAAGAAAGAGGCTCCAGGTATTTCCCCCTATGTTCTTGGTGTCACATGTCAACCTACAGGTGGCGTGAAAGCCACCTGGGGGCACTCAGAGCTTAGAGGATCCCATGCCTGAGAGAACAGCTCAGTGGCCTGGAGTCTAAAAGATATACCTATTCCCTGTGTCTGCTCTGCACCTCCCTGGGTGGGGAGGGAGAGGAATTGGGAGAGAAACTCAGGAATCTGTATTTTAGCTAGGTATGGAACTGGAAAAGTGAATTCTAGGAAGAAACAGTAACTTCTGCCAAGAGAGTCTTAAAAAGGGGTAGGTGGGGCTTTCAGCTCTGTGTTCATGACTGTGCTGTCGTCATTCCCACTCCCTGATATGACCCTGGGCTTTAGAAATTTGAATTGAAGTTAAAAAAAAAAGAGAGAGAGAAAAGGTCACCAGGACTATTCTGAGTGACAGGGAACTCACCGTTGAACTCACTCAACCTAGGACAGCTCTATGTGCAACAAAATTCTTCTAAATTCTTTTTCAAATTTGGCAAAAATCTATACTCTCATTGCCTCTGCTTACAGTTTTATGCAAAAAATGTCTAATTTCTCTTCTCTTTTTGTGGCAGATGAGGAAATTGAGGTTTTGGTAGGTTTGAAGACCATTGTTTAAGTTTGGGTTTCCCTAGAACAGGCCCTGAGGCAAGGATTCGAAGTAAGCAATTCCTGAGGGAGGTGATTCCGGAAGACACCAGTAGAGGAGAGGGCAAGTGAGAAGGGGAAGGGCCGGTGCCAATACAAGGAGGGTTGTTGAGCAGGTTACTGCCTCCAGCAGCTAAAGCTTGGTTCCACTGTGGGGTTCTGGGTGCCTGTGCAGCACCAGTCTGAGTCGACCCACCTGTAAGGTGAGGAAACTGAAACATTATTAACCTCCCTAGTTCTCTGCGTGGCACTGGTTGAGGGCTGTGTCCCACACTCCTGAGCAGGCTCAGACCTCTTGGCGATCAGGGAAAAGGCCCTCAGGCTGAGTCCATGGTGTCCTCAAAGAGCAGTCTTTGGCTCCCAGAAGGGAATGATGAGAGGATATGGGTGGGGCTCCAACAGCACCCGCTACAGCCATTATGTTTGCCCTTGAATGTTATCTTCTTGAGTCTAAACTCTCCTCCCCCTTTAATTTGCCCCACACCATCCTACCGGCCACCTTGATGCACTGGTTTTGACTTCAATGAACAGCTACTGGAGACCCAAATGTTTTATGAATGGGACGCATAAACACTAACCATAAGGGTTTGGTGACTCGTTGATAAATAGGACAATATTAAACATGAGAAATTTATTCATTAGAAGACAAGTGAAAGGCAATCTGCAGGTTGGGAGATTGTTGCAACACATCTGTACTGGGTTGAATAGTGTTCCCCACTGTGCCCCACTCTGATTCACAACAACCCGGAACTCATAGAAATTTTGCTGTAATTAAGAGGAGGTCATATTGGATTCTGATGAGATCTTTTGACATTGTAACTTATAGTAAGAAATATATATTTGGTCTACATGCCCTGGCACACAGCTCCTATCCCTTGTAATTTCTGAGTGGTAAGAGCAACGGGGGAATCTTTTGTTATAATCTTTGTTCCTTTATCTTCAGTTCTTGAAATAGCTCCAAAGCAAGAAAGGCGAAAGGAGTATCTTGTTAAACATAACAAGGCCCTTTTGACCACACCTGTTTGTATTAATCATGTAAATTTTGGAAAAGCCCCTAGGTAACCACAAAATGAGAGCTGGTTGCTAGGGGAATCTTGGATTAGAAGGTTGGAACTTTCTATCCCCACCCCTGATCTCCAGGGAGGGAAGCCGGGCTGGAGGTTGAATTATTCCCCATCGACCAATAATATAATCAATCCTGCCTATATAATGAAGCCCCCATAAAAATCCCCAAAGAACAGAGTTCAGAGAATTTCTGGGTTGGTGAATGTGTGGAGGTGTTGGGATGGTGGGATTCCTAGAGAGGGCATGGAAGCTTGGCGTCCCTCCCCACTTCTTGCCCTGTGTGTCTCTTTTATTTGTTCCTGTGTCGTCCCCTTTATAATAAACTGGTAATCTAGTAAGTAATTAGTTTTCCTGAGTTCTGTGATCCAGCAAATTATTGATTCTGAGGAGGAGATCGTGGGAACCTCTGATCTATAGCAGTTTGGTCAGAAGCACAGGTGACAATCTGGGCTTGCAGTTGGCATCTGGAGTGGGGGCAGTTTTGTGGGACTGAGCCCTTAGTCTGTGGAATCAGATGTTATTGCCAGGAAGATAGTGTCTGAGATAGTGTCTGTAACTGGGATAATTTGTAGGATGGTCAGCTGGAGTGTGAGAATTGCTTGATGTGAGGAAAACTCTCTCTTATCTAGTGTCAGAAGTGAAGTATTTAGAGTTGTAGTATGTAGACAGAAAACAGAAGAGTTTTGCCCCTTTTAACTCTAAATCCAATGACTAGTGTCCTTATAAGAAGGCAATGTGAAGAGACAGAGAGACAGGAAAGAAGCTCACGCAAGGATGGAAGCAGAGATGGGAATGAAGCATCTACATATAGGCTAAGGAGCGCCAAGGGTGACTGCGGGACCCACCAGAAGGTAGAAAGAAGCAAGGGAGGGTTCTTCCCGAAGGCCTCTAGAGGGAGCACAGCCCTGCCAACACCTTAATTTCAGACCTCTAGCCTCCGGAACCAGGACAGAATAAATTTCTGTTGTTTTAAGCCATCCATTTGTGGTAATGTGTTAAGTTCTCAGAAACTAATACAACAGGTACCTGTACAAGAGCTAAAATTCTGAATATATCAAGGACGTTATAACAAGAAAAAGACGACACATAGTAAAATGGCTTAAACTGTATGAAAGAGGAAACACAAATGATGCATGAAAAGTGGCTTGCTTATATTAGCCATCAGAGGAATGCAAACTTAAACCACAATGCGATACTACTCCCTCACCCACCAGAATGGCTGAAATGAGAAAGGTGGAAAATACCAAATGCAGGTGAGGACATAGTACACTGGAAGTTCCTATACTGGCGGCAGGAGTGGAAAACTATCGACAGTATTTACGAAAGCTTACTTCACACTTCATGATCCAGCAATTCCGCTCCTAGGTATATACCTAACAGAGATGTGTACATATGTTCACCAAAAGCCATTGTCTGTAATAGCCCCAAACCGGAAACTACCCAGTATCCATCAACAGTAGAATGGAAAATAAATTGTGGCTTATTAACATAGTTCAGTGCCATGCAACAACGGGAATGAACTATAATCACACGTAACCATGAAGATGTATTTCTTGATCTAATGCTGTGGAAAAGAAGCCAGAGAAATGTTGTAGGTTGCCATAAGCATAAAGTAACAAATGAGTGAACTGAAACTGACCTATAATGGTGAAAGTCAAAACAGTGGTTATCCTTTGGGGATAGCAACTAGAAAGGAGGCCCAAAGGGGAGCTCCAGGGACCTTGTTCCTTGATATAAGTGCTGGTGCACCCGTTTACCCTTCTGAAAATTCACTGAGCTACACTCTTAGAAATTGCATACTTTTTGCATATTATATCTCAATAAATTAGTAAAGGGGAAGGAAATGATCTGGTAAATAAAACAAAAATAACTCTGCAGTTAAGTAAATATTTTCTTGGAGCCATAACCTTCCCATTTCCCTTTCTTCCTCCTCCCTCCTTTGTATTCAGAAAATTTCTCATTCTCTGGCTGGCTGTCATGTGAGCCCACATCTGGTTTGCAGTTTCTGCTTCCTCCTTCCAGACCCCATTTCTTCCCAACCTGGCAGAGCTCCCACCAGCTTCCAGACTATCCAGAGTTAGCCGTTACTGCCGTAGTCCCTGGGGTCTGTGGGTAAGACCTCTTTGTAGCTTAAATAATTTTATCTTCGAAAGCCCTATTTCCAGGTGAGGTCACATTCTGAGGTTCCCGTGAACATGACTGTTTATGACTCACCTCAGGTCTATTACAAAATCTTCTCCCACTCTGCAGATTGCTTTTCCACTCTCATACTAGTATCTTCTAATGAATATAAGTTCCAATTTTAATGTAGTTCAGTTTATCAACTGTCCCCTTTTATGGTTAGTAATTATTGCATTTATGTGATATTTGGGTCCCTTCAGCCAAGGATCATGTCTATAAATAGGCTTCTACTGAACTTCCTCCTTCTTGGTTCTTGTGCACCAGGCCCCTCTGGTCAGTGTCTGGAGCATGCCTTTAACGCCTGCCCTAGACTGGTGACCTTGGATCCTGCTCTGTTCCCACCAGCCACTTCTCTATGGTTGAAGCCCCTGACCCCTACCCTCCAGCCCTCTGGCTAGAATTCTACCATGTATGTATGGATCTCTCAGAACCCTACATCCCGTATGATCTCCAAAATCTGGATTGTCATTTACATTTTTCACTGCTATGGACACTCTTCCAGAATTGGGCCTGCTGGTCTTCTGTTGTCAGGGGCACTGGGCTCAGACAGCCTGGCTTGTCTTTTAGGCCCACCTTCCTTAGCTGAGTTGCTTCCCCTCATATGGGTCAAATTGTATTCCCCCAAAATTCATACATTGAAGCCCTAACCCTCAATGTGACTATATTTGGAAATAGGGTCTTTAAAGAGGTAATTAAAGTTGGGAGTGGGCCGTGACCCAATAGGACTGGTGTCCTTATAAGAAGAATAAGAGACAGCAGGGATGTACATGCACAGATAAAAGGCCATGTGAGGACACAGAGAGAAGGCAGACATTTGTAAGGCAAAGAGAGAGGACTCAGGAGAAACCAACCAGGTGGGCATCTTGATCTTGGACTTAAAGAACTGCACGAAAATACATTTCTGTTGTTTAAGCCACCCAGTCTGCGGTACTTGGTTATGGCAGCCTTAGCTGACTAATACAAACTTACACTTAGGTGAGTGGGCTTCTCCTGTCCTCACTGGTATCCAGTGCTGAGCTTTCCCAGAAGCAGATATTGAGACGAGGACTTGAGTGCAAACAATATGTTTGAGAGGAGATAGAAGAAAATATCAGCAGAGGGGTGAGAGAAGGAAAGGCAGCCAGTAACAAAAGGTGCCCTATCAAGCAGTTTAACACACTGTGAACACCTGGAGCTCAGTACTGCTGGAGATCTCTAGACATGGACCAGAGTCACTGCAACTGAGGGGAACGAAGCCAGAGAATTCATCCTCCACCTCCCATCACAACTGGCTGAGGGCACTTGGACCTGCCCTTTGTGTGGGCCAAGAGCGAGCCCTCAGGTGGAGGTTCTGAAGTGCATGTGGTTAGAGGAGAGAGGGAACAGTGAGAACAGAGAGATGAGGGCTGAGTAGATGTGGGCTGGGCCCCACCAGTGCTTGCTGCATGTGGACTTGCGGGCTGAGACAGAATATCCTTTGGCTTGGGGTAGAACACCCCAACTCCACTCTCTGAGCCTATGACCCGTGTCACCTGCTTGGAGAAGCTTTCCTCTAACCTCCCTTCCAAGCTGGATTGAGTGACCTTTCTCTGCTCCCAGACAACATTGTGCAGTCTTGAATCACAAAGAGCCCCATCATCACTTTTTCATATGTATCAACTTCCTTCCTGGAAGGTGAGTTTTTTTCATCCATTTGTCACTGACTCATTGATTCAACAAATTTGTATGTACATGTGTGTGTGCTCTCTGCATTGTTCTAGATGCTGAGATCAAGAGGTAAATGTGACGGATGTGGTCCCTGCTTTTATGGAGTATATATTCTACTAGAGGAAACTGACATCAAGCAGAAAAAAGATTGCCCAATAAATTATTAATTATACCTGGGTGTGTGCTTTGGTAGAGAAGCACAGGGAGCTTTGAGAATGTATACTGAGGGAACCTGAATGAGGCTGGGGGGATCAGAAAAGTCTTCCTTTAAAGAAAGTGACCTTTGCACTTAGCCTTGAAGAACAAGGTGCTGGTTATTCTTCATTTGCATGTACCCACGTGCATACACACGCACATGCGCACACACACACACACACACACACACACACACACACACACACACGCTGCTCCTGCAATTCATCATTCTCTACCCTCCTCTGCCCTGATCAGTGCTAGGAAGATGACCTCCTTGGACAGCATCTTCAAGCTTCCTAATCCTCTTGCTGCCTCCTGGGTTCTGCTCATCCTGCTCCCTCCCTACCTGGCCATAGCTCTTGCAGTGGCCTATGTATCTCCATGGACTCAGATCCTGTGGGGTGATCCCTTGGTCTCAGCTATAGCTCTCTGGGCTCTGTAATATTATTCTTCCTCATGCCCCTCATGCCTAAAGGTGGCAACATCTTTCTGCTTCTGCGAGTCTTTGGGTGCCCCACCATCCTGTGTTCTCTTGAACACTGCTGCAGACCCCTGTACCTAAAGTCTCTTTCTCTAAAAACTTTGCATCTGCCATGTGTGCTAAGACTCTGACAAAAGAAAAGACAATTGGACTAATAGTGATACGAGATATCACTTGTAAAGGTCCCTTTTTTTCCTTAACACCTACAGCACCTGGTCTTCCTAGGTGGTCTCCCATCCAAGCCTGACCCCGCTTAATTTCCCAGATGTAAAATTCTTAATCTTTTAGCAGGAATTAAAAAGGGACATCTCTTGCAGAGTTCTTAATCTTTTTAGTAAACCTAGTTAAATTTTCTTTCCTCCTTTCTTTAGGAAAAAGGCTCTTTCCCTCAAATCCTGATAATTGTCCCAACACTGGTGACTCAAATCCTCTGGCTATTGATAAGGCTCATCTGCCCATTGTTAGCAGAAGTGGTGTTAGGCCAGACAGGGCTCTTAGAGTCTGAGAGAGGAGGGGACTTTAGGCCAAAGTCTTCTTTACTCTTTAAGAAATATATTAACCAAGCCTGTTTCCCTTTCCTTACTTAATAGGCAAATCAGTAATAGAAATGAATAGATATACGATTTAAATAACAAGTTTATATCTTCTTTACCTTGTCGGAGGCAGCACTTCCGAATGAAACCCAAGACCTTGCCCTGACTAAGGCAGAAAGCAGAAGAACTCCATGAAACCCCAATAGGCAGGGACTACGACCCTTCTCAGCAGGAAACAGATACAAAAGAGGCCTCTTGTCCCTCAACATCACACTACTAATAAGGGCTCTTAGAAAAGAGCTAGGCAGGAAAGTTTGGGGGTTTCAGGTCTGCCAGCAAAGATACTGAGGTCATCCTTTCCTAGAAGGAGTCTGCCCTAATCCGTCCACAATTAAGCAAGCCAGAAGTCATTTTTAAGCTAAAAGTAACTCATAGAAAGAAACAAGTGAGCAGAGAATTAGGTACCAGTTTAAGCCAGTCACTTGCACCTGCTCAATGAAGACCCAATGACTTTCAACCCACCTGAGCCTCATTATCCCATCATTATAATATGATGCATATGCCCGGAAAGTCATTAATATCATTAGAACAGACTGAATTCTGGGAACAAACATGCCCAGAAAGCAAATGATGAATCACTGAGTCCTGTCAATCTTAGTTGTCAATCAAGGAAGGCTACCCCTCTAAGAAAAGTAACCACCCACAGCAAATAAGGATAAAAACCCCCAAAGCTTTGTTACTAGGCCTTTTGCATGTGCAAAGGCCCTGTGGCAGGAGGCGGTGAGGTATATTCAACTAACTGAAAGGAAGCCAGCATGGTAGGGACAGAGAACAGGGGTGGGAGGTGAGAAGAGTGAGTTGGAAGTGTAGGGGGCAGGCTGGGGCTGGATCAGGCAGGACCCAGATCAGCAGTAGCTAGGCTGACTACGTGCCAGGCACTGTTTTATAATATACTTCGCCCATAAGAGCTCTTAACATGGCACTATATGGCAGGTCTGTTACTAGTCTCTTTTTACATATGAGGAAACTGAGGCACACCTGGCAAGTGGTGAGACCAGGATACAAATGCAGGTTGTCTTACTCCAAAGTCCACACTCTTCATCTCCAGGCTCAGGAGACCATCGGGGTTTTGTGGAGGCTAAAGCTTACCCGGTTTGGCAGCCCTCTTTTTTAAAAAGGACACAAAGCTAACGAATGAGGTGCAGAGATTTGGAAGGGGCTGCAAGTGAGAGGCCCTAAGGTCGAAGCTTCCTGAGCTTCAGAGAGAATCCCCGCCAACTCGGCTCTATTACCACCCAAACAGAGTGTGTGTAAAGCATTTTCTTCTTTACCCAAAACACAGTGGGGAGACAGTAAAGAGTTTAAGCAGGGGAGTGACAAGAGTAGAGGAGGAGTTTATAAAGACCTCTCTGGCTGTTTAAGGAGGATGCACTAGAGAGGGACAAGGGGGGTTGTGGAAGACCAGCAGGAAGCCTCCTTGTTTGTCTTCACAAACCTGTAGCACAGTGTCTGGAATCCATTTATCTCACATACATTAGCTGACTGCTTACCAGGTGCCCAGGCTCTGTCCAAAGCTCTGGAAGTATGTGTTGGACAATGCCCAGCTGAGTCCTTACTGAATCTGGGTGAATGAAAATGAACCCCTGTCTGCTGTCCCAGTGAGACCTAATCCTCAGGGAGCAGGGAGAGGCCAGAGGAGGCATAATGTGTTAGGAGAGTTTCACCGCACTGGGCAGCCCTCCCAGAAGGCAGGCAGTGTTTTGGTTTGGGTCTGTTAAAAATAAAAACAGTCATATACCGCATGATGATGTTTCAGTCAATGATGGACAGCAGATACAATGGCAGTCCCATGCGGTTATAATGTACTTTCTTATAAGAAATGGAAGGATACGTGGTTCAGGAGGAGTTTTTTTTTTTTTTTTTTTTTTTTCCTCTGAGGGGAGCATTATCTGTGGTCTTGACAATAGATTCCCCTCACCCGCAGCTCTTCAGTATTGAGTATACAGATTATACCCCAATCAGTCAGCCACTGTCCTATTGCAGCACAGAGGAACCTGTTCCCATGCTACAAATTTAGAGGGTGCTGCAGCCCTCCCAGATCTACCTTGATGGTCTTCATATTACATGTTGTAAATTCTTTGCTGAGGACCTAAGATTCTGTACAAGGACACAGGCCCACAGGAGCTATCTTAACAAGAATTAAGTGCCACTGCCACTTTGGTAAAAGCTTCCTGTGGTGGTGTGGAGCCAGCCTGTCCCTTTACTTTGGAAATCCTTTCAGATATAATGATGTAAAGCACAGATGAGTTTAATTTCTTCTATCAGTTCAATGCCAGAGAAACACTTTGGTGCCAGGCAGGGTCAATGGAGCTCAAAACAAATTTCCAAAGTCAAAATATTGAGTCCTCAGGTCTACGCCCCCTCCATGTTAAATACTCTTGTTTATAAACATCACAAATTTCCTTAATCTGACAACTATTCCAACCTGCAATAGCCAAAATCACGTTGCCATGACAATCCCCTATGTTCCTTTATCTCTCCATCTTGATTTCTTAAATAATTAAGTAATTAATTAATTATGGTGACATTGGTTAATGAAATCCAATAAGTTTCATCTGTACACTTTAACAGTAAGACATATATATATTTACACGGTGTGGTCACCTCCCACAGTTAGATTTCTATCTGTCACCATATATTTGACCCCTTTTACCCTATCTCCCCCCACCTCACCCCCTACCCTCTGGTTACCACTAGTCTATAGTCCATGTCCATGAGTCTCTGTTTGTTTGTCCTGTTCATTTGGTGCTTTTAGGTTTATATCCCACATATAAGTGATGTCATGTGATTATCTCAAGGTCCATCCATGTTGTTGCAAATGGCACTATTTCATCTCTTCTTATGGCTGAGTAATATTCCATTGCATATATGTACCACAGCTTCTTTAACCAGTCATCTATCATAGGATACTTTGGTTACTTCCATGTCCTGGCCACTGTGAATAATGCTGCTATGAACATAGGTTCATATCTTTTAGGATATGGGTTTTCAAGTTTTTGTGATAAATACCCTGAAGAGGGATTGCTGGTTCATAAGGTAGATCAATTCTTAGTTTTTTGAGAAACCTCCATACTGTTTTCCATAGTGTTTGTACCAATTTGCAGTCCCACCAGCAGTGTATGAGGGTTCCTTTTTCTCTGCATCCTCTCCAACATTGGTTATTAATTATCTGATTGATTATAGCCATTCTAACAGGAGTGAGATGATATCTCATTGTGGTTTTGATTTGCATTTCTCTAAGAGCTAGCGATGTTGAGCATCTTTTCATATATTTGTTGGCCATTTGCATATCCTCTAGGGAGAAGTGTGTTCATATCCTCTATCCATTTTTTGATTGGATTGTTAGTTTTTTGTTGTTGTTATTGAATCATATGAGTTCTTTGTATATTTTGGGTATTAGGCCCTTATTGTAGGTGTTACTTGCAAATGTATTTTCCTATTCAGAAGGTTGTCTCTACCTTCTTGACAGTTGCTTTTGCTGAGCAGAAGCTTTTTAGTTTGACGTAGTCCCAAATATTTATTTTTGCTCTTACTTTCCTTGCCCTTGAACTCAAATTTATAAAATCCTCTTTAAGCCCAAGGTCCTTGAGTTTAGTTCCTATGTTTTCTTCTGTGCATTTTATTGATTCCGTTCTTATATTCAGGTCCTTAATCCAGTTTGAGTTAATTTTGGTGTGTGGTGATAGACAAAAATCTAGTTTCATTCTTTTGCAGGTGGCCTTCCAAATTTCCCAGCACCATTTATTGAAGAAGTTTTCCTTTCTCCACTGTATGTTTTTGGCTTTTTTGTGGAAAATTATTTGCCATATAAATATGGGTTTACTTCTAGAGTCTCAATTCTGTTCCATTGGTCCATGTGTCTGTTTTGCTGCCAATACCATGCCGTTTTGATTATTGTCACTTTGTAGTATAATCTGAAATTGGGCAGAGGGTTGCCTCCAGTCTCATTCTTTTTTCTCAGGATGGCTTTGGTAATTCAGGGTCTTTTGCGCTGCCATACAAATCTGCTGATTTTTTGTTCTATTTCTTTTAATAATGCCAATGAGATTTTCATGGGGACTGCATTAAATCTGTATGATATGGTCATTTTAACTATGTTGATTCTTCCAACCCAAGAGCACTGAATATTTTTCCATTTCTTTGTACCTTCTTCGATTTCTTTTAATAGGTTTTTATAGTTTCATTATATAGGTCTTTCACATGTTTTGTTAGATTTATTCCTAGGTATTTTATTCTTTTCATTGTAATTGCAGAAGGAATTTTTTTTCTACTTTTTTTCTGACACTTCATTATTAGGGTATAGCAACACTATGGATTTTTGAACATTGATTTTGTATCCAGAAACTTTACTGTATTTACTTATAGTTTCTAGTAGTGTTCTTGTGGAGTCTTTAGGGTTTTCTACATAGAGAATCATGTCATCTACAAATAGTGAGTTTGAATTCTTTGTTTCTTATTTGGATTTCTTTTATATTTTTCTCTTGCCTGATTGCACTCACTGGGACCTCCAATGTTATATCGAATAACAGCGGCAATAGTAGACAACCTTGCCTTGTTCCTGATCTTAGAGAGAAGATTTTTAGTGTTTCACCATTAAGTATGATGCTGGCTGAGGGTTTGTCATATGAGGGCTTTATTATGTTAAGGTACTTTCCTTCTATACCAATTTTGTTAAGTATTTTGATCATAAATGGATGTTGTATCTATTGATATGATCCTATGATACTTATTTTTTAATTTGTTCATGTAGTATATCATATTAATTGATTTCGTATATTGAACCATCCCTGTGCCTCTGGGATGAAGCCCACTTGATCGTGGTGTATAATCTTTTTAATATGTTGCTGTATTCAATTCACCAGTATCTTATTTAGGATTTTTGCATCTGTGTTCATGAGACATATTGGTCTGTAGTTTTCCTTTTTTGTTATCTTTACCAGGTTTTGGTATCAGGGTTTTATTGGCCTCATAAAATGAGTTGGGAAGTATTGCCTCCTCTTCAATTTTTTGGAAGAGTTGGAGACGAATAGATATTAAATCTTTGAATGTTTGGTGGAATTCACCAGTAAAACCATCTGGTTCTGCCTGAACTTTTACATTTTGGCAGGTTTTTGATAATTGTTTCAATTTCCATACTGCTGATTGGTCTACTTAGATTTTTCATTTCTTCTTGGTTCAGTTTAGGAAGGTTGTATTTTTCTAAGTACTGGTTCATTCTAGGTTATTAATTTGGTGTTATATACTTTTTCATAGTATTTTTGTATGATGCTTTGTATTTCTGTGGTGTCTATTGTAATTTCCCCTCTTTCACCCCTGATTATATTTATTTGTGTCCTTTCTCTTTTTTCTTTAGTGAGTCTAGCCAGGGGGTTGTCAATTTTATTAACTTTCTCAAAGAACCAGCTCTTTGTTGCATTTATTTTTCTATTGTTTTTGTTTGTTTGTTTGTTTTCAGTTTAATTTATTTCTGCTCTAATTTTGATTATTTCTTTCCTTCTGCTGTCTTTAGACTTTATTTGTCCTTCCTTTTCTAGTTTTTTAAGATGAAGCGTTAGGTTGTTTATTATTTGGACTCAATCTTATTTTTGAAGATAGGCCTGTAATGATATAAACTTTCCTTTTATGACCGCTTTAGCCATGTCCTAAAAGTTTTGATATGTTGTACTATCATTATCATTCATTTCTATGTATCTCTTGATCTCTCTTTTTATTTCTTCTCTGACCCAGTTATTCTTCAGTAGCATGTTGTTTAATCTCCATGTATTTGTGGTTCTTCCTGCTTTCTTTTTGCAGTTGATCTCTAGTTTCAAAGCATTATGATCAGAGAATATGGTTGGTATAGTTTCAACACTCTTATATTTATTGAGGCTATCTCTGTGTCACAGTATATGGTCAGTCCTTCAGAATGTTCCATGTTCACTAGAGTGTGGGGAGCCGCCCTGGAGAAGGAACCGGATAAGGTTCTGGGCTGGCGAGGGAGCTGCCATTGCACTCTGGTATCTGTTTACAGATAAAAGCTCTCTGTGCCCACAGTTCCCGGGAAGTTTCCCTGTGAACATAGCCCTTGGATGCAGTTGAAAACATATGACGCCAAGTCATAGATTCTATGCACATAAGTAAAAGTTTAATAAATATGCTGTTCCCAGGAGACTGTTCCCAAGAGATTGTTCTCAGGAGATGATTTGTTTGTTTGAAAACTTTGCTGTATCTTGGAAATGATAAATGTATAAAAAGCCTCTGTAAAATAAAGACGAGGTCAGTTCCTTAGAACTGAACCTCTCGACCCCATACTTTCTGTCTTTCTTTTCTTCTTCGCCGCTAGCTGTTGTCTCTTTCAGGACCTGAGTGTTGCCGGCAGGCTCCGGCACTAGAGCAGAATGTATAAGCAACTGTTTTAGGATAAAGACTTTATAAATGTCAATTATGCCCAGTTGGTCTAATGTGTCATTTATTTAAGGATGTTATTTCCTTATTGATTTTCTGTTTGGATGATCTGTCCATTTCCAACAGTGGGATATTTAGGTCCCCTACTATGATAGTGTTTTGGTCCGTTTCTCCCTTTAGTTCTATTAGTAATTGCTTTACATGTTTTGGGGCTCTCAAATTGGGAACATAGATATTAATAAGTGTTATGTTTTCTTGATGCATTATTCCCTTTACAATTATGAAGTGTCCCTCAGTATCTTTCTTTACTTTTTTTATTTTGAAGTCTATTTCATCTGATATTAGTACCACTACTCCCGCTTTTCTCTGAATGCCTTTTGCTTGAAATATCATTTTCCACCCTTTCACTTTGAGTCTATATTTGTCTTTGGAGCTGAGATGTGTCTCCTAAAGACAGCATATGGTTGGGTTCCTTTCTTAAACTCTGTGCCTTATTATTGGTGAGTTCAGTCTTTTTACATTTTGGGTGATTATTGAAATATGAGGTTTTCTTTTAGTCATTTTATCTTTGGCTTTCTTGTAGCTCAGTGTTTCCATGGCTTGCTTGTCTTTGTGTTTCTTTTCTTTTCTTTTTTATTTTTTTGATTGGCTTTTGTTGGTTTTGCCTCTGGTTCTTTTTGTTTTATGTTATATACTTCAGTTCTGAATCTTCTGTGTGTGGTTACTCTTACAAATATGTAAAGGATAGTTATACACACACACACACACACACGTGTCCACTTTCTTCTGTGTGTGCCTTATCTCCATTTCCCTTTACAAATGTGGATCTTTGAATCCTCCCCTTTTCAGTCACTGTTGTCTCATTTTGTCCCTATGTATGTTGAACATTCATTACTATCTTGCTATAGCAATTATCTTCTTAATATTTAAGCTTATAAACACTGTTTTTAGTAAGGGTGCACTCCTCTTCTTCTATTTGCCTAATAGTCACTTTAATCCTAATTATGTATTCTTTTTTGGTCACTTTGTTTAAGGTGAGCTGACCTCTTTCAGTATTTCCTGTAGTGCAGGTTTCGTAGTGGAGAATTCCCTCAATTTTTGTATGTCTGGAAAGGTCTTAATTTCTCCTTCATATCTAAAGGAGAGCTTAGCTAGATACATTATTCTAGGCTGGGAGTTCCTTCCACTTAATAGTATGAATATTTGATTCCACTTTTTTCTGGCTTGTAAGGTTTGTGCGGAGAAGTCCAATGATAATCTAATGGGCTTTCCTTTATAAGTTACCATCTTCTTCTCCCTGGCTGCCCTGAGAATTCTATCTTTGTCATTGATTTTTGATAATTTTAATACAATACGTCTTGGTGAAGGCCTTTTTAGGTTGGTGTTCTGGACTTCTTTAATTCCAAGCTCCAGCTCTTTCCTTAGACTTGGGAAATTTTTGTCAACTATTTTTCTGAAAATGCTTTCTAGTCCCTACTCTTTTTCCTCACCTTCAATAATGCCCATTATTCTTGTGTTTCTTCTCCTGATGGCATCAGCTAGTTCTTGCACTTCTCTTTTATTATTTTTTATTTTTTGGTTTCTCTCTTCTTCCTTCTGATTTATTTCTAGGTTTATGTTTTTGATATCAGATCATTTCCTCTATTTGGTCACCAATATTTCCCAGGCTTGCTATTTCATTTTTCAACTCTTGCAGTGTTTTATTTTGTTGTTGTTGTTTTTATCTCCAGATCTATTTTGTTCTTTTTGAACATTTCAATCTCTTTGCTAAAGAACTCATTCTGCTCATCTAGTTGTTTTTTCAGTTCCTGAAGTTGTTGATATGACTCATTTAGGAACTCACTGAGTTTTTGCAGAAGTACCATCCTGAATTCTCTGTCATTTAAGTTGCATATTTCTATGTCTGTAAGCTTATTTTCTGGAAATTTTTCTCTTTCTTTCTGAGATGCCTTGTGAGCTTGCTTGTTTGTGGTGTTTAATGAATAATTTCTCTGCCTGGGCATTAATGGAGGTGTATTCTGCTTTTCCCAGAAAGATTTATTATGTAAAGGTGTCTCTTTAGCCGGTTGCAAAGAACTCGTTTTTCTTTTGGTTTCCAGTAGGTGGCATCTAAGCCTCTTGGATACCTTTATGTAAAGTCTTAATGTTTTTTTATTTTCTTGTAGATGTTTAATCACATTCACTACCCTCAGTCTTAGTTCCTGTCAGTATTAGCAACAGTTTCAGTGGTATTTGCTCAGATTCCCCTGGGCTCCATGGTGTTTGGTCTCGAAGGATATGGGGGTAGGGGCCCTCTAGGTTGGGGGTTAAGGGCTGTGGCTCAGTCTCAGTTTTCCACCCGCGGCTGGTAAAAATCACTGCTGTTTCTCTGCCATCCTGCTTTCCTGCTTTCTGCCTTGAAGACTGGGCCCTGTCACTGGCTTTGTGGAGCTCATAGCTCTCCCAGACAGGCCTGTTCAGGGAACTTGCCACTCCTTCTTCCCTCCCCCTCCCCCTACAGGGCTCTGGAGGCTGTGCGAGGCAGCATTTTTCCCCTCCTAGTCCACGTCCCGACACTCAGGGTTCTGACCTGTGGTAGCTCTTATGTGCAGATCCCATACTCAGACATGCTGGTATGCAGTTTGGATGTTTTTTGTTGAGTTTTAGATGTTCAGCTTACTGTTGTTTCAAGGAGAGATCTGGGGATGTCTCTCACTCTGCCATGTTTGTCTAAACTCCTCCATCTTGATTTCTTATTCCTACTGATCCTTGGACCACCTCTCACCGCCTCCTGACAGTCACTATTATGGTGAGCTATGCCTTACCCATCCAGTTTCTCCTCAATATTGCCAATCAATCCCGCCCACATCTCTGTTCATGGATCAGCATTGACAGTGTCAGTGTTCGATTTCTGACTCTGTTGGAAGAAAACAGGGGTAGGGTTTGTGGGACAGTGTTTATAAAGTCCACATTAATGTCCAGTAATGTCCCAGGCCTTTGCATTCACTCACCACCCACTCACCAACTCACCCAGAGCAACTTCCAGTCTTGTAAGCTCCATTCATAGTAAGTGCCCTATATCATATGTTTACTGTACCTTTTCTATGTTTAGATATGTTTAGATACACAAATATAAAAACCGTGTTTCAATTACCTACAGTATTCAGTATAGTCACATGCCATACAGATTTGTAGCCTAGGAGTAATAGGCTATACCATATAGTCTAAATGTGTAGTGAGCTATTTCATCTAGGTGTGTGTAAGTTTCCTTTATGATGTTCACAAAATGACAAAAACACCCAACAACGCATTTTTCAGAAAGTACCCCTATCATTATGCAAAACATGACTTTAAAAGGAAACCTTATTTTAAATTGTGTCAGTAAGTCCTAAGACGGGGATGTCATGCTTTGCTACCTAGATCCAAAACAAGACATATCACAGCAAGAGGAAGGAAGAATTTTTCCTTGCCCAGCAAAACACCTCAATCATCACCTGAACCTCTGTACCTGCTTGCCTTCAGGTTGGGTTCCTGGTTATAGCCCAGCCAATAAGAAACTACACGCTCAGCCAATGAGAAGCCATAACCACCCTGAACTCTTTGGTAAACAGCCCCTCCCAACTTTCTCTTTTTTCCCCAATTAAAGCAAGATAAGATAGTTTGCTTATCTTGAATTGCAATTCTTATGCTGCTCCCAAATAAAATCCATTTGGCTGGTAAAATAACTGGCTCTTCTGTTTATAGGATTAACAAGTATAATAGCAGCAGTGTGGAATCCAGAAAAGAAAAATCTGTTTCTTGAAATCAGAAATAGATAAACCTTTTTTGTTTGTTTGTAATCAGTTACTTCCTTTATCCTCATGGTGGTTTTATGAGGGAGGTTTTCTTAACCCTTTTCATTCAAAGAAACAAATTCAGAGAGGGGAAGTGATTTGATCAAGGTCACAGGGCTAGTATGTGGCAGGGCCAAGGTTCAAAGCCAGGTCTGCCTCATGCGTATGCCTGTTCCTGCCTCTGAGTGTCTTAGGATCCTGCCCTCTGTCTCCCTCCTGTCAAAAAAAGGTTCTGAGGTTTGCTTGCCCCAGGCTCTGTCCTGGAGCCAAAACTACTCTGCAATTAAGTGAGGATATCAAAGCTATAAGGTACAGCACTTATAGGGGCTATAAGGGCTGCAAACTTTCAACGAGCCAAGTCAAAAAGGAAAATGCAATCAGTCCCATGATTTTCAACATCCAGAATGTAGAACAAATTGCTGGTTGCCTGGGAGAAGTGCAGCTCTTCCTAATTCTAAATCCTGAGAAAAGTTTCTCCAGATGATTCTCAGAAAGAGTCACTGGGTCAGACTGTGACCAGGTCATAACCACAGCATCCTGCAAGAAGCTGTGCATTCAGTAAAGTTTGTCATTACTCAGAAGTTAGAAAGCTAGCAGAAGAATGGTGAAAGTTACAGGGAAAGCCAGTCACAAGATATTTTTCTCTGAAATCAAGAAATGTAGAGGTCAAAAACTCTGTCTGAAAGTGGTAATTCCACTTGGCAAAGAAGAAGCATGAAGACTAGAGGTTGGATTGGGTAGAAGCCAAGTGGGGGAAAGGAAGCTGAGGGTGGGGTTGGGTACCTGGGTTTCACTTGCTGCCCTGTTTTGGCTGAGCATTCCAGGAGCATATGTCTACCCTTCCCACACGTGGTCAACAGCAGAAAAATTTCCCCTAAAGCTGCCTCAGACTGCTGGATTAAAAGGAGAAGATAAAGCATCACAGTGTTCTGAAGGAGTTTCCTGGAAATCGACAGACCTCTAATTCTGGGATATTAGATAACAACCCTTTTATAATGAAGAGGTTCTACCTGTAGAAACAAGGCTGTGGAATTTTTTGAAACAAATAGCTTTGCAAGGGTTGAGGCTGTTATTGAACTCGAGGGCTTCATTGTGCCTGCACACACCAAAGCCAGGAGTTTGCAGCAAAGAGAGTAGAGGTTTATTTAAGAAAATGGCGCCAAGCCCAAAGACACAGGAAAGCTAGCTCTCAAAGACCTGGCTCTCTGATGGCCTCTAGGGGATGGATTATATAGGGGAAACTCATTAGTAGCTGAGGGAGTTGGAGTCATGGTTTTACTGGTTGATTGGGGCTAGGGTAGGAGGCAGTTGATCACTGCATCATGTCCCCATGTCAGTCATGGTGTCATTCTGTCTGGTTCAAGGGAATGCTGGTAGGGGCCTTCTACCTCCATGGATGTGGAGCAGCAAGATGTTATCTTTAGTTCAGAAACTAAACTGTGTGGTCAACAGGCCTGAGGCTTTGTTATTAAGACTGATGTTGACTTAAGGGCTTAGTGATTAAGGGAGGGGTTGTGCAGTATGCAAGAAGATAAGGGGAAAAAAGAAGCAAGTGAATCCCAGGCCAGTTTGAATCAGGAGGAAAATAAGAGAAAAAGTCACTTTAAAGAAGTGAAGATTTATATGGTTATAAGATCTGGAGTTAGAATAGGATTTCAGCAGTCCTGACAACAAAACAAACACCTTGATCCCCTGCCACCCAACAAGCCTCTTGCTTCTCTATCTGCTTCTAAGAAGAAAGTGGGGATGGGGGAGAAGACAGAGAAGCTGCCTCTGAAAGAACTGATCTGCTAGGACGACAACCTTGAAGAAACTTCCATCTCACATCCCCATCGAGAAGCACTGTCTTCCCAGTAGAAATATAGAGCCTTGTTGAACCTAGTAGGAAGGCTGGCTGGTGGGGGAGAGAAGTAAACCCAGAGAGGAGGAGGGGAAAGAGGAGAAATAAGAGAGAAGGAGAGAGGGAATGAAACTTTGAAAAGTTCAAAGGCTTTAAACAACTATAAGAGGTTTGAATAATGTGTTTCCTTATAACATTGATGAGCTCCTGTAGGTGCGGTGGCTGGAAAATGACTGCTTAAAATTTATTCCTTGCTAGAAATTACTGTCCCCATGGGATCATAGGCTATCACTCATAGAAACATAACATCCTAACAATAAGCATTCTGCTTCTGTACCCCCACTTGCACACCTGACCTGTTAGTAGTGAATAGAAGAAAAATAGACCTTTGTGTTCACACAGAATGAAGAATGAGTTTAGGGCTTAAAAACCCTGTCCCTCTACATTTCAGGGCTGCTTAATTTGGGGTCTGCGTACCCCTGGCAGACCCAGCTGGCTGAATAAAGGGTGTGTTTCCTATAACTCACTGATTTCTGGCGGTCCGTGTGTCTTTCAGAGGCTGGCGGCTACAACATTTGGAGGCCCCAGCGAGATCTCTCCAGAGGGAGATCTAACACCCACGACCCCAACCACCTTGGGCGAGGACCTGCCCCGTCCAGGGGACGGCCGTTGAGAGACATTCCTCAGCCCTAGATGCTGGGCAGACTTGCTCAGGAGGGCAGGTGGACAAAAGGTTCAGTTCTGTAACAATTGGGCACGAGCCATCTGGAGCAGCTTCACTGGTGAGTCAGACTGCCCTACAGGTATTCAGGTTTCTGGGTATCTGTCTGTTGGTGGGCCCTAAAACTAGTGGAAGGCTGGACGCAGCAATACTCCCCTAGTTTGGTCAAGGTCTGAGATGTCAGACTTGACTCCAGGTATTACAGGTATTCAGGTATTTGGGTACACTAGCATTTTGTGCTACCTGTAGTTTGTCTTGTCTGTCTGTATTGTGTCTGTCCGTCCGGACTGGTCGAATGTACTGTTACCCTCCTATTGCCTTGGTCTTCATAAGTTTACTCCATATGTGGATATGTGGTAGTTTAATTCTTTCCTTAGGTCTAGCCTCTGTGGCCCCATCCTACTGGATGCTAGATCAGAGGCTGATCCTAGCCCTGGCTTATTTGGCTTTTGTGAGGATCTTGCCTGTTTTTACTAACATGGGTCAGGCTCCTTCCTCGAAACACTCTATCCCCCCACTTCAGTGCCTCTTTAACCATTCTAAGGATTTCAGAAAACGAGCCCAAGCCTATGGAGCTAGTGTCACTCTCTTTGACCTTCAAAGGTTCTGCTAGTTAGATTGGCTCACATTTGGAACAGGGTGGCCATCAGAGGGGTCACTCAACCTGCAAACAGCCTTTCAGCTGACCTGGGATGATTGTCAGCAACTCCTTCAGGTCCTGTTTACCTCAGAGGAGTGGGAACGGATCCTGAGGGAGGCTGCAAGAGCAGTATTAGAGCCCAACAGGTAGCCTTCCACCAATCTGGCCCACGTCCAACATGTCTTCCCATACACCCGTCCACCTTGGGACCCCAACATCGAACAAGGTAAGGAGGCTCTTGATCAGTATCGCCGGCTTCTGCTCCAGGGCCTCCCGTCCGCCATCAGAAAACCTACTAACCTTTCTAAGGTAAGCAAAGTCATCCAAGCCTAGGATGCATTTCTAGAACGATGCTTAGAGTCTTACTGGTTATACACCCCTATTGACCTAGAGGACCCAAATAATAAAACCTTGCTTTTGTCAGTTAGTCGGCCCCAGGTATTAGTATAAGAAGAAACAAAGAATAGAAAGGTTTAAGGACAAGAATTTGACTGAGCTAGTTGAGGTAGCCTGGAGCATCTTCAACAACTGGGATGAAGTTAATATCACCCAGACTAAGAAAATGACTAAAGTCCTAGTAACAACAATAAGCACCACATTCAGTTCCTGAAAACTGCTGCTCTCAACCCGGCCACAGTGCTACCAGATGACGACCCCAAGCAGCCCACACACAACTGTCTCGAGATCCTAGAGAACATCACCTGCACCAGAACGGACCTGACAGACAGCCCTTGGCCAAATCCAGATACTACTCTATTTACGGATGGAAGTAGCTTCGTCTCAGAAGGAGTCAGGTATGCTGGGGCTGCAGTGGTTACCACTGAAACTGTCATCTGGGCACAAGCCCTAAGCCGTGGAACTTCAGCTCAGCGGGCTGAACTAGTAGCAGTGACTCAAGCTCTGTGGTAAAGTGAAAGCAAGACTGTTACCATCTACATGGACAGCAGGTATGCCTTTGCCACAGCACATGTACATGGGGCATTATATAAGGAAATACTAGCCCTTATAGAGGCAATTTAGTTGCCAAAAAAAAGTGGCAATCATCTATTACCCAGGGCACCAGAACTCAGGCTCTGAGGTAGCACAGAGCAACTCCTTCAATGATGAGACAGCAAAGGAGGCCAGTTGACATTCTGTTGGCCCTACCGCCCAGGGTGCTAGTGGACACCCCTAGCTACATTTCAGGGGAAGTTGAACTATTCAACAAGCTGGGAGGCAAAGAGGAATTTACTGGATGGGTTAGGCTCCTGGACAGCCCATGGTAGTATCTGAGGCCTTGAGCCAAGATCTTATAACCCAGGTTCACCAGAGCACTCATTTGGGAGGAACCAAGTTAATTGACCTGTTGAAAAGGGACTATTACATTCCAGGGCTGCAATGAATAGCCAAGCAGGTATCGATCGGCCCAGTGCCACATCTGCACACAAGTGAATCCAGGGCCCTCCAAGGAAATACAACAAGAGACAAGACTTTGTGGACAGGTACCAGGGGAACATTAGAAATTGGATGTCACTGAGGTCAGCCCGGGAATCTTCAAATTCAAGTACTTGCTTGTGTTCATTGACACTTTTCAGGATGGACTGAAGCCTCCCCACCAAGCAGGAGACCACTCAGGCAATAGCAAAGAAATTAATCTCAGAAATAGTACCTTGATTTGGCCTGCACATAGCACTGGGGTCCTACAATGGCCCAGCGTTCATTGCCCAGACTACTCAATCTTTAGCCAGGGTTCTAGGAATTAATTGGAAGTTACATTGCATTTACATATCTCAGAGCTCAGGACAAGTAGAGAGGATGAATAGGACCCTGAAAGAAACTTTAACCAAGTTCGAATTAGAAAACTGGCGAAAACTGGGTAAACCTCCTTCCCTTCGCTCTGTTAAGGGCACAGTGCACCCCCTACTGTTAAGAGATCACATCTAATGAAATCATGTTTGTGTGTTTAGGTTTTCAAATAAATTTTTATGGTAACCATTAGATAAAGAAATTTGATGACTCACTATTATTAAGAAATTTGTTTTCCACTTATAGTTTCATATAATTGCTAAAAGTGTTGTTTACTGGTGTGCCATATTGTTAAAAGTTAATTATAAATAGGTAGTTGTACTTCTAATATGTTAAATACTCAAAAAAAGATTTGTTTGAAATGTAAATCCAGTAAATCAGAATGTCAGGTTTTCATATACAAATTGTTTTGCTGACTGTAAATGTTTAAAGTCAAATAGTATGTTAACAAGGTATCATTTCAGAGAATATATTAAATGGTTAAAAATCATTATTTTAAATGTAAATATTAAGTGAAGTTTTTGTTTTGACGTATTCATTCACTGCATCAACCATAGTTTCAGAATTTACCTTTCGAACAGCTTAGTTTCAGAATCTGTAAAATGGACTAAGAATCTTGAGTATTAATTCATACATGTGAGACTAATGTGTTCATAAAGCATAGATCTTGCTTTAATTGTATGGCTTTAGGTGAAACTTGCTGTTTTTAGGCTAACCATTCAGGAATTATAAGAGATAGCCCAGGGTTAACTACTCTGCTTTCCTCTAATTGCAGGACCCCTAATGGATCATTAATGGGAGGTCAATTTCACTGAGGTAACCAGATTCTAATTGGGGGAATTAGAATAGCTGCTCATCAGCCAACTAACCTTTCTAAGATAACTAAAGTTATATAGAAAGGAACCTCAGGAATCCCCTGGAGCTGTTTCTTGAACAAAGCTTACTGGGTACATACCCACATTGATCCTGAGGCCCTTGAGAACCAGCAGGCGATTAATGTAGCCTTTGGTACTCAGGTAACCCCTGATATTTGGCATAAATTGCAGAAATTAGAAGGTTTCGCAGGGATGATCCTGTCCCAACTTGTTGGATAGCCCAGAGGGTGTTAACAACAGGGAGGCACTGGATGACCTCAAAGGTATGGCTAAAATCCAAAGTTACTGTCATCAACCCAGCCAATCTGTTGCCAGACCCACACCCCAAGATCCCCGTTCATGACTGCACAGATTTCACTGACGTTGTGTGTTCCTCATGGCCAAACCTCAAAGACTTCCCTCTGCCTGAGGCCGATGAAGTTCTGTTCACAGACGGGAGCAGCTTCATGCAGGAAGGAAGGAGCTATGCTGGGGCAGCGGTCGTAACTCTAACTGGCACCATCTGGTCACAGGCTCTTCCCCACGTGACTTCTGCTCAAGAGGCAGAACTCATCATGCCCACTGAGGCACTAAGATGGGGAAAGGCTAAGGCAGTCACGATATACACTGACAGCCGATACGCCTTTGCCACTGCACATGTACACGGAGCCATCTACAAGGAAAGGGGGCTTCTGACTTCAGCTGGGAAGGACATCAAGAACAAGGAGGAGATCTTAGCCTTACCTGAAGCCATATAGATGCCTAAGGCTCTGGCTATTGTTCATTGTAAAGGACATCAAAAAGGGAATAGACCTGAGGCTCAGAGAAACCGACAAGCCAATGCAGAGGCAAGAACAGTGGCCACAAGGCCAGTGGGGTCCCCACCACATCTACTGACTGTTGTCCTTTACCCAGAACTGCCTCCGTTTCTGACCTATATGGCAGAAGAGGACATCAATTTTCAAGACAAGGGAGCCACTAGGAACCAACAGGGTTGGCAGACGACCCCAGATAAAAAAAAAACTGGACTCTCATGGGTCCTTGGAAGGACTCTCCTCCACCTACTACACCAGACCACACACCTAGGGTGAACTAAGCTACTCCAAGCTTTAGACCTCTACTTTCACTTGTTAGAAGGGAGAACTACAGAGGAGATTGCTTCATGATGCCCAGCTTGTGCCCAAGTTAATCCAAAGAAGAGGAAGATAGAAGAACCTAGGCATAGGGAAAGAGGAACTTATCGGGGGGCCACTGGGAGGTCAATTTCACTGAGGTAACCCCGACTGTGGGGGGCTACAAATATTTACTTGTTTTTATAGACACCTTTTCAGGATGGGTAAAGGCCTTCCCTGCCAGGAAAGAGACTGCCTTAGTAGTTACTAAAAAACTACTACAAGAAATCCTCCCTCGATTTGGTCTCCCTGGAACTTGAGGGTCAGATAACGGGCCAGCCTTCGTAGCAAAGGTGTCAAAGCAATTGGCTAGCTACCTAAATTTTTGATGGAAATGCTACTGTGCCTACCAGCCCCAAAGCTCAGGCCAAGTAGAGGGAATGAATCAGACCCTAAAAGAGACATTAGTCAAGTTAGGATTAGAAACTGTTGGGACCTGGGTAGAACTTCTCCCCTTTGCTCTTCTCTGAGCCAGGTGTACTCCACATATTAATGGATTCACCCCGTTTGAAATTTTCTTTGGAAAACTCCCACCTTTATTACCTAGAATAGAAGATGAGAAAAAGGCAGAACTATGTAACCTTGTCTTACTTAACTCTTTACAAGCCCTTCAAAGTGTACAGAAGGAGATTAATCCTGGTTTCATGCTGCCCACTCAGCTCCGGGGGATGGACTTCCCCATTATTTTCAGCCTGGGGACTCTGTGTGGATTCAGAAGTTCATTTCCAAAGGATGAGAACCCAAATAAAAAGGATCCTTCACTGTCCACCTGACATCGCCCACTGCAGTTAAAGTACATGGCATTCCATCATGGATTCATCACTCCCATGTGAAGGCAGCACGAGAGAGGACAACTGGAAGACAGGCCCTTAAGACTAAGACTCAAGCATACATAAGTCTAACCGTCTGTTTCCTCCTTTTTTCCTCTTTAGCCCAGGCATTCAACCAGCCACAACCAGAACCAGAAGGAGTATTAATAACTTTGCTAACGACAATACACAGGTCTTAAATAAGACCACCCCAGACATAGGACAAGATTGCTGGTTGTGCCTAAACCCAAAACCCCCTTACTATGTGGGGGTAGGAACTCCCCCAAATTTAACTGAGCTCAGCAGGCTAGAACTTCAAGTTGATTCACTAGCAGAAGTAGTCCTCCGAAATAGAAGAGGTTTAAATTTATTATTTTTAGAAAGATGGATTATGTATGGCTCTAGGTGAAACCTGTTGCTTCTGTGCCAATAACTCTAGAGTAATTAGAGAAAGTTTACTACTAGCACAGAGAAATTTAGATACCAGGGAAAAACAGAGACTAAAATCAAATAACTAGTTTCATAGGATGTTCAGTTGGTCACCACGGCTAACAACCCTTCTGTCTGTTGTAGCTGGACCTTTAATCATCCTTCTCTTGTTAACTTTTGACCCATGTTTCCTTAATTTTGTTTACATATATAAGGAAAACAATTAATTTTATTAAACTTTTAGTATTACAGTATAGAGGCTATGAACAAATTCTGCATGAAGAATCAAAGATTTGACTTTTGCTAGGGCCAGTGGGGAATGTGGCAGCTGGAAAATGACTGCTTGAAATTTATTCCTTGCTGGAAATTACTGTTTAACTGTCTCCATGGGAACATAGGCTATCACCCATAGGAACATAACATTGTAATAATAAGCATTCAGCTTCTGTACCCCCACTTGCACACCTAACCTGTGGGTTGACAGGTAGTGAATTGAAGAAAAATAGACCTTTATGTTCAGACAGGATGAAGAATGGGGTTTAGGGCTTAAAACCTTGTACCTCTACTTTTCAGGGCTGCTTAATTTGGGGTCTGTGTACCCCTGGCAGACTCAGCTGGCTGAATAAAGAGTGTGTTTCCTATAACTCACTGATTTCTGGTGGTTCGTGTGTCTTTTGGGACTGGTGGCTACAACATAGGAAATTTAACCCTTGTTTACATCAATTAGCCTATGGGAAAATTGGTTTCTCTATGCATTGTTTCACTTCAAGTTGCAGAACCTATCATTAAATGAGGGCTTACTGTATAAGACTTTATGATGTCCCTAACTTTATCTTGTCACTGCAGCTGTCACTTGGACAGAGAGATAATGGAGACCAGAACTCTGCTTCAAATCAGAGGGCAACTGAGTCCTGGGCTCATGCTGCCTGTGCTACTCAGCCAATAGTCCAACACAGGAGTTGGGATATGTAGAATAGCCTTTACTGTCAGAGTGCTGGTGATCAGAGAAGGCAGCAGGCTAACACCTTCAAAAACTGTCTTGCCTTCTCAGTCTGACTTAGGGTACTTAAGGGAAAATCTGGGCATTATTTCAAGAGTTACATGACAGTTCTGGGGAGAATTTGTTATGTTTCACAGAGCCGTTCTTCTGGCAACATGGTCCTCTGGTGGTGTTAGCAACCCAGGAACAAAAATGGGAGTAATCTGGAAAGAATGCTAAACCAGAAGGATTGTGATCAGTAAGTATAAGGGCATTAATCATAAGTTTCAGGTCAACTTTCTATGGCAGGGCACATTCCAAGTTCTGGGGACAATCTATTGTTAAGCTATAGGGCAAGGGAAAGTGAAGCTGGGGACACTGTGAGGCCTCTACGGGGTCCCAACCAGGCCCTTCTTCATACTCATCAGCTGCTCCTGCCCCAGGGCAACGGGTCCTGAGTCAGACATTTAAACCAGCTCCCAGTTTCCCAGATGGTTTCCTTTAGCTGGATGAAGTCCAAGATCCCTCTCTGCTCCTCGTCTATCTGTGTAAAAGATAAAGTCTGTCAACTCAGGATGGGCATCCTAATCATACGGACAACTTTATAGAAATTGAGATATGACATTGTCTTAGTTTTAGGTATACAACATAATGATTTGATATATCTATATGTTACTAAATGATCACCACAATAAGTTAACATCCATTACTACATATAGTTACAATTTTTTTCCTTATGATAAGAGCTACTCTCTTAGCAACTTTCAAATATATAATACAGCATTGTTAGCTATAGTCACTATGTTGTACACTACATCTCCAGGACTTGTTCATCTTACAACTGAAAGTTTGTACCTTGACCACTTTCAACAATTTTACCCACCCCTCTATCCCCATCTCTGGCAGCCACCAATCTTTCCCTTTATCTATAAATTTAGGATGTGTGTGTGTGTGTGTGTGTGTGCACGCATGCGTGTGGGTGCGCACAAGCTTTTAATTCCACATGTAAGTGAGATCATATGGGATTTGCCACTTATTTCATTTAGCATAATGCCCTCAAGGTCTATCCATGTTGTTGCAAATGTCAAAATTTTAATCTTTTTTTATGGCCGAATAATATTCCATTGAATATGTATACACTACATTTTCTTTATTCATTCATCCATAATGGACACTTAGCTTGCTTCCTGTCTTGGCTCTTGGAAATAATGCTGCAATGAACAGTAAGGTGCAAATTATCTTTTCAAGTTAATGATCTCATTTCCTTCAGATAAATACCCAAAAATGGAATTGCTAGATCAAATGGTAGTTATTTAGTTTTTTGAGGAAATTCCACACTGTTTTTCATAGTGGCTACCCCAATTTGGGCAACTTTTCTAAGAATGCATAATTATGGGGCCTGTCCAAGCAGAGTCTAAGTCATCATGTGTGGGGTGGGGCCTGGGAATCAGAAATTTAAAGCTCCACAGCTAAAGTCCATCCAGGGTCGAGAGCTGCTATTCTGTGTGTCACTCCTTCATTCTTTCTCTTGTCCCTTGGGCTCAAGGACTCACCTACACTCTATTCCTCTCTTTTTCACACTTGGGTTACAATTGTACCTTATGATACATCTGCTGTGTGCTTACAACAGAGCTTTTCACTCAGTTTTAGTGTCATATGACAGGTTTTGACAGGGGTGGGTGCTCTCCCAAATATGTGCCCATTCTCTCTCTGATCCCAGCCAACTCCTTGTGCCCCTTCCATCTCCAGAATGTCTCCTTCCCGAGGTAGCTTAAGAAAGAGTATGGATGATTCAATGCATGTGTCATTGTGCTGGTGACCTTTCAAAGTAGAGCAGGAGGGTGTTGTTTCCCCACACACATACTGGCCATCCTTGTCCAAGGTTCATGTTCTCTAGAGCAAGTCCAGGAGGCAAAGGCAGTCCAGGACTTGTGGTGGACAGTTCAAGTATCCCAGTGGTCACCTCTCCAATCAGTGCCTTCTTTCTCTAGTGGCATTTAATGGTCACTAGAGAAATGAGACAGGAGAAAGCAAGGGCCACATAGCATCCCGGAATGGCCATGGAGGCGTCAGCCCCTCAGCAAGGCCAGCTTTGGCTTCTCTGCCTCCCAGCCGAGCTTGGGCATGCCCGCAGCTAATATCTGTTGAGACTTTACTATGTGCCAGGCATTGAGCTAAGTATTTCCCATGCATTCATTTCCTTATTTAGTCCTCTCAGCTGACCTATATAATAGGTACTTCTGTTATACCCATTTTGCAAATGTGGAAATTGGGGCCAGAGAGGTCAGTTAGCTTCCTCCAGCATCACATAGTCAGAAACTGAGGGTGCTGGGATCAAATCCAGGTCTGACTCCCAAATCCAAGTTCTCTCTCATTTATACATTAGTTAATTAGTTAATTTCATTAAACTAGTTGACTGGGTTTGAATTCTTCTGGAAACAGAATTTGAGGCAAGAATTTATTTAGAAAAGGCAGAGACACCACAAAGGGGGACAGGCAGCCAGCCAGTAAGGGTGTGTAGTCAAGCCAGTTACTGATTGGCAAACAGGGAAACTATTGCAGATGGTGTAGAACATGTGCCCCAGAACTACCTTAAGCAAGAAGTGCGGGACCTGGGGTAGTTATATACCCACTCCCCTCAGCCACTGGGGCTCATTCCTTGGCATTTCTAGCCTGGCATAGCAGAGCAACCTTTGGAATAAAGCACCCAGGCACAGAGATGCAGATACCAATGGTTGTTGAAACAAGTCAGGAGCACACTGCAGTGGTACAGCCTATGGAGAGGGTCTTGGACAGTGCCTTGATGGCTTTTGTATACTTGTTTTTATTATAAAAGGGATAAATGCACTAATAAAAAGTTCAAACACCACAAGGAAATACTAATAAAGCTGTGTCTTCTCAATCTCAGACTCCCAGTCTGACTTGCAATAGGCAACCACTCTAGATAGTTTGTGTGTCCATCAAGTTCTTAATCATGTGCATATCTCATTTTTTGCATGAATAGGATTGTACAATATATGCCCTTATGTACCTTGCTTTTTCTCAATTAAAAATATATCTTGGCCAAGTCTCTTCTAAATGGACAATCAGGTTGTTGCCAGTTTTCTACAGCTATAGAAATGTTGCAGTAAACATTCTTGTACATGCGTGCACTTTTGTGCATATGTGTAGGAAACATTTCCGGATGTGGAGTTGCTAGGTCGGTGTGGTTAACCTTTTAACATATGCTACCAGACCATTTTCCAAAGAGGCTGACCCAGTGGAGGAGACTCCCGTCAGCAGAGCAGAGTGCCAGCTTCTCCGCACTCTCAGAGGCCTTCCCGCCTCTACCTGCTTCAGTCCCCTCCATGGCACCAGCTGCAGCCATACCAGACTATATGACGTCCCTATGGAAATAAATGAAGACTGCCCAGAGGAGAACACACATGTTATTTATTCAGAGCTCGCTGTAGTGAGGGAGTCGGCCAGGTGGGGTAGGAGAGCTTCAGAATGGACGAAAGGGAGGGCACAGATGTGCTTTGATTGGAGGTGGTTGGCCCCAGGAAGCTGGAGGTGAGTTAACTAGAAGCAAACATCATGTATGATTGCTTTGGAAGTATATTTGGCTTTCTCTAGCTGGTCCTGAGCTGGCAAAAGGGGACTAGTAGGAAACTGGCAGTCACTGATAGATAGCTCTGGGCTGGTTGCTTTAGAAGTTGTAGGTCAGAGTTTTGTTGTCGTCTGTGGTCTAGCCATTGTTTCTCATCCCTGAACACTCCAGTTCTCTTCCGTCCTTAGAAATACTCTCTTCTTTCCAGGGTAAAACCTCAGTCACGATTCAGATGCCAAGTCTGTGCTAAAGATTTCTGCACCCCCCATCAGACTTTTCATTGTTTAGCACTGCTCTCTTGTGCTTCATATTGAAGTTAAAAGAACTTTAACTACTGTATATTGAATGTCTGATGCTCGGCCTTCTGTGTGCTCTGCAGATTCTCTGCACCTGAAGGCTCGCTTTGAACAGTGGAAGGTTGCTCTGCTCTAGCCCGCGGAAAGACTGCCCCTCCCTACATAAGGAGCCAATGTGTAATTCTTAGGTTGCGGTCTCACATCACTTCTCAGTGGATTGAGCTCTAATTCCCCGCTAATAATGCGCTCATTGGTTGCCTTCCTTGCCTTCTATCACCTCCCCGTCTTCCTGGTGTTATTCCCTGTACCTCTCAGATGTAATATTAGCACTCAAAGCTTTGTTTCAGCGTCTGTTCTGAAGAAAGCACTAACAAAGTTAAAAGATCTCATTAGTCTCATGTCACAGATGAAGGAAACTGAGGCCCAGAGGGATTAAGTGACATATTTCAAGGTCATGCAGCTTATAACACATTAAATAAAGTACTAAATCCACACTGCTCTTGATTTGTAAGTATGTTATTTTCTCCCTAATTCTTTGAAGCCAGAGACCATCTTTTATCGTTTTATAGCCTCCTAATGCCTATAACAGCTCCTTGTGCAATAATGTGTTCCATTGATATCTTTTAAAAATTTAATTGAATTTAGCTGTGCATGTGCGTTTTTTAAAGTTCATAACAGGACTCACAAGAACTGATCAAAACCACTCCTAGGTTTCCCTGGGCTCAGGCTGCCTTCATCCCCTCCCAGCCTCAGCTGAGGAACTCAGGATGTTCTCTGCGAGACACGCTCCATTCACAGACAAGAACAGGCAGGACACAACCACCTTCAAAGGAGAAATCACACTTCACTTGGTTTGTTATTTGGGAACAGCAAGTGTGTTCACACTCTTGACAGTGTCTTATGCATAGGAATAAAAAGCTGGGCTCTTTCTCCCCCTTCAGCCCCCACCCATTTTCCCCTCACTAAAATATGGGAGAGACCAGCTTTCAAATCAGAGCAGATCTTTGTCCCCAACGCAACATGGAGCAAGCCATTTCACAAAATGTGACATCTTGAAGCCATATCTTCACAAAGGAATTAAACTACCCAGGCTGACCCCTCTTTCTGATTCTCTGTGCCCATTTAATTACAAAAAACAATGAGTTACTGAAAACTTTATTAATCATATCCCATGAGAAGTGTGCAAAGAAAGACAGGGACCATCAGCGAATGCTGCAAAGGGGCCCTTTGCTTTTGTAAGGATTTTATTCACTCAGAGTGCTGTGAGTAGGACAAGCCTGAGCACCCCCCACATGATGGAGAGCTGCAGCTGTTGGCAGGCAGGCAGACAGACAGACAGACATCCCATAGGCCCCACCACAAGCACAGAGGGCCCAGAGGAGACAACTGAAGGCTGAAGGGCAAGCAGGTGTGTCTGCAGGTTGGGCCTCAGACACCTGGGCTCTGATGGATCCTGAAACGTAGGGAATGGCCAGCTCCCGCTCAGGAAGAGGACAAAGGCTGCCACTGCCCTCCTTCCTGGACCTTCTCCCCCAGCTCAGGAAAGGCCAGGGGCCCAAGATCCTCGAAGTTGTTGCTCAGCCCCCAGGAGCTTTTTATTGACTAGATGTAGCCCTTGCAAGTGATGCTAAGAAACAGGAACATTAGCTTTTCCCTTGTCACCACTAGCTTACCAGGCCCCAAGGAGTCTGGCAAGGGGCCAAGGCTCAGATGCAACCTCAGGACAGCGGACCAGGTAGTGGTTAGATAGAGATGTTAGTAGGGTACTGGAGAGGGACTTTGGTGACCATTGGCATGGATGTCTTCTTCTGTTTGGCATTCAGGTTCTTCACATACTTCTGGACCCAGGCATGCTTAGGGTTACCACAGAACTTGTGACCCTTCTTGGTGGTGAAGCTATGGGAAGAAGGACAGGCACCCATGAGACCTGGCAAGGAATCTGAAGCACCTTAGGAGGAGGTGGGTGTGGCACCCTATGGAGGACAAGCTGCAACTGCTGACCAACCTCCTAGAAAGTTACTAACACGACATCTCTCTGTGTGTCTGTGTCTGTTTCAGTGCTCATGTTCAGTCAGTCACATTTCTACCAGACAGGGGAGGCCCAGTCCTGATTTTAGATAACACTGGATCTCTACCCACAAGGAGGACTAAATGAAAACTCCCAAGAAAAAAGGCAGAAACGTTAGTGCACACACTCTACAAGGAAATGAGGTTGATAAGAATGCCAGGGCTGGTAGCGGGCAATGAGATGTTTTTTCCCAGGCCAGCTCTGAGGTGGGGGTGCCAAGCAATGGAACTGGGACTGGTGCCAGTGGGGAAAATTACTTATAATACAAATATATTTCTACAGCATGCTACTGTTTACATGGTGAGTTTGTACCTCCTTGCCTTGTGTGAAAGGCAACTGTGAAATATTTTGAGTCCTAGGTGACCTTGAGCAGGTCATCTTTCTGAGCCTCAGCTGCCTTCTCTTTGTGGGGATGATCCTATCTGACTCATAGGATGGTCAAGAGGGTTAGTTAAGATAACTTTATATGCCCTGAATGTATGGTACATATCTGGTGCTCAGTAAACAGTTGTTGACTCTGAGTTCTCGTCCTAATTTTATGGGTGAGGAAGCCGAGGCTCAGCAAGGTGAGGTGACTTCACCAGAACCACAGAGCCAGGTCCTCCTCACTTCACTTCTTAGTAGCCCTGGTGGCTCCTGTCTTTCCGCCCCTCTCCTCTCAGGTGCCCAGAGAAAGTACTAGCTACTTACATCACTCCTGCCTTGGGGCATATGCTCCCACTGGACAGCTGGTAGCTTACCACTCGGTGCTCAGGAATTTTCTTGGAAATGAAAGACATGCAACAGGTAGAGGAGATGACCATAGAGCCTAAAAGATAGAAAGAGAGAAAAGCCATGTCCTTTCTCAGCTTGCCCTAGGGTCTGGGCTTTGAAGACGAAGGCTGTCCCCTGCATTAAATACCTCCAGTCCAAACACTGGGCTGCAGTGTTCCCCTTCAACTCCAGGCTTGTTGGTCCTCCACCCTCCACTGTGCCATCCCAGACATGCCCTCAGGATGGCCATTCTGCACAAGACACATGGGCTGGAGCTGGAGGTCTTACCTGCTGATGCAATGCAGTGGGCACACAGGGTCAGGAGCAGGAGGCCAGCTACAATAGTTATGGGGCCTTCCATGTCCTTTACAGCAGAGGAGGCAGCTCAGTGCTCGAAGCTGGAATGCAAGAGGAGAAAGGCTGGGGACAACGGGCCTGGTTCTCTGAAGAACACCCTGACTTCTCTTTCCTCTTTATACAGGAAGCTAGGGGAAATACGCACTGATATAGTCTCCCTTCAATCTTTCCAGGCCTCCTTGAAAGTCCTAGAGTCCTAAGTTCCACAGAAAGGAAGTCATTGCCCAGTTGAGTCAGGAGTTATTTGGGGTGCTCTAAGAAAGGGCTAAGGGAAGGAAGCATTGCTTCACCAAGGGCAAAGGGCCAAAACTTTGGATGCACAGTCAAGGAGGCTGATGGGGATCCTGGCTGCGCTGTTCATTCCCTGTGGAAGCCTGGGTAAGTTACTCACCTCTCTGAGTTTCTTCAGCTGGAAATGAGCAGTCATTCTATCTCTTTCCTTTCATTCATGCATTCATTCACCAAATCTTGTTAGGAATGTGCCATGTGCCAGTTACTCTCAGTGGGAAGACAGATATGTGATCACATATGTGTAAAAAACTATTACAGGTGCTGACAGAGTGGGCATAGAATGAGGAAGATGCTGTCATTGCCTGTCCATATTTGTTTGGACCCCTGTACCATGTTCATGCAAACTAGCTTTTGCTGGCCTTGTAGTCCCAGCCCTCTGGTTGCCAGAGCTGCCTAATCTGCAGGCTCCAGGAAAGTGGGGGTGCCTGGAAACTTACATTCTAAGGGTAGTCTGCTGGAGAGATACAGACTCCAGGTCTAGTGCAATCTACACTGCTTCCTGAGTTCCTGATAGGGTCAAGCCAGTTACCCTCAGTGCTGCAGGACTTTGTCCCCCCTCTCTACTGGGCCTTTTCTCACTCCCCTGCTGGTTTTCCCTGGAAGCACTTCATAATAAGCCACTTACTCATAAATCTTAGAATCCTTGTCTTAGAGTCTGCTTCGGGGACCCTGACCTGAGACAAGAGGTATGCATGTGGAGTAGGGAACTAGCCATTTCTGCTGGGAGGAAAGTCAAGGATGCACTCAGATTTGATGGCTGTGCTGAGGTTAGAAGAATGGAAGGCAGTGGTAACCATGCTGGAGCTTTGTAGATATTATTAATCAATTCAGTTGTTAGAAACTGAGGTGACTTTGTCAGACAGAGTGGGACATGGCACCCACTTCACTCCATGCCCAATTCCAGGATCTCAGACTGGGACCCCATGTTTAGAGACTCTTGTCACCCCTGCTTCCATTTCTAAACTCTCCCCCAAGCCCACACCCCCAGTCCTTTCTATTCCACTTCTCATGGAAACACCTAGCCTTCTCTAGCCTCCTTGCTCTGGCCAACTAGGGCACCAAGAACACACTGGCATGAGAGCACAGTGGCAAGCATCACTTGGATGTCGGCTAGTTGTGCATCTATTTCTTGCTTGATCATGAATACCTTGAGGCCAATGTCTCATTGCATGACCACCAAATCCTGAGCAGATCACCTGTCCCATGGCCAGTGTGTAGGATGAATATATGGCATACCAACCCAGTCTATTTCCTCTGGACCAGGGACTCCTATGTGGTCTGTACCCAGCATGACTGGGGTCAGCATGTACATGCAGAAGCCAACAGGTAGGTCCTCTTATGGAGGCAAGAATGCAGTTGGGGAGTCCAGAAAGGCCTGATCTCATTGCTCTACTTTACAGAGTGAAAAACACTGGAAGTCCCTCTCAGGTCCTCACCGGCTCTGCCCCTTCCCCTCATCAACCAGCAGGAAAAATCCTCATCTGGCAGAGTATGTGGAGCATTCAATGAGGAGATTTTATACATGCAGGGGCTTTTCAAGATTCCATTTTATGACACTTCATTGTAATTTTTGCTTCTCAACAATTCAGAGGGTGGTCTAGGTTTTATGCCTCAGTGCGAGCTGGGAGTGGGGTGTGAGAGGAGGAAGTGGCAAAGAAAGAGAGGAGGCAGAGGCAGCATGCAAGAGAATGGGCAAGGCGGGTGGGCAAGGCGGGTGGTACAAGAAGGAGCAATCACTATTTATGTGTTGCAACCACAGTGGGATGGCAGAAGGCCACTGTGTCGGAAGTTTGGGGTGGGATGATTTACCCCAAATAGTAATATCCTTAGGGGCTCCTTCAAGGCCTTTTTAAAAAACACCCAGTCTTCATGCCTTATGTGGAAAAGGAGGTAAGGCAGGGCTTGCCAAACCCATTTTATAAAGGAAAAATGGAAATCTGTGAAGGGTAAGTAGCAAGGCATCATCACAGAGCCACTTATTAGGACTACCAAAATGGAAACCTGCACTTTTCTCTCTTGCAAGGATGGAATCCAACAGCCAAAATGATTATTTAAAATAAGAGTGGGGGAGAAGGTTCTAGGATTGCAAAATAGAAAGGGATACATTGAAAGGAGGGAGAGAATGGGATGAGAAAAAGGAGGAGGAAGATGGCAAGACAGCAGATGCAGACAGAACAGACTTGGGGAGGGAAACGGAGAAGAAAGAAGAGAAGAAAGGGGAAGTGTGAGTACTTGGAACACCCCTGGCTCAGTCTCAGATCGTGCTCCTCACCACTGCCGTTTTTCCATCTGAGAAGTGAAGTGTTGGCCAGATCTGCATTTCCCCTAATGTAGGAGTTACACCAACACAGTCATACAAGAATGCACGTTTCTCATTTTAATTTAAATATGTCTTGTTACAATTACCCTCAGTGACAAGGGGTTTTATATTTATTCTATTGATATGTGATTTCAAATACCTGAAGACATGTCCCATAAAAAGAGAATTGGCCTTAATGGCCCTAAACTGGGCAAAAGTAAGCCATAGTCATAGGGCTGTTGTGTTAGGGTATGGAGGACTGAGAAGGAGCCCAGCTTGCCTAGGAAATTGCTAAGTACTTTAGATCCCTCATCTCCATTAAATATCCCCACTTTATATGCAAGGAAACCAAGATTTAGGAAAGGGTAGAGCTGGTATTTGAACTGAGATCTGTCTGATTTCGAGGTTCATGGGGTACTTCTCACCAGTAGACCTCAACCCTGTAAGCAGTGGGTCCATCCACAGTTTTGAGGTGTGGGGTTAGTAATTGTGATCTTGGGATGTGACTGGATGCATTAGCAGGTGTAGTAGGAAGGGGCTAGGGGCAGGGAGGCTGACTGAGAGGTTATCATAGCTGCTCAAGGGAGGGACAATGAGGGACTGGGGCAGGAACTGGGGCATTTAATTTGGTTCCACTACACTCATTAGATCTACCTGAAGTGCCTTTGGAGAGGAAGATGCAGAATCTGAGGTGCTCCCTCTCAAGATGCCACTTACTACCCCTCTACCCTGCATTTCAGGTTGTGGGTAAGAAGCACTTGCAGGTTTCCTAAGATCTACTTCTTTTAAGTCAGCCCAGAGCCCACATTTTAAAGCCTCTCGTTAAACCCTGAGAGAACTGGCTAGTAACCATGGTCAAATAGGACCACCTTCTGGATTTGAAAGTCATCACCAGAATTGAAATCTTAGCTCAGCTGTTTAACTGTGTGACTGTTACTTAATTTCTCCCTGCCTTAATGTTTGTGTCCTCATCTATAAAATGGGGACTAATGACAATATCTATCTTGTGGGTTAATATGAGGATTGAATGAGATGATTCATGTCAAGTGCTTAGCTGCCTGTCTGACATAGATCAAGCGCCTCCTAAAAGGTCATCATTCTTGTTTTTGTTGTTTTGTTACAAGGTGTTTACAGGCTGATGATCTGAGTAATCAACAGGCTTTTCTGTGAGTTTTATTTTATTATCAAATATAATCTAATATTTATAGTAATGACCCTCTAGAGTAGATATTATTAATTTCATTGTACAGAGAGGTGAAATAGCTTGCTCATGATCACTTAATCCTGATTCCACCTCCAGTTTGCAACCTAAACCTGAACCACCATAGTTAGGGTGTTAGCAATGTAAGGGTAGTGAGGGAAAGAAAGGCTAAGAAAGAGAGGGGAAATGAATAAGCTGGTTCTGAAATTCATATGGAAATGCTAGGAACTCAGAATAGCCAAAATAATTTTAAAAAAGAACAAAGTTGGAGAGCTAACACTTTTAGATTTCAAAACTTACTACAAACTAAAGTAGTCAAAACAGTTTGGGATTAGCATAATGGTAGACATAAAGATCAACGGAATAGAATTGATACTCCAGATGTAAACCCTCAATTTTTGACAAGGTAACAAGGCCACTCAATGGGAAAGAAGAGTCTTTTCAACAAATAATGTTAGGAAAACTGGACCTCCACATGCAAACGAATGAAACTGGACCTCTCTCTCATACCATATAGAAAAATTAACTATACATGGATCAGAAACCTAAATGTGAGAGCTGAGACCATAAGACTCTTAGAAGAAAACATAGGTGTAAATCTTCATCACCTTGCATTAAGTAACTGTTTCTTTGATTTAACACCAAAAGCACAAACAAACAAATAGTTGAACTTCATTAAAATTAAAACTTTTTGTGAATGAAAGGACAATATCAAGAAGGTGAAAAGCCAGCTCACATAATGGGAGAAAATATTTGGAAATTTTCTGACAAAGGTCTAGTGTCCAGAATATATTTTAAAAAACTCTTACAACTCCACAATGAAAAGACAAATAATTCAATTAAAAATAAGCAAAGAATTTGACTAGGTATTTTTTCAAAAAAGATATACAAATGGCCAACAAGCACATGAAAAGTAGTTCTACATCATTAATCATGAGGAAAATTCAAATCAAAACCACAATGAGGTATTACTTTATACGCCCTAGAATGGCAATTGAAAAGCAAACAAACAAAAAAACCAGTGGAAAATAACAAGTGTTGTTAAGGAAATGAGACCTTTCATACATTGTTAAGAATGTAAGATGGTGTAACCATGGTGGAAAAGTTTGGCAGTTCCTCAAAAAAGTTAAACATAGAGTTACAATATGACCCAGCTATTTCACTCCTAGGTATATACCCTAGAGAACTAAAAACATGTTCACACAAAAACTTGTACTCTAATGTTAATAGCAGCATTATTCACAGTAGCTCAAAAGGTAGAAACAACCTAATGTACACCAACTGATGAATGAATAAGCAAAGGTGATTAATCTTATAATGGAATTTTGTTTAGCCTTAAAAGGGAACAAAATACTGATATATGCTTTATATTATGACAGAAGTCAGAAATCAAACACAAAAGACCAAATATTATATGATTTCATTTATAAGAAATATTCTTTATAAGCAAATCCATAGAGACTTAAAGTAGATTAGGTGCCTGGGAGTAGGAGGGAGTGAGAGATATGAGGTGTCTTTTGGGGATGATGGAAATAAATGTTCTAGAATTAGATAGTGGTGAGGCTGTGCAAATTATGAACATACATATTAAAAGGGTTAAATGATGAACTTTATAATATACAGACTTTATCTCAATTAAACGTTACAAAAAAGAGAAGGAAAGAGAAAAGCTGAGGAAACTTTCAAAATGTTGGTTCAAATGGTGGGATCTTATTGGCTTTATTAAGGTCAGAGACCTCACCTGTCTCCTTCATGCAGCCCAAGTCTTGTCCAATGGTCTAATTTATCAGATTGGAACCTGAGTGGTCACAGCGATGTGGAAAGTAGTGGGTTTTTCCTTAGTCCTCCCCTACCTTGGGTACACTTCCTGGCAAGCAGGCAGAAATGGACTCTTCCTTTAGTGAGTTTCGTGGCATATTCTTAGAGAGCCGAAACTTCAAGGCTCCTCTTACTTTTTTTCTTCCCTGGTGAATCTCACAGGCCCCAGTGTCTCCTTACTCCCTCCTTCCCTTCTTATATAAACCTACTACTCTACAGACAGGCAATAAAAGGCATTCACTTTAAACTAAGTGACTGCTAACAGCTTAAATATAAGAGGCTTCTTGTATTCTAGGCCTCTGCAAAAGAAGACAATGGGAACCAGATTTCTCAGTCGTGGAGAAGGGCATTAAAAATATGCAAAGGGGGAAGGAGAGAATGAACCCAGGATTGGAAGCAGAAATATATATATATATATATATATATATATATATATATATATATATATATATATATATATAATCATTTAGAAATGACACGTCAGTAGCAATGAGCATACTTAGCAGAAACATTTATCCTTGGAGAACTGGCTGATTCTAGTCCTGAGGCAGAGAAAAGAGAGAATGTTTTTTCGTGCCAGAAAGTAAGAAATTGTTCAAAGAATCATGGGAATATGTCAACATGACATAGGAGCCAGCTCGCAGGAACTCATACTAGCCAAATCTGGGATAATTTGACCAGTAATGGTGGTGGTGATAGATTCAATAAAATAAGAATTAATAAACAAACAAATATGTAAATAAATGCATTTTGGGTTGAATTGTGTCCCCTACCCCCCATCCCCCCAAAAATGTTGGAATCCTATTCCCTAGTATCTTAGAATATGACCTTATTTGGAGATAGGGGCTTTGCAGAGAAAATCAAGTTAAAATGAAGTAATTAAGGTGGGCTCTAATCCAATATGACTTGTATCTTTATGAAAAGAAGATATTTGGACACAGAGACAGACATGCACAGTGGGAAGATGATGTGAAGACACAAGGAGGAGTGGCCATTTACAAATCAAGGAGAGAGGCCTGGAACAGACCCTTTCTTCACAGCCCTCAGAAGGAACAGACCCACTGACACCTTGATCTCAGACTTTTAGCTTCCAGCACTGTGATAAAATAAATTTCTCTTGTAAGACTTTGTTATGGCAGCCCTAGAGAACTAATACCAAGGTAGAAGAGAAATATCTACGTTTTGATGGTAGAAGGCCAACTAATAAACATGGAAACAATGATGGAGTCAGAAAATCAGCCACAGATGCTAAAACTGGTGGGTGAAAGTGTGATGAGGAACGTGATATTTACATGGCTTCAAAGTATCTCCCCACAAATTACTTGTTGGTTATCAAGAGAAAATTAGTGACTTGATAGTGAAGAAACAACTTGATAGAGAACAAATTTTTTAAAAATCACGTGCTTTCCTAGTAAAATTTGAAACTGGATTGAGGGTCAAGGAGAGGAGCAGCTATGGTATATTAAAAGGTTTTACTTTCAGACCTGCCAAAAAATTATCAGTATGAACTTGAACAAGTCACTCACTCCTCCCGAGCTCCAACTTTTTCATCTATGGGGCAGGAAGGGATACTAGCTGTCTCACATGGTCATGAGAATCCAAGGAAATTATGGACATGAGATTGTTTAGTAAGCTTCAAAGCATAGTGCACCTACAAGTCTTCACCACCTAACAGGAATCAGAGCTTTGAATTAGAGCAATTAAGCCCATTTCAAGAATTTGACAACAGAGGGACAAATGTTGGGGGTTAGTGGGGCCTTTCCGGGCCCCTCAGATGAAACCTCTGCTGGCTCTTGATAACCTTTAAGGAAGGAGGAAGATGACTTGGAATAGAGGACCAATGCTATTGGGGTTGTCCTTTTCTTGGGACCTGGGGCTGGGTGACAATTAGCTGTTTCAGGATCTTTCCTAGGGTAGATAAAGTGGATGTGTTTTGAGGGGTTGAAAAATGTCTCCTTCCTGACTCTACTAGAGTAATACAGATAATTGATAATTACCCTCTAAATACTGTTCCCTTTGTTAAAACGCAAATGTATTCCTTGGTAGAGATAACAAATCCCTCATATAAAACCACTAATAAAACTTAATCAAATTAGTCATCCATCCATCTACTCATTGAATACTGTCGTATTCCAGGTCCCCTGCTTATCCCAGACGTACCAAGGGAAACTTTATACACAGGTGCTGTCTTCATGGAACTCACAGTGTGCCGTGAGAGACAAAAGCTGTTTGATACAGGTAGTAGGTGCCACAGAGGAAAGCAGAAGAGTCAGAGAAAACTTCCTGCAAGAGATGCCTTCTAAGCTGAGTCAGGCTAGTTGAGGTGGGAGAGTCTGGGGGACATGAGTAGAGACCTGGTAGAGAAAAGCATGTGGCCCTGGAAGCCACAGGTGTAAATTCAAGGAAGAGGGGGTGACTTGGTCTGCTCTGGAGTTTAATAGAAATCACGCAGGCTGCAGATAACCAGCGTGGAGAGACTGTTGTGAAGGCTACAGTAGGGATCCAAGAGGGAGAGGTGCCAATGAGAGTGGAAAGAAGAGGATGGATTTGAGAACTACTTGGGAAGTGGACTTTGCCAGGATTTGGTGCCCTGTCATTCAAAGAAGGAGAAAGAAGGAGGTGACCAGGATAACACTCAGGTTTCAAACTTGGTTGCCTGTGTACAGGTGGGGCCATTCTTGGAAAAGAAGAATCTACCAAGAAAAGTGGGTCTGGGTGAAAGTTATTTGGGGATGCTGGGTTCAGAGCACTGGGAGTTTCTGTAGAGCTTTCTAGTGTGCAACAGCAGGGAGGTAGGAAGAGGTCTGGACATTCAAATGATTATTAGAGCACGAAGGCTCTGACGGGGTCCCACCTAACCTGACATGTTGCAGATGGGGACTGGAGGCCCACAGAGATTGCACAGGCCCAAATGCCCCACCCAACCCAAGCCCCAGACACTGACAGTGTAGCACCATGGGAAGGACCCTGCCTTAGAAGCTGACTGTCCCAGGGTTGAGCCCTGCCTCTACTTGCTCACTGGGTGGCACCAGGCAAGGTGTTTAACTTCTCTGAAGCCCAAACTAACTGCTGTAAGATAGGGGTATGAAAGCCCACCTCCTAGGATGGTGGGCGGTCTTGAATCTCAGTGAGAGACTTCATTCTAGGCCTGCCTTTGCATCACTCCAGCTATTCCTTTAAAGCCCCACTTGGCTCCTCTAACACTTACCTGATTCTTTTAGTATCCCCATTTCTCAGATCAGGAAACTGGGGCTCAGAGATGTTAAATGACTGCTCATGACCCCAAAGTTGTGATCTATCAGAGCTGGTCCTACGTCATTCTGGTAAAGAACGTGTGCCCTTGCCTTGGTGCCAGGCAGGCTTGCTCTACTGCGTGTTGCCATTTTGAATACACTGAGGGCCTTCTTGTCGACCCTCACTGCAACCACCTTTGCTTAATCTCCATCAGTTCCTTTCTGGATCTCTACCCCAGCTCCTAACTGAAGTGTCTGGGGTTTGAAACAGGGGAGATGGCAGGAGGGTGCCAGGAAGACAGATGGGCACTGCAGTGGGGAACTCAGAAGATTCAGAAGAGTAGGCTGGGGTTATTACTGCTAACCATGGTACTCTTCCTCTATGATGCTAAATACATACAACACGCAGTCCCAGAGGATTGGCAACAGGGGATTGTCTGAGGAGCCATTTACCAGGAGGTGACAAGACGACAGCCTCACACCAAATGCAGAAATGTTTCCCCTTACTTATCATATCTGGGGTGGCCGGGAGAATGGGAGGAGAGAAAGGGCCTCCCAGGAAGAGATGGGAGCCTGCCACACATATCACCTTTGTTTGTCTTGGAAATTCAGGAGCGCACACTTCACAAAGACTTTTTAGAAGTTGGCTTTATGGCAACGGGCAGGCCTTAACAATTGCAGATGCGGGGGTGAGGGCCATTCCCATCAAGAGAGCACAGTGAGTCCATTGTCAAGGTGGACTTTGCCACACTCCCTGAGCCAGGCCCTGGAAAGCGTGTATACCTGGGCAGAGCAAGGATAGGGGCAGAAGGCAGCTACATAATGATTTGTCCTTTGGTCCCCTGAGTTCAGCTTAAAAATCCAAAGACGCTGCTAACCAGCTGGCCCAGTCTGGATAGAGAATGGGGAACACTGTCTGAAGCGGCCTGGGGGTTCCCTTGTTTGTCTCTGTGTCGTTGCTGCTTCCTAGATAATGGAAGCCCCTGGGAAACTGAAGGAAGAGTCAAGAGGTAAAGCTCAAAGGAAGAAGACATTTGTGGTGGGTGAAGCTGTCCAGAGATAGGTCTGACCATCTTGGGTGATAGTAAAATCTGCACTAAGGGACACAGAGCTCTAAATAAGAAACTCAGGCTTCAGATGAGGGAGTCCTATCCAGCTCAGGGAAGGACTCATTTCAGACTCAAGCCCATTAGAGCTCAGAGTCCACTGGAAAGACAAACGTGTAAACAAATAATTGCAATTTAGCACAATAAGGCATAGGGATCTGAGTGATTAAGATCACGGGCTTTAGAGACAATTAGGTTTGGGTTAAAATCCTGACTGTATCAGCCTCAGTCGTATCATCTATGAAGCAGGGATGAAACTTCTGCTTCCTAGTGGTATCATGAAGAGAGAGTAAACTGCTCTATATAATGTTCCTGGTGTGATTCCTGGCCCAAAATAAATATCAACAAGGGGGAAGTTGTTGCTAAAGCCAAGCATCTACCAGGTGCAAAGGGCTCTGGGAGTGCAAAGGAGGAAGGAGCTTTGCATAGGAGCTCAGGGAAGCATCAAAGAGGTATAGGCAGGAACTCCTAGGGGACAAGAGATTTAGAGCATTCCAGGCCAAGGGGAAGAGCATGAGCAGAGAACCCTGGTGAGCAGCCGGATGTGGCTGAATTCTGAAAGGTGATGAGAGGAGGGAAGGTTGGGGGCAGGGGGCAACTGCAGCCAGTGTGTTTTTCCTTACTGTTCAGAAAATAGGTATTGCCGGAGCCTGCCGGCAACACTCAGGTCCTGAAAGAGACAACAGCTAGCGGCGAAGAAGAAAAGAGAGACAGAAAGTATGGGGTCGAGAGGTTCAGTTCTAAGGAACTGACCTCGTCTTTATTTTACAGAGGCTTTTTATACATTTATCATTTCCAAGATACAGCAAAGTTTTCAAACAAACAAATCATCTCCTGAGAACAATCTCTTGGGAACAGTCTCCTGGGAACAGTATATTTATTAAACTTTTACTTATGTGCATAGAATCTATTACTTGGCGTCATATGTTTTCAACTGCATCCAAGGGCTATGTTCACAGGGAAACTTCCCGGGAACTGTGGGCACAGAGAGCTTTTATCTGTAAACAGATACCAGAGTGCAATGGCAGCTCCCTCGCCAGCCCAGAACCTTATCTGGTTCCTTCTCCAGGGTGGCTCCCCACAGTTACTCCTTTCTTTATTTACTGAAGTTCTAATTTCCCTTTGTGTATATCAGCCCTGAGCAGTTTTATAGTTCTCATAAATAGACGCACAAGATATGGTAGGCACATCAATGCTATAAAGCAAAAAGCTAGCAACACTCCCAGGGTGATTATTCCATGGAGTAAAGGATTGACACCACCAACTGTCTTGACAATCTTATTGATCATATCTTCTATATTTTTTCCTAGGTCTTCATCTAAAGGTGGTGCATCTCGTATGGCCATAATGTCTTTAATGCAAAGTCAGTAAATCTAAACTAATATTATTTGCATTCCAAATTCCTTCTAGGTGCTTCTTAATATTATTCTATGGATATTCAGTATAGTTATATCTTTTCTTAGTTACACATTTCCATTTAAATTCTCCATGACATTGCAGGGAAGTACGTACCTGCAAACTTTGTACCTCATCTCCTAATAAAATCACTGTATCATAGAGAGCATTCAATCTATTTTCTAACTTTTCATCAATACTTTCCTGAATTCCTAATGTTAGACTAACATTTTTAGTCAACTGATTAACCTGATGCGCAGTATGGATTTCTTTTGTCAAAGCAATTCCAGATGCTACTGCAGCTCCTATTATACCTACTAAAGCAGCTATTCCCGCTATAATCAGTCCAATCATTCTTTTCCTTCTAATCCCTAATGCAGATTGCAGATTCTCCCAAATCTGCAATCCTCTATCTTCATACCAATGTCCACTAATATTTACAGGTAGCATAACAAATGCAGGTTGTTTAACTATCAATAATTGTTCTTTGAACTGCATTCCCATGACACAATTTGAGACAGAGAAATTTTTACATTTAACATTCCATCCTTTTTCCTGTTTGGCAATATTTACAGTACCTATCATTAATCCCCAAGGCAAAGGCCATGCTGAGCAAAGATAACATAGCTAAAAATAAAGTTTGTGGTGTCATAGCCACTCCAGAGTTCAAAACCATCACCCAGGCTTGTTCATGAAGGGTCGTGTAGTATCCTGGCTTTTCATTTTTCTCTTCCACTGTTAATCTTTGCATCCTTCAGTCCAATTTTGCTCACTGCTCTCCCGGAGCCACCGCGGCGTTTCGGCATCCTGTGGAAAAACACAAACATGTCCTCGTTCCCAAATTAGGACGGGATCTGGTCCATGCCAGGAATTATCAGGGGGGTCTTTCCAGCGGACCATAGCTCTCGTCCGCTCATCTGCAGGATCCCCAAATCTTTGAGCTGCAGATCTACCTTGATCATCCAAAATTTAAAAATTTAAAATGAAAAGTGCATGGTTTAAATAATTCTGTGCCGTTAGAGGGTATAATTCTCCCTTTTTTATTTTTTCCAATTGATGTTTCAGTGTTTGATGGGCATGTTCAACTATACCCTGTCCTTGAGGATTGTATGGTATACCTGTTTTATGCACAATTCCCAATTGAGCACAGAATGTTTGAAAATTTTTTCCAGTATAACCAGGTCCATTATCAGTCTTGATTTCTTTGGGTTGCCCCATAACAGCAAAACAGTTTAGGCAATGGTTAATGACATGTTTAGAAGCTTCTCCCGACTGTTGAGAAGCATGTAAAAATCCTGAATAGGTATCTATAGTGACATGCACATATTTCAATTTACCAAAAGAATTGATGTGGGTAACATCCATCTGCCAAACGTGATTTGGACGTAAACCACGAGGGTTGACACCATAACATGGAACAGAGAAAAACTGAGGACAGGTAGGACAATTCTTTACAATTTGCCATGCAGCTTCTCTTGTAATATTAAACTGACGCCTCAAACTGTTTCCATTTTGGTGATGTAATGAGTGTGACTGCTGAGCTAACTGCTCCTGTGTGAGCCATAACTGAGTGGCTTGATCCACCTGATTATTTCCTTGACATAGAGGTCTAGGCAAGCCAGAATGGGCACGTAAGTGACCAAAATAGCATTTCTGAGTTCGTTCCTGAATTAATCTCTGAATTTCTTTAAATAAATGCTGAATTGTGGAATCAATGGTTCCAATGAACGGAAGAGTTTCAATTACTGTCATGGCTCGCACTACATAGTTACTATCAGAATAAAGATTAAATGGCTGATCTTTACTTTCAATGATTGCTCACTGAATAGTACATAGCTCTACCTCTTGTGCTGATTTACATCCAGTGTCCCAGGACAGCATTTTTCCATTTATTTGAAATGCTGCTCTTCCATTTGAGGAACCATCAGTAAAAATTAATTGAGCTTGGTGTAAGGGTTCCAAACTGACCTTCTTAGGAAATATGAACTGATGCAAGCTAGCAAATTGTAATAGTTTATTTTGAGGATAATGATTTAGTATTCTTCCAGCATAGTTTGCTAGGGAGATTCCCCAAGTGTCACTGAATTGGAACAGCCAATCTTCTTGTTGTTTAGAATACGGGACACAGATGTAATGGGGTTCTCGTCCTAATAATTGGTTAGAATCTGTTCTTCCTGCTGCTATTAAAGTAGCTACTAAGTCATAATATGGTGTCAACGCTCGAGCAGGAGAAACAGGTAAATGAATCCATAGCAGGGGATCAGATTGAAACAGTACTGCTGTAGGAGTATGTTTAGCAGGTAATATATATAACCCCCATTCCTTAGTATAGTCACAATAGGAAACCTGTTGATCAGTTAGTACTTTTCCACTTTCTGTAGTGCTACTCCTTCCTAAAATAATTCCCACAGTTCCAGGGGGTAAGGGACTATGTTGGGGATCTAAACAATCTCTTATTAAAGACCATAAAGAGAACGCCTCAACTGGGACCTTCTCAGGCCCATGAGCAGAATAAAAATCCTTTATTTTAGTTCCCACTTTCTCCCAAGTTTCTAAGCTTATGGTACCCTCTTCCGGGAACCAAGCGCAAATTTCTTCAATAAAAGAAAGAAATTTTTCTAACTGCTTAGACCCGGTCTTAACCCCTCGGGCTCTAAGCATGGTTTTAAGTATTTGAATGAATAATTGTTTACTATTTCCTTGCCCCATTATTTCTTACTCTCGACTATAACATTCCCTGCCCCGCACTTACTTGCTTTATCCGGGATCCCACGATTTCGGGCAGCAGCCTCAGCTTCTCCTTCTTTCAGGTCCCTGTTCGGGTGTCACTTGCCGGAGCCTGCCGGCAACACTCAGGTCCTGAAAGAGACAACAGCTAGCGGTGAAGAAGAAAAGAGAGACAGAAAGTATGGGGTCGAGAGGTTCAGTTCTAAGGAACTGACCTCGTCTTTATTTTACAGAGGCTTTTTATACATTTATCATTTCCAAGATACAGCAAAGTTTTCAAACAAACAAATCATCTCCTGAGAACAATCTCTTGGGAACAGTCTCCTGGGAACAGTATATTTATTAAACTTTTACTTATGTGCATAGAATCTATTACTTGGCATCATATGTTTTCAACTGCATCCAAGGGCTATGTTCACAGGGAAACTTCCCGGGAACTGTGGGCACAGAGAGCTTTTATCTGTAAACAGATACCAGAGTGCAATGGCAGCTCCCTCGCCAGCCCAGAACCTTATCCGGTTCCTTCTCCAGGGCGGCTCCCCACAAGGTATCACTGTTCCCATCCCCATATCTAATAATTTCTGTAGTTTTGTTGATGCTATTTAACATCTCCCAAACCTGTCTATTCTTTCTCAATCCCACTGCCTCCCAATTTACCTCCTTCCAATCTGTTTTGCACATAGATGCAAGAAAGCTCCTCCTATAAAGCATCCCGGCCCTGGTCACTCTCCTGCCTATACATCTTCACTAGGGCCCCATCACCAACAACCAAACTTCATTCATTCTTTTATTATCGGCACAATTTTTGTCATTTCTTTCCACCACCCAATATATTATATACTTAATGATTTTTTAAAAATTGACTTCATCTAAAAATATCCATGAAATCACAAGTTTAGCGTACTGGCTATATTTTTCCAATGCAAATTGAAATAAACCTTCAAGTATTAAAATAAATCAGATGTCTGTGTGTGTGTCTTTAGCAGAAACTATCCATGCTCTGTCTGTATCCCTTTGTCCTTGCCAATTCAGGGCATGGAGGCCTGATGTTCATCTGCCACTACCTGGCTAGCTCTACCCCCTTGAGCCAGGCTGACCTGCTGGGGAGGCAGACTCAGGAACTCCACATGGAAGTAGCTGATACTGACACCAGTAATCAACAAACACCTTGGCAAGTATCGATTAACAGGGAAAATGGGGCCAGTGATGTGCTGGCAAATGGTTAACAACTGCCTCTGTGGGCAAAGCTTTGATTTGTGGCATTTGCTAATTCCCATGGTGTAAATACTCCTAATATGGCTGATTTCAAGCTTTCAACCGGATGTCACTGAAAATGGTCTTGGGGAGATGCTCTCCCAGCTCAGTGGCTTTGGCATACCACTGGGCAGGGGCCAAGATAAAAATGTAATGGGCTCTTGGTCCTTACGTTTTGGGAGATACAAGGAGAGAAAAGAGTGGTGTTGAGAAGGAGGTTGGAAGGTACTTACTAACCTGAGGTTCACCAAAAGCAAGTGGGTACAGAAGGAGAGAAGGCCTCTGAGTATGTGAACAAGGGTCCTTCTGATGGGCCAGAGCTGAGGAGGCCAACCCCTGAGGAGGCAAGAAGTTCCAGAGCAGAAAGAGACAGGAAGCCCTAACCACCTGGTTTTCCTGTTTTGCCTGTGGTTAGGTTCCCTTCTTCTCCTTGTAGAAAGAGCTCCTTTTTGGAAGCCAAGGAAGGATGAGATTCTGCTGATTCACAAAATCCGGCGACCAAGGACTCACTAAAAGGAGAAGTGAAAGGGCAAATTGTGCAGCTGCTATAGAAAACAGTTCGGTAGTTCCACAAAACCTTAAATGTAGAATTATCATTTGGTGCAGAGTGTTAACATGTCTTTGTATTTTTTAGCTGGGGCCTTGCTGATACTAGAGAGCCTACCCCTCCAGTGTTGGCTAATTCCTAGAAATAACAATTGACCAGCCTAGGAGCCGGCCTTTCATATGCAAACCAACTAATCCAGAGCCCATACCCCACACCTCCTTTATCAGGCTCACACTCCAGGCTACTATACTACCTGCCTGCTCTAAACACCCCAGGGCCAGGTACCACACAACTAGGAGCAGCCACTGTTACCTAGAGCCTCCTGAAATTACTCAACCCAGCCAATCCTAACGCTGCCTACCCTGCCCTTTCCTGTTCCTTCCCACAGAAAGCATCACAAATACTCTTGTTCACATTTTCCCTAGCTCCCTCTGTCTCTTGACAAACTTTGGTGCTTCCTCATTTGATGCTGTGTGACATACTGCACCCCCTGTTTCTAGGAATCTGTGAGTACAAATGTAATGCAGGAGCTCTAGGCCTGAAACCTGCACCTGGGCTTTGGGTATTACGAAAAAAACCACCAGAAGGACCAGAGAAGTGAGACATGCCATTTATTACTCATGATGCAGAGAAGTACTTGGTTGGTTGGAGCTGCAGGAAAAGGCACCTGGCCAAGAGCAGGCAACGTTTCATATGTGAGCAGAGGAGAGGGGAGTTACCTCATCAGGGGAGCAGGTGCCTTCCCAGATAGTTGAGAACGGAACATGCTGCCTAAACAGCCTTCGTGTGGATGGCGGACCAGCCATGTCCTTGAGCGGAGCGAGGAGATAATGTCTATGGGAATGGTGGAAAGTACAGATAATGCCCATGGGAAGAGCAGAAAATGTCTTTGAGAGCAAACACAGCCTGGAGAACTCTGTTCACTGTCCTCCTGGGGCTGCTGAGCAAGCAACCCTTTTTGTCTTTTGCGTATGTGGAAAAACCATGAATTAACCTCACAATAAATTTCTTCCTTCATGACAGTGATTTCCATATCTGTCTGTCTTACCATACTTGATTAAAACGAATTCTGCATAACTTTAAAACACTCATCTAAGTCTCCAGCCTTGGCACCATTTTCTTAAATAAACTTCTACTTTCTTCACTGCAAACTCCTGTCTGTGTCTCTTTTGGCTTTGGTGTGTGCAGGCAAAACGAACCTTTTGAGTTTGGTAACATAATTTCGATCTTTTAATCACAAAAATGGTAAGTCCAGACCTTCCCAAATAAAGTCACATTATTTGGTTAAACCCCCTAATGAAATTTACTTATGGCCTGTTTTGCGCATACTGGAAAACAGTCCCCTCACATTATCCATCTGTTATTTCTGCATGTCCCCAAAAGGCTGCTTCTCATGGACTCAAAATGAATTTCTGCTTCTGTCCTGCAGGCCTCTGACCACAACTATCTCTGACGAGGTGATCATGCTCTGAGCACACACATTTTCTGATGGTGGTCTCCACTACTCATACCTCTCTGACTCCTGGAGAAGGCACCAATCTTCCTTTGATGCTATATATTCCTCAGTTCCCGCAACAGCTGAGATCAGGCTGTAACAGCTGACAAGAGTATACTGAATCTTAAAGGATAACAAATCATAGCAGAGTTGGCAAACTTGCTTTTGTAAAGGACCAAATGATATATATGTTAGGTGTTGCAGAATGCGTACAGTCACTCATGCATATTCTTGTTTGCTTGCTTGACCATTTGAACAATGCTTTAAACTTACAAAACCAAACTTAACTTTGTGGGCTATACACAATGGGCTGGGGGTGGATTTGACTCACAGGCCATAATCTGCCAACCCTGATCCAAATCCTCCTACCTGAGTCTTGGCAGGGGCTGTGGTTAGAAGTCCACTGATGTCAATCCACCCACAGGATCCCTTCTGTGAACCAAAAAAAGGTTCTACCAAAAGTGACCTCATAGGGTAATCCGATCATAAATTCCTAACTGGGCAGGTCATTCCTAACATCTCAAACCTATAGCTTCTTAATAGGTTTATCTTCGCCTTAAGCTAAGCCCTGTCCATTGTTTCTGCACAACTAGGTTAACTCATCTTTGAAATATTTGTAACCACCCTCAAAAGAACACATGATCTAATCCCATTCCCTGTTGCTTCCTCCCATCTCCCTGTAATCATCCTTACTTTCCCTCCCTAGTTTCAAAAGCATAAAAGAAACTGCAAAACTCATTTTCCAGAGCATTTAAGATCGTGTTTCACAGAATCATCATTAGTGTGGCTCATATAAATTCTTGTAAAAATTCTCTACAAGTTTGGACCTTCCCTACTTCAACACTTCCAGCGCTGTTCTTGCTCACCTCCCAGCCTCAGCCTTCACAGTAGGAGTCAGTTTCTGTAGAAATTGCTTATGTTACTCAGGGTTCTCAGAAATACAGAACAAATAGAATATATAGATATAGAAATGTATGGATGAAAGAAGGGCCACATACTAAACCTGGCAAGCTCAGGGGAGGCCAGCATGGTTGGGTTCACAAACTCAGAGATTAAAATTAACTACAGAAGATGGTCTGAACATAAAAATTCCTCACTAAAAGTCGGTCATGGGGGTAGTCACATCCTGGGCCTGTAACTTTCTTGACAAAGGTCAATATTTACCTTAAATAAGGCTGTTTATTGTCTTTTTGCTTCAAAGTTAACATATCCTTGGAATGTCAGAGTAATCCCTTTTTTCCCCCAGACCCCGCAGGGCACTGCTCTATAGCAGGAGACCACAGAATCCTTCATGGTTATCTTGTTCCCTGCATATCATCTCTGTGTGTTGTAAATGTTAATTATTAACCATCCTGTACCCACCAATGTAAAATAAGTATGTGTCCCTGTTGTATTTTTTCTCTGCTTTGCTTTCTCCCACCCCTTCAATCTACCACCAACAAACCTCCTTATGTCTCCTCCTTTGATTCTAATGTATAAAATAAGCTGCAAAATTGCCATTCTCCAGAGCATTTTCTTAATCCATTGAGATTTTGCTTCCTGGAAATTGTCATCAGTTTGACTCAAATAAATGCTTAAAATTCTCTACAGGTTTGGATGTTTCTTAAGTCGACAATAGAAATGGAGATAGAGATTTATTTTTAAAAACTGGGTCATGTGTTTGAGATGGTTGAAAAGTCTAAAATGTGTAGAGTAAAATGGCAGACTAGAAATTCAGGTTGATGTCACAGTCTTGACTCTAAATTTCACAGGTCAGCGAACTGGAAATGGGGAGGGTTTCTGTTCATCCTGAGGAGTAGAATTTCTTCCTTAGGAATCCTCAGTCTTTGCTCTTAAGGCCTTCAACTGGCTGGATGTGGCCCATTTATATTATATAGAGCAATTTGCTTTACTCAAAATCTACTGATTTAAATGTTAATAATAACACCCAAAAAATAACTTCACAGCAACATCTAGGATGTTGGTGTTCAACCAAACAAGTGGGTATGTTAGCCTAGCCAAGACGACTCATAAAAATGAACCACCCCATTACCTGTGCCTCAGAATTCAGGTTCAGAGGGCCGGAGGCCAAGGGAGGAAAAAAAGAGAAGACTTTCACACTCCTTTTAGTTTGAGGTTTGCTTCCTCATACGTAATTTATTATCCGAGGTCTGGCCTCCTTCCAAGATGACTTACAGTGAAATTTCCACTTCTTTCAGGGGAAACTCAACTCCCACCATTGAGATAAAGGACACATTCTTAGTGCTGAGTCAGGATGACAGAACTAAATTCTAGTTTCAACTCTGCTGCTAACCTGCTATTGTGCTGCCTGGGAAATTACTGTTTGACTATCGCCATAGGAACATAGGCTACTAACGATGGAAACATAACATTCTAACAAGCTTTCTGCTTCAGTACCTCCGCTTGCACATCTGACCTGTGGGTTGACAGGTAGTGAGTAGAAGAAAAATAGATCTTTGTGTTCAGACAGGATAAAGAATGGGGTTTAGGCGTTAAAAACCCTGTACCTCTACATTTTGGGGCTGCTTAATTTGGGGTCTGCGTACCCCTGGCAGACCCAGCTGGCTGAATAAAGAGTGTGATTTCTATAACTCACTGAGTTCTGGTGGTCCGTGTGTCTTTTGGGGGCTGGTGGCTACAACATTTAGAGGCCCCAGCGAGATCTCGAGGAGTGGCCCTGAGATCTAAGACCAGACCGGCCTCTGAAGCGGTTGCTCTCCCTGTTACAGATTCAAAGGGGTGGCCAACCTGAGACATTTCAGAGCCCTTGAATGCCATGACAGGGTCAAACAAGGTTGCATCATAGACACAACCTTCAGGACACACTCTTTGTTCCTGGTCCTGACAGGAATCTTGAATCTCCGAGGCCTCAACATCTGGATAAAAGGTTCCTTCCTGTTTCCGCTAACCGGTCATTGGGGGTCTGTGGAGAGACTGATTGCAATCATATCTCCTGGACCATGGCCAGGCTGCGGGACACCACTTCCTGTGCCCTGTTGTCGGGTTCTGTTTATTGTGTCTGGTCTTGTCTAGGTTGTAGGTGGTGGAGTTATCTGGGTCCACCTACACTCTGGTAATTGTTCTTGTCTGTGTGTGTTTGTGTTTGCTGTGCAAGAGATGGGGGGGAAGGCCAAGTTCACAGAAGACACCCTTGGGTTGTCTCCTGTGACATTTCAAAGAAGGGTTTGTAGAGGGAGCTGACTATGGCATAAAGTTTTCTCCAGGCAGACTAAGGACATTGTGTGAAGTCATGTGGCTGTCTTTTGGTGTAAACTGGCCTCCGGAGAACTCCTTTAACAAAGATTTGGTGAGGAATGTTTGGAAGATTGTCACGGGAGACCCTGGATATCCCGATCAGTTTCCCTACATTGAGCAATGGTTAAACCTTGTTCAGAACCCCCCTTCTTGGCTCCACCAGTGTGCCCTTTCTCGAGAGGTACAAGTTTTAGTTGTGGATACCCCAAAACATACAGCAACTGAATCTGCTAGACAACCCAGTCCCTCAGTCCTCTAATCTCCACCAGAGAACAGTGACCTTCCCCCACCCTAAAATCCAGGACAACAGAGGCCAAATAGCACCACCTCACCTCCTCTGATGCGGGCAGGTAACCTCTATGAGCCTCCGGGCAAGGCACCAGCCAATACCACCAGCCTGGCCACCCTCCCTTTGCGAGAAGCACCACCCCAGGGCTTCACACTGACAGGTCTTTTATAGTTTACATGCCTTTATCAACTAGTGATCTGTACAACTGGAATGCACAGAATCTACCTTTCTCTGAGAAGACCCAGGCATTAATGGAACTCTTAGAAACTGTCTTTCAGACTCACTGCCCCACCTGAAACGATTGCCAACAGCTTTTAATTACCCCCTTGACCTCAGAAGAACAAGGACTGAAATACAAAGATAGCTGCGGGAGGGAGGAGAGTTGAGGAAGCAGGGGAGCAGATTGAGGAGGAATTTTCCTTCACTCGCTTAGACTAAGGACACAATTCTCAGGCAGGGAGAAGGGCATTAGATTGGTACCACTGTTCTGGCGCAACTGAATCTAAGATCCAAGAAGCCAGTTGAGGTAAATTATGAGCTTTTAGCTAGCAGGCTACTAACAGTCCACCATGCAGAGTTGGAGAATCAGCCCCGAGCTCCCAAAAGAGGCAGTTTATAAAGCCTAGAACCACACCCTGATTAACATCAAACAAGCAAACATTACAGAAGCAGAAATTGGTCATTAGCATATCTTTGCCTAGAACCACACCCTTAACACCACCAGATTCTAATTGGGAGAATTAGGATGGCGGCTTGTCAGCCACCTAATCTTTCTATGGTAACTGAAGTTTTACAGGGAGGCACTTCAGGAATCCCCTGGAGCCATTTTTGAACAAGACATACCGGGTATACACGCCCATTGATCCTGAGGCCCTTGAGAACCAGCAGGCAATTAACATAGCCTTTGCTACTCAGGTAACCCCTGATATTTGGCATAAATTGCAGAAATTAGAAGGTTTTGCAGGGATGAACCTGTCCCAACTTGTTGGATAGCCCAGAGGGTGTTCAACAACAGGGAGGCACTGGATGACCCCAAATGTATGGCTGAAATCCAAAGTTACTGTCATCAACCCAGCCAATCTGTTGCCAGACCCAGACCCTGACCCTGGGTCATGACTGCACAGATTTCACTGACATTGTGTGTTCCTCATGGCTAAACCTCAAAGACTCCCCTCTGCCTGAGGCCCATGAAGTTCTGTTCACAGACAGGTGCAGCTTCATGCAGGAAGGAAGGAGCTATGCGGGGGCAGCGGTCGTAACTCTAACTGGCACCACCTGATCACAGGCTCTTCCCCACGTGACTTCTGCTCAAGAGGCAGAACTCATTGCCCTCACTGAGGCACTAAGATGGGGAAAGGATAAGGCAGTCACGATATACACTGACAGCCGATACGCCTTTGCCACTGCACATGTACACAGAGCCATCTACAAGGAAAAGGGGTTCTGACTTCAGCTGGGAAGGACATCAAGAACAAGGAGGAGATCTTAGCCTTACCTGAAGCCATATAGATGCCTCAGGCTCTGGCTATTGTTCGTTGTAAAGGACATCAAAAAGGGAATAGACCTGAGGCTCAGAGAAACTGACAAGCCAATGCAGAGGCAAGAACAGTGGCCACAAGGCCAGTGGGGTCCCCACCACATCTACTGACTGTTGTCCTTTACCCAGAACTGCCTCCGCTTCTGACCTATATGGCAGAAGAGGACATATATTTTCAAGACAAGGGAGCCACCTAGGAACCAACAGGGTTGGCAGACGACCCCAGATAAAAAAAAAAATCGGACTCTCATGGGTCCTTGGAAGGACTCTCCTCCACCAACTACACCAGACCACACACCTAGGGCGAACTAAGCTACTCCAAGCTTTAGACCTCTACTTCCACTTGTTCGAAGGGAGAAGAACTGCAGAGGAGATTGCTTCATGATGCCAGCTTGTGCCCAAGTTAATCCAAAGAAGAGGAAGAAAGAAGAACCTAGGCATAGGGAAAGAGGAACTTATCGGGGGGCCACTGGGAGGTCAATTTCACTGAGGTAACCCTGACTGTGGAGGGCTACAAATATTTACTTGTTTTTATAGACACTTTTTCAGATCGGGTAAAGGTCTTCCTTGCCAGAAAAGAGACTACCTTAGTAGTTACTAAGAAATTACTACAAGAAATCCTCCCTCTATTTGGTCTCCCTAGAACCTGAGGGTCAGATAACAGGCCAGCCTTTGTAGCAAAGGTGTCAAAGCAATTGGCTAGCTACCTAAATTTTTGATGGAAACTCCACTGCGCCTACTGACCCCAAATTTCAGGCCAAGTAGAGCAAATGAATCAGACCCTAAAAGAGATATTAGTCAAGTTAGGATTAGAAACTGGTGGAACATGGGTAGAACTCCCCTTCATTGTTCTCCGAGCCAGGTGTACTTCACATGTTAATGGATTCACCCCATTTGAAATTTTCTTTGGAAAACCCCCACCTTTATTACCTAGAATAAAAGATGAGAAAAGGCAGAATTATGTAACATTGTCTTATTTAAGTCTTTACAGACCCTTCAAAGTATAGAGGAGGCGATTTGGTCTCGGGTTTGTGCTGTCCACTCAGCCCCGGGGGATGGACTTCCCCATCAGTTTCAGCCTGGGGACTCTGTGTAGATCAGAAAGTTCACTTCCAAAGGACTAGAACCCAAGTGGAAAGGACCCTTTACTGTCTATCTGACGATGCCCACAGCAGTTAAAGTACATGGAAACCCATTATGGACTCATCACTCCCACATGAAAACAGCACGAGAATGGACAGCTTAGGAGGATGGGCCCTTAAGACTAAAACTCAAACGTTCATAAGTCTAATGCTTTGTTTCTTCCTTTTTTTTTTTTTTCACTCTTTAGCCCAGGCATTTGACCAGCCACAACCAGAACCAGAATGAGTATTAATAACTTTGTTAATGACAATACACAAGTCTTTAATAAGACCACCCCAGACATAGGACAAGATTGCTGGTTGTGCCTAAACCCAAAACCCTCTTACTATGTTGGGGTAGGAACTTCCCTAAATTTAACTGAGCTCAGCAGGCTAGAACTTGAAGTTGATTCACTAGCAGAAGTAGTCCTCCAAAATAGAAGAGGTTTAAATTTATTATTTTTAGAAAGATGGATTATGTATGGCTCTAGGTGAAACCTGTTGCTTCTATGCCAATAACTCTAGAGCAATTAGAGAAAGTTTACTGCTAGTACAGAGAAATTTAGATACCAGGGAAAAACAGAGACTAAAATCAAATAACTAGTTTCATAGGATGTTCAATTGGTCACCATGGCTAACAACCCTTCTGTCTGCTGTAGCCTGACCTTTAATCCTCCCCCCACTCTTGTTAACTTTTGGCCCATGTTTCCTCAATTTCTTGTTTGCATATAAGAATCAAAAATTTGATTTTTGCTAAGGCCAGTGGGGAATGTGGTGGCTGGAAGATGACTGCTTGAAATTTATTACTTGCTGGAAATTACTGTTTAACTGTCTCCATGGGAACATAGGCTATTACCCATAGGGGCATAACATTCTAATAATAAGCATTCTGTTTCTGTACCCCCGCTTGCACACCTGACCTGTGGGATGACAGGTAGTGAATAGAAGAAAAAAAGACCTTTCTGTTCAAACAGGGTGAAGAATGGGGTTTAGAGCTTAAAAACCTTGTACCTCTACATTTCGGGGCTGCTTAATTTGGGGTCTGCATATCCCTGGCAGACCCAGCTGGCTAAATTAAGAGTGTGATTCCTATAACTCACTGGTTTCTGGTGGTCTGTGTGTCTTTCGGGGCTGGCAGGTACAGCACACCTTTCTCTATCCTTTTCTGTGGAGTAGGCTGACCTTTATGCAGCATATCAGGAGGCACTCAGGCCCTCTATCTTCAAGGGGCTTGGACCAATGGGAGGCACCAGCAAGTTGGCTCACCCTTCTACTGGTACAGCTGCTCTCATCAGGCCCAGCTGCTTGCCCCTTCAGGCCTTAGAAGGTGTAATGGCTCTCAGCCATTCCCAGCCCTGGGGTATTACACTATCCCTACCTCACTCACACCTTTATAAATAGTCTCTTTATTAAGTTCCCCTCTAGGGCCCCATTTTGAGTGTGTATGCCATCTGTTTTCTCTAGGGCCTAGGTGAGAAAGATAAATCTGCAAATCTCAGAGGCTTGACTCATTAAGTTATTTCTTGCTCATGTCACAATCCATCGTGGGTCTTTGTGTATGTATATATACAGACACATGTGTAGAAACTCTGGGGAAGAGGTAGAGGAAGTTGGATTAGAATGTATAGAAGAGAAGTTGTGAGTGGAGTTTAGTCAGACAGAAGGTTTCTTTTTCTGGAAGGCAGAGGGCACATTGACCTAGGTTGGGAGCTGGCAATATCTCAAAAAGTGACTATCCAGGTCACTTTTTGTGTGTACTCACTGTAAGTGAAGGCTTGTCAATCACTGAGAAATAGGGACCTCTTGTCAGCACTGGGCCATGGGAATGAAAATGTAACTGCCCGAAATGTGCTAATGCTTGCCCGAAGAAAATTATTTTTATTTAATTATCATTGACTTTAATATGCAACTGCTAAATATAAAGCAATGTACTAGAGTCTCTAGCAGGTACAAATTTGATTCAGATGTAGGGTCACGGGCAAGATACTTGAATTTCTTCATATTTAAAATTTATTATTTTATTTTAAAAAATAATTTATTTTAAAATTACAGTTGGTATATGATATTATATTAGTTTTAGGTGTACAAAATAGTGATTAAACATTTACATTACTTACAAAGTGATCATTCTGGTAAATCTAGTACCCATTTGATACCATACATAGTTATTACAATATTACTAACTATATTCCTTATGCTATACTTTACATCCCCATAACTATTTTGTAACTACCAATTTGTACTTCTTAATCTCTTCTTTCCACCCTCTTCCCAACTCCCTTCTCATCTGGCAACCATTAAAATGTTCTCTGTATCTATGAGTTTGTTTCTGTTTTGTTTGTTCTTTAGATTCCATATGTAAGTGAAATCATGTGGCGTTTGTCTTTCTCTGTCTGTCTTACTCCACTGAATATCCACGCTTTGAAAATGGCAAGATTTCATTTTTTTAATAGCTAAATAATATTCCATTGTGTGTGTGTATGTATGTGTATATATATATATATATATATATATATATATACCACCTCTTCTTTATTCATCCATTGATGAACACTCGGGTAGCCTCCATATCTTAACTATTGCAAATAATGCTGCAATGAACATATGGATTCACGTGTCCCTTTGAAGTGTTGTGGTACGATCAAATCTAAGATCCATGGAGCCAATTGAGATGAATTGTGAGTCTCTATTAGCCAGCCAATGACTGACTCTCTACCATGCAGGGTTAGAAGAGATCAGTCCCGAGTTCCCAAGAGAGGCAGTTTGTAAAGCCTAGAACCACAAACAAACAAGCAGATTACAGAAGCAGGAGTTGGCCATTTCCTGGTTTGTCCATTAGCATATTTTTGAGCAGATTACCACACCCTGCTTAAAATTAAACAAGCAAGCAGAAGTTGGCTCACTTGAAAATTTTCCACCCTTAACAGAAGAAGTGTTTTGGGTTTCTTTGGATAAATACCCAGAAGTAGGATAACTGGGTCCTTCTTTGTTTCTTGCTATAGCCTTTGTTTTAAAGTCTATTTTGTCTGATATAAGTATTGTTACCTCAGCTTTTTTGTTTTTTGCTTCTATTTTCATGAAACATCTTTTTCTATGTGTTTTTCAATGTAAAGTGAGCCTCTTGTAGGAAGCAAAAGTAAAGGTCTTGTTTTCTTATCCATTCAGCCATCCTTTCTTTTCACTGGAGCATTTAATCCATTTACATTTAAAGTAATTGTTGATAGATATGTAGTTATTGTCATTTTATTTATTCATACTTTTATCTTTTATCTTTTTTCTTCTTAAAGAAGACTCTTTAACATATTCTGTAATACTGGCTTGGCAGTAATTAACTCTTTAGCTTTTTCTTATCTAGAAAGCTCTTTATCTGTCCTTTAATTCTAAATGATAACTTTGCTAGGTAGAATAATCTTGGTTATAAGTCCTTGTTTTTCATCACCTGGAATATTTCCTGCCAATCCCTACTGGCCTACAAAGTTTCTGTTGAGAAATCATCTGATAGTCTTATGGGAGCTCCCTTAAAGGTAACTAACTGCTTTTCTCTTGCTGCTTTTAAGATTCTCTTTGTCTTTATCCTTTGGCATTTTAATTATGATGTGTCTTGTTGTGGGCTTGTATGTCTATTTCTTTCTCCAGGCTAGGGAAGTTTTCAGTCATTATTTCTTCAAATAAGTTTTTCATTTCTTGCTCTCTCTCTTCTCCTTCTGGTACCCCTATGATGCATATGTTGATATGCTTAATGTTGTCCCAGAGGCCCCTTATTCTATCCTCATTTTTTAAAAATTCTTTTTTGTTGTTTTTGTTCTGATTGGGTGTTTTCTGCTACCTTATCTTCTAAATCACTGAGTCAATCCTCTGCTTCATTTATCTACTATTGATTCATCCTAAATTATGCTTCATTTTCGTTATTGTATTCTTCATTTTTGAATGGGGGTTTTATGTTTAGTATCTCCATTTTTATGTTTTCTATCCCTTTATTAAAGTTCTCATTGAATTCATCTACTCTTTCCCTAAGTTCGTTGAGTATCTTTATAACCAGTGTTTTGAAATCTACATCTGGTAAATTCCCTGTTTCCATTTAATTTAGTTCTTTTTATGGAGATTTTTTCTGTTCTTTCAACTGAGACATGTTTGTCTCCCAATTTTGGCTGCCTCCCTGTGTTTGTTTCTATGTATTAGGTAGGGCTGCTATAATCTCTTGGTCTTATGTAGTAGGTGTCTTGTGGGGTCCAGCAGTGAAGTCTCCCTGGTCACCTGAGCCAAGTGCTTTAGTTGTGTCCCTTGTATGAGTTGTGTATGCTAACCTGTTATAGTTGAGCCTTGGTTGCTGTTTGCACATCAATGGGAGGAATTGATCCTCAAGATGATTGATTGTGAGGACAGTCCATGACTATAGTGGAGGAGCTATTGTTCAGGCTTGACCCTAGAGAGCAAGATTCATTTTATCAGGGCTCTGGTGCCTGCTCAATCTGCTTTTGTGTATGTCATTCTCAGATGTGGCCCCAGGTGATACTCCAATTCAGATGGAAGCTGGCTACCAGGAACACAGGCCAGGGCACCCTGGGAGGGGTCCTGCCACAGGTCAAGTTCAGCCACAGCCTGTGCCCTGCCGGGGCCACCTGGCATGAACCACCAAGCAATCTGCAGATGGCTTCCACCCACACTGGGCTTGAATGTACCTCAAAAGGCCAAGCAGCAAACCGAGGCTGCTACGACTAGTGCTGGGCTTGGGGCTACTCAACAAGAAGTATGGGGCACAATGAGAAAGGCTATATGCCACTTGTTTAGGTTTTGTGAACCTTTGAGAGAGTTTAAGAAAGTCTAGAGCATGAGATTAGATGGGCTGTTTGCATGGTATAGCCGCGGCAAGTGGCTTGGGTGGGCCCACAGTTTGGGTGGGGTGGGGTCTCAGGGAATCACCTGAGTGGTCAGGTTTATGGAGACTCAGATATGGTGGCCACCTGCATTTGCATGCCAGCAGGAGGGAGGGCTCAACAAAAGAGCAATGGATTCTGCCAGCACTTCTTTCTGGGAGAAAGCTGCCCCTCTTGCACTCACTCTGAAGCCAGACAATTTAGGTCCTCCCTGTATATCCCTGGCACCTTTCAAGCTGCTGCCCCAGTGCTAAATCTCAGAGCAAGTGAGTCTGTCAGCGAATAAGTCCGTGCATGGGCTCCTTAAAAGAAATATCTGCAGTTCCAGTGGCTCTCCATCTCATTCAGCCACAATCTCCACTGTCTTTCAGTCAGAAACTGTGGGAACTTCTCTTCCTTGCACTGGAACACTGGGCTGGAGAGCCCGGTGTTGGGCTGAGACCGCTTGCTCCCCTGGGGGGATCTCTACAGCTGAGATATCTCTTCCAATTCTCAACTGCCACAAAAGGGTGTGGGACCAGCCCATTCCACATCTCCACCCTTCCTACCAGTCTCAAGGTGAGCTCTTTTGTGTGTCCCCAGTTGTAGGATTTCTGTTCAGCTAAATTGCATGTGACTCACAATGATGGTTGTTCTGTAGTTTAGTTGCAATTTTGATGTAGTCATGATAGGAGGCAAGCAGAGTGTTTACCTACTCTGCCATCTTGACCACTGAAATTTATTTTTAAACTTATGGTAAAATTCATTTATTTCAATATACAATTCTATAAGGTTTTTAGTTTTTAAATTTTTCATTTATTTGCATATTTTTTATTGAGATATGTCACATACCATAATATTCACTATTTTTAAGTGTCACATACCATAATACTCATTATTTTTAATGATGTAGTTTTAGTATATTCAAAGAGTTATGCAATCATCACCACTAATTCTAAACATTTTTATGACTCCCCAAAAGAGACACCATTCTTTGTTAGCACTTACTCCCTAACCCTATTTTCCCTCACCTGTTGGCAACCATTAATATATTTTGTCTCTATGGATTTGTTTACTCTGGACATTTTGTGTAAATGGAATCATACAATATGTGCTCCTTTTGGGCCTGTTTTACTTAGCATGTTTTCAAGTTCATCCATGTTATAGCATGTTTTAGCATTTCATTTTTTGGGGGTGGCTGAATATTTCACTATATTTATATACCACATTTTGTCTACCCATCCATCAGCTGATGGACATTTGGGTTGTTTCCACTTTTCGGCATTATAAATAATGCTGCTAGGAACACCCTGGCACAAATTTTTATGTGTACGTATGTTTTTGCTTTCCTTGGGTTGATAAATATAATTTGTAAACTGCAGTATAATGTTCTACGTAGCTATATAATACTGAACTGCAAACACAGCCACAATCTAACATTTAACACTGGAGATAATTTTTAGATGACCCAAGAGAATTATTGTAGAAATCAGATACCAGCCAGGAATGGAGCAGGTGAACTAGTACTCCTTCCTCTGGCGGGAGGTGGGGGTGGAGGTAGAGGGATGTGTGCTTAGGCAGTGGGCTTCGTGCTCTGTGTCCTATCCTGAGAGTGTAGGAAAAGAGAACTGGGGAGAGATGTTTTGACAAATGAATAACACAGAAGGCCACAGTCACATTACTTTGGAAGAGGGGTGCCATCCAAGATTTTGATGATTTAATGGGGTGGAACACAGAGGGGGGACTCAACTGTCACCAGATCAAAGCCATCTGTCTAGATGTGAGCCAATTCCGGAGACAACCAGCAGGGAGAAGTATTCTACTTTGAGAAGGGACCACTTCACCAGACTCAAGGAACCTGCATAGGCTGTCCACCAGGGGGCAGTAACGATTTGGCTTAGAATTGGCACCAGGGACTGGCACTCCTAAGAAAGTCCAATGCCTTGATGATCTTAGGTAGAGCTGAGGTGGTGATGCTAGTAGCACTGGGGAGCAGCTGCAAAGAGAAATGAAGCTTTGCTTGCCTGACCGCCTCTCATCCCTTGCTGTACGGCCTGGTTCCTAACAGGCCATGGACTAATACTGGTCTACAACCCAGGGGTCTGGAGCCCCTGGCTTGGAGGATTAAGGGCTGCTAAAAGAAGTTTGAGTGGGGAACTGGTAACCAAAGTCATTCTGAACTGCTGCCATCCTCATATGATTAAGGATGAAAAAAGAGGAAAAGCAGGACAATAAGGAGCCATGCTGCTCAGTGGGCTCCTCCATGGGCGCTGGAACCACTTGGGCGGCCCGAGGGACCTGATATCCTGTGCCCCTGGAATGCCCGTGGAGGTGGGTGAGTTCCAGTCCTCACCTCACCTCCAGCCCCTTCCAAGCCCTGTAGTCACTCTGTTCTTACTTCAGATGTGTCCTGGAGGTGGCATATGGGGGGATAAGTGTGATTGTGGTAAATCCAAGAACACCTCAGCTGGCCAAATTGGATGGTTGGTACTGGTCCCCAAGCTGTCCCAGTGTTTTAAATGGAGACATTTGGTGCTTACCATGTCCTCTAGCCTCTGACCCACCACAGCCTTTTCTTCCCCACACCAAAGACAGCAGCTGCATAGAGGAGGGACAAACAAATATTTCCAAGCACCAACTACGTGCTGGGCTCTATTCTAGGTGCTGGGGGACATAGCAGCAGGTCATTGCCCTTGGAAAACTTATAGCTTAGTAAGAGTGACAGATAATCAGCTAAGTCAAGACATGAATAGGTGAAACTGTGGCAAGTGCACTGAAAGAAGAAATAGCAGGGAAGTTGATCTGGGAAGGCCATCCTGAGGAAGAAACATGTGAGCTGGAGACCTAATGACTACGAAGGAGGCCACCACACTAACCAAGAGAAGAATGTTTCAGCAGAGGGAAGAGCATGTTCGAAAGCCCTGAGGTGAGAAAGACTTTGGTTTGTTTGAAAACTGAAAGGACACCAGTGTAGTGAATGAGGAAATGTATTCACTTCTTATTGCTGCTGTAACAAATTACGACAAACTTAATAGCTTAAAACAACACAAATTACCATTTCATACTCATTAGATTGCTACTATTTTTTTTTAAAGCAGAAAACAAATGTTGATGAGGATATAGAGAGAATTGGAATTGTATATCATTGGTGTGAATGTAAAATGGTGCAGCTGCTGCACCATTAAAATTAAAAATAGAACAATAATATGATCCAGAAATTTCATTTCTGGGTATACACACAAAATAATTGAGAGCTAAGTTTCAAAGAGATATCTGTATATCCATGTTTTCCACAGCATTATGCATAGTAGCAAAAGGAGGAAGCAACATAAGTGTCCATTGACAGATTAATGGATAACAAAATGTGCTCTATCCATACAATGGAATATTATGCAGCCTTAAAAATGAAGAAAATTCTGACAAATGCTACAATATGAGTGAGCCTTGAGGACATTATGCTAAGTAAAATAAGCCAGTCACAAAAAGACTGATGTCATATAATTCTACTTATATGAGATACCTAGAGCAGATAAAAATCTCTGTAGACAGAAAGTAGAATGGCAGTTGTCAGGGGCTAAGGGGAGTGAGGAATAGGGAAGTATTGTTTAATGGGTATAGTTTCAGTTTTACAAAATGAAAAGAGTTATAAAGATGGATGGTGGTGTTGGTTGTAGAACAATATGAATGTATGTAATACCACTTAACTGTACACTTAAAATGGTTAAAATGATAAATGTTATATGTATTTTACCACAATAATAAATTGGAAACCTCTCCAATTTATAATCTTTCAGTCTGGAGGTCAGAAGTAGCAATGGATTTTACACGGCTAAAATCAAGGTATTGGCAAAACTGTTCTTTCTGGAAACTCTAGGGAAAAATCAGTTTCCTTGCCTTTTCCAGCTTCTCGAGGTTGTCTTATTCCTTGGCTGGTGGCCCCTGCCTCCATCTTCAAAGCACATAGCTCTGCTTCTGTCATCACATCACCTTCTGTCTCTCTGATCTATCTCCTTAAAAGGATCCTCATGATTCCATTAGGCCACTGAAATAATCCATGATCATTTTCCCACCTCAAAATTTCTAACTTAATCATACCTGCAAAATCCTTTTTGCTACATAAAGTAAAATATGCATACTTTCCAGGGATTAGGATGTGGACATATTTGGGGGCCATTATTCTGTCTTCCACAGGGCATGTAGAGTGGTAGAAGATGAGCTGAGGAAGGTTAGCCCGGAATAAGATGTGTGGGATATCTAATTAACTAATTATAAATTGTAACAAGAGCAGCAACACCTTCTGAATTACTTAAACCACCCTGGTTCTACTGGGTGGAGAATGGGTTGCAGGTAGAGATGGCAAAATTTGCTCATGGATTTGATCTAGAACTGTCCACACTGGTATGTGTTCTCCCTCAGAAGTTGCCTGTCTCCAGCCTTAAAATCATCCTCCAAGTAGGAGGATGACCAGTGGACCACAAACAGAAGAATCTCTGGGTAGCATATTTGAGGCTGGAAGTCTTTTTGCAGACCAAGGACAAAGAGATAAAAATGATTCACAGTCAGGGCTGTGCCCCACCCCTACACCTGCTTGCTGAAGGAGGCTGTTTGCTCCTTCCAGTTCTCTATCCCCTGAACTTGAGAAGGTCTTGGGATTTTCTGGAGGTACATTTGGAAAAAATAGAAGAGGTAGGCAGAATCAGAGACAGTAGACCACTGGGCGCTCTCTGCATTAGACTACACAGTCCTTGGCTGTAGGATATGTGAAGTCACCATAACTCATTCTGCTAGGAGACCAAATGCAATTATCCCTTTAGTAAATGATAAATGTATCAACCCTCCATATGCATTTGTGTTTGTTTATGGAGTCTTATAACAGAGGATCCAAAAAATTTTTTAAAGGCATCTATTTCCACCTCCAAGCTGCTGCTTGAATGTATCTTCAATATTTTCATCAAGTCACCAGATGGCTTCTGCTTGCATATTTCTAGTATCAGGGAACTCATTACTGATCAAAGCAGCTCATTCCATGGATGGACAAGCCAAACTGTCAGAAAGTTCTTTCTTAAGTGTGTTTCCCTGTCATTTCCACCGTTCTGCCTCAGTGTTCCCCTATGGAGAAACAGAATAAATCTGATCTGTCCTCTCCAGGAAAGCGCTTCAGATAGTTACAGCCAATGGCCTGGAAGGAAAGTCTCTGTGGTCCCTTTAATTATTTCTCATCAGACTTGATTTGAAGTGCCCCCTCCCCTCCTCCTCCTAATCCCAGTCAGCTGTTGGACAAGTTCTAGTTTTCCACATCCATTTTCAGTGTGTGCCTAGAAGACTCAGAACTCCTGCAGTGGCCTGGCTGACACAGGAAATGGGACCACCACCACGCTTTTTCAAAGGCCCAGACTTGGGTTCCAGCAGCCTAAGTCCCCATTCACTACCTTTAGCAGCTCCACCACACTCCTGTTTCATATTTTGCATCCTGTTACGTAAAACCTTAATTTTTGTGCTCACTGCTTTCACAATCAACATTAGTTTAAACATACATAGTATTCATTTAAATATGTCCCATTGCTTTATTTATATCTGGAAAATTATATGGTTATATTTTAGTACTAAACATAAAAGATGAAAATAATCTCAGGTTCTCTCCCTGATGTTCAGGGGGAACAGACACTGCCAGAACTACAGAGAGGGGGCAGAATCGGGCCTGAGAATGGATCTGAATGTCCAGCACAGAGATGAAGCATTTATTTTTCAGTAGTCTTTGTGGCCTTAAGGCAAATTTACATACAGGCAGGCAGGATATTAGGGTAACATACTGTAGTGAAAAAGGCAGAAAATTGAAGCCTAGCGAACGGATTCAAATCCCTGTCCTAACACTTCCCACTGTGAACTTGGGCAAGTTGCCTCGCCTTCTGGAGCATCGCAACGGAGGAAACAATATTCCCGTTGTCTACCTCAAAACAGTTCTCTGACGAAAGCGCTAACGTGAAGTGCTCAAAGACCTTGATTCATAGTGTTACATTACATTACACTCCTAAAACGTCAGCCCTTAACACTCTCTCTGTAGCCTCACGCTCTTACCTCTCTAACCCGGCCACCGAAAGCTGCCCCAGTAGTAAGTACTCTGGGCCAGATGCAGGCCGTAGCAGTGGGAGGACCTGAATTCTCAACCCTTTCATTGAACCACCCGGAGACCTCCCCAAGCCGCAGTTTTCTCATCCGTTTAACGTATAACGCAGATAAGGGAGGGAGGAGGGAGGTAAGTGTGTGTGTGTGTGTGTGTGTGTGTGTGTGTGTGAGAGAGAGAGAGAGAGAGAGAGAGAGAGAGAGAGAGAGAGAGAGAGAGAGGAGGGAGGGGGAGAGGGGGAGAGGGGAGGGGAAAGGGAGAGAAGAGGGGGAGAGAGGGAGGGGAGAGATGAGAGAGAGGGGAGAGGGAGGGGGAGAGGTGAAGAGGGGGAGAGGGGGAGGGAAGAGAAGAAGGAAAGAGGGGGAGAGAGGGAGGGGAGGGGGAGAGGGAGGAGAGAGGGAGAGAAACCTGCCCCCAGACCCGAGGCCAGGGTGCCGCAGCGCCGCGCAGCGCAGCCACGGGACGCGGACAGGTGACCGCGCGGCCCGCGGGGGTGGGTGGGGGCAGGCGGTCGGCGCCACCGGATTGGCCCGCTGGGCGTGGGCGGAGCCTGCGGGGCGGGGTTTCCGGCCGCCCCCGCCGCGGTAGCCAGGGGAGACAGCCCGGGGCGGCGGAAGGGGCCGCGCGTCAGTCGGTGCCCAGCGGCCCCTCGAGCGGCGGCTGCCATGGCGCCCTCGGAGCCCAGGAGCCGGGGCTGGTCCCTGTGTCCGGAGGTGCCATCCGCCACCTTCTTCACCGCGCTGCTCTCGCTGCTGGTGTCCGGGCCCCGCCTGTTCCTGCTGCAGCCGCCCCTGCCGCCCTCCGGCCTCTCGCTGCGGTCCGACTGCCTGCGCAACTGGCAAGGTGAGCGGGGCGGGCAGGGCCCCCGCGCACCGGTCCCTTCCCTCCGGCCTCCCAGGGCCTGGGCTTCGGCTCCCCAGCCCCTGCGCCGCCAGGCCTTACCTCCGGCTACTGCGTGCGCATCGTCATTCCCCCCAGCCGGAGGTCCAGCCGCCGATTCCACGTCTTTGTCTCTCCAAGCCCCATCTTAGTCACCAACTGTAATCCCCCCCGACCCAAATTTGTTCCCTTCCCTGTCGCCTTCAGACTGATGACAGCCCCCACATGCATACTCACGCAAACCGGTTTCCTTCACCCGTGCTCTCTCTCTGGGAAAAAGGATCTGCCCTCTCCTTTGTCGTAGACGCACTTCCGTCTGCTTCAGGGCCTAACCCTCACTGAAAAAAATTTTTTTTCTCTCGCCTTCATCGAGACGTTTGAGCTTTATCTATAGCTACCCCTGTAAGATTTCTGGTCTCATGAGGGTTAGGATTTCTTTTGCTTCGTTTTATCTTAATTCTGACTCAGATTCCCAGCTCTGAGTCAGGAGGAGGGAGGGGCATCTTGTGCCATTGGGAGAGGTGATTTTTTTGCCCCCAGGGAAGAGGAATTTTGCAGACCATTAAGTATAAACATCAGCTCTTAAAATTTCATTTTTTTTCTGGGGAGTAAAATGGGAAATTTATATAACTTGCTGTTTTGCAAAGCACAATTACATGCATTAAATTCATTGAATCCTCTCGAAGATCTCATGATGTATGTAGGCTTTATTATGGCCCATTATTTAGATGCTAACGAGGCTTAGTGCAGAGAATTACAGAGCCATTAAGTCATAGAATTCAGACAGAACCCAGATTGTTTTTATTGTGTGACGTTTTGGAACTAGAGTCTTGGGGTATATAACCCCCAAATCACATAGAGTTGCTTCTAGAAACTTCACATTTATACTTGGAATTTCAGTTTGGGGAGAGTTCAACAAATAATGAAGTACCCTTCAGATAATGAAGCCTGAGAGAAATGGCCTGAGGTTCATAGATGGCTCCCTGCTCAACTCTAAAACTATCCCTTACTCCCACTCTGACACAGGGCATGTCATAGCCTGAAGCAAAATATCAGCCCAAACTGAGCTTCCTGTTTTTCTTCAATTCACAGCTTCTCTGAGTGTGGGGTTCATGGGCAAGTGAATATTAGATATGTAAGAGACCTTTGAAGGCCTCAAGTGTAATCATGTTACTTTATATTTAGGAAACTGAAGCTACAAAGGCCTGTGACTTGACTAAGCTCAGCTAACTCATGTGATGGAGCCAAGATTCCACTCCAAGTCTTTAGGCTCCCAAGTCCAATATTACTGTCACTTCACCAGTCCCTTCTTTCAGCTTAATGCTTTGGCCTGCAAGGATATAAAAATATGTAAGAGATATCTGACTGCTTTTTAGAAGAACAAAAGTGAGATTCTTTGCTGTCTTATTGCACATAAAACATTACTCTCCTGTAAGATTGGATAAGCACTTTCAAAGAAGACTTCTGAGTTCGATATTTATATTATTAGTGATAGTTTTTAAAACTCTTTTATATCTAGATTATAGTGATAATCTTTATAGATGCAAAATAATTCATGGTCCCTTTTTTCTTCCTCTGAACAGCCACTATGGAAGGAGAGGTCAGGATTACAACCGAGGAGACTGGCACACAGAGTGTTAAGGGACACCCATTCAATCCACCCTGAAGCTGTTACAGTTAATTAACCCTCAAACTGCCTGGTGAGATAGGTCAGTATTAAAACCTAAAAAAGGGGCATAAAGCAAATTACAAATTCAAAGACCATCCCATGCTAAAAAAGTGTTTTTCCCCCACGTGGAAGTCAGTCACTGATAAGACTTACTCCAGGTCTGGGAAAGAGCAGGGATTTAGATATTCATGCCTCTACTTTAAGACTTGGGTCCTTCATTGTGATCTCCCACTGCTTATCTTGGCTCCTGGCTTATTTTCACTGGCTTTCAGTGCTCTATCCTGGGAGCTATTCCCCCTTTTTTAGGTGGGTTGTAGCCTTTCCCTCCTTGGAGCAATCGATTGTCAGGCCTCTAACCCAGCTTCCTCTGCAGTTTACAGGCTGGTGACCTACATCTTTGTCTATGAGAATCCAGTCTCCCTGCTCTGTGGTGCTATCATCATCTGGCGCTTTGCTGGCAATTTTGAGAGAAGCGTGGGCACCGTCCGCCATTGTTTCTTCACCGTGATCTTCGCCCTCTTCTCCGCTATCATCTTCCTGTCGTTTGAGGCTGTGTCATCGCTGTCGAAGCTAGGGGAGGTGGAAGATGCTAGAGGTTTCACCCCAGTGGCTTTTGCCATGCTGGGCGTCAGCACTGTCCGCTCTCGGATGAGGAGGGCCATTGTGTTTGGCATGGTTGTGCCCTCATTGCTGGTGCCATGGCTCCTGCTGTGTGCCTCCTGGCTCATCCCCCAGACCTCTTTTCTCAGTAATGTCTGTGGCCTTGGAATTGGGCTAGCATGTATCCTTCCTAGGGGAGGGAATTGTAGAATGATGACATCCCAAAGGGTGAACCAACTTTGAGGGTCTGAGGAGTCACGCAGGTAGAGCCTTGGGGTCAGATGTAGGTAACATAGGTTCTAGCTTCGGTTTTGAAAATTATGTGGCCTTGGGCAGGTCACTTCCCTTCTCTAGGCCAGAATTTCCTCATCTGGAAAATATCAACATAGCTAACTCCTTGTGCCAGCTTAGCACTGCCATTTAGTAAAATATTCTGATTTGATTTTTTTCTTATAAACTAAGGTATGAATGTACATTTAACTGATTATGATAAGAGCTTTTATTGGAAGAATCTGAAATACCCACAAGTTAGAGATGTTCCATAAAAGGAATAGGAAACAGTTTCTTTTATTTTTGTTTGGTTTAGTCTTTTTCTCAGAAAAAAAAAATTGATAGGCTTTTACTATATGGGTGGTTAAAAACTTAGGATAAGTCTTAAATTCCTGTGTAAATATTCTGTCAATTAGAGAAAAGAAATTTAAAATATAAAAGGTTATTTTTTTTAAGTATCAGAATTGGTAGTGTTGGGGATTAGACAGGTACACTTCTAAAATCTTTTTTCAATTTATGATTCTATAAGCTACTAGGATAGGTAATGTATAAATTCACGTTGATAACATAGCTCTTATTTTTTAATTTTAATTTAATATTATTGATTATAAATTTTTTTTTCTAATAAAATTTAAAGTTGTATACTCCCCCGTAAGCACTACTATAGCTACATCCCACAAATTTTGATATGTTAGCATTACTCAGTTAAGAGCATTTTCCAATTTTCTTTGGGATTTCTTCTTTGATCCAGGAATTATCTATAAGTGAATTGCTTAATTTCTAGATATTTAGTAATTTTTCAGATTTCCTTCTATTATTGATCTCTGATTTCATTATATGAGGTAAGAGAACATTTTTTTGTAAGATTGCAGCCCTCTTAAATTGTTCCTGGCTCAGCATTTGGTACATATTGGTCATTGTTCTATGTATATGTGAAAAGAATGTGCTTTCTGTGATTGGTGTGTATGGTATTCAGTATATGTTGGTTAGGTCAAGATGTTGATGTTGTTCAAGCCTTCTGTATCCCAATACTTGTTCTATCAATTACCGAGAGGGTTATTGAAATCCCCAACTAAAATTGTGGATTTGCCTATTTTTTCCTTTCAATTCTTGCCATTTCTTGCTTTAAGTATTTTGAAACTATTATTGGATGCATTAACATTTAGGATTATTATGTCATCTTAATGGATTCACCTTTTATCATTATGAAATTGATCTTTTTAATCTCTGGTAATATTCTTTTCCCTGAAGTCTTCATTATCTGATATTAATATGGTTATTCCAGCTTTCTACTTAAAATTAGAATTTGTATGGTATATTTTTCAATCCTTATATTTTTAACATGTTTTGTCTTTATATTTAAAGCATGTTTTTGTAAATAGCATATAGTTGGTGCTCCAATCTGACAATCTCTGTCTTTTAAAAGGCATATTTAGCTCATTTACATTTAGTGTAATTATTGATTTGGTTGTAGTTAAGTATTGCCAGCTTGCTTTTTGTTTTCTTTGTCCCATTTGTCCTTTGTTTTTTTCTCCTGCCTTCACTTGCATTTTTTTTTAGTATTTTATCTTTTCTGTTTGCTTATTAATTATACCTCTTTGTTTTATTTTTCAGTAGTTGTGCTGGAGTTTACAATATGCATTTTTATTTCATCACAGACTACTTTCATATAGTATACCACTTTGTATATAATATAATAATGTTATAGCATTATATTTCTATTTTTTTCTTCTCATCTTTTGTTATTGTTATCATACATTTTATTTCTACGTGTGTTATAAACCTCACAATACATTGCGATTGTTTTTAAACAGTCAGTTACATTTTTTTAAATTAAAAGAGCAACATTTACTCTCATATTTACTCACATTTACCATTTCTAGCTCTTGTCACTCTTTTGGGTAGATCCAGGTTTCCATCTGGTATCATTTTCTTTAGTCTGAAGAGCTTTATTTAACATTTCTTGTAAAGTAGATATGCTGGTGACAAATTCTCTTAGTTTTTGGTTATCTGAAAATGCCTTTATTTTACTAAATATAGAATTGTAGTTTTATCCGATCTCCTTTCATTTTTAAAGATGTCATTACATTACTTCTGGTTTTTCCTGTTTCAGATGAGAAATTAGTAATCATTTTTATTGTTTTCCTGTATAATTCATTGTTTTTTCTTTATTAATTTTAGCTATTTAATTATCATGTGTTTTTTTTGTGTGTGTTTACCTTCTTGGAGTCATTGATCTTAGATATGCGTGTTTAGAGTTTTCATCAAATTTAAAAAATATATCATGATTATTTCTTCAAGTATTTTTTCTTTATCCTTTTTCTCCTAGGGTGCCAATTACACATATGTTAGCCTTTATTTTGTGTTTTTTTTTTTTTTTTTTTGCTTTACATTTCAGTTTAGTTAGTTTTATCATACTACCTTTGAGTTCAATGATGTTTTCTTCTGCAGTATCTACTCTGCTGTTAAACCCATCCAGTTAGTTTTTTTTTTGTCACCTTGCATATTTCAGCTCAAGAGTTTTCATTTGTTTCTTTATTTTTCTATTGAGATTATTCATCATTATGTTTATGTTTTCATGTAAACACATAGTCACACATTATAAAGGCTGTTAGATATCATCATCTTGTCAATATTATTTCATTTCTGGATCTGTTTCTTTTGACTGAATTTTTTTCCTGATTTTAGATCCCATTTTTTTACTTCTTGTCTTGTAATTTTTTATTTTATGCTATACGTTGTAAATGCTATGTTAGGGCTGAATTTTGTTCTTTTCCTTTAAAGAGTGTTGTTGATTTTTTTTTTCTAATAGGCAATTTACTTGCCTTTTGGAAGGTCTAATCTGAATGTCTCGGGTGTTCAGTGGGTTCTCTTTACCAGTTCTGGTTAGAACTTGATCATGTCTCTGTCCTGAGCTCCAGGAGTTGTTAAGCTTTTAGTTGTTGTTGCCTCAGTAGCTGTTCTTTGCCTGGTTTGAGGAGTCTCAGCTTAAGTATGTGCATGTTAGTATTCAGCAAGAGACTCAGGAAACCCATACACACATTTCTGTAGGTCCTTCTTGAGCAGCTCCCTCCTTTCAATTACTCTGACCTTTAAATTCCAGGCACTTTTTTCTTTCTGAACTCTGTCTCTCCAGCTCAGCTAAAAATGCTCTACTATGCTTGGATTCTCCTTACTATACTATAGTTTGGAAAGTGCCCCTAGATGGAAAGCCAGCTTGATCTTGATCCTGATCTTGATCATTTGTTTCCCTTTTCTTAGGTATCACAGTCTGGCAGTGTTTGTTGTCCAAAAACAATTGTGTAAAATATTGTAATTTGCTCTGTGGTGGGAGGACTAATGTAATGTTATTACTTCCTCAGAGTCAGAAGTGGAACAGATTCTTTAGTTCATTCTGAAGTCATCAGCCATGACAACTTTTGACTTTCTTACAGCATTGATTATCGCCTGGAATTTTCCTCCCTGAAAGAATTTAGAAATATTCATGGACATTTTTGGTTATCACAATGACTAGGTGTTAACTGCCATTTAGTGGCCGGTGGCCAGGGATGGTAAATGTCCTGTAATGAATGAAATGGCCCAACCCAGCAAAGAATTGTGTTGAAAATACTAGTAGTATTCGAGTTGAGAACACTGTCTCAGGAAACAACTTTCTCTTGGTACTTCCATAGCGAAGCCTTCTCTCCAGCACCATTCTTCGTCTAGCTATTGCTACTCACAATTTAGGGTTCAGCCCTCCCCGATCTCTCTATACCAGGTTAGGGTTCCTAGCAGCATTTTTCATAGATCAGCTTTTGCTTATTATCACTTGTTCTACCCCAGTTATTTACTTCCTGTCTGGCAGTTATCACTTATTCCTTAGTTCCTGGTACATGTTAGATATTCAGTAACTATTTGTTGAAAGGATAGATGGATTGATGAAGGCTGAATCTTTGTGGCTGCCTAGGCAGTGGTGGGTGGGCTGACAGATCAGATGACCAGAGTGCCATCACATCACTGGGGGAAGTGCTGTCAAAGAGGCCCACATGAAGCGCACTTTGTCATATTGAGGCAAGGTGCCTTCTATTTGGGACAAAAGTACAAGATGATGTCAGCTCTCTCTATAGTATATTAGGACAGCCTCCTGCCTCATCCCACTGCAAGAATGGAGATGTGTGCTGGCTTATGACTCTGATTGCAGGGATTGGAGAACTTAAGATGTAGGATAGCGTTGACATAGGGGAAAGGGAAGTATTAACTCCTGTCTACCCTCCTCTATTGCTGAGCTAAATTCCCTCTGAGGTACAGGGCATAGAAATTCAACTCTTGCTTCCCCCTGAGCTTGAAACTCCAATTAGAATTTATGATGGAAAAAGCACCGATGCCCCTATAGAATAAATTTGGGAACCTATATTCTTCTTTGGGGGGGTGTTCATCCTTATCCCTTTAGCTGCCTCCAATTTTCCTTAACATGCCAACGTCAGATGGCGCCACATACTGCTATTCCCTCGACCTATCAGAGAGAGTAGCGTTGAAGCTTGACCAGAAGTTCCCCTTCAGCCTGATGAGGAAGATTTCAATGTTCAAGTACATCTCAAGCTCTTCAGCTGAAAGGAGAGCAGCCCACAGCCGGAAGTAAGTTACAGAACCTGTAAGTTTCATTCTTAAATCAATTCCAGGGCATGTAGAGGGTGTGACTGATTCAGTGTCATGAGGACAAAGGAATTGGGTGTAGGCATCCCTGGGCCCAGAAAATCTATACACAGATGTCTTCTGAGCACTCTAGATTCTGCCTAGCTGCATCTGAAGTATTGAGTGAGCAGGCATGGAAAAGGGAAGGCATTTGAAGCACTGTGGGTAATCCTGAGTGACTTGTAGCAGACTATAGGAGGGAGTGGCCCTATCTAGCATTATTAGCAACCTTCAGTACTGAGAAGAACTCTCTGCAGGTTGAACTGGGCTCTGGCATGGCATGTTGGCAAGCATAAATAGTCACACAGTTTATGTTGTAGCTTAGGAGGTGGCACAGCCCGAGACCTGAGAGGTGGGGTTTTCTTGGCCACTTAACAAGAGAAGGTGAGGTTTACTGTCTTCTAGTCCAAGCTCATTAACTCTCCATGGAAAGTGCTGGGCAAACCATCAGAGCTGATGTAGCCTTATTCCTTCCTTTTAGAGAGGAATCCCAGAGAGGACAGTTTTCTCTAGGTAACACTGAGACCCAGTCTAGAGCTAGGGTCTCCTGCTTCCAGGTCCTCTTCACTCCCTCTCCATTGTCCCATACCACGGACATCTATGTCTTTCCCTAGTTTTTGCCCATGCCAAGACTTCACAATGTAGGTTTTCTTTCCTTGAACAGTCCCTTCAAAAGGAAAGACTCTAGAAGTCAAGATGTCAGTGGCCCTTTTCTGCCTTCATCCAGATGCAGAGTAAATTTTGCACTCTATGCTGGCCTGGATGCAGGGTTTGAGTTGAGTTGGAAGCTCCTCTTATTTCAGGAGATGATGCTTCCAGCCTTCACCCAGTTCAGGGCCCTTTGACCATATTTTAAAGTCATGTGTGAGGAGGGGAGAGGAGAAAACTGCAAAAACCAGAAATGCACTTTGTTTGAGGCATGTAATTCCTGGGCCCTAAATATGTGAGAGGCTGTTTAAATATAGAATGAGGCAAATCGTGGCTTTTTGGCTTTTAAATATCCCCATGGAATCTAGAGGGGACTTAGGGTATCCTTGAGTGCAATCTCCCACTGTGTGCAAGAGTCCCCTATAAAACAGCTGCTAGTGGTCATGGTCACCCATCCTTAACTCATACCATCTGGTGGCTGCGAGCTCATTCTCCAAGGCAACGCCTGTCCGTGCTCAACTGCAGTTGCCTGTCTGTAGCTGTGACTTGTTGGTGCCAGGTGTGATCCTGCTTCATTATGACATGCAGATCTGGGTGGGGAACATGGTGACCCTTTCAGTTCCTTTGTGTTCCCCACCCGGTGTAGTGTTTGGGCTTCATTACCCTGAAGGCACCCAGAACACAACTTGGTGTTTCAGATGGCCTGACAGTGGGATACAGACAGCATTGTAATATGTGTGTTTGTTTAGGCAGTGGACATGGAGGGCTGGAAAGCTTTGCCTCCCTGGGGGCTCTTGTCCATCTCCTGGTAGGCCAAAACCTCTACATTTTAAAATAGCCCAGAAATGCTATTAAGTGTCCCATGTCTGTACTTATTTGTACATTTGATTTGTAAGGTCGGGTTTTAATTGAAATATGTACAGGTTCAGTCCTCACCTAACAGACACCAGTGGTGTTGGCAGTTGTTCTCTATATTTGGAACTTAGCACAGAAGTTCAGAGGATAAAACCCTTCGAATGTGTCTCTGTTCGTGGTCCTTACCACATGTGTCTGTGGCGTGGTCTTTAACCTTAGCACAGATAGCTCCCCACATGTCATGTTGGTTTCTGTCACCCAGGACTTTGAGCTGTGCGTATCCATTCCTGAGATCTCAGGTAGAAAATCTCCAGCAGACAAAGCCTGGGCCCAAGTCCTGAGTTATCCTGTGAGAGCCCCCGCCCGCCCCCTTCCTCCCACAGAGGTGGATCATTCTCTTTGGGTAGAATTGCTATGATCTGGTTTCCATCTCTATTTGGTTTTCAAGCTGCTATGAGTAGGTTACACTAGGTGGTCTCTGCCACCAGTCCAATATCCTTTCCTACTGCTGGCTTGCTGCAGAACTGTGAGTGGGCCCTTTCCTTTCTGAGCATCAGTTTTCCATTTGGTTGAGATTAACTTTTCCCCCTGCTTGGTACTTAGATCTTGGTACTTAGATCCAGTTATAGCCAAAGTCCAAAGCATGTTGTAATATAAAGAAGTTCATGACCCCAAGCTTTTCTTATGTGGAACGACAGCTGGGGTTGCTGTGTGCCTTCCCACTTCTAGCTGAATGACCATTTTCTCTCTTGTTCCATTTCAGGCTGAACCCTGTGCCCGGCTCCTATCCTACACAGAGTGGCCACCCTCATGTGCCCCCAAGCCACCCTGTTGCCCAGTTGCAGCATGCCAGTGGCCAGAAACTATCCTCTTGGCCAGCCTGTGTGCCTGGGCGCATGCCCAGCCTGCCTCCCTACAAGCCTGCCTCTGGCCTGTGTTATGTACAGAACCATTTTGGCACAACCCCTAACTCCTTTGGTGTCTATCCAGCTTCTGCAGGGGCCTCCCTGGGGGTTCAGCCCCCTGCCCCCCTCAACTGCCCTGGCACTGTGTATTCTGGGGCCCTGGCCACTCCACCAACTATAGGCTCCAAGGAGGGTACAAGAGTCCTGATCCCCTGATGGGGAAGTTATCTCACAGGAAGTTATCTTGGTCTCTGAAGAAGGTCCTCTCCGAGCTAAGGTTTTCTTGACAAAAAAATTATTTATTGAACACCTCTATGTGCCAGGCTCTATGTTGAGTACTTTGATATATGTCCCTATTTCATCCTCGTGACAACTTTGTGAAGTACAGTGTACTGTCCCCAGTTTATGGCCACAGAAGCAAGACTGTGATTACATGAAGTGGCATAGCTCTGTAGTGGCACAGCTGACCTTCTCGGCTCCAGGACCCCTCCCACCTGCTGTCCTGCCTCCCAAAGAACACCTGGGAAAAGAGGACATTGTCAGTGGCTGCCAATGACTAGCTGCAGCTCTGCATTTCCTTCCTGTCACTATGTGTAGTGCTCTTGGTTATACAGTGTGTGTCTGTGTCTGCCCTTCGGGAGCTCCCAGCTAGTGTGCTTGGTGGTCCCCAGGCCTGTGTTGTTTCTCTCCCACAGTGACCACCATGCCCCTACCCCAGACTTCTGGTGAGAAGGGCCAGTTGAACCGCAACAGCATGCTGGTGTATCCATAGTGTCGATTACCTTTATATAAAGAAAAAGCTTCTGACATGCCTTTAGTCTGTGGTCTGTGTTCTACTGGGGAATATGGAGAGCAAGATTTGGCAGTGGTGATACAGGGTTTGATGGCAAAGAGGAAATATATATCAGGGGTCAAGTCAGGCCAGTGGCCTCCACTTGGCGGGGATCTGACATGGGGAATGAGTTGCAAAGGTGCCGGGTGAACTGAAAGGGCAAACAAGAAGGTTTGGCAACCCTGAGATTGGTGACAGCAAGAAGCTACTAGTGCTCTTAGGGTGGAGGGGGTATTACCAGAGCTCCAGGTAAGACTACCACGAGGACTGCCTGGTGAGACCAATGATGGCATCTAAAGCAAGATTGGGGGAGCAGAATCCTAGCTTCTCTACCTGTCATTTAACATCAGGGTATCCCATGGGACAGATGAACCAGGAACCTGTTGGCAAATGAGCCCAGGAAATGTAGTTTGGGGTGGAGAGTAGCCCCTCTGATGCAGGACAGGAAAAGACAGGAATGTGAGCCAAAACATGCCTGGCCAGCCTAAGGAGAGCTCATTGCTTCTAATAAACCATCAGCTGGAGTGCCTCATGGTGGGCTCACCTGGAGAAAGGTCAAGTTGCGGGTGTTTCAATGGACATAACACATGACCTTGAATTATTCTAGGCACTGGATAGCATGCTCTAGGCTGGCTCTTTAATAGGTCCTGAGTATTAGAAGTGGATAAGATACACTTACAAATCCATCCACCCAGATTAGGGCAGGCAGTGTTAGTCACCTTAGTGGCCAGCACTAGGTGACAGGGGTGGAGGATGTAGCTGGGTAATGAAGTAGGATCACCAGTCAAGGAGTTGGGTGCCCAGAATATAGCTGGAACTCGTCTGTAATCTCAGAGCAAGGCTGTCAGGGCCTGGCTTATGGCCTCTGTCTCCAACTGCACCTGGTACCTTTCCTATAGTGTCAGTGAGTATGGGCTGTTGTGTCTCTCTTAGACCTTTTTCCTCCAGTCTCAGGCCTGTACCTGAAGCAGGTGAGAGGGCCACTTGTTCCTACTGTGGCAGAGTGACATCCCTTGTGTCTGGCCTTCCTGCATGGGCTATGCTGGGGAGCTGCAGAGGCCCTGGGTCTTGGAGATGGTCTGGCTGGGGGACCCTTTCACAGGTTCCTGAGTAGCAGAGCTGTGAGGGTCCTCTGAAGCCTTTCAGTCCAACAGTCTCACCTACCTCTGGTTTTACTAATGGTGTTCCAGGAAGGCAGGATGGTGCTTGGCAGAGCCAACAGTAGCTGTTCCTGACTCAGGCTCCTGCCACAACTGCTACTCTGAGACTAGATCTTCTTTGTTTCCCTGAACTTCCCTTGGTCTAGCCACAGCTAACAGCAGGCAGCCTGGAGCCAGGTAAGAGGGGGCCATTTCTCCCCTCAGTATTAGAGGATCTGTAGGGGATCCTTAACCTCTCCCCTATTTGCTTGTTGAATCATCCAGTAGTGTGTCTTATGTCCGAAAACACTGAGTGTGTGCCAAGCCTCAGGCTGGGGCTAGCGACTGAGACGAAGGTCCAAATCTACCCAGCCCTGTGCCGGCAGAGAACCACAAACAAGGCTGTCATTAATAAATATTTGTTGAATGAATGAATGAACAAGTGATTCCTGCCATTGTGGAACTCAGTCTGGGGGCGGGGGTAAAGGGAAGAATGGACAAAGAATTGTAATTCAGAAACACTTTTCAGTCATTCAGAGGTTCCCCCCAGACCAACTTGGGGACTTGGAGAACAGGGGATCAGTCAGATATAAGCACACACCCTTCCATGGAGAAAGAGGGGGGCTCTGGAGGAAGAGAAGGAGGATGGCACCAACTATGTCCTGTGGCTGTTAGGAGAATGAAGAACACAGCACATTCGGCATAAAAGAAAGCCATTATTCCCTGCACTCTCCAAACTCCTCTCCTGTTCCCAGGCAAGGCAGGTTCCAGTGCCATCAGAGAAGCTTCCAGATTTTGTCTAGTTTCCCTGCTTCATCAGCTGGGGGCAGCAGAGAAGCAGAATCGCACTGTGGCAGCCTCTGCAGACCTTCCCTGGGGCAGGTTGTGCTCCCCAGCGCTGGCTCCCTGGGGAAAAGGCTGGCTCCTGTCCTCCAAGGAATTCACTGAGGGTGTCCAATTTGCAGATAACTACAGCATAAGAGAAGGGCTATAAGAGGCACATACATGCAGTCCTGTGAGGCTTTGTTCCTTTACACACCTGTTCATTCTTTCATTTAACAAACAATTGTGAGCAACCACTGAGTTCTAGGCCTATGCCAGGCTCTGGGGACATGATGGAAAAGAACCAGCCTTGCCTTGGGTGTACTCATTTCATTAGTGGAGACATGCTATGTGGTGTGAGACAGAGAAGCCTACCTGGGAGGGTCAGAGAAGAGACTTCCGGGAAGAGGAGAGTTAACTGGACAAGGGAGGGACCAAAGAAAGGAAGGTGGGGGTCTGTAGGTGGGGCAGGAATTGGAGCACAGAGGCTAAAAGAGCAGATAGGATATTAGTGGTTGCTGTAGCCTGAGCTGAAAGTGATGAGAGCCCAGCCTGAGGCCCTGGCAGTGGGTTTGGATAGGCAGAAACGGTCTAGGGCACAAGGTGCCTTTCTGATGACACACTAAGTGTGTAACTGAGCTGAGAGTATGCATGCAGTTTTCCCATTTGAAGTCCAGTGCTCCTGTCCTGCCCAAAGGTGCCTGCTTGCTCACATTGAGTGGGGTGGGGGAGAACCCACAGTAGGGTTGGAGGCAGGACAATCCTGTAGGATGAAGTTTCCCCCAGCTTGGAACTGTCGGGGAAAGGGAGCTGGCCATCAGACGGGAGTTGGACCCTTGGGCTCCTGAGACCCATAGGAGTACCTCTCCATCCTCCATTCCAGGATGCTTTCTGAACTGTGATAGGCTGGTCCATGCCTGGACAGCTGCCAGCTGTAAATGAAACACCCCAGCTTGAACATGAAGCTTGGATTCTAAGGGACCTCCATACTATCTCCAGATCACAGGCTGCCTGGTACCTTGCTCCAAGGTTATTTTGAGCCTAGAGCCCCTCTCCAAGGAAGGTCTCCAAAGGCTTGCCTACTCAACCCTGCCCTTGAGCCATGGCAAACTCACTTTCCAAGGCTTCCTTTTTAGTGGAACTCCTCCTCTAGAAGGCCTAGCTATAGCCCCTCAGGCACCAAGAGCTAGGTGGGCTGCCCATTGAGGTGGCTCTGGGACAGCTTGGGCCTTCCCAGTGTCCAAGGCAGCTGGATCCATGCATCCCCTCCCCCAACACACACACATATCATACTCGGGCACATACAAACACACAACATTTTGAGCTTACAAATCTGAGCCCTCACCCACACATCAATTCAAGTTAAAACAGGTAAATAACCACTTATAAAATGTATACCTGTGTGGTTAAAGCACACACCTACATATATACATACCTGTCCATGCCCAAAATCATACATAAGCTGATCTGTGCACAAGTATATGTTGCACATAAATGCACATATACATGTCACTTCACAGAGGAAAGGGAGCACTCACGTGAGAACCACCTAATCCCTTCCTTCTCCCTCCACCTAGCCCAATGTGAGCCTAGTCTGATTCCCCGATCTCATCTCCCAGCACCCTCTTGCCTTTCCCCCAACACACTATGCTGCTGGCACTGTGTGAGATGACCAGACAGCTGGCAGGAAGCCTCTGGTAATGAGCAAAATCTCCAGGAACAGATGTGACCATTTGTGGCCCATATGAACAATAGGAAACAAGAAAGACCTTTGGGTCTGAACCTTCCCTTTTACCTGCTCATCACATCTTGCCTGGAATTGCACCATCAGAGGACCATTCCTATGAATTAGGCTCATCAAACATTGAGGGAACACTTAGAAAGATCCTGAGTCCAACCCTTACACTGCACTCAGGATGTGACAGGAAAGAAGTTATTGGCTAAGGACACACAGTGAATCCATGACAAAGCCAGTATAGAACTAAGGTCTCCTGACTCTTGTCTTTGCTCTACTGTCCTGGTCATTGTGTGGAGGAGTGGGCTGGTGGACAGCTGGGACCACAAGCAGGCTCAGGTAGGGGCTGTCATCTTGTCTAGCTCAGCCTACTGGAGTGTGTTGACTCCAGGAGCTCAGGCATAGGGTCTGGAGCCCCATGTTCATGGGTTACTCTGAGGCCCAGTTCCTTCAGACTCTTACAGAGGAGAGTGGCATTGGTGTCTGGGAGTACTCCAGACCCTTCCAGGATGGCTGGACACTCTGGGGAGAGACCAGGAGGTTGTGTAAGAGCAGGTAAGACTGCTCTCCCATCATCTGGGCCAGGCCCTAGAGACAGGACACACAGAACCATCCTCATCTGCAGCTGGGATCTCCCTAGAGAGAGGAGAGCAGAGAGCACCCCTTCCTGGGGCTGGATGGGACTGACCATCACAATCCCATCCCCACCTTTAGCTCCCCTTGCAAGCACCACCACCTGCTCGACTCACCCTCCTAAAGGGAGATCTTAGGGGATGCTTTAAGGGCACAGGAGAAATGTTACCTTCTATGCACCCTAACCCTGCCCCTTGCACCAAACAGGGACATATTCCCTGTACCCTTGGCCTCACACAGTAAGAAGCAGATCAGGGTGAAGAAAAAAGCCAGCAGCTGTAGCAGCAGCGGAGTGTCCCCATGTAGCACCTGTACACAGTGGCCACAGCAGTGGACCCACGATCTGGGCTGCAACACAAAGAGAAGCTTGCAGCTCAGAGAACAATTACTCCCCTGAAGGACCCACCTTTCAGGCTCTTCCCTGTCAGTGTAGCAGCCTCCTGGCCCAGCTTCAGGTATCTCCAGGCCCTTCCAAGCCACCTTGGACCCTTTGGTCAGTGTCATGAATTGAATTGTGTCCCCAAAAAAAGATATGTTCAATTTCTAACCCTGGTACCTATGAATGGGACCTCTTTTGGAAATAAGTAATTCAGCTTAAGATGAGGTCATACTGGATAAGGGTGAGTCCTATATCCAACAACTAGTGTCATTCTAAGGCCATGTGAAGACACAGGGACACAGACATATGCAAAGAGAAGATGGCTATGTGAAGACAGAAGCAGAGATTGAAGTGATATGTCTGCAAGGCAAGAGATGCTAAAGATTGCTGGAAGCCATCGGAAGCTGGGAAGGGGAAAGGAAGGATTTTTTTCCCCTCTGAAAAGCCCTGTGGACACCTTGATTGTGAACTTCTAGCCTCCAGAACTGTGAGAGAATAAATTTTTGTCGTTTTAAGACACCCAGTTGTACTTAGAGCAGCCACAAGAAACTAATACAGACAAGTTCATCTCCCCAAATGGCTACATTTGGCACATCGTCATCCTGCTCAGAACCTCTGGGAGCTCCCCACTGCCAGCTGCACCTGGCACCCCACCCCTGTTTCCTTCCCACTGCTCTGCCACCCTACCCCTTACCATCTCTCCACTAGTAACCTGGTTGGCTTCACAGCATCCTGTTCTCATTCAGTGTGAGGGAAAAGAGGAAGGCAAGTGGAAGCATAATGAAATTTTGAACTTGGGTGACTGGAATCTCTGCTAAAGTTAACTAGTCAGACATGAGCGACAAGGAAACAAAGGAATATAGGCCCAGCCTAGAGACCGCCCAAAGAACACCCTATTGGTAGTTAGGGAATTCCTCCTGCATCTCTAGAGATGAAGGACAGGAGGGCCATAATCTATAACTGGTTTAATCTGGCCACAGATGCCTGTGCAGAAGGTACTCCCCTGACCTGCCCATAACCTAAACCTCATTAAACCATCATTATAATACTATGTTTATGCCTGGAAGTTCTTGAATCTAATTATAACAGACTGCATTCTGGGTAAGCACCTGTGCACTAGGCAAAGAGTTATATAGCAACCAAGTGTCAATCAAAATGACCTCACGTGCCAATCACCTAAGAACACCTTGTAACCACCCATCACAGACCCCAATACAGACCTTTCCACTTCAGCGTGGTTACAGCTCTCTCCACTGAAACCCCCTTCCTCCCTTGGAGCATGTTCTGTCTTTCTAAAATCTACTTTTAATAAATTTTTTCTAAATCTCACTGACCTGTGATTCTTTGCTGCATCAGTGAGGAAGAACTGAGAAAAATGCTAATTACACTTCTGCGTCATTATTCTCCCCTGCCCCCTCCTCCCGCTGCTGGGACAACATTGAAGTTCAAATCACCCCCAAAAGGGTACACTAGAAATAAGAAGGCTAAAAGGGGGAGGTGGTCTGCAGGTTGAGGAGTGGGGTGGGCATGCCATTTAGGGCATTTTGATTTTGAGGGAGCTACAGGGAGGTACGTGCAGGCAGAGATGGCCTGCGTATGTGCTTGAATACAGACTGGCGACTATAAAAAGTAGCCTTCAGCCCTCACTCCTGCCCACCAAGCCTGGGCCTGATGGTGGGAGCCCTGCACAGGGCCGTCAAAGTGGGCCGGAATTGGTGGCTTGAGACTCAAGGGAGGAGCTCTGAAACAAAGGCAGAGGGATGCCTCCAAAGCTCCAGCAGCCTCTCCCTGGCTATGAGGACAAGTTACTGGCTTCTCTGAGCCTCAGGTCCTCTTCTGTAAAGAGAGAGAATCCTGCCTGCCCTACAGAGATTTTACACACACACACACACACACACACACACACACACACACACACACACACAAGGGGAGAAGTTAAAACTCTGCTTCTTATGTCTCCCTGTGCTTCCATTGCCTCACTTGCAGAAGAGAAACAGTAATTCCTATACCTTTAGAGAGGTTGTCAGCTTTGAAGTAAAGGAGAAGTAAGTGTCTGGCATAATGTGCATTCAATAAATACAACTTCTGTGGGTGGTGAAAGGCTTTAGCAACTGTGGCAAATTGTACCAATTTGTTTCAGCCTTCTCCAGCTAGCTGCCAGTCTACAGCATCCGGAACTCCTTGAGGACAAGCTGTGCTCCCACAGGCCAGTGCTACACTCATCCCCAAAGCCTGGTGTTCACTCATTCTCTGAACATGTACTGAGCAGCGACTGTGTGCCAGGTGCTCTTCCAGTGCTGGGATGTAGCAGTGATCAAGGTGGCCAAATGCTGCCTTCAAAGATCTTAACAACGTGTGTGTGTGTGTGTGTGTGTGTGTTACAGGGGAAGAGTGGGGGAGGGAAGGGCAAGTAGCAAATAGACAAATAAATAAGAAAAATATGAGCTAGTGTGGTACAGAGCTTTAAAACAGACTGATGAAAATAGAATGGCAACTTGAAATCAGGGAAGGCCTCCCTGAGGTGGTGACTTTCCTTCTGAAACCTAAAAGAATCCAAGGAGCAGCCATGAGAGGATCAGAACAAAGAGCATTTCAGGAGGGAAGATGAACAAGAACAGAAGGCCTGGTAGGAATGGGCTGGGCATGTTCAAGGAATAGAATGGAGTGACCAGGGGAGAAAGGCATGGGGTGATAAACACAGTGGGTGCTTAATCAGTGCTTATCACCCTGGGAGTCTGCACGTGGCAGCCTGGGCTTGAAAGACCACACCCATGGTTAAGGTTTGATGCTCTGATCCCAGATGACCAGTCCACCTGGCCCACGGGGTGCTCAGAGTCAAGGGCTGTAGATCCTGGGAGCCTGAGCCCTGGCAAGTAGGGAAGGGAGAGAGAACCCCATAGTAATATTAGCTCTGAGAGAGGCGACTGCTTTCCCCATGTAGAGCACAGAAGAGAGAGCAGCCAGCCATGCAGGACCCAGGGACAGTGTTCCAAAAGAGGTGAGCCCCAAACCTGACCTGGAGGGCTGAGCAGGCCTCTCCAGAGTGGAATGTGGAGAAGGGTGTTCTAGGAAGAGAGAACAGCATGTGCCAGGATAGATGTGTTCAGCCTGCTAGACCAGAAAGTGGGGTGTGGAATGGTCCACGTGGATGCAGAGAGGCCACAGAGGGCAGGGTGGGAAAGGTCCTGAGGGCTGGCCTGAGGAGCTTCGACCTGATCCTGTGACTGGCAGAGACTGTGAGGTTTTACTGTGTAGGGGTCTGAAGGAAGCCACACAAATTTTCCCAGTGACAGAGCCTCAGCTGAAACCAGCTGCCCCCCTGGAGCTTTCCTTATGCATGCAGGCTCAAGGGGTTCAAGGAGGAAAAGCATTTAGTGACAGGCAGAGCTAGGCCTTCCAAGTGCCTGGAATCTGTGGCACAAAGTGAGCCAGCTCTCTGTGGGTCTTCAGGCCTGCCATGCAATGGGCCCTCTCACTGGCCAGGGACATTCCTGTGGTTAGCTAAGAAGAAATCTAAAACCTTGAGCCTCTTGTTCTTTGTTGTTCTCCATTCCCAGGTATGGTCCCTCTTCTGTTAACTCTCAGGGCCCCAGGTGCACAGAAAGATGAGGTAGGGCCTTCCTCCCAGATGGAAGGATGGAACCCAGGTGTGCTTCTCCCTAGATCCTTCCTGCTCCAAACTCTTTCCTTATCTGCTGCTTGGGGTAGGGAGCAGAGGAAGAGAAGGAAGCTTATCTTAGCCCTGACTTCCCGAGGGCTCTACTAGGTGACAGCTCTCTGCCATAGGAAGGAGGCAAGGAGGGAGAAGAACCTTTTCTGTGGCTTGGAGAAAAGGGCAGTAAGTCTCAATAACAGCACTCCGTCAGTCTTTCTCCCTAGAATGGACAGAAGCTCATTGTGTGTGTGTATGAGAGTGGCAGCTTAGGGAGGCAGCATTGCTGTGTATGGGTTCAACATGGGAGCAGGGGGATAAGTTTGAAAGAGCAGGTGACACAGTGCAGGGACCTGCCTACTAGAAATTTCACCAGTGGAAAGGCCCTTCCACAAGCTGGAATGTTTAGAGTGAAACTATGTGCCTGGAATCTAGCCTCGACACCTCACGTCCTCATGCTGCAACGCCAGCCCTGATAGAAGAAGACTGGACCTCTATTCAAGCCCTGGGCCCCTCCCTTTTCAAGAGCTCCAGGCCTTCCTGGTGGTTTCTGCACCTGGAAGAGGTTCAGCTTTCTTGAGAACCAAGGTCTGACTGAGAGTCAGGTTGCAGGAGGCGGGGTAGGACACTGGAGCTCAGGTAGCTGCTGGCCCTGGGAGTCTACCAGTTGCATTAGGTAACAGTTCCCCTCCAGCCTTAAGGATCCTGGCCCCAGTCCTCTTAACCAGTCCTAAAAGGCAAAGTCCTGGCTTAGAGTGAGAGAAGAAAAGTGAGATCTGGCTTCATTCTTCCCAGCAGCCAGCCAACTGCCTTCCCAAACAGATGGTGCTGATGGGAGTCAGCTGAGGTGTGGAGGAAGAACCCAGACTTCACCTTGGCCCCACCTGTGACGCTACCGCATAACCTTGGGTGGGGCTCTTCCTCTATCTGCACCCATCCATTGGTAGAGAATGGCCAGATGTCACCAGATGTCTGGCTTCTGGCACTCAGCAGGCCATCAGTAAGTACACCTTGACTGAATGGGAGTTCCGTGAGATCAGAGCCTAATCCTAGTGCCCAGAACCATTCTGGTTCTCCCTGTTCTGCCACATGATAGGCACTTAGTAAATATCTGCTGGGTAAATGTAGTGACTCATTAAGTCGCTGCAACAAGCGTATGAAGTAGGAAATTACTATCACATAGTCATACAGCAAAACTGAGGCACAGAGAATCAAAGGTCATACAATTGTGTAAGGATTGAACCCAGGTGGCAGAACGCCAAAGCTCTGACTCCTGAGCACTATGGCAGCCTGCTGAGGTACATCCAGGTCCATTTCACCACAGAGTCAGGGCTCAGGGATCACCTGAGTCCACAGGCAGACCTGGCATGGCCAGTGCTCAGGCTTCTGAGCCCCTATAAGGAGTCTCAGGCCCCTCCTGACCTCCCTGCTCCTCTGTAGTGAGAAATCCCCCAGTGCTTTTTCCTAAAGTGGACAGGGGCTGTGCCCAGAAAGGAACACAGGTAAACAAAAGGAAAGTCATGGGGAAAGGTCCTTATAGAACCCCTCATGTGGCCATGGAAGGCAACGGACAGGGAGATTGGGCCAGGGCATTGGGTGGCTGAAGCTCTTCTGCAGACAAACCATGGTGTGGAAAGTGTGTGCGTGCACATGCGTGTGTGTGTGTGTGTTTGCACGCGCGCGCACACGTGTGTGTCTTCTGTTGGGAGCAAGGGGAGAGGGAGAGGGCTGACCAGGGAGAGCTGAACAATGCAGAAGGAGGGAGCCCTGGCATGGGTGTCAGGAGCCTGCTTGTCCATGTGGCCTTGGCCTCCCAGCCCAGTTCACTTAGCTGAAAAATGAAGATCATGCTGTCTCCCTCAGAGGGCTTCTCTAGGAATCATGTAGCCTGAGAAGTTGTATAGCGGGGAGCATCCAAAGATGAATGGCTGCCTTGAGAGATGGTGACAGTGGGGTGAGGTCCATCACTGAGGTGAGTAGAAGAAGGACACTATGGAAGGATGAACGTGATGAACTGTAGGATTCAAAGACCATTCGCTCTCTGAGAATTCGGGCAGAACTTGGCAGATCACAGTCTATCTGGGCCTTATCAATAGAACAGGCATTTCTCTCAAACACTAGGCTTCTGTCACTTTCCTATTGTCTGAGCCACAACAGAGCCAGCCTGTCTCCTTTTCTGCTTCACTGCCCTGCACCAGATTCCCATCCTTTGCAAGCTGTACTTCCCTGAGGGCTCTGGGGGGTAGGGCTACAAGTAACAAGGAGAAGGGGCAGTAGTATCATCTGACCTTATCTCTCCAGGAATCTGGATTACTTGTCTGGAGCAAGCACAGCTGCAAGATGCCACCCTTCTCTGTCCTTGATTCGTGTTCAAGGCTTTCCTTGAAAATTGCTGGGTCTCTGAGGATGTTCCTGCCAACGGCTAGAGCACGGACCCCACCCTGGACCAGCAGGTGCAGTGAGAAAGCCATGTACAAAAGAAGGGAGCCCACTTGAAAACAATGCTGTCACTCTCTCTGCTGCCTTTACTCAAGCTGGCCAGGATGCTATCATCCTCTTCTTGCAAGGAGGAAGCCAGATATCCAGAGATGAAACACACCAATTGGAATTAAATCTTTTTTTGCCTCATGAGGTTCCACCTGTTCTGGTCAGGGGCCCTTGGAGTTAGAACCAAAGATTGGAGCAGCATCCTATCTGGTCTCTCTTGTCCAATATGCCTGCACCTCATCCCCATTCCTGTCCCCCTCCTATCAGTGGCCCATGGAATGACTGGAACACAAGGATACAAGCCACAGCTGTTTTGAACTCACACCCCTTTGATGCCCCGACCCCACACACACATTGCCTTTTATTCATCATTCATTTAGCAGATTTTTATGAAGGGTCTGCTGTGTGCCAGGGATTGGTGCACAGAATCAGCCTACCGGCTGGAGGAGAGAAAGAGACAGTAATTAAATAGCCATACAAATGCGTTATTTAATTATCAACTGTGGCAAGTACCATGGGAGAATGGAACATGGGTCGGTGGTGGTTTAAACACTGAACTCTGACTGGCCAGGTAGAGAGGCACAGTAGTTTGCAAAGGACCCTGAGCAGAAGCAGAGGAAAAGAACACCAGAAGTTTGTATGCAGAAGGCAAGAAGGAGGGGTGGTCAAAATTGTCAAAGGCTGCTGAGAAGCCAAGTGAGATAAGGAGAGAAAAATGTTCTTCGGGTAAAACACAAATTTCTTAGCATGACCATCAAGGTCCTTCGTAATCTGGCCTCACTGATATCTCTAGCTATCCCCTGGCCACCACGCAGTTGTTGGCACCCTTCTTCTTGCCTGGAATTCTCTTGTCCCTTCTCCTCTTGGCAAATGCCCAATGATCCCACAAATTATAGTTCAAAAGCCACCTCCTCCATGAAGCTTTCCCTGATCACCAACCCTCAGGTAGAGAATGTTACTATATCCTTGGTGATCTTGTAGCACTTCGTATGAACCCCTGTTGGATCAGGTGGCAGACACAAGTAGGCCTACCCAATGCCCATCCCTCTTCTTCCTTACTGAAAGAACTCTGATTTTTTTTTTTTGAGCAGCATTGTTTCCAGCTCTGGTAATATATTGAGGTTGATCTAATCCAATCACGATAATCCTATGATCTACTTTTCCAGCCTCTCTTGCAGTTAGAGGTGGCCATGTGAACCAGTTCTGCCCAATAACACACAAACATAAATTTGCAGAAGGCAGGGTTGGAAAACCCTTGTCTTCCACTTTTCGTTTGGTCTTGAACACAGATGTGATGGATGGTGCTGTGCCAGCCACCTTGAGACCATCTCAGGGTCCTCAGACAAACCCCAGGGTTAGGCATGTGGGTATAAGTTCTGCTGACTGGTGAAGGGGAGCATTGCAGGTGGGCTGGGGAGAAGATCAGATAGAATACATTCAGCTACAAGTAACAAAATCCCAACTCATATTGGCTCAACAGTTAAGGATATTCATTATTTCACATGGAAAGAAGTCCAGAGGCAGCGTATATAGCTGGCACTGTGTGACCAACAGGTCAGGAACCCTCTGCTCTATAGCCATCATTGGCTTTGTCTCCAAGCCAGTTCCTCTCATGGCCGCAAGACAGCTGCACAAGTCCTGGGTTTCACTATGGGACATGACAGTATCCAGAGGCAGAAAGGGGCCATTTCCTCTAGTCCATTTCCTCTGTCTTTCTCTTGAGAGCCAGGAACCCTTTCCCTATGGCCTCCCAACAGACCCCTCCTCCTGTTTCATTGGCCAGAATTCGGTCATTTGTCACTCTTAAGCCAGTTGCCATCAAGATTACCTGGGCACAGGGTCACTGGGAGTCAACCAGCAGGACTGGGAGGAAGTCACACCCTGACAGTGATAGCAAAACGGGGGAACATTCATTTGATGAAAGTAGGAAAAGGGGAGAGCCCTAAAGCATGTCTGGATCAGGTAAAGAGAGAGGTTGAGGAAATAAGGTTGCTACAAAATATTTGGACTGGTTTCCAGACCTCTCCCCAAACTACTCACCTTTGTGTTCATTCATTCACTCATTCTTTCATTCACTTCTCAATTTAAATAGTCATTGAATACATGATAGGTCCCATATCAATCCTATCAAGTGAGTATTATAATTATTTCTATCTTAGAGATGAAACTGAGTCTTGGAGATGGCAAGGTCCCAGAATAGGTGGAAGCTGTCATATCTTTCTGGCTCCTGATGCAGAGACCTGAGCCCCATATGAGAGGACTGTAGGGAGTTAGGGAGGTCATTTGTCACAAAAGGGCCTCACTCCCCTGGGCCCTGCTATCATATCAGCCCCATGGGAAGCCTGGGCTGGCTGGATGGGGCTTCTGTGCTATTTTGTGAAGTATGAGGGCCTCAGCCATGGTAGAGATTATTCTGGAACCAGCTTTGACCTCAGCCTGCTGCCTTCAGTGCCTGGCAGGGACACTCAGGATGGAAATGTTTTTTAGAAACAGATACCCTGGGCTACACCCCTAATCCCTCATACCACACCTCCCTGATTCATAAAAGGCCACCGTGGGGCTCCGCTGTGGGGAGACAGGACGGACCTCAACACAGGACCTGCTGGGGGCACCCACACGCCCAGCTGCCTAGGTGGGTACCTCCTCAGTGTGGGGACAGAGAAGGACAGAGAGATAGGGAACAAAGACTGAGCTCTAGAAGGTAGCTGTCTAGCTGCCCCTCTCCTCCTTGCCTCTCTGAGTAAAGCCTGGTTCAGAGACAAGTCTGCCTATACTGGTCAGGTCAACTGGAACCGAGACCTGAGGGCACCTGAGGGTGGAGTAGCTGGTGGGGCTTTGCTGTGCCTTCCATCCCATCCTAGTCTGGGGGTAGGAGGAGGGGAAGAAAGGAAGTGATGTGGGGCCTATCTTTCACCTGTACCCGGGTCTGGTAGTATATTAGGGAAAGTTCTGGATAGGGATGCTGAACCAAAGGCTCTAGTCCCAGCCCTGCCATTGGTTTTCTGTGTGACATTGGGCAAGTGTTTCAACCTCTCTGAACTGAGTTTTCCTGTCTATAAAATGAGGAGGTTGCATGTGATGATCTTGAAGCTTCCTCTTTGCTGACCATCTCAGATTTAAGTTTGGGGTGGGACTAGATGTTAGTGCCCCTCGTTCCTCCACCTTCCATCTCACCTGCTCTCATCCTCCTCCCAACCTGTAGCCATTTCTGATTTCTAGCCCTGAGTCCCCAAGGCAAGGACCAGCAACTGTGGGTAATTTTGCAGGGCCTTACCGGAAACAGATCTTCATGGTCATCTTTTCTCTTTCCTGGAAGGAGGCCTGGAAGGTCTTTTTGGCTGAGAGAAGTGGAATGGAGTGCCCAAGGCCACACAGCTAGAAAAGCACAGGACTGGCTTGTCAAAGGCAATGCTTGCTGCATGATACCAGAGGGCCTGAGTGGGCAGTAGGGGCTCAGCTGCAGGGAGTAGGACTGAATCCCTGAGGAGTCACCCTAATTTCTCTAGCTCTATACTTCCTGAAGTACCTACAGGATAAAAATGCTTGTGAAAATTTGCACAGATTCCTGGGCCCTGGCTTCCTGGATGAGGTTTCCTGGCCTAATGCCTAGGGATTCCTCTGCCTAATGAAGTTTGGAAGCCACTGCTCTGGATGACTTGGGAAGGGCTGCAGGGACCGAGTCTCTCTGCAAGCAGGCCTACAGAGATGAATGGAGGTGCCACTTGCAGCCTGGGAGGCTCCTAAACTCTCTGGGATGGGTACTGACAGCCATCTAAAACTGGAGACTGCAACCCAACACACCTGGCTTAGGCCAGGGTGTCTTCTGGAGACTTTACAAGAGGGGAGGAGGCTGACCTTGATACCTTCCTCAAACCAAGAGTGTGGACAGCCACGTGCAAGCTGGGTAGCACAGAGAAGGATGAAATTTATAGGGCTCCTTCCTTCTCATGAGAAACATTAATCCCTCTTGAAAAACATGTCCTGAGAATGAGGCTAGAGGTGTTTGAATTTACTGGGCTACAACATCATCTTTTTTTCTTTTGGCAGAGCCAGTGTTGCCAAAATAATTAAAGTAATCCTGTTATCGTTCCCACAGATCTGCTTGAGTGGCCCGATTGGGTTTCCTTCCTTGCAGGACACAACCTCCCAGAAGCAAATGGTTTCTCACAGGTCCTGGAGAACTAATTCTGGGTTGAAAATTCTCTTTGAACCCAAATGTGGTCAAAGCTCCCCCCCCAGAAATGTACTCAGGGCAACTTTGGAAAGATTCTTGTGAAAAATAATTCTGAAAACCAAAAATCGTGGTTGGTGACAAGAGGATTTTCCATTGCCTTTCACTAGAGAGCTAGTCTGCCCATCTCACTGGTCCTCTCATCAAGCTTTTGCGAGGCCTTCCACATGCAGAATGCTAAGCTGGGATGTCTTTCTGGACCTCTTCCCTTTGCCTTAGAAACATTCTACCTGTTTCCCTCACACGCAGATTCTAAGCATTCATCTTCAGAAATCGGGAAATATGATGATATCTCGGCAGATATTTTTCCCTTCGGTTAGCTTGTTGAATCCTTAAACCAACTTCAGAAATTAAGTAGGTTCACCCCCATTTACAGATGAGAAACTGAGACCCAGAGCAGGGGACAACTTTTCCAGAGTCTGAGGCAGATTTCTATGAAGCTCAGGTTGCTTAAGCTCCAGGATCTCCATTTACTGAAAACAGTAATATATAAGAAATTTATAACTGAATATACTATGAGAGAGTTTTAACTTTTCTGTCATTACAAACCATCTATTTGTGACTCTATTCAACAAAACAAAACAATTTCTGGATAATTGTATTTATAACCTCATATTTTTTGAAGGAGGGCTCATTGGAGAAGGAAGGAAGGAAGGAAGGAAGGAAGGAAGGAAGGAAGGAAGGAAGGAAGAAAAGAAGGAAGGAAAAAAAGAGAGAGAGAGAGAGAAAGGAAAAGAAAGGGCTTTAAAATGCATTGCTTCCTGCAAAGCCTGCTCTGGTCCTGCCATGGTCTCTCAGGAGTAAGTGGCAGGATGGAGGCTCCAAGTCAGCTGTCTTTCCTTCCACCTTCTCCTGTCCTTCCTCCCACCCCAGTCTTGTTCCAGCTGTCCTTGAGGCCAAAGGGTTGGTAAGTTCTACCTGTTTTGTTTATTTGCAAAGGTGGGTGGTAGTGTCATCAGAAAATGATTGGCATAGATATTCTTACTTCATATCACACTTAAAAAAATAAGCATGTAATCTCTGTTAAGATAGATTACACTAACTCATATTGTCAAATGTGGAAATTACATGGGAATGTATATCAGCTCATTCAAAGGGAATTTTAAGCCTGACAGATTTCAGAGACAGTGAGCTGCCCCAAAAGACAGTGAGTGCCCATTCACTGGATGTGTACAAAAAAGAGGCTGGAAGCCATCAGTTGCCAAAGAAGAGATTCTAAATTTGGGGAGGTGGCTTGTTCATACAGATGCTGTGTAAGATGGGACCCTGAGTGTCTGTGGGGACAGAAGCTTAGAAAAAGACTAACCTAGCATGTAGGTGAGTGATCACAGCAGAGAAGATCTCAGGATTAGGCAGGAAGGGGCTTGGAAACCTGGATGGCCTCCACCGGGGGGCATTATGTCTGCTTAGGGTCACCACATTTGGGACAGGTGGTTGTCACTTGACTCCCACATCTTCTCTGTGCCATTATGAGGCTTTTGTTTCACCCTGCCTCTGTCGCTATGCTCAGAGGTGCAAGGTGAGCTGGGAAAACTTAAGCCTCTGACCCTGACAGATGCTGTGTAAGATAGTTCCATGAGCCTAGGTGTCTCCAGGTGGGACCGAGGAAAAATATTTGTTCATTGTCTCACCACAGGTGCTGCAGAGGTATGGACTGGGGAGGGATCTGAGAGTCTAACCCTTTCATAACCCTTTTGTAAACTGTCAGCTAGTCACCACACCAGAGCGGACAGAGCCTCAGTTTCTTCATCTGTAATATAGGAACGCTAGTCCCCATCTTTTAAGATTACGTGAAGTTTTCAATTACATCCATGGCTGTCAAACTTCAGCCTGCATCAGCATCACCTGGCAAGCTTTTGTTAAAACGGATTTCAGGACCACCTTCCCCCAGAGTTTCTGATTCAGTCTGCTTGGGATGGGGCCTGAAATGTGTCATTTCTAACAAATTCCCTGGTAATGCCGATGCTACTGGTTTGGGGTCTCCACTTTGAGAATCACTGAACTAGATCAGGAGGTGCCTGAAAATGAGTTGGTCAGAGGATCACCAGTCCCTCAAGGCCAGGGACCAGCTCGAACTGGCTTCCATTTCTGCTAAGTGACTCAGTGCAGGCACATAGTAGATGCTCTCAGTACATGCAGGCTACTCCTCAGAGACCCTTTCAAAATGGTTGTCAGCAAGATCTGGTTGCCATGGCAACAGCCTGGCAGCAGCCAAGCAATTTGGGTAACATAAGGGCTCTTTGCATTGGAAAGAGAGGCAAAGGTCTTGGTCTAGCAGCAGGTGAACAATGTGGAGGGAAGCAGGGAAGTAGAGTGTGGCTGCCGACCCCCTCAGGCGGACACCTTCCTGTTTGCTCGGCAGCTTGCCCTAGACTCCTGCCTACAAACCCAGGAAGGATTTAAACTTTGATTGCATAACAGCGAAGGGAACAAAAGGAAGTGGGAGTGGTAGAGGGGGTAGTAAACAGAAAGGAATCCTGGTCCCTGAGAACCACTGTGTACTTGGTCACTTCACATACATGAACTCTTTGAATCCTGTGGACCATGTTATAAGGGCCCAGTGGACCCGTCCAAGGCCACACAACTGTTTGGGCCTTGGCTGTTTCCAGATTGGAAAACCTATCGGCTGTTGCCAAAGGCCATGTTTGTTCTTTCGTTTCAGGGCTGCCTCTTTGAAATTGTTGAACTTTGAATGGGGTTAGAAGGACCTTGGGGTGTGGGGGTGGCATGGAGGCAGGGAAGAAGGTCTGGAAAATTTTTTTAGCACTCTGGGGCTCCAAGCTGGTCATCCCCTGGGCTTCATCCTTCACAGCAACTGCTCCCTCCACTTTATCTGCCTTTGTATTTGGATAAATTTGAGCTATGCTCTGGATACCTACCCATACCCCCCCCCCCCCCCCCGCCCCAAGTTCTGGCTAAGTTAACCCAATAAGGGAGTGGTTCTCATTTTCCAGTGTGGATAAGAATGAAGCTTATTTAACATTTCAATTTCTGCTTTGCCTCCAGAGATTCTGATTGAATGGCTGGGGGTAGGGATGCCTAGGAACTGGTAGTTTTAACAGGCCCTGTGATGATTCTGATGTAGGGCAGAATTTGGAGTCTTGGGGACCTTGAGATAATTCCTTTACCTCCCTAAGCCTCTGTTTATGCATCTATCAAATGAGGATAACAGTGTATACTTCTGAGAGATGATTTATAGTAATGTGTGTTGTAGAATGTTTAGTACAGCACTTAGGATCCAGTTGGTGGTCAATAAATGGTAGTTAGTCCCTTCCCTCTATCCTATATCAAGTGGAGCCCATTACAAGTGCTCAGAAAACGTTTGGTTCTATAGAACAAGGAAAGCTTTCAGGGATCATGGTGAGCAAAAGGTCCTGATACAGAGTGATGCCTCCTTTAGCCTCATGGAATGCTACAAGTTTAAAGGCTTCTCCTGGGGAAAGAAATTTGCTTTAGGGATCAGCTTCTGGCCCTTCAGTTCCCAAACTGAAGAAGCCAGCTCTAGGTGCCCTGAGTTTTCTGGTTATTCACATTCAGAATCATGGAGGTGAGGGGTATGGGGGTGGAACTGAACTGTCTACGGCAGAGAAAGGCCTACTATCCTGATGGCTTTCCATATCTCCCTTAGAAAATCAAACCTTCCTCATAAGTCCTCAAGCAGCAGCACCTGCACTTAGACTTGAACAACCCTTCCATTTCCGTGAAGATAGCCCCCCTAACTAACGAAGCAGGTCCTGACAAAGTCCTTGTCCTGCAGTGACCACAGTCTAGTTCCCTAGCTCCCTCTCACCCCATTTAGCAGGACTTAGGTGTAGAGAGACAAAGAGAGGAGGCCTCTGACACAGACTTGTCCTGGAGGGACTTTAGATCAACCAGCAACCTATGTTTTGGAGATATGATTTAAAGTAGGAAATATTCTGAGCCTTGGAGGGCTAGACAGTAGTAAGGGGGCCATCACTTCCAGAGTGATTGGGACAGCCTTCTGAGGGTAGGAATATTGGTAAGATACGAACATATAAACATGGAAAAGAACAACATTTCTGAAGGCTCAGAGGAATCAAAAGGCACAGCATGTATGAGGATTCATCCAGTGTGGCTGAAATGTAGGTCTGTGGAGGAAAGTTATAAAGGTCAAGCCGGAAAGACAGGTTGGGGCGAGATTTTAAGTGTTCTTATGTCCCAGGCTAAGAAGATCCATTCATTCCACAAACTTTGATTGTATTCCTGCTGCGAGACCTAAAACCCAGACAGGAATTCAGCCTTCATCCTTGATAGTAGCTAATCAGGAGGGGGTGGGGGGAGGGCAGAGGGCTTTCTGAGAACCCTGGAGGTATCTTGAGAAAGCTTGATATATAAGATCTATGGAGAGATCAAGGATCTGTTTCCTTTAAATTGTGCCAGAAAAGGAAAAGAATGAACCACCAGGAAGAGGACAGCTGCACAGGAAGAGACCATTAGAACAATGCTAATACTGCTTGTTGACTTAACTTTTAGGCCAAGTGACAGATAAAGCAAAGAACACAGATGTAGGATGTAATGTATTAAGCTCAATAATAAGAATGTCCAGGTTTATACAACTGAAGTTGGGAGCAGAGGCAGGGGGCACAAAGAGAAGGGCAAGGAGGCTGATAGCTTCATTGTACAGCATGCTGGGCTACTGCCAGCAGTGGATGGACAGAGGAATGAAGGTCCCAGGCTTGCTCAATTATAAAGATGATTAACAGAGGTAAAAAGTAAGAAAAATAATTAACAGATGATAAAAAGTAGAAAGAAAGAAAGAAAGAAAGAAAGAAAGAAAGAAAGAAAGAAAGAGAGAGAGAGAAAGAAAAAGAAAAATTATCTTGAAATGTGTGGGCAGAGGAGGTGGGCTGTGGTTTTAATAACCCAACTCATCATCAGCAGAATTCAAAAGGTAACACCTAAAATACAGGACAACAGCCAGCCACAAAAATATTTATTTAGCAGGATAGAAATAAGGACCAGAAGAAAGGGCTGTACAAAGTAAGAAGTGATTCTTTCTGGGCAGTGACGATGAGGAGAAATGAAGGATAGGTAGCTGGCAGAAAATGGTCGTCTGTAACTCCACATATGTACAATTTTGATTTTAAAAAAATGAAGTGTCTAGTCACTATTTAGCTGTTGGAAGCCTTGTCATTTGGTCAATGACAAGGTTATTTGGGTATTAAAAAAGTATTTATGAATTTGACTTGGAATAGGTAAAACATTCAAAAGGCACAAAATGTGAAAGATACAGGCACACAGTGATGCCTCCCTTCCCCCTGGTCCCAATTCTCCTCTGGAAACAACCAATGTTACTGGTTTTTTTTGTTTTTTTGTTTTCTTTCCAGAGAGCTCATGCACATACAGCCAAATATCTATACTCAGTAGGTGCATTCTTCCTCCACTTTCCCCACTTACTGTTCACCATCTTGCATTTTTCTTTTATTGATTTATCTCTGAGAGTCTTCTGTATTAGCAATGAACTTCCTCATTTGTCTTTTTTATAGCTGGTTGATATTCACGTATGGATGTAGCAACAATAAATGTCAGTATCTGTTTCCACATAGCTTCACCGACAGTGTGTCATCAAACTTTTGGATTTTTGTTATCATCAGAGGTGAAAAATGGTATCTCAGCCAAACTTTAATTTGCATTTCTTTTAAGTGCGGATGGAAAAACTTTTCACATGGTTAAGAGCCATTTGGATTTTTTTGTGAACTAATGATTCATATCTTGCTCATTTATGTTAATCATGCCTTTTCTTCTTAATCAGTAAGGGCTTTCTATTAGAAAGCCCAGACCTTCTATTATTAATAATTGCAAATGTTTTTTCCTAATATGTCATTTGTTTCTTGACTGTGCCTGTAGGTTTTTGTCATAATCAAGTTTCAATTTTTATGTAGGCAGATTTCTCAGTCTTCTCATTAATGGTTTCCGGGGTTTATGCCATAACTCAGAAAAGCCTCTTAGAGATTAATGCAAATTCTCCTATGATTTCTAGTTGGACTTTTCATTTTTCTTTTTTTTAAAATCATTGAAATCTTTTATCTGTCAGGAACTTATATTAGCAAATGTGTGAATTGTGTATAGAACCTACCTTTTTTTTCCTCCCAGCTGGCTAGTAAGAGTGTATTTTGAGGAGGAAGGGTAGAGGGACAGGAAAGAGGGCAGTGAGCACAGCAGTACATGAGGAAGTTTTCCAGGCAGTGGATGTACAAGAAACTGGAGGTGTCATGCACAGTCAGAACTGCTGAGATCATCTAGTGAACCCAGGTGGACCTGAACTAGGGCAGGGGCAGCAGGAAAGTTAAAAAAGAGGGGGATTCTGGAGATAGAATCCATAGGACTCAGTTACTGGTTCAATGGGAAAAAGCAAAAGATGCCTATTTCCTGCCCTGGGGATGCTATTATTAAAGAGAGAAAACTCAATGTTATGAGTTCTGGCTTTACAGAGCAGGGAGCAAGGATGCAAAGTTTGGCGCCTCACTGGGATACCCAGGGGAGACTGGATTATGGGTGTTCAACAAGGTGTTGAAAAGGTGGGAGGGAATATCAGAGATCTGAGTCATGAATTTCCCCACTGTTTTCTTGAAGACCTGGTGTAGGAGTTACATATTCAGTCCCTTAGGTGGACATGGTGTGCCCCATCCTGAGGGCTATTGCATTCATCAAACCTGTTGGAGGTACTGGTTCCTGGATATAAGAAACCTAAAACTGGGGCTACACCAATAATCTTCTTTATGTAGGATTTTACTGTTTTCAAAGTATTTGGTTGTTGGTTGCTCCTGTTTTCAAAAAAAGGAGAATGGGATCTGAAGAAAGTAAGTTGCCCACTGTTCCAAAACAAATTTGAAGGCTGTAATAAAATAATAATAATAATAATAATAATAATAATAATGGCAATGACTTATATTTCTAGAGCACTATTGCTTAATCCTTCAGGAACACCAGTTATATCACCTAATCCTCAGAACCCTATACGGATGAAAAAGAGGTTCTATGGAAAGTAACCTCATGTAGCTGTTCATAAATTCCTAACTGGACAGTTCATGGTGAGTCATCACATCCCAGGCATATAATTTCTTTGGTAAAAGGTTTATCTTTACCTTGAGCAAGCTCTGCCCATTGTTCCTGTGCATCTAGACTAACATACCTTTGACCGTGTATGCCCTCTTTCAGACGCCGCTCTTAAAGTGTGACCACCTTCAAGAAAGCACATATTCTTGTTATCCTATAATCCAGTCCTCACCTAGCTTTCTTTCACCTCTGTAACCTTCCTTACATTCCCTCCTTAATTCCCAAGACATCAAAGAAGCTGCAAAATCTCAGTTCTTAGAGGCAGAGCGGGGATTCTTACTCCAGACCAAGGCAACCAGACTTTTCAAACCTAGGCGCCCTCTGCTTCACACCCCCACCCCCGCCCCCTCCCAGGGCCAGACACTCGCCTCTGTCTGGTCACTTTCCATCCCCAACTCAAGAAAGCCAGCATGTCAATTCGGGTTAGATCTAAGGGACCCTGGACCATCTGCGCAGGCGCCCTCGGGTCAGGGAACTGAGGGCGGTTGAGGAGAAACAGCGGCGAGCACAGGCGAGCAGGCCAGACGCGCCAGCGCACGGCCACGACCCGCTGGGGACCCGGGAGAGGGCGGGACCGCAGCTGTGAGGCCGGAGCCACAGCGGGTCCCCAGAGGCCCGCCCACCAGGGAACCACGTGCCAGGCCCTCAGGACGTCGCCCAACCAGGAGGCGGGGGGCGTGGCCCTGCCGGGCCGTACCAAGAGCGCAGACTCTTGAGGGGGAGACCTGGCTCCGGGAGCGTGCGCGCGCCGACGGCCACGCCCCTCCCCCCGCGGTCGCCGAGGGCGGTGGTAGCCCCTCGGCGGTGTGGGCCTGCGTTCTGCTCGGCGCGGGGACAGCCGCCGGACCGCCCGTGGTGAGTGCCGCGGTCACCCGCGCGGGGCTCCTGAGGCTCGGGCGCCGGAGCGCGGGCTGCCTGGGCTCCGGGGCGCAGGGCCCTCTGGCCGCCTCGGCCGCCCGGGCCGCTGGCGCTGGCCGGGTCGCTAAGTGCCTCACCCGGCTCTCAAGCAAAGCGCGGCTCTCCCTACCGGCCCTCCCCGGGGTGGCCCTTGCCCCCGAGCTGACCTCCTGGGAGGCTTGAGGGTCGTTGTTTCCACCGCTGAGGGCACCCGGCGGGCCATTCGGCCGAAGGTTGAATCTGGGCGTCACAGAGGGCTGGGGCCGGGCTACTTCCCCCCCCCATGCCTCAGTTTCCCCCTGTACGACGAGCTCGGGGCGGTCAGTTTGGGGGGTGATTCGCGGAGGAGGAGGAGCTCTGAGTGCGAGTGGGACCGAATCAGATCCTGTAACCTAGGTGGGCTCGGGGGAGCCGGCCAGCCCGGCCTTTCCTCGGAATCGCTGTCGTGCGTGCGTGCGAGGGCCCGGCATCCCTGCGGGGCAGTGCGCCTCGCGTGCCGCTGCCTTGGCAACAGCAGTGACAGACCTTTTCTGGGTGCTGCTGGGCAGCAGTGACACCCTTAGGTCGTGGGAGCAACTGGGTAAGAGGTCGAGGGCTCCTAGGCGGTGGCGGGTGGAGTGGAGGTGGGGGCTTTGGGGAACTTGACCTCGACTTTTTGTTTTTTACTTAAGGCGAGTAACCATTCACCATTTTTGTAAGCTGGTGACCAATACTGAGGAGTTTGGAGCTATTTCAATGAATGTGACTGCCTCCTCTTCCTCTCTTAGACCCCCAAATGCAGGCTTGGCCTAAAGAATGGTGCTAATACTAGGGGAGACGGGGCTGGAGTGGGTGGTCCTGGGTCTGGATCTTGGTACACTGGCAGGACGTTAACTTTTTGAGCCTCTGTTTCCTCCTCAGTGACAGAGATCGTGAAACAGCCCACCTTGCTGCCTCCCAAGGGTTGAGGTTCTGAGGATCAAAAGGGTCTTGGAGAAAGGGTGACATTAACTGTCACTTTTTTAAGCTGAGCAGTTAACCCCCTGGTATCCATTGTCCTCGCAGCACAATGCTGTAATTCCTGTTGTTTGAAGAGAAGCTATTGATTCATTAACCACTCACAAGTTCTGCCTACACAGATCTCCCTTGAGTGGTTGTGGGATTGGCTTGATCAAGGAAACAGTCCCAAAGTCTCAGTAAAGCAAAGAACTTAGAAAGGATCACTTTTCTTTGTGTACCTCTAAGGAGTTCTTATTTTATTTATTTATTTTTTTGAGAGAGTGGTCAGTTCTTGAGTTTCTCATGATTTTCATATCCCTGATATGGAAGCTGTTTCATTGGGCAGATAGCTTAATCCTTGTCTCAAGTGTCCAAAAAATGTCTGCATTTCAGAGAATGGAATATTAGGTTCTAATTGAGTTTTGATGCTGAAAACTTCAGAGAAGGCTTAACTCTCAAATTCTTCATGTCTGTCACTTGAAAAAAAGGACAGGTAGATTTGAGATAAAAGGAACCCCAGGGATGTACTTCAGCACCTGGAATGGCAACATTGACTTGCAGTCAGGCAGGTGAATATCCCTGGGTGGTATGAGTTTGTAATCGGTCACAGATGTCAATTGCCTGACGAACCTGAAATTTTAGAACCTGCTAGTGACCGGACTGATCCTCCCTTAACCCCTTGAAAATCAGGATCTGAGTTAGATAAGTCCATGTTTACTTAGATCGACTTTTTAAAATTAGAACTGCTTGTTTTGGAAATGTTCTGTAAATCCAGAACATTTACTTATTAAACCCATGGAACATTTCAAGTTAATAAGAATTTAGCTCTTTTGCAACTTTTTTTTTTCTCTGATGAAGCTTATGTAATTGTAAACCCTTCATGGTTCCCAAGAGCCCAGCTTCCTCTGCAGTATCTTCCACTCCTAGTGCTTTAAGAAGGAGCAGAGCACTAAATTGGGAGTCAGGGCACCTAAGTTCTAGCTCTGGCACTAGCACTATGTGCCTCAGTTTAGTGCTTTGGGATTTAATTTATATGTCAGATACATTTAAAAATTAAAAGCAGAAAAAAAGTGAAAGGGGGAATTATTTTTCATAAAAATGTAATTTTTTTCTATTTACAAAATATTAAGTGCTCATTATTTTAAAAACTATCACAAGAATATGCAATATAATGAACATCCCTCATAGCCTTACCCTGAGACAAATCACTGCTAATGGTCTATTACTTAAAATAACAGAAGTTGTTGACTAAACACAAAACTAAGATGAAACTAGTCATACTGTTCTGAGACTTGCTTTTAATTACTTAACATGATGCATTTCTAAATCATTATGTAGAGATTCTAAATCACTGTAGAAATCTGTCTCATTCTTTTTTAAACCTCATTCTTTTTAAAATGATGGAATATTTCAGTAACCAGTATTATTGAAAAAAATGTATGTGGTTTTTGTCTTTTTGCTATCATGAATTTTGCCTGAGTAGTCTTGTTCTTTATCTTGTGCAATTAAATATTTTCAATATCTTGTGCAAAATATTTTTGCATAATGAATTCTTGTAGTTGAAGAGGTGGAACAATGTTAATGAGATTTTAAATGTGTTCATTGAACAAATATTGACTATTTTGGTATACTATAGCAGTGACCGAAACAGACAAATCCCCCATAGATCTGATCTAGAGGAGGGAGACAAACAACACACATAATTTGTCAAATAATTTGGGATTTAACTTTTTATTTTATGTCAGATTCATTTAAAAATTAAAATCAGAAAAAATGAAATGGAGAAATGACTTCTAAAAATGTATCTTTTCTGTCTAAAAAATATTTTAAGTGCTTATTATAAGACTGTTAAAAAATATCCAATATAGGTAGTGAATGTCCTTCATAGCCTTACACTGAGACTTTTTTTTTTTTAGTGGATAAAAATAATATAGGGGGAGAGAGAGGAGAGGGAGATAAAGATTGCCTAGAAATGGTATGACTTTAAATATTAATGGATATTGCCAAACTCCCCTCCAAAAATGATACCTTGTTATGTTCCCACCAACAGAATCTCATTGTGTTTTAATTAATAATTCTAAGACCAGTTGTGAAGACTAACTGCTAATGGCAGAGATGCTTTTATATCAGGAAAATTTTATGCAGATTCTATGCTAAGTTTGTATATGTGTGCACATGGGTCTGTGTAGAGACCCATACACATACATATATATTTTTTAAGTTCTTCTGATGACCCCAAAAGGCTGGTGTTTCCTTCCCCATTTCACAGCTGGGGAGGGATCTCAGAGATGAAATCACTTGCTCAAGGCTGTGAGGGTGAAGCTGAGGCCTCACCCACAGCAGTCTTCTTCCAGTCTTCTTTTTGTGCTGTATCTCATTTTCAATTGAAGGGGGTTGGTTCGTTTGTTTTCTTTGGGTAGAAGAGAAATTTCCTAATACATATAAATACTTAATAATATGATTGTTTTCCCTCGCTTCTAATATCACAAAGCACAAGTAAGTATGTCTCTGTGTTGTATGTTTCACTATACATTTCATTATAGTGTAAATAACAAATGAAATGAGTATCTGATAGAGGTAGAAAATACTGTTTTTGTTTGTTTGTTTGTTTGTTTTATATAGGCTACAGAATAAAACTTGTTTTCCTGTACAGTTCTGTTATCTGGCATTTGATAAAAATTTAGAGCCTGGGCAGGTGGGGAGAAGCACCTAGGTCAGAGACAGTTTAGCAGCTTATACAGGCAGGGGGACTTATGCCAGGCCTTACTTTCTTCATCCATGAAGTGGGGAATGAAGGCCTGCTCCTCCTACTTGCTGGAACTGTTCAGGAGGTGTTTATTTTTCTGCAGTTAATGCTCCCTGTTACTGGCACTGTTTCCATCCCTGTGGAATGACACTTAACGTATTCGACCCTCTGGATCTAAGCTTCGTGTTTAAAGCCTGGTTCAGGCACTTGAGAATTCTTCAGGGAAGAACAAACATAACAGTAGACAGAGTCTGTTGAGTTCATCTTGAGATAATGCATATGAGGTGCTCTTGGTGCTGAGCACTTGGGAGCACTCAGGACAAGCTGCCTTTGGGTGTGGGTGGGGGATGTCATGTGAGACTTCACAGAGGAGGTGACATTTGAGTTGGGTCTTGGAGGGTAGATGGAATTAACAGCCCACCAAGTCATTCCCCTCTGGGAGGTGTAGGGTGTAGGTTGCATGAGGCTTGGAGGAATTGGGACTTCTCTGAAGGAAGCTCGTGAACCGTGCTAAGTGATGGGAAGGGTTTTAAATAGGTCAATGACATGACTAGCACAGAAGTATTTTCTTATATTGGGTTTTCACACTTTCTTCTTGCTCTAATGTCTTTATTTCTGGGTAAATTCATTATTTGGGACACTCACTCTGCTGAATCTGCATCATACCATTTTAGAACTCTACATCCTAAAAGTATTTTTCTTTCCCCAACCCCCTCCCCAAGCGAGGTGTTTATCTTAGTTGTGTACCTGGTGGTGGTGGTGGTGGAGGTGGAGGGGGAGGGGTGTGTGTGTGTGTGTGTGTGTGTGTGTGTGTAAGAAAGTAGCAGAGGAGTCTCATGGGCAAAGAGTCCATGGTTCTTTGCAGGCTGGTAGTTACTGTTGCTTGGGTCCATTGGAGCCAAATTCATCATCCCGTTATGCCTGATACTGGTTGGCAACTTGATTAACACTTGGGTATGTTTTGAACAAAGCACCTGAGGGGGCCTGGTCCTTCTTCTGGGTAGCTTGTGCAGAAACCTCTGGATGTGGAGGACTTACTTATTTAACTTACAAAGAAGTGACAATGTGGGGAAAATAAAAGAATTATCCTTGATTTGTGCTGGAGGGTGAGGCATTTTAATTTCCTTTGCACAGTGTCTGTACACAGCTGAGAGAATATATAAATGCTTCCCAGAAATTAATCAGTTTCAAAGGCTAAGCTAGAATATAATAATGGGCCAAACTCTGGTGCCGTGAACTCAGAACTGTTTCTTAGAGAACTGGGTTTTTTTAGGAGACATCTCGTGGTAGGAAAATAAAATAGAAAAAGTGGTTTTTTGTCTACTTGGTTGTAATAACTGAGGAAGGTGGACTTTATGGGATGTGCCTCTGATGTAGGACTTTTGTAATTCTAGGTGAAATTTATGAATTATATTTAGTCATTTTTAAATCTTCCCTAGCTTTATCTTTATTGCCTTTTCCTGTGGTCCCACCCACCCCCCAACCCCCCTTTGTCGAGCTCAGTCTTCCCTGTCCCCTCTTTGTTTTGTGCTTGTATAAGAACATCGTGATCTTGCAGTATGTATCATCATTGCATTGGGTAGGCTGGGTCTGTACAAAGGTTTGAAGGCTGGGTGGGAACACATGAACTTGTGCTCACCTCCAACATATATTGACTTTGTATCTGTAGGTCACTTGGGTTGGTTTTCAGAACTGCAAACAGTTGGCGGTTCTTGAATACACAGGATGATGTATTAGCCAGTTGTGCCCAGGACTTTCAGGGATGGGGTTTGGGGTGGGACACATTCTAGGTATCACATTAGAGATTTGTGCTCTTGTGAAAAATAACTTTTGTTGGTTTCAGTTAAGGGTTTCAGAACCTTTGCAATCATTTAAGAAACCAGGCAGTGTTATCTGAACATGTTGGACGCAGTCCCCTAATGTGATCTGTAAACTCTAAAAGGTCATTTAGCATGACAACAGAGATGAAAAAATGCATCCTGCCTACCTGAAACACCCACCAGCAAGGTCCATACCCCTGTTAGTGACCTCACATCTTCCTGGTCTCTGAAGCTTTAAGGACAAATGATATCTGTCCCTTTTCCCTCTCTTCATTCTGGGTTTTTGCCACCATGCAGTCCGGTTACTTTTTAGTCTTTGAATCTCTTTCCACTGCCATGGTCTTATTGTAGCCCTTGTCATTTCCTGGTTGCACTAGACCCCTGACTGGCCTCCTGAGTTCATAATTCCTCCTCCCTGATTCTCGAAATCTCTTCTCAAGACCTGCCCATGGTATCATTTCTAGATTGATCTTGAAGCCCTGCTTTTACTTTTATCGTCCCTCCTTTGCTCAAGAATTTATAGTTCTCACTGTCTTATTGTTTTGTGGTCTTTTCCCCTTCTCTACTTCCATAGAGGATATGGAAGTGGCTATAATAAAAGGAGTCCAAATTTCTCTCTTCCTAATGGCAATATGTTTGGAGTAGGATGTGAATTCAGTGAGGACAGGGAACTTCCCCGTCACTTCCACAGATATAAGCCAGTGAATACTAAATGAATACTAACTGGGTGAATGAAGGAATAAATGGATGAGTTAATGATTATGGCTTCTTTCTCCCACGGTACTGCTGAGCTTTCTCCTGCATCTTGACTGTCAGTATTGGGTCTGATCTGTATTTTTTGAGATTATTCTAAGGTGCCATGTAAACTTTTTGTAGGATTTCAGTTTTCCATCCATTTTAAATGTTTTAAGTTCTTCCCACAATTGATAGTTTATTTAATAGTTAATTTAATAATTAATTATTTTATACTTGAAGAAAAGAAAGAATTTGAGTATCCTTCATAGTATTCTTTCTAGATATTTCTGGATCAGTTACCTGGATACCAAAACATGAATAAATTTATTAATTTTTTAAAAATCTAATGAATAGAAAGGGTCTAGTTTAACCTTTGAATGTTGTATGTCAGGTCCTGTGCTGGGTGTTTTATGTCTCATGTGATGATCATAACACTGAGGATGGTTGGCAAGAGAACTGAGGCTGAATAAGTCATGTGCTCAGGGCCCCATGGTTTGTAAGTAGCACATCTGGGTTTTGAACCGTGGTCTTTCAACTTACAAGGACCATGTTCTTTCATGGCTCAACTGAATTTTAAGTTTGTTGAATTTCAAGGCCCACACTCTTCTCAGCAAAACCAAAACCATGGAAAAAAAGTAGTAATTGAGAGAAGGACCCTGGGAGGCAGATAATTGTGCCAAAAAACAGTCAAGGGAAGTTATTGTTATTGAGCACAAAACTCAGCTCAGAGCTTCCTAGAAGGCAAAGGATGAATTTGCATAGCAAACATTACTGAAAAAGGGAAGCAGATCAGTTTATCCCAAGAAGCACTTTTCCCTGGGCCTTCATTGAATAAAGCAGTAGACAGCAGCCTCACAAGCATTTGTAGAGCATCTCGTGTGTACGAGGCCCTTTTTCGAGGTGCTGGGACTGTACTTGTGTGTGGACAAGACTGATAGGGTGATGATAGCTTAGGTCGGGGTGGAGGGAATGTTCTAAACAGAAGAGCATGACCCACAGGTAGCCTTCCTGGGACCCGCTTGGTTAAGTGCTGAGAACTTCAGGCTCTAGTATAATGGTATAATAATATAATGGTATAATAGTAAGGGCAGATCTTTGGGGAATGGGAGCAAGAGAATAGACTCAGAGTGATGTATTTTATCAGGCAGGGGTAAAGCAGGAGAACCTAGGAGAGTGAATAGGGAGAGACCTTTTGCCAGAGATAGGAGGCAGATAGTCCATAGTAGAGGTCCTGATGTTCTTAGCACATCTCATATGCAGTGTCCTGCCATTTTGCTATGAAAGCTGAAAAGTCTGGCTTGGGTTCTTGCCTATTAGTGGGTGACTGTAAGCAGAGCCGAGACTTCTCAGAAGGCAGCAGTGGTTCTGTTCAAATGCTCCTGGTTGGAAGGCTAGCCATGCTGTACCATCAAGTGTAAAGTGTTGACTGTTGTGTGGAAGATTTTGTTGATTCGATCATTGGGCAAATTTACATGGTGCGTGTGTGTGTGTGTGTACATACATACATATATATATATATATATATATATATATATATATATATATATATAGAGAGAGAGAGAGAGAGAGAGAGAGAGAGAACACACACCATGTTATGAAAGAGAATTATGTTACGCCAGTCCTCTTGAGCACCAGCAGAACCAAAATACAAGCTAGCTCCAGCCAGGTGGCAGCTTTCCTGGCGTTATTTAATTGTGGGTAATACTGTTACCTGATGGTACAGCCAAGATGTTAACTGGAAAATGAACTCCAGGTCATTCAGTGAAGTAACTTCTATCTCTAACTTTGCCTTGTCCTGAAAAGATTCAGAAGGGCATGCAAGTGAGTGGCTCTGACGCCAGTTAGCCTGGGTTTGAATCCTGGGTCAACCACGTCTCAGTTCCCTGACTTTGGACAAGGACTTTAACCTCTGTGATAATTACAGCTCTTATACCTCAGAGGGCTGTTGTAAGAATGAAATGAAATAGAATGTCATAATGTAAATGTTTAATACTTGTTATTGTTATAATTAACATTTGGAAAAGATAGATGAGGCAAATAGAAAACAATGGGGGGTGGGGAGGACCCAGGGTTAAGGATAGTGTGTGGCTGCTAGAGGCTTTTTTGATTTGTTCAGTTTTTTTGATGTCCAGAGCAAAGAGGGGAAAATAAGTCAGGAATGGGGAGTGACTGCTAATGCGTATGAGGTGTCTTTATGGGGAGATGATGCTGTTCTGGAATTAGTGGTGATGGCTGCATGATAGGTGAATATTCTGAAAACCACAGAATTGTATACTTAAAATGGTGACTTTTATAGTATGTGAATCATATCTGCAGTTTTAAAAATCTGGTTTTTAGGTCACGAGTCTTTGAGCAGCTGGACTCCCACTAGTTGTGCCACTGGCTACTTACTCCCTCGAGTGAGCTCTGCCCATCTGAGCAGAAGTGCTTACTGTTGTCTGCATATTTCTGTGCTTACTTGCATTTCTTATCCCTCTTGAAGTTGACTGAGGCTACTGGCCTGTGAGAGGGAGTGAGGTGTGTCACTTCTAGCCTGAAGCACTTAAGAGCTGGGGCTGAGCCCTCCCATCAAAACAACCCAAGAAGTTATACATTGAGATAGTGAAGTCATAAAGGAAAAGCTGCTTGAACTGCTGAGTCCCCTATGGAGGCCAAGTGCCAAGCAGAGTTACCTTGCCTACACTGGACATTGCATAAGTTATGTGTTAGGCCACTTGGGTGTGGCTTGGTGCTCAGAGGAGGACACCTTTTCCCAGTCCTGTGACCTGGAGAAATGTCCTCATTGCCTCTCACAAAGGTGTGCTATATGATGTGGTGGGTGTCCTCTCTACCATGAAGCCACAGCAGGTGCAGTGGTGCAGAGTTTCTTATAATCCAGCTATGTCCTCACATCTTGCTGTAACCTACACAGCTTTCCCGGCAGTGTCTGTCAGAGGGTGCATTATACTATGAGCCTCAGGAGCATCTTGTGTGACCTAGTGTACCTGTCCCAAATGACAGCATGGTATAATGTCAGGCCTGTGTCAGAGGATTTTGTTTCCTTCTCCCTGAAAAGCCATAGATAGGGCAATAAGAAACTGTCATCAGCTAATGGTTTAGTGCTGATGAGCTGTCTTGTAAATGGGGTGTAATAATTGTGGATGCTTTTATAGACACCACAAGACAGTCCTCTATCACCATGGCATCTGATTATTACTGACTTGTTCATGTTGTTGTGACTGTTTAATAACCCTGCTAAAATGGTTTGGAATTGTTCACACCAGAGCAGACAGGTGAGTTTGGATTAAATTGCCATTGTTGTTCTGATGTGGCCAGTGGAAGTTTGCAGTGGCTGATCTGATGTTGTCTAATGATGGTAGAAAATGGGACATAGGGGCACTGGGCTTGGCAGGAGTTTGGAGTCCTAAGCTATGTGCTCTTAAAGGCTAAAAGAGCTGTTACTGTACCTTATATAGTCATTCAGACCCTCTGAGCACTCTACTGTGCCTGACCTTTGCCGGGCACTGTCTTCTTCCGTCTCCCTCACTGTAGATTCTAGGCTTTGTCCATTCTCACCCTCAGTTTCTTTAGTGAGAGGGATTTGTATTGCATCAGCATCTGCTATTAAGTGACCAGACCTAAATGTAAATTAAGGTTTTCCTGTTGAAAATCAAGGTAAGCTGATGAAAGACAATGCATTCAAACTCTACTTACTGCTGTTGGCCAGGTTGAGGGAGGAGTGCTGGTTCTTCCAGGTTCAACGCAGCCTGAGGCAAATCTCTGGGAAAGTCCTCTGATAGGTACCTGAATTGGACAGATTCTGAGAGTCCTAGATCTCAAAATCCAGACTCTTATTTCCCTTCAGAAAAAGTTGGGTTTCTCCAGAGCTTTTGGGCTGTACCACATCACATTTCTCTAAACTCTTAAGGAAAGCAGGAGCTTTTGAGTCACCTATACTGGCTTCCAGGGGCCCGAGTTGAAGTACTCTGCCTCTTACCTGCATTCTCCTAGTTTGAGCACCCTGTTTACTAAATATAAAACAGAATAATAGTTAACTTTTTTCCTTATATGAGTGTCACACACTGGGCATATCTGTTGACTCATATAATTCTGGCAACAGCCCCTGTGAGGTAGGTAGTATTATCTCTGTTTTCTAAATGAGGACACTGAAGTGCAGAGAGATTTCAAGATTCGTATATGTGCATGAGTGTAAATGTTGTCATGATATAAAGAGTTTAAATGTATGATGCTTTCAGACATAAATCATGTGTAATCGATGATTGAAATGTGCTTCCCCAGGACTCTGATTCTTATTTTCAGGGTCACCCACTGCCCTGCCTTGACAACCTCCCATCCAGACATCACACCAAGGAGGGCTGAGGGAGGGTGTGTACTCAGAAGCCAGTGGAGAGCTAAGCAGTGGATTTGGTATGTCTCCAAGCTGTAATCCTCATGTTGGTGTGTGGACACAGCCCTGGGCCAGCACCTCCTACTGCATGCCTTCCCCACTTTATACCACAGAAGGTCTTATTTGCTGGGAACGGTTTCTGTTGCTGAGACCGTCTGCCTGGTCTGCACATTCTCCCTGGTTGCTTCTCTTTGCCCCACCTTTTCTTCTATAGGTGGTGTCATGGCCTACCTTGAGTGCTTACCAATTCTCGTATTTAGTTGTTTTTTTTTTTCTAACTTGTTTCCCTCACAGGTTTCTCTTTTTTTCTTCAGGTTAGCAGTGTGTCTTGCAGAGGAAGAGCTGCAAAGAAATGTTGAAAATAAATTGCTTTTTGGAAAAATAATTTGACATGTTAATCAAGAGTTTTAAAAATACTTGTTTCCTTTGATCCAGAAATATTTCTAAGATAAATTCGGAAACTATTTTAAGGAAATAATCAGTTGCCCAAAGATTGATTTTGAAAGATATCAATCATCATGTTTATCATGGCATTATATGTAACAGTGAAAATATCCTGTAAATGACACTATATTTATAGGCTGGAATAACATTTGAAAATTTATAATGTTCACAAATTAATAAGCAAAAAATGCAAGACAGAATTACATGTAATATGAAACCAGTGATGTTAAAAATAAATATATATTATAATATACGTATAAAAAATGAGTAGAACAAAAATAGTAGGTGTTTGGATTGTGTATTCTTTATATTTTTGAATATAGCATATTTTCTTCAGTAAGCATATATTTCTAATTTTTCTGAAATTGTTTTATATTGTCAGAAAAGTTGCAAAATTAGTGCAAAGAATTATCGAAAACTCTTCACTCAGAATCCCTAAATATGAACATTTCACCATGCTTACTTTATTATAATCTATTTTTTTCACCCTTTTTTTTTTTTAAGGCAAGCAACCCTTGGTTGATCTCACAGAGTGCAAGGACATTGTCAGTTTACAATCCCTTATTTATTTTTTATTTTTTATTTACTTTTTACGCCTGTAGCTCCTGGTCTTCCTAGGTGGTCTCCCATCCAAGTCCTAACCATGCCTGAACCTGCTTAGCTTCTGAGATCAGACAGGATTGGGTTTGTTCAAGGTGGCATGGTTATAGACCACATCCTTTTCTTAACTTCTTTACCAGGGTTCCCCAAGTCCCCAATTCCTGGGCAATGGACTAGTACTGGTACGTAACTTGTTTGGAACTGGGCTGCACAGAGCAGGAGGTGAGCAGTGAGTGAAGCTTCAGCTGTATTTGCAGCCTCTCTTCAGCACTACTAGCATCACCGCCTCAGCTCCACCTCAGATCTTCAGGCATTAGACTCTCATAGGAGCACCGGTCCCTGGTGCCAGAAAGTTTGGGGACCGCTATACTTGATAATAAGTTGACAATACTGTGCTCATTTAATGCTTCACTGTTAATTTTCTAAAATTCAAGAACATTTTCTCACATAACCATAGCACAATAATATCAAGAAATTAATGTCGTTGGTAATGCTATTTTATCTAATTGTAGAGTTTATTCAAATTGCCACTAATGTATTATAGCGACAGAAAAATCTTTTTTTCCCCGGGTCCAAGATCACATTTAGCTTTAAGTACTTCAGTTTCCTGTGATCTGGAGCAGTTCCTCAGCCTTTTTTTGTCTTTCAGGACCTTGGCATTTTTCAAAAAGGCCATTTCTTTGTAGGATGTCCCTCAATTGGGATTTGTCTGATGTTTCCTTACGATAAGGTTTAGGTTGTGTATTTTTGGCAGGGTGTCACAGAAATGGTATTGTGTCCTTAGAACACAATATTAAGTGGCATATGTCGTCCCTTTGTCCCAATATTGGAGCTGTTAACTTTGATCATTTGGTTATAGTGGCGTCAGCCAGGTTCTCCACTATGAAGTTCTATTTTTCCTCCATATAATCATTAGTTTCTCATCAGACTTTCATCCTCAAGTTTTAGCATTTGTGATTCTTGTCTGAAACAGTTATTACGATGGTAAATGCCAGTTGGTAATTTTCTAAGTCTTTCGTCCTTTCTACAGTTATATGTTGGCATTCTACTGTAAGAAGAAACTTTCCATTTTCCCCTTTGTATTTATTTATTTATATATTAGTGTTGACACATAGGTTATTCTTTTATCCTATGTGTTATAATCTGTCACTAATGGTCTTTATTTTTATGCTCATTATCCTACATTTGGCTTATCTACACTACATTTGGCTGGTAGGATCCCCCCCGCCCCAATTTCTGTGTCCTTTTGACATGTTCCCATCATTCTTCAGGCCCTTTCTTACTCTTTGGCAAAGCAGGGTGGTCCCGGTTCATTCACTACTTCTATCCCAGTTCTGGAGTTGGCCATTTCTTCAAGGAACTCTGGTTCTTTTTGATGGAGAATGGTGTATAGAAACCAAAATCTGGTGCTAAATGGCTCCTTGCTCCTGGGATATCATTGCTTCTAGGCCTTCTCAGCAGACAGAACTAGGAAATACATGTAATTTCTGTATCTATCTTTATATATTAAATGTGTCTATCTATAGACACATTTCTGTATCTGTCTTTATATATTAAAAAACCATTGTGCATACTGATACCTCAATTTCAGTCCAACACCACGGGTTCATTTCTTGTCCTCTCCATATTTGTAGCTCCCTTGTTCAACAGTAAGAAATTTAGCACCCATGTTGTTTATTTTTAATTTCAGAAGTAACACATGAATATCAGCTATCTCATTATAGAAACATAGGCAAAGCAAAGGTTCCTTTATATACCCATCAACCAGTCATATTCTAGACATTGCCTAGCATAAATCACTATTGTACATCTCTTCCTGGATTATTTTCTGGAGAAATATATAATTTTTCTTTAATGGTTTCATAATAAGAATATCACTTTCTTATTTAATATATTTTGGCAGACTTTCAGTGAGAGTACCATTATTAGTTCTATCTGATTAAAAAGCTGCATTTCATTCCATTATTTGGATTTGAAAACACAAGTATCTGATTTGGGGCTGACACAAGCAGCACTATGGTGCATGTGTCACTATGATCAGTGAGAGCCACATTCTGAGAAGAGAATCATTGGACCCAAGGGCCTGGGTGTGTTTTTTTTTACCCGCCATAAGAAAACAGCTTTAAAATATTTTTCTAATTAGGTAAATAATAATGTGCTCATTATTTTTTAAAAAGCAAATTAAAATTTTTAAATTAAGTGTGAAAAAATAGACTCGAGATAATATTTCTGTGATAGTCTTCACATATCATCTTATGCATATACATATATAAATACTGTTACAGCACTGGGGCCATAGAGCCTATGGTGTTGTCTTGTGGACAGTTACTTATTTTGCAGTGTAACTTATGTACAGTAAAATGCACAAATCTTCCGTGTACCACTTCATGAATTTTTACATGGATAAACTCCCCTATCAGTACTTAGTCAAGATAGTGTACGTCATCCAGCACACCAGAAGCTTCCCTTTTGTCACCTCCTACTCATGACCTTTTCTCCAAAGGTAACCACTATTCTGATGTCTATCACCGTGGATTACTTTTGTCTGTTCCTTTTTTTAATATTAATTTTTTTGAGTTTTTTGTTGTTGTTGTTCCCCTCTTTAATTCTCCCCTACCCGCACTCCGCTTCTACCCCTGACCTATTGATGTTGCCATTTCCCTTTAAGAACTGGATCTCTGAAGGTGGGGCGTCTCCGCCCACATACTCTGGTGCATCACCGAGGGCCTGGCACACCCAGGACATGGTCCGTGGCTCCACCTGGGGTGTGAACCCAGGACCTTCTGTGTGTAAAGCAGGTGTGCTAACCACTACACTATGGAGCCACCCCCAAAATTAATTTTTTTAATTGAAGAAATGATTAAAAATTTTTTTTCTTTTTTCTTTTTTTTCCCCCATCTACATCCATTTTTGTCTGTTCTTAAAGTTAAACTATAAATAGTTGATACTCTTCTATGTAAGCGACTTTTCTGTGTTTGGCTTCTGTTAATTCAACATCATATCTTTGAGATTCATCCATGCTATTGCACGTAGCTGTAGTTCATTCGTTTTCTTAGCTGCAAGTACTTAATACTTTTGTTTATTTCTTATTCAGAATTTTTAATAGTAATTATAACTGCATTTATTACATCACATATTCTGTACTGGGCATTATTTAAAACTCTTTATAAGTTTAGTTTATTTAACACAATAACTCAGTGAAGTGGGAAAACATATTATAATAATATGTCCACGACCCTTTATCAGGTTGAAGTAGTTCCTTCTTATTTCTAGTTTACCAAGTGTTTCATCATGAATAGATGTTGAATTTTAAGCCTGTTGATACAGTGAGTTACATTGTGTTTGAATATTGAACCAACCTGTATTCCTGGAGGAAACTCCATTTAATCATGATATAGTAGCCTTTTTTATATGTTGCTGGATTTAATTTGCTAATGTTTTAGATTTTGCATCTATGTTTATGAGGTATGTTGGTCTGTAGTTTTCTTTTTTTCTTTTTGTTGTTGTCTCTGGTTTGAGTATTGGGGTAATACAGACCTCAAAATGAATTGGGGAGTCTTCAGTTTTCTGCCAGATATTGTATAGAATTGGTATTATTCCTTTCTTAAATGTTTGTTATAATTTACTAGTGAAGCTGTCTGTTCCTGGTGTTCATATTTGGTGAAAGTTTTAACTACTAATTTAAATTCTTTTAGAGAACTCAGGTTATCTACTAGTCTTGGGCAAAAACTGTAGTTTGTGTCTACTAAGAAATTTGTCCATTTCATCTAAGTTATCAAATGTCAGCATATTCTTGTTTATAATTTCCCATGTTATCCTTTTAATGTCGGTGGACTCTAATGATGTCTCCTTTTTCATTTCCTGTGTTCATGATTTATGTCTTTTTTTCTTTATCAGCTTGCCTAGAGATTGATCCTGTTTGAAATTAATATATGTATCAAGAGTTATGTAAATTCGAATCTAGTTGCAATTTTTTTTTTTAAAAGAGAAAACCTTTGTGTTTAAAGATGCTTTTATTAATATTATTTAGGGAGGAAATCATAATGGACTTCAGAAACAGATATGCATTTTAATTCAAGCCCCATCACTTACCAGCTGTGTGACCTCCCACAAACCACTGAAACAGATCTGAGCGTTGATCTCATCATTTAGAAGGAGATAATAGTAACTTCAGTATAAGACAGCTGAGACATTAACATACATACACCCAAGAAGTACCAGGCCTAGTGCTTGCTGCTTATAGTGGGCATCCACTGCTACAGTTACTTAGCAAAGTGAGGAACTGGAAACGATGCTGCTAAATTTGCCCATTTCTGAAGTGTTTCCCCCATTTTCCTGGGGCAGGTTACTCACTTCTTTATCCTCACAGCACTTTGAACACATTTCTTTTATTGTATTTCTCATATTTTACTGCAGTGTTTTCTTCGTTTCCTTGACTAGATTGTGAACTGGAGTCATGTTTTTCTCATCTTTTCTCCCTCATGTCTATATATATTTATGTGATCAAAAATATTTTAATGAAGAATAGAGAAGTAGTTAAGTAAATAATGGTAAATCAGTGGACTATTGGGCAGCCAAAGAAAATGTCATTATAAAGGATCCTATAGCAACATGAAAAAATGTTTTACAAAGTAGAATATATTTTATCTGCTTTTTGTATGAGTGTATGTATATGTGTATGTATAGTACATGTATGGGAAGGAGAACTCTGGAGAGACATAAAAATTTGAGCAGAGGGAGATAAGGCTGAGAGGTGGTAAGTCCCTTGTCACTGGAGGCTGTGCAGGGAGAGGCTGGACTTCCTGGCACAAATGGTTGTCAAGGTGCCTGGGTGGGGGACCTGAGAGTTCGGCATTTCTTTTCCTCTCTGTTACAGTTTGCAGGTATGAGATATTCCCTCTTGGAGCTAGGAGGAGCAGTGAAAGTGTACCATCAGGTAGTAGCATCTGTATCTTTACAGACTGAGTTGGATTTTAAAAGACATAACATGAATGTGATGATGGTGTGTTTGGGGGAGCCAGAAGGCCATTTACCCTGGAAGAAGCTCCTTGTGAAAGCTGAGAGCCAGCTCTATGTGAACCACAGACTGCTCTTGGAACCAGTTTTTTAAATGAAAGAGTTAGTACTTCTCCCTTCCTGTTTTCTTTTTTTTTTTAGAGCCCTGCCCTAAGACTTCCCCTTCTCTTTCCTGAGTCCATAGGATATGCTGTGGAGGTCGTGTATCAGCATGTACGATGTCTGTCCTTACTTTCCGTAGCTCATTTAATGCAAGCTAGAATTGTGTGTGTGTGTGTGTGTGTGTGTGTGTGTGTGTGTGTGTGTGTGTGTGTGTGTATTTGTTCAAAGGGTTCAGTAAAAGAGATATAGGAATCGGTATTTAAGGATTAATTCAGGTCAGAGACTTGGAGTTTTCCCTGGCATTGTCACCAAACAGCCAATTCAGTAAATGAACATTAATTTAGTTGGTCTGTGTCCCAGGCCCCCGGGTGTCAGGCGCTTTCTGTCATTAAACCCAGATTACCCAGCCTTCTGTTGGCACATTTGCTGTGATGAGGGGCCATGCCTCACAGTAGCTCATTGTCTTTCCAGGCGTCTTTGGGAGTATGTATGTTTCTGCTCTCCATTACCAGGCCCCACTTCTGCACTCTGGGGCCGCTCCCTCCTGTTTTTCTTACTACTCAAAGAATTGATCAGCTGCCTCTGAACCTTCCTTTAGGATATTAAACCTTTCCAGTACCTTTACTGTCTCTCATGTGACATGTTTTAGGGACTGCTCCTTTCTGGGGGCTCGTTCTGATTGTGTGCCAGTTTGTCTTTGATGCTAAGTGTGGAGCCCATCTGAACCTCTATTAATGAATCATCATTGCACATTCTCTTTGGGAGGCCGTACAGGCATTGCTCTGCCCCATTCCTGTTTCCGTAAAAGGTGAGGAGAATCGTCTGTGCCACAGGCTTTCTGCATGGATATGCCATGTGAACTTTGGTATGCCCTGCCTCTGTGTGTGTGTGTGTGTGTGTGTGTGTGTGTGTGTGTGTGTGTGTGTGTGTGTGTGTGTGTGTGTTGGAGAGAGTCTGATTACTCCCTAGGGATTCTTATCACCACTTATTCCTATGTGCTAGAGGCAGAAGTAGCCTTCAGAACTGGTCTGACCAGGACCTGAGAAAACTAAGGCAAGTCCTCAGCTTCCTGTGTTTCTCTTTTCCTTATTTGTATTCAAAATTAATTGAGGCAAAGGAGGATGAACCAGTATGACTTGTGTTAGAAAAACCCAGTCCTTCCTCCTGAGTCTCTGCTTTACTTTCATACTACTACCACACTCGTAGCCCTTCATTTTCTGCGACCTCAGCTGAGAATCCTACAATTTAACTCAATTCTGACACTCTCTATCTGGAGATAGCGGCAAATCTCAGAGGTTAAGGGCTCAGTCCCACAAGACTGTCCCCATCCCACTTCAAATGCCAGTTGCAATCTGGGTTGCCACTTGTGCTTCTGACCAATAGGCTACAAAGGGGGTTTCTCATGACCTTATCTCACGTTCAATTAATTTGCTAGAATGACTCAGAAAAACAGTTACATTGACCAGTTTATTGAAAGATTTGATAAAGGATACAAATGAACAGCAGATGAAAAGAAAAGATACATGGGCTGAGGTATGGTAGGGACTCGAGCACAGGAGCTTCTTCTGTCCCCGTAGAGTTCGAGTGCATCACCCTCTCAGTAGGTAGATGTGTTCACTGACCTGGAAGCTCTCCAAGTGCCGTACTCTTGGGATTTTAGGGAGGCTCTTAAGGTAGGCATGGTCAGTTATTAACTCCATTTCAGTACCTCTTTTCTCTCTGGAGAATGGAGGTGTGGAGCTAAAAATCCCAAGCTTCTAATCATGGCTTTGTCTTTTTGGTGACCAGCCCCCATCCAGGAGCCATCCAAGAGCCCACCCAGAGTTGCCTCATTGGAACAGGAGATTCCAAGGGTTTTAGGAGTTCTGTGCCAGGAGCAGGAGACAGAGGCCAATATATATATTTTCTATTGTTTTACAGAACTGTTGGAAATATTTTGTGCCCATAAATTGCCGTGTGCTAACTTTTAATGTTATTAAGTTATACCCACAAAAAGCCCTGGAGTACATTGCCAGGGGCTTAGGTGAGCTGTGGGTTCACTTGAACTTGGAATTCAGGCCAGGTGAAGGAGGCCCCAGATTGAAACAAGCCCACATGGTTCTCCATGACCAGCTGCAGTTCCAGTAGTCAGCCCCTGTGCAGTTTTGTCGGCTCGATTTGTGCTAAGTAATGCTGACTGGCTCTTCCGCCTGCTTCTCGCCAAGTTATGCTTTCATAGATTCAGCTTTCCTGGCTTCCTTCCTCTTTCATGTCATTACATCAGACACAACACAAGTCATGTGTCTTCATAACACAGCCTGTTATGTGTAGGAAAGGTCATTAGCTGGGGGCGTTTGGGCATTTGCTATGGAATGGTGGCCTGAGCAAGTCCTATATAGCTCCATGGCTGTATTGATATTGTGGGTTCAAGTACCGTTGTACATGGTTGTCACCCTGTGGCATAGTTCTTTCTAATAATGTCACACCCTCACCCTGTCATCACCAGCTGCCCAGGGCCCAAAGACCTTAGACACATAGGGGGCTCCTGGGCCCTTTGCACACTGGTCTCAGTCTTGCCCCAAAGGCTCATCTCTTACTTAACCACCCTTACACTCACACATACAAATGCATCCCATTGTAGAGTCACACCAGATTCTGTAGCTACTGATATTTTATGGTTTAGGCCTTGCTACTTGCTTTTTCTGTCTGGAACTTCTCTTATCTCTTTTATCTGATTGGTGGACCCTGTTCATTTTCCATGACCCAGCTCAGATGTTGGTACAGCCTCTTTGACTACTTTGGACCATCTTACCTACTTTGTCCTCAGATCTCCACACCTCACCTCTCTATGACATTGTAACTGTTGGGATATGCCTATAAATGACAGCAGTGGATTGGCACCCTCCATCCTCAACCAGCACAGTAGCAGAGGAGGCCCGATGAAAGAGGATTTAAATAAGATTTAGAGAGTCATACTACCCAAAATGTTCAAGATACAATAAAAAACTCACTAACCATACTACAAACTAGGAAAATCTCACCTTGCATGGGAAAAGACAATCAACAGATGCCAACATTAAGATGACACATATGTTGGAATCATATAAGAGCCACCAGACATCTTAGAACTGAAAAATATAATACCTAAAATACCTCAATATATGGCTCCACATCAGAATTGAGAAGGCAGAGGAAATCACCAGTAAACTTGAAGATAGAACATCCATAATAACAGAAACTAGGCTGATAAAACTGAAGAGGCTCAGGGACTTGTGGGACTAATAAGAAAACACATTTATGTCATTATAGTCCCAGGAGAAGAAGAGAAAGAGCATGGGGTAGAGACAGTATTTAAAGAAGTAATGGCTGAAAAGTCCTCAACTTCGGATTCAAGAAGCCTAGAGAATGCCAAAGAGGATAAACTCAAAGAAATCCATATCAGCCACATCTTGGTTTGGGTGACAAGTTTGTGGACACTCTAGCTAGAAAAGAATCTGTTCCAATTGCTCTTTTGAACACTGCTCTTTAGCAGGCTGCCTTGGAGAGGTATTATCCCCTAAGCATCTCTCAGTCTGTGGAGGATGAGCCGTTAGACAAGAGCAGACTGTTTCCTTGAGGTTTCCCCTCACCTTGAAGCCACTAAACCTTAGCACATGTTTGTGAACCTGAGCTGACCCTGTTCCCGCTGCAGCTGGGGGATGGTTGCCAGACTTTCATCTGAGATGATAGTGACTGTTTGCTGCTGGGTGATTTGCGTGTTGAAGAGGCTGACAAAATCACTTGCTGGCTTCCTTCCTTGTTGCTTTATCAGGTGATGGGCTTATTCTGATGTCAGTACTAGGTTGGTTGATCAGTCTTGTTTACTCACTAGAAGCTGCATATAGTAAATGAAAGCCCCAGGTACTTCAAAGTTGTAAACAGTTGGGTGGGAAAAGGGCCCTTCTATTCTTGCTTTGTCTGCTTTTTCAGAATCTGGTGAAGCTCCCACCACTGACCCTGGCCTGAGCAGCCAGCATTTTGCCCACCTGCTCTGCCTTCTGATTGGCATTGGGAATGGTGTTGCTAACTGTGGCCCACAGCATTAGCAGGAACTGGCCAACTGTTGAAATTGAAATTTAGGAGGAATAGCACCTGTTTGTCTGTCTGTCTGTCTATGCTTTTTGCTATATGTATGTTGTCTTTTATAATAAAAATGAAAACTTATGGACAGACCTAATTTGAAATAAAAGATCAAATCAGATCTGCTCTATTCAGGTGGTCTTTTGACATACTCTCTTTTTCTGTGCCTAATTTTACAGATGGGGACATCAAAGCCTACTGTGGGAAAGAGGCCTAGCCAGCTGGTGGCAGGGCTGTGTCAAGAACCTGGTCTAGTTAAGAAGTTACTCTTTCTATTTTTTCTTGTCCATTTCTTTTTTTTTTTTTTCCTGTTGCTGACAAATGTTATGTTTGGCCCCATAATCTCTACACTGGCTGATGTTCCTCCTTTCCAATAAACATGGAAAGAGAAAGTGATTCACAGGGGAGAAAGATCTCACAGGGCTCCCATAGTCTCCTTGGATTGCCTGCAGGGACTTCAGGCAGTCTTGGGACACCCTGCCACACCTGAAATTTTTCCCATCAAAATATGTCAAACAGCAGAGGACAGTGACTTTATGTCATAGGGTCCTGGTTCCCAGACTGCCGAGGTGCCTCACCACACCACAGCAAACTTGCAGAAGTACCTGATTTTCCAACACAGTGAAAGTCCACACCTGTCCATGTTAGTACTAGCTGGGGTGGTTCAGTTTCAATGTTAGATCTTCTACATTTCTCTTGATGACTTTTTGTCTACAAAGCAGGGTTTTCAGTTGTCATTTAGACCCAACTACTTCACAGATGCATCTATTAGGTATTGCTTTGAGCTTAGAGTGCCATGAGAATTTTACTGAAAATTTTACAAGGGCTCCATGAACTGAGGAAGTTTGAGAACCTCTCTTCTAGAGGGTTGCCAAGTGGGCACACTGCCAGCCAAATTTACTGTAAGTCTGCGTGCTTCAAAAGTTATCAATTCATGCAAATTTTACATTCTGTGTCATATGTATTTATTGACTGCCTTCACTCATTCCATGGGTAGTTATTGAGAACTGGATTATGTGCCAAGCAATTTGTTAAAGTGTGACCCGTGAAGTGACAGTCAAGCTGAGGTCTACAGACTGAGTAAGAAGCAAGTAGAGGAAGAGTATATCAGGCACATGTAAAGGCTCTGGGGCAGGGATACAGAGATGCAGGCTGAAAAGGTGGGTGGTTGTGTGTGCCTCAGTGTGAAAATAATGGTTTGAGTGAGATCGTAGTATGGTTTAACAGCTTGTTCACAGCCTCAGTCCCCAGGCACTCTGCTCTGTGTCCTAGCGTGGGAAGTGCAAGGTCAAGGTTTTTCCTCCCAGGTTAACTTCTCACCATATGCCAGACTGAGGAGCCCATGAGCCTGTTCTTCCCTCAGGAGTTCACAGAGTAGAGGAGAGACACATGTCCAACAGGTGTTCATACTCAGACAGGTACTGAACACAGCCCTCCCCTGGCAAGCTGGGGCCCCCTTTCTAGTTTTGTCACTTAGGTGAGCTGCTTACCCATTTGGGTCCTCAGAATCTGCATTAGAGATTGTCCTCATATAAATGATTGCCAGGTCCTTCCCACTACTCCTGTGTAGCTCTTGTCTGTTTGAAGTTTCACACCTCAGACTCAAAGCTGTTGGGGACATTCTCAGTTCTGTTGTGACCCCAGGTCTAAGTGCTGATAGTGTCCATTGTGCTGGTGGAGGCTTCAGGGCCCGAGCCCCAACCCTACCTGCTTTGGGCCGTCAGTCACATTCTCAGTGGGAGTGCCTGGTCATTTCCGCAGTGGTGCAGGAATTTGTGGTGTCCTTACTAAAACAGAGAGGCCTGAAATGCTGCAAGAAGCATTAACTGCAGGTGTTAGAACAAGAGTGAGGAAGAGTGGACATAGCCTCACAAACTATGTTGCAATGATGTATCTGTATTATGCTTTTCAGATCATAAAACCACTCTAGTTATCTTATGTTACACTTTGCTAATCCAGCTACTCTAGAATCACATGTTTATTTATTCATGGGTTGGTACTAGGTGCTCATTCTCTGCCATGCTGTGCACAAAGTGAAGTCTCTACCCTTGCGGCCTGACCCTGAGGTCAGGGGGAAAAATGTGTAATGTAAGGTAGTGATCAGTACCGTGATGGGGCAAGGGGAGGGAGAATGACCAGATAGTACAGTAAGGCAGTCTCTCTGATTCATAATGTATTCATTGACTGCCTTCACTCATTCCATGGAGAGTTTCATCAGATGGTGACATTTGAGTAGAGATTTGAATGAAATGAAGGAGAGAACATTGAGCAATATGTTAACATGTACAAAGGCCCTGAGACACAAGGAAACCTGGAGGTTTGGGGAGTAGCAAGGAGACCAGTGTGACTGGTGAGGTATGAGGAAAGGGCAAAGTGGTAAGAAATGTGGGAGTGGCATCCAAGGGTAGATCATATGGGCTTATAGGCCAGGTAAGGACTTCAGATTTTTTACTAAATATGAGACTATTTACTAAATTTGAAGGTTTAGGGAGGTGACATGATCTGACTGACTTTTTAAAAGGATCCTTCTGGCTACTGTGTGGAGAAGGGCCTGTTAGGAGCCCATTGCAGTGGTCTGGTGGCTTTTACCAAACGGTATTGAAAGAATGGAGTTGTGCGAGCACCTATTGCAATCTCCCTTGTCCTCCAGTTTACTGTCATTTAGAAGCCACCTACCAGGAATGAGCTTTTTCTTCTGAGTTGTGCAATCAACTTGCATATGTGTCAACAGTCTTTTAGCTTTGTGGACATTAGTTCCACCTCTGTAAAGTAAGGGGGCTGGGTGACCTGAGTTAGAAGGGCAGCAGGACAGGGAACAGATGTCCATTGATACTGATTTTGAGAGATGTCAGCTGGGGACTTGTGTCAGCACATTAGTCCTGACCACAACCCCCAGCTAGTTCCAGCAGGGCACTGAGTGTCTGCTGCCTCATGATTTTGTGGTCCTTGCAGAATCCATCCCAGCAGATCCTCTCTCTCCATGGTTTCATGAGAGCTTGACAGAAGACTTGTGGGAGTGACAGACGATGCTGACAAGGTTGGATAGAAAGACGTGACTAACACTGAATGAATATTAAGTGTGTTTATAAGTTAATACTTAAATATATACAGTACGCTCTGTGGACACTAAAGTTTGTTCTTTAATGTAAGGTATCAAAAAGAAGTTGAGTTTGTTTCAAGAACTCAGCCATTAGAAAGCACCTCAGATAATGAGAAAGCAAAGCATGAAGCTTGAGGGCCCATTTGGAATGTCCCATTCCCAACAGGATACAGAAGGGAAGGGCTGATGCCAGGAGCCCTGAGATGCCAGGGTGCGCTAGCTGTTCAGGGTCAGCCCTATGGTTTCCTGGAGGTAGTGACAGCTAACAGAAGTCAAATATGAAGCAATCTATTGCCTGAGTTCCTGAGATGATACAGGCATTTTTGACTGAGTCTGGGAATCATGGTTGTGGTGAAAGCAATCCAGTTTGTAAAAGCAGTGATTACAAAATAGAACAACGCAATTTCAGAACTGAGTTCAGCCTTATTGACAAGTGGCATAAGAGGATTTCTGAGGTTTCAGGTACTCTTAATTTGGCCTTTGTTTCAGTAGTGGAAGGACTAGTTGAGCATCTTTCAAGAGAACTAACTGGTGTGTTGGGGAGGGGAAAGTATTCCCAAGACTGCTCTCTGGTTCAATGATTCACCAGGACTCACAGAACTCAGAAAAGCTGTTTTACTCCCAGTTACGGTTTAACATGGCAGGAGGGTACAGAGTAAAGTCAGCGTAGGAAAAGGCTTTATAGAGTGATTCAGGAGAAACCAGGAAATCTGTCTTTGTAGCTTCCAGTTGTCTTCTCCCAGTGGAGTCACATGGCTAGCACTTAATTCTCCCAGCAACTATTTGTGGCAGTGCTTATGAAGTATCGCCAGCCAGGGACACTCACTTGAGCCTTCATGTCCAGGGTTTTTTTCAAGAGTCAGTCTTGTAGCCATGGAGCACTGGTGTCTGTCTCAAAGATTCCTTACTCAGTCTTCAGCACCCCAGAGGTCAAACTGATATGATGTGATTTAGAGCCCCAGGCATCTACCCTAAATGACATTGCTGGCATAAACTGTCTGCGTATGCAGAGACACTCTTATCAGGAAACATAGTTCAAGGCACGGAGGTTATTTCCCAAGAGTCATCCAAGGGCCTTTCCTGAAGACCTTAGGAATGTGCAGGGTTTGGGGGCAGCCCCAACCTGCTGCACATTTGGGGAAAGGGTTTGTGGTGAAGAGGTTTCCTTTGTCATGTGGAACCAGTCCATCTGCCGTGTTTTGTGTGGCTGGAGGATGCTTGATGGTCCTCGGAGTCAGTGGTTTCCATTCACTATGTTTGCAGGGGCCTTAGTCCTAGCTTTGGCTATTGCTTGCACCTAAGGTACACCCTGGGTTGGGGGCCCCTTGACTGTTTCAATTCCTGTCCAAGGTTGCAGCTGTGTTTTGGTGGGGACCTCACTGAGCTGGGAGCTCCTGCCCTGGTGCTTGGCCTGTTCCTATATCCCTTGGAGCATGAGGCACAGGCTGAAGCTTTTGGGGGCCGGGCAGGGGGAGCCCCGCTGGCCTCAGGTAGACCCTGCTCTTCCCTACTAACATTTGTCATTTTTCTCCCTGACAGTTTTGTGATCATCATGGGGGACTCCAACTCAGATACCAGCACCACTGTGTCTGAAACCGTGGCTGAAGAAGTGTCCCTTTTTAGCATGACAGACATGATTCTGTTTTCACTTATTGTGGGTCTCCTGACCTACTGGTTCCTCTTCAGGAAGAAAAAGGACGAAATTCCTGAGTTCACCAAAATTCAGCCAATGTAAGTGATACTCTTTCTCAGCATTCTAGAACTCTTGGATGTCTCCATTGGTCCAAGCAGCATTTGGTACTTGGGCGTTGGTCAGGAATGAGCCAACTGAGAGACACAAGGTTTCTTACAGCATGTGGGGTCAAGTCTTGGCTTTTGCCTTATTGGTAGACTTTGTTTCAAATCTATGTCTGCCTTATTTGAACTTCACAGGGACCAGAGTGGAAGGCACAATTTTACACATAGATAACCTGAGGCTCAGGCATGTTAAGGACACTTCCCAAGGTCTCCAGTATATGGCAGAACTAGAGCTGGTACCACTTCTATTTTACTCTAGGCCTGTGATCTTTCCACTTTGTACACATGGGATCATGGAGATGGCGGTTTGCACAAGACCATGTAACAAAGCAATTACTTCTTTTGCAATTTTCTTTTAATTCTTTTCATTAATGACAAGGGGAGTGTTGCAGTTTGATGCTTATATAACACTTCCTATTTTTTTTTTTGATGACGAGATCCACCTTAAGCTTAGCACTTTGAGGAGTGACAGTGTAAAAAGAAACCTCTGATTTTTTCCTCTGTGCTCAACACTTACACTGAATGCTTCTGTGACCAGATGTGGGGGAAGTTTTCCCTACACCAAGCAGTTCTCCCACTCCTGCAACACCACCTGGGTCTACAACTATCCGCCTGGAGTTGGCATTAGATCACACGGTTTAAAGGCTCTGTCCCATGAGACTCTCTACCTTTCTAGGATGCCAATTACAAGTCCAGATTGTCACCTGTGCTTCTGACCAACCAACTACAAATCAGAAGTTCCCATACCTCCACCTCAGGTTTGATTAATTTGCTAGAGCGGCTCACAGAACTCAGGAAAACAGTTTACTTACTAGGTTAGTGGTTTATTATAAAAGGATGTAACTGATTCAAGGTTTGCGTGCCTGATGCCAAAACTCAAAATGTCAGTTTGGAATAAGGAAAGTTTTATTGAGAGAGAAGGCACTAGTTTGGGAAGATGGAGGGCTTTAACGCTTCCGCAAATCCATCTTAAGAGCATCCCAAATTCAGTTGTCTTTTCCATTGATGCAAGGGAGGAGGGGCAGGAGGTGGATGAGGACCATCAGCCCCTGGGTGCCTGCTGACAGGGGTCCAAGGAAGAGTGAAAAATCTCCAAATCTCTTGGTTCCTGGTGGGTCTGTTGAGGCCCCCTCTGATATGAGTCAGGTTTGAGGCTCCTGTAAGTTTTTGTTTGATAACAGTCATTAATTTGTAGGTATTTCCCCCACCTTTTCAGAGAGGCACCTTCTGACAAGAGGCTGTTTTTGCAGCATACTCAAGCCTCAAGCAGAATCCCTCTAGTTAGTGCATATCTATAGCTAGAGCTATTAGCCTGAAGGCATGGGAGAAATGCAGATTGGAGCATTTTACTCTGATACAGATATTACTCAGGAACAGCCAGATGGAAGAAATACGCATGTAGAGCAGGAGATGGGAAAAGGGCAATGAGCTCCTGTGCCCTCCTCTCCAGGCATTCCACTCTCCAGCACCTTCACCTGGTCAGCAACCCTGAGGCTCTCCAAACGCCATCCTTTTGGTTTTTTTATGGAGGCTTTATAACATAGCACAGTTGATTAAAATCATTGGCTATTGGGGATTAATTCAACCTCCAACCCTTTTCTCCTTCCTGGAGGTCAGAGATGGGGCTGAAAATTCTAATCCTCTAATCACAGGGTTGGTTCCCTTGGCTACTAGCCCCATCCTTAATGACTTTCCAAAAGTCACTTTATTAACATAAACTCCAGTGTGGTTGAAAGGGGCTCTTTTTAAATAACAGAAGCTAATTTTATCTCTCATATCACTTAGGAAATTCCAAAAGTTTTAGGTGCTGTGCCAGAAAAAGTAGAAAGTCAAATACATGTCTCTTATTATAAGTCACAGTATCATCACAGACAGTATCCAGCTTGACTTTACTAACACTTTTTATTTTATTGATTTTTTAAACCTTCCATAAAGCTTCCTTTTAAGAAAGCTTAATTAAAAAGGTGATTTAGTATAAAGAAAAACGTTAAGGGAGTAAAAGTATAAAGAGTTTTTAAATGTGAAAAATGGTGGTGAAAGTGTAAGTGACTACACCCCTGTCGAGTTCCGTATCATCACTGCAGCCAGGTCTTGTTATTGCCAGCAGGTCTGTGTAAGACCTACCTGGCCAAGACCTGTGGCTGGGACAGCCCCAGGGCACAGTTCTGCCCTTGGGGGCTCCCGAATTCTCCAAGGAGCAGTCTCAAGTGCAGAATATGGGGCCATGCTTAGGTCAGAACTCCTGGTTGGGCAGGGTGAGCATTTAGGTTCACGTCAAGTCCTAATTCTCAATTGCAGTTTTGGTAACAGTTTGTTTTCCCAGAAAAATTGTAGTCCTCAAACAGCAGATAATCAGGGACTACAATTCTTGTAAAAATAAGTCCTCACTTAACATTGTTGGTAGGATAACAAACCAATTTTACCATAGGCTAATTGATATAAATAAGAGTTAAGTTCCTAAGGCATTCATTAACATTATAACGAAATAACATTGCCCCAACTGTTATCATCATTGTAGGACTTGTTATTGACAGGGCATTAGTTTTACATTTTAAAAAACTCAGCAAATATTTACTGAAGCCCAACTAACTCCCAAATAGCCATGAATAAGATAGATGAAGTCTCCTGTTCATCAGGCTTGCAGTCCAAGTACTGGGCAGATCCTGGGTGAGACCCTCATTTTCTTCATCTGCTGTATGGAGGCAATAACCCCAGTCTTAGGAGCTCTTGCAAATGGTAAGAGAGGTGATATGTATGATGTCACCTAGCATTGTTCCATAGTAGCTGCTTAGTTTTTGTGTCAGAATGTGTTTTTCACCAAGCACTAGCTAGGTGCTGCAGGAATACAGAGGGGGAACTTACATTAAAGAACCTGAGAAGTCAGAAAGTTGAAAAGTACTTTTTAAAAATGGTTTATGAAGTACTTTCATGTGCATTATCTAATCAGGGCCTCTGCAACAGAAGTGTGCGCTAGGTGGGATGGGTGATCTCATCACTGGGCAGAGAGAGACACTGAGCCCAATGGGGGTCTCTGCAGGCTCCCAGAACTCCAAGAAAAAAGGAATTCTTCCTGGTGGAGGAATTGGGAAGATGTATTTTGGAAGGTGATGTTGCGAAGGTCCTAGAAGCTGGTGCCACACCCTGAGGCTGAGAGGGAGGGCTTTGCCACCAGAGGGCCAGAGGAAGGACGGGAGGATGGGCAGGTGAGCTGGAGTCCAGCCGGTTCCAGCTGGGGCTGATACAGGAGAATTCCTGATAGAAGAAAATATGTTACTCAAGGGAACCAGTGTCCAGGTCAAGTCCTACATTCCCTCTTCTGTAACACAGAAGTGCCCTTCCCACTCCACTCCCACCACGAGTGAGGACGTGGATGTGCCATGGGAGCTTGTGGAGCCATCATTCCCCCCATCTCTTTTTTGGCCTTGTAAGATAGACTCGAAATAACACTCCAAACTATTGGAGCATTTCTATTATATACCTTCTAATTGTTTCTCTCTGCCAGAATGTTAAAACTGTATTTCCTTCTTCATAATCATAAAATTTTAACCTTGTATGTGTTGTCTGTCCTTCACTATACAAATGCTTTTCTCACCCCTCATCATATCACATTGCATACCTGCTGTGGCCAGGGATTTTACGTATACACTAACAGGGAAACAGTTATAGTGTAGTGGTTAAGTTCTGGGCCCTAAAGTTGGATGACTAAGATTTAAATCCTGACCCAACCACATAGTAGCCATGTGATATTTGCCGTTTACTTAATCTTTTGAAATCCATGTTCTCAGCTGTAAATTGGAGGTAATAATAGTACTTAACCTCCATAATGTTATAAAAATTAAATGACAATTTACTGTAGAGCTATTTGCCCAGGTCTTGGTGCATGATGAGCCCTCAAATAGTATGTATTATTAGTTTTTATCTTCTTAATTACTATCATCTCCAGCCTTACAGGAGACCCTCAAGGAAGGCATTACAATTCCATTTTGCAGATGAAAAATCTGAGGCACTGGTGACTGAGGAGTTTGCTCAAGGCCACCTAAATTTTAGTGGTAGAGCTGACTTTTGAACTCAGATCTGTAAACTTTATGCCCCACATTTTCCCCATTTTACCATCCTGCCTTCAGTCTGTTAGATTTTATTGATATCCCATTTCAAAGATAAGAAGGCTTGAGACTCAGAGACGTCACTTTGCTGATATAACTGGGCCACAAGGCTGGACCTCCCGCTATAAATCCCATGTCATTGTCCCTAACCACTTATTTTCAGTGAGCACAGGTGATTTCTGCCATAGCACAGAGCTTCCTTAGCCACCAGGTTAGTGGGATGTGATAGGGCTTAGTGTGGGGACTACATAGTTCAGGGCTATCTCAGGAATTCTCACTAAGATTTCTGGTGCCTAATCATTGGTGCCTGAAGGCCTTTTAGGACTTGGCCACCTGGGATGCTGTGTCTAGACCTTTGAGCATGGATATAATTTAAAACCAAACCAATGAGACCAACTGTGTCTGACCAGCAAGCACTTTGAATAGCATGGAGGCACAGGATGCATATCATCAGTCCCACCAAGCCTGGACTTCTAGATGCAGGCCAGTGGTTTAGATGCAGGTCAGGGGTCCCTAATCCCCGGGCTTTGGATCAGTACCCATCCGTGGCCTGTTAGGAACTGGGCTGTACAACAGGAGGTAAGCGGCTGGCAAATGTGCAAAGCTTCATCTGTATTTGCTGCTACTCTCCAGTGCAAGCATCACCACCTCAGCCTTACCTCTGATGATCAGGTATTAGATTCGCACAGGAGCACTGGTCCCTAGTACCAAAAGGTTGTGGACTGCTGATGCAGGGAGTCCAGGAGGAGGGCCTGTGTGTGCAGGTGCATCTCCCCAGGCATGCTGGCCTCCAGGGCCCTAGACCAGTGGTCCACATTTGGCTTCAGTAGCCCAGATGCTCTTTGATGTCACTGTCTATGAGTAGCTGACAGAGATGCCACCTGTGGGACCTTTAATGGAGCCTGGACTTTGATCTCTGAGCTCAAATCAGCATCAGTCCAGGAGGGTACTTGAGATAGTCTTTGACCTCCAGGGTGGGGATGAGAGAGTTGAATACAGCAGGCAGGGTAGACTTTGCCCTCTCTCCTTGTGGGCATAGTTCAGTTCAGGAGCAACACTGTAACAAGAATGTTGACAGGAATACATGCGTAGCATAGGGAAGCTCTCCAGCCTCTGGTAAAAAGGATTGGCATAAGGCGGCATGAGGCGATACTGAAATCCTGACCAACATCCTGGGATCCGTCAAGTCAGACAAACTTTAAGACTTTATGCCCTCTGACAGACAGATCAATAAAATGGAGCCCCTGCCTTCCAGTCCAGTGGGAAGGGCAGTCATGAGAACTGATTCATCTGGAGTGGGCTATGCTGGAAAACACATTTGTGAAGAGCCAGGGAGACCCAGGAGGGAAGGACAGGCTCTGACTTGGGGTTACAGAAGGCTTTTGAGAGGAGGGGGCATTTGAGTTGAGTCAGTACCTGGAGTGGGAGTTTGACAGGCTGTGGTGGTCAATCTGAGGCCCAGAGGGAGAAAGAACACGTGATGTGTTGGGGTGGCAACGCTAAGTTTTGTGGGATTGCAAAGGTATGTATTTAGGTTGGAGTGGGGTTGGGGGTGTGGAAAAGATGGACTGGAGCCCAAATGGAGAGTGTTCTGTAGAAAAGTGAAATGATCAGACCCTGGTTTCGGAAGGGCCCCATGAGGGCTGCCCGGGAGGTGGATAGAGGGCTGTTGGGATGCTGGAGGCAGGCTGAGGGATGTTTTAGGAAGTGATCCAGAGAGAGATGATGAGGCTTGAGAGAGTCCCCATATATATATAGTGAAGACACAACTGATAAGCTTCCAAGGCCTGGTTGGACATGGAGAAGCTGAAGGGACAGATGAAGGTGGGACTGACAAGGCATAAGCTCAAGAGCAGGTTTGAGAAGGAGCAGAAGAGGCCAGAATGTGGAGGGAGAGGATTCCCCTAGGAGTAACTGATGGGGCTGGGGAGTTTAGTGAAACCCAAATTTAGGAGATTTGGGGATGGGAGCAACTAAAGAAAAGAGAGATCGAGGCTGTTAGAGGGAAGGCAGTGAAGTAAAATATATATTAAAAAAATTTTAAGGCTGAGCAAGAGCTGTGGCGGGCAGGGTTAGGCCACTTACCACTCCTTTCTCTGGTCTTCAGGGCCGACTTAGATGAGGAGCACAAGACAGGTGGCAGGGGGCTTAGAGGGAAGGTCAGTTCTGGAAGGCCTCCTTTGTTTTTGTTTGTAAAGTTTTTAGTGAAGTATATAACAAACATAAAGGTACACACATCATCAAGTGCATGGTTTAACTTTTTGTCACAAAATGAACACATGTAATAAGCGTTCAGGTCAAGAAACAACCTCTCTGCCCCTGCCAGTCACACTACCCCAAGGTCACCCACACTCGTGACGTAGATGAGTGATGTCAGTGTCACAGAATTTGTAGTCTTTGGCCTTTTTCTCAACACTGTCTCAGGTTTATTCATATTATATGCAGTTCTTCCATTCTCATTGCTGCGCAATATTCCACAAAGTGAGTAAACCATCATTTATTCCTTCTAATGACATTAAGATCATTTCCAGTCTACAGTAAACATTCTAATATATGTATTTGGGTTCCCATATGGATGTATTTCTGTTAGGTTTGTGCTTTGAAGTGGAATTGGTGGGTAATAGGGAAGGTTTGTATTCAGCTCCATCAGACACTGCCAAACATTTTTCCAACATGTTTGTGCCAGTGTCCTCTCCCACCACCAGCCTATGGTATTTCAGTAGCTTCCCTTCCTCATGAGTGCTTATTTTTGTCAACTTTTTATTTTAGCCATACTAATGAACATTAAGTGGTATCCTCTTTGAATGATCTTCATATGTCTTTGGCCATTTAGATATCCTCCTTTGTGGAGATGTCTGTTCAAGACTGCCCTTTTTTTTCTATAGGGTCATTGGCCTTTTTGTCTTCTCAGCGTTCTTTATATTCCAGGTATGAGTCTTTTGTTAGATTAAAATATTGTAAATATCATCTCCCTTCTGTAACTTGCCTTTGTACTCTCTTAATATCTTTAATGATCAGAAAGTCTTAATTCAATTTGTCAATCCTTAGGTTAACCTTAACCTTCACAGTAAATATTTTTGTGTCCAGTTTAAGAGATCTTTTCTCTTAAAGAACATCAGGAAGTTTTTCTCTTTTTTCTTTTTCTTTTTTTCTTTTTTATGTAAAAGTGTCATTGTTGTAGCTTTTAAACTTAACTCTGCCATTCAGCTGAAATCAACTTGGCACTGGTGAATTGTGTGTGGAGCTTCAAGATCCATTTTTTTTGCTATGGGTATTCACTTGACCCAGCACCATTTATTGAAAAAAGTCATTTTTTCTCATTTCACTTCAATGTTACTGTTGATATCAATCAGGCGACTGTATATGTGCATGTGGGTGGGGATTTCTAGATTTTTTTTTCATTTTCTATTGATCTGTCTTTTATCCTTTTACAAACCCCACAGTGTTCTGTTTTCTATGATTTTATAGTAACTCTTGATTTAATATCTCATAGGCTAAGTCCTCTAGCTTTGTTCCTCTAAGATTCTCTTGGTTTTTTTGGACCTTTGACACTTCATATAACTTTTAGAATCAGCTTGTCAATGTCTACCAAAAACAAACTAAAAAAACCTGCTGAGATTTTAGTTGGGATGGTGTCGAATCTGTAAATTAATTGATATCTTACAATATTGAGCCTTCTAATTGACAAATGATTTTCTCACCTGGGAGAGGTCATTTGAACAGTTTTTAATAGGTATTAATGACTTAGAGGAGCAGTTACAAGCAACATGTTCTCTTAATAATTTTTAACATGAGTCTTTCATAAGCACTCTCACTTCTCAGCCTTCACTCAGTTTGTACCTTGGGACAGAGCATTCTATGCCAGGCAGCTCCTGATTGAAAGGAGCCTAGGGCAGTGATGGTTCCCACAGGAGTCTGAAGCTCCTGGGGGTCCCTCTATGCCCTCCCATATACTTGGCTTGGTGCACGTGATAACAACATTCTGCCTGGAGCACCCCTCTTGTTGGAAGGGAATTTATTTTTGTTGCTGCCTCCCACGTGCATCCCATTCCTGTCTGAGTCCCTAGCTGGGCACAGGGACTGTTAGACTGAAGATAACTTAAAGAATAGTTGTTGAATTAGTAAATGCTAAATTTGTATGGTGTGGCTGCCTCTAGGACAAATTGGTCCATAGGCTGGGTTTGGCTTACATAGTATTGAAAATTTTTTAAATGAAAAGGCTGGCTTCTTTTGGAAAAAAGTCAGAGGACCTGGCCACGTTGGGCCCACAGCGATGCCTGCCAGCAGTGGCTAGAGCCCAGCAGCACTGCCTGCGCCTCCAGCTGGCCCAGGCCCCCAGGCCGATGTGGTCTCCTCTGCTGCACTCACTGCTCTGAGAAGCATTGTAGTGTGCCCATCCCCACACCTCTGCTTCACTTCTGCTGCCAGAGAGCACTTTAAAGAAAAACAAAGCTTTTTATTATGGAACATTTCAAACACCAAAGCATAGTGCATAGAAGGTGAACTCATATTCACCTATTACCCTGTTTTAACAATTATCCTCTCTCTTCACCAGTCTTGTTTTCTTTTTCCTCCCCATCGCTCCTAGATTATCTTAAAGCAATCACATAATTTATAATTAATCATATAATTCATAGGAATTATGAATAAAGAAATCATATGATTTCATAGGAATTGCAAATATTTTCTATGAAATTATATGGAAATATGAAATATGAAAATATTTCAGTTCTTAAACTCAAGGACTCCCCTTTTTATTTTTATTTTTATTTTTTACTTATTTTATTTTTTAATTAAGTTTATTGGGGTAACATTGGTTAATACAATTATATAATTTTCAGGTGTACATTATAATTTGACATCTGTATATTCTATTGTATATTTACCACCCAGAGTCCAGTTTCCTTCAGCTACCATATATGTTATCCCCTTTATCCACTTCACCCTCCCCCTACCTCCCTAATTTGAACCCCTTTACCTCATCAACCTCCCCGCTTCTCCCCCACTCCCTACCCTGTGGTAACCACCAGTCTATAGTCCATGTCCATGAGTCTGTCTGTTTGTCCTGTTCATTTGGTGCTTTTAGGTTTATATCCCATATATAAGTGATGTCATGTGATTTTCAACTTTTTCTGTCTGGCTTATTTTGCTTAATATGATTATTTCAAGGTCTATCAGTGTTGTTGCAAATGGCAGTATTTCATCTCTTCTTATGGCTGAGTAATATTCCATTGTATATATGTACCACAGCTTCTTTAGCCAGTCATCTATCGTAGGACACTTCAGTTGCTTCCATGTCCTGGCCACTGTGAATAATGGTGCTATGAAGGACTCCCCTTTTTAAACATAACTTAATACCATACTCCTGAAAGTCAACAGTAAGGTTCATTATCTTCAGATAATCAGCCTTTGTTCATAGTTTCCTGGTTGACTGATAAAAATTTTTAACCTGTTTTTTTAAAAATTCAGGATCTAGACAAGACCCCTACATTACAATTGATTAATCTTATAATGCCCTCTCTGGATTGGGAAAGGGTCAGGTATATTGAGGTATAATTTACATGCAATAAAATTCACCTTTTAAGAAAAAAATAAATGAAGTTCACTGTTTAAGTGTACAGTTTGATGAATCCTGATGGATGTATACAATTGTATAACCAGTGTTACAACCAAAATATAGAATATTCTGTCATCCCCAAAAGCTTTATCCCAGGTTGCTTTGCAGTCAATACCCAACCCAGCTCTACCTCAGCAACCACTGATCTTATTTTGATCCCTGTAGTTTTCCTCAAATGTCATGCAAATAGAATTATGTAGCTACAGCCTTTTGTGCGTGGCAGCTTTGTAATGTAATGGGAAATCTCTCAGTTAATGGACTTTCCCTCCATTCCTGTTTTTCCTTTGAAGTATGTTTGAAGAAACCTGATCATTTGTTTCACAGAGTTTCTCACAGTCTGGATTTTGCTGATTGCATCCTACTGGGGGTGGCTTCTGAAAAGCCACAAAAGAGCTCATTCTCCTATGTGATCTTTATTTAGGGACTTGCTCTGGACAGAAGGGCCAGAAGAGCCAGGAGTCAAGGCTGTTGGCATCATTTCTGTTTGTTCTTATCTTTTGAGTGCTGACAGGTGGAAAGTGATCTAGAGTTTTTTCCACACATAGCTCAGGGTCACTCTTTCTATAGAGAGGTCCTTGGCTCTGCCAAATGTGAAAATAGAAACACAAATGAGTTTGACAGAGGGAAAAGCACACAGAGAAGGCCTCTGTGGACATGGAGAGTGTGCCGTGCCTAAAGGCTCCCAACATCAGTGAAATGGGAAGGAAATGGGCTCAGGGTATTGCTCACACTCTGCAGGCACAAGTGGGGTTTTTTGCTGCCACCTGACCCCTAAGAGATTTCACCTGCCTTTTCTTCTTTCCTGTCTTCTGATGAAATTGGGGTGATTTTGCTATTCTGGTTAGCTCCTGCAGCTTCGAAGGTAGGCTGTCTGGGAGCAATGCAGAAGCTGAGTGTCCTAGACCTGTTGAACTTGCTGGGCATCATCGGGGCACTTGGTGCTGGTGGCTCAAGGCTTCTCTTCCCACAATTTTTCCCTCATTTCTGCTAACTCCCCACCCCAGCCCCTTTGTTGTCCGCCCTGCCACCCTGTTTTCTTTCCCTTTTCCCTTTTCACACAAAGGCAGGGTCACTTTGTAACAAAAACCAAGTCATCCCAGTGTCAGAGAATGTGGCTTTTTCTGTTACTGATAGGCTTGATATCCCTGAGCAGTTTCTTGGACCTCAGTCTCTGCTCTCTTCTGAACAATAGCAATAGCCCTGTCTAACACTTGATAAGCTCAGTTACTGCCCAGTGGTCAGGAGAAAGGCCAGAGAGCACCCTGCGGTGTTGGGAGGCCAGGCGGCCAGGGCTGCTATGGTGGTTGTGGGGTCCTGGTCTGCATGTTCATGGATACATGTTAAAGGCTACATGGGTGGGGGATATATGAGGGAAATGGCAGCCCACTCAAGCCCCAGAGCACCCCAAATGACAAGGACCTAGGATCTCTGAGAAGGGCTGTGAACTGTGCTTTCTGAACATGCCTGAGGACACACCTGGGACTTCCTTCTGTGCTTTGACTGAGAGGGTGGGACAGAGGGACACAGCATGCTCAGCGGGAGCGGACATGAACTTTCACAGGTCTGGAGTTGAGTTGCCACCTCACACCGGAGCCTCATTCCCCTTGAATACTAGCTGGCATATAGTAGGCACTCAGTAACTAGTAGTTCCTGTTCCTTTTTGTGACCTCCCACCCTGCTTTAACCCACCTCCTGTAGGCCCCCATTGCAGGAAGCACCTTCTGCACTGCTCTTCATCAATTCTTAGCCCTGTCAGTAGAGAGAGATGCTGTTTTTTATGTAAGCTTCAGTGAACCACTTGTTTTCACCAAAGGCAGCTCTTCCAAACCACTGACTTTCTGCCCCAAGGCACTGAAACTATGTTGCCCATGGTAGAGAAATCTGGGCCCGCTTGGGGGAGCCCTCTTCCCATACTAGAGGCCTCAAAGTCAACGTGGTCTTGTGCCAGCCGGCCTGCCCCACAGCTCTGTGGCCATCGTGTGTGTGTCCTGTCTCAGTGCTCACCCCCTCTCTGACAGTCGGGGACTGCTACCCTGGGGGTTGGAGAACTTGGTTCTGGGGAGAGCCATTCAAAAGCAGCTATCCCATGTGTCACTATGGGTAGGGGAAAGTCTCAGAAGAAATCAGTTCCCACGGTGCAGAAAATTAAATTCTGAGTTGCAGTTTTCAGAAATCCTGAGTGTTGCCTGGATCTGGAAACAAAATGAATCACATGGGGACATCTTGGCTCATCTCTGTCCAAGTGACTCAGTGCTTTTGTCCACCCTCTCTTTTGTCTTCCTCACACAAGCAGGCTGCAGTCGACTTCTGAAGCCTGAACCAGAGAGACTCCTGCTCCCAATTTAGGAGTGGCAGGCCCTAATTGGAACCTTTTGCGCTCCATTCTGGAGCCGCGTGGTATCTGGGCTCGGAGCCTGAGCCAGCTGCAGCCTCTCGCGATTCGCTGTTTGTACTTGGGTTCTTTGACCGGGCGCTCCTTAAGATGAAGCATCTCAGCAACGAATGCAGTGACCACCGCACTGGGCAGTACCCCCACTGTGTAATGGGAGGGTGAGATGTGCTGGTTTCACAGCATCCTGTATGTTCTCAGGTGATATAGGCTCCCAGGTCTTAGGCTCTGTTGTCCACAGTTCTTTTGTGGGGAGGAAGACGGGAACCAGATCTAATTTAATATCATCCTGAGGCGCCCTGGCAGTGGATTCAATGCAGCTTCCTTTACAGAGAGAGGCCCTGCCATAGCAACCTGCATAACTGCTTTCTAGTGTCTAGAAGAGCTTTATTCAGCCACCATGACTTCCTTTTATTTATTTTTTTTTTCAAGTGGGAAAGGGGGAGGATATGGAGAGAAAGGGCTCTGATATAAACAGTTTCCAAGGAGACCAGAGTTGGGGTTGGGAAGGTTTTCTCCTTCCCTTGGTCCATACCGAAGGAGGAGGGGTATATGCCCAAACGCAGGGGATCACGGGAGGTTTCAGCTTGGAGCCCTGGTTCCTCCCTGCTGGAACCACCAGATGTTGGTTGTTCTCAGGCTCCTAGGGGCGGATGCACGCAGGGGCGCAGCCGAGATTCCAAGAGGACTTTGGAGTATCTAGGAGCACTTTCAGAGATGACCGGCCTGCCAACACTGTGTAGAGGATGAACAGAACCCAGCTTTCTAGCTGCTGGGTCCCTGCCTGTTGCCAGGGGAGTGCTGTAACCTGCCTTCTTCCTTAAGTCCCGGAGTTGGGAGTGAGAAACCATGGGGTGCACGTACTCATCTCCTCGGGACGAGCCCACCCAAAGAAGGTCAGTTCCAGACAGTGTCCCTGGCAGCAGACTGTGTCGATGCCTCCCTCTTGGGCTGGGGGACACTGGACACTTGTACTCAAGTATGGATAGAACTTCTTTCTGGGCAGGGAAGCCCTTGAGGTATGAAGAGGGTGCTGTTGAGAGTTGACCAGCAGAGTTGAGGGCATTCCCTGGGGGTCTTGGTTGGGCAGGGGCACTGTTGGCCCTTTCAGTCCTGGATTTGCAATCTGCATGTCCCTGCTTCCAAAAAACAGGATTTGGACTGGAAATCAGGAAGGCCCCAGCCACTGACTGCCTGTTTAAGGATCAGTTCCCAAGTACAAATTCCAGTGTGAAGCTCCAGGTGGGGTAAAGCCAGTTGAGGGCACCCAGATGGGGACCCATGTGGGCTGAGCAGCAGCACCTTGCAGTGGGGAGACAGGCTCTGCTGTGCCCCAGCAGGCCAGATTTAACTAGTAGGAACATCCATAAACTGTGTATGTTGGGGCAGTGACTAGTCGCACAGGGTCTTCCTCAGTCCCCTTGGGTTTCCCCTTTCCCCTCCTGGACCTTGGTCTGCCCAGGAATTCTGGAAGCCATCCCTGGAGTTGAGGGGAAAGGGTGGGAATGTTCTTCCTTTCTCTAGGGATTGAAGTTAGCAAAGGGACCAGGGCTGGGGACAGGCGGGGCTAGCCATCTTCCCAGCCTCTGACATTTCCAGCCAGACCTGCCTCTCCACTCCCAGCGCCACCAGCCTGGAATTCCTTCCCTGTGCAAGTACATCAGGAGGCCACATTGAGGCTCTTCTCCCCATGCACCCCCAGCTGCCAGGGCCAGAGCCAAAATCCGCATCGGCTGTGTGGGCCTTATGCAAGAGCCCCTCGGCTGCTGATTCCATGGCTTTCTTTCTCAAGCTATTTTGTCTCTGAGACCAGAGCTAAGCTCTTCCGGGAGGACTTTCCTGATTTCTCCAGCCATAGTGCCTGCTCCCTCTGAAGCTCTGTAGCCTCGGCTGTCTGATCCACCATTTGGTCTTAGCGTGGGCCACCATGTGTTGCTGCACTTTGGAAATCACAGTGTCCAAACAGCCTCATTCTTTTAGAGAACACCCTCTTTATCTCTGCGGGTTAACCATGTTCCAGGTGCTATGTAAGGCACCAGGAGAGATGGCAGAGGCCAAGCAGCAGTGTTTTCAGTAAGAGGAGTCTGAGGCCTGGAGAAGCCACAACTTGTCACAGGCCCTTGCAGTGGGGAGACAGGCTCTGCTCCAGGATTTGAACCCAAGTCTGCTCCTGATATGTGGCCCCTCCCATTCCTCCATGATTCTCCTCAGGGCCTGTCTTTCTCCAACTTGGTGATTGACCCTTGGAAGGTAGAGGCTGCCTTGTTTAGTCTCGTGCCTATTGTGCTGGTGCAGTGGCCTCCACACCCAGGCTGGCACATGTCACCTGTAGATGGACAGCAGCCTGGCACACACTGGGTAGTGGGGATACCACTTGTCCCTTTCTTTAGCAAGTCTTCAAATCCATCTTCTTTGAGATGTAGCTTCTATGGAAGCCTCTGCCTTTCTAGAAGAGATAGAAGTTAGCATTTTGGCTAATGTCAGGCCCTCTCAGGTAGGTAGGGGAACTCTCTAGAGGCTTTCTTAGACCATCTTTGCCAACCCAGAGGACTCAGGACTGACCGCCCCAAAAGCTGATAAAACATATGCTGAGTGCCAGGCATTGTGTCAGTTGCAAAGAGATTCCTGATAGCTCCCCCCAGAATTATTAAAGCCAGATCTCAAATTGAGCAACTAGAATACATTGAGTCAGGTGCCTGGATGAAAGTGTGTGTGACACATCAAAGATGGTGACAAAAAATTTTACTGTTTGAGGAGCAGGGAAAGGTGTCCGAGGAGGAAATTATACTTTCTGTCTCAAGGATGGGCAGCAGTTTGTGGGAAAGAGTCAGAGGAAGGACGTTCTAGGCAAAGACAGCAGTGAGTCCAAAGGCACAGAGGAACCAAGAGAAATTATGAGTAGTCAGTGTGACCCAGAGCGTTTGGAAGGTAGAGTTGAGGGAGATGGCACTGGGCCATGGTGTGAGATATACTCTGAATTGGTGACCTCTGTTCTCTGATCTAGAATATCTCCTCTGATATGGGTCTCTACCTGGGGTTTAGCTATTCTAATTATCTGCATTGGAGCCTTCGAAATCAGTCTATATCCACATGTAACATTTAACATAAAAAGTAACTTTCATTTTTCTTTCACAAAAGCATTACATGTTCATTGCAGAAAAAAAAGGGTGGGAGAGTTGAGAATAGAGATTAGCAAAAAAGGATGGGGAAAGACTCATAATTGCTTCCCTGGGAAAGAACAACTCAACGTGTCAGTGTCCATCTTTCTCCTTTCCTTTTAAAGAAAATGGGATCATGTCACCCATATTATTTTGTATCTTGCTTTTCCACTTAAATACACCAAGAACATCCTTCCACAGAGGTAGATAATGATCTGCTCTCTCCTGGTTAATAGGGAACCATATGTGTCATGTGGCTGTAACCTGTGCAGTCTCGCCCCTGTTTTTAGACATTTGAGTTGCCCCTCTTTTTTCACTATATATACATCTAATTATGAAAATTATTCTAACCCTTCAATATTTTCTCTCAACATGCCGGTACATTTCTCTTCAGGTCCTTTTTCTATGAATAATTAATAATATGCACTCTGCTTTGTAAGGACACAGATTCTTGTTGTCCTCCTGTCAGTTATACAGTATACCCTGGGAGGGACTGAGTGTGAGGGAAGATGTGTTTATTACCTTGGTGGCACAACTGTAGCTTGTTTTTCACCTGGCTCAGCATCGTTATTCTCAGTTTCTACCAGAATTTCTGTCAGAGCTTTTGCTGTGGTGCATTCATACACAGTGATTGGCAGTGGTTGAGAAACTGAGAAAGAAGTACTCCGTATAAATGAATATTCCAAAAACACTATCATTTTTAGGTGTCAACCAAGTTCCTTTGTTTTTATTTTTTAATTGAGGTAAAATTCATACCTATTAAAATTCACCATTTGAACCGTTTTAAAGTGTACAATCTCATGGCTTTTAGTATAGTCACAATGTTGTGCAACCATCTCACTATCTATTTCAAAACATTTTCATCACCCCAAAGAGAAATGGTGTCCCCATTAAGCAGTCACACCCCATCCCCACTCATCTACCTGTCTCTGTTGATTGGCTTGTTCCACACATTTCATATAAATGGAAATTGCATTTAGTTTTCTATCTACTTTATTTTTTTCATAATATTTTTCAGGAACATTTGTCTAGATTGCTGACAGTTTTCTTAACCATTAGTTTAAATTTACTTTTTCAACTGATATTCAATATTATTTTGTATTAGTTTCAATGTATAGCATAGTGCTTAGACATTTGTATAATCTACAAAGTGATCCTTCTGATTAGTCTAGTACCCACCTGGCATATATTGACTGTGTTTTCTGCTATGCTTCACATCTCCCAAATTTATGTTTGATTTATGTTTAGTAGGTAATATATTCTAATGACTTAGAATTCAAAAGGAACACAGTGGTAGAATTTACATCATTTTGCATGTTGCTTCATCTGAGTATTGGTGAGCATGCTGTGTTAGTGCAGACAGACATTTAGTATTCTCGTTTATGTTCTAGTTTAAGTTGCACATAAACCAGAGGAGTAGTAAAGATGTGGCTGTTGGTGGCTGGGCATGGACAGAAATTTGACGTGTGGGCAGGATGTCCAGAAACAAGACCCCTTTGGAGTGTAGGTTGGAGCTAGGAGTTAGAAGAGAATGGAAGCAGGCTTTAGGGTCTCCATTTGTGCCCTCACCCTGGCCCCGATCATGTTGGGATGCTGGGGTAAGGCGGAGTCAGGGGAGGTCCTCTCCAGGTTCCTGTGAGGATAGGCCATTGCTGGGTGGGAAAGCCAGGGGAGATGTCCGCCACTCCCTTCTTCCTGCTCCTCATGGGCCTGCTGCACTCACGTGGCCTCCCAGACAGAGAAGAGAAGCTGGAGTGGCCAAGTCGGGCACTGGGCATTGCCTCCCATGGGGCTCCACATACAGCATTATTTAACACTAAGGCCCTGAAAATAGCCTGCTATTTCATACTAAAATAGGTTAGTAGATCATAACAGTCCTGGACCTATTAACCTAGTGAAAAGCCCAGTGGGGACTTAAATGTGAAACTTCTGTCTTTATATTTACGAAATTACATGTCTAAGCAGCTTTGCAGAGATGTTCTTAAACCTTCACTAATGTTAAGATTTTCTCCGGACTCCAGGGCTCTCAAGCCCAGGGGGACATCACTTTTTTGCGGTTGTGCTGAGTGTGTGTGTGCGCATGTGTACACTCCACTCTTTAGTATACTTTCCCAGGTGCGGGAGGATGTAAGCGGAAGAGCATAGACTTTGGAGTCAGGCTGGGTTTAGTCTTTGCCTGGCCACTTACTGACCAGGGAACCAGGCACAAGTGCTGTCATTGGGCCTTTGTCAGCTCATCTGTAAGATGGGCGTTCAGTTCCCCCTGTATTGGGGTAGAGACAGCCTGCTTTGTGGCTGGGGCTTTCTGGATGTGATCTCATGTTACCTTCCCGAGACCTCACATCTCCAGCTTGTCGCCCCAGATCCTGAAGTGCCTGGCCATCTCCAACTTGCTCCCTGGCTAGCCTTTCTGACCCCGTGCAGATCACAGGCTGGCAGCTTGAAGGGAACCAGTGGGGGAGTCCCTGTAGGGGAGAGGAAAGATGGAGACTACACCCTCCCCAAGGCTGGGCCCATCCCCTTCTGATCCCATCCCACCCACCCCGGACACAGACTACTTTGGGACCCTTCATACCTTATCAAGTCCCTTTCTGCCTGCTCTGATCCCATCCACGGCCCATCCATGTTTCATGAAAAACACAGCACCTTGACTGGACTTGTCTGAATTGGAAACTGGGGTAATCATGGCCACTCTGTTAAAAGGGTTGCTAAGTAAATAAATGGCATGACTGTAGAGGAGGCCAGCCTTCAGCTTACTTTTGAAAAACTGTGGGAATACTTGCACCTGCCTACCACTCTGTGCCACCCGCTGTCACTCTGTGCCACAAGCTTCTGTGCAAGGATTTGGTGGCCACCCAGAGAGAGACCCTGCTGTTGGCTTAAGTCTGACGGGAGGTTGCCAGGAGAGTGAGTGGCTGGTGCCAGTGACAGGCACCAGTTATGGAGCCTGCCTTGTGCTAGATGTTCTGCTAGGTCATTTATATCCTTTTTCTTTGTTTGATTTTTACAAAAATCTCTGAAGTGGAATTTGTTATCCCCATTTTCTAGTTAAGAGCAATGAAATCCTGGTTCAGGTTCACTTAGCTGTAGACTGGCGGCAGGCAAGGAAGTCTGTCTGCATGACTCTAGAGCCCCTGCCCGGCCTCTTGCATCTCATTGCCTCCCAAGCCTGCCCAAGAATCTTGGTAGTGGGAGAAAGTGGGTTTTAGAAGCAAATTGTAAAATTATAAACTTTTTACTGAAATATTGTATCTGTGGAAAGGTACATACAGATCGATGATTCTCACCATGTTAACACCCAGATCAAAGAACAGATCGTTACCAGCTCCCCAGGAGTCTCCCTGCTGTCCCTTGCCCACTGTCCTGACTTCTGTCCCCACACATTAGTTCTGCCTCTTTGGGGACTTTACATAGTGAAGTCACATATATGTACTCTTTTCTACCTGGCTTCTTTCACACAGCGTCACATTTGTGAGCTCATTCATTTTAGTATGTGTGGTGATCATCTTTTACATTGCTGCAGTGGAGAATGTTCTAGCGTATGAACACACCACAGTTTCTCTAATCTTCTGCTGGTGGATAACAGGGTTGTTCCCTGTGGGGGGCACACATGTCTAATGCTGCCGTGAACTTTCCTGCTATGTCTTTTGGTGCGTGGGTACGGATGTGCTGTGAGGCGATACTGCCAACAACCTTTCAAAGTAGATGCGCTGTATTGCCCTCCTCGCAACAGTGTGTGGGAATTCTGGTTTCTCCCAGCTTCGCCTGGACACAATATTGTCAGTCTTTAGTTTTAGCCATTCTGATGTGCTCTCACTGTGGTTTTAATTTCTGTTTCTCTGGTAACTAATAATGTCAGCCACTTTTCCACATGTTATTTGGCCATTTAGATAGTCTCTTTAAGAAACTGTCTGTTTAGGTCTTTTGATACTTTTTCTGTTGGATTATGTATCTTTCTCTGATTTGTCGAGATTTCTTATACTCTAGACCCAAGTCCTTTGTCAGATGTTGTTGCAAATGTCTTCTCCTATTTTTCCCACCTTGCTGCTTTACGCCTGAAAGTCCCTGAAGAGGCTCACTTGGTTTCTTTAGTTGGGCCTGCAGGCCTGGGACAAGGAAAGAGAGAAAGAAAACGACGGGAAATAGGAAGGGGACAGGACGCTGGCAGCTGGGAGGCAGAGAATGGACAGAGGATCCTGAGGCTGCAATGTGACCAGCAGTGGTGCTGCTCTCTGGAGGAGAAGGGGCCCAGTTCAGGGCTCTAGAAAGTGCTAGGATGGTAGAGAAGGGAACAATGAAATGTGGCTTCAGTGCAAGGAATGGGTGGGAGGAAATCTCAGGGAAGTTGGTATGTAGGCTAGGCCTTGGGGTGGAGCAGAGGTCTGTGGGTGAAGAAGTGGATTGAAGATGTTCTGGCTGGAAGTGATGGCTTGACAGAATTCTGAGGACCATGATGGAAGGAGTGTTTTGTGGAGGGAAGAGTCAGGGGAAGCTAGGGACAGAGTCTGAAGGCATTTGCATACCCCTATCCTCTGGGTCATGGGAGCCATTAAGGGTTTGAGAGTAGGGCAGGCAGTAGTTAGGAGACTCCTGAGTGTTGTGTGAGGCAGCGGTTGGAGGTGAGACAAGGCCATGGGAACCGTTGGCCAGGATTGCTGAGAGACGGGGAAGTGAGGTCCTTGACTATTTTATTCTCATTTATCTAGGGCGGGGGTCCTGGCTCTGCCAGGTGTTGTTGTCTTGAGATGCTTTGAATTTACTGTTGGGGAATGGGGATGAGGCCTGGCAGCCCAGTGCTGGATCACAGGCACCTGCTGGGGTGGTCCCTGAGGAGTGGCACAGGGTGGAGCTGGAATGCCCCTCGATGCTGCTACGTGCATCCCATGCCCATCAGACACTTTTGTTTTTCAGGAATTTATCTGTCAAAGACAGCAGCTTTGTGGAAAAGATGAAGAAGACGGTGAGTTTTCACTATATCTGTACCCTTCCCAATGAGTCTTGTGAGTCAGCCTATATGGTAACTTTTCCTATTGTCTAGATTTTTATAAACGTGTATTACTTTTGCAATCTTCCAGAAAAACCTACCTATAATCTCCCATTTAGAGACTCTTGGTATATTTCTTTCTAGTCTTTTTCTTTTGTGTATGCATGTTTATAAATAAAACATACACATATATATGAGAGTGTGGATATACAGAATTGGATTATACTATATATACTTTTTAGTCGCCTTTTTTTTTTTTTTACTGAACATTGTTGTATTTTTTTTTCAGATGTCATTTAAAAATCTGTTCAAAGTGTAATCTTGAGTAACTGCATGTATAAGATTACCTGGATGGCTGGAGTTGGCTGGGTGGCCTTTGCCCCCATCCACCACGGGAGCTGTGGCAGTGAGATGCTAGCCCCAGAAGGACTTAGAAAGGGCTTGAGGCAGGAAGGAAAGAGAGTGTCCTTGAGTGTCCTGCCCCCGTAGTCACCTAGAATCTCTGGTGAAACCTGTGGCTCTTGACCCTTCTCTGACCCCACATATCTGGTCTTCCCTAGGGCAGGAACATCATCGTGTTCTATGGCTCACAGACGGGGACAGCTGAGGAGTTTGCCAACCGCTTGTCCAAGGACGCCCACCGCTACGGGATGCGGGGCATGTCAGCAGACCCTGAGGAGTATGACTTGGTGAGCTCTCAGTACGCCCCAGCCCTTCCAGAAGCATTAAGGAAGTTTTCCCTGGATCATGGTGTTGCTTAAAGGGCAGAGTTAGTCAAAGGGACAGACAGGAATAGATATCTCCTGTCATTTGTACTAGCAGCCAGATAGCCTCAGTTTTAAGGACATTAAGAACACCTGGCCCAGGTGTGAAGCGTGAGCTCCCAGCACTGCTCATGCTCAGCCTTCAAGAGCTTTACAAGTGCTGGTCAGGTGCTAGCAGAAGTGGATTGGATGTGGCCTTAAAAATGAAAGGGTCTCAGGTCAAGAGAGAAACTGTTTCCCATCTCTCCCCCACCCCCACCCAAACTGCAGCTGCAGGGGGACTGGACTGAGGATTGGGGGAATCTGGGCTCTGATCCCTCTCTGCCCTGACTGCCCATGTGACCCTGGGCCAGCCTCTGCCCCTAGGGGCCTTCCTTGCCTCCTCTACAGATGAGAGATGAGGGCGTTGGATGAGCCATCTTTGGGAACCCTTCCTCTGGACTTTGAAATGAGGCCGTAAACTCCTGTGTCTGGGCCAGAGCAGGAGCTGAGACAGGGCCTGAGGGAAGAGTGAAACTTGAGGAGGGGTTCAGGAGAGCATGAGAATTGGGAAAGGCCAGCCATGTCCCCCCTTTGGGGCTGCAGGATCCCTCCCACTTCTGTCACTCCATTGGGCCACCACAGGACTATGCAAGACTCAGTCCAGACTTCTGGCCCCAGCTGCGCCTCTCCCCAGCCTGCCCGTCTCTGAGGGCTGTGGGGGAGGCTCACCTTGCTAATTCACCTCCTGGATGGGCTCCTTCATCCTGTTCTCCTTGCGCGGTTGCAGCTCTCTGGAGGGTCAGAAGAACTAATGGCAGCCAGGCCACCTGCCCTAGGTGGAAGCAGTGGACATAGAAGAGGTACCCAGGAGGGTAGGAAGCTGGCAGGGAACAGGTAGTCTTGGGAAGAAGCCTCCAAGGATGTGCCTTCCTGCTTCTCCACGTGGGGTCATTGCCTGTCTGTTCCTGCAGCTCCAACAACACAATGAATGTTCTTTCCCTCAGAACCACACTCTCCTGGGCACCAGCTGCTTCCTACACGTGCCACTCCATCTCCCAAACCAAACCATCCCTCCATCTCCCTCGGCCCCTGCCTTCTGTCTTGGGGACAGGCACTACTACCTGTCTCCAGACGTGAATTTTGAGTTGGTGAACATTTGGCTAGGAGTTAGTGAGAGCCTAGGCCCTGTTGTGCTCTAGGGACCTTGTGGGACAATGAGGTTCACCTGTGGTAGGCCAGGGCGGATGCACAGGGAACCACATTCTGAGAGGCAGCTTGTGGACTAGAACCCTTTCAGTTTGTACCTGTCAACATCCTTTCCTCTATAAATGCACTCCCCTCCACTTGAACCCTGGACTTGCTTGTCTGTACTGCATCAGACCTGACCTAGAGCACGTTGAATCATGGTTGCTGGGCCTGGGCCCTGCCTTGTCTCGCCAGGCTGACCTTGGCAGCCTGCCAGAGATAGAGAACGCGTTGGCAGTGTTCTGCATGGCCACCTACGGCGAGGGGGACCCCACTGACAATGCTCAGGATTTCTATGACTGGCTCCAGGAGACAGATGTGGACCTCTCTGGAGTTAAGTATGCGGTGAGTCTCCCTGTCTTTCTTCCAATGACTCTCTTTGGGCTCCCAGGTCACAGTCTGCACCACCTCACCTGGGCCTCCGGACCACTTTGTCCAAGAGGAAATTCTCCAGGTCTTAACTCATTCTGATCTGCCAGGGCAGGCTGAGGTGTCAGGACAGGGGAGTCTGGTGGGGAGCTCATGACAGAGAGCCCTAGGGAAGGCTGCTTATGGGACAACCCCCTCTTCCCCCCTGAGCCCCAGAACTAAGAGACCTTCTCCTTCCGTGTCCCCAGCCCCACTTTGCTCCACGGGGCATTTGTTGCTGGAGGCTAAAGGCAGGAAAGGTGTGTGGTGGGACAACCAAGATTCATCTAGGCAAGGAGAGCCGGGTAGAGGGGGCGAATTGTCCCTGCTGGCCACCCAGGTTTGAGGCTTTTAAAGGCTAGTTGTGGATGGGACTCTGGGCTGTAAGGCACCAAACAAAGCCACTTCCAGAAGCCAAAGGTGGCCCACCTCACAGTGCTGCCTAGCGGCTTGGCCAGCACTGCATGGAAACTCACCCCGACTGCAGGCTAGGCCTCAGACCCATTCCTGTCTTTACAGGTTTTTGGCCTTGGGAATAAGACCTACGAGCACTTCAATGCCATGGGCAAGTATGTGGACAAGCGTCTGGAGCAGCTTGGTGCCCAGCGGATCTTTGAGCTGGGGTTAGGCGATGATGATGGAAAGTGAGTACCCTGCATGCTGGGCCCCCTCCCTGGAAACCCTCCTCCAGCTGTCATGTATCAGCAGCCCCTCAGGGCTAGGTGTTGGCCAAGGCACATGAGGGGAGTGCAAAGCCATGGTGTCTGCTGAAATTCCATAACACAAGGGAAGGAAGTCATCCTACCACTCCCCAGCCTCTATTCTGTGAGCCTTCTTTGCTTTTCCCCATCCTCTTGATTTGTCCAACTCAAGTAAAAGCCACCCATGGCAAGTGTAGACATTCTAGACACTTTCTGATACCCTGTGTTACATTACTGGGTGGGCATGCATGAAATGAGCCCTCAACCTCTTGTGGGCTTCTGAGGAGAGGGTCCAAGTTAGCCTGGCAGCCCCAGCTGGTACGCAGGCAGTTGGGTAAGCTAGCCCATTACATCAGGGGTCCCCAGCCCCTGGGTTGCAGACTGGTACTGGTCCATGACCTTTAAGAACCGGGCCACAGAGCAGGACGTGAACAGTGGGCAAGCAAGTGAAGCATCAAATGTATTTGCATCTGCTCCCCAGCGCTAGCATCACCACCTCAGCTCCACCTCAGATCATCAGGCATTTGATTCTCATAGAAGCACTGGTCCCTGGTGCCAAAAAAGGTTAGGGACCGCTGCCAGGGTCTCATTGTCTCCTCTCCCCAGCTTGGAGGAGGATTTTATCACATGGCGAGAGCAGTTCTGGCCAGCTGTCTGTGAGCACTTTGGGGTGGAAGCCACTGGAGAGGAGTCCAGGTGAGTGTGTGCTCACAAAGTGGGCAGGGGGCTGCGGGTGAGTGCCTTCTGAGGTGGGAGACCACACCCTGTGGAATGGCATTGGGGTGTGAGAGAGAGAGATGCTGGTGGAAACTCAGATGCGGGAGGGTCCCAGGTCCCAGGCTAAGGCACTTGGGCTTTGCCTGAAGTGATGAGCTTTCCTTACCTTTTCATAGAACCACCTGGAAGCCTGCTGAACCCCATGCTGCCCAACCCGTCCCTCAGCTCTGTGCAGGCTCCCTCCTGCCCTGTGTGTCCTATCTGGGCACTCATGCACTGTCTCCTGACAGTTTCACTCCCTGACTTGGCTTCTCTCCTCTCGGGACTGACCTGGTTACCTGCCAGCCCCCGGCCTCACCCTCAGTCTCCCCTTTCCAGCATTCGCCAGTACGAGCTTGTGGTCCACACAGACATAGACGTGGCCAAGGTGTATGTAGGTGAGATGGGCCGCCTGAAGAGCTACGAGAACCAGAAACCGTGAGTGGAGAGCATGGTTGGGGGCCAGGCCCTGAGGTCCTTGGTGCACCTGTCTCAGGTGTCTGGGGATGGCAAACAACTGGTAGTCTTGTGTATCCCCACAGACCCCATCCCGTGGGGCATCGTTATCCACCCTTGTCCAGGAGTGGGCATGGGTGGGGTACCCATGTTTTCATCTCCACCTTACCAGAGCACTTGAGCTCCAGAGCAGAGAGATGAGAGGCTGTTCTGTGCTCAGGACCCTCAGAACCCCTCCCTACCCAGAGGTCCTCCTGTCCAGGGCATAGCCTCTGAAAGACTGGCACTTGCTCGGTTTTTACTTAATTTAATGCTGACATTTTGGTCTGTAAATATCCTGGGATGGGGGATGTGTCCCAGTTTCTGGACCAGGACATAACAAGTTCAGCTGTGGGTCTAGGTTGAACTTTGGCAAAAGGGCACACTTTCTAAAATTCTGCCTCAATATTTGGATTTTTTGTCCAAACACAGTGTTCCTCTCTTGGGCCTCTGTCTTGCTTTACCCCCTGGGTACTGCTCAAACTCCTGATGGAGCCACCTAGGAAAATTCTCCATTTACCACCGGGATTCAAGATCAGCAGCTCTGCTTTCATTAGTCCTGCTGGAGTCCTACTATAGCAAGAAGCCCCAACATTTCAGTGACTTTACAGAGTAAAAGTTCATCTCCTGTTTATGTTTCTGTGCAGGGCACTTGGGGTGAAGGAACTCTGCTCCACATAGTCACTCAGGAGCCAGGCACCTTCTCTCTTGGGAGCATCTTAAGGGCTAGTCCTCCTTTGCAATCAGCTCACCAGTGGGTATAGAATATGGAGGGTTTCTCAGGTTTTTAGGGGCCAACCTCAGTTTCCATATCTATAAATGGAAACACTCATAACACAGCTCTGCCCACTTTGTGGGGTCATCAGACCCACTGCCTAGGATTGGTCTGAGAGAACCCTTTATATAATTGGATTTCTCTGTGGCCCTTGGAGGCCAGTCTGAGGTTCCCTGTGTTCTGGGAAAACAGATTGGTCCCTTGGGGGCAGGGAGATTCCAATCATTGAGCTGCTCTCTTCCCACCCAGCCCCTTCGATGCCAAGAATCCATTCTTGGCTGTAGTCACCACCAACCGGAAGCTGAACCAGGGAACTGAGCGACACCTCATGCACCTGGAATTAGACATCTCAGATTCCAAAATCAGGTACCAGCTGCTGCCACCCCTCCCCTACACCTTCACTCGGGGCCTCCTAACCCGGGTGCAGAAACACCTTCCACCCTCCTCTTGACCCTCACATCTCCTCTAGGTATGAATCTGGTGACCATGTGGCTGTTTACCCAGCCAATGACTCTGCCCTTGTCAACCAGCTTGGTGAGATCCTGGGTGCTGACCTGGATGTCATCATGTCCCTGAACAATCTCGATGGTGAGTCCTGGAATCAAGGCCACCCTCCCTGACTACCTGGGCCCATAGGTTGAGCTGCTTAGTCCTGAAGCCTTGGGGCCCAAAAGGACCCTTACATCCAAGACACCACAGTTATAGGTTCTGGAGCAAGCTTGGGAGGCAGGGGGCAAAAGTAGCTGAAGGGTCTGGCTCTCTGCCTTGGGGTTCCCTCCATCCCCTCAGTGCCACAGTCCCTTAAGGGAGGGAGAGGTACCTGGAGACAGAGCCGATCCCAGCTGCCTGCAGGGACTGCAGGCCAGGTTCCTGGTCCCCAGGCCCGATTCCACCACGACTGACCACTGAGGGCCTGGGGCTGCCCTACCCCTACTCCAAGGCCTGCATCTCCTAATCTGTGAACTCAGGGACCAGAGTCAACAACCCTAACAACCCTCTGGGCCAATTCAGTGTACTTAAAGTGCAAGAGGTACTGAATCTGGTGCAGGGTTTTCCTAAGACCCCATGGGGCAGCCCAGCTCCACCTGGCATTTCCCCGTTCTCTTGTCCTTGGTCACCCTTGCTTGGCTGCTCCATCTCACCAGCTCCAGAGTGGCCTTTGGGAGAAAAAGCATGAAAGGGGGCTGATTCATATCAGAATTCATCATGCCAGCAGTGGAGGCACAGTGAACGCAAACTTGGGGCTGTCTCTGTCGTTCTGTGGTGCATGTCCCTTGTACCATCGGAGGCAGGACCTTGCTGGAGGAGGCTGTGGTGTTCACTCTTCCCCCAGGAGAATTGGAACCCTGCTGGGGCCCTTTACTACCAAAAGCTGCTCAGAGAGAACTGCAGAGCCTCAGAACTCCCAAGGCAGATGGATGTACAGCTTCGAATAGATGTGTTCACACACCCTGCCCTGTAGTGTGAGCCCTGATCCCTGTTTTAGGGTTTGGCACACAGGGCTGTGGGGGTGCTAGGAACGCCCTCTTTTTGATCTGGGTACTGAATACACAAGGATGTTCAGTTCATGAAAATTCATTAAGCTATATACATAGGCCATAGTTGTAGGTCATACTTCAGGAAGAAGTTTAAACCCTTCCAAAAAATAGACCCAAACCTCTAAATGGTCCTGGGCCAGGCCCTCTCTCTACAGAGATTCATCTGTCCACAGGCATAAATAGCCCCACAGCCAGGCCTCTAGAGGTGGAGCTCTTTGTTAGCGGCTCCCAGACTGGGTCCTGGACTGGGCCGTGCTCTGCGCCCTGCTCTAGCCTGACTGGGGAGGAGGTCAGTAAAGCCAGCTCGTTGACTGGTGCCGATAGAAGGCAGCGGCAGGGGCTAGTAGTGGGGCCTATGCCAATGGCTGCACCTGGAGCACACAGGACACTGCACATGTGTCCTCTTTGTATATCTCCAGGTGTCCAAGCATAAAAAGTGACCTGGAGATGGCCCTGCCATCACAACTGAAGGCCCCGGTATTTGCATTTCATGGTCATGAGCCTGGGGCAGCTCTGGCTCCACACCCCTCTCTGAGCTGCTCTCGGCAAACGAAGGGTACCTGCAGGGACTCAGATGCTTCTGGAGTAGGGACAGTGAACACCAGGCCTTCTCCAGCAAGGTCCCACTTCTGAAGCTTAAGGCTATCTGAAAGCTTGAAGCTTTGCCCCAGGACCAAGGAAACACCGCAGAGAACTGGCCTTGCTCCTACAGAGCAGCCTTCAGCTTCCCCCACCCCCATCCCATGGCACCCCACTTGCCCCAAATCCTGCCTTCTCTTCCCTTGCAGAGGAATCCAACAAGAAGCACCCATTTCCCTGTCCTACCTCCTACCGCACCGCCCTCACTTACTACTTGGACATCACCAACCCACCACGCACCAACGTACTCTACGAGCTGGCTCAGTATGCCTCGGAGCCCTCAGAGCAGGAACACCTGCGCAAGATGGCCTCCTCCTCAGGCGAGGGCAAGGTAAGCCTGCCACACTGCCCACTCAGATCACTACCCACCCCAGCCCTGCGCTGTACCCATCCCCTACCCTCAGCCACCCCATCAGCTACTCTCCAAGTGGCGTGGGCCCAGCTTCAGCCAGGTCCACTGGGCCACTGCATCCTTACCCAGGTTTCACCCTGCATTCTGTCCTCCCCAGGAGCTGTACCTGAGTTGGGTGGTAGAAGCTCGGAGGCACATCCTGGCCATCCTGCAGGACTACCCGTCCCTACGGCCCCCCATCGACCACCTGTGTGAGCTGCTGCCTCGGCTGCAGGCCCGCTACTACTCCATCGCTTCGTCCTCCAAGGTAGGGAGAGGTCTGACCCGCTTATAGAAAGCATAGCCTTGGCTTTTCTGAGGCGCATGGGAGCCCTGAGCACTGCCCCAGCTCTGTCCCAAACATCTGTGGCAGTTCATTCACGATTCCCCAGACTGTATATCCAGTAGGCTGGCCTATAAGACTGCACACTGCTCATAGCCACAGTGCCAAAAGCCAGTCAGGAAAGAAGCTGTTAAGGGACTTTTGAGGTTTGGGGACTACAAAGGGTATGGAGAGGCCCTAAGTAAGAACCCCGTGGAGAAGCGGCTCAGGTGACAGTGAAGCTAGGGCACAGCTGCTGAGTTTACTCCTGTCTCCACCAAACCCCCAGGTCCACCCCAACTCTGTGCACATCTGTGCTGTAGCTGTGGAATATGAAACCAAGTCTGGCCGAATCAACAAGGGCGTGGCTACCAGCTGGCTGCGGGCCAAGGAGCCCACCAGGGAGAATGGCCGACGGGCTCTGGTGCCCATGTTTGTTCGAAAGTCCCAGTTCCGCCTGCCCTTCAAGCCCACCACACCTGTCATCATGGTGGGGCCTGGCACCGGGGTTGCCCCCTTCATAGGCTTCATCCAGGAGCGAGCCTGGCTGCAGCAGCAGGGTAAGTTCATGGGCCCAAGCGAGGGGCAGGGATGGATGGGGGGTTCCACACTCACCCTGGCTGATCCCCTCCACAGGCAAGGAGGTGGGGGAAACGCTGCTCTACTACGGCTGCCGCCGCTCTGACGAGGACTACCTGTACCGTGAGGAACTGGCTCAGTTCCACAAGGAGGGCTTCCTCACCCAGCTCAATGTGGCCTTCTCCCGGGAACAGCCCCAAAAGGTGAGGCCGGGCCAGGCTGCTGTGATGGGGTGGAGGGCTGCCGGATTGGCCTCCTCACGGGCACCACTCTCTGCCCTCAGGTCTATGTCCAGCACTTACTGAAGAGGGACAAGGAGCACCTGTGGAAGCTGATCCATGAGGGGGGTGCCCACATCTATGTCTGTGGGTAAGTGAGGGCAGAGGATTGGGAGGGGTGAGGCCCTGCCTGCGCATGCTGGGGCCCCTTGCTCCGCTCCCAGTGCCACCTCTTTCCTCCCCACAGGGATGCACGGAACATGGCAAGAGACGTGCAAAACACCTTCTACGACATTGTGGCTGAGCTGGGGTCCATGGAGCACACCCAGGCTGTGGACTACATCAAGAAGCTGATGACTAAGGGCCGCTACTCCCTGGATGTGTGGAGCTAGGAGCTGCCCAGTCCTGCCCTCACACCCTACTTGTTTCCCCTTGCAATCACATTCCTCTCTCTTCTGCCAGTCTCCTGGGTGGGTTCTGCTAGGCCTTGTCACAGGAGGCAGGCTCAATGACAAAGACTGCTCTGGGTCCGAGATGTGCCCTCCAGAGTCCCCTGGTCGCAGGGCAACATGGTCAAGGGTGACTGGGCCCACACTTTGTGAACATCTCAGGCCCCCAGAAGGGGCTTTTCTCTCAGCTGAGTGGGAGCCTGGCCCCGCCACATGATTTTCAATGAATGTAAATAATTTTAAATAATCTCTGGCCCTTGGAATAAAGTTCTGTTTCTGTATTTGTTTGCTATTCCTTGAATAGATCTGAGGCCTCCACCTGGGTCTACTTTACTCAGACCTCAGAGAGACCAACAACCTAGGAGCCCCACAAACCCATGCCATGGCAGCACAGAGAGCCACCAAGCCCCTGCCTTACCCTTAGGATGATACACACCTAGTGCCACCTCTGTGCCTCTCTTCCTTTATTGAGGCCTCTCACCCCCAGATCCCTGTAGGCTGGGACACCAGGTTTCTCCAACAGAGCCTTCGGGGCCCACAGAGTCCACAAAACCAAGGGAGAGCAGAAACCCTCCTGAACAAGGGGAGCACCCTCCCCCTAAAACAACACATGAGGTACAGAGGCCCCTTTCAAGTCATCAAGTCAGTGGGCAGGGGAAGGTCCAGTCTCAGTCTTTCTTGTTCCCATGCCGTTGACTGTGGAATTTCTGGTGCACGACCCGCAGGGTGGTGAAGAAATTGCCAAGGAAGAGGAGGAGGAAGGGGAAGCCACACATGATCACCTGAAGGAGGAATCAGGGTTAGGACAGAGGCCGGAGTCTGGCCTTCCCAGTGTCCTTTCCAGGGGCTCTGGCTCACCTGCCACTCCTTGCACTTGGGGTCCCGGGCCAAGTTGAACAATGTCAGTGCGTTAAAAAGCTGCCAGAACTGAGAGGGAGGGGGTTTCACATAGTAAAACACAGTCCCTGCTCAAGCCAGAGCAGGGGCTGGACAGCTGGCTGGACAGGGACATAGATACAACTTACATGTCCAAAGAAAAGAAAAGGCAGCAGGAAGGTGAGGCCGCGCCACATCCAGGACTGGAAGCCCTCTGCGGGGGGAAAGTGGGAGGGCACAGAATAACCAGGGACAGAAAGAGACACCATTCAGACACAGCTCTAGAGGGAAAAACTTCCCTTCACCGCAGCCCCATCGGGATCCACAGTGGTGTGCCACGCCCCACTCACCCACAGTGAGATCCATGGTGTGCCTCTCACCCAGGGCCCGCAGCCGGTACAGACAGCCACTCTGGTAGTAGTACTGGAGGAACTGCACAAAGCCTGGGGGGAGGGGTGTTAGGACTGAGCTGGAGCCCCAAGTCCTTTCCCTGCCCCTCCCTATGGACAAGTCCTGAGCTGAGCAAGGGCCTCTAAGACACTCACTCTGGTACATGGAGAAGGATAGGAATTGGTTCCGGAACTTCTGGTACATGAGGCCATCGGGCCTAAGGCAGAAAGCAGAGAACAGGGTAAGGGGACATCAACTCTCCCTGCCCCAGCTCTCCCGCACCGAGCCAAGCTGGGATGCTCACCATGTTAACATGACTCCCGACAGGAACGTAGACACGTAGTGATGGAAAACCCACCAGCCTTTGATCCTGTATCAGGAAGCTGCTGTCACTCTTATCCCCCAGGATTGGTGCTTGGGGATAGGGAGTGGGCTGAGGTAGGAAGAAACCAGCACCCAGCCCAGTCCTGCTTCTCAGATGGCTATGGCACACTCCCACTTCCTAGGATAGCCCCTCAACACCCCGGCACCCCAGTAGCTGGGGTGGGGCCCCCACCCTTGCCCACCGGGAGCCATTGTTGATGAGGATGCTCTCTCGGATGGTCAGGGTACAGTAATACCAGACCAGCAGGAAGTTGAAGGCAGCATCTGTCACCCTGTAGAAGGGGACATGGGGTTGGTCCTGGAGCCTGGAAGAGGGCATAGGGTCTGGTCCCCAAGCAGCAGGATACCCACCTGGAGTTGAGGAGGAAGCGGCAGGTGAAGGAGATGAGGATGAGGATGATGGTGAGGTAGAGCTTGAACTTCTCATACTCGTCTTTGTAGGCAAACCTGGGACGGGCACACACCCATGGGACAGGCTGGGATGCTGGCGGGACCCACCCTCACCTCTGCCCAAGGAGGGAGGTGCCTGCTCTGAACACACTTCCAGGCATGGGGCCAGCATGGGGCAGTGGCCCCTAAACCCCAAGGCTCAGCCAGGGCAGCTGGGAAAGAGTGGAAAGGCCCCTGGAAGGTGGAGAGCAAAACTGAGACCCAGTCTGCAACAACCAATTACTTAGCCTGCTTGCTCAGGAGGGTCACATTGACGTTGCCCAGAACCAGGCTCAGGTACAACCTAAGGGAGAGGGAGACCAGGTGAGGAGTGACCCCAACTGAAAGGGAAGCCAAAGGCAAAGACACAGAGTTCCCAAAAGGCCTGGCCAGTGCCTGAGTCACCACCCCCACCAGGACTTTCCATGGCCTTGGCTTAGGGCCCTGACTTGGCTGCTGCTATGGGAAACACTGATGCCCAGCCTTTCTGCCTGCCTACTCCCAAATCCTGCTCCAACGACAACCAATATCCCTTTCCTCTCTCAGCATCACCCACATTCCCTGCCTAAGGGCCTTAAAGGTAATCTGGCCTTCCCACCCCATGGAAGCTCCATCTCAGATCACCCCTGTGGGCATGGGCAGTGGACTCAACGCCTATATGCATAATCACCATCTATCACCTACCCTACAGTTTCTACTTCCAAGAACCTGCAGTCCCAAGTCTACTGCAGCAACCCATGCGCACGACCACACCAGAACCTCCTCCCAACCCAGAATGGCCTCTTCACAACGCTGGTTATATTCTGACCCCTGAGTGCCCAGCCTCCCAGCAACATGGATCTTCCCCCTTACTGATCCTCTCCCAGCTCCCAGGCCCTGCTGATCCTGCTCCCCTTTCCCAAGATGGCTAAATCCCCAAGCCCTCTTTCACATGTTAACCACTTTCTTGCAAACCCGTAACTCCCACCTCCTGGCATTGCCACACACCCACCAGCTAAGCTCTTCTCATCCTTCTCTGCCAGAGAAACTTCAAGAGGTGACCAGAGAGCCACAGTAGTGCACTAAGCAGTTGCACCTTTACATGGGCTCTTGTTCACACTCAAGCCGTACTGATGCAGTCAGAGTGGTTAAAGGAACTTTCCCAAGGCTGTGAAGAGATTCAGGGGCACAGTGGGGACTTGGACCAGGCTGCCAGGCTGCTTCTCAGCACCACCACCAGCTCCGTATCCCATCCCAGCAATGGCCTCAACGACCCTCTCTCCCCAATCCTGGCAGCTGACATCTCCCCTGCCTTCCTGATCACCCATGTCTTTGTACTGCCTCCCATCCCAAATAACAGGGGCCCACGCTCAGCCCTTCCCATATACCCAGGGATTTCCCTCCATATCTTAGTGCCACGTTTCTGATTCTCTCCCCTCTGTAGGCCCCACCTCTAGGCAGGTATATACACCCAAGTCTGTCCTATGTATAAAATTATACATACAGCCAAGCAAAAGCTGCCCCTCAACCATCACACTACGTTCTGGTACTAATTTCTTCTTCCACTCACAGCCGAGCTTCTTAAGTATGGCCTAAACTTGGCCGTCTCTTCAGTTCTTTTGTCATCCCCAATATCAACTTCCACCCACACGCTTCTGTCAAGTGGTTCTCTTCAAGGTCACCCTGACTTACAGGAAGCATTTCCCCTTCATTACCACATTTGACTGACCCCTAACCATCTGATCTGAGCTACTGGCCACTCTTTCTTCTCTTGCCTCTCTCCCAGCTGTCTGGCTGCCTGCCATCTCTGCTGAATTTTTTTCACTCAGCCTAGGGTTCTGCACTCTTCCCGCCTACCCACCTTGGTGTTAGAAGGGTGGTGGAAATTTGTACTTGACCCCTCAAGTACAGGTAGGCCCTGCCTGCTGGGCCTAAGGCAATATCTACAGCCTGGCTCTTCCTTCCTATGGTCTCATCATAACTGCTCACCTCCCACCACACTTGCTGTTACTGCCTTCATGAGTAAAGCTCAATCCTTTATCCTTCATGACTCAGCTCAGGCCTTACCTACACCAGGAGACTCTCTCTGACCTCCTGAGTGTTCCCATTCCTTGTATTTCCACCACAAAGCACCCATCCGGGTAAGCTGTCACTGCAACTCAGCTATCTCCCCTGAGGTAAGACTGTGGCTGACTACTCAGCCCAGAGTGGGCCCAGGGAACATCTGCTGACCAAATGATCAAGCAGAGGAAGAGTGCACTTGAGGTCTCTCTCCCAGGAGTGGCTGTGAACTGAATTTGGGGGAGCAGTCTCACCCATTCTTCTTGGGCAAATAGGCTTCCATATCAAAAAAGAGGCCGTGGCGCTCCTTGATCTGGTTCTCCAGGTCCTGAGCAGCCTCCTTGGCCCCCACTGGGAAGGAGGATTTGCATCTGCAGATGGGACCACAGAAGCCAGACTCAGAGCAGGAGGCCCCAGGTATCACAATGACATTGTGGGGCAAGAGACCTAACGTGGCCCAGAAAGGGGAGCAGCTGTGCCAGGGAGTGAGCACCAGCCCTCCACCCCACCAGATCAGACACCCACCCCAGACTGAGGCTGAGGGGGGTGGGGGAGGGCTTGAGGGGTGGTCCTAACTTTTTTAGGACGAGGGCCATCTCCTGGAGCTGCTTCTTCTGCCGAGTGATGGAGCTTGTACAATTGTTCTGTAGCTTGGTCAGTTCCTCCAGCTTCACGCGGTACAGCCGGTGGGTCTCCTGGGGACCAGGTAAAGAAGAAGGGTCAGGCTGGTGGGGGGCCACTGAGCCAGAGCCCACTGGGCAGAAGGCAGGGCACAGACTCCCCAGGGCTCTTGGGAGGGTCTCAGCAGAAAAAAGGCAGCTGGCTGTGCCAGCCCAGGGACCACCCTGCTCTCTCTCCAAGGCAGGCAGAGATAGGGTTTATCCTGCAAGCCCAGAAGCCCCCACAGCAACCCTCTTCCAAAAAGAGGCTAGGTTTTTTAATATCATCTCATCTACTAGTTGTTCCCACCCCTTTCCGTCCCACTCTGAGTCTGGATTCTGGGACCAAGCAGGCTGCCTGAAGCCACCCTTGGCCCTCTCAGTTCTTCCTCCCTCTCTAGCCTGCAAGTGTAGGGGGAGGAGGGGTTGTTCAAGATGACTTCTGTTCTGGCACTCCTAGTGTCTTCCTCCCAGGTTAAAGGTCATCAGGCTTCAGCCCTTGGACCTCCTGCTATAAGACTAGCCCCATACCCCTCCCTCAGCACTGTTGGCCCAAGGCTTCCCAGAGCATTTTGCCCTGGTGGTTGAGTTTCAAGAAGCAGCAGCCTGAAGATCAGGCAAGGGGCAATGTGAGGAAGGTCAGACAGGGGTTGAGGCCAGGACAGTGGTGGTCAGGCTGGGATACTAGGTCTGCTCTGCTTAGGACTCTAGAGAGAAGCACTAATAACAGCAGGGGCAGCTAGACTTCCATGCAGACAGGAAGGGGCTGGAACCAGTCCCGAAGAGGGGCGGGTCTGATCAAGTGCACAGCTGGCCTGAACCCTACCCTGTCTGAGTCTTGTTTCTCCTGCCCAGGACGGGCTACCTCGCCCCCTCAGAACCTAGCATGTGCCACCTCTCCTGTCCAGGGGAGGCCAGCGGCCTCTTCCTCCCTGGCCTCTCCACGGAACACCACCATGGCCCAGGTGAGCCAGAGCCAGGCAGTTCCTCCCGTTGCTTCCCGCTGATCTCAAAGAGGCTCCAATCCCGGCCAGGCCCTTCACGTCTTTGCAGAGTACGCCCCCCCCCCCTTCTTCCCTCACTCTGCAGCAGCCACCTGGGCCAGTCTTCGCGGGCGCGGTCCTTCGTCCTGGATCGGCCCCGCCCCCGTGCCGTCCAGAACGCCACTTCCCCGCGGCGGCCGCGGTCCGGCTGCCCCCTGTGCTGCTGCCCCGCGGCACGCAGCCCAGACGGCTGTACAGCGCAGCCTGCGGCTCGGCCAGGGCCGGCGCCCTTGGGCATGTTTGCTGAGTGGCTTACCCAAGACCGGGCCCGGACGGTTTGGGCTCAAACGGCCACTCACTCTCCTGGAAGAAGCCTGGGTCGGGGTCCCGGCCTCTGTCTGAAGGCCTAACAGGGAGCCCGAGGTCCGCCGAGCGCAGTGGGGTGCCGCCGGGGTCGCGGCTGCGCGGGCGAAGGGTGCCCATGTCGGACACTGATGTGAGGCCGAGAGGAGGGTCCAGATGGGACTCTGGGACCCACGGCCTCGCCGCCCTCGAGAGCGATGCCAGGGTCCCCGACCCCTGACCCTGAGTCCCCTGCTGCCTGGCACAGGGCTGTCCGACCCTTGACCCCGAGTCAAAGAGAGGTGGCTCGGGGTCAATGGGCGCCCGTATCGGCGCTCACCTGGATGCTCTGGAAGTCCTGCTGCAGCTCCTCCCAGTCCCGCAGGCAGTCTCCCAACGGGCCCGGGGGCGTGGGATGCATGGCTGCCGGCAGGAGCCAGGCGAGCCGCGGTTCGCGGAGGCCGGTGCACACCGGGCGAGTCCAAGGCGCCTCAGCCTCCGCCGCCTCAGCCTCCGCCGCCTCCGCCCCCGGCCGCTTCCGGGCTCGCGCCGCCGCGGCCTCCAATGAGAACAGGGCCTGGAGCAGTGAGCGCCTGGCCCCGCCCCCGCCGGAGCCAATCCGGGCCGGGGGCGGGGCTGGGGCGGGGCCAAGCGCGCTCGGAGCCGCTCGCCGGGCGACTCCCGGCCCGGACTACGGCTGGGGCGGCGGCGGCGGCGGCTCCTGTCTGGGCTCCACGGGTCGTGCCAACTGCGTGGTGCAGCCAGCAGTGCCCCGGCCTGTCATTCTGGAAGTCAACTAAGGCCCAGAAAGGTGACATCTGCCTCAAAGACTGTCATCTTCGGGAAGCGGCGCCTCTGCGGGAAGGGGTTACCGAAACTCCACCTGCTTGGACGTTTACAGCAGCCTCCGTACTACTCTGCCGCCAGGCTCACTGCTACTGTCCCTTCACGCAGCTACCAGACTGCCCCCCTCCTAAAACACACGGCGAATTCCCACCATGTCCCTGCCGAAAACTTTCCAGTAGCTCTGCCATGCCTACCAGGAGGTCCCAAACCCACAGAGCCATCTTTCTGCAGCTGTCCCAGGTTCTGTTCCAGCTCAAATCCTGACTAAAGCCTGTGTTGTCTGAAAAACTTTTAACCCCTCTGGCAAAACCCCATTGCTGTAGGTCTTGGGTTTCCATTTGGAGTAGGGGAGACCTCCAACCCTCTGCAAAGAATTCTAGGAGGTCCGATGGTATTCATCTCTATATCCCCAGCCCTGCCCAGATAGCAGGGGATATTTGCTGAATGAACACTGAGGGACACCCTAAATTCCCCCATCAATCCCGTTGTCTGTGTCCTCTCATGACTCGGCTTGTTCTGTGGGCCTACCAGAACTCTGAAGCACGTTCTGAAATAAACTCTCTTTAAGACCTGAGAAATCTCTAGATACCTGGGTGAAGGAATCTCTTTTTGTTGAACACAGCTAGGCAGAAATGAGCAGAAGCACGGAGAGGAAATCTGTACAAGTGTGGACTGGTGGAGTAGTGTGAATGAGGCAAAGGTTTGCCCTTGTGCCAGGAACCACTCAGAGCTGTGGAGCCTGGGGCCTGGGTCTGGCATCTCTAGGGCTGGGGGAGCTAAGACCATGGGTAGGCATTGTGATACCCACCCTGTGGATCAACACAGGCAGTGGGGACCCCTGAAGCTGCCCTCAGGCAGCCTTCAAAGAATACAAGTCAAGTGGGACAGCTGCTCTGTCAGCCAGATGCTCTTCCAGAGGCAACCTCAGGAGTGCAGAGTGGGTGGTCCAGGATGCCGTCGGAATGAGGGTGCTCACTAAGTCTGAGCAGAGTGCACCTGCTATGTGGCATGAAGAAGGATCCTGGGAAGAACAAATGCAGGAGACTGACAAGAGGCTGTAGATAGCAAAGGCTTTCTTCCACGCACACCTGGTGACACACCCTGCCTCACTACCCACAAATTCCCAAGCAAGTTGCTTCAGGACCCATAACTGGGCCACTGAGATCAATAGAGTGGATCCACGATGTCTGTGACAGTGTCTCCGAGTACAATCTTCTCCCATTCCGACAGCTGAGCCACCAAACCCCGATTTGGACGCATGTTTGTTTTGCACTTCTTGACATAGGCCCAGGACCTCTGTGAACACAAAGAGAGTAAACAGACTTCAGAGTTGGACCTGGACCCTTTCTACTTAGATCAGAGCCAGCTCAGGAGGAACAGGAGGCATTTGCCTAGGGATCAGCAATATGGCTTAAGGGTTGGACACAGGAACAGCAAAGGAGTCATAGGAGTTGGCTCTGCCTTGGGCAAGCTCCTCTGTACCTCTGCTTCTGAATATAGAGACAGCAACCATTATTTCAAATGGTGCCTGTGGAGGTTGAGACAACATATATGAAACCTTCATTGGGCAGGAAAGCACCATGCCCATGTTTGGCACATGGTGCAGCCTCAACAAAGGTTCACGTTGTGAGTGGATAAATGAATAGAAAAGGGAAGAGAACTGTGGGCAAATTCTCTGAAGAAGGAAAATCAAAGCTGCCTTCTTTCAGGTCTCCACCCTAAAATTCAGGAAGGGTTATTACAAGAAGGAAGGTGAGGTGCTGGTCTCATCTGAATTGAGGACAGAGGAAAAAGGAAAAGGCAAAAGTAGTGCCTCAATAAACTAGGAATAGAAGGAAGCTACCTCAACATAATAAAGGTAATATATGAAAAGCTCACAGGTAACATCATACTCAATAGTAAAAGACAAAGCTTTTTCTTTCTTTGATCAGAAACAAGGCAAAGATGCCTACTTTCACTGCTTCTCTTTGACATTGTACTAGAAGTCCTAGACAGAGGAATTAGGAAAAAAAGCCATCCAAATTGGAAAGAAATAAGTAAAATTATCTGTTGTTTTTTTTTTTTTGCAGACACCATGTTCTTATATGTAGAAGTTTACACCAAAAATACAGTTAGAACTAATAAATGAATTTAGCAAAGTTACAGGATACAAGATCAACACTCAAAATCAGTAGGCTATCTATACACTAACAATAAACAAACTGAAAAGGAAATTAAGAAAACAATTCCACTTACAAAAGCAACAAAAAGAATAGAATATTTAGAAATAAATTCAAACAAGGGGGTGAAAAACTTGTATCCCAAAAACTATAAAATCTTGCTAAAAGAAATTTAAAAAGACATAAATAAATGAAAAGACACCCCATTTACATGGATTGGAAAATTTAATATTGTTAAGATGTCAATACTACTTGAAACAGTCTATACATTTAATGCAATCTCTATCAAAATCCAAACAACATTTCTTGCAGAAACAGATAAATACATCCTGTAAGTCATATGGGGTCACAAGGGACCCCCAAAGAGCCAAAACAATCATGAAAAAAGACAAAGCTGGAGGCCTCACGCTTCCTGATTTCAAGCCTTCAAAGTTATTATAAAACTATAATAATCAAAACATTGTGTCCTGTCATAAAGACAGATACTCAGACCAATATAATAGAATAGACGGCCCAGAAATAAACTCTCACATATATGGTCAAATGATTGCAACGAGGGTGCCAAAACATTTAATGGAGAAAGGAGAGCCTTTTCAAAAATAGTGTTGGGAATACTGAATAGCCACATGCAAAATAATGAAATTGGACCCTTACCTTATACCATGTGTAAAAATTAACTCAAAACAACTAAAGACCTAAATGTAAGAGCTAAAACTATAAAACCCTTAGGAGAAAACATATAGGAAAAGCTTCATGACCTGGATTTGGCAATTATTTCTTGGGTATGACACTAAAACTCCAGGTGGTAAATGAAAAAATAGATAAATTGGACTACATCAAAATTAAAAACTTATGTGCATCAAAAGATACAATCAACAGAGTGAAGAGGCAATCCATAGAATAGAAGAAAACATTTGCAAATCATATATCTGCTTTATATCTAGATATATCTCCTGGTGTTAATATGAAGAATATGAGGAACTCCTAAAGCTCAGCAACAACCTAACAAAAAAATGGACAAAGGATTTAAATATGCATTTTTTCAAAGAAGATAAACAAATGACCAATAAACACATGAAAAGATGATTGATATCACTAATCATTAGGGAATGCAAATCAAAACTACAGTGAGAAACCACCTCACACCTATTAAAATGGCTATTATTAAAAAAACAGAAAACAACAAGTGTTAGCAAGGATGTGGAGAAATCAGAACCCTTGTACTGTTGGTGGGATGTATGATGGTACAACCACTGTGGAAAACAGTATGGAGATTCCTCAAAAAATTAGAAATAGAACTAGCATATGACCCAGCAAACCCATGTTCATAGCAGCATTATTCACAATAGCCAAAAGGTGAAAGTAACCCAACACACTATGTAGTCAAAAATTCACATGTAACTTAAGTCATCTTTCCGCATAAATGAATTCCCAACCGCAGATTGAAAATACAGTTGACCCTTGAACAACACAGGTTTGAACTGCATAGGTCCACTTATATGTGGGGTTCAAATCGTGTTTTTCAAGGGTCAATGTACATACAGTGGAATTGTATTGTTCACAATAGAAAAAAAGGTGAAAGTAACCCAAGTGTCCATCAACAGATGAATAGATAAACAAAATATAGCTTATACTTGCAATGATGTGCACCTAACAGAGCATCAATATATGTGAGGCAAAAACCGATAGAACTGCAAGGAGAAATAGATGAATCTACCATTACAGTTGGAGACTTCATCAGCCCTCTAACAGTAATGGACAGATCCAGCAGGCAGAAAATAAGTAAGGACGTAATTGAACACAACACCATCAATGGACACCTATAAACTACTTTGTCCAACAGTAGCAGAATACACATTCTTCTCAACCTCACATGAAACATTCACCAAGCTGGATGTTCACCTAAGTCAGTCATCTAAGTTTCCACCTTCGGAAATGAAAATATAAGAGTAAATTAAATCCCAAGTAAGCAGAAATAAATAAATAAATAAATAAATAATAAAAATTGGAGCAAAAGTCAATGAAATTGAAAACATGAAATCAATAGATTAAATCAATAAAACCAAAAGCTGGTTCTTTGAAAAGATCAATAATTGCTAACATCAGAAATGAAGAGGGGAAACCAATACAAATCCCATGGGCATCAAAAGAATTTACAAAGGAAGAAACATCTCTATGCCCACATCTAGTCTAGATGAAATGGAGAGACATGATCTACCAAAACTCACACAAGATCACACAATCTGAAAAGGCCTACATCAAAGAAATCAAATCAATGAAAAAAATAATCTTCCAACACAGAAAGCACCAGGCCCTGATAGGTTCACTGGTGAATTCTACATAACATGGAATATTATTCAGTCTTTAAAAAGAAGAAAATTCTGAAACATGCTACAACATGGTATGAACCCTGAGGACATTATGCTAAGTGAAATAAAGCAATTACAAAAGGACGATTATTCTATGATTCCATTTATATGAGGTACCTGGAATAGTCAAAATCAGAGAAGCAAAGAGGAATGGTGGGTGCCAGGGCTAGGGGAAAAGGAGAATGGGGAGTTATTAATAGGCATAGAGTTTCAGTTTCATAAGATGAAAAATATTCTGGAAATTGGTTGCATGACCACATGAATGTACTTAATATTACTGAACTGTATACTTAAAAATGATTAAGATGATAAATTTTGTATGTGTTCTGCCACAACTTTTAAAAAAGTAAAATATGTAATGTCAGGGGCAGAGCTGTGCAGTTATAAGGTTTTCTAAGTCCTGGCTAGGTCAGAACAGGCTCTTGAGGACCAACCATAACCATAGCCCCACATACTTACTCACACACCCCATCTCTAGCCCACAAAACATGTGGTGGGACTCACAACAAATGTAGCAGGCAAGAAGGACAGGCCTTATTCTGCCTACCTAGGGGACAGAAAGGTGAAGGGACATGCCAGTCATTCTAGGTAGGGAGCAACACCCAGCCATAGCCCCATTTTTCAGACTGTAAGACCAGTGCTCTCCCTGCCACCTAAGGGCCCTGTTAAATGCCCAGATTCTTGAGCTGAGCCATCTGGCTTTGAATTTCCAATCTGCCACTTAGAGCTGGGGCCTCAGGCAAGTTAGTCAGCCTCTATATACCTCCTACAAAATGGGGGTAATTGGGTCATTGTATTTTCATTACACATAAAGTATTTAAGACAGCCTGGCATGTGGAAAGCACTCTGCCAATGTTACTTATTACAGTGCCTCAGGAGCTGGTTTTTGTTTTTCTCTTAAGACCTTTAAGGGACAAAGCTACTCCCAGCAGTTTAAAGGCGCTGAAATTGATTCATTAAGGGTTTGCTGACTCTGGGGTCCCACATAACCCAGTACTAGTGCTTTAAAAGCCCAGGACAGACAGGGGTGACTCTGGGTGCCAGATCCTTCCCAGTTCACTACTTGACCTCCCCCTTGGTACCCGAAGTTGCTGAGCTGGAACCAAAAGGATACAGTATGTTGCCCAAGAGTAGTCCACACTCTTCTTTCTAGTCCTGTGGGCCTTGTCACAGATGAGCGGACAACACCCAGGGGACAGCTTCCACATTGCACCAAGGAAGACCAGGACCATACAAACAATGAGACGCAAACACGTCTCTACAGACCCCAAGCAGAAGCAGAGCTGAGTTCAGGTTAACTAACTTGTGTCAGTGATCCAGGATTCTTGCGTGGTAGCAGGAAAAGCTCACTGCCACACAGGAGTCACTGAGTCTGGAGAGCATCCAACAAGGTCATAGCAGCAGTGCTTCCTGCCCACAGCTCTGGGAGCTGTGCAGCTTTTTTAGACAAGAGTTATCCAGATGGCACCTCTGTGCAGAGTGCCCAACAACAGGACTTCTCTGCAGATGAGACGAAGATTGCTGCTCCAAGAAGGGAGTGTCAAGGTTCTCCAGAGAGTGGGATTGCCCTCAGGCAGCCAAGTGCCTGTTCACCTACTGACTAGGATGACCACACCCAGATGTCCCTTACCCTCATTGGTGGAGCTGGGCATCTTGCTGCAGGAGCCAGTAAAGATCAAGGTGCAGGCCTGCATGCGTCCCCCATCACCATGGCCCTTAAGAGGCTCCTCTCTCTGTTCTCACCCCAGCTGGCTCTGGAAGCAGCTGTGACCCCTGCTTGATGTAGCCCTGTGATTTGCTTGTCAGGGCTAGGATACATAGTGATGTGTCAGATTCGAAAGGCTCCAAAGACCTTCTTGTACCCAGCCTCCCTGTGAGCAATAAGGACACCAGGGACCACAGCAGAACAGGAGTAGGTGACATTCATAGACAGGCCCCATTCAAACTCCAAGGTGCTCAAGTCCTGGAACTCTCTGAGCTCCCTGCAGAAGGGTTAGCTTGGCCTGCCTTTTGCCAACTTCCCACCTTGTACCAGCTCAAAAAGGCAGCAAAGAAGAGGCCCCTCTGAGAGCAAAGCCCATTCCTGGGAAGGAGGCTGGAAAGGCTTCTCCACAAAAGCAATGGCTCAGGCCTCCCTCCCAAGATTTATCAGTGACATCACCCCTCCACAGCACATACCAAAATACTCAAGCAGGCAGTGACTCCAGTGTGAGGGCCCTGACAATGCACCTTGGGTGTGGGGAGAGGGCAGAAAATCGCCATTCTACTCTCTGGGCCTTTCACCCCAGACTCTTTTCTTTCTTTAATTCTGGTAAATACACATCACATAAAATTTATCATTTAAAACATTTTTAGATGTATAGTTCAATGGCCTAAGTACAATCACTATATTGTGCAAACATCACCATTATCCATTGTGGAGAGCAGGATGCAAGCTGACAAGGTCCTCCCGATCTGTGAGGTAAACCAAGAGTTACCTCACCTCTAAGAACCCTCCTAAGAATAGGGATAATCTGTGGAAATGCAAATGATTATAGTAGAATGTGTAGGTTGGGCAGGGATAATCTTATTTTAGTCAGTAAGTGTATGCTCTTATATAAAAGCAACTTGCAAAAATAAAATTTGTGCTCTACTCCATCATCAGTAGATATTGGGCCTCCTAATTTCAGCTTTCTGTCTTCTTTCTTTTCTCAATCTCCCACCATTCCCACTCAGGATTATTTTTCAGAGTCGTGCCGGATGTGGCAGGATTTCCCATTTGCTGGACATGGCAATCCATCTCCAGAACTTTTTCTTCTTCCCAAACTGAAACTCTGTGTTCATTAAACAACTCCTCATTCCCCCTCCTCCTAGTCCCAGGCACCCAGCATTCGACTCTGACTCTCTGTCTCTATAAATGACTACTCGAGGGACTTCATATGAGTGGAATCATACAGGATTTGTCCTTCTGTGACTGGCTTGTTTCACTTAGCATAACGTCTTCAAACTTCACCCATGTTGTAGCATGTGTCAGAATTTCATTACTTTTTAAGGCTTAATAATATTATATTGTATGTTTATACCATGTATTATTTATCCAGTCATCTATCAGTGAACACTTGGGTTACTTCTACTTCTTGGCTATCATGAATGGGTGTACAAACATCTCTTTGAGACACTGCTTTCACTTCTCTTGGGTGTATACCCAAAAGTGGAATTGATGGATAGCTAAGATTTTCTGACCCCAAAGAGCACACTAAGTCAACATCTGAAAACACTGGCAATGGGTTCTGCCAATGGTCATTATTGGTCTCTCCTCTTCCTTCAAGTGCACTCCTGGACAAATGTGGGAGCTTTTCAGGTCCTACCCAAGCACTTGAAATCATGTATAAGCTGTGCCAGGCAAGGATCCCCAAACCCATCTTCTCAGGGCAGGGCTGCCATCTAGTGCAGTAGGCAGTAGGAAAACACTGCCCTGGAAGTCAGGAGCCCTGAGTTTCCACAGGGTTTGTTATGATGGGTCCCTGCTTCCTTCTCTCTGGGCCCTTCTCTCCTCAAAGGTAAAGAAACCACAGGAGTGGCTGTCTGCTTAAGCCCTGCCAGCACTGCAATTCTATGACTCCAAGCAGCAGTCAACACACACCTCCCCTGGAGAATCATAAACAAATGCTGGTGAATAGACTGATGGTAGTGGGGGACACACAGAAGGTGCTGCTTCAACTCAGGTCTCTAGCCTGGACTGTTGGGACCTGACCCTTGGGTGTAGTGTGCTGGGTAAAGCCCTGGACTTGGATGGAGCTCCTCTCCCTGACGCTCCCCTCTCTCATCCCTCAGGACCCAGCACTGCCTTGGGGCCCTGTTCCTCCCAAGTGAAGCTCAGACTCTACCTCCTAGAAGAGGCTGTGGTCCAAGCCTGAACCAGGGAATGCATACCTTCAAGGTCTGCTCTTGCCAGTGCATGAGGTAGGCCAAGATGGCTGCACAGCTGCGACTGATGCCCAGGGTAGAAAAGACCAGGACGACAGAGCCAAGCTTGAGGTGGATCTCTGCAAGGGGAAGAAAGAGTGGGGAGTTGTGCATAGCCTCCTGTGGATCCAAGTTGCTGTAAGATGACTGGCTACAGTGGATCCAAGAGTGGGTTCGGAACCAGCACTCCATGTCATAAGAAAATCATGTGACATCTCTAGGACACTGGTTCATCACACGGCAAATGGGGATCCTCAGATAGAGTTGGCAGTTCAAGAAATAACACCTGAGCATTCAGTGTTATCATGCTAAGGCCTTTATTTGGCTCTCCAGTCTTCCAGACCAGGAAGGTCTGCTACCAATTGACCTGACTCAGCCTTCCTGACTCCAGGGATCTTGCTCTCCAGGGATCTTGCTCTCCTGAGCCCTGGGAGTGACTGAAAAATCTACCTTCAATGAGGTAAGCAACTGTTGAGCACTGCTGTTTGGTGCAAAGACAGAGGAGCACTGAACACACACATTGAAAATCAGAAAGTCAGAGGCTCTGGTGTCTTCCTTCCACCCTACCCTGTTAACTAGACAAAAGAGCAAGGACAGAATGAGATTCACCTCCAGGCTACCAGAGTACAGCCCAGAGCAGGCCTCCAAACAGGTGCAATGAGGCCAGGCCCAAAAGCACCTCTTGGTCCAGCCAGGGCCAGAACATAGGGCAGTCAATCCACAGTCTGGAGCTCTTATTTGGCCCCACTGCCCCCCAAGGTAAATGTGTGGCTGTCCATATTGCTGGGGGCCCCAGAGAGATGGGCTTGTCCTGGGGCTTCTCCACGGCTGGTGGGGCACACACTGCCCCTTCTCTTAACACTGAGAGTCACAATCAGGAATAAGCGTATGGATTAGGTGCCATGGTCCCTCTAGCCCAGGGCACAGGACAATTGCTGCCTGGTTAGAGAATGCTCCTTACCTATGAAGTGACAGAGGTGACGTAAGAATGGGAGAATGTTGGCTTCTGGGGAGTCTTCTATTTGGATGTGCAGAAGTTTGTCAGTGTCGCCTACAAAACTGAACAGAAGAAAAGCACAGGTAATTGGGCAGACTCACACACAGCCTCACTGCAGTGACCCTTGTCCACAGCAACAAGACCACAGGGAAAAAACACTGTGCCAACAACAGGGAGAGGTGGGTAAGGAACTAATTCCCTCTCACCAAAATAGCACCTACGGGGTGAGGTATGGATTAAGTCAATTAATCTATGTGAAGTCTTTAGCCATCAGCTTGGCACACAGTACATGCTCAATAAATGTGATCTTATTATTATTAACCAAACATGGTACTTTCCTAGAATATGGTACAGATAATAAAATGAAGATGGGAAGAAATATGTCATGACCTTAGAGAATGAGCCTGCTATGTTAAATGGAGAAAGCAAGGTAAGAGGGATAGAGAGTGGTGGGGTTGCTGTTTTAAACCGGGTGGTAAGGAGGAGGTGAAATTTGAGCAGAGGCCTAAAGGAGGTAAGGGAACACGCCAGACAGTTATCTGAGAAAACAATATTCCAGGTAGAGGAGAATGCAAATGTATAGGCCCTGAGAAGCAGTGTATTTGAGAAACAACAAAGGTCAGAGTAGCTAGAGCTTTATGAACACAGGAGAAAGAGGAGGGAGGTGAGGTGTATGGACTGTTTACTGGGAACATGGCTGCAAGGAGCCTGGCCCAATGCCTCGCATACAGTAGCACTTGATAGATGTTCTTTGTAAAGAACATGGCCTACTGGTAAAATTCAGGAGTATGCAGACAACTATGGCATGCAGAAAGTTCATTGGATTTAGAAACAAAAATAGGCTGATTTGGTTTCTGCATTAGCATTGCCGTGACAAATAAAAGCACAATTCACTACCCATCCATCTGTTCATCTTCTCTTCTCTATCCATTCTTCTCTTCCTCCCCAACCCTTCCTCCCCACCCATCCATCTGTGCCCATCCATCTATTCTTTCCTCAGACATTTGCTCAATGCCTATTATATGCCAGACCTGTGTGTGTGTGTGTGTGTGTGTGTGTGTGTGTGTGTGTGTGTGTGAGGGGGGAGGGTTTGTGAACACAGGAAGAATCAAATAGGGCCCCTCCCAGCTTCAGAGAGTTCAATATGATGATGAAGGCAGACACATAAACCAGTGGTACCAATCCAACTGGCTAGGTGCTGGGATAAAGATCTGTATGTGATACTAGACGGGAAAAAGTCAAAGGAGCTAGGGAGAGTTTCACAACTGAGGAGGCATCTTGATGGAGAAGGTTTAAGGATACAAGATTAATACATAAAATTCAAAGGGATCTCTATATACAAGTAACAATCAGAAATTGAAAAATTTTAATATCACTGTACTCACATCAAAAATATCAAATACTTAGCAAGAATTCTAACACAAAATGTGTGAGACCTGTACACTGAAAACTACAAAACATTGCTGAGAGAAGCTAAAGAGAAAAGTCAATGTAGAGATAGACCATGTACATGGATCAAGAGACTCACATTGTCAAGATGTCAACTCAATTACAATCAAAATTCTGGCAAGCTTCTTTGTAAAAACTGACAAGCTGATTCTAAAATTTAAATGGAAATGCAAAGCAAATAACTTTGAAAACAAAAAACAAGATTAGAGAACTAACACTACTTGATTTTAATATTTGTTATAAAGCTATAGTAATCAAGAGTGTGGAATAGGTATAATGAAAAGCATAGATTTGTATGTCAAGTGTGATTGAAAAATAAAAATTATTTAAAAAAAAGAAAAATATAGACCAATGAAAAAGAATGAAGAATCCAGGTATAATCCCACACACATATTGTCAATTGATTTTCAACAAAGGCATCAAAGCAATTCAATGGGAAAAAGGGTCATCTTTTCAACAAATGATTATCTTCATGTGCAAAACAATGAACTTTGTTCCATGTCTGGTATAATACACTAACATTATTTTTAAATGGATCAAAACATGTGAAGTTTAAAACTATAAAACTTTTAGAAGAAAATATAAGAGAAAATCCTTGCCAAATTTCAAGTGCATTTATGCATGGTTCTGTGCCTGGACTCTATTCTGCTCCACTGGTTTATTTTTCTCCTGCACCAATATCACAATACTTACTTGCTGTGGTTTTTAAGTCTTGGTATCTGATCAAGCAAGTTTTCCCATTGTTGTTCTTAAATATTCACCTATTTTTTCCCTTTGCATTTCCATATAAATTTTACACTATTAATATCCATGAAACTGTTGGAATTTTATTGGCATTACATTTAATCTATAGATCAATTGGGCAAAAATCAACATCTTTACAAAACTGAATCTTCTAATCCATAACCACAGTACATCCTCTATGTATTCAGATAATCTTCAATAATTCACAGTAATGCTGTATTAATTTTCTGTGTAAAGATCTCACACATCCTTCATTATTTATAATCCTAGGTAATTTTTGTGCTATTGCAAATTACATGATTTTTAAATTCCAGTTTGTTTTTTATTTGTATGCAGAAAAACAGTTCATATTTGTATACTAACCTTGTACCAAGCAACCTCATTTAAGTCTAATAACTTATTTGCAGGTTGTTTTGGCTTTTCTGTGTATACAATTATGTTGTCTGTGAATAATCAGTTTTTTTCCCCTTTTAATTCTTATCTTCTTTCTTTTTCTTGCCATATTTCACCAACTAAGACCTCAAGTACAATGTTAAGTAGGAGTGGTGATAGTGGCATCTTTATCTTATTCTGTGACTCTGAAGGAAAACATTTCACCATTATGTGTGGTTTGCTGTAGAAATTTTTGTAGTTTTTTTTTTTAATTACATCAAAGAAGTTCTCTTCTATTTGCAGTTTATAAGAGGGTTTTTTAAAAAATCATGAAGGTATAGTGAATATTATCAAATGCTTTCACTGCATCTATTAAGATAATCCTGATTCTTCCTCTATGTCATTGATATGGTAAATTACATGAATTGCTTTTATAGATGCTTAAAACAACCTTGTATTCTTGAAATAAACCCAGTTTGGTCATGATGTATTATCCTTTTCATATAGCTCTATATTCAATGTACTAAAATTTTCTTTATGTTTTTTTACATCTATATTTGTGAAGAAAATTAGTGTATAATTTTTCTATAATGTCTTTGTCAGGTTATGAAATCAGAGTTATGCTGATCTCATAAAACAAGTTGAAAATTATTCCTCTTCTTTATTCTTTAAAAAGTGTAATATTGGCTTTATTTTCTCCTTAAATATTAGGTAAAATTAATCTTTAAAACTATCCAGACCTGGATTTTTCTCTATGAGAAATTTTCTTATTAGTTATTGATAGTAATCAATTTTTAAATTTTGTCTGATGTCAATGTTGATAAATTATATTTTTAAAAAATATATTCATTTCATCCAGATTTTCATATTTATCACAATAAAGTTTTGATCCTCTTAAGACCTTTTTGATATCTGTAAGAGATGTTGAGTCCCCTTTTACAAATGATTGTTCATGCCTTCTCTTTTTTTGCCAAGGGTTGATCAAATATATATATATATTTAAAAAGTATTTTGACTTTCTTCATCCTCCCTATTTTGTAATCTGCTTTTATTATTCCTTCCTTCTTCTTTATTTGGGTTATTTTCCTGTTCCTTTGGGAATTTCTTGAGATGAATGCTTAACTAGTAGGTTTTTAGATTTTCTTTTTTTAATAAATGCATTTAAGGCTATAAATTTCCCTCTAAACACAGCTTACATTCCACAGTTTTGACATGTTTTTTATCATGTAGTTGAAAATATTTCATAATTTCCATTTTGAGTTCTTCTTGATTCAATGGCTATTTAGAAACATATTTAAATTTCTAAGAAGAATTTTCTAGTTTCATTTTTTAAATTATTGCTTTCTATATTATTTTCACAGTGGTTAAAAACCAACTATATATGATTTTAATCCCCTGAAATTCACTGGATCTTGCTTTATGGACCATCTTACTAAAGATTTTTTTAAATGTAAATGTAAGCTTTTTAAAAAATGCATATTTAGCAACTACAGGGTGCCATTTTTCTCTCTCCTGAAAGTAATTTAAATTTTCTTTTCTAGTCTGTTAACATAATGAATTATGTTGATTTTCTAATGTTAACCCACTGCCCATTTGCCCTGAGAATACTTGCCTGTAGCAATTGTGGCTGCAGCATTTGCCCTGAGATAACTTGCAGATTACAGTCCTAACCTTACCCCCAAAGACTGCCATGAAATATCTCGCTTTTTATTATTATTTTCATATTTCTCTAGTATATTGATAGTCTTTGGAAACAAATGACAACATTCTATTCATAGTATTCTGTGTTTTATTAGTGGTATTTCCATTTACAAAATATAGTAATTCTCAACAGCTGAAAATGTCAACTACTGGAAAATGTAGCATTTCTATGTGTGATGTTAACATCATTCTCAAACAGCCATTGGCCAAAGATTCATTTGATGAATCCGATTTACGAACATATTTCTGTTACATTAGGATTAGAGACAAATTCTGTTTAGAAATAACTCCAATATGTTTTTATTTTATTTCCACATTGAAAACCAGTCAGATTTGCTTCAGCCTTAAGAGTGTGTTTATATAAATTAAATTAATACTGGCAGTGTACTGCACATTTTATTTCTGAATGGGAAATAGGTTAAATCAATCTTGCCTTCCTGGAACAAATATATCTGGTCATGAGATATTATCCTTCATATATATATATATATATATTTGGATCCAATTTGCTAAAATTTCATTAAGGATTTTTAGACTTATGTTCATGATGATATTGGTCTATAGTTTTCCTTTCTTATAAAGTCTTTGTCAGGTTTAAGTATCAGAGTAATAATGGTCTCATAAATGAATTGTCAAGAATTCCCTCCTCTTTTATTTTCTGGAAGAGTCTGTGTAGAATGGGTATTATTTCTTCCTTAAATATTGAACAGTAAAGCCATATAAACCTAGACTTTTAATGGTTTTTAACTATAAATTCAATTCTTTAATATGGACCTATTCTGAGTATTTATTAAGAGAGCTTTGGTAGTAGAGTCTTTTGAGGAATTTGTTCATTTAATCTAAATTTTCAAATGTATCGGCATAAGGTTACTCAAAATATTTCTTAATCATTCTTTTATTTATTTTTAATTAAAATTTTATTGATATAATTGTAGATTCACATGAATTTGTAAGAAATAATATAGAGAGATCTCTTGTACACTATGCCCAGTATACCCAAAGGTAACATTTGTAAAACTATAGTATCAAAGCACAACCAGGACACTGACACTTATACAATTTATCAGTCTTATTAAGATTTCTCTGGTTTTCCTTACATTTGTGTGTATGTGCATGTAGTAAATTCTATACAAATATGCCACCTGAGTTGGTTGATATATTCACCCCCAGTCAAGATACTGAACAGTTTTAACACCAAGGATCCCTTGTGTTGCCCTTCTATAACCACACTTCCCTCGCTTGACCACCCCTTTCCTAACTCCTGGTTATTACTAATCTGTCCTCTATGTCTAAAATTTTGTCATATCAAAAATGCTATATAAATGGAATTCTATAGTATGTAACCTTTTGGAATTGGCCTTTTTTTTTTTTTTTCCTGCTCAGCATTAATTCCCTGGAGACTTATCCAAGTTGTCGCATGCATCAATAGTTCATACCTTTAACTGTTAAGTAGCATTCCATGGTATATATGTATCACAGTTTGCATAACCATTCACCAGTTAAACAGCTGCTGAAAACATCTGTGTACAGCTTTTTGTGTGAACATAAGTTTTTACTTCTGTGGAATTAATGCCCAGAGAATGCCTTTTAATATCCATAGGCCCTATAATGACAATGTTCTTTCTTTTATATCTAATATTGGTAAATTTTGTCTCCTATCTCTTCTTTTCTGATCAGTTTGGTAGAGGTTTGTCAATTGCATTGATCTTTTCAAAGAACCAGTTTTGCTTCACTGATTTTCTCAATTGTTTTTTTTATTTCATTTATTTCTATTATCTTTATCATTTCCTTCTTTCTGCTTACTTTTTCTATTTTTAAGGTGGAAGTATAGGAACTTGATTTGATTTGAGACTTCTTTTCTAATATAGGCATTTAGGCTATAATTTCCCTCTATGTACTGCTTTCACTGTATCCATAAATTTTAATATACAGTGTTTTTATTTTCATTCATTTCAGAACATTTTCTAATTTCCCTTTTGATTTCTTTTTTTTTTTTTTTACCTATAGGCTATCTAGAACTGTATTATTTAGTTTCCAAACATTTGTGATTTTTCCCTAGATATCTTGTTGTTGGTTTCTAATTTAATTCTATTATAGTCAGAGAACATAATTTTTATAACTTGAACCCTTTAGGTGTATTGATACTTGTTTTAATGCCCAGAATAGTCTATCTTGGCAAAAATATTTCATGTCCTTTTGAAAAAAAAAAATTTATTGCAGGACACATTCAGAGACTAGAAGAACATTTCTGGTTTTATGTAGAGTGCCATATAAATATCAGTTAGGTAAAATTGGATGATAATGTTCTAGTTGAAATTATAACCAACTTTTGTCTATTGAGAGAGATGCTGAAATTTCTGTGGATTTCCCTATTTCTCCATCAGTTTTTCCTTCATGAGTTTTAAGTTTCTTTACTGGCTGAAACATGTTTAAAATTATTATGTCCTCTGGAATCTAAAATCTGGATTAACTGACCACTTTCCCATAATGAAATGACCCTCTTTATCACTGGTTATATTCTTTTCTGTGAAGTCCAATTTATCCAATAATAATATAGTCACTCAGAAGTTCCTTTTTAAAATTAGTCTTAGCCTGGAATATCTTTTTCTATCCATTTAGTTTTAACCTATCTTTGTCTATAAATTTAAAGTTCATCCCTTGTAGATAGCTTACAAACTGTCTTTTAATTGGAATATTGAGATCATTTGCACTTAGTGTTATTAGATATGATTGAGTGTGAGTCTATCATCTTGCTATTTGTTTTCTACTGGTCCCATCTCTTCTTTGTTCCTGTTCCCATTTTTCTGCCTTCCTTTGGATTAAATTTTTATATAATTCTATTATATCTGTCTTGTTGTCTTATTAATTATATCTCTTTGATTTATTTTTGTCTTATTCTATCTTTTAGTGGTTGCTTTAAAATATACTTATTATGGTCTTCCCTCAAGTAACATTATATCACTTCTTAGAAACAGAGTTAAGAACATTACGAGTGTATACTTCTATTTTTCCTCTTCCTGCCTTAGTAAATTATGGGCATATATATTACTTCTACATATGTTATAATTCTAAAATACATTGTGATTATTTTTTCTGTGGCTTGCAAGCTCATCTTGTTGTTTTTGTTGTTGTTTTTTGCTTGTTTGTTTTCCTTCTTTCAGGAATCACTGTCCTGTACTGTCTGTTGACCATTGTCTGAAAATTCTTATTTTAGATGTTTTCTCTTTTTTTTTTTTAAGTTGTTTAAGGTGGGATTATAAATCTAGTTGTGAGGACGGAGTCTCATAAATGGGATTAGTGCTCTTATTAACAAGGTCCCAGAGAGTTACCTTGCCCCTTCCACCATGTGAAAATACAGCTGTCTATGAGCCAGAAAACAGGCTCTCACAGGACACTAAATCCACTGGTACCATAATCTTGAATTTTCCAGCCTCCACACCATGAAAAGAAAAATTTCTGTTGTTTATAAGCCACCAGTCTATAGTATTTATTATAGCAGCCTGAATGGACTAAGACAGGGTCATTTCTCAGAAGGCCTAAAATAGGCAAAGCAAGGTAGAATAGGATAATTTTAACTATAATATTAAATACCAGGAAAGTATTGCTTTTGGTGAGATTTAAAAGGCAAGAAACAAACTATAGGCCAGGAACAGATGAAAATAAGTGGGTTTTGACTTCTAAGAGACTCTTCAATTCTATAAATGCATGGCACTAGGGATCTTGTATAAACAAATGATACTTAATCTTCACACTAAAAATCAATAGTATTTCTACTTACAATGGCCCTGTCTCCATAGAGACATTGACATGTGCTTTGATTTTCAAATCCTTCTGAATTTTGGGGTCACAGGCTTGCCTGAAATCGCCCAGGTAGATCCTTCCTGGCACTATTTCAATAGGGTATGGCTGAAATTCATCCAGTTCCTGAGGTGGGAAAAATGAAAGGCTGCTATAAATATTCTCCAGGAAAGAAGCTGTTTTCATTTTTTTCTCTCTCTTGAAATGTGGCTCAGCAAACAGGCTTATAAAAATAATCTAAGACAGTGAATGATATTGAGATCTGGGCATTCAAAGATATTGGCAAGTAATAACTTGCACAAGGAGTTAGAGAGCTGGTAGTAACATCATGGTGAACATTGACATCCCACTTCCCTCCATAGCACCTGTTTGCATTTGGTTGGGTGCACTAAAATTGGAGTCAAATACCCCATGGCCAACAACTGCAAAAACCCAGGGTATGTCCAGTTGGAGGTGGGTAAGGGTGGAGAAGAACAGCCCTTTTATTACATTTGAAGGCCACCGGAATTTAAATACCTTAAAAAATAAATAAATAAAACTACTCACAAGAGCCATTAGCTATTATGAAATGAATTCTGATGAAGTTCTGATAGAAAGGTAGGGAGAACAGGATACCACTTTAATGGAAGCTTACTGAGTTCCAGGTCCAAAGTTGTAATAAGAAAATTTCTGGTTTCTTTGAAAAACAAAGAAACAAAGAGAAGCATTATTCCTACATTTCCCAAAGTGTGTTCTAAGAAACACTGGTCCTTCACAACACACTGTGAAAAATGTTTCAGAGAACCAAGTACATATGGAAAACAGTAACTGTGATATCCCTCTCTGAGAAACTCACAATGGACAAAAGCTCAAAGAAGTCTGGCAATAAAGAAATCCATTAACTATAGCCACCATGAAAAACAGTATAGAGGTTCCTAAAAATTATTAATGGAACTACCATACCATATGATCCAGTAATCCCACTTCAGAGTATTTATCCAAAGGAAACAAAATCATTATCTCAAAGAGGTACCTGCACCTCCTTACTCACTGGAGTATTATTCTCTATAGCCAAGAGATGGGAACAACCTAAGTGTTCATCGGTGGATAAGTTGATAAATAAAATGTGGCATACATACAGTGGAATATTATTCTGACATAAAAAAGAAGGAAATCCTGTCATTTGTGGCAACATGGATGGACCTTGAGGGCATTTTGCTAAGTGAAATGAGCCAGACAGAGAAAGATAAATATTGCATGCTCTCACTTATATGTGGACAATAAAAATGCCAAACTCATAGAAACAGAGTAGAGTGGTAGTTGCCAGGCACTGGAAGAAAAGAGGGAATAGGAAGATGTTGGTCAAAGGGTATAAATTTTCAGACTGCATGGTGACTATAGTTAACAATACTGTATTAATATACTTGAAAATTGATGAGGGTAGATTTGAAATGTTTTCACCACACACAAAAGAGGTAATTTTGTGAGGTTATGAGTGTGTTAACCTTATTATCATAATCATTTCACAATATGTACATGTATCAAATCATCATGTTGTATAACTTACACTTACACAGTATTACCTGTTTATCATATATCAATAAAGCTAAGGGAAATCATAAAATCTGATTGTTCCAAGAAAAGATTATTAGAGCATCAATCAGGTGGTTAGAAAAAGTTATCATCAAATAATAAGACTAATTTTATAAACAAATTTGAAAAGAGCCAAAAAAAGCATGCCAGTCAAAGACTCTTCTCAAAGTGTGCCTCCAGAGAACTGAGAGCTGGTGAAAATCTTTCTAATGTTTCCTTAGGCTGACTCTTGGAGCTCAGATGTTTGTAATAAAACAGTGGCTACATGGTTATTATTGGCATGAATTAAAAATCTACTTGTGATATTTAGTAAGATAAAATCTAGGCAACACCTCAAAAAAATCCACTAACGTTGTATAAATTGACATTTCCAACATGGTCTGTTTAAGTCATATTTTTTTCCATCAGTATTCCATAGGAAATGCTGACCTATATAATGTCAAAAGTCAAACTCCATTCTAAAAACTCCTCTGGCTCCAAGTCTGACTCATAAATAACATCTTAAGTACCTCAGACTGTCCGCCACTCACTTCAGTCCATCACAGGCCTCTGGCCTCAGCATATCTCCCATCCCAGTGAACCTGCTTCAAGCCCACTTTCTTCCCAAGTTATCGTTAGCCTTAAAAGCCTCTATTAAAGAATAGACACCAAGCTGAGCTAATCCCCAGGTTTGCAAAGAGACTCATGACTCTTCTATTTGGAAGCAAACCAGGTACTTGAGATGTGACCCATAGTGTCCTGGGAGCTCAGGCTGACCTCACCCAAGAACCTCAGCTTGCTGGAGCCAAATGAAATCCTCCTAGTTTCATTTGGAAAATCTCATTAAACACCCATCACAAATCCATCAACTTTCTTCCTGTTGCCTTCAAACCAGCTTCCTTTCTTGTGGTTGCGTCAGCTGCAGGGAAAGAGGGTGTATCATGTATGAAAATATGCTTTGCTATAAAGAGCAAGCCCACATTAATTCTAGATGACACCACATCGAAAAAAGTAAAAGAACAGGTATCTGAAAAAGAAACAGGCGTGTAAGCCAAACCCACTGCTTCCCCCTACTTCTGACACTGTTTCCTCCTCCTGCGTCCACCACCTCAATGAGCCACACCACAGGCCACCCGTCACCCACACCTAAACCAAAACATTATTCTAGACTTCTCCCTTTCCTGTACCCCACTACCTGCATATCAGTCAATGCCGCTTCCTAAGTATTTCTTCAATTCATCGTCTCCTCTCCATCCCTACCTCCTAGCAGGTCTCCCCAAATCCATTCTGTCCCTATTGATCTGCTTTCTGCACTGCAATCAGAGTAGGTCTTTCTAAGTGAAATCTGACCATTTCCTGCCACCCCTCAACTTAAAACTATTCAGTGGCTCACCATCATCTCTCTCTAGTGTGGCCTTCACTCTTCTTTTACTCACAGAACCCTTTGCTCAAGGTGAAATCTTATTTAAGGGATGCCATCTATAAAACAGGAAATTATAAGTCACTCTGTCTAAGGCAGAGGGGCAGTTTCAGAGCCCAAATTCTATGCCTCCATTTCCTCTCAAAGGAGCAGTAAGAATTCCCCTGCTTTATAGTGTATCAGAACAATAACAGAAAGGGAGTATGGCTTTTACTCTTGCTCCTGAATTAGAAACAAAGCAGGAATAGGGAAATAATGGGCACCTACATTCTAGAGGGCCACAAATAATTAGGATAAAACTCACTTGCCCAATCTATCAGGCTGTGATAGATACCATCAGCCACCATCATACCCCTCTTCTGAATCTACATAAGAAGACTAGGGGTGAGGGCAAGTTCATAGATGTATATACATTTTAAAACTGACCAAATTATACATTTTAAATATGTACAGTTATTCCTACATCAATTATACCTTTAAAAGGCAGGGGCAATGAGTTATCAGCAGTATGATGTTTGTAAAGAAATACTCCCATTCGAGCACTGCAGAGCCAGTAAGGAGTGCTTCTCTAGCAGTGGGGAGGGGTGTCTGCAGGTTAAGGAATTTGGCTATATGACTGTTGAGCTAAATATCACAGTGTGGTTACTTTAGTGGAAGGAAAAGAGGTAGTCCTTTGGAGAGCTTGACATTAATACCCTGCGTTTGGAAACATGTATGACCTCAGACTTGGGTCTCCACCTTTTCATATAGACTGACTAGAGTTGCCAAGTCAGCAAGGCAAGGAGGGGCTGCAGTGAGGTCTGCCTAGGCTGGGCCTCTTTCCCCATCATCATATTCCCTTGTGGCTCATTCCAGGATTCAAGTGAAGGAGTATAGATGTGGTAGGGGGCTCATGGCCTTCCAAGAGAAGGAAAGAGATTGGAGTACACCTGGAAGAAATTCTTGGCTAACTCTCTGAAGGATCCTCAATAACAGATGGGGCCTCTGACAGATCTCCCCAAGGAAATCAGCAGCAAAGGCCATCAGCAGCACACAGAAACAGACTGGGCCAGAGTCAGAAGGCATTTCCCCACTGCTGATAGTGGCCAGTCACAGAAGACAGGCTCCATTGTGGACCCTCAGCACCAAAGGGGCCAAGCCCCAAAGAGGGGAACAGAGGAGGTGTCACTGAAGCCAGCCCGCACCCCTCCCCCCTCCCAGCCCCCAGCAAACTGAAGGCTGCTCAGCTCTGGGAGATGGAAAGAGATGAGATATGGTTTGAGCTTAGAATGTTAAACTAGACTGGCTTGTACCAGATTAATTGTTCTTATTCCTTTTTAATTTTTTTTTCAAATTTTTTTTACACAAAAGTAGAGAGAATAGTATAAAAATCCCTGGATCTATCACTCCTCTGCAAACTTTATCAACTAATGGCTTATTTTGCGTCATCTATACTGACTTCCTAAACCACTCCAGATTATTTGGAAGGAAATTCCAGATATCACATTATTTTACCCATAAATATTATGTATCTCTAAAAGATACAGACTTATATTTTTAAAAGCATAACCATAATGTCATCACAACCTAAAGAGATATTTCCTTACTATCAGTTAATATGCACATTTCCCCAATCATTTTATATGACTAGACTGAAATTTTTCATAACCAAAAGTGGCCAGAAAACATGGAATCTGTCCAAGATGTTTCTAAGGGAAAAAATGAGTGCCCAGTTAAAGGCAAAGATTGGAAAAAATGAAATCCTTGCATGTTTACATTCCATTGCAGTCAGATTCTTCAATAAACCAGATATTACACAATGTATCCTGCGGACTGGTCCCTGCCTGCCAATAGTTGCCACCTAGTGCTTGTTTCACCTCTCTTTCCCACAGGTTCCTCCTCCTTCAGGTTTGGAAGGAAATGCCTCTCCTCTGGGCTTCGTATATCAACTGTGTCCCTTGGCCACACCCCAAGAACTCCACATAGGCAGGGACTGCTATCTCACTCTTTTTGTATCCTCTGAATTCAAAAATCTAAGAGTGACCTCAAATTATGACACCCCTCCCTGCCTGTCTGACTTTGATTACATCCAGTCTCCCATCCAGAACTCTCCTGGGACCCTGCCTTCTGAATGGGCCCCATCTCTTAAGCGCCATACTGGCTTCCACACAAAACTGATGATTATAAATCCATCATCTAGGACTGGACCTTCAGACTACCCCAAGTTCATTTCTCAAGCCCAGTCTTCAAAATTTCTTCCATTTTTTCCCATGTTGTCTGTCTCCTTCTCTTCTTTGTCCTACTCTGCACCCCATCCCGTGGTCCTCAGGGGAAGGCCATGCTCCATCCAAGCCTGCCTGTGCTCAAGCACCCTGCCTTACCTGTGGCATCCAGATGATTTTCTGTGTCCGGAAGAAGTGGTACCTAGCTGAAAAGCACTCGTAGCCCCCTTTCAAGATATGGATGGGGTGGCGGGTGAGATTGGACATAAATCTGCCACACTCAACAGCAGCTCCAAATACCAGTTCTAGGAGTGGAGATCAAAGAAATAAATGTCCCCTGTGTGTTCACTATTTGTCTAAAGCTCCAATGGATATCTACTCTATTCTGAAAAGCATTTATCTAGGAAGCTGAAGCAAATATAAAGATTACTGTTACAATTAAAATTTAAAAAGCAACTTACCACCAAGAATCTTTGTTTTTCTGTATGTATACACACACACACACACACACACACACACACACACACACACACACGGTAGAGTATTGTATGCCACATGCTGTATACCACACAATTCATCTATTTATAGTACATAATTCAATGTTTTTCAGTATAATCACAGAGTTGTGTAACAATTACCACAATTAATTTTAGAACATTTTCATCACCCCAAAAAGAAACCCTGTACCATATAGAGGGTTTCATTCCTCATTTCCCCCAACAAACACCCAGCCCTAGGCAACCACTAATCAAATTTCTATGGATTTACCTATTCTGAATATTCCATATAAATAGAATCATATATTATACTGTACTTTTGTGTCTGGCTTCTTTCACTTAGCATAAATTTTTCAAAGTTCATCTATGTTGTAGCGTGTGTCAGCACTCCATTTCTTTTCATGGCTGAATAACATTCTATTCTGTGGTTCTACCACCTTTTATTTTTCTTTCATTTGTTGGTGGACATTGGGGTTTTTTCTACCCTTTGGCAAGGTTTTTTATCCACATCTCTACTTCTCTTGGGTACATATCTAGAAGTGAAAGTTCTGGACCATATAACTCTACATTTAATCTTTGAGGAAAGTGCCAAGCCATTTTCCACAGCAACTGTACCAGTGTACATTTTGTCCAACAGTGTATGAGTGTTCCAAGATCTCTACATCCTCATCAACACTTGTTACTATCTGTCTTTTTAATTATGGCCATCCTGGGGGATGTGAAGTAATATCTCATATGGTTTTGACATCAATTTAGTCTAAAATGACTTCACTGATCTGTAGAATCACTATTAGACTGTATGCAAATTAGATATATGTGATAGGAAGTTTGCAAATTAAGGCTAAGCCAAGATATTCTGAGGCCAGGAACTGACCCCTAAAGAGAAATAGTGTATAGCAGACTCCGGAAAGCTAGCTAAAAGGACAAAGGGACAGGCATGGACTCTAATACCTATTTTGAACCTTTATCTAGAAGGAGATATTGCCAATTCCAGCAGGGGCTGCAGAGGACATAAATAGCCTGAGACCCATCTGGAGAAACTGTATTTGGAAGAAAAGGCTGCAGACAATAGCTAGGCCAGAAGAGAACTTGTAGCTGGCAAGACAGGAGACAAAGCCCACACTCCCCAAGAGCCTGGCTTAGAAGCCAGAGAGCTCTAGGTCTCCCAGGGTCTCCCAGCACCATCTCCCTCTTGAGCAACAGACTGGGCAGGTCAGAGGGCCCAAGGGAGTCAGGGAGAGAGTCCCGGGCCACAGTACTACTGGCTTTAAACCAGACAGCTGCTTCCCTGCCAATGTCAAATGACCCACTGGAGGCTTATTCACAAGCAAGGGTAATGGGGTCAAAGCTGGAAGAAGGCCAGTTTCCAGGGGACAATTAGAGACTTAAACAAAAAGTCATGAGAACATCCCAGGGCCCAGATTATCCAGTCAAAAATGCAATGGGGTTAATATTTTTAAATCATTAAATTCATTCATTTTCATTCCTATTAACCTTGAATTCTCTGTTGACATGAGGTTTCCCATACTTTGAACTGAGGTGTTCACTGCTTCAGGGGGTGGGAGCAACCACCCAGTACAAAGGAGTCAGGGCTCAGCTTGAGCTTCCAGTTAAATTCTCTGAGGTCCAAAGCCAAATAATGTCTTGAAAGTCAGACTTTGTTGAGGGAGAATAAAACAAATTCCAAAATTCTCAGCTTCCCTTCACAGTTGGTATCCTAGCCCTGAGAACTCTACTGGCACCCGATCACAAGCCTAATGTGTATGGGTCTATATCCATGTGTTGCAAAGAAGGATGATTTAATATAAGGGAAATGTCATTCATACAAGAAGGGGCTGTCCTGTTCATGCTCAAAGGAGCTTGGAGAGAGGGTCCCAGAGGCCAAGACAAAGGAAGACACTTCCTGGGCTCCTAAGAAGATGCCCAGATAAGGGGGTAGAAATACACTAGCTGGGGGAAGAGGGGGAAGGGACTAAAAACAACTTGTGCCCTATTTCCCACTAGGATTCTGAAACCCCCCATAGCAGACATAGGGTGTGGTTAACCTAATGATGGAAACAAGGGAAGCCACAGCAGGCCCAGGGATCAGGAGCACACAGAGAAGGCCAGAGGCAACCTGGGTAGGAGGGCACAGGGCAGAGTCCCCTAGGAACCAACGTTGTGCATAGCCAAGATGGAGGGAATCACTCATGACTTACACTAGACATGGACATTTTGGCCATAGGCATAGCAAAAACAGAGGCCCATGGCTAAAGGCCATATAGGCTGAGCTGCGCCTCATCCAGAGGCTAGCAGGAAAAGACTATACAGAAACTGCTGCCCACTTTTAGGATGTAATAAAGTCTCCACCCATGCCTAGATTTCCTTGATGGTTATGGAAATAGGTGCTTACCAATGGAAAGGAGAGGGTAGTGGTGAGAAATGGTCTTTTACCCAAAAGACTGTATTTACCAGAATGATGCCATGTTAAAGGAGAAAAGGTGCCTTGAGAGGGCAAGGCATGTGTGTGTGTGGTTTTGGTTTCATTTTATTGTTTTCTGATTGTGGTTTCCTACCTAGTGAGAACAGGGGCTCCACAGCACAGTGAAATCTCTTATAGAATATAGAGGGGGTTATCTTTATTGAACACTCTTTCCAAGGGTTTCAGGGTCCAGCCTCTTAGGATTGTAGGCCAGAGCCCAGGACAATGAGCTTGGGGAAGAATTTATAATTTCCTGGCTAAGGACCTCTTGGGAAGACTGGTTTTCTTAAAGGTGGAAGCCTAGTGCCACCCAGTGACTGCTGCTGTGAATGCCCTAGTCCATGGACCCACCTACATATTATTAGTGACTGAGCCACAAACAGCAGAGGCTCCAGTGCCAATGGCCACAGGTGATCAACCCAAAGCAGGGGCTGGAACACTCCAGAGTCTCAGTAAAGCAGATTAGAACCAACATTTTAATGTTCCAGCTGGGGGCTGGAGTGACTTTGCACTATTCTTTAAAATCATTACTCATGCCTTAGAAGACTAAACAGAGCCAAACAGCCTGGGTGTGAATCCTGGCCTCACCAATTACTAGATATGGTGGTTTTTAAAAGTCCACATATTCTTTCAAATGCCTTTCTTTAAAAAGCTGAGTCTAATTGCCCTCCCCTTGAGGGAAGACTATATCCAGTGATTTCCTTCTAATGAATAGAAGTGACTGTGTATAAGCTCTAAAACTGGGTCATAAAGGGCATGTGGCTTTCTCTTTCTCTCCCTCTCTCTTGGATCGCTGGGTCTGGAGAAAGTAGCTGCCATGTCATAAGGCCATGCAAGCAGTCCTATGGGGAGGTCTATGTTGCAAGAACTGAGATCTCGTGCCAACAGCCAGAATGAAACTGAGGTCTCCTGGCTATAGCCATGTGAGTAAGTCATCTCAAATGCAGATCATCCTGGTCCAGTCAGACTTTCAGATGACAGCATCCCTGGCTGGCATCTTGACTACAACCTCAGGACAGACTCTATACCAGAACCTTCCAGCTATGCTGCTCATGAATTTTGGACCCACAAAATCTACGAGATAATTAATGTTTGTTACACTAAGCTACTGAGTTTGGGGGTAATTTTCTATATGGCAACAGATAACTAATTCACTCGGTATGGGGCCTCGAGCAGGTTACTTTGCCTTTCTGGGCCCCAACTTTCCTATTTATACAGTGGGACTTTTACATATTAGGAAATAATTCTCCACAGTCTCTCACATCTTTACATGTCCTTTGAACAAAGACACTAGCTTTTCAAGGATATCTGTATCACCAACAGCCTTGGAAGACAGAGATAATTTCTCCCTCCAGAGCCAAGGACAGACAGGCTTTCTGCCAATTATAACAAATTCAGGCCCCTAAGCTCAGAGCTCTTCTCCTATAATACAATGTACTCCATGGATAGTCATACTTGGCTCTCTTGTCACCTTATGAGAACTGGGTTTTGGGGTACCAGTGCAGGAAAATAATGACATTCTGGCTACATTTATTGTTCTGATAATAAAGTTCTTTGTCTCTGATCCAGGAGCCTCATGTCTTTGGCTAGCATCTACGGAACTTGTGGTAGGCTCACTTGTCATCGTGCAAGAAAGGAAAAATCTCAGACTCTTTCCAGTTCTTCATATTGCCATCCTCATACGAATGTTCTGCAGATTGAATGGGTTGATCCAGGTAGAACACTTGGCATGTGGCAAAAAGTGTTCAACAACTTTAAACTATTATTCTGTGGCTAGTACAAAAACCCACCTTCTCCACTATCATCAGAGTTGTCTTCATCATCATCATCTTTTAGGTTTATCTCCAGGGAGATACTGTTGTTATCATATATTACACAGTACTTCACACACTCCAGATCCACAGACTCTGGGATAAGATATTCATTTGCTTTCTAAAGAAACCACAAGAGAAGCTTGTTGGTGCATGAGTTCAGTTGAACAAATATTTCCTGTACACCAGCACTGGTTGGAGCTAAAGATAGGACTGTGCCTGTTTTCCTGACTACACACTAAGAGTTGACCAGAGTCTGCTAAATTCCAAGGATCTTCCACACCCACATTCCCTGCTGTGAAAAGCTGACCACAGGTGACTGGTCTAGAGATAAATGCCTGGTCAAAGAACAGTTGGTCTACTGATCCGCCAATTGAATGAACACATTCTCTCTCCGGGACAGAGTGGTTGTCCATGAGGGCTGAAGCCAAAATCTCCCATAAGAGGAGAGGCTCTAATAAGCAGGAAACAAGAGCAAGCAGATATAACAAGGCAGACTAAGCTCAAATGTAAGCTCTATAAGAGTGGGAACATTTGTCCTTTTATAGTCACTGATGTATCCTAAGCTTCTAGAACACTGCCTAGCACATTACAGGCCATAAACACAGTTAAAGGAAGCAAATAGGTCCATAGGTCCTGAAGAATAATCAGGAGTGGCTGAGTCACCATAACGGTGACCACAGGAGCAACTGGTGCCTTCTACCAGGGAAGGAATGAGCTCTCATAAAACCAGAACTGCCTAGGATCCCACGGGGTGTTCCAGAGTTCTGTGAAGCCTGGCTGGATGGCAGCTGAAAAGTAAGCACCCGTTTGTTCTCAATGTTTTCCAAAAGCCCCTGCTACTCATGGGAACCTGAGCCTGACTCTGTCCCTTGTGGCCCGTCTGGCTGACATAGAGGCCCTGACAAAGGACCTACAGGTGGGATAGAACAAATACATATCTACGCTACCACAAAGCAGTGATGTAAGGCCCATGAGGTATACACCAGGAAGTTCTCTGGGACTCAAACAGAAGAAATCATATTTGTTTAGAGGAATTAGGAGAGAGATGGTGCTCAGATGATGAGCAGGATTTAGACAGGTAATAATGAGGAAAGGGGGTTCTAGGTGTGGAGGAGGGCATAAGCAAAAGGAAAAGGTGGAAACAGCACACAGAGGCTGGAGTAGGTAGGAGAGTGAGGAGAGATGTGGCTGTACATTCAATCTTTTATTTAATAAACATTCATTCAGGACCTACTTTGCTAGGTTCTGGAATACAGAGATTTTAAAAAGACTGGAGGGATGCCAGAGTCGGTCTAGAGGACTCAGAAAGGCTCACAAGGTATGAGGCATTTGAGATGAGACCACAAGGACAAGTGGAAATATGCCAGGTGGACAAGGGCTACGGGAGTGTTCCAGGCAGAAAGAACAGCTTCTAGTCATTCATTTTAGTCAACAAATAGGTACTAAGAACCTATCTGATACCAGGAACCAGAGAGCATCCAGGTTACAATGATGAGCAAAGCACACACACTTCTGTGCTCACACGGAGCAGTGTGTTCAAGGAACCATAAGTACTATATTTCCTAGATCTTAAGAAACCATTGGTTGTAAGATGAACCACCAATTTAACAACAATTGCAATCAGGAATGTAAATTAAAAGGGGATTTATTGGCATATAACAACATTTCAGGCAGGGCAGAGAGCAACTGGTCCCCAGGAAAACCTGAACCAGGGCTCTAAAGCCCAGACCTCCCTCTCAGACACTGCTCCCCTCTGCTTCCCCTGTATCTCAGACAACTTTCTTCTGAGGCCCAAGTCATGGCCACCAGTGACACTCAGCTCTCATCCTCCCAACTTCACCACCAGAAAAAAAAAGAGCTGCCTTTTCTAATTCTAATTCTTATTTGCTCAGTTTTCATCCTAGGCCTATGGCCAATTGCTGTGGCCAACGTCTGGTTACTATTTTAGAGAGCACCACTAGACCTCTGGTGTTTGAGCAGGGAGGAGGAGTTCCCTTCAAAAAAGGTGGTTGGGTGGGTAGGGGGCGGGGGACGGGTTATTGTGCCAGGCAGGAAACAACAGATGTCTACCACATGTGCTTTTGGGGAAAAGACACTGCCAAATTTAAAGTGCAAGTCAATTTGTAGGATATTTTTCAATTTCAAAAATGTTAAAACATGGGGGAAGTATGTGCATCTTAGAACCAAGAAAACACAACTGAGCAATGCCACTGAGGTGTCAGAGGAGAGTGGAAGCACGCTATAGGTGAGGTTGGAGAGGGAGATGAAATCAGATCTAGAAGGCCTTGAACATGAAGTTCAGAGTCTCTGTGTCCTGCTGGGGCTGGGAGTTCCCTAAATGCCTGCGATCTGCTGGGTAAAACATTGGGGAGGGGAGACCAGAGGTGTCAGTCTGGCTGAGTGGTTCTGTAGGGCTAAGATGAAGAGAATGTCTCTCTCTAGAGTGGGGAGTGTTTCTAGAATCATAGGAATATGCAAATTTAAGAGCTGAGTTGGAAACTGAGGGCCAGGCATCATGAAGTGGCTCTGAATAGTCTACAAAAAGCAGATAAAGGCCTGAAATGGGGATTAAGAACTAGAGGAGGAACCAGAGAATTGAAAATCCTGGGTGTGGGATAGATAATGATGGATTGAGATGGGGAAAGCAAGTAGGCAGCAAGCTTATCCTAGAAAGATACTTGAGCCAGGGCCCATGCTCCCTGCTGAGTTATGTGTGAAAAAAGGCCAGAGGTGGAGTCATAACAGCAGAGCAGGAATTTTACAAGGCAAAATTTTAGAAGTAAATAGCACAGCTAAAACTGCATGTAGACAGTTGAAGCTGGAAGCTTGGATGGAATCTCGAAGCAAGAAAGTATACTGACAAATATGAAGGAGACCAAGGAGACCAGTGGGATTTTTTAGGCAGAAGCAGGAGAAAATGAAGCTGAACCAAAGACACAGAGAAGAAACCATGGAAGCAAGAGAGGTCCTAGAAGTCAAGGGCAGAGAATGTGGTCAGGACTGCGGAGATCAGAAATTGATCCTGAGTAAAGGCTGCCAAGCTTGGCAATGACTTGAGAGACAAGATATCCTGTGGGGGTAGAGAAAAGGGGTTCACTGCAAGGTGGGGGCATGGTGACTGCTATCTTTTTTAAAAGTTGGGATGGAGAAAGGAAGATTAGAATGGAAGAAATGAAAAGACAAGGGAGGGGCTTCCATATTTGTGTTATAGTAACTAAATAGTTTATCATGTTCCCTAAGTAGAACAGAAGGTCCATGAAGGCAGTGACAATGAAGGGCATGTTGTGTTCTATTCTATCCACAGGGTCTAAAACAGTGCCTGGAACATCAAGGAATTAAATCAATATCTGCTTAATGAAGTTGTTGACCATGTTGCCAGGTGGAGAAACCTTAGAGGGTATGAGATATGTGAAAGACTCTCATGGTGGATGCAAGAGTGGGGAGGGGTCCTACCTCTGCTGCCCATAGTGTCCAATAGTAGGTCCACCTCCTGGATCTAGGATAAAATCTCCCATTCTTCCATACCCCCCTCCCATAAGGTAGTCAACCTGCTCCAGATTTTGACTCTGCCAGTTATACCTTCTTCACTCGAAGGGCTGTAATCACATGGCTTTCATCATACTCCCGTTTGGAACGCACATCTGAAAAGGGAGAGTACTGCTAATAAATTACTGTGTTTGCAAAGGAATACATGACCAAACTACTTAGAGAACTTATATCATCATCATCTATTTGTTTGGCAGATAGGTGATAGTTACTATTAGTTTAAAATTCAAGGTGTAGGTCCACTACTCTGAGCTGCCCACACCATGACTCCCCTGTCCCATCACACCCATGCCCACACTCCCCATTAAGGGGGTAATAAGACTTTGTATCTTCAACTTAGGGAAAGTTTTCTCTGAGGCCCAAAAGACATTCAGAGGAGGGGAGAAATCAAAGCCAGAGAGAGCTCATATCAAATGCCCCCATGGAATTTCAGGCCCCAATTTAGATTCCAGAACCTAGGGGCTAAGGTTCTAATGCCCCTGCAGGGATAGATATGTTGTTAGGCTCCTCAAAGTTGTGAAGAACATAGAAAATAAATTGAGTCCTATGCATAAATAATAAAAAACAGTTATCCAAAATATAAAGAATTCCTAAAATTCAACAATAAGAATACAAACAACCCAATTAAAAAATGAGCAAAAGATATGAATAGACATCTTACTAAAGAAGATATATGGATGGCAAATAAGCATATGAAAAGATGTTTAACATCATATGTCATCAGGGGACAGAAAATTAAAATGAAATACCATTACACACCTATTAGAATGTCGAAAATTAAAAACACAAACAACATCAAATGCGGGTGAGGATTATGGCAATTTTGGCAGACAGTTTGGCAGTTTTTAACAAAACTAAACATACTCCTGTTACTTTCCCAAATGAGCTGAAAACTTATGACCACACAAAAACCTAAACACAGATATTTATAGCCACTTTATTGAAAATTGCCAAAACTTGGATGCAAGCAGATGTCCTTAAGTAGGTGGGTGGATAAACAAACCGTGATACATACAGACAATAGAACAGTATGCAATACTAAAAAGAAAAGAGCTAATAAGCTATGAAAAAACAGGAAAGTTAAATGCATAATAAGTGCAAGAAGCCAATCTGAAAAGTCTATATACTGTATGATTCCAAATACATGACATTCCTGAAAAGGCAAAACTGTTGATATATTAAAAAGATAAGTGGTTGCTAGGGGTTAGTGGGGAGAGAGGAATGAACAGACAGAGCACAGAGGATATTTAGAGCAGTAAAACTACTCTGTATGATACTACAATGATGGATATATATACATTTGTCCAAACCCACAAATGTACAAGACCAAAAATGGACCTTAATGTACACTACAGGTCAAAGTAGGTTTATCAGTTATAACAAATATATCATACTGTTACTGGGTGTTAATAGTTTGAAAGGCTATGCTTGTGTGGGGGCACGGAGTATATAAAAACTCTCTATCTGGTGCTAATTTTGCTGTGAACCTAAAACTACTCCAAAAAATATATAGTGTATTAAAAAAATACATTAAGAAAGCACTAACCACAAAAGAAAATATTGATAATTCTAATTTTTCAAATTAAGAGCTGCTATCTCTTTTAAATATAAATATAACATGAAGATAAAAGGGTAAGCCACAGAGTAAGAGAGAATATCTATTACATAAATGACAGAAGGCCTGTATCCAGAATTTATAAAGACATTTGAAGAGATCTTTATTTTAAGACATCTTTAGAAACAGCTCAAGGCTACACTCAAGGATGACTCCAGTTCCCCCTTAAAGTGCCTGCCTGAGAAAACTGTAGGCTGGCACAAAAACACACTATTTATTCCAGCCAATGAACACCTGATGATAGGGCCCCTGTCTCCCAACCTCTGGGGGGGGTGTAGGAGCCTAACATTGATAGACACCAGTTAGAAAACCCAAATGGGTTTCACATGGGCCAGTGCCCCTCTCTTTTTTGTAATTTTTCACTTCCCTGACTCTACTGAGCCCCTGTTTGCCCCCTTCCCTACTCCCTCACTCTCCCTTTAAAATACCCAGTCACCTCTATATAAACTGAAGTTGAATTCAGTTCACTTTTCTCTAATGCAATAGTATATTACTGATTAAAATCCATACTTAACACTCTAGCAACTGGCATTGTTTATCTTTGACACCACATAGCAAGAAAAATGCACAAACTATAGTATAGCTACGTACAAAACATGAGTGAATCTTAAAATATTCTTGAGCATAGGAAGTAAGTACATGGTCTGTATGGTTTAAAATCCAGTGAAATTAAACACAGTATATCGTAAACTAATTTCATTCATTAATACAGGTAAAAATGAATAGTAAGCCAAATATAATAGTGTACACAAATTATATATATATAATATCTAGTAGGAACTGTGTAATAATTGAATATCACATTAAGATATTAAAGAAGAAAATTTGTATGTTCACTTCAAAAGATGCAAAATTTTCAGTTCATACCATCAGAGATATTCTTAAGATATTCTTAATAAGTTAGAAATAGAAGGTAACTTCTATAACCTGGTTGGCATCTTACTAAATATCTACAGAAAACATCATTCTGATCAGAAAAGTAAAAAACAAGACAAAATGCTCACTATCACTATCCTCTTTACACTGTACTGGAGAGCAAAGGGCACAGTGATTTAGTGAAATAAGAAAAAAATAAAGCATATAAGAATTGAAAAGGAAGAAATAAAACTTATTATACACAGACAACTTGATGGTCCAAGAGAATAGCAAATGATTAAAATTAGTAAGAGAGCACACCAAGGTTGCTAGATATAAAAGCAATATAAAAAAAATCAATAATCGTCTGTAAAAGTGGAGAAAAAAAGATACTGTTTCAAAAAAGAAAAAGACTTTAGTAGTGCCTCAAACAACCCAAGTGTCTACTAGAACTCACAAATCAGCAACAAAGACTAAAAAAAATAGATATGCATACAGGCAATAATTCAGAAAAATCCTGTAAAACCAAGAAAAGCTACAGGAAGATAAAAATTGAAGCCCATTTCTTAAATGATCCTGTGAATGATGAAGAACTTGTAACCAAAAAAGAAAAAGAAGATAGAAAGCAGATCAAAAAATAGTTAGGAAGTGCCAGAAGTTGACAGCAAAGTAGAAAAGAATAATAATAATAAAAAAATATCAGCATGAAAAAACAAGTACAAAGATGAAAATTCTGAAAAGTGAATCAAGTTTAAAAAAAAGCATCAAGCCTCTTCAGAAGAAGCCAGTTAAGAAGTTTTCTTAGGTGGGAGGTGCCTGCCACTGGTGAGGTGGAGGACTGCTCAGGTAAAAGGACCTTCTCCCATAGGGCTTCCTCTTCATGCCCATCCCCCAAAAATCTACTTCCTAAAAAGATAACAAAAAAGATAAGTCCAACATGCAGAGTGAATATGCAGGGGTCCCCAACCCTGGGGGACGCTGACCCATGAGTTCTGTGGCCTGTTAAGAACCTGACACACAGCAGGAGGTGAAGTGGGGGGATATTTACCTGCATTTGCAGCCACTCCCTGCTCCCCAGTAGCTCCCCGCTCTCCAGCGCTAGTATCAACACCTCAGCTACACTTCAGATTATCAGTCAATAGATTCTCATAGGATGACTTGTCCCCTGGTGCCAAAAAGGTTGGGGATCACTGCTATAAAGAAAAATGCAACGTCCAAAGGAAAGTGCAGGTGCCCAAGATCTCTTACCACCATCACCAATACTGCTGCTTCTAAGGGAAACGTAAGAGTCCAAAAAACAAAAAATAACAAAAAACACTGCTCTTTGAAGGGAAGGAAATGGAGAAGCCCCTCTTCAGAAAGTAGGAGAAGAGGCAGATATGAAGGTATCTACCAGCATTTCATCCTCTGAACAAAATATAATTATGACAGAGGGTGAGAGTTCAGATAATGAATGTCAGCTTGACACTATGCTTTGTGAAATGGAAATGGACACGGATCAAGACACAACAGAAAATCCTCCCGGTAAAGACTCAGTACTGGAAGAATTAATTTCAGACCTGCTTCTTCCCCCACCATTAGAAAAACATGAAGCAGCGTCCAAAACTGTCCTGGTATTACCTTCTATTATCATGACAATAAATGAGTCTCAGAAAACTGATGATCATGAAGGCATCCAGTCATGATGGAGGTGACCTAAGTAACAACATGTCAGAGGGTAGTGATGATTTTGGATTAAATGGGGTTCAGCTAGTTCGACAAGAAAACTAGTAAAAAAAAAATGTAAAGAAGGTCTTGGCAGTCTAAGTGGCTGAGGGAGATTTTGTTTGTATCTTCTGTGCTTGTTTTTTTAGAAAGGAAAAAGATTAGCACTTCAATAGCCCTTCAATTAATGTATATGCCCTTAAAAAAGCAGCTGAGGGACAGGAGTAATTAAAATTTAGACAAGTCTTTAGTTCTGTGTGTGTGTGTGTGTGTGTGTGTGTGTGTGTGTGTGTGTGTTCCAATACAACCTCATTTATGGACACAGAATTTTATATAATTTCCGCATGTCATAAAATATTATTGTTCTTTGATTTTTTTTCAACCACTGAAAATATAATAACCATTCTTAGTTCATGGGCCATAAAAACCAGGCAGCAGACTGAATTGGGCCAGTGAGCCACAGTTTGCTGACCTGTGGTCTAGATACCTATATTGAGGGTCTACAGGAGTTCTCTGAGGGAGATCTACACCCACCTTCATCCTCTAAGGAAGGCCTGGGTTACAGGGTTGGCATGGGATAGATCTGTGGGTCCCAAAGGAGGTATTCTGGCTAACCCCTTGGCCTCTACTCAGAGACTCTGTGTGGCTGGTGATTTGGAAAGTACAGTTTGCATCCCTGGAGCCAGGCTCTGGGCTCTGAGCCCAGGCCATCTGCCACTTCCTTCTGTCAGCTCAAGAGTTCTTAGTTTGTAAGATCTATTATACTTTATATTCATTCACAATGGTAGACAACCATTTATTTTTAAGGCTGTTTTAGTATCTGATGTTGATTTTCAAGTGGCAATCTTTTCCTTAGGATTGTTTGTATGCCTATTAGTTGTTGTATAAATGTTTGCAAATCCAAGGGAGTCAGTGTACTAAACCAGCAATCACCTAATTTGTTAGCTTATGTGCTTAACTGAAATGAGAAAGCAAGACAGTATAATAGCATTCTAGTGCTTTGTCCAGCTACAACCTGTCAGTTTTTTCCCCGTGTCTATCTTCCTATTTCACTTCAATTTACACTTAGCTCCTTGTTTAGCTCTACAAAAATTGGCATGCTTAATAGCAAATTATTTGAAGAATTTGGCAGCTCTATATAATGCTAGCACTTTAAAAGTTTTTTAGAGATGATAAAAGAAATTTAAATTGAAGAAAAATTCAACAATCAACATTGTATCAGTCCAGGTATTTATGTCCTGAGTTTTGATTAATATTTCTTATTTGTGTATGTTAATCATCTAAAAACAGTGATTTTGATTTTTAAAGGAAATTTAGTGCTTTAATGGTTTAAGAGGTTGTTGTTGTTGCTTTACTATTGTTGTTTTAACTTGAGCAATTTTTTCTAAAGTACCATTTGTGTTGAACAGTAATACTTTATACATATATATGCATGTTGACTTTGGTCTCTTTGGAAGGATGCTTTTAGGCTCGTTTTCAAAAGGGCAGTTTTCTAACAATATGTTACTGAAAAACCAATGGGTCAATGAAAAAAAATTTAAAAGGCAGTTTTCTTTGCTGCCATTTTTTTGTTTAGTTTAGTTTTGTTTTTGCAGAATATTAATGTGTACAAGTTTGTGAGCAAATGAACTATTCAGGTTCCACCCATTAATTTTGATTTTCACATTTTATATCTATGCCAGAATCTTTCTTTCATATATTATTCATTCTGAATGGATGTATTAAATTCACAGCTCTTAGTTTTAATTTTGCAATAAATCAACACTAGGCTCTATAGTGAATGGATTTTTATCTCAAATGCCAACTATCAGTAATTTGGGGTAGGAGCCTGTTTGGTAGGAGCCACTTCCTAAATGACAATGTAAATCATATGTTTGCTTTCTTCATAGAAGGGTGGTGTCCATATGGCTACTCAACTGAATAAATAACTCTAAGTGATATTTGGAAACTGCAAACCTGGAACGAGTAAACTAAGGAGACATGGTTATTCCTTCAAATTATACAGAATGTCACTTGTGAGATTCCAAAGCCATAGACAGCAATTACACAACAAACTCAGGATAAAAGAGGTACTGTGAGTGCTGGCAGATCAGCTGCAACTTCTTATAAACATAATGAAAAAGGCTGGTTAAACTCAAGTACAATCCAGATTAAAAATTTCTGAGGGATCTCCACAAACTAGTGGGTGTCCTGATTGTCACATAACAGCCTCTTTCCACAGATAAGACTTCAAATGAATTGTACCTACCCTGCAATTCATCCTCTGAGAGCACTTTGTATGAACAAGAGTATGTATCCCAAACTCCTTTGCTGCTTCTCTGGCCAGTCATCAAAGAATATGAAAGAATTCAACATAGGATTTTTGGCAATTCTTGCTACTAATCGTTATTCATTGCAATAAAATAGAATATGATCCCAATAGGAAATCTCAAACAACTATGACCTCACAGATTCTATTCCAAAATAACAACTTTATACTTTATTTATTTTCTTTTATCTGATTATCTCTTTTAGACAGATTTCACATTTTAGCAGTGCAACATAAAAGATTATGAAAAGCATTAATCATTTGGTCAAGATGGCAAAATAGATAAATGTTGTGATGGCCTCCTCCCATGACATCGAAATTACAACTAAATCATAGGACAGGCACCCTTGAGAGCCACCCGATGACAAGCTGAACAGAACTCCTATAACTAAGAATATAAAAAAAAATCCATGACGAGACTGGTAGGAGAAGCAAAGATGTGGAAAAGGCAGTTCCCACACCCATGTGTGGCGGTTAAGTTTCAGGAGGAGTATCTTGGCTGCAGAGGTCCCCCTGAGGAGCAGGGATCTCAGTCCCAAACAGCTTCCCAGCTCAGAGCAACAGTGCTGAAGAGTCCCCACAACAGGTGGCTGTGAAAATCAGCAGGGACTCAGTCCAGGTGAGATAGATGGCTGCTGGAGACCCAGGTGTTCTCTTAAAGGTCCTGAGCACAGACTCACTCTTCTCACACTTGCCCTAAGCAGGTGAGACAAAAGTGATGGTGGGCATCATCATTCCTATATTGAACCCTCCAACCCCACAACCTGCAAGGTGCAGGAAGCCACCAAATCTGAGTCTCCATTAACCTAGCTAACACAACTCTCATCCCACCCTGGTGATTCCCTGAGATCCTACCCAATTCACACACCCGGCCCAAACTTCTTTCAGAAGCTAATCAACACAAGGGGTGACTTGGGATCACACTGCAGACTTTCCTAAAATCTCTCAAGGGTCTACAAACCCCAAACAAGCAGCAGCTGGCCTCAGTGTTCCCTGTACCACCTGCTAAGCGGCCCCAAGCCAAGTAATAGTGGCAGCTGGCATCAGTTTACAGCATGACTACTCCCAGATGCCCCCAAGCCCAGCACAGGCAGCTATCAACCACAGATCACTTTTTAGCTCCTACTAGGTGGCCCTGGGCCTGACACAGGCAGCAGCTAACCCTGGCCTAGACAGAGCCCCTCCCAAGAGGCACCAGAACCAGCTTCAGAATGCACAAGAACACACCAATTAGAACTACAAATGACAAACCTAAAGGGTGGACTCGGCAGGCACCAGAGGCCCGCTAAAGCATATCCTGTTCTGTGGGGTCAGCCTCCACACAACAGCTTGTCCACTATCATCACAGCCAGTCCTCACAGCCATCAGCCTAAGAGTCAATCCCACACACTGACATGCCAATAGAAATCACAGCTCAACTGCAATAGGACAGTACATACAACCCACACAAGGGATACCCTGGAACACCTGGTTCAGAAAGACTGCGCCACTTGGCTCCACAGGTCACTACTACATAAGGCCACTCTGTCAAGACTGGGAGATGTAGCAGCTCTACTTAATACATATAAACAAACACAGAGGGCAGCCAAAGTGAGGAGATAAAGAAACATGTCTCAAAGGAAAGAACAGAACAAAACTCCAGAAAAAGAACTAAACAAAATGGACACAAACAATCTATTAGATGCAGAGTTCAAAACACTGGATATAGTCTATGGCCATGCCACCCTGAATGTGCCCAATCTCGTCTCATCTCAGAAGCTAAGCAGGGTAGACCACCTAGGAACACCAGGTGCTATAGGCATTAAAAATAATAATAAAATAAATTAAATTAAATTAAATAAATAAAAAAACAAAACTCTAGTTAGAAGGATGCTCAATGAACCTAAGAGAAGAATAAATCATCTTAGTGAGATAGAAAACATAAAAAGGATAGAAAACATAAAAAAAAAACCAGTCAGAAATGAAGACTACAATAACTGAAATGAAGAAATCATTACATGAAATCAACAGTAAATTAGATGATTAGTGATGTCAAGTATTTTGTTATGTACTTATTGTCCATTTGCTTATGTTCTCTGGAGAGATGTCTCTTCAAGTCCTTTGCCCATTTTTGAATCTGGGTTTTTTTTTATTGCATTTTAGGAGTTATCTATGTACTCTACAATGCGATAAAATTACAATGCAATACCACCTCCCACATGTTAGAAGGGTTAGTATAAAAAAAAACCCTCAAAATAACAAGTGTGACAAAGATGTGGAGAAATTAAGATGCTTGTGCACTGTTGGTGGGAATGTACAATGATGCAGCTTCTATGGAAAACAATACGGCAGTTCCTCAAAAAATTAAAAATCGAATTACCATATGACCCAGCAGTTTCATTTCTGAGTATATATTCAAAAGAAGTAAAAGTAGGGTCTCAGAGGATATTTGTACACCCATGTTCATAGCAGCATTATTCACAATAGCTAAAATGTCTATCAATGGATAAATGCATAAGCAAAATGTGGTATGTACTAGAATATTATTCAGCCTTAAAAAAGAAGAAAATTCTGTAATATGGTACAATACTGATAAAAATTTAGGACATTATGGTGCTAAGTGAAATAAGCCAATCACAAAAAGACAAATACTGTATGATTCCACTTATACAAGGTACCTAGAATAGTCAAAATCATAGACACGGAAAGTAGAATGGTGGTTGCCAGGGGTTGGGGGAGGGGATGAGAATGGTTTAATGGGTACAAAATTCCAGTTTTACAGTTTACAAGATGAAGAGCTATGGAGATGGGTGGTGGTGCACAATGTTGCACAACATTATGAATGTATTTAATAACACTGAACTGTATGTAGTTTTTAAATGGTTAAGATTATAAATTTTATGTCATGTGTATTTTATCAGAATTTTTAAAATTAGAGCAAAAAAAATCATAACAGAAATTCATACCGGATTGCAAAAATGGTAAATGCTGACAAAACCAGATGTTGGTAGGTATGTTTCTTACACTGATGATGGGAGTGTAAATTGATACAATATTTTTGGAGGGCAATTTGACAATAATGTAGTGAAGCTGAATTTTCAACTCAGCAATAACATATCTAGGTAAATATCCTGAAGAAACTCTTGTACATGAATAAAGAGGGAGGTACAAAGTCATTCACTATCCATAAAGAACCACATAATACAAGCAACACATTGCAATCAATTAGAAATGGATACATATCCCAACTAACAGTTAAATAAATTAGGGGGGGAAATCTCAAAAATATAATCTTAAGTTAAAAAAAAGCAGGTTGCATAATGTTGGTATATTATAGTACTATTTGTGTAAATATTTAAACCACACATTATTTGAGGATGTCTGCATATGCAATAAAGATGTAGAAATACAGAAACAGTTATCTGGGGAAGAAAAAAAATGGTATCAGGATGGGGTACAAAAGAGGGGTACATCTGTGTGTGTGACATTTAATTTATTATGTTAAATCTGAGTGATAAATACATGGGTGTTTATTAGTACTACTATATATATTCGATGTTCGAAATATTTCACTAAAACAAGAGGACTCAGAACATGAATCTTACAGGAACTTCTCTTCTAGATTTAATCTGTGATGATTACCAAATTATGTAACAGTTGCAGCATTTTAAGTTATGCCTAATGAGTCTAACAGATTTCTAGAGTCACTTATTCCCCCATCCTGAAGTTTGTTGATTCATCAAAAACAATGTTTGAAAGACATTATTCACAATATATATATATATATATTTTTTAAGTACTTACCCAATAAACAGAGATAGTTAGGTTCAGTCAATCTGGATAGTTTTGTGACCTGATTCAAGATGTTGTAAAGCTCTATAGGTTCACATAAAACCAAAGCCACCATCCTATTGGGAAGAAGCAATAATGTAAAGCTTAGTACCTCTATTTCAAATGAATGGTCACAAAGATATTGGATCAAACTCTTTCTTAACACACCTTCAAACAAAGATGAAAATAACCATGGAAGTGATAAGGAAAGCTTCAAAATCTTGTAGTAAAAAATGTGTAGAGGAGAATAAAAGATTGAACACAACATATCTGAGCCATATAAATACCAAGTAGGCTGTAAAATAGTCACCAACTCATTTGTTCTTTTAGTATACTACAATCTATTACAGGCCAGGCACCAGAAATAACTATGGTAAACTAGACCCACCTTCCTGAAGGTTACAGTCTAGTGCAGAATGTAGACATCGGACAAAAAATACAAGTAGGAAAAGCACTATAAAAGAGTCTGTGTCCCACGTCATAGGACGAACTAACAGGAGAGCCTCACCTAGCTGGGGGAAATCAGAGAAGGGCTGTCTGAGATGTAATGGCTAAGCTGAGAGAAGAGGCTAAGCAAGACTTAGCCAGGTGGAAGAGGGAGAAAGGGTGAAGGCAAGAACATTCAGTATCTAAGAGCTCAAAGGAGCCTGGTGTGGCAAGAGCTGGGATAGAGTGATAAGTGAAGACTCTGGGGAGGCTTTAGATAAGGATCATGAAGGCCAAAGTTGGGTGGAAAATCCCTGATGCGTATTGACAGAACCACCAGCCAGCCTCAGCTCTGGTTCCTGACTGCAGGGTTGCACTTGAAATACAGGTTGCTGAGGTGTATCTCACTGGTTGTTTCACCTCACTTGCTATATTACCTGACTGTCCCTGGTGCCCCAAGGACACTGAGGGATAAAGGCTGGGCCTGTGCAGCATTTTCCTGCAGGGAGGCTTCCTTTTAGCAGGGTTGGGGGCAAAAAGGAGCTTCCTAGCAGGCCTCTTGAGGCGAGCAGGAGGCAGGTGGGAAAGAAGTTGAATCCAAGAGGTAGGTAATCTTGCTTGAAACAGAGTCCACTTCAGAACTACCAGTATGATGCTTCTGGGAAAAACCAACTCCTAGACATGAGCCTTAGATGCTTCTCACCTCAAGGACTTCAGTTCTAGCTTCCCCTCTAACAATTTCAGCCTCCACATGGATCATTCCTATCAGTATGCAAACATTCTCTGACCTGTATCTCTTCTGATTTACAGCATGTCTTCTCAAAAGGGTGGTATTGACTCACTGCCTCCACTTCCTCACCTCCAAACTTCTAAGTCTGAATCCTAGCTATGCCACTTACTATGGGATGCCTTATGGGGAAAAATTAGCTTCTCTGTGCCTCAGTTTCCACCTCTGTGCAATGGGGATAATATTAGTATTGCTACTTCTGTAAAATGAGCATAATAGTACCTATCTGCTATATGTGGATTAATGAAATTACATGTAAGGCACTCTGAGTAGAGAGGAAATAAATACTCAGTATGTGTTGGTTATTGGTACAACCACAGAAACTGCTATCAAAGTCATCAACAATGTCCATCTTGCCTAATCCATTAGTCACTTCCCTTTGTGCTCAAAGGATGAAGTGGTTTAACTGAATTTATCCCAGCTGAGCATTTCTCCTTTCCCAGCACTCTGTATTTCCAGGGCTCCCTCCCCGACACATACTCTCCAGGCTTCTCTCCTACCTCTCAAACTGTTCCTGCTGTCTTCTTTGAAGGAGGCTCTCTTTCTTCACATAAGAATGTCCTTATGCATAGCATCTTTCTATTTATAATCTCACTCTAGGACAGGGCTTCTCAACCTCATCAGAATTGACATTTGGGGCCAGATAATTGTTGTGTGGCCGACCTGTACATCATAAGATGTTTAGCAGCACCCCTGGCCTCTACCCAGTAGTTGCCAGGAGCAAACCTCCCCGTATCCAGTTGTAGCAACCAAAAGTGTTTCCAGACATTGCCAAATGTCCCCTGGAAGAATGGGGCAGAGTCATTGCAATTTAAGAATCACCACTCTAAGATCTAGAACCTAGGTGATTCATCTAGCCCCTTGTATACCAGCGATTCCCAAACCATAGCTTGACCTCCCCATTGAGCTCCAGACTACTTGGATGCCTGATGGGCATCTCATATGTAACATGGCAATACCGAACTTTTAATTCACACATGCCCACACTTCAATACTTGTTTATCTTTTAGTATTCTCAGTCTCAATAAACAGTACCATTACCCACCTAGTTACACAAGTCCACATCCCTAATTCCTGTTTCCCTTGGCCTCTCACATCCAATCTATCACCTCTGCACCTAAATAAATTCCAAATCCATCCACTTCTCTCCATCTCCAGGGTTAATATCCGAAACCAAAATACTATTATCTCTCTCCTTTGATATACTTTCCAACGTGATATCTTGTTTCTTGCTTTTTCCCCAGTCTAATCTTGGCATGGCAGGGTGATCTTTTCAAAATATGAGTTTCTTTGTTTCACCTCTCTTGTTATCACACTCACTTGTTTGCCAGATATATCATCAGTCTCCTCCCACTGGGATTCATGGCTCATAAGAGCAGGGACCGTTCTTGTCTTGTTCACTGCTGTACTCCCATCCAGTATCTAAAATTCTTGGTACAGAGTAGCGTCCAATAAGCATGCGTTGAATGAATAAATTAGTCAATCACCGTTCCTGCTTTCAACAATGGGCCATCTTGACCTGATGCTATACATATAGATGCCACATGTAGATTCCTCCTAAGGACCTCCCCACTCCCTTCCACAATCAGGTCCTCTGCCTCTGAAAGCCCTTCCCCAGCCATTTTGGAGGTGGTGAATATAGGGGAGAGAGGATGGATTTTGTGTCTAGTCCCACACTTCAGTAAACCAATCTAAAAGCTGGCTGCTAACCTATGTCTCAGAGCCATCCTCAAGCTCCCACCTACTTCCCCTCACTACAACCTTCATCTCTTCACTCACTAGCACAACTGTCTCTGAGCATCCAGGTGAAAACCCAGCCCCATGAATCAACTCCTTCAAACTTCTTTCCTTCCCACAGGGTCAGGTAAGAACTGCCCCTCACAAACTAGTAAAGTACAGGAGGGATAACAGTTCCTGAACCTCACAGCATGTTTCTGAGAGATGATGCAGCCCTGTGAGCTGAGATCAAGGGCAGCACTAGCCTGGGTGGATGGAAGACTAAGTATTAATGTTCATTTCAGCACTACTCAGAACTCTGCAGGGTTTAAGATGTTCTCGGCTCTACCGTTTGTTTAGGCCCTAAGAATATTTTGATATTGAATTTTTACATAAAACCATAAAACTATTGATGAGTTTTTGCCAAAAGTGTTTTTCTTAATGAATTCCATTTAGCCAATTTAATTCCTTAATTAATTTTCTGTATTTCAGTTAACCAATTCCAATTTTTTTCACTTTCAAGATTATTTTTCCTAAGATTGAGTCTTTTTCCCATGTGAATTTTACAATAAAGATTTGATTCCTCAATCAGATTTTTATTGTATCAGACTTTGGTAATCATGGTTTCTGTCACTATGAATTTCAATTGTATTGATTATTTCTATGAAATCTTGTTTTCTGGGTGACCTTTTCATGACAGTGGAGTCAAAATGGTAAGTTTAAGACATTCCCCTTTGGACTCTTTCAGCACAGCACAGCTCTTCTTAAAGAGACTTTCAGGGTGTTTAGTGGGATAGTTCTTCACTGAGAAGTTGGTCTAATGCAGAGCTGATGGGGCAGGTAGGTAGGATGGGAAGGTAGAATGGGGTGAGAGACCAATCTTCCTATTAACTGGGCCATCTGGGTGGCAAGTATAGCCACCTACTCTGTTAGGAGAGCAAGGTGCCAGCATAGGCCTTGTCCCTACACATTAGACACCACCAGGAGGAATGTTCCTCATCCTCCCTGTGATGACATGAACTTTAAACCATGGGACTTATGTGTGGCTCTCTCTCCCAGTCAGCCCAGAGCAATCCCACAGTTGGGCTGGCAAGCTTAGCTCCAGGGAGAACACGTCTGTCTGTATGTGGAAAACAGCCAATCGAGGTTGCCATAGGCTGAGAACTGGCTAGACTCAGCCCTTCTCCTGCCTCCCTGTGCCCGATCAACACCTGGGGCCTTCCATTCTGACTGATGCTGTCAGAGGCTGGGCCTGATCCCAGACTTCTCAGAGGTGTTCCAGGACACTGAGAACTTGGTCTAATGCTCATCCCAGTCAGTCCACATGGACACTATTGATGAACATTTGCTTCTGGTGGAGAAGAGGCATCACTTAATGTGCCTGGAGAAGCCAGACCATGAACTTCACTTTGGGGTATTGGCTCATGCTGAGCAGGGACCAGAGGACGACACAGATATGAGTCAGGGTCGATAGCCAACCTCCCTGGTTCTCTGTGGAAAATTGACCAAGGCTTAACCACAGTGAAAGGTATCACTTACCTTCAAATTGAGGCAGTAATATATACTGGAAATGCTATAAGAATGTTACATTGATATAAATTGATATAAATTGCCCAGCACTGGACTAGCTTCGAGCAGGAGCTTAGGAAACAGGTAGCTCCTTTACTTCTACCCTATCTCTTTTCAACTTCATCTAAGAGCCTGTGATGGCTACAAATCCAATAGAAAGAAAGCACCATTCAAAGCACATCAAGCCAAAGACCAGAGGAGCATCTGGCCAAGTTTATAAGCGATGGGGATATTGCCTAAGGGTCAGGGTCCTAAGGGATCTGGTATAGTCCTTCCTTGATCCCAGCATGACACCTTCTCTGTGGCCTGAAACTTGGCAAAGCTAGAGGTCATAGTTCCAGGCCACAAAATACCCCAGAGCTGCAGAGGCTGCAAAACTGGTCCTGAAATCTCTCAGAGGGCACCAGGCCCTGTTGTTAGTGATTACCAGTATTTCTGTATTTTAGATGGAGTAGATATGGGCCTGGGGCCTAGACCCAGCTGTTTACATCCTTGTCCCTTCTATCTTGCCATCACCTCCACATCCCCAAACCTAGGCCTTCCACATCCAAGGTACTTAGTGGTCCTATGAAGTTGACAGACCTACTCATGCAGCAAGACAACTGTCAGAGATAAGGGCTAGTGAAATGCAACACAGTCTCCCAAAGGCTATGGCCACCACATCTTGTCTCACCTCCCCAACGCTGCCTCCAGCTCTTGCTTCTCCCCATTCCTTGAATGAGCTTACAGCCTACCTTCTGCTCCTCTAACATGGGTCCTTAGCCTTGACCAGGCTCTGGACTCAGCTTTGCTCTCACTCCCCTGACCTCTGGCTGGTCTGGGGAAGTGAAGGCTCTGCTTCTGACTCAGAAGTTGCCACCATTGGCAACTCTCAGCTCTTGGGACTCTTCTAGTAGCTTCCTGCTACCTCTGCTGTGGCCAGTCCACCACCTCCTAGTTGTCCTGCTGGAATGTATCTTGGAGAGCCAAATGCTTTTGAATTCCAGCAGGTATGGGCCACAACTAAAAGTTAAAGCTATTTATCTAAATATGGTTCTGTCTTAAAATAAATGTTCCCATCTTCCAATAACATAGGGTATTTAGAGGAAAATAAAGAAAACTCTCATGCAAGGTAAAATGATTACCACATTTCTAAGCCTTTGTTTAGTTCCAAGGATATGAAAGGAAAAAATTATATATTTCACTTGAGGTACAATTTTGGAGAGAAGGTAGGTTAGCATATGTGCACCTAATAGCAACAGTCTGATAGCTCACCACTGTGGGCTAGGCCTAGTGTAAAGTACAAAATAGTCAGAATACGTGTAGAGGTGGGGCAAGGAGGATGCCACCGTATTTGTATATTGTGTATAAAAATATACAATGAAGAACAGGCAAAATGAATCTAGAAATCAGAAAATAGATGTCTTGTGGGACTGATGAAAAGGAGCATAATAGAATTTTCTGGAATGAAATGTTTTATCACTTGTTTGAAGTGGAGGTTATATGGGTATAAATTGTCAAAACCAACCAACTGAACACTTAGATCTATATACTGCATTGTATGTAAATCATGTGGTAATAAAAATAAATCCCTTGTCCAGATCCATGTGTTAATGTGTTCAAGGTTGTGAATAAACAGGTGTATGAATGTGAGTGAGAGTCTGTAGCCCCGACAGTATGTCAATGACCCCAGTCTCGGGGCTAGGTGTAGGAAATCATGTGGACTTGGGCTCACACAAAGTACACTCTTCAGAACTTCAGCTTGGCTCTGACAGCCACCAGCTAATCCCTCTCATTTGGCCAGCATTTCCCCACATCCTACAACTTTTGCCCAAAATTCCTCAACCCTCCTTAGGTCCCTATGAAGCAACTTCTCTAATTTTCTGGTTCCTACCTGGGAAGGTTAAGGCGACTGGGAGTGAACAGCCCTTCCCCACCAAATGCCCCCTAGCTGCCCTTCCAGAGTCAAAGGGACAAGCATCCTCTGACCTCATTTTCTCCCACCCAATCCTTCCTCCTCCTCTTTTAACCCCATCCTTTCAGCATCTCAAAGTTCTCCCCCTCCATTAGCATCCTTCTCCCCTTTTTGAAACATTCACAAGTCTCAGCTTTCTTGAAACAATTCATGAAACAAGAAAGAAAACACCTAGAATAGCTTGGCCTGTGCCCTCTGAAGTTTGTGCGGGCACAGTGGCTGGTGCTGTGCCCCTGCCTGAAAAAGTCTGAGGCTAGACAGCTATTTACAAAGCAAGGAGAGGTAGATGCATTTGAAACAGCCTGAACTCCCAGAATTTGTTTGGCAAAAGGTGCCTAAGTGTTTTCTGTAGATCAGATGTGAGCCAGGCAGGAGGGCCACCTGGAAGGGCAAGGGACCAACTGCAGAAAGCAGGGGCTGAGGGAGCAACTGAAAGCAGCAAGACTCAAGTGTGAGCACGTAGGTCAGGGGAACTGCAGGTAAGAGACCCACAAAGCACGGAGGAAAAGAGTCAGCTAAACTCTCATCAAGTTCAGAGATTACTAATGCCAGATGACATTAGTAGTCTCTGCCCCATCTCTATTCTTACAATTCCACTTCATCAACATAGATGGGTCTGAAGCCTTAGTCTGTGGGAAGGGGAGAGGAAGCAAGACGGAGAATTAGAGAAGTCAACCATTCTCCCCTCTGAAGGTGGGAGCCTAACAGAAGCTAAAGAAGGGGAATTGCTTTACTTTTTAATTAAATTCAGAGTTTCGACTATCAATGTGAAATGGACATTAGGCTATTACGATAAGTCTGTCATTGTGACTACATGCAATCCAAGTGAGCAAAGATTTCAAGGAAGGGTGGGGATGAAGACATAAAGCTGTTTTATGACTGCCTAGGTTTCCTGAATGCTGCCCTGCATGTTCAGTGTAATAGCTACACGTGCAAAGCAGAGCACAGCACCTGGCACAGTCAGTGCTTGATACAGCAGCTGTTAAGACTGTTGTGAACAATCTCGGAATTCAAAGAGAAGCAGATAGGAGCTGAATCTGAGGACGGTTTTGCCATCAAGTTGTTTGTGATGGCCTGAGTAGAGGACTTGGGAGGTACTGAGTTCTTCATTATGGAGATGCTGACAGGGCTACCTTGGCAGGGATGGGGAGGGAATATGACTTTAGCTCTGGCCTCTTTCCTGAGTTTCGATTCCATATTTCTTCTTGGAAGAAACTCCACATCTGTCCACTGATATTTTTTTTGTGGACAACTCACCATCACTTATAATTCAGCCAATCTAAAAGGGAGCTGATTTTTTTTTCTCCAGCTGGCCCTCCTTCCACATATCCCCTGAATTCCCTGTTTTTGTACATATATACTTCTCTCAGACTCATTTTCCATATCCTTTTCATTTATTTCTTAAACCCAGATGGGCATCAACTCTTAATTCTTCCCTTAAGATTGCACCCTCTTTGGCCTCATCCTCTCCATTTCTATGACCACCATGACACAGATCTTTATCATTTCATAAGATAACTTCCTAAAAAATCTCTCTGCTCCACCCCTGCATTTTTCCTTTGGAATCCTTAGCATGCCCAGGTCAGTCTAACCTTCAAACACAGTTCTGGTGAGGACATAAAAGCCTCTGATGAACACACTTGCTTCTCAAGGAATAACATACAAATTTCTCAGCCATAGGTCTTGCACAATCTGGTTTTTCCAACTTGCATTTTCCAATCTTATCTAAATCTATTCAACTCTCCCTAGATTCAGAGGCCCACTTTCAGCCTGGTTAGTGCTGGACAATAAAGACACAGAGATGAAAGGCATACCTGACTCCAAGTGGCTCAAAGTTCTAGTGGTAAGAGAAGGGTAAATCATTAACCAGAGAATATAGTCAGTGATAAGATAAACTGCTCAACCTCATGTCCCCATTCCATCAGAAATGATTTATCCACTGTTTCCTGAATTTAGGCTTTCCTACCTCCAGGTTTTTCCTTTGAGCTTTTCTCTTTCTTCCTCATCTCAACACTTTCCATTATTAAAGGCCCAGCTCTTAGCTCGGCTCCTTTGAGAACTCCAATGCCCAGGCAAGGATCTCATCCTCTCTCCCCCCTCTGGAGTTGAATGGTCTGAGTAACTTACTCTGTCTGCGTGTCCCTCAGCTTAGATGTTTCATCCTCCCCAGTCCTCTCTCATACAGCCCCCACCCACACCCCAAAGCTGGGTTAGATGCACCTCCTATGTATTCCCACAGCACCTGATAATCTCCCTAGAGTGGCCAACATTATGCTGCTTGCAATTTACCTCTCTCCTATAGACTGAGCCTCTTGTAGGCAGAAATGTTGTGGATCTTACTTACACCCAGTTGAACACCCAGCTCCAAGACTGGGTTGGCAAGTCTCAGTAGCTCAATAACAAGTGGAAGGAAGGGAGGAAATAGGCCAGTCACCCTGCATTCCCTTGTCTTTGCCACTCATGGTAACTGTTCTCTTCATCCTTGCTTTCCTAACCACTGTTTCCAGGCAAGCTTAGTCATAGATCCTCCCAGCTCCCCCACTGGGTTTGTGTATTCCTCTCTCCAGGCAACAGTACATCTTCCTTCTGACCCACTTGACCGGATTTTTTGAGGGCAAGGATTCCCTGTATGCCCAGAAAATATTGCGAGGAGGGAGGGTGAATGAAGCTTAATTTATACATTTAAATGATCAACTCTAGTGATAATCGTGTCTGGGTAACTTCAGAATAAAGCCCCTTAACCTCGGCCAGTTTCTTCATCCCTAAAGAAGAAACAATGGGGCCGTTTTCACAGCATTGCTGGGCAGACCTGAGGGGTAGAGGCTGGGTGACTACACAAGTTACCTAGATGCGCTTCCTCCTCTGTAACACAGTACTGCTGTCCTGCAGGGTTCGTGGAAAAGGGCCCAGTGCTCAGCGATTCTCAGTAGTAGTGTCTCTAAAAGATTTTAAACCATGTCGGAAGGTCCTGTGCACCTGGAGGCACAGGAGGGTGGGCGGTACGTGCTGCTGAGCGAGGGGTGCGCAGGAGTGACGGATTAGAGGCGCCCCCAACCCCTGGGACACTCAATCCCTCCTCTCGGCCTCCCTTTTCCTTCCAGGGCTTTCCCGAGCTCGGAGCCCCGTCCTGCCTCTAGGGGCAAGGCAAGTGAGTGTCGGGGCGGTCGGCGGCTCGGACCGCACCCAGTCCGCCGGGACAGCCGCGCGCCCTGGGCCGGTTTCCTCGTCCGAGTCTCGGGCTGGGGCCCCACCTGGGAAGTGGCTCCGCTGAGGCTCTTCTGGCCTAACGCCCGTCCTCTTCCACCTCTCCGGTGCGGACACTCCCTCCCGACCCGAGCCCGCCTCCCCCAGCCGCCGACCGGAACGCGGCGCGCCGGAAGGCCTAAGCCCGCCTCGCGCCGCCCCGGGCGGGGGGCGCCCCGCCTCGCCCTTCCTCCCCGGCAGCCCGGAAGCGCCCGCGGGGCCGCGTTTCCGGGCGGCGCGGCGGGGCCGGAAGCCGGGCGCTCTCGCGAGGCCAGGGCGAGGCCAGGGCGAGAGCCGCCGGGATCGCGGTGCGGCGTGGAGGTCGTTGGAGTCACTCGCTCGCCTCCAGGCCCTGCGCTCGCCCGTCCGCGCCCCGCCCGCCGCAGCCATGCTCTCCGCCCTCGCCAGGCCCGCCGGCGCCGCCGTCCGCCGCAGCTTCAGCACCTCGGCCCAGGTAGGCCCCACGCGGGCCGGCTGCAGGCGGACGCCCCCCGCCTGCGCCACGTGCGCTTCTGGCCTGCGAGCGGCCCCAACCTGGGCGCCACTCCGGACCGCAGGGCCGCCCGGGGCCGGCTGGCGGCTGTGACGCCCCGGACCGGCCCTGAGACTGGGCGGCAAGGGCGGGGTGAAAGCCGGGAAGACAGACGGGGAGGCAGCCCAGCTCCAGAACCGCTGCGGTGCTGTGAGCCCCCCAGCTCTTCTCCTCGGGGCTACCGGAGAGGGGCCTGCTCTTGGCCTGCACTCCTTCAAGGTTGGGAAGCCAGGGCTCTAGGGCCGAAAGTGATTTATGTTTCTGTGCAGGTTGCCATTGTACTTTCGTTCCTGCAGCATCCGTACACATAATGTGTAATCATTAACTCCATAGTGCAGGCAGGCAGGCGTGGTACCGAGGGTAAAGAACTGGTTCAAGGTTACACAGTTATTTGGCCAGAGGATTAAAATTCAGCTCTCCTGACCACTATCGATGGCTTTTGGATCACCAAGCCTTCCCTTTAAGAATCTGACTACTGCTGCTGCTTAAGGATCTTATTAAAAGATACTTCATGCTGTGGGTGGGCTGGGCTTGCCCCCAGGTGTTGTAACAGTGCATTACTGGGCCTACTAAAGTCTAAACTGTCTTTAGCTGTTTATTCTAGGACAGAGGTTCTCAAACTCTGGTGTGTCTGAGAATCATCTAAAAGCTAATAAAGGACAGTGGACCAGGCGCATTGAAGTAGAGCCTGGGCCTCTGTATTTTTATAAGGCACCCCAGGTGATTCTAATACAACCAGAATTAGAGAACGTGCTCACAGTGCCATACGCAAAAGGGAGGTAATTATTAAAGAAGATTCCAAATTTCTTATTTAGCTTCGGTCCATCACATCACTTTCCCGTGCATTTAATTCACTCAAAAAAATTAATATACAAATAACTACATTGAGTATCCACGCTTGCCAAGAATTGAGATGGGTGTTGCAGGGGATACCAAGATGAGTGAAAGTAGCACTTGAGATCACCCAAAAATGTGTAAATTAGGGCATGTAGATGATGAAGATTGATGCTGAGTGGGCGAAGGGAACTGACTGAAGGTAAGACAGTGGGATTTGCTGACATGATTTGATGATGGTTATTGAGATATAAGAGGAGCATGGAGGACACCAAGGGTTTGGCGTTTGCTGAGATAGGAAGAGACTGCTAGAAAAGAGCAGGTTTGGGCAGGCGGAGAATATTAGGAGCTCAGTTTTAGATATGTTGTGTTTAAAATGCCTATTGCACATAACAAGTAGAAATGTTGAGGAGGAGGGAGGTCAGAGCTTGAACCAAATGGCACATTGGTTTAGAGACTGTATCCTTAACAGTAAAAATGGGTTATGCATGCAACCTCTATTTCTACAGATATATACTATTGTATTAATATATATGTTATAACAAAAAGTAGAAATGTAGTATGTTTTTATTTTAACACCTTCAGCATCCAGTCTTCCCAGGTGGTCTCCCATCCAGATACTAACCAGGCCCAACCCTGCTTAGCTTCCGAGATCAGGCAAGATCAGGCGTGTTCAGGGTGGCATAGCCATTGCGAAAAGTAGAAGTTTAAAAACAAATTGTAATAGACTTAACAAGCAAACGTATAAAGGAAGGAAGTGTTACTCTATCCATTTTCAAAACAGTTGCTAAGCAGTGTACTGTTGACAACCATTCCTCAACCTGGAAAAGGTCAGTGAGTTTGAAGACAGCTTTTATATAAAAAGATCATGAGTTTACCTCTGCAACTCCAAAGATTCTCACCTCATTGTAAAGCTTCCACCACTTAAAGATTGTGTGTTTATGAATATTAACTAAGTTGATGAAATTTTGTGATGTATAAACAATAACATTGCCTTAGCAACTGAAAGCAACAGAATGAATAACATCATCCTTTCTTCCCTCCCACTATTTTGTGTTCATCTTGTGTATCATATGAGACTGATTGACTTAAGGACCCCAGTGAGGGCATTGGGTCATTCTATTAATGGAATTTAATCCTCTATCTTAGATAATACTAAAACATTGATATTTTTATCCTGCACCTCAGTGGAATGGTCTTGTTCTCCCATGTTGGAATTTTGGTCAGTCTTGGAAACCAGGCTGAGTAAGTAATCTGGGCATGAGGAACTTCAGAAGCTTTTAGAGCAAGGAAATGATTAAAACTTTGAATCTTACAAGGAATGGTTTGGAGGTGATGCTGAGAACCTAAGTTAGATAATGGGAAGATGTTTGAGATGCCAAGTCCTTCCTGTCCTAACTGAATGTCACTAATAAGGAAAGAGACAGGATGATTCCAAAGGTTTGAATTTTGGAGACCAAATGTACCATTTGGGAAAAGGGATGGGAGAGATAGAGAGGATAAATTTATTTAGATAGTTGGGTTTGTGGGACCAATGGAATGCCTAACAACTGGGAATGTGGAGTTGGAATTTGGGAATCCTTAGGATTAGGGACAAGATGTGGGAATGATAATTGAAGATCTAGAAGTGGATAAGATTGCCCTACCTCAGTTTCTGGTTTGGTCTGGCTAGTTTTCTGTGATGTCAGGTGTTCGCCTTGAAAGCACCAACTTGAAATTTCTTTTTTTCAAATTTTAGTTGTATATGTTTTTAGAGTTTACATTCCTTAAGCAGGTTGTGCTTTTTGGGGTTGTTTTGATTTGGGGTTTGTCGGTTTGTTTTTTATTTTTGATAACAAGCCCATTATTACTAGCATTAGTTGCTGTAGAATACAATGTACAGCAATTGTGTAAGGACTCAGAGTAAATGGCTGCACACAGTGCTTTGAGTTCTTGTGCCCGCTGTTTTTTATTTGTCACCTAACTTCTCCTGGCACCTGCCTGCCTACCTGCAAAACATAGGCTCCCCTTCTCATTTGTGAGTTTAGATTAAAAACAACGTCACTGAGATTGACTAGAATTTTGGTTAGGCCTTGAGTGAGACCTAGAGGAGAAGAATGCCTTTTGTGTATTGGGAGTAGACTCTAGGGCAGGACTTGGAATAGTTCTCTTTTCTCTAAGACTTTTGTTTTAAAAACTCAAATTCAGGATTCAGATCACCTATTTTTGGCTTGTATCCCAGCTTTATCACTGGTTCTGTTTGTGAGCCAGGGTATATTACAATCTCAGTGCTTCAGTTCCTCATCTGTAAAATAGGTGTGTTGATGTTAATAGAGTTGTAAGAATTAAATGAAGACTAAGCTCAGTGCCTACCACAAAGCAGACCCTGATAAATGGTCAGCTGTTACAGTTTTGTTTCCAGCGGTGCCAGTAAATTAGGTTGTTGGGTAACTTGAGTTTCAAGTAAGGTATTGCTGTATAATAAATTCTGCCCTTCATAGAAAGGGTCACCAAGAAGCTGTCATCAAATTGGTTAAAAATGTCTGGGGTAGGGGTGGCCTTAAGTGTCAGTTCATCATCCTTCACCGACTCCTCATCCACCCCTTAAATGCTGGTGTTCATAGGGTTCTGTCCCTAGTGCTCTTCTCACTCTGTTCCCTTCTGTATCTTGCCCCTGGCTTTTGTTAATCCCAATGTGACTGTACAATACTGTGACCTCCAGATGAAGCCCTTTGTCTGGGGACTTGCAAGGCACGAGTGTGACTGGATATTTCAAATGGCTCAAATTTAACATGCAGAACAATTCATTATCCTTACTCCCAAACCTCTTACCCTCCTCACTTCCCTGTGTTGCTTAAAGGTAGTGCTGTCATACTAGATTCCTCCCTCTATTCACCATTTGGATGAATGAAGAAGAGGAGAGGGTGATTTAAATCTATTGCTACAATTTCTCAAATCGTTCATAACCTACCCATCCTTGCATCCACCTTTAGCCCACCCTTCAATCATGTTAAGTCGGTTACAGTAGTCTCCCTACTGCCATTCTTATATATTTCCAATCCACCTTCCACTCTGCCTTTTATTTAAAACACAGATCTGATTATGTGCTTTTCAGCTTTCGAGGCCCTTCAGTGGTTCCCCATTGCCCACAAGGACCAGATATGCTGTGCTTGCTCTACCTTCATTCCTCCACATGTATCCAACAGTGCTTGAGCCATAAAAACTGTTGTGACTGATTCCCTTAATAGGCCATCCTCCATGTCTCCTTCCGCCAGCATCTGCCTCTGTGGCACTTGTACAATGTGCTGTTCAGTCAGTTTGCATGTCTTTGAGTTTGCAGGTCTTATTGATGTTGGGAAGTCAGTCTGGCATGTGGCAGGTAGGAAGTTGGTACCTGTTTAATTGTAGTGAGCATTGAATATCAGCCACTTTGGGAAACTCTGGCATTTTCTTAAAAAGTTAAACGTGGAGTTGCCACATAACTCATCAATTCCACTCCTCAATATGTACCCAAGAGAATTAAAAACATGTCTACACAAAAACTTGTACATGTGTTTTCCTAGCAGCGCTATTTATAATAGCCAGAAGGTAGAAACAACCTAATTGTCCATCAGCTGGTGAATGATTAAACAAAATGATTAAACAAAATTTTGATTAAACAAAATGATTAAACAAAATGATTAAACAAAATTTTATAGTTGAATATTATTCAACTATAAAAATAAATAGGAGTACTGGTACCTGCTACAACGTGCATGAACCTCAGAAACATACTAAAAGCCAGCACAAAAGGCCACATGTTGTATGAAGCCATTCATATGTAGAATACCTAAAATAGGCAAAGGCAATCTGTAGAGACAGATTAGTGATCGCCAGGTGTTGTAGGGAAATGGGAACTAAACTAATGGGTATGAGATTCCTTTATAGGGTGATGGTTGTACAGTTCTGTACTACTAAAAACCATTGAATTGTACATTTTAAATGAGTGAATTGTATGGTTTGGGAAATAACATTTCAGTGAAGCTGTTTTTTAAAAATGAGATTATATAATGACCAGTTGTCGGATCTGCTTAGCTCTGAAGTGGTTGTTGAAAGTTAGGTTTTTTGACTTAAGTTCCAGTAAGTTGACCAATAAAGTGAAATAAATGCTTCTAGTTGTGGCCTTTCAGATGTTAATGAGGCAGTCTCGTATGTTTGGACCCTCCACCAAACCATATCACTTTTAAGCTGTTCCCAGCTAACATGCCCAGAGCCAACTGCTGCTTGATCTGCTTCAGGTGGTGTGGAGCAGTAGTGATTCTCAAACTTTGCTCAGTGTCAGAATCACCTGGGGAACTTGGTAGACAAAGTCCAAAGCCAGATCCTACTTCAAAGAGCCTGGCCCTCTGTAGCCTTTTTTGTTTTTTGTTTTTAAAGCTCAGCAGGCAATTCTGATACATACCAAAGTTTGAGAACCGGTGGGTATAGGGGTCTCAGGCTATAGATCTGACTTACCTGAGAGAGAAGGAACCTTTTCAACATATATATCTCTCCTAATCCTGCCTCAGGCTCCAGCCTAAATTGTGCTCCCTGGATGGACTCTTCCCTGATCCCTTAACCTCAGACAGTTGATTCTCACTCACTCACTCACTCACACACACACCACCACCTATACACAGTGCCTACCTCTTTTCCCTCACATCAGCTCCCTGTACATCCCATTACCTGTCCCCTCCAGAGTTCCTGCAGTCCCAAGTGTGGTGATGAGCTCATTGGTAGGTGCTCAGTAAATGTTTATAGTTTTTAAAACTTCAGATTGAAGGTAAGGCTGCTGTTGCAAACCCAGTTGCCTGATAAATAAAGCTTATTCATTTTTTCAGAGGGTGTTTGAAGTTTGACCCTATCAGAACCTCTATAGACATGAGTTCTCCCCCATGTTCCTGAGGCATACCTCTAAACTCCAGAAGGAAACTGGACCTTTGCACTGGTAGAAATACAATGGTATCTTCCTTTCACACCTGTGCAGTAAATCAGGCCAGTACAGTACTTTACAGGAGGTATCCTTTTAATTTGAATCCTTAAGAGTCCTTTTTCTGTGTCTTTTTTATTTTTTATTTTCCTGTGCCTCTTTTTAGAACAATGCTAAGGTAGCCGTGCTCGGGGCTTCTGGAGGAATTGGGCAGCCCCTTTCACTTCTCCTGAAGAACAGTCCTTTGGTGAGCCGCCTGACGCTCTACGATATTGCTCACACGCCTGGAGTGGCGGCGGATCTGAGCCACATCGAGACCAGAGCAAATGTGAAAGGTACTGCACATGCTGGCACCGGAGACCTTAACATCTCTTTTTCCCAGTAGACCAGGATCCAAATTTAGAGTAAGATTCTTAGATGAAACTAGATGTTCAGAGACTTGGGGTTTCCATGTTCAGTTTAGAATTAAATTTTACAAATGATTACCTTTGTGGACTGGAATCTATAAGAGTTTAAATGGTAGTGTCTTTGAGAAAAACAAAGGTAATTTAATCTTCCTATTCTATCTTTTTTGAAAAGTAATTGAGGGTGGAGAAGGAGGAACCTCCTGGGGGATGTAGGACAGTAAGAAATGCTGGTGGCTACAGTTCACCTTCCTTTGCTATAGACTAGCCTTCTACCCAAGGTTATCTTTGCCAGTTTTTCCAAAGTATGGCTATTTTAGGAAATCTGCCTTCCTATTAGGGAGATGCGGGTATGTAATCCAAGAAATAATTTATAACAACATATAATTATACATCCTGCTTATTTTATCTTTACATCTTAGCAATATTTCTTCATGTCACCAAGTTCTTGGTGAAATTATTTTTAAAGTTATACTATAATTTATCACTTATTATTCCCATACTGTTGATCATTGGGCCCTTTCCTATAAATGTGAAATATGAACTATGATAAACATCCTCATTTTATATCTTGTTTCTCCTAAAAGTAAAATTAGTAAATATGAATATTTTGAAGCTTTTACTGTAAAGTACCAAATTGCCATCCAGAAAGGTGTAAACAACTCAGGAGGCTGACTTTCGAGTCATATGTTGCTATGTGCCTTCCATAGTCCCTCCAAATTTGCTCTTTTTTTTTTTGGGATGTATATTTAAGTTTCTGAAAGCTCTGGCAAATAAGCAAAAAGTCAAAATCAAAGCAAATGGAGCTTTTGTTAGGATGATTGTGATGTGAAATAAGCAGCTCTTCTAACTGGAGCTGAGGACTTAAAGATGTTAACAAATCTGGTGGGATAAAGACAAGCAGCCTACTTGGTTTTGCTTTGTGGAAACCTGGAGGGTAATCCATTCTGAAACCAGGGCCTGGACAAATGGAAGTTGGAGAAAAAAAGTAAAAAGGGAGCCTTCCTGCCAGTCAGACCGTTAGGGTGGTTTTCCTTGAGGAAATGAATCACATCGCAGGTGGGCCTTTTTAGCCTTTCTTGAGGCTTGTGGTTGGCCTTGGGTGCAGGTGGGGGCTGACCTGCCTAGCTCCTTCAGATTGGAAATAGCAAGAAAACACATGTGTGTTTTTCCTAGGCTACCTCGGACCTGAGCAGCTGCCCGAATGCCTGAAAGGTTGTGATGTGGTGGTTATTCCAGCCGGAGTCCCAAGAAAACCAGGTATGTGTTTGAAAGCTTTGCCTAGCATCTCTCTACAAGTTAGACAACCTGAGCAGCTGCCTGAATGCCTGAAAGGTTGTGATGTGGTTATTCCAGCCGGAGTCCCAAGAGAACCAGGTATGTGTTTGAAAGCCTTGCCTAGCATCTCTACAAGTTAGACAAAGAAATGATTTTCCATGAAAAGTCGATCTAGTCATATCTTTCTGTGCAGAAAAAATTACATAAGTTCTTTATTGTGTGTGGGATAAAGATCAAGGCCTGTGCATTTCTCCTGTGCACCCCACCCCGCCCCATGTCTTTTCTTCCACCTGCCTTCGCCTTAGGAATTCTTCCTGATCCTTAATGATCCTCCTCAGATATCACCCTCCCTGATTCCCTTCCCCATATTCCGCCCCCACAGACCTCTATTTTAGCTCTTGTCACACTGGACTGTTTTCCCTATGAGACAGATTAACTTGAAACAGAGACCCTATCTCATTTGACTTTCTGTAGCTAATACACAATATTTGGCACATATTTGGAAATTTATCCTGTGCTTTGTGAACATCTCGAATTGGATCATTTTCAGGCATGACCCGGGATGACCTGTTCAACACCAACGCCACAATTGTGGCCACCTTGACTGCTGCATGTGCTCAACATTGCCCTGAGGCCATGATCTGCGTCATTGCAAATCCGGTGAGTGCTGCTGGCAAGTAAAGCTGCTGGTACTATGATAAAGCTCACCATTAGCAGAAGTGTGCTAATGTGCTTATAGAGAGACTGTTTAGCCTAACATACTGAAATAGTTGGCTGAACTAATAAGAGGTCCTTAAATTTATTTCCTAAGGATTTTTTCTGGTATGGACTGAGTTTTAACCTGGTTTTTCCATCAGCTAGCTTTGCGCCTTTGGGCAAGTCACTTCCCCTCTCTGAATCTTAGTTTCTCTATCTGGAAAATAAGTCCATTCTTAAGGTTCATTTCAGCCATGATTGTGGTCGCCTGTGAACTCTTTTTACTATATTTTACGCAGAGTTTGCAATTCCTAATTCCTCATCATTCCCTTTCTCCTCAATCTTATACACATATTTCATACACAGCCACCCCAGGCCCTGCTCACTGGTGTTTGCAAGGAGTTTATTCTTCAGTTCAGAAACTCTTGAGTGCTGTGTCCTCTCTGAGAAGATAGCGATGGTTCCCACACCTGCCCTAGCAGGCCTTTGGGTTGTATTTACTAACAGCCTTCCTCATTCCTCCCTCCTGGTTGATTCTGGATTCCGGTCACTGAGTATGAAAAGGATCTGAGTGACAGTGCAATGACAGTGATGTTGACTGAGGAAAACGACCATTGATAAATGTCCAGAGATTGTGCTGGTGGCCTCTGAGAAGAGGATTCTGCCTTTGCACCCTGTTCATTCTTCCTCAGCTAGTTGGTCACAAGTAGAAAGCAATTGCTGCTTTTGTCAGGGAGGTGACTAACTAGTGCCTAATACATATCTGTTATATTGTTTTTCTGTAAAGTGTTAAGCACTTGCCAAATATTAAGTTATTTAATCTTCACAACCTCATGAGGTAGTTGTCTTCCCCATTTACAGACAAAGAAACCAAATCCTAGGGAGTTTGGGTAGCTCATCTGGGGTTACCATGAGGAGTGACAGAGCTGGGACTTGACCCAATGTCATCTGAGCTTTTATCCCTATGCTGCGTTGTCTTTAGGAATGGCTATTTAGGTGTAAGTCCCAGCTGGAGCTAAAGGTGCCCTATGGAGCCATCATCACATTTTTAAGATGATAGTTGAAGGGTCACATGCATATTTGAACTATAGCCACCAAAGGGAAGAGTGCCTGCTGCAGTGCAGAGTTTCTTTGTGTGGAGGAAGAAAGAAGCACTCCTGTGAAGTAGGAAGTCCACCCACTATGACCCGTTCCATCATGAAGGGTCACTTGCCTATCAATGGAATTGTCAGACAGGGCGTTTTAATTTGGCACGTTAGGACTTGTCAGCAGTCTGGCAAGAAGATTTTCCTTTTGATGCATGGCTGTGCTCTCAGAATGCAGGGTAAGTTATACCTGTCTCTTGAATTTACTAGGTCAACTCCACCATCCCAATCACGTCAGAAGTTTTCAAGAAACATGGAGTATACAACCCCAGTAAAATCTTTGGGGTGACGACCCTGGATATTGTCAGAGCCAACACTTTTGTTGCAGAACTGAAGGTAAGAGCTGCGTCAAGTGTCTTTCGGTCTCCTTTTCAGAACTTCTGGCTAGCCTCGGCTCACATATGGGTATAGAAGACATGAAGGCATTTATAGGTCACTTATAACTTGGGGGTTTTAAGTATTTTGAGTAGCTTGCCCTCTTGATGTGAAGTAGCTCCCAGTTTTCTTGGGGAATCCAGCAGGCCCCTGCAGGTTTAAACCATCCAGCTTCAGTCTTGGCTCAGCTCACTTACTCTTCTCCCTTGTGCATCAAGAGTTCAGGGTTTCCCTAGGTTTTCTCACTGGCTAGACTGAGATATGCTCTGCAAGTTCATTGCCTCTAAAAACTAGTACTGACAGGATTTGTCTGCTAATCATTGGATAGAAGATGTTAAAATCAGCAAACACAAATTTGGGGAAATTCCTGAAACCCTAAGATATCAGAATTGTCCCTGGCCTGTAGTTCTGACTTCCCTTCTTGTGTTATTTGTGGTAGCTCACCCTGGAGAGTTCTGATCTTGCCAGTTCCCTGCTTCTTGGGCTGCTCGACTGAGCTGCCAGGCTCGTCCTGAGGTGGGTTTGGCAGCAGCCCCAGGTCTGGAGTCCTTGGTGCCTTTCACAACTCCCTGTCTAATTTTTTTGGTTGTGAATCCAACAGAACCACTTACTTTGGTATCCTTGAACTTCAGAACATCTTTATTTCTGACTTTTCAGATGAGGGGTTCCTCTAAAATAGAAACATCATTGTGCACACAGCTTAATGAGAAGTGCACACACAGGATCATTGACCTTTATTTTACTCCCCTATGCATCAGACAGGTCTGCTACTGAAGTGTTGATGATGCTCCACTTTAATCATATTGCAGCATGTTCTTCAGTCTCAGTTCTAAGTGTGGGGGTCACCGAGATTGCTAAGACATGGCCCTAGGCCTTGAGAGCTCTGTGGAGTGGAGCGGAGAGATACTTTAATTCAAGAGACAATTTAGTTGAATAACCAGTTCAATGTGTATAGCATGTGATTATCTTTGAGTCAGGAAAGGCTTTATGGAGATTACATTGAAACTGAGGGCAGGGGGCCAGGGGGCAGGTTTCAGCTTCCTAAGTCTTATATCCCAGCTTCCTGGGACCGGTAGTGCTCATTCTCTTAGGGCTCCCACGGTGCTAACAACTCTCAAAGCACACCATTTCTCTTTGGCCCCTATTTGTATGCAGTACAGAAACTACACTGGCTATTGAATTAGATAAAATTAAATAAAATTAGAAATTCATGTCCTCCATTGCACTAGCCAAATTTCAGATGCTTAATAGCCACATACAGCTGCTGTATTTGTGCAGAAAGTGCTATTAGATAGGGCTGTCTTAGCTTAGAAGCTTTATTATGTGAGGTGGAGGAAGGGGATCTCTTGGCCCTTCCAGGAAGCTAGTGCTTGACATCCTTCAGCCCTTTACCTCAGGCTCTCTGATATTCTGAAAAATTTCTGAAGAATCGGAATTGACCCTTAAACTCCGAGTGTCTGGTTTCTCCCTCTTGGCTATCCAGACCCCTTTTATGCTATCTTCTGTTTCTACTTGGCTCAGAGAAATTTTCTTCATTTACATTTCATACTCTGCTGTTATGTGCATTCTTTATACCTAGGCCTTTGCTCTTTCTCCTCTTTTTGCTTCCCTTGGTGAGGTTCTCCTGTTCCTTCTCAGATGAAGTTAGGCCTGCCCCAGGCTGAAGTGCTTCCCTGGTTTCAGTAGCCATCCTTTGCAGCATCTTAGCACTTTGCATTGGAATGTTCCTTTGTGTCTGTCTCATGTTGGACAATAAGGTCCTCAAAAGCAGGCGCTCTATCTGTTTATCCCTGTGTCCCTGTTGACTAGCACAGTGCTTTGGCTTATGAGTTCCCTACTCCATTCAGCTGGTCCTGCTGTGTCTGCCTGCCTCGAAGCTGGGCCTCCCTTCCTGGGCAAGGTTGATTTCCTAACTTAGGGCTGCTCTCTTCAGTGGCTGTGGCATTTGGGAAAGGCAGCATCGTTTCAGGGATGTTCACCTCTGTCCCATAACTCCCACCAGATTCTTCTGTTGACTATTATAAGAAATTCCTGGTTCACAGATTCTTGAGGGCATCGTACCTTGGTTTAACAAATGAACTTGCCTCTCTCAGCAAGCCTGCTAAGGAGCCAGGGTGTTGAGACTTCCTTGTTTTGTTCTTTCTGTCCTGATCACTGAGTTGACAGACTTTTTACCCCTGGGTGTCCTGGAATTGTTTTGAATTTTACTCTGAAATGAGGGAAAGGGTATTTGACTTGTTCTCTGTAACACAGTGTGGGCCCCTGAGTCTGAGCTTTTGCCTGGGAATAACATTAGCTGTGGGAAAGAAGACTGTCATCCTTTGATTCTAAGATACACCAGATTGATGGGGGCCAGTTTGGGGCGGGGGGCAGTGCTACAAGGAGGCAGTTTTCATCAACTCTTTGTATACGAAAAACCTCATAGTAATCTCATGAGATGACAAGTTACTCTTACCTACACATGTTCAAACAGATATTAGACCATGGGTGGGGCCGTGGTAGATCTAAGCACGGCTAGAGTCAGTCTCTCTTCAGATTTACTTTGTTCTGAGTTCTGTGGATTTTTCTGGTATAGTGCTTTGGGTGGATATGACATGTTTTATACTCAGAGGGCTTGTTAAAAATTAATCAGGCTTCACACTTTTGTGACTAGGGTTTGGATCCAGCTCGAGTCAATGTTCCTGTCATTGGCGGCCATGCTGGGAAGACCATCATCCCCCTGATCTCTCAGGTATGTGCATGACCTTGCCAGGAAGCCTTAAGCTCATGAGCACATTAAAGAGGCTCTGCTTTGAGGCATTCAGGGCTGTCATTGATCTACCCATCTGTTGCACTATGAAAGGATTCCTGCTATAGGTGCAGCCCCACTCCACTTGTCTGGGGATTTCTTGACTGGTGCTGTAGAAAGCTGTGGTCAGGCTTCTGCATCTGAGGGGTCCACAGCTGTGTGGAGTGAGCATGGTCAGAAGGTGCTGAACGCAGTCAACTTCAGCACACAGTGACTATTGGTAGAAATATTAATGACTTCCCGATTAGGTCAGAGTAGGCAAAGCTGCTTTGTTTAAAAATAAATAGCAACAAAATAAACACTAAAAATGAGATATCAAATCAACCATAACCTCTGAGTATAATGAGGACACAAAATATTTGTGATCTTCATACCAAAAAAGCATAAACTACAAGAAATCCTGAGGAGACAGTTTACAAATCCAAATTGATGGGCATTCTACAAAATGAGTGACAGTAGTTTTAACAAGTGTCACAAAAGACAAAAGAAGACTGGAATTATTAGAGAATAGACTAAAGCAAGATAACTGTTTACTAGTGAGGCCTGGAATAGGAACCTGGAACAGAAAAGGAACAGTAGTGGGAAAATTGGTAAAATTTGAATAAGGCCTGTAGTTTAGTTAATAAATTAATATTCATGTCCCATTCTTCATAATTGCCCTGTGGTTATGTAAGATATTAACATGAAGGTAACCCAGGTGAGGGAAACAACTATACTGTTTTTATAACTTTTCTTTAAGTCTAAAATTAGCCAAAATATAAAAACTTTTTTAAAAAATGAGTGGGAAACTCATTACACCTCCCAACAAAGTTGACTTTAAAGAAAGACTCTTGGTTTCCCATGTGGTAATGCAGGGGGACCTGCTGTGAGGAGCGTGAGGAGAGTGCAGGCTCTAGGAGTGGTGACTGGAGGCAGAACCTGCTTACACAATCTCTGTGGCCTTGGCTTACAGTGCACTCCCAAGGTGGACTTTCCCCAGGACCAGCTGACTACGCTTACTGGGCGGATACAGGAGGCTGGCACGGAGGTGGTCAAGGCTAAAGCTGGAGCAGGTAGGTTCTCGGAGGCAACCCTCAGGTCAGGTGCTGATGCCAGAGTTGAAGACTACAAGGTCCTGGGCAAAGAGCAAACTCTTTTATAAGTTTCCTGTATGTTCACTTAATAGAAAGCCCTGTATACTGGGCAGCTCAGCTTGCTCTGCGTGGAGTAGAGTTTGAGGTTGGCAGAGCTAATTCATTAGTTTGTGAATTGAGGGATGCTGACCTAAATTCTCATGACTAGAGCTAGAGATTTTACAGATGCTTTATTTAGGTGGTGGGGCAGGCTCACCTGGATTTTATAGTTAGCTAACCTTCCTGTGTCCTCCTAGGTTCTGCCACCCTGTCCATGGCATATGCCGGAGCCCGGTTTGTCTTTTCCCTTGTGGATGCAATCAACGGAAAGGAAGGAGTTGTTGAATGTTCTTTTGTTAAATCCCAAGAAACAGAATGTCCCTATTTCTCCACACCATTGCTGCTTGGGGTAAGTATCTGGAGGCTGAGTCTCTTGACTGTGGAAGGACAGTTTTCTCTAGTTAAGATTTAGGAACTCTGCCCTGTCCATTTGCTCCATAATTTAGAGTTCCGTTGTGCAATAACTATATCTCACTACCTGGCATGTGCTTGGGTTTTTAAGGGTGGAATCTCAAATTGTGGGGTTGGAACCTCCTGGCACAGGAATTTCATTCCCCATGGGTCTGACAGTCATCATTGGCTGCCTGGGTGTGTTTCCTGAGACCCTGTTCCATCTCAAGGTAGTACATGGGCATCTCTGAAAATAGAGGCTTCCCCTCATCAGCCTGCAGCTTATACTTGTTAATTCCTCTTCTGACCTCAGGGCCTGCCAAGCCTAATTCTTCCTCCAAAGAGGTCTAGAGATGGTGCATAGTTGTACACTTTCTAGTTTGGGCATTCCTGGTCTCTTGCTCCTCATCCCACTGATTTTCCTTGGAATGAGGTACAGATCGTCCCCTTGAAACTGGCATCTAGGACAGAGCCCATCTGGTTCCCTTGCTGGCTTTAGCCAGGCTGTTTTTTGGTCTGGTTGACTTTTAATGAGTTCAGTGAGCCAAAACCCCTGGTCTCACAAACCATCAAGCCAAGGCTTCCATTTCTTAGGTGTGGGCAACCTCTGAAATCAGGCTGATGTGAGATGGCATTCTACTCGTGCCCAGTAAGAAACAGTTTTATGACTTGCTGGGCCACCCACAGGCCCTTCCCACAGACATCCTGATGTGCGAAGAGCAGTGTGACGTGGCCCCAGGCCTCGGGGGCTCCATGTGGTGGAGAGACTGACACTAAACAGATTAATTCAATAACCAGTTCAGCGCAGGGACGTGCAGAGTGTGGCAGGGCCTATAGGAAAGGGGCCTGCAAGGCTGACTGAGTCAGGAGGGCTTTCTGAGGGACTGAAAGCTGAGGCTGCTGGTGCAGCACAAATAGGGCTCAGTGGTGGGAGGTGAGACAGGGACAGGCACTGTTGTTTTCCTAGTGTCAGACATTTACCTACTTAATTACTTTGGACTCAAGTGAATATTGAAATTTTTCAGCCCATTACCAACTTTGGAAAGAGACTAGAACCCCAAAGTATGCTCTATGTCAGGGAGAATAACATTAAGTGCGACCGGTTGAGTACTTGATGTGCCCAGTTGCCCATATGTGTTTACAGCCTCCCTTGAAGTAGATACTGTGCTTATTTTATAGATAAGCATGGAAGCAATTGTCCAGGGTACATGCAGAGTGACAGCCCAGATCCCCACATAGGGACTGTGAGACTGACGCCTAAGGTCCAGGTATTCACAGCTCCTTAGCAGACAGCCCAGAAGCCACAGGGGTAGATTAGTCTAGAATGAGGTGATTATGATACAAGCTGAGTTTTCTATAACAAACGCATTCATGGAAACTAACTTCATTGTAAAATCTTTCTGCCTCCCCTCTCATTCAGAAAAAGGGCATCGAGAAAAATCTAGGCATTGGCAAAGTTTCCCCTTTTGAAGAGAAGATGATAGCTGATGCCATTCCTGAGCTGAAAGCCTCAATCAAGAAAGGAGAAGAGTTTGTGAAGAACATGAAATGAGAAAGCAGTTAGGCAGTCCATTTCCTTAACTTATTAAGGCATCCTGTCACTGTAAAGCATTTCAGATTTCTTTGTATTTCAGTTTGCTTTAACGATGAATATTGTATTAATGTTACCATCCCTTCCTAGTTGTGGATCAGTCTACTGGTGCATCAATAAAAGTAGGCTTTGATTTTCTTTTTCAAGGTCTCTGCCATAAATATTGTGCTTTCTTGCCAACTAGAGCTGACTTGAGTGTCTGGCATTTCTTTCATCACAAATCAATACTAGACATTATTTAAATATTAGACTGAAGCAAGATGATCTCATTTGTAGCTTCACGGAAGTCTAAAATATTTATTCGTAATTGCTCCTCCCAGACCGGCTCTGCACCATTGCATCCCTCAGGTGTGTAAACTGGAAGAAGAGTCTGCTCAGGCCAGTTCCTCGGTGTCCTTTCACCTGCAAGGGGTAATAGCTCAGTGGCTGAAAACAAATCACTATTTGTCATCCCTGGTTCTTCCTGTGTGGTATTTTTCAGCTAAGCAAACAGCACAGTCTTCTGTGTTGGAACTGCCTGACTGACCACTGTCCTACTCTTAATTTTATTCTCTTCTGGTGGAGCCCTGATATTCAGCGACAATGACATCCCATTGCCAGTGTTGAGAGGAAAGCTGAGACAGGTACAGGAGAAACCAAAACATTTGCTTCAATGGCCGGGCTAAGGACACAGTGCTGTCTGTCAGGGAAAGGTGGCTTCATGTCTTTCTTCCTCAGTGGCCTGAAAGGGACTTTATTGTACTATCCAGGCTTAGGACAAATGTGAGGAATGGAAGGGAGACGTGATTCTCTTTAGCATTGGGCACAGTCTGCTCCCCAAAAGCCATGACCTCAGAAGTGCAGACAGCACTCCATATCTGAGCAAGAACTTTCTGGCAATGGGTGATGGCCATCCATCACAGGGTGAAAGGGTACGTCAGCACACCCAGTGAAACTGAAACGGATTTTGCAATCGAGTATGGGATCATTCTCTCAATCAAGTAACACGTGTTCATTGTTTAAAACCTAAAATGTAGCCAAAAAATAAAACAGGAAATAATTATTGGTAGTAGTATTTCTCCTCTTAATTTTACATATTTCTTATGTTGAAATAATGCTTTATGTGCCATTTTAAAGCCTGTTCTAGTTGTCTGCTATTGTGTAACACACCCATTTTAGTTGTTTTTAAGCCATTTTATTAGGTCTCACAGTTTTGCAGGTTGACAAAGCTCTGCTAGAAGGTTCTGAGCCTCCATTTACGGGGGCCTGGCTGACCTGGCACATCCAGGATGATGGCTCAGGCATGGCTGGTGCTCAGGGGTTGCAGGGATAACTGGTCTTCTCTGTGAGGACTCAAGCCTCACTCTTCATGGGGCCTCTACTACAGGGTGGACAGATTTCTTGGTGACTCAGGCTTTCCAAAAGTACAAGGGCAAAAGCTGCCTGTCATTAAGGCGTAGGCTCAGAACTGGCACAGCATCACTTCTGCCACATCATGGTTAAAGAGAGTCTCAGAGCAAAACCAGGTGCATGGTGAGGTGAGACTGACCACACAAGGCATGAATACCAGGAGGCCTGGTTCTTTGGAAGCCAACCTTGGAGATGAGCTACCACACATGATTCATACTATAAATGTGCATGTATTGTCCTATATCACTTTTAATAGCTAGTTGATCCTATAAAATTTATTCCACTGTTGGGTGATTGGGTGGTTTTGGTTTTGACTACTATAGAGTGTGACCTTGAATATCACTATGCTATTAGAATAACTCCTGGTGGTTCTATATGTAAAGCACTGTGCTTGCTCTGTTTGGGGGAGTGTTTGTTAATTCATGGGATCCTTGCAGCAAACCTGACAGGCAAGACCTACTACAGATGATTCAGCAGGTTGTCTTGATATAGGATAAGTGCTCATCTCATGTACCAGTGGTTACCACATAAAGACCTCCCAGCACGCATACCATGCAGGCTCCTGGCCCTCGGAAGTTCTAGCAGTCCAAGAGGAAGGGCCAAGAACCTAAAAGTGTTCGAGATTTTTCCAGGTTATGCTATGGGGGTCGGGGCTGACTGCCACACTGGACACTGGCTACCCCAGAGCTCTTTTCACTATACGAGGCGTTTGCAGAGCTTACAAGTCAGGAACGTGAGTGAGACTCAGAAAAAAGTGCAGATAAAGTAATACAAGACTCAAGAAGATGTTGCTTCTGGATGACTTGGCAGTGGCAAGGATCAGAGAAGACTGCCCCATCTAGATATTCAGGGGGGAGGAGGAGTCAACATTTGAACTGGCCCTGCAGGCTGAGTGGGAGGGTGGACTAGGCACCATCAGGCAGCAGCAGGATGGGCTGGACTCAGAATGGGCTCAGGATGTGTGTGAGGAATGGCAGCATGTTTGACTTGCAGTGTAGGGTGCATGATGACAGCAGTGAGGCCATTCAGTAGGGGGTGAAGGGAGTTGAATGCTAGGCTAAAGAGCTTGGGCCTCATCCTCTAGGTAGTGAGCACAGGGAGGCTGTCAAAGGTGTGAGCAGGATGGTGACAGGATCCTACAAAGGGGCTTGTTAACCTGCAGATTCTCAGGAGCCTGGGTGGGGCCCAGGTGAGGCCCGTGCTGCAGGCTACACCTAAGTAGGAAAGATGTCAACTCGACTCAGCAGCAGAAGGGCTGAGAGCCCAAAATAAGAGAGCAGTAGGGATGGGGGGGGGGGGGTGACAGGGACATGGAAAAAAATCAGCAATCTCCCAGCCCCCTTTCCACCACCCAGGAAGTCCATCAGCCAGTTAGCAGTGTGGGTTAAACTAACTGCACCCTTGCTTTCAAGCTCCAATTATATACCTTTCAGTCTGAGTACTGGCTGCCATCCCTGCCTTCCTCTGGTCACCTCCTGACACATGACTCCTGTCCCCTTCTGGGAGGAACAAAACCCCAGGGATGGAGTGTATGGTGTTAATGGCCATAATGAGCTGGCTGAAGCCTTTGCCAGAGGAAGGCAAGAACCAGCCTTTAGAAAGCAGAGAGGAGGCTGGTGTAGAAGCAGTGGGGCACCCACAACAAAGGTAATTAGGTGGGGAAAGAGTTGGTCCTGCAAAGAGGCTGCCATTTTAAGTCTGAGGTAGACATAGCCAAGTTGGTTAATTATAAGGAAAGTGGAGTATCAAGTCCTCGCTGCTAGGGCTGAGGGGGTGGACAGCTTAACCTAGAATGACCCTGACCTCTAGGAGGCATTTACGCTGCAGTTCTCGCAAATGGCCTGGAGAGGGAGCCAGAAGCTGGTGCTGCAAAGCTGCTTTTTGGGACCATCTAGGTCAGGTGGTGGAGTGTGGATTAACATTCTGGAGCCAAATCCAGCTTCCTGCCCTGTCTGGTCTGCTTGCCCAGATGGGGCAGCCACCTTCAGGCGGTTTAACGCAGATGGGAGTGAGTCCAGGGAGGGATAGAAACCAGCTCCCAGGTTTGGAGGCAGGGCCTAGAGACACAGTGTTAGTGCAGGGGAGTCCCTCAGGGAGCGGGTCTGGGAAGAAAATACTCCCCCACCCCATTAGCCTTGCCCAAGAGACTCAAGGTCATGCCCTACCAAATGAGTTGGCAGAGCAGCATGGAGGATAACTTCCCACTTCTGTCAACCTTGGGCTCCTACCTGTGTAAACATCAAGGCAGGCCAGAACTTCCAGCACTGGAGGAGGCAGGTGAGGTGAACATTAAGCCAAATCCAGGGCCTGCGTCCTGCAGCTACATGGGCATATGCAGCAGCTCCTCCATCAGGCCCTGCAAGGGCACTGAGCCTGGAGCCTCTCTGTACTTGCAGCTCTTAGTTCCAGAGGAGTGCTTCCCAGACATCTCCAAGAGATCTCAGTTAACCCACTCAAAAGAGGTGGCCTACATCCTCTGCCCACCATCCTGCGCCTGTGGACTCACTGATGGGGGCATCTTCTGAAAGCAGGGGAGCTGACCAAACAGAAGTGTGTTTTTTTTCCCTCTCCTTCCTCTCCTGGATGCTGAATTAAATTCCCTTATAAAGTCAAGTAGGGTCACCTAGAACAAGATGCCAAAAGTAGGGCAGGTGGGTTGATCTTCAACTGGCTTGCACTAGTACAGCTGATCTGGTTGTGAAAGAAATACCTAAACTGACTAATCAACAGTTGCTGGCCCATCCCCTGGGACCCCCTGGCCCTCCCCTTGGTAAAGGAATAAGGCCTGGCAGCTTGGCATCTCCCAAACTGATTGGCCAGCACAAAAGTGCTCCTGTTAAATATTTTAATACCATCGTGGAGAGGGGCCCCTTCTGCAGGTAGTGAAAGAAAAAGGGACTACATTCCAGACTTGACAGTCAGGAGGCTACATGGCAAGCCTGATAAGCTCAATGACAGAAAGTAACCACACAGGAAGGTCTGATCATAAATTCCTAGCTGGGCAGGTCATGGCAGGTAGTCACGTCCCAGGCCTATAGCTTCCTTAGCAAAGGTCAGTCTTTACCCTCAGTGAGCCCTGTTCATTGTTCTTAGGCATCTAGGATAAAGTACCTTTGAAATGTCAGAGTAATTTTTTTCAGCCCACTCAAAGGCACAACCACAGGCATCAGAGCACAAGCACAAAACTCATTGTTATCTTGTTGCCCACATACCATCTCTGTTTACTGTAAATGTTGAATGTTAACCACCAATGTAAAAGTAGTATCTCTTCATTTTGCTTTTTATCTAGTCCTAGAAATATCCCCGCTTTGCTTTCTCCCACCTCCTTAATCTACCACCAGTAGATTTCATGTTACCTTTCTCACTTTCTCTCCTTTGATTCTAAATGCATTTTAAAAACAAACAACAACAACAAAACCCTGAGTAACTGCCATTCTCCAGAGCATTTTCGCAGTCTGTTGAAATCTTGCTTCTGGACATGTCCTGAGGTTTTGCTCAAATGAACTCTTACAAAAATTTTCTATGGGTTTGTATGTTCTTCCATCAACAAAAGGAACTGGAGAGCAGGCCTAAAGAACAAGCTCCCCACCGCCAGCACAATGCCCACTTTGCTGACCCTCTTGCCATGCTTCCGCCAGAGGAGTGTGGTGGTGGTCCAGATGCTGGGCTTTGGGGTGGTTTTCCAGTGGTTTTACCTACCCAGTCTCCAACTCCCAGGCCAAAGCTAATAAAGCACTGATCTGACTCCTCTCCACAACCTGTTAAAAGAAATGTGTATTACATTGATTCCATGTAAGGTAACACACACACACACACACACACACACACACACACACACGACTTCCAAAATCCTTTTTGTGTTTTAAAGTAAATGCATAAAAAAAGTTCTTGAGGAATAATTAGTATATATTCTACAATGTATTCTAAAATTTCTAGAATGGGAAAGAGAGCTGCCTTCAGAGTGTGTGCTGTGTGCAGGTTGCCCTCGGATTTTTACTCTGTGTACTCTGTGTTATGGGTTGAATTGTGCCCTTAAAAATCCACATGCTAAAGTCCTAACCTGTACCTGAGAATATGACCTTATTGGATATGGGGTCACTGCAGATGCAGTTAGTTGAGGTCACACTAGAGTAGTGTGGGCCCTGAATCCAAAACGACTGACGTCCTTATATATAGAAAGGACATTTGGATACAGACATGCCCAGGGAGAACATCATGTGAAAATGAAGGCAAAGATGGAGTGATATGTCTGCAAGCCCAGGACCATCAAAAATTACCCCAAACCCACCAGGAATCAGGGGAGAGGCCCAGACAGATTTTTCCTAATGGCCCTCAGAGGAAACAACTCTGCTGATTCCTTGATCTCGGATTTCTCACCTCTAGAACTAGGACACAATATATTTCTTTTGTTTCAGCCACTCAGTTTGTGGTGATTTGTTACAGCTGTGAACAAATACACTTTGTATAGGTATATATTGTACACTGAGATATCCCTCCTAATAGCAGTCAGAATGCACAGTTAGTATTGCTTGTGAAATCAAAAGTCAGACAGGATCTTTCCAAAGCATACTCCAGCACCACCCTGTGCCGATGCATAGGTCTTGTCATTTAATGCAGCAACCACCCACTACTACTGCCCCTTTCAGGTATAAGAGTGGCTTGCTCAAGCTCACACAGCTTGAACGACAGTACAGGATGGGAGCTCTGGCTGCTAGTCCCCAAGCCCACCTGTGCACTTCTGATGGGCCATGCCCTCTCCCAGCTTTCTGGCCTCTAACCCATCATGCATTTATCAGGCTCCTAGAGTCTGGTGTGAAGACTCCCTAGACTTGGAGTCAAATAGTCCTGGATTCAAATCCTGACTGCCATTTACACCTGAGTAACTTCGGGTGAAGCATCATCTACTTAGTGAGTGTCAGTTTTCTCATCTATGAGATCATGAAAAGCCCATTAAAAACTATAAAGAACTGTGCACCAGGGAGTTGTTGTAATATGTCTAGTACCTTATCCTGATGTCACCTTTTGCCTAAAACAGGGCCAAACTTCCCAGCAGCCCATGAAAACCCCTACTGACTAAACCGTCCCCCAGCTGTGGGCCCAGGACATCCTGTCCAGGTTGTGAGCACTCTTTTCTGCTCTCACATCTGCTGAGCACTCACTACTTCCCAAGCCTCCTTGTGGAAGACAAAATAATGGCCCCCAAAGATGTCCACATTCTTAATCCCTGAAACCCGTGACTATGTTACCTTCCACAGCAAAGGGACTTTGTAGAGGTGATTAAGTTAAAGGCTTTAAGATGAAGAGATTCTCTTGGATTACCTAGGTGGGCCTGATGTGGTCGCAATGGTTCTTACAAAAGAGGGGCAAGAAAGTCAGAATCAGAGAAGATGTGATGATGGAAGCAGGAGAGAAAGAGAGAAAGAGAAGGAGGAGGAGGAGGAGGAGGAGGAGGAGGAGGAGGAGGAGGAGGAGGAGGAGGAGGAGGAGGAAGGGAGGGAGAGAGAGAGAGATACTACATTTAGAAGCTCAACGATGGAGGGAGGGGCCAGGAGCCAAGGAATGCAGGCAGCCTCTATGAAAGGCAGGCAAGGAAACAGATTCTCCCCTAGAGCCTCCAGAAGGAATGCAGCCCTGCTGAAACCTTAATATTAGAACTTCTGACCTCCAGAACTATTAGAGAATAAATTTGTGTTGTTTTAAGCCACAAAATGTGTGGTAATTGTTACAGCAGCTACAGGAAACTACTTCACCCCTCCTAGGTGTTTTGCAGGCATATTCCCTTTAATCCTCATCACAGCCCTCTAAGGTAGGTACAACTTACATCTCCACTCTACAGCCAAGAGAATTGATGCCAAGAGAGGTTAAGTAACTTGTCCAAGGTCTCAAAGCAGCTAAAGGGAGCTGGCATTTAAACCCAGGCAGTCTAGCTACAGAGCTTTCCTCTTTCAGCAAGGTGTGTCTCAAATATCTCCTGTCTCCCTAGCTCCCTCCACTGCTGCACAGACCCTCCCTGTACATGGGCTGATTCTGTCTCTTGAAACCAAATCCTTGGATTTCTTGCGTTCCTGGCTCACCATGCCCTGATACCTTATATGCTTCTGGAGGGAGATGGGAGAATGTTCCCATTGTGGCCCCTGCTGGGAGGCAGAATCTTGGTGGCACTCCATAAGGAATGGGGAAGGACGTTGACCTCATATCACGGGTCTGAATGAAGGGGACCAGCCATTCACAGAGGGACTGACATGCCTGGAGGAAGTCACAGTCCCTACCACGGTCTAGCTACTCTCAAAAGCCTGACAGAGAAGTACCACTTTGTTCTCCTGCCCCATGTGTCTGTCTGTCTATCTGTCCTATCTGTGGGTGTGGGAGAGAGGCTGTCAGATCACACAGAATCTTCTCCCCATTTTAGAGCCATTTCACATTCTCCCCAGCTGGCAACCCAACCCAGTCAGACAGCTCTGGTAGGAAGGCTTGGCAAGTCCTTCTTTCTTTCTCTCAGCTTCCTCCCTCCCTTCCTGGGAGCCTCAGGCTGGCCTGGTCCCTCTTAGGATAGGCCACAGCCAGACTGCCTGGTCCCTTGACCTGAGCCCTCTATCACTCTGTGTAGCCCCTTTTCCCTAAGCCACCAGCCCAGCTTCACTGCAAACCCCACCTCCGTAGCCTAAAAATAACTCCTCTCCGCCCTACTCTCTCCCTCCTGGGCTCCTGCTGGTGTTAATATTCTCCCAGCCAGGCTGAGAGCCTCGTGCTAGGCAGACCCACAGTCCAGTAATTAGGTTAACTCCCCTCCTGCCAAGGAAAGAGACCGGTGGGCTGGTGGGGCTAGGATAGGGGTGATTGGAAATGCTCCTTTCACAGGCTGGGCTGATTCTGTGGTGTGTGGGGCGGGGGGAGTATTGGGGTATGCAGTGTGTGTGGTCCATGGTGTGCTATGTGTGGTATGTGTATGTGGTATGTGGTGTGTGTGTATGAAGTGACTGCATCGCAGAGCATCTTGTCCTCACCCCAAACCCTCCACAGCTGCCATCTCCCAATGCGCCTGTGAGGAGGCCTCTGTTACAAGCAGAAAAGCAGAGAGGGACTGCCCAGACAGCCCATACCCATGTGAGCCCAGTGCAGCTTTAGCACCTTTATGGGACAGTTACTCTGTCCCAGGCACCTACTGGGTGCAGGGATGTGAGGACAGTTAACACGCTGAGGCTCAAGTCAAGTGACTTTGCCAGCAGTGATTGGTGGGTGGAACCTGAGTCCTCATTGAAACCTGAGTCCTCATAGCCTGTAGCCCAGCTTGCTTTCCACAGGAGAGAAGCAGGGTCATAGGCCCTGGAGGGAGGGACTGCCCCAGAGGCTGTGGGAGAGGCCACAGGAGGGGAGGAGAGGGCACTGACCACATGTTGGAGAGTCCTGGCATAGAGGCAGAGGCCATGGCCAGCACTGGGTGCCAGGCCAGGCCACTCCAAGGAGTCCTGACATAACAGGAACATTTGCTGTGATATGTGTCTAAATGCTAGAAAGAGCACATCACACCTGACATCCTGGGCAGCATGGCTCATACAGGCGGAGTACACACAGGAGCTGTTTTAAAAAAAGAGCTAAAGAGCAGTACTGAAGGTATGCAGAAGAGCAAAACGTAGAGCTAGAACACGACTGTCCAAGTTTCAGTGGCATCGCACTGCATTATAAAGTTGACTCCATGCTTTCTAATGCAACGGAACCTTCCAGAAGGAAGAGTCCGGCAGGGCTGGAGTAATTCATAAGGACAGCCTGGAAAGTGAGGCTGCCAGGGCCAACAAGAGGTCACCTCACTTCAGACCTCTCCACTTCCTCAACCTCCCAAGGCTGTGCAGCCTCTAGCAAATTACTTAACTTCTCTGGGCCTCAACTTTCTCTTAGTAAAATGGAGGTGATGATGCCCATTGCCAGGCTTGCTGAGAGGATTAAGTATACAAGGTCCACAACACACAGTAGGTGTTCTATAAATGGTGACTTTCCTCACTAGGAGCTCAGAGCTCTCCTGGGGCTCAAGGGGAGGCTCCTGGACTGAGGGTGGGGCTGTTTGGAGGAGGGCTCTGGCCGGGCCAAGCAGGAGGCTGAGATTAAGAAGCAGAAATTTGAGGGGCAGCCACAGGCAAAGCAGATGTGCAGGGCTTCACTACTCTACCCGCCCCCCCACCCCTACCCCCACCCCCACCCCCGCCTCCCGCTGCAGGGCTGGGCCAACAAGGGCTTTGTTTGAGCTGAGCAAGCTAGCCTCTGGCTCAGGAAGCAAATTCAGCCTGCCAGGGTCCCTGGAGGAATAATTAAACAGGACAAGGGGGGAGAAAGAGGCCCTGCTGCCTCGAATGTGTCCGGAGGCTTTTTAGTGTGCGATTAAATGTACCATATTTATACTAATGCTGTGTTTACGCAAGCACTCACATGCAGGCCTTTTCCAGGGAGCCTGGTTCTCTCCTTGTCCCACACTGACAGTCTGCCCCCAGCCATCCACCTCTCCAAAACAGGACCACCAAAGCGAGCAGGCTGGAGTGGGGCCAGTCCAGGACTCTGGAGCATCCCAGGGCTCCCACCTGGCTCTGCTTCCCCAGTCCTGCCTCCAGCTCACTCAGTCTGCTGTCCCAGCTGGGGCAGGGCTTGGGGCTCTGACAGATCTTTGCAAGGCCATGAGTTATCTGTCCCTTCATGTAAGGTGGACTTCTGCAGTTCAAAGAGGGCTCCTCTTGGGCCACTGGACATTCAGGAAAGGCCTCATGGAGGAGATGGGCCTGGGTTAGGACCCCATGAAGGGACCCTCAGTCAATCCACTCCTGCCTCTGGGTGCCTAGGGGTCTGGGTCATGCACATGGGCTCCTCCCACAGGCAGGCCATCTCTAACCATCTCTGTCCCAGGGTCTGATGTGTTGGCACATGTATTTGTGCATGGATGCACACTTGTGGGACCCATTTTGATACAGGGGTATGTGTGTGCTGTGTGTGTCAGGAGTTGTGTGATGTGATGTGTGTCTGAGATACAGGTACAGAGGAGGCAAAGATATGTTGTTCATGAGTGTATGTACCTTGATGAGTGGATATGGCATGGGTCCTAGAGCAAATTAAGCATCAAACATCACTGGAGGCAAAAATGTAAAAACTGAAGCTGTCCTACTTCAGGCACATCATGAAAAGGCAAAGTTCTTTGCAAAAGATAACAATGCTGGGAAAAAATAGAAGACAGCAGGAAAAAAGGAAAAACAAATATGAGATGGACTGGCTCCTTAACAGAAACAATAGGCACGATCTACAGGAGCTAAGCAGGGCTGTTAAGCACAGGACACTGCGGACATCACTCATTCATAGAGTTGCCAGTAGTCAAAGCTGACTAACAGCATGGAAAACAGTGAGGTGCGTATGGGGCATGTGTATAGGGTGTGCATATAGGCATGGCTATGGAACACGTGATTGGGACGTGTCTAGGGGGCATGTATACAGGGCATGAAGGAGTATGGAGGCATAAGTGTGGCATGTAGATGAGACTCAGAGCATGTGGCGTGTATATGTGATACTGGTGAGCTGTGTGTGATTCTGGTATGTGTGTGTGCTACGTGGACATATGCAATGGTTCAGGTGACTGGAATCTATTCTGCTGGCAGATGGATGCTGGAGATAAAACTGGGTCACATCCTTTAAGAAAGCCTCAGCTGCCATCTCTATAGCCTCCTCCACCCCCACTTCCCTCCAACCAGTGTCTTGTCCTGGTTGGAAGATGTGGATCCAAGTCTCCAAGGATAGCTTGCTGCACACTCCTTGGGGGTGAGGGTTCCCAAACCAGGACACTTGCCCAGGGGGACAGCCTTAATGCTTCCTGGACCTGGACACTGCAGATACCCAGTGTGAGATGGAGGGATGATGGATGGTTGATGGCCTATGATGACCTGCCAAGGAAAGAGAGGAAGCATACGTCCCAGGCCACAGTGATAAGTAAAGGTGAAGGGCTGCACACCTCCTTTGTGCCTCTACTGACATTCCTTATTTCCATCCCATCTTTTTTTTTTACCCTATTTCTCTCCTCACTCTTTCCTGACCATTAAATTTTTCTTGAAATACAACATACATACAGAAAGTATAGAAATCATTTATATACAGCTCAATTAATTTTCACAAATTGAACACACCCATGTACCCAGCATCCAGATTAATAAACAGAACACTCTGAGGCTTCCTGTGCCCCTTCTAGTCACCACCCCTCAAGGATAACCACCATCCTGGCTTCTTACACTGTAGGTTAGTTTTGTCTAATTAGCCATTTTTAATCCCAACATCAGAGTTCCTCCCCCAACGCAGGAGCAGCATGAACTCCTCCCTGAATGGGAGAGGTAAAGAGAAAGCTGTGAGGTCATGCTTTCTGATCCTACCTCTCTACCTCCTGACCTGCAGGCAAAGAATGAAGGACCTAGCTGGCCCTCACCACAGATGCCTGTCAAGGGTCTCCACAGTCTCTGCTTGAGTGTTTGGGGCTGAGCTCCACAGCCTGACAAATGAATAATTAGCTTCTGTAAGTATGCTAAGGCAATGCTAACTACTATAACAAATAAATTCTAAAATTTCAGTTGCTTATCACTACTTATTATTCTCATTCTCTAACAGTCTTACACGGATGTTCTTGATTGGCAGGCGGCTCTCCTTCATGGGATGATACAGGGACCATGGCTCATTCCATCTGTGGCTCCCACTCTTCTCAGAGACCTGGAGTCTTGAGCACCCTGCCAGCGGATGGAGGAAGAGAGGACAAAGAAGGCACACCTGCTTCTTAGGTACTCTTCCAGGAAAATGTCACTTCTACCTGCATTCCGTTGGTGATAATTAGTCATATGGTCTATCTACATATACAGAATGTTGGGAGATGTGGTCCCTGGATGGGCATTCATGTCCCATTGACAACTCTCCACTCTGGAAGGGAAGCATGAACACTTGGTGGGCTGCTGGCTCACAGTGGGGTCTTGCAGTGAGCCTCAGGAGGGGGGAGAGCCCAGAAATCACACAAACTCTTTGCTCCTGCCTCTACCTTGCCTGATGGGCAGAGTTCACTGACTCAATGCCTCATTTACTTACCCATTTGAGTGACTTCTCACTTAATAATTCATTTATAAGTTTACTCACTCATTTATCTCAAGCCCTTTACATACACTATATCCACTCATGTGTGCACACACATCCATACACATATCTATACCTTCTATATACCTGTAAGACCCAGTCAAGGCCAAAGGGGCAGAGTAACCAAACGGTTCAGAGAGGTTCAGGTTCGGGGATGCCAAAAGATCCAGAGGAGAGCAAGACATACTGAGGAACAAGGGAATTAGCAACCTGGTTCTAAGAGGTTCGTCTTTCCCACAGGGCCTACATTCAAGGACCTGAGTGGGTTCCAGACTCAGGAAGGAAGAAGAGCTGTGTGCCCTGATTGGGGAAGGGGCCAAGGCCCCAGACCTAGGGAAGAGAAACAAGACTGTGCACAGCACTGGGGCCATTTGTTCAGGGGCAAGCTTGACTGTGGGTCAGACAGATAGTGGCTCAAGTCATTCCCAAGGTCACTGATGGACTGGGTGTCTATGGGCAGCTCCGAACCTCTCTGATCCTCAGCATCCTCATCTGTGAAATGGAATGGTAACCCCCCAGCTCATGGATTCATTGTGAGAATTAGAAGTAAAAAAGAAGACATGGTCACTGAGATATGGCAGTGTTCCAAGTGGGCCACTCTCACTCCTGAACCCAGGCTAAGGGATACCTGGGTCTGTGGGGGATTTGAGTCCAATTCCCCTGAGTGGGTAAGGTCTAGGCTGCTGATGACGACTCCCCAACCCCAGCCTGGGATATACTTGGGACAGGGTCAGATGCCAAACCATTAGGACAGTTGTGAGGCCTTGGTAGGGGACCCTGGAATCAGTCCCTCTGTTTTACATAGGGATTCCCATGTAAAACCCTATGGCAGAAGTAGGCAGGGCCCACAGCCTCAGAGTATGGTCCCCTCCCCTCTTACACCACTTACTAGGATCCCAGAAAAAGCTTCCTTCCTTCACACTACCTCATCCCAGGGATCTGCACCCTCCAAAAGGACCCTAATGAAGGCAATGCTTAACCTAGAGCAATGGCTCCTTATGGTGAATTTACAAGTGGAGAAGAAAGCAGGAGACAGGAAGGAGGAGGAAAGCTCAGTGGAGGCAAGTGGGGGAAGCTGCCGCCTCTGCTCATTTTTTATTAAAGATCTACTTCAAGGTCAGCCTGCCTGTCTGCCACAGGGGACTCCTCAATTTCCCAGGCTCTGCAGAGAAAGGTGGGGAGCTGGTAGGAGGGGAGGGAAATAGAGAAGAAGGGGCCTTGATGGACCAGTCAGAAAGGCACAGAAAGAAAGAGAAGAGGCAGTGTGATTCATGAATGCAGTGTGGACCCAGCAGAGTGTCAGGTGCTGAGGGGGCACCCGACAGTAACAGGGAGTAACAGGGAGGGGAGCAGAGAGAGAGAAAGGATACTAGCAGAGAAACCCTGATGGGTTGGGCCAGGGGAAAAGAGTGAACAGTTAAGGTATCAGAATGGGAGAGGGTTTTGTCATTTTCCAGATAGAAGTCACCAGAATTTCATTGGCTTTTCACCTATGTCACCAACTCAGTGAGGCTTTCCAAATTTACAGTTACTCAGCAGCAAATCTGGACTTAGGGCAAGGGAACAGCCAAGGGCATGAGGAGCATAAGCTCTAGGGAAGGTGAGGGTCATAGTATTGGTTCTGCAAGTTCAAGAGCATGATAGCCATACTCTACCCCAAAGAGTATGACTCAGGATATGACAGAATAAAGATGGCCACCAACTCCTAGCCCATTCCCTCATCAAGAGGTGGGATCTATGTCCCCCGCCTTTGAATATAAATGAGAGAGCCTGATATTAAATGGAGCTTTGACCAATGGGGAAATTACTGTCATGCATTCTGAGCCCAGGCCTTACGAGACTGGCAGCTTCTACTTCCCCTCTTATGAAATACTTTCTCCCAGAGTTCTGAGCTGCTGAGTGAGAAGTCTGATGACTCTGCTGGAGACACCACCTGGAGAGGCCTGAGACTACCTGGGGCAGGAGTGAAGTAGAACTGAGCACAGCCTTTCAGCCATCTCTGCTAGGCCCCTGGACACGTGAATGAAGTGTCTTATACCTTCCAATCCACAACCCATCCATCAACTGAAAACCACCTAGTGATCTCATTTAATACCTCGTGGAGCAAAAGAATCACCTAGCCAAGCCCGACCCAAGTTTCTGACCCATGAACTTGTGAGATATAATAAAATTGTTGTTGTTTTGAGTCATTATGTTTGGAATATTTGTTACACAGCAATAGACAACCATTAGAGTAGGTCAGGAGAGAGCTCAGAAACCATCACATTTAACAAGCTCTTAAAGTGGTTCTGATGCAGAGAAAACACTTTGAGAAGTACTAGAAGAGAGGGACTGATTCCAAGGTCAAGAGCCCCCAAGGTGTGTCTACTTCACATCATATAAAGAGGTAAATGGAAAGAGACAAGCCAGAGTCAGAGAAAAAAAGGAGCAGAGTAGATTGGGGGGTGGAGAGGGGGGAAATGGAGGGGTAGGACAGAAATTGGAAGTGGATAGAAAACCAGACAACTTACTTCAGCAAGCAATAATTCTTGCCTCCTCTGTGTTGGTGTAGAATATATGGAGATAGACATGATCCAGCCCTGCCTTTGTAGAATTCATGTTCTAGACACAGTATGGAACAGAGAGGGTGGCAGAGACAGGGCAGAATAAGAGAGAAAGGGCGGGGCTAATTCTGAGGTCAAGGTCACTATAAGCCATTCTCTGGGCCTGAGAGCTCTGGTAAGTGAAGATGCCAGCCTGGCTTGGCCAGGCCTCTCACCTGGGGCCTTTCCTGCTCTTGCCTCTGAGCATGAGGCCCTGGAAGGGCTGATTAAGTAACAAGGAGGTGGGCACCTGGGAAGGGCATCTCTTCTAAACAGAGAAATAGGAAAAGGTGCTACAGCAAATATAAAGGGCAGTGGGGGATGCAGGGGTTGGACAGGGAGGAGACAGAGGAGGTGGGCAATGCCAAATTTAGTGACAGGTTTTTAAAAAGTGAGTCCAGCTAAGAAAGGAATAGGAGAGCGTGAATCTGCTCCAGGTGCAAGGCTCTGAATGACACCAAGTCCCTTATCTACCGTGGAAAGCTTTTTCATGGCACTGTTCTCATAAACAAATGGCAGAACATTAGAGACAAATTTTGGCTGGTGAAGCTAGGCACAAGATGGATTGAGAAAGCATCAGGGGAAGCATTTACATATTCAATCAACAAATATTTGGTGAGCATCTACTATGAGCTAGACCTGGGAATATAGCACTGAGCAAAGTCCTCATTCTTGTGGAGCTCAGGGTCTAGAGGGCGAAAAGAGAAAAAAAGCAAGTGGATGAGTAATATGACAGGTGGCAATGAGCTAAAAATAAAGGTATTTCACAATAGATATAAAAATGGTCAATAAGCACATAACTAATCATCAGGGAAATACAAATCATAACCAAAATGAGATACCACTAGACATCTATTAGAATGACTTTTTTTTTTTTTTTTAAGAAAGAAAATAGCAAGTGCTGACAAGGACGTGGGGAAATCAGAACACTTGTGCATTGCTGGTGGGAATTACAATGGTATAGCGCTGTGGAAAATGGCATGGGAGTTCCTCAAAAAATTAAACAGAATTACCATATAATCCAGTAATTCCACTTCTGGGTATATATTCTAAAGAATTGAAAGCAGGGACCCAAACAGATATTTGTATACTCATTTTTATAGCAGCTTTATTCACAATAGCCAAAAAAGTAGAAATAGTCCAAACGTCCATTGATGGATGAATGGATTAACAAAATGTGGAATGTTATTCAGCCTTAACAAAGAAAAAAGTTCTAGTGTTCTACGACATGAACGAACCTTGAGAATGTTATGCCGACACAAAAAGGCAAATTCTGTATAATTCCACTTACATGAAGTGCCTAGAGCAGTCAAATTCATAGAGACAGAGAGTAGAATGGTGGGTGCCAGGGGCTGAGGTGAGAGGAGATGGGGAGTGACTGTTTCATAGATACAGAGTTACAGTTTGGGTTTGGGTGACAGCTGCACAATAATGTGAATGTGCTTGGTACCACTAAGCTGTACATTTAAATGGTTAAAATGCTAAATTTTATGTTATGTATACTTTACCACAATAATTTTTTTGAAAAATCCTTGATGAAGGGATTCTGCGCAGAGGCGTGGAACAACAAAGGATAGAAAAGCACCTAGAGACATACAACAGTGGGAGCTATTACCACCTCTAGGCCTGAATACAGGGAGAAAACTTAATGCCAGAGCTTGGCCAGAGGACCTGGAACTGTGGGGGAGGGGTGCTAGACCAGAGCTGGAGGGGAGCTCAACTAGGGAATTAATACCTAACTTTTCTCTTCTCCAACCTGTCATTCTCCTAGTGATACTTACCCTTGGGTGAACAAAACCAGAAGTCAAAAGCAAGGGAGCCTGAGTAATTGGTCTGCAGAGATCAGCATCCCAAGACCCAGATCAGGGCAGAGGTGGGTGAGGAAGGAACTCAGAGGGGCAAACAGAGAAAAGGCAGCACAGATGGTGATACCATTTGTTGAAATGAGTAACAAGGGAAGGAGCTCTTTTTGGAAAATTAGTAGGCTGGTAGGGAAACCAAGGTAGAAGTCTATTTTCTGAGCCAAGGACTCCACCATCCCATGTCTGGTAGAATAATCTGCCCAAAGAAGGTGGGGAGCCTTGCTTGCAGCCTGTTTGCAGGACCCTCTCCCTTTCTCCCTTCAAGCAGCTCCCACTATAAGTCTAGAGGGGGCAGGGGCTTCAGAAGCAGATAAGACCAGAGCAAAGGAAGGTGCGCCAAGCTGAGGCAAAGTGTTCCCGGGCAATGGTCTCAAACAGAATTGAGGCCAGGGCTGGTCAGGAACCAAATTTGTGTGGTGAGGTTTAAAGTTAACTTGACTCTATTTAAGGAATAGGCTTCACCCTGAGGGGATACCATCTCTGTATCTCCTCTGGCCTTCCCCGTGTACCCTCCATACACCTAGCCACTGTTCTCCAGGCAAGGAAAGGCCTGCAGGCCCTCCAGGGGTCTTCTCCCTTGATCTGCTGACTCTCTGCTATGCCTTGGGAAAGTTAGCCAGGCAAAGGGGGCAGCCCCTCCCAGGCAGGGGGAACAAGCACACTGGTGTTAGGCCAGCCCAAGGCCCCAGAAGATGAAATATTCATGCAGCCAGAAGGGAAGAGACCTGCAGAAGACTCACCCCCGGGGCTATGGGTTTGCGGTAATGGCAGCAGCTGTAGCCCAATCCTCCCCCCCCCCACCCCAAGCTTTGTTCTGCAGACCTCACTGAGCCTGCAATGTCAGGATTGCAAACACACACGCGTGCGTGCAGGCGTGTGCGCACACACACATGCGCGCGCACACACACACACACTCCAAAGACACATGTGGATGAAGAAATTTGGGGGAAAGAAGAAAGGAGAGGAGGAGGGCACACACAGAGATACAGACACACACAGTCATACATATATACAGATTGGCACACATGCATATAAACCTTCTCAGATTCATAATAAACATATACCTGACCCAGGGATGACTCTCAGTATCAAATAAACTCCTTCTTAAATCTGTCTCCCAGGAGCCTCACTTGCCTCACCCTAGGCCCAGCTCTGCTCCGGCTTGCTGGGGTACTTCCAGCCCTGCTTCCTGAGACAGGGAGTTTCTACAGGGACACCACTGGTAGGCTCCAAGCAAAAGCTTTCATGTTCCTGCTTCCATTAATGAAAGGTCTCTGGGCTTCCAACGCCCCTTCAGGAGCCTGCCTCTGAATTTCCTCCACTCAGTCCTCTCACTGTTCAACCAAAGAAAGGGAAGTGGGAGCTGCAGGCTGGACAGGCCATCCAAGACCATGAAGACAGTAACTAAAGGGTGACTTAAACTCAGGACTCCAGATGCCCAACCCAGCACCACCGAAGGTCCAGCGATTCCATTCTTAAAATCCTCTCATCCATTGGGATGTCCTCCACCACCACCCCGCCTGGCCTCGGTCCAGCCACCACGATGCGCAAGGAAAGGGAGTCCTGGGGAAGTTTCCTAGCTGGATCCCGGGGCTTTCTTACACATGCTGCGCAGTCAGTGTCAAGGCCAGCACTCACCATGCTGAGTTCCACGCCCAGTTTCAAATTAATAGCTCCCCTCGCCCCGGGCCCCTCCCGGGGCTGGCGTGGCCCCGCACTCAAGGAGTGGAACAGAGGTCCCCGTGCGGAGAGCCGCCCGATACCCCCTCTCGCCTGCCTTGCTGGGGACCCTCCGCCCCAGAGAGGGCGCTGTGGGCGCACGGCCGCTCTGGCCGGCGGCGGGCAGGGAGGCCGCCTCGATGGTGGTGCGCTGTCCAGCATTTCAGCAATCGGTGGCGGCGGCACCCGCGGGGAGACCGAGGGCGCAGGGCCGCGGGGGCCGCGCCGCTGCCCTCCCAACCCGAGCCGAGGAGGCCCGGGGGCGGCCCGGAACAGCGGAGCCGGAAGGCCTGGCTCAAGCGCCCGGCGAAGCACGGCGGTCAGCGGGGAGGTGAGAGCCCCTGGTGGGGCGGGGGCATTTCCCAGGGGGGCTAGGGCTGTGTTGAACCTTGGGCCTCCCTAGCTGAGCTGGGGCTCCGGGTCCGCAGGCCCCCTCGCAGAGGGTAGTTTGGAGGACTGCTAGAATATTTGGTCGGGGGTGTGAGGCACCTGGAAAACAGAGATGGGGAACGTTGTTCATTTCACAGAGAGGGATGGAGAAAGTGAGAACCCTGCGAGATCGTGGACAGGACTCCCCTGGGAATAAATGACCATGGCCTGGCCCATAAGGATGTGAGGAAGTCCCCCAACTGCAGTCCAATTGCCCTCCCCCAGCTGAGGAGAAGGATCTGCTCCCCAGGGAAAGGAGAGACCAATGCAGAAACCTTGTGGAGTTGCTGGTCACTGGGAGGGGTGGAGGGAGCAGGCGCCCCCCCCCCCCACCTGAATGCTAGGCTTCTGTCCAGCAGGGAATGGCAGCGTAAGGGACAGTCTGGCCCCTTTCTCAGCTGCCCAAATGCCCTGGGGAGGCAGGAACTGGCAATGAGAACTGGGTTTCACACAGGATAGCATTTACTCTCACACTGGAGAGAGGATGGAAGACACAGAAGTAAAAATAGCCACTAAGAGTTTAGGGGGTTTCTCTGTGTGCTTTCTGGATGCCAAGGGAGAGTTTCTGGAGCTCAGCGTGAGCCCAGCCCCAGAATAAATTCCTGGTAAAAAGGAGAGATAAGAGAAGAGATGCAGCCTCACATCCTCATCCCCTTCCTTCCCAGGACAGTATTGGAGCCTCCTGCAGTTCCTGTTTCTGGCAGCAGGTTCATTATGGGGATGTATTTGGAGGAGAGCAAGAGAATGACAGCCCCGTCTGGCCTGATATTCCAATGCCTGTGCTCTATCCTAGCCATAAATTCTCACTCCACTAAGATCTCACCCACTCGCCCACTTCTGGCATCCGGAGGCCTGAGTTAGTCTTTTGTCCTAAGTCAAGAGAAAAGGCAGCTACTTTGATGGGGAGCAGGGCATGGGCTGGACAGTTTCTCTGTCAAGGGGGCATCTTAAAGACATGACACCAGCTTGTGCCAGATTCTTCTCCAGTCAAAAATAGCACCAAGCTGGCTATGAAATTGCTCCTACACAATACCAGCTTCTTGGTTCCTTAACTTTATGCCCCACCTCACTCTCCTGTGAGTGGTGGGGGAGGAATACTTGAAGAGTACATCAAGAGTTGATTGGATTTTAAGAAGTAGGAGTGAGTGGGTTTGGAGTCGTGGATTCTGAAATCTGAGAGACATGGATTCAAATCTAAGCTATGTGACTTCAAGTAAACCACTTAACCTTTCTGACCTTCTTACCCAATTTGTAAAACTGACAGTATATACTTTGCCAAATAATCCAAATAATGGTTGGGAAACTATTTTAAGCTGTAAAATGCTGGGCAAGTGCTTGTAAATCATGTGCAAGTAAGCATTTCTTAAGGAGGAACTGGATAAAGGTGGGAAATTTTTTAGTATTGTCTAAGCGCATCTTTCTCTTCCCAGAGGAGATGGACATCAGCTGAAGGCCTCCTACCAGGCTCCATGCTAGGCACAATGCTACAGTTGCCTCAGTTAATCCTCCCAAAAACTTCACTAGGAAGCTATCATTGTCCCTATTTTATAGCTGAGAAATGAGATTTGAGTGAATTTCCCGAAGTCATGAAGTCAGAAATAGAGCTAATGACCTGTCTTAACCCCTTGATATCAAGGCCTAGTTAAATGCCAGTTTCTTGATTCATGCTGTCAGCTTTCCAGGTGGGGAGCCTGAGGCACGTGGATGAGGATGTGCAGTGGAGGGAGGAGCTGACTCCTCCAAGGTCACTGGGATATTTGGAGGTGAAATGTGCTTTAAACTGGCCGACTGGGTGCCCCCACTTCAACATACCCCCATCACTGTCACCCCCGCTAGAGGGGGAGTCTGGGGTGGCAGGCCCATCTGCTCATTGCTGCACCCACTTCTCACCTCCTCTGTCTGCTAGCCTCTTGCTGACCTCGGCAAGCCAGTAACTGCCTGTTCCTTTCTGAAGCCCCCTGAGGTGGGGCCTTGATCACCAGCACCTGTCAGCATTGCTGGCGTGTGCCTCCCTTCTCTTCCTCTGAACACTTCATACTGCCCCCAAGGGCAGAATCATAGTTCCTCTGTCACAGAAGTCAGTAGGGACCTCTACTGAAGAGACAAGGGGAGCCTACCTTTTTCTTTAACTCTGATACACACTCTGAGCCCCTGCTATGGACCTATCACTTCACATAATTATCTTATTCCATCCTCACATAACCTGGTCCTTTTCACAAAGGAGCAAAACAAGGCTTGAAAGTGATGTGACTTTCCCAAGGTCACAGGGAAAAATCTTGATGCAACCCTAGCCCACTGCCTCAGGGACCCAGTAGGGCTTCCACAATATCACTCTGTCCTCAGTTTTCCAGGTTCTTCTGAGAGGAGGGTCACCAGGGCACCACGGGCTGGTGGGGTTTAAGGAGCAGCATGTGGTAGAGCTGACTGAAGGGCTCTGAGATAGAAGTCCAAAGACCTTTTTTCTGGGCCCATCTCTGACCCTAGCTTTTTATATGACCTTGAACAGGTCCCTTCCTATCTCTGGGCCTCCGTGTCCTCAACCACAAAACGGTAGGGTTTAACTAGATATCCCCAAAGGCCCTGCCAATAAGGTTTTAGATCTTTCTGCTCTATAAATCTGTATGTCAGGAAACCTGTGGTTCTATCAGCAGACATAGAAGTCACCCCCAGTGTTTCAAGGTTTGATTTATTTGTTAGAGCTGAGATTTAAAATGCACCTATCCCTCCCACCTAAAACTTTGAGGATCTTACTCAAGGGGGAAAATATGACTTGGAGAGGCCCAGTGGCTCACCTGGAGATCCTAGGCTGAAGCCCTTCTGGCCCAGGATTTGAAGTGACCTGCAGGAATACTGAAGATCCCCTGAGCATACCGCCTATAGTTGTTTGCCAAAGTCCAGTCATCCTTAGGACACACAAGTACAGGCCTCATGTCTAGGGAAGCAGTAGGGGTGCAGTGTTGGGGTTCAGTCATACATTCTTGGGGACAGGGAAGGATTTAGCAGCAGCTGCTCAAAGAGAGGATTCAAGGCCCTGCAGAGGGTGATGAGTCCGTGTTGCCATTAGTCCAGGACCAATGGGGAGGGGCAGCCAGACAAGAAATGGAGAAGTTCCTTCTTAATTCAAATGCCTGGGCTTGAATTGAGGGCTGGGGAGTTCAGAGAGGGTAAAGGGTTTAATAGGAGAGAAAGGATAATAGAGAGGGAATTCAGTGAGAGTGGGTTCCGAGAGGAAGAGGGGGTGGGGTGCTCAGTGAGGGGACAAAGAGATCAGTGAGAGGTCAGGAGACTCAGAGGAGCAGAGGGGCCTATGATAGCAAGAGGCTCATTGCCAACAATTAGAAGCTCTATCCTGACCAAGCCTAGATTTTTATTGTGGCTTAGTATCTGCTGACACCTCCTGCCTCTTCACCTTCTTCTAGGTCATGTGCACAGAAGGGCAATAGCTCCATCCCCAGAGGCCCAGCCCTGTTGACTTCATGTCATCCAGAATGGGGCTCTCAGGAAGCCGAGGCAGGTGAGCCAGTTCCAGCTGCCTAGGCTGACTATATGGCTGGGAGAAATGCCTCAGTGGTCATGTGTGCCTTGGCTCCAGAGAAGCCCCAGTCCCCAGGGACTCCCACCCTTTAGCCAAAAGCCACTGGCCCATCCATCTGCAGCATCGCTTCCTCGTCAGTCAGCCTGGCCTCAGCCTTCTGCCACCCCCGCCCTGGCCCGCTGCCCACTGCAGAGGCTGCTGTGCCAGCTGGAGCTGGCGGGCAGTGCCACAGCTCCCTTATCATCCTGCCAGGGCCTGTGAGGACTATGAAGCAGACTGGGCCCAGTGAAACAAACAGTGGGGTACAGTCAGCTTACTGTGCTGGGAAGCTCTTGGCCTGCCCATTTCTAGCTTTGAAGATGGTCTGTGGCTCTGAGACCTCTTCCCGTACTGAGACCCATCCCTACCACCATTCCCCAGAACTCCCCAGGATAGAGACAGGTGAAAGTAAGTTTCATTGAAGTCTTTTGATTTGAAAAATGACACATCTTTATTATACAAGACTTGGGAAATAGAGAAACCAAAGAGAAAATAGGAGTCATCAGTAGTCCCACCAATCAGAGATAGCCACTGTGAACAAAGGGGAGGGAGGTTTCTTTCCAGAATTTTGTCCATGTGTTCATAGATACATAGAGTTAAATAACAGGGAACATGTTGTTGGGGAAAGCCGACATCCTATTTTTTCACTCTATCATGAGAACTTTCTGATGTCTTTAAAGATTCTTCAAAAAGCATACTTTTAATAACGGTATAAAAGCTGGGCATGGGTGGAGCTTCTTCCCAGGAGGCCAGTGAGAGCTGCACGGAGAACCTTGCCCCTCCTTGGCCCTCCTGGGTAGGGCATGCCTTCAGGGTCTGCTGGCTATAGTTTCCCTTGGGGAGGATGGCTATGTGGCCTGTGACAGGGTCAGCCAGAGACTAAGGTGGGCCTGCTTCCTCAGTCCATCCCCCTGCCAGGACCAAGGTGGGGAGGGCCAAGGCTGTTGGGTGAGGAGGAGCATGAGAAGGTCATACATCCAGTGGGGAGGGTGAGAGCCTGGACCCAATAAGAAAGATCTCAGAAGAAAGAGCTCAGAAGTGGGAATCTGGTGACTGCCAATCTTCTGGGCTGGGCTCTCATCTGGGCCCCAACCTCCACAGTCAGGTCTTTTTTCTCTCCTGTAAAATGGTCATAATGATATGTTCCTCCAAGTGTGCCATGAGAAGTGACTTGTGTAATGAGCATGAAAGCTCCTGGAGAAGGAGAATACCCAGCTCACTCCCCAGAGATAGCAGTCATGTGAGTGTGTGAGTGCCCTCTATTCTCTGGGCACAGTAGGAGCACTGAGGACACTAGTGAATCAGACCCTGACCTTGCCCTTGAGTAGCTCCCAGACTGGTGGGAAAGGGAGGAGTGAGGGAACTGACAGTGATGACCTGTTGAGATTTCACTGGAACTAAGAAGTCCACAGTGATGGGGGCAGCTAGAAGAGGCTTCTAGGAGAGGGACGTTGAAGTTGGACCTTGGAGAATGACATGGAAGGTACCAGACAGAGAAGGCAGAGAGAGGTATGGCATTCTAGAGAACAGTGTGGGTGATGGCACAGAAGTCCTGGTGAACTAAGAAGACAATGACTAATCTAATGTAGCAGCCATAGCCCAGAGGGCATTCCTGAGAAGAGAGGGCAGCCAGAGGGAGTGGTAGGCTGGGGCAGATCTTGAAAGACCTTGAAAACTGTAAAAGCTGGAAATTTACTTGCAAATCTATGGGAGTCGTGGAAGGCTTTAGAGCAGCAACATAAAACAGTCAGACGTATACTTTAAGAATCCCACTCTGGCTGCATTTGATAGGAGGTGGGGAGGGAGGACAGAGGCTAGGAAGGAGGTGACGGCACAGCGGGACAAGGTACAGGAGGTGTGCCTCTGGGAGATTTGACAGGATACATGAGCATGTGCTCCAAGCTAGGCTCGCCCAGGGAGAAAGCAATACTCATAGGGCAGGGACAAGGGCTGGATGAGAGGTGGGGTAGCCTGCTCTCCATACGCATCCCAGCTTCTGACACAGACCTCAGTGTCAGACAGAGAACCCTAGGTGGGGGTGGTGGGTTTCAGGACTGGCAGGAGCCCAGCCATCCTTTCTTCCAATAGGGCACCAGAGGAGGCTTCTGGGGCAATGGCCTCTCTTCCTGCTTGACATAGTCTGACACATGCTTCTTGGTCCTTGTGACCCATTTATAATTGTCCCCAGAACACCTCTCTTCTCTGTCACCCTATTCTTTCTTCTTCTATCACCTGCTCCTCATATATCAGAAAGCATTCATTCATTCATTTATCAAACATTTGCTCGGCAGATCCTCTGAACTGAAAAAGCTTAATTATCATTGTCATCCCCAAGGCCTGTGCAAGGCGCTGGAGGAAGGGAGAAGCTGTCCTCAGTCTAGTGGGGAGCAGGGCCCACAAACAGATAAATATTTTGGGATGGAATATGGGTTACATGGGAGTACCCCAAGGGCTCCCAGGCACTTGTGGTGGCAGGAGGGTTTCCTGCCTGAGTAACTTTAGAACCAACTTCACAGATGAATGTCATAGAATAAGCACAGGTTTACCAGGGGTAGAAAAAGGGAAAGGGCATTTCTAGTAGATGGAACAGCATGAGCTATGGAGGAGGAAAGAGCACAAGGTACTCAGGGAATAGTGTGGCTGGAGAGTCAGGGCCTGGACTCAGGGACAGAGGACCAGGCAGGAGAGGTCTCATGAGTGCCTTAGTGCCAGGTGGCCTTTCTCCTGCAGGCAGCAGAGAAACCAAGGGATGTTTCCAGCAGGTAAGCACACAGCCAGATCTGTTCAGGGAGGTCACCCAGAAGGGCGAGCATGATTTGGACAGATGGAGAGAATAGGGGGGCCTGCAGCGTGCTTTCAGGACACGGTCACATGGCCTTGGGCCTCTCCTGCAGCTCTGCTCTTTCCAAACTGGGACACCCAGAACCATGGCAGCCATGGTCTCTAGGTGCAGAGTACCTACCTCAGCATTTCCAGAGCATTCTATTCATAATCTGGGTGTGGGGTCGGGGGGCTGTATTTTTTAAAGCCCCCAAGTGACTGTACAAGCTACAGTTGAGAACTGCTGCCTGATACCTTTGCATCTGCTATTCCTTTTAGCTCGATGCCCTTCTTCTTCCTCTTCCCCCTTGAACTTCAGCTTCTGCTCACATGGCTTCTGTGCAATGCCCTATTCCAAGCTCTCTTCTCCCACTGCGTGTCCCCAAGTGCCCCGTGATGCCTCTTTCTTAGCCCCTTTTATACTCACTCCTGGCTGGTTGTTTACCCTACTGTCCCCCTCAGCAATCATCTTGAACACTCCCCTGGCATTTCCCACATGCCAGCCACCAGTCTAGGGGCTTTACTAACTCATTTAGTCCTCACAATACCCTGTGAAGGAACCAGGTCATAGCGGAGGGTACTGAGACACACCAGCGTCACCCAGCTAAGAATGTGGTAAGACCACAGAGGCTACCCTGTTCTGTGATGCCCCAGAGAAGGAATTCTTTGAGGGCAGGGACCCTGTGTTATTCATGGTTGCAAATCCCCAGTGCAAGCACAGGGCATAACATATAGGAGGTGTTCAGTTGTCCCATCTGTGGATGGGCTTAAGGATGGCAGTTCCCTTCCAGGGCTGCTCTGCAGCATGGGGAAGCCTCTGGCCCTGAGGAGGTTGTAAGCTGTGAGGAGTGTGGTCTGGGTAGGGGTGGTGGTAGCAGAGGCCAGGATCTTCCCTGAGATTTTACAATGAAAGTTTCCCAGAAAGAAGGCCTTTCTCTCTTCTTTGCTGTGCTAAGGTTCAGCCTCTCCCACAGAATTCAGACCCTCTCAGCTCTAGCTAGAGGCTGGGAGAGGGCTTATGGCTGGGGTTGGGTTGGGCATCCTGATGAAGATTCTGGGGCTGATGACAGAGCAAAATGGAGACTGGGGGAAGCCGCAGCTGCAGGAGCAATCTTCACTCCCAATCTAACCTTAAGGGGCTTGCCCCTTTCCATAGCAAGGAGGAGCACCCTTCTCCGCCATTCCTGCCACCCACTCACAAACCCTCAGGAGCAGTAGGTTATTGTCAATGATGTTATTAATTAACTGCTTAATTAACTATTAGGCTAATCAGATTAATTGGCATTAATTGGCTACCATTTGTCAAGGACCCTGGAAAGCCATGCCTCTCGGAGTTGAAGTGTGTGACTGGGGCTGGGCAGGGGAGTCAGGGAGGAGCTGTCACTGAACTATGGAGCTAGGAGAGCAGGTGTCAGGCAGTGGCAGAACCAAGAGCACCAAGTCTGCTGCCCAGGGACTGCACACGTCCCTGCGGTTCTCAAGGCTGGGCCCCAGGACTGCTGAGTTCAGCTCGTCACACTTTGGGAAGCGCATCACCTCTTCCTCTTCCTTAGTTGCATAAAAACAAAGTTTGATGAGGGATCAGAGTGAAGAGCCAGATACTTTTGATCCCCAGGGGCTCTAAAGACCTCAAAGGGGAAGAGAACTTAAAACCCTAAATAAGCCATGATATAAGTAGATCACCAGATAACAATTGCTGGGATGAAGTGCATACATTCATTTTTTAAAAGGACAGGGGGAGGGGAGATGAGCAGTTTCTAGTAGATAAAACATGCAAAATATTAAACTGTGATAAAATGATCAGATTTGCATTATTTAGTCAATTACAGCCCCCAAAACCCAGAGTACATTTTTATGCCTGTTTTAAAACACAACTTACAGTTTTAAATTATAGCACTTGAAACAAAAAATAAAAAAACTACTATGAAATTCATCCTACGTTTTGGAGAGAGAAAGAAAAAAAGCCAACCCACTCAAAACTGGGAGTGCAAATTTGTCTTCAGAGCCATTCTCTCAAGATTAAATGGCTCTCACATCTAGTCCAACACTGGGCTGAAAGTTGGTAGGCTGCAGTCTCCTATTGACTTTTTCACTGACCTTCCCCTCTCTGGTGAATCCCTGGCCTATATTCCTGAGAGAGTGCTCACATGGAGCAGAGGAGGTGTGGCTTTCGAGTATTCTGGAGATGAATACAAATGTGAGGGGGAAAAGGTATCCATTTTAATGAGAGGGTCGAGTTCTCAAAATGAAGGGTGCTTCCTACTTGGCCATAGAGATCTCTAGCTTGGTAAGGGAAGACCTAGAGAATAAATGTGGGGTCTCTCTCCCAAGCCTTACTGCCCTATCCTGCAGCCCCTGGGGGAGGAAGGACCAGGAGAGACTGAAGGCTGTTGCCTAGCAACGAGAGGCACATCTGGATTGATGAGAATGGCAGGCGAGGCTCCAGCCCCCAGCCCCGGCTGTCTCTTTGATCTCACCCGGCCCAGCAGAAACCTGGGGGGGATGCCCAGAGCAGCCCGCCTGATTAGAGCTGAGTCAATAAAGGGAATTTTCCATAATGAGATTGTGTGGGCAGTGGAGGCAGCTGCCCCTGGCTTCTCCTGTCACCCTCCCTAGTGGGTGGAAAGGGCTTATCTGTCTATCCAGCACACCCTTCCTGCTGATAGCTCCTGGGAAGATACATCACCACCCAACTTTGATTCTTCTTAGTCCAGAACTGCCAGGGACTCAGAACCCAAACTTATCCTGGCCCCAGGCCCAAGACACATCATCCAGATGGGGAAACTGAGGCCCTAAAAGGAAAAGAGATCTGGTTATACAGCTTCTATCTCATCTAACCTTTCCTCAACTCTGCTCCCAGATGTGAGCTGTTGGATCCTGGTGGAAAGGAGAAGGAGATGAACGGGATGATGAAAGCTGATGAGAGCACACAGGCTCTTATTTCGCTCCAGGGTCAGCCCCAGAGTCCAGCTTGGAAGGGTCCTTGGAGAGTGTGGAGTCCTGACACATAGGTGGCTCTCCCTAGGACACTTCATCAATGCCATTTGTTTGAACCTTCCCCAAGACACAGAGATCACTACCTCCCTTGGAGCCCATGCCATCGATGACAGTTCAGCCACGCAAAGTTTCCTTCTCAGGTTCCTGCTCACCCCAAATCTCCATTCTAGCTCAGGCAGCCACAGGGAAGCTGTCTGCTCCCTGGCTAGAAAGCTACAGCTCCCTGAAGGGCAGTGAGGGCCCTCAATAGGAGCAGAGTGGGGTGGATGGGGGCAGGGATTCCTTTGTTCCATTAGAGTGTTTGCTTATTTGGCATCAGTACTGGTCTGTACAGGTGTGTCTACTGAGTAGTACTTGTCTGAATTATTTTAAATGATCAGTATGTATGTTCTGCTCAATTCCACTGGCCTATATTACTGGTTTGCATTGGTTTGTGGGTTCTGCTCCATCCTCTGTTGATGTATACAGTCTGGTTCAGGCTTTCTATGAACTGTACTGGGCTACAGTGGTCTGCACTGGTGTCGCTTAGGTGTATTGCCTGTGTAGGGAGCAAAAGCTGAGGCCTCCTAGTCCCTGGGGACCTTCCACTCAGATCCTCTGCTCTAGGAACCCAAAGCAGAGCCAACAGAGACAGGGACAGGAGCCCTGGTCTGATTGGCAGGAGCCTGGGAACCAGGCAAGTCCTCTCTATCCACTCCAAGGCAGAGCTGGACTCCAGGGTTTACAAACTGTATGACAGTGTGGCCCATGCATATGTCAACACTCAAAAATCTGGGTATACTGAGAGCAGTAACCAGGGACCTTTCCCACTGAAGTCCCCAGAGATGGCAGTGATAAAAAACAAGTAGTGAGCTAGCCATCAGTGTAAACAGAGGCTGGGTTTCAACAAACATTCACAGATGGCTGCTTTGTGCCGAGCTCTGTGCTGGGCACCGGGAACAGAAAGATGGAGGCGACCGGTCACTGCCCTAGGAGGAGAGCCTTCAGTAGGCCAGGGTTCAAACAATCACAATAGAACAAGATATACACTGAGAGTGGTAACCAAAGGGTGAGGCTCCAGGAGCACAGCAGAGGCATGTCCCCCAGTGGAGATCAGGGAAGACTTCATGGAAGAGGAAGTGCTTGAGCAGTCTTGTAGGATGAATAGAAGGGTAAAGGCATTCCAGGCAGAGGGAACAGCATGGACCAGTGTGTTCTTGGGTGGAGCAGAGTGCTCTGTGTCTGAGACACAGTGGGGACTGGACAGAATGCCCAGGACCCAGGTGCCAGCTAAGCTGCCTGGGCTTTCTTCCATGGTCAGTGAGCTTGCTCTCCTTCCCTTGCCTGCTTTGGACACCCCATATTGGCTCTGGGAACTTGGGCAGCCCTAGCACCTCTGTTCTGTAGCACAGACTCAGACTGTAGGGAAGGGGACGGCTGGGCCCAGAGCAGGGTTAGATAAGGGAAGGCAGCAGAGGGACCAAGAGTGCTGTGGCCCAAGCCCAGCCTGCAGTGCCAGCACCCCTGCAGGCCAGGCTGCCTGCCCCTCCTAGAACCAGACCTTCACCAACCCAGCCAGACCCAGCCTGGGAGCTCTGGCCAAGGGCTTTCTCTGGCTCCAACAGGAGCAGCAGGAAGCTCTGGCTGTTGAATAATTGAAAAGAAGGCTTTCAGCACTTCTCCCTCCCCACTGCAGTGTCTTCTGGAGGGTTGGGTAACAAGCAGCAATGCCAGCGCCTCCTGAGAGAGACTCCGAGGCAGGGAGGAAGCTCACTCCACTAACCCTCTCACTGCCAGCCTGCCCCAGCGCCTTCCTCGCAGGCCTCACTCTGCAGCGTTTTCTTACCAGTGAATACTGGTCTCTACTGGTCCATGTGGACTGGTATCTGTGAAAAGTGACACATTAGTCTTCACAAGTTGGAACTGATTTGGAATGATTTATACTGAGCTATGTGACTCATTGGTTGACTGGTGCCTGTAGTAGTTTGGACTGAGTGGCATTGTTTATGGGTAATACTAGCAATGAACACTTATGCATAGAACTTAGTAAGTACCCTTAACGAAAGGGTTCGGCCTTCAACTCTAAAGGGGTTACTTGTATTAATAGCATTTTATAAATGAGGAAACTGAGCACAGAAGTTACATCACTTTAGGGCACATAGTGATTTGAATCCAGACTGGCTCTTCTGCCCCCTGCCTATCTGTACATGTGTCTTGGCTAACGTGGACCAGATTAATGTAGAGTTAGGGTCAGACCTCTCTCTAAAGGTCAGGGGTCAGCAAGATCTTCCCAAGGTGCAAATCTGACCATGACGTCCGCAGCTCAAGTCTTCACTGGCTCCCTATCGCCTGCAGGATATAGTCCTAGCTCCTCTGTCCCTTCAGGCCTTCTGTGCTCAGCCATGCGCAAGCCCATGCTCTTACCTTGTTCCTCTCCAAACCATCTTCCACATACCCCAACAATCTACCCAAGATATCCTTCTTCCTCTTCTTTGTCCCATAAGCTCTTATTTATGCTTCAAGATCTCTCTTCTAGAAAGACCTCCTGACTATGTCCCTCCACACACACACCTCAGCTCTATCATGTCTCCTATCCCAGAACTTATCTTGCTAAATTACAGCCACCTCTGCTTCTCTCTCTGCATCTCTCCAGCTCTCTCTTGTTCTCTGGTATGCCCCAGAGTGGCCACCTGCTAAATAGGTGTGACATAAATGTTTGACCCACTCCTAGATCCGAGTAGCTGTCTCCCAGTCCTGTGGCCCTTACCTCCTAGGCCCACTCTCTTGGGCATAGAGCACAGGGAGAGCTTCCAGTGTGTTGTAGTCACTTGGCTGGAGTGGCTCATGAGATGGAGGTCTGGAGAAGGTCCCCACAGGAAAGGAAGAAGTTGACAAGATAGACCCCTACGCCAGTGCTCCGGGGAACATGTTGGTGTCATGGGCAACTTGGCTTTAGTGCCAGGGATTGGGGTGGGTTATAGATACACCGGGCTTCCTTGGACACAACGGAGCTGAGTTTTCTTTCCCAGCTTGATAAAATATCTTGACAAACTACTGCTGTTCCATGCTCATTTTTACAAAGACCTAGACTTTTTTTCACAACCTTAGTACCTGGTTTTATGTGTGTTTGTCAGTTCCATCATGTTTCTGACAGTTACAAAGAATTTTTTTGCTCCAGGAAACTCAGAAACCACTCCCTCCCCAACACTGGGCTTTTTCTCTGGAAGGGCTTGCACTGTGTTTGCAGCCCCCACCTCACAGGAAGGCAGCTTCCCATCATGATCCCACACCACCCTGGTCCTCTTAGTCCCAGGTCCTTGCACCCTGCTTGCCCTTGCCCTCAGCCTGCGCTGTCTTCCACCTGGACTCCCCCTTCCTTACATGGAGCAGACTCATCTTGGAGCCAGGTCAGACATCTTGGAGCCTTTGTGAAGCCTTCCCTGACCATCCCAGGCCAAGCAGACCTTCTCTGGTCTCTTTTTTGCTCCCCTAACACCAAGCCAGAGTGTGGGGAGAGGGTATAATTAGAATCTGTGTTTGTAATAAGCTTGTTACTGAGAAAATGAATGATCCCACCATCCTATGAGGTTGAGAGTATTGTCTTTATTTTACAGATAAGAAAACTGAGGCTCAGGAAGTTTAATAATTTTTATTGATCACAGGCAAAAATGGTAGAGCCAGAATTCAAGTTTAAGTCCTCTGACTCCAAATCCAGTGCTCCCTGTCCACCCACCCCACTCCACCCCCCACTCTCCTGTGCCCATGAGAGACAGCAGAAAAACCTCAGTGGCAAGAATGTGGTTAAATTGTGTGTTACTGTGGATTGAGAGCTTACTTAAAACTGTAGGAACCTGTATATTTGAGGATGTGGAGGTGTTGAGTTCTGGCATTATCACTGGGGAGGTAGGTCTCTGGCAGGTGGGAGCAGGGAAAGGGGCTCTCAGGGGAGCGGGTGATACTCCCTGGTGAGAGAGCCTTCTGAGCCCCAGGAGCAAAAGGGGCCCCTGGGTTGGTGCCATGGGTGCTGGAGGCAGAAGCTGTGGGAGTGAAATGGGAAAGGAAGGATTTTATTGAGGCCAGCAATGGGCAAAGGGAAAATGGACCAGATCATCCCAGCCAATATCTCTGAATGACACCCATCCTTACCCTGGAATCTGGCTACTGCTGTCTTTCTCTTTCCAAAATTAACAAACTTATTCAGTCTCTGGTTTCGGTCTCCAGCTATGTAATGACAACTTTCCAATCAGGCCCATATCTCAGGCTCCTGGGTATCTTCCACTGGATGTCTAGGGACTCCTCATACCCACCATGTCCAAAACAGGACAGTTACCACAGACAAATAATGACCACCAGTACCATTCATGAGACATTCATTGCATGCTAGGCACTGTGGTAGCATTTCACATGGATTTGTCCTTTACAATAAATCTGTGGGGAGCGTGCTATTGTTAGTTCCATTTTATAGACAAGGAAACTGAGGCATAGAGTTTAAGTCACATGGCCAAGGTCGCTTAGCTTATGAGCCCCCACCTCACAGCCAGGGATCCCCAGGTGAGAGCCCAGTCTGTCCCTCAGACACACATGTGGTTCACTGCTCCCTCTCCCCAGACCTGGCCAGGCCACTACTGAACTGAGCATCCTACCCCTCTGAGCCCTGAGGTGAGTGATGATCTCATTAGCTGAGAGGCCTCTGTGTCTGTCAGCAGACTGGACTCTGCAGTACAGATGGGCTGTTTCACCTTCAATTAATCTCCGCCAGTAGGGCTAGACTTGCAGGTACCAGCAGCCAGACTGTTTCATCCAGGCCTGCTCAGGGGACCCAAGCTCTGATTTGAGAGCAGGAGGAAGCCCAGGGACTTAGACAGGAGGCTTGGAAATCAGGCATCCGGCTCTTTAACCACTTAGAGCTTTATGACTTAATATGCACATGGATTTGGCTGGCTTGGCATCTGGGCTTGCCCTTGGGACCTGACCCAGTGCTGGGGATAGCCTCAAGGCTGAGCTATGGGTTTGGCTGCTGTGGCTCTGGCCACTGGCTACATCAGCAAGAAGAGGGTAGGCTGAAAGCTCGGCAGTATGCATATGTAGTTAGTATTACATAGGTTTCCAGAATAGGAAAGGACCTGTGGGGTCTCTGAGTCTAGCACCCCACCCCACCCCCATGTTGTCCAACAGGGAAACAAGGGTCCAGAGATGGGGAAAGACTTGCTCAGGGTCTCACAGCCAATCACGGCCAATCATTTGCTGCTCTGCCTCAAAAGAGACTCAGCATCAATGTCCTTAGCAAGTTAGTGTCAGAGTTAGGATTATGGCTCTAGACTCCAGATCTGCCTGCTTGACCCCCACAAGTCCCTCACCCTCAATAAGCTCTCAATCTGCCCTCCATGTCTCTTACAGTAAGTGGCTGCATCATCCACCTGGTCACTCAAGTCAGTGTCATCTAGGACGCCTCTCTCCACCCCACATCCAGTTACATCCTGCCAAATTTGTCTCTTTCTTGAATCCTGCTCACACCTCACCTGTTTTGTGTCCCTGCCTCCAGGCCCTCCCACACTCTCTGGGAAGCCTGTCCTGACCAACCAGGCAGAACTGAAGACACTCTTCAAATTCTGTTTTATCACTCCACATTCGATACTAATTGGTTTCTCAGACCAGACTATGAGCTCTCAGAGGGCAAGGATGGGGTCTTGTTCATTTCCTGATCCCCAGCCTTTCATAGTGCAGGGCCTAGCATAGATGCTGGATGAGTGTTTATTGAGTGAATATAGTATCTATCTCCTGTTTGAAGAGTTTCTGTAATGGAGAACCCACTCATCCCAGGCTGAACTTAACAGATTAGTTTTATTTAAGTTTTGATGGTTAAGAGGGAAAAAAAAAATCCTGTCTTGGACTTAAGCTGAAGTTCACTCTTCATTAGTTCCTGGCAGGAGTTCTGGCTTTGTCTTCTGGAACAAAGGCCAGCAGTGGATGAGGCTCTGAAAGGGACAGACTGACAGTGGGACAAATTGGCTAATGATTTTCTCTTCTCAGTGTGGTCCAAAGACAGTGCTCAGGAATTTGTTAGAAATGCAAATTCTCAGACAGTACCCCAGATCTACTGAGTCAGAAACTCTGGCGATAGGGCCTAGCCATCTGTGTTTTAACAAGTCTTCCAGGTGACTCTGAGGCCTGATAAAATTTGAAAACCAATTTTCTGACAGGGCTCCCGATTACTGGTCCGAGATAGTCTGTATCACAATCACCTGGGGACATGGACAATTTCACCTCCAGAGATTTTGATTCAGTAGGTCTGGGGTGGGTCCCACGTATTATTGACATATAAAATACAAGACACCAAGTTAAATTTGAATTTCAAATAGTTAATAATTTTTAGTATAAGTATGTCCAAAATATGAAATTCATGAAATTCAAATTTAATTTAACCACATATCCTCTATTTTTATTTGTGTTATCTGGCAAACCTACCTACTTCTCACAAGCTTCCCAGCATGTTCAGCCATGTTTGTCCTACATTCTCTGCAATCCTTCAAGCATTTGAAGATAGGAATTCTGAAAGCCTGTATATTCTTATCATCTCCTCATTCTAGACATCACATATTTGTTGATATAGCATAAGATAACAGGTACTTTTGGCAGCCAAGCCACATTATAATATTGACTCAGATTGAGTCTGTGACCATTGAAAACCCCTAAATCCTTCCTAAATTTGCCGCTTCTAAACTGTATCTACCCCATTTCAATTTGAAAGTTAGTTTAGGACCCAGCTTCAGAATGTGGCATTTCTCACTATCCTGTGTCACCTTAGATTCCTTCCAGCTTTCCAAGCTGTTGATTCCTTTTAGATTTTGACTCTGAATTTATGAGCCTTCCCAGGAGGTAGACTCGGTGAACTTATCATCAGGCTGTCAAAGTTCCGTCCAGTCAATAGTGAACATATTGGATCAATGGTGAGGACAGAGCTCTATGGTCCACTACTAAATACCTCCTCTAATGTGTCATTGACCTACTGATTAACTCCCTTGAGCATAGGTCAATCTATCCACAGCATGATGTTTCTTTCTCCTTATGAAATCTCACGAGAATTCCATAAAAGATAATGTCAGATGCCTCACAGAGAGACCCTATGCCTTCAGTAACTCCCTGGTTTGCTAGGCCAGGAACCCCAATTTAGAAAAAAGTGGGCTTAGTGTGAAATGACCCTTGGCCTCTCCTCAAGGGATTCTCAAGGATCACTCTTTTAATCACCTCCTCAGATTCCTGCCTGGTGCCCTCCAACTCACCAGGTGAAGTTGGTAGAATCCACCATACGTACTAGTGAAAATGCAGAACACACCTGCCCCCTGTGCCTTCATACCCCTCTCCTTTCATTCTTAGTCATTCCTGAAAGATTTCCCTCAGCAGCCTAGCAATCTCACCCAGGCATTCTCCTAGTGGCTGCAGATAGAATTTCCCTGGATCTGGAGGTCTGAGTGCATTCAGAACTGTCCCCATCAGCATCTCTTTCCCTGCCCTCAAAGAGCTTGGGCCAAATTCTAGGCTGGGGATCCTCACCGACGTCAAAGGGAAAGGCAGCAGAGCAGTATGGCTCAGAACCTAGCTTTTCCATGGCTCTCACTGGGCCTGAGCACTTTCTTCCCACATCCTCAGTGTTCCTCCTGCATTGCCAGGTGCTGGGGAGGTTCTGAGGAGACAGAACAAAGGGATGGCCCCTCCTTTCAAAGGGCTCACAGTCTAGAACAGGGGTTAGATGCAAACAACAAGTTGAACCTCAGTATCTAAGGAGGTGAGGACAAAAGCTATGAGAGTCAAGGAGGGAATGACTCTACCTCTCTCAGAAGTGGGAAAGGTTCCCTAGAGGAGTTGACATTTGGTCTGAGCCCTGAAGGGTGAGTAGAAGCTCCCCAGATGGAGAAAAGGGGAACAGCTATTCCAGCACAGGAGATCCACATGAACAAAGGCAAGAAGGAGTGAGAGTGCTCATTTTGGAACAGATGAACAAGGCTGAGGGGCTGGACACTGATTGCAGAATGAGGTGCAGCAAGAAGTGAAGATGCAAGATAGCATAAGGCAAAGTATGAAGTGGTCTCGAGGGCTGTTTTAAGGACCATGCCAGGTATTCCTCCGTCCCACCTCTCACTGTAATTGTCTTCCATTTGTACCACCCATGTGCACTGAGCTCCACCTGCTCTGGCACTTTGGCACCAAGAGCTGCTAAACTGCCCTCAGCCCAGGGGCAGTAAGGCCTGTGAGCCCACAGTGACAACAATGAGTGGCAAAAGCTCTCAGATGGCAGCACCAGCCAGAGGGCTAAGTGAAACTTTCCACAAAATGGAAAGCATCCAGAAAGATGCCTACAACCAGTGACTTTAAGGACACATAGGAGTCAGGAGAAGAGTGACCTAGGGGAAGGGAGAGGCAAGTGGAAAGATCCAGAGGCAAGAAAGATGGAAAATCTATTGGGAGAGGGGTGAGCTATAGCTAGACAAAAAGGCAGGCCATGTCACCACGGGAAGTCACTAGAGGCTGTTAATCAGGGCATGACACTGTCTGCTTTGCTCCTGGACCAATCTTCCAGGTTGCTGATGCAGGATGAATAGAGAAGGCAGCGGGGCCAGGCGGGACACTGAGGGCAGAGTAGACCAGAGTGAGAAGCTTGAACTGAGGTGGCAAGGAGAGAGGGAGTGGATAAATGTGAGCAACGTTCAGAAGAGAGGATGAGGGACCAAACGTGATAATAAGTGAGCAGCAGCAGGCCAGGGCAGTGGAGATCTCTAAGTTCTATATATGTCTCTGGCTCAGGAGACCAACATATGGAGGAGTCACCACGAGTCCAACACCATGGGTAAGACAGGTGGGGAACAGGGTTCCCAGAGCTCTTTGTGGAGGCTGGGTTAGTGGGTGATGCTTATGGGGTACCCTAGGAGAAGCCCTGGTGGATCTAGGGTGCAGACCTGGGACAGGGACAGGCAGGGAGCCAGCAGGGTTTAGTGGTGGAGAGAGATCAAAAGAACAGCTTTGGTCTATAAACGCCCAAGAGCCCTCCTCTCCTGAATAGTCTGGATGATGTTCCCAGGCACAGGTGGAGATCAGAGGTTGAGAGGGGGCTAGTGACATTCTCAGGATCACATAGCAAGGAGTAGAGGAGCCTTGCCTAGAACTCAGGGACTTGGGATTTAAGGGGATGGCAGCATAAAGGAGCTTATGTTCTCATCCCCTTTATAGTCTCTTGTGCCTCTCACAGTCGCCCTCTTTGTTCTCTGCTTTCCAATCTCTGGGGCTTTGAACAAGCCCCTATCCCCATCACTCTGAGGCCAGTAAGGCAAGTGTGTTGAGAATTGTGTGGCAGGGAAGGTCCATCCAAGATGTCTGGACATACCCAATCCCTTCTTCTCTCCCTACCCCCCTCCACTCCTTCCCTCTTTCCCATCCCACTCCCTGAGAAGGAGGCCTCCCTGTTGCTTAGCAACTAGCAGAGCCTTAGAGGAAAGAAATGGAAATAGCTCAGGAGGTGCCTCCCTCTGTTAAGATACGTCCTTGGTGCATGTGCACACACGTGTTTGTGTTTCCATGCACATGCACGGGCATACTCTACTTTGGGCCTAGTGTGAAGCCATGCTGATTCCTCAGCCTGTAGAACAGTGTGGCTGCCTGGAAAGCTAATGTCAGTACCACTTTTGGTCACATCCTCAGTAGCAATGTTTCCAGAAGAAAGGAAGAGACAGTTCTGTGGGCTTCAATCTGGATCAGGCCCCCACCTGGACTGTTGGCTTTGGAGAAGTTAGCCCGGTCGAAATGGAAACTGAAAACTGCATCTGTGGTGGGAATGAACCTGAGCCTGGAGAAGGCTCCACCTTCCATCTCTGGAAGACTGCCCCGGGGGGCAGACTGGCAGTGGGGAGCATATATGGTCTGTGATCCCGCAGGCCAGAGCCAGGACAATGAATGTTTTGAAGAGGGGCGTTTAAACTGATCCTGAAGGGAAAACAAGAATAAAACTAACGAATGAATCTTCCTAGGGACCAATATTGTTGCCTGAGGAATTTCAAGCAGGTGTATGGTAGGGTCCCATAGTCTGACCCAGGCATTGGTTCAAGACAGAGAAGGCTGCCCTAGGTGGTTACTGGGCCCCTGGAGATGACTCCATTCCAAGCCAAGGGCCCTTAGAGGCCATCTGGGCCGGCCTGCATCCACCCATCTTACAGATAGGGAAAGCCCAGTGTCCAATTGCCTCATGCCCTGAGGTGTGACCCAAAGATGCAAACTTGCCGTCCACCCCCTCTCCTCAGCCTGAGGGGAAGCGGATTAGAGCCATGAGTGCGCCTTTAAATCTCCAGGATTAAGCCGCGCACAGAAGAGTTTAGCAGGTGGCCGAGAAGTGACCATCCCGCCTCGTGTCTGTGTCCGTCCCTCAGGGCCTAGGCCAGCGGCTCCAGGGCCAGCCGCTATGTCCTCCACCGTGAACAACGGGGCGCCCAGCATGCCGTCCACGCCCGACGCTGCGAACGGCTTCGCGCAGCCCGGCGCCTCCTCGGGGAACTGGCCGCGGGCCGAGGAGGAGCTGCGCGCCGCCGAGCCGGGCCTGGTGAAGCGCGCGCACCGCGAGATCCTGGACCACGAGCGCAAGCGCCGCGTGGAGCTCAAGTGCATGGAGCTGCAGGAAATGATGGAGGAGCAGGGGTGAGCGTGGGGGGCGGGGCCGACGGGCGGGGCGGGGCCGACGGGCGGGGAGGGGCGGGGCAACGGGGCGGGGCCAACGGGCCAGGACGGGGCCAACGGGGCGGGGCGGGGCCGACGGGGGCGGGGCCGACTGGCGGGGCGGGGCCAACGGGCGGGGCGGGGCCAACGGGCGGGGCCAATGGGTGGGGCTGCGACCCGTGCGTAGGCGGCCCCCGTGGCCACCCTCGGGCTGAGTCAGGCCGGAGGCCAGAGTCTGAACCATTGGGGTGGAACCGTTTTAAGAGCAGCCGGACTTTAGTTCATTTATTAGTTTATTAAATCAATAAGATCTCTTGAGCGCATGCTCTATGTCAAACTCTGAATTGGGCTCAGATTCACAGAAGTCAAGGAGACAAAGAATTCGCACCTTCCAGAAACATGCAGTCTGGTCACAGGGAGAGGCTTGTAAACATCCATCACAACTCCAGGCCTCGGTTTCCCCTTCTATAAAGTAGGTGGATCAAGCTGCCTGGATTCTGCCACGCAGGTGGGGCAGCCAGTCAAGAAAGCACGATGAGCCCTTGCTGTGTGTAAGGGCTGCTTGTGGTTCCTGCAAAGGAATTTCGATTTTACCTTCTCTAGTCCAGAGCTAGTCACAGGGGTACACACATGTGCCAGGCACCGTGCTGGGCAATGCGGGAACCCAGAGCTAGATTGGAATCACTTCCTCGAAGTCCCTCCCCATGTCAGAAAAGAAACAAGCATGTTAACGACCAACTCTACCACAAAACAGATTAGAATCACGGTTATCTGACAGGACAGGAGAGGGCCAAGGGCTTCAGGAGCTTAGAGGAGAGATTCTGAGAGAAGACATTTGAATGGACCTTGAAGGAGGAGTAGGAGTTTGTCCAGCCGAGAAGAAGGGGTTGTGAGAGACCTCCCTCGAAAGTCTCAGGGAGATGAAACAGCCCTCACACATGGAGCTAGAGGCAAAGAAACAGAGAACAAAGCCTGCTGGTTTATGCAGCTCCAATGAAGCTAGTGGTCCCAAGGCTCTTTTAGATCTGCTCCGTGTACTCTGAAACAAGTGGGCTGGTTGTGGAGGGAGTCAAAGTTGGGAGCCCATCCTACGTGCACTGTCAGTGAGCTGAGAAATCAGAAATGCAATGCATGGGATTGGGCATGGAGCCCGATGGGGCAAACAGCCTATGTAAAGCAGTGCTTCCAAACCACACTTTTGTCTGTCCATATAAGCCTCTTGGCCTCCCCAAGAGTCGACCCAGACGTGGCTCATTATTCCTATGGAGCCCAAAAAGTCACTGAGGCTCAGACAGAGACAGTCACCAGTGGAAGGCCATCAGGAAGGCAGGACAAAGCTGAGCCTGGGTCCGGGACCACTCGCGGTGTTTATAAGGGAAAGAAAGGGGCCTAGGGGGGACTTGGTGTTTACCTCCAGCTGGGGACCAGGTTGGGGAGGGAAGAGTCTCTGCAGAGAGAGATTGATAGTTGGAAGGCTGCTGAACACAAACCAAAAGGGGACTTCCAGCTGGTACTGAAAACAGGTTTGGTTAACAGTGAATGTGGGCAGAGGAAATGAGATACCCAGGGCAGAGCTGAGTAGCGGCTAGAATGAAGTAACCTTCTGCGCAGAGAGCCCCAGGACCTTAATTAAACCTGAAAATCCTGCTGACTTGGGAAACTCCAGGAGTGAAGGGAATGTGGGCAGGTGGAGGTGGTTAGGGAACAGGAGGGATGACTGGGACAGAGGAGGGAGCACCAGCCTTCGGGTCTTTATTTTTAGAAACTGCCCCCTACTACTCACAGAGCCCCACCCCTTGCTGCACCCCTTTCCCCTCACTGAGCTGTCCCGGCCCGCAGGACGATCAACCGAGGCCCTAGAAACCAAAAAAAGAAGGGGGACAAGAGACGCAAAGAATGGAGACAAGACAGGCTTTCTGATCAAGTCTCGTTTATTGGGGGCTCAAGCAGTTACTTATATAGGGTCGGACGTGGGGGAAGGGGTTTTTTTCTGCGAATGCAGGGTTGCCATGGTGACCTAGCTGTAAGTTGACTCTTCTCCTTACCTATACTTTCCTGACAGCAGCTGTAAAGATTCTTGCCGGACAGCAACTTCAAAGGTTAGAGGTGCAAAGGTTATAAGCAGGGCCTGGGCTGAGCTTTGGGAAATAACTCGCATCTTTGCTCTCATGCCATTTGTTATTCTTCTGTCCGTAAGCTTTTTCTTATGAATGGCTCCCCACACTAAGCCCCCTGGTCTTCACTGAAACTTTCATTCTAAAAGCCCTCCTCCTCCAGAGCCCTATTCTTTCAGAGAACCCCAAGGCCCCTCCCTCACCAAGCTCTTCTCACTCCCCAAGCCTCCTCCCCCTGGCTAAATCTACTGCTCCTCCATGAGCCTCAGCCACTCACTGCACGTGGGAGGGTCATTACCAGGTGCAGGCAGCCTCAGGTAGAAGGGGATGGCATTGTGCCACATCCTTAGTATCAGTCCCCTGGCATCAAGAACCTGTGCCTCCCTGAGAATCATCCACTAGGTCTCCAGAAGTTCAGTGAGGGCTTCTTTCCCCAAGCCAATCCCTCACAGCAAGTGATCCTTAGAGCAGGGTCTCCCACAAATCTAGCTCTCTAATCAGCATCCTGTCCCCTCCCATCTTATAGTGGCAGCCTGGTGGCATAGCCACTCTAAAACCCAGTAATCTGGGCTTCCAGTCCAGTCCTGTGACTTTGGACAAGCGACAATTACTCACCTGGAAAATAGGAGCAACTGTCTTTCAGAGTTGTTTTAAGGGTCCTGTGGACTAAGGTACATACAGGGCTCCTTCACCCAGCCAGTCCCAAGAAAGTGCTCCACGAGCACTAGAGACCTTTGCCCTGTTATCAAATCTAGTCGTTAATATCCATTTCTAAAAACACTGATTCATTCACGTTTATTTACCAGGTTCTCAAGCATTTGACAAATATGCCCACTAGTCACAGGAATACACATTCTTTGGACCCATTAAAAAGCAATCCTTTCCTTAATATTGATGGGTGGATGGCTAATTCACTGGTGATTGATGCTGCATTTGGAGTCACCCTCCAGAGCAGTCTCTGAGTGTAGACTGCCATCACCATGGGTGTGGGGACAGAGCCCTCAGCCTGAACAATGTGATACTTCCAACCCAGCCACCTACCCTACCCAGGCTCCTTTCTGTGAGGACATGTGGCGGTAGCAAGGTGGACAGAGCAGGCTCTGCCCATACCTGAGCTTGAAGCTTTTCGAGCCCTTCCCTCTCCCTGTTCTGTTTCCTTACATATAAAATGGGAATAGCGAGACCGGCCATTCCCTTAGAGCTGTGGTGAAAATCAAATTAACAACCAAGGAAGGGATTTCCTTGGAGGCCTGGATCTGGGCAAGGGCAGGTAGAATGAACCATTTCCCACTCTGGGGACCTCTTTTAAAATGCATTGTGCCCTTGTCCCACCCCAGCCCCAGAGGGTGACCTAGAAGTCCCAAAAATAACAACAAATTTAGCATGTCATTCCCATAGAGTGGAGTGGGGACAGAAAAGCCAGAATAGCTGTGGCACTGAGATAGACATCACTGTCCTCCCTATCCTCACTCACCTGTCAAAGTCCTTGACTTTTATTCTGAGGCTTTGGCCAATGCCAGCCAGGCCTCCTCCTCGTATGTTGCCAGGTGCTGCCACTTCCACAGAGAGTGGATGATTTGGGTACCAGCCCCCCTTCAAACTCAGCCTGAGCAGAGAGACAAGGCCCAGGTGATTACTGACTGGGGACCACGCTGACCTGGCAGTGTTCTAGAATGGAAAAAAGTAGTGAGCCTGGGACAGCTAGACTTCTGTTCCCACCACTCTGGAACAAAAAAAAAAAAAAAAAATCCTCAGTCACTACAATTTATTGAGCATCTATTATGTGCCAGGCATTTCAGAGAGAGCTTTATATGCATTATTTCTCTTCATCTTTATGACACCTTGAAAGGTAGGTTATTAACCTACTTCACAGAGGTAGGGGCTAATGCCGAGAGAACTTTCCCAAGGTCATAAAGCTAGAAAATGCGGGGAGGGGGTAGTGGGTGCCAGGACTCAAAAGCAGGGCTGCTTTTCTCTCTTGTCTCACCCCTTAATCACTGTCCCATGTGGCCTCATCTGAGAAGATTGACCTCAAGAGACATCAGGGCACCTCTTTGTCTAATAACTTTTTATCATCCACGGGTCCCTGGCTCCTCCCAGCTAGCAACTCTGGGGCATAGAGGGGTTCTCCCCAAGCTTTCAAGTCAGTTGAATTCAGAACCCCAACACCCCAATAGCAGGTGCTATAGTCAGTCAACTTGCCTTAGATCTGCTGGCTCTAGTATGAGGCCCAAGTTCCTGTACATGTCCTGCTCCAGGTCTTAATGAAATCCATCTCCTAGCCTCACATGCACCATAGAGGCTCCTGGCCTGAAGCCCCTCTCACCTAACTGGGAATGTGGCCCAGCCTCATTCTTGGCCCATCTTCTCCCCAGCCCCACCAGATCCAGTGCCCCATGCATCTCCTTCCCAGGGATCTGTGAGTTAGGAGCTGGGCCATGTTAAAGGGCCTATGCTATTTGTCTCTGTGTGCTGGTGACAATGACAAGCTGGTCTCCTGAGGAGAAAATGAGATGGGAGCAGTTCCTCTGTGCCCACACAAAGAGAAGCCACCACCCCTTCTTCCTGGGCACCAGGCCAACCTAGACATCTGAGAGCTCTGCATTGCTCAGTGCATAAGTCCAAAGACCCTCCAACCAAATGCTAAACAGGGACTGAGGTGGACACCATGAGCCAGGACCTAGAGCTTGGTGAAGTTGAACTAGAGGTGTCAGCACAGTGTGGCCTAAGCACCAACCCCCACTACACAACCTCCCTGTGATGAGGGTGGGGAGTTGGAAAAGATAGGCCTCTCCGCATGCCAGGGAAGATGCAATCCTCCCTATGGTGGGCTACAGGGGTTCCTGAACCTGCAGAGGGTCAGACCCTAGCCGAGGGTTAGGGAAAGAACACCTGGTTTTGCTCCTCATGTATCCTCCTGCAACATGTTTAATCAGTTCCCAAGTCCCACTATTCTCCCATCTAGACAGTTTTTTGTACACTTTCCCCATGCCCATCTTCAGGCCCACTGTCTAGCTCTGACTTCACCAACTTCTGCATGAACCTTGCAGTAGCCCAATGCCAGCCTCCCTGCCTCCAGGTCCCTCTCTTTCAGCCACACAGCCATCAAAGCCATCATTCCAAAATGAAAATCCAACCTTCAAACTAGTCAGTGCCTCGCCATCACCAGTACTCATTTATCAAAAAATTTGAGTGCCACATGTGGCAGGTAATGTGCCCAGTGCTGGGGACACAATGGCAATCCAGACAGACAAGGTGCCTGCCCTCAAGGAACTCCCAGGCCAGTGCAGAATACAGAGAGTCAACAGATAATGACTAGCACATGAACCACCTGCCAGGATCCAGGACATTCATGTTGTTGTGGAAACACAAACATCAGCACTTCACCTGATCAGAGGATATCTATGCTGCTGTAAACATCTCATGAATCACATCTTTGTGCTTAGCCATGATTATTTCCTCAGGGTCAACCTGGAAGTTAATTTATGAGTCAAAGGTTGTGTTCATTATTTAAGGCTTTTGAAAAGAATTGCCAAATTTCTCTCTAAAAAGGCAGGGTCAGTCCACAAATATTTGTTAAAGAAGGAGAGGAAAGGATTCCAAATACCAAGGAGAAAAGAGTTGGGGTTCCTGAGAAGGAACAACATACCATTTTCATGGACAGGCTGAGTCGGGGAGGGGGCTGGGCCTGCTGTGTTGACAGCGAGTGAATGGTGAGTTGATGGCATAGAGAAGACAGGACCACCATTGCTATTAGCCACCATGTTTTCTGTCCAGGACAATGACCTACAACCCAGAAAGGAGAGAGGGTGGGGCCTGAGACCCCAAGATTCATTCAGCAGTAGCCACTGGACACCTGTTCTCTGCTGGGCATAGGGCAAGGGACTGGGTGAGCAAAGACCCCCCAATCTGGGCAGCATGGACACAGGCTGGAGAGAGAAATGTCAGAGGAGCTGGGAAGTTGGGACAGAGCTGTCACAGTGGTGCAGTGACAGAGGATGATGACTGACCTCAAGGTGCAGTACCAAGGATGAGGAGTAGAAAATTTTGGACTTCGGTCCTTAGCCTGAGACCTAGGTCAGGGAGGGAGGAGAGAGTAGAGAACTGAGGAGCTTCCATTCAAGTCCCAGACTCCATCTATCCCCCACCCCTCACCAGCACAGAGGGAAACAGTGGATCTAGCACTGGGATTTCTATCTAGCAAGCCACTCGGCAGCCTTGCTCTTGTAGAGATGGGGATGTTCTGAGGGCCTCCCAAGTCTGTTGTAAGGATCAGATGTCCTTAAGGCCAGGAAAGCAGAAAAGGGTATGGATCCGTATTTCTCTCCTAAAAGGAGTCCAGAGTGTGACTGCAGCCTGAATGTCAGGGGGAGGCCAGGAGAAAGGGCGCAGTCTCACCCAGTGAGTCTCCCCACATCTGCAAACATCTCTTTCTTTAGTTTATTGATTTGTTTGGCTGTTTGTTTGTTTAGTTGGTTGGTTGGCTGGTTTGGTACTAAGTGGCAGGACTTGAGCTTCCCCCAAACTGAGAGCCTTGCTTGGCGGTGTGACCATGGACAGAACAGTGCAAGGTGGAAAGTGCGCTTGTGCCTGGGGGCTGGGGCTGGGCTGGGGCTGGGCTGGGGTGGTGGGCAGGAAGGGAACTAAAACCAAGATAGCAGCCCTTACCCTCCTTGCACCCCTGCAGGTACTCAGAGGAGGAGACCCGGCAGAAGGTCAGGACTTTCCGGCAGATGCTAATGGAGAAGGAGGGAATGCTCACCAGGGAGGACCGGCCTGGAGGCCACATGTGAGTGCTGCCTGTGAAGATACAGGCTCAGGCAGCAGCTGGGTGCTGGAGGGGCCTTTCCAAATGCTCCCTCTGGGGTTAGGAAGGTGTGGTGCATGAAGAGAAGAGAGGCAGGGACCCTGTCCACGGGAAGCTCCAGCTTGGCTCAGGTATAAGGCAGGGGCTTCTGGGCACTGGGAATCACAGAGAGCCTGCCTCTTCTGCCCCATGTTCTAGCTATGGCCCAGCAGTGGGGGAGGCAGCCCAGAATTCTGGGCTGCAAATCAGGAAACCTGAGAAATGTTCTGACCCCAGCATTGTCACTGGCTGACAGTGCGACCACAGTTCCCCTGCCCCAGTTCTTACACTCATGCAATGGGCTCCAGAGTAAACACGTACACTGGAAAGTAAGAACCAACACACCAAATGCTATTGCTAGCATGGCTGAAGTCCTATCAGGGAAAGAGAACATGGGCTCTGCGGGGCTCACGTCTCTGCACCTGTCACAACGCAGGAGGAACAACGGTGTGCTATGAGTCCCCAGGCAGGCTTTGGATCAAACAAAGAAGTTACAGGGAGGTCGACTTTGTCTCAGATTAGAGAAGAACTGGGAACCACTCAAAACCATACAAAATGGAGCAGGCTGCCATAGGAGGGCAGGCAGCCTGTCCCTGCCAGTGTCTAGGCTTGGATGGATGGCCGGATGCCAGACAGGCAGTGCGAACTGAAGGAGTGTCATTGAATCCACTCCAGTCACCCTTCCCCTTGCTAAGCCTCCGTGTGTCCACCCAGTTCTGGCATCCTCTGCTTCTCTGGCTGGAAGTAAAACAGGTTCAGTGATAGGCTGGGGTGAACACGTTGGTCACTTCCTCCAGAGGAGGACTAGTTTGGGTATCTTGCTGAGGTCCTAAATCTCTGTCACCTTTACTCACACAAAAATAAAACAACAGCAGCACTTTCTGAAATGTTTTCATTGCTGTTGTCTTGAGGGCAAAGAGCATTGCGGTAGTAACGGACCTCAATTGGCAGTAGGTGAGAAGCCCCTTCTGCAGATCATCTGGACTGTTGGGGACTCCAGGGGTTGCGGATTGTCCCACTTTACTCCACTTAAACCTCCCCTTTCTGGCTTGGGTAGGACCAAAAGCAGAGTCAAAGCAGCCTCAGGCTTCTGACCTGGAAGAGCCAGGCTCAGCTGGCCTCTCTGTCCTCCCCACTGGTTGTAAGAGGTGGTGCCACCACCAACTCCTTCTTCCCAGCCTCCCAGAACTCACAGTGCCCTTCAGCAACTTCTGTGCCTTCCCCTTCAGTGATGTTGCAAAGCAAGGCCAGCCCTTCTCTTCCTCTCTCAAAAATCTTGACAACCAGATTCTCCCATTGCTACCTGCTCTACATCCTAACCCAAAAGTCCTGGCCTGCTGACCAGTGCTCCCACAAAACACCCCAGGACTCCTCTGAAAATCACCTGCTCTTCTTGCCTCTTCCACCCAGTGTGAGGGTAGGAAGCCCCACCTGACTCTACCTGCCACCTTCTCTGGCCCTTTTCAGCAGAGGCCTGCCCTCCTTCCCACCCCCTGGGCTCCTTCCTCTTACTCGAATTCCTGTCCTTCCTCAACTCTGCTTTCTCTTCCGGCCACCAACCCACATTTTTCTCTCCTTTCTTAATCAAATTTCTGTAGAGTATGTGGCATGCATTATCTCTACTTCCTTAAGCCTTGGAGACCTGGCTTCTTCCCTGCCACAACTCCTGTGACTTGCTTGGGTCATGGCCACCTGAGTCCTACCTACAATGGCCCATGCTTCTATGCAGGCCTGACCTCTCTGGCAGGTGCCACCATTGTGCTTCCTCTTTTAGAAACCTGCTTTCCCGCTGGCTTCCAAGATGCAGATCTATGTGAGTTCCTCCTGTCCCTCTGACAGCTTCTGCTACCTCCCTCACTCTCCTGCTCACTCCCTAGATGTTGGTTCCCCCCAAGGTTCTGTCTTGTCCTCAGGTCCCTGGGGATCTCATCCCTTCCACAGCTGGAACTCTCTCCTATTAGTGGATGACTCTCAAGTCTTTTCCAGTAGTCTTGATCTTATCTTTCCTTGAATAAATGAATAAATGAATGAATGGTGTATTTAAGAATTGGGACACACTGGAAAATATGCCACGGAAAGGTCGCACTGTCTCCATCATCAAAAGAAATGTTCTTGAGGACTGTGCTGCACGCCTAACCCTGCTAGTGCAATGAAGAGAAAAGAAAGAAGGGAAGATGTGCCTCCCGCTCTCTGGGTGGAAACACAAACCTGAAACCTGAAACCTGAAACCTGAAACCAGGGATTGCCAGCAACTCCAGACAATGTGGCCACTAGAACTATTCAGCCCTTTGTGTGGGAGACATGGTGGGACAGCCTAGGGTTGTCAGTCAAGTTTCTTGGAACAGGCTGTGTTTGGAAGAGTCGATGTCAGGAAGGACTCCTGCTCTGGAGGCAGGGAAGAACAAAGACTTGGCAGGATCTTGAGATGCTACTAGAATGTTAGCTTCATGAGGTCAAGATCGTCAGTTTTGTTTACTGCGCCTAATCTCTGATGCCTAGAACAATGCAGCTTGCCAGTTTCCCCAAAGCCTCAGTTTCCTCCTTTACATAGTGAAGTGTTTCCACCATAAAGCTTCTTTTAGCTCAGGCAGCCCAAATGGTGTGAAAATAGCTCTCCAGACAATGACGGCAGCAAGCTGAGGAGGCTGATGGTGCGCTGCATTACTCAGGGCTGGAGGAGCTGTTTGTGGTGCTGAACCCAAGGCCAGAGGCAGAGAGATGATGGAGGATTGGCAACAGATTGGTCACGTGCTTGCTTGCCTGTGAATCTTCACTTTTTAGCTAATAAGTGTGGAGTAGTGAAGGGAGAGTGTGGGCTCTGCCATCAGACACCCCACTGTCCAAACCTCTAAGTTAAATGCTAACCCGCCGGGCTCTGGATCCCAATTCCACCAGACCCCAGCTGTGTGACTTGAGCAGGTCCTTGACTTCTCTGGGCATCCAGTTCTTTACTTATAAAATGGAGATATTAGTAGCTACCTAATAGGATTGTTGAGGAAATTAAATGAGACAATGAGTGTGGGTGTGAGGAATAGTTGCTAGCACACAGCACACATGCATCACTACTAGATGATCAACACCACTATCTTAGTCATCTCAGGTTACTATAACAAAAACACCATGGACTGGTAGCTTATCAACAACAGAAAATTATTTCTCACAGTTCTGGAGGCTGGAAGTCTGAGATCATGGTTGGGTTTAGGTAAAGAATGTCTTCTGGATTGTCGACTGCTACCTTCTTATATCCAGAAATGACAAAAAGAAAGCTAGCTAGCTCTCATACCTCTTCTTATGAGGGCACTAGTCCCATTCATGAGGGCTCCATCCTTATGGCCTAATTATCTCCCAAAGGCTTCACCTTCTAATACCATCACATTAGGATTAGAGTTTCAACATATGAATTTAGGGGGACACAAATATTCAGTCTGTAACAACCACAATCCCCAGGATCACAGGGAGTCTGGCAATGTCAAGAACTAGACTGACCTTAACTTATTCCCCTCTGCCTGGCTGTTTCCACCCACTCTGTGGGTTTCTCTCAGCAATCTATGAAGCCCTCTCACCACCTAACAGCCCCTATGCTCATGACTTTGGCTTCCTCACCCTGATATTCCACCCAACTCATCGGCTGGTAATTTGAGATGTAGGGAAATTAAACGCCCTCTTAGAGGGAGATGACCAAAAAAAGACAGCTAAAGGGTCTCCACACTGTCAGGGAGGGGTCTGATTTTAACCCTGTAAGGGCTCATGACACCTTTCACTTAGGTAAGGGTCTCAACAGGGTCAGAGTCACTCCCAGAGTTTTTTTGTCCCCATGAATCATCCTTTCTCCTTAAGTTAATTAACTGGCTTGAGCGACAGTCTCTTGTGGCAATCCTCCCTCCAGTCTACTCTCCATACTGGATACCAGAATGTCACACTGCTGCAGTATCTGGACATGACCCCATAGATGGTGGGAGCCAGTGAAAGGTTTTGAGAGTGCGATGTGGTCAGACAGGTGTTTGAGGACTGCCCCTTTTGGAAGATGGATCAGCTGGTGAAACTGCAGGGGAACAGTGGGGCAGCTGGCATTCTATTCTGGGGAAGAGAGGCGATGGAGACAAGTGAGATCTCAGAGACACTGAGAAAGAACACAATTTTGTCCTTGGGAATAATTGATGTGGGAAGTCCTGTTTTACCCCCAGAAACCATCTGTGGTTCCCCATCATCCATATGATTGAGTCTGGACTCCCTGGCCTCCACACACTAGACCCACCCTAATCTCCCACTCTCAGCGTCACACAGCAGCCAGCCTGACCTGTGGCAGTTCCCTTCGAGGCCCTACACGTTCTCACTGCCACACCTTTGCTCATACTGGGCCCTCAGCCTGAAACACCCTAGCTCCTTCTGCACAGGTTTAAAATACTTCATCATCCAAGGCTGCCTCTGAAAACCACATGCCCACATTCCAGGATAAAAGTAAAACCTGACTTTTTGGAATACATACAACATTTTCTTTACTTCTTGTGGCTGCTATCAGTTCTTTTTTTCTTTTTTCCTCACTCTAATAGACAATAACTTTTAATAATAATTGTTTTCATAGTTATGTAATATAACAAAGTGTTTGGGAGAAAGAATTTATAGAAACAAAATTCCTAAGTTACTAACACAGTGAGCAAATTCGTCTTTTTTTCTATGCAGCTAATTTTATACATAGTGTGATCTCTCTGTGCTTCAATTTTTTTTACCTATGAGAATATTAACGATAGTTCCCACTTCAGAGCCTTGTTCTGAGCATTAAATGATTAAATGAGATGAAAACATAAAGTTCTTAGTACCTGGTACCCCCGTTAATAATTATAATATGCAGTGTCATATTTTTGCTCTGCATTGTGAGGAGATAGAGGAGAGGCCCCAGGCCTGACTCAACCTTCTTTTTCCCATCACAAACCCCCACCGCTTTCTCCAGGCCAGAGCAAGCCCAGCAGGCTGAGTGTGTGAATGAGCAAAAAGGGCAGAGCCACTGTCTGGGATCTGCCCCTCCTCTGTTTGAACTCATTCATCTGTCTATTGGCCATTATGCTCCTGGATAATGGGGAACAGAACCAGTTAATTAGAAAAACTGCTGGCATGTGACAGGCAGTCTTTTCCCAGGTCAGAACCTTGCCCATGGCGGCCAGTCCAGCACGTGTCCCATGTGGTGCTGTGTTCAGCCTCAATGCTTTCTGGGTTCCTCTGCTGTTGACTCTATGGGCCTGCTTTGGTCAGCTCTGTGGAGCTTGATTTGTTCTGTCACAGGAAGGAACGCCTACCCTACTATTCCATGGACATGGTGAGAAGTAAACTAGATCACAAACATGAACTTAAGAGCAGAAAATGTTAAACAAATCTAGAACTCAGCTCACACACTCACACTGTGTCTAGAAAGTAGGGAGGAAACAGCTGAGTTAACGTCTACAGCAGGGAAGTCCAGCCAGCCAGGTCAAGGCTTTACTGTTTGCACTTGACTTGTCAAAACCAACTGCATAAACAAACTTACATTTTCTACTTTAAGGTCCCAGAATCTTGAGGATGTTCTTTTTTCTCTCTGGGCCTCAGTTTTCTCATTTGTAAAATGGGAGTCGGTGCTGTTTCTCTAAGTGGCTCTGCATTTGTAAACTGCAGAGAACTGTTTAAACATTAGAGAACATTATTGTTAGTGATATTGTCATCCAGGAAAGGCAGAATAGGAGATCCCAGGGTTCTAGCCCTGGGAGATCTGCAAAGCAGATGTGGTGGTACCAGCCCCACAAAGCCAGTAAAAGAGGCCTCAGCCTACACACATTGATATCCCTACAACGCCCAGAACAAGTCTTTTCAGAAAGTTCTGAAACCTTGTGCTTCCCCCTAAGCAGTCTACTCATATCCTATGCCTTTCTTTCAGTACTCTCAAGTAAACCTCCCAAAAGGGACTGAAGAATGAGAGAGGCCAAATGATAAGGGCCCAGGGAGGGAGGATGGGGCAGAAGAGAGGAAGTGCTGTTCCTGGGACAGAGGAAGAAAGAATAGATGTCCCTGGGGGTGTGGCCAGCAGAATGAGGAGGGCACAGTGAGGGTCTGTCAGCGGCTAACTCAGCTGGGATATTAGGAGGCAAGCAAGGATCCCTGCAAAATTCAATGCCCAAACTGAGCTATTTTTTCATTTTGCGAATAACTGTCCTCATTTTTGTCCTCCTCCCACTGACTCACCCACACAATGTCGGAGTGCCCTTAATTTTTGCTAAAGGCTATGTTTTATATGTCAGGTGTTTGTGTGGCTGAGGGATGGGGGGAGAGGGAGATGAACCCTGGTAGGGTGAGGGCTGGCTAGGCCGAGGAGTTGGAGATATCAGGGACAAGAATGGGAGGTGGGAGGCCACCGACTTCAGGAAGAGGAGTGTGGGGAAGAACAGAGAAATTTGAATGAAGGGATATGGGGGTGTTTGACTCTGTGGGGGTGGGGGGAATAATATGAGCCTCTCCTGCATCACCCCAGAAAAATCTGTGCTACATGGGTGACTTCAAGGCTGCCAGGCCAGGTTGGTGTTTAGGAATTGAATGACATTCTTGAGATTTAAGATTAGCAGATTAGTGGATGATCTGCTGGAGATTTGCTCCTGAAAATTCTTTTCCCTCAGTAGTTGTAGTCTGCCTTCCTTGCCCTGTCTCTCTTTCATGTGTAACAACTGCTTTTCTCCCTGGAAGAGAAGGTGTTGGTTGATGTGTGTCAGACAGAGGCTCCTAGTCTAACAATGGCAACCATGTGTGGGACAACTGGAGCTTCAAAGACAGAATCTCACTTAATCCTCTCCTCAAAGCTGAGATATCCTTTTCCTCATTGAATAGATCAGGACCTCAAAGCTCAGTGAGCTTGATGCTGAACCTGTCTGAGTCCAAAACGCACATCATGTCCTTAATGCTTTGCCATACAAGACTAGGCCTCCATCTCTTGGGGCAGGAAAAGAATGAGCCAGGTGAATGGCATCCAGGAGTGAGGTTGGTTCTGCTGAAACCAGAGCTGAGCCTCCATCCAGGAGGGGCACTGTCTGAGCCAGCATGGAATAAAAAATAGAAGGCAGGGGGCACCACCCTGGAGCCACTACTCTGGAGCTTGATCTTTGGATGGTTACTTCTGGGCTTGTTCAATAATAAAAAAAAATAAAAAATAAAAAAATAAAAAGTTGCACAGTGAGAAAATTCTCTCCAAAGCCCTATAACGCAGTTATCATTTTCATCTTGGAGAAGAGGCTCAGAGAGGGGGCATGACAGGCACCAGGTTACACAGTGACTCAGGGATAGCGTGTGATGAGGGCACATTTGTAGCTTCAAAGCTCATGGGCTTCCCTTAAGCCCAGTTGCCTTTTGGAAAAAAGCATCATTCTTCAAAGTGCCCACAGGGTGCAAACATCTGTGACAGAAGGCTGGGGGCTCCTGAGCCAGAAGCAGGGAAAGGAGGGAGGTCTCTACCGAGTGTAGGGGAGCGCTCTGCAAGATGGATGAGGTGTATCGGAGGTAGGCAGAGTGCTGGAGCTGAAATCTGCTGCCATCGGGCAGTGATTGATGACAGCCCGGCAGCAGAAGAGCAAGGAGGCCTCCGGAGGCTGCAGACAGAGGGCGAAGAGAGGCTATGAATACTTCAGAGAGGCAGCCAGGGCTGGAGGAAGGAGGGGCGGGGCGCAGGGGAGGGAGGCATTCAGGCAGGGATAGGTGGCTCAGGGGCTCGGACAGCAGGGTTAGGGAAAGACATCAGTGAGAGGGGCGCTCAGTTAGGGGAAAGGAAGGTTGAGGAGGAGTGGGCTAGGAGAGGGACTAGAATAGTGAGGTTAAGGGGGATAAGAATAGAAGAATGGGACTCAATGAAGGGAAAGGGGCTGGGTAAGGGGGAGTGGGGCGCAATGAATGGGACTGAGGGACAAAGAATAAGCACGTGGAGGGGACTCAGCGAGGAGAAGGGCCTCTCCCAAGAGAAGGGAGCTCACTGATGAGAGAGGGAGAACTTAGAAGGGGGGTGGCTAAGTGAGGGGGAAGGGCTCAATACTCTTGTCTTTCGCAACATATGACAACGTTGAGGCTGGGGAGCCAGTAAGGGGGGCTCCCTGTTCGATTCCCCAAATCCCCGCCTGACCCTCTAGGGGTCGAGGCCGCAGATCCCAGAGCCGGACATACCCCGCCGACCTTGAACCTTGCGGGGAGGACCGGGCCTGGAGCACTGCGCTGAGGGGCAGCGGGAAGGCCCGGCTCGCGGGGATTGGGTGCTGAGCGTCCCTGTCCCCATCAGCGTGGCGGAGACCCCGCTGCTGCCCGAAGGCGCCGAGCCGGACCTGGAGTACGCACCCTTTGACGAAGACGACGGCCCGGTGGACTGCGACTGCCCCGCCGCCTGCTACCGCGGGCACCGGGGGTACAGGTCAGAGCCCCGGGCGCCTCGGGTCTGGGGAGAAGGACAGGGCGGCGTAGGGCGGGGCTGTCCCACCCCCTCACCTCCGCCCCGCCCCTCGCCCCTTTTCTCCCAGGACCAAGCACTGGTCCAGCAGCTCGGCGTCGCCCCCTCCCAAGAAGAAGAAGAAAAAGAAAGGCGGCCACCGGAGGAGCCGGTGAGAGCGCCGGCCGGCGGCGGGAAGCGGGAGTGGGGGGTGGGTCCCCCAGGTGTCTACCCCTCCGACCGCGAGGACCCAGTGCTGCATTTGCCAGCCTTCCTCACCGAGCCCTGCTTTCCTTGCTGAATCCCTCCCTCTTCACTGTGCTACCCTTCAATGAAATGCCCTCCCCTAACCTCTCCCCTTGCTCAACCCCCTTCCCTTGACCAAGCCCCTCCCCCCACTGAATTTCTCCTCTTCACCAAGTCCCCTCTCCTCACTGAGTCCCTCACACTGGCACTCACCAGCCCCAGGACAAGACACACTGACCGCGCCCCTGTCTTGGTTCACCTGTGGGGTACCCCTCTGCCTTTCCCCAGCGGTCAAGCATCCATCACAACTGCCAGTGGCCTGGGAGGTGGGGTTTGGCTGGGTCTCGCTGGTCTTTGCTTCCCCATCTCTAGATCCCCTGCCCCTGTCCTGAGTGAAACCCTGGCAAATATCTGGGGCCCCAACTAATCCCTTCCAACTGTCTGTCCTTCTTTGTTCCCTGGCCCTCAGCAAAAAAAGAAGACTAGACTCCGAGTGCAGGTCAGTGATGAAGGCGGGCAAGGATTGGGGGAACGGGGAGGGGGTTGTCTATAGATGGGTGAGATCCCAGGGCCTTCCTCCAGAGGAAGGACTCAGGGTCTGGACTCTGGACACCACCAACTTTTCCCCCACAGAGGCCAGAAACTCCATTATAGCCTCTGACCTTTAGGTTTGAAACAGTCTTCTCTTACAATGCCAAGGGGGCTGGAAAGGTGACCCTGGGACAGACAGCACAGGCAGCTCCATCAACTACCCTTTGGGACCTCAGGGACCCTCTGGGCATCGATTCACTTTATACAACAGGCAGTCAGCTTTATGGCCTGGAATCCCCTTTCCACCTTCAGTGTCCCAGGCACCCAGCCTTGCCCAACCATTTCCAGATGCCCTGCCCCCTCCTAGGCCCCAGTTCATTAGAGCCCATTTCCCACCATTGTGTTCACAGTTGTGGCAGCTCCTCACCTCTGCGAAAGAAGAAGAAGAGTGTGAAGAAGCACCGCAGAGACAGGTACCCTCCCTCCCTGGGGCCTTCTCTCACTTCTATGGGGCCCAGGACTAGGGCTCTGATAATCAGTGTCCCTGAGTCACCCCAGGCTGGTTCAAGAGAACCCTTTTATGGCCCTGCAGGTCTGATTCTGGGTCCAGGAGGAAGAGACGGCACAGGTGAGTGGTGCCCTATGGAGGTGTGACAGGAGGATGTGGACAGAGACTAGTGCCCCCCTACAGAGTCCGAGGCCCAAAGGCAGCCATGATGGGAAGGGTGTTGTCAGGATCCTACCCTGCTCAACCCTCCCACTCCAGTGACCCCATCTCAGAGCCAAGCAAGGGTACTAAGGCTTGAGGGAGGAGGAAAAGGTCCAGTTATTTGCAATCCTTTTCTGCTCCATGTGTCAGCCTGGACATGGAGCCTCCAAGATTTCTAGTCAACACAGCAGGTCCAGTGTCCAAGGGATAAATGTCAGGAAGGCAGAAGCATCAGAAACCTGAATTTGCAGGGAAAGGGCGTGCCAGGCAGAAGGAAGCCTAAGTGGATAGGAGATGGGGTGGATGGGCTGTGTCTAGAGATGGAGTGTCTGAACAGCAGGTACCAGGCCCCAACAGGCCTGACTACTGGAGTTACGTTGCTGGCCTCCACCCCAGTGGGACTGGGAGCCAGCAAGATACTCTGAGCAGGACAGTGATTTGTTCAGGATGGATTGGGGGCGGGGGGTAAGAGAGGAGGAAGTGAAATGTAGAAGTCCAGGCAGAGTCAGGGGTAAATAAAGTAAAACACTTGGCATGGAGGGAAGGAAGATGTGGGCAGTCACATCCTCATGGTTGCCATGGAAGCCAGAACTCCCCTCCCAGAAGCCCTGAGGAAGGGCAGGGTCCCCAGCCCCATTCCTGCATTGGGAATTAGCTCACTGCCACTTGCCAGGTAGGAAAGGAGCCTAAATGAACATCTAATCCTGACCCTCTGATTTTCCCAATTTCCCACACTTTCCTCTTCCCCAAACCCTTCCAATGGGCTTGTGGGGCTCCTGCTGCCCCCAGTGGTCACCATCAGCTTGCACATATCCTCTGGCCAGCTCCCATCAGTCCTGAGAAGGACCTAGAGATGAGCTAGGTTAGATCAACTCCAAATGAGGAGACCAAGGTCCAAATCAGGCAACATGGGTTCTAGAACCCAAACTGTTGCCCCCTCCACCAGCTTGTCCCACACCCACTCTTCTGAGAAACACATTTCTGTGGTTTTTAGCATCACTTCATTTTTGGTCAGAAGGAGGCGTCAGTTTAGAACTGGAAGAATTGAGCCAGAATTTGGCAGCATCAGGAAGGGGGGGCTGAGAGACCTATGGGAACTGGCATGGGGTGAGGCCTTAAAGGACTAATCAGAAGCTTCTCAACCCTTTTGTCAAAGGCAGGATGTGGGCCACCGGGCCCACCCTAGAGAATTGGATGGAATGGGACAGGGGTCCAGCAGCATAGCCCAAAAGCAGGGAGATCACATCCAAGGGAAAGCACTTATCTCCTGAAGGCCTGGGTGAGCTGACCCAGGGCTGGGCTATAGTCTAGAGGATGGAGAGGCAGGAGGCCTGGGCTTTGCCAGTAGGGCCCCATCTAAGGGAATCTAGGGCCCAGGAAACACAAATGAAGTATGGAGGGGCCTGTCCCAAGATCAATGCCAGAAGATAAAGACAAGTCATCCTTCTTCTGGGGCTTTGGCACTCCCAGAGAGCACAGCAGTTAGGGCCCAGGCAGGAGGTGATCATGGGCCAGGACTTACAGGAGAAAGAAGGAATGGGACTTGGCCAGGTGAAAGGCACCAAAGCAGTTGGATGAGTTGGGCAAGTCCATACCTACGAGGGAGACTCCAGCTAGAGAGTGGAACAAATCTCAGGTCTACACCTGGGTACACCAGGCTCAGGAGACCTGTCCTCCCCTGCCTGTCTCTGGCTGTGCTGTCATGGAGTATCTGCTTCCTGTAGATCTCGAAGCCCCAAGAGCAAAAGAAAAGAGAAGAACAAAGAGAGAAAGAGGTGAGAACTCTTCCCCATTCTCCAGGCCCTCAGCTCCTTTCCTCCACACAGCGAAGCTGGCCTTCTATAATTACAGAATCAGGCCCTTGGAGATAGCTCATTTTCTACCCAGATGGAAAAATTCAGACTCAGAGAGTAAGCCAAGAGCCCCTGTGAATCAGTGGCAGAGCTGGAACTAGAGGCCTCTAGCCTCCCAGTCCAGGGTGTTTTCAAATTCAGTTCAATAACTCCCTCCCCATGCCCCCACCCCTCCTACCGCACCCCCCACCCCAGCACCTCTCCCCAGTCACAAGAGCAGCAGCAGAGGAGTGGGTGGGGTGTTGGGGATCTGGGGCTGTCTAGAGAAAAAAGCGCCTTTTCCTAATTCCCACAAATGACCTAGAGGGACTGGCTGGGCTTTAGGCCGGCATGGGCAGCGTTTATTTCTGTAGGAGACTGCGGGGTGGGGTTGGTCAGCAGTGGCTTCCATTAGGCCTTCAGGGGATCCCCAATGGGGAGGTCAAGCAGAACTTAGGTACAGGTTGATTTCTCTCCCAGGCCACACGCCGAGTCCCCGGGCCGGAGGTCCCATCGCCACAGCAGCGGCAGCTCCCACAGCCCCTCCCTCTCGTCCCAGGACAGTGATTCTAGATCACCCAGCAGGTAGGTTCCCGGCCCCTGGGAGCGCTCAAGGTGTGGCTGGGGGCAGGGGATCTGCAGATTAAATAGCTCCAAGGCTGGGGAGCAGGGGTGGCAGACAGAACAATTAATCAATGGGTGGGGTAGTTGACCAGGGCAGTGCTGGTGCCAACTTGGACCTGGGCGAGGAAGAGCTGTAACCCCCGCCCTACGGCGGCCCAGTCCTCGAATGGAAATCGAGGCCGTGTGAGGGTTTCCTGCTCAGAGAGAGGGCTGGGGGGGGGGGGCTGCCCTTCCCGCCGGGCAGCGGCCTCTCCCGAAGGCGGGCGTCCCACACCAGGTCCCCCCCCCATGTCCCCTGCTTCCAGGCTGAGCCCCAAGCACCGAGACGACCGGCGGAAGACGGGCAGCCAGCGGTCCAGCGGAAGCCGGTCGCCTTCCCCGTCGGGCGGCAGCGGATGGGGGTCACCCCAGCAGAACGGCGGCAGCAGGCAGCGGAGCGGAGCGCCAGGGTGCCGCCCGGGCTCGGCGCACAGCCCGCCCGATGTACGTAGCTTCACTTTGCAGCGGGTTCCCGCGCCGAGCTGGGGCCGGGCGGGTCGCTGCGGGGCGCAGGGGGGCGGGGGGGCAGTGAGTGTGTCACTGGGCGGGGGCGCTGCACGCCGGCCCCAGGCCCGCCGCCTCCCCCTCCCGTGCACCCTCCCTGCAGCGGAGCGGCCAGGAGCGCTTGTTCACTGCGCCCACCTGGCCCTAGTGTCAGGGTGAGGGGCCCGCCCCCGCAGTCTTGGGCCACCCTTGAGCTTGGCAAACTGAAGGCTAGAGAGGGTTGATCATCGGGACGCTCAGCCATTTGGGTAAAGAGGCAGAGGGGAGCCAAGATCTCTTGTCTTCCTCCCCCAGTCATATTGGGGAGGGGTCGGGCACAGCTATTGGAACAAGGCTCAGGAGAAGATCTACCCAGGGCATCACTCGGGCAGGGAGTCTCCCTCTCTCCACCCAGTCCTTCCCTCCCCCCAAGAGGCCCTCTCTCCCTCAACCCTCTCACTAGCCCCTTTCCCCTCTCAGATCCCTCTCCCCCATCTCAGTCCCCTTGCCACCACAGAGCTGCATTTCTAAAGTCCCTGCTCCAGGGAGAGTCTGTCCTTTCCCTGGGCACTGCCCTGGCTTGGACAGGTGTCTCAAACCTGCGGGTTCCACTTCCCATGGCCCATCCTTCCTAAGGCACCTCCCAGTGCCTCCCTCAGAGATCACATCAACACCACCCCCCAAAACTCCCATCCATCCTCCAGGAGGGGCACAGATTCCTTGAGACCCACAGGCAGGTGTGATGGTTGGAGCTGGCAGCTGGATGGTCTGGGCCAGGGTGGGGGTTCTCCCATGCCCCAGGAGGGACCCATAATCCCCTTTCGTCTTTTAATCTTAGAGTACATGGTAGAGGCCCCCTCAGGGAGAAGGGGCTGCAGCACTGGCAGGGGCACTGGGTGGACACAGGGGACTTGGGATAGACAGCCCGCGAGTTCCCCACGAGACCTGCAGGCTGCCCCAGAAGCCTCAACGGGGAGTGGGGAGCTGCCGCTCTCCAGACCTCAGGTCTCAGCAGCAAACATGTACGTGTTGGTCAGTTTCTTTTTGATTTTTGGCTGTTTTCCTTTCACTCCCTTTCTTTTCTCAAATACCCTTAGTCCTACAGCCTTAGTGAGGAAAGCCAAAGGTACCTGACAAAAGGCTCCTGGTCTCAAGGTTAATTTTTGTTTAAGGACAGTATCTGTCTCAAGATTGACCCCACCTGAACAGGGTGCCAGGCTCCTGAGCTCCAAGGGACCTATTTGGGCCACACGGAGAGAATCACACCACTGTCCCTGGATCTGTCTTGGGTGTGAGAGGTAGCACGCAGAGACAGCCCAGGGCAGCCAGGACAGAGACAGGACCCAGACATGACGCCCAACCTGGGCACCCCCAACCTCTATGGTCACAGTGCCCCAAACACCTGCTCACATCCTCATGCCCACTCCTATTCTCAGAGGTACAGAAACTCAGGTTCTCTCAAGCCAGGGTGGAAATGAGGCTTCTGCCCACTTTTGGTCCCCTCCTCAGCCTGGGAGGCTTGAGCAGTACCCCTCACAAGGGCCCTGGGCATGTGCGGATAAAATGACCACAGCAACCAGATAGAACCCAGGAGCAAGCAGTCAGGGAAGGTGGCCTAGCCTCCAGCTTAGGGAGGAAGCCTCGGCAGCACCCCAATCTTGTCTCCCTCCAAAAATGGGGCTCCATTTTGACATAGCCATGGGAGTTTTCTAGGAGACTGAATTTTGTTATTCTTTTCACAAAGCATGGTCCTCAAATCCTCTCCCTGCCTTCTGGGCCCTGGGAGTTCCAAGACTTCAGAACATCCCCTGCCTCTCACCTGCACCCAGGTCCGTCCCCTCCTTATCCACATAACCTTTCCTAGGAGTGAAATGAGGCTAGTTCTCTCTGGCCTCCAGGGAGTGAGACAGGAGCGGGGTTATAGACTTTGCCATTAACCAAAAATGTTTTTGGGAAAAGTACTGGGGGTGGTATTCATGGACCTACCTTTAAAATTAAAAACAAAAAAAGAGAGAGAGACAATTGGAAAAAGAAAAGCTCGCCGTTTTTTAACCCCATCTATGTTTTTGTTTGTTTGTTTGTTTTTTAGCCTCCCATTTGAAACGTGGTAATATTGTGATTCCATTTCTCCTTTAGTGGCAAGGGAAGAGGGTGGGGTAGTTTATGTAACTTTTCCTGTTATTTTGTTTCTGTTTGTATTTTCTTTTCCTTTTCTTTCTTTCTTTATTTTTTCTTTTGTAATATACAGAAATGCAAACTATCTCTCTGGGGTTTTTTCTCTCTTTGTTCTAGAATTTTGCTTTTTGTGTGTTACTCTGGGAGTCTCTCCTCCTAAGGCAGAGACGGCTTTGAATCTCAAGTGAACATTAATCATATACATATCTCTATATACTTATGTTTTTCCTTTGTAATCAGAATTTAAAAGGGAAGATAACTCCTAAAAAATGATTCCCACACCAGCAGCTCCTGCCTAATCTGCAGCAGTAGCCAGACCTCTCCCCAATCTGGGTCACGGGGCACGTGGTAGAACGGCCTCAGCTTTCAAATTAACAAAAATGGTACAGACTATGCTTCCATGTCCCTGTCTATAAGAAACTTTGGAGAGAACCTGAGAGACCCAGGAAAAGAGAAAGTTGTCCTAGGCACCCACAGACCTCCCTAGAGCAGTGAACTGCCTGTGTCTCCGAAGTTCCATCTAGTATAAGATGGCCTGGCATGCACAGGGACAGGCTGCTCAACACCTTCCGTGCCAGGCCTCAGAATTGAAAACACCTAAGAGAGTTTAGCTCAGGTGAGGGCTTCAAATCTAGACGCTCCCAGGCAAGGAAAAGAAATCATTTCCAGCCTTGAGACTGAGGCCAGCGGAGTACTGGCTCCCAACATCTATTTGCTGTCCCATCCCTGGCCAGGACTGAACCCCCAAAGGGACTTCGGGGTTCTGCTGCTTAGATAGGTCAAATGACCACTTCAGGGTCACACAGCATTTTAGCGATAGATCCAAAAGGAGAACTTCCAACCTCAAGACCTCCAGCCACAGCCAAGATATGGAGAGGGTGGTCAATGGAAAGCACAGTTCAGGAACCCTAAGCAGAGGAGGATTTGGGAGGTGGATGCTGGGGGTCTCAGTTCCTGCCTTTCTCCTGGGGACCCCTCCTGATGTCAGTGGCAGGCTCCCAGCTCTCTCAACTCCCTGGCACTGAGGCCTGACCACATGGAGACCAGGGTATAGTGGGCCTGGTGTTATGCAAGCCAGAATCTGTATGACTGCTGCTTCAGCACCTCAGGAAGCCCTAAGCTCACACAGTCACACCCATGTGGAGAAAGAAATAGTGAGGCACAGAGAGGGAAGGGAGCTGCTCAAAGTCACATGATGTGGAAAGGAAGAGTAAGATGCTAAGCTCAAGGCCCAGCTTAGGGTATAGGGTGTAGAGTTTGCAGCCTTAAAAGTAGGGCCCCCTGGCTTGGCTCCACCTGTCCCTAGCATTGAAAGTATCAAGGGAAGCCTCACCATTTTCTGATAGTGCCAGAGATGGTCCACGAATAAGGCCCACAGGCTCTTTCTGGCCTCTACCTTTGGCTCAAATGTTATCACAAAATGGACAGTCTTGGGTGACCCTGAAGAAGAGGTTCCCATGGCACACTCTCTGACTTGCCTCACTCCTTCCTACCCCCAGGAAAGGCTTGAGTGGGGCAGTCAGAATAGGAAGGGACATCTCAGCATTTCTTTCAGGATGAAGCCAGAAGGCAGGAGGGATAAATTTGCTAAAATGATGCTGAAGCCGGAGAGAAAGGGAGTGGGGTTGGCTTGAGGCAGAATCAATTCTCCAAACTGAATCTGTGGTTGCCTTCCCTTTTAAATGCACAGGTGCCCTTTCACCCCACCTGTCCACTCTGACTGGCCTTGTTTAAAGAGCTTCTCTCTCTTCTCTCTGGCTGGGTCCACCTTTCCTTCTGTCTCTGTTCTGCCTTTGTTTCTTTTACTCTTTCTCTCTATTTTTTCCCTCTCTCCCTGTGTCTCTCTTTCTCTTTCACTTTTTCTCTCCATCTCTCTGAAATGGGCCTCTCTCCCCATGCTGCCAGCCCTTCTTTGCCCACCCTGTGGTTCTGCTTCCATCAGCTGCTTCCTGCATGCCCTCTGGAGGTTTTCTGTTGTTTAAAGAGTTAAGAAAAGGTTGGCAATTGGAGCCTGTGGTGGTGGGGGGAGCACACAGAAATGGCTGGGCAGGAGACCCCTCCCATCCCTGGGAATAGACTTAAAGCCACACTTGACGGCCCATGTGCTGACTCAAAGAGGGAGCACAGCTTAGAGTCACTGTCTTTCTCCATTCTGCATTCCCAATGCGGAGACCTTCTTTTCTTTTTTATTATTGCATTCCTGTCCCTGACCACTGAGAAGGTAGGTATCCCAGCTCAGCTGTGCGCTCGCTCGCTCCCATCTCCAGATAAGCCCTGCCACTCTGCTTGGTTTGAATGTGGTTTTCTTTCTCTCTCTTTCTCTCAGTCTCACTCTGGTTGGTTTTCTCCCCTTCCCTTTCCTTTCTTTATTTTAGTGACTACTCATTTGTAACTTGCATTTTCTCCAAATGAGCTACAAAGCTGTGTTTCCCGGTTTGTTGTTTGGTTTTCTAGACTTTCCCTGACAACTTTTCTGGTTCATTCTTCCCTCCTTTCCACCTTCCCTGCTCCTTCTTCTTCCTCTCTACCCATCCCCACCCTCCAATCCTTCTTTACTCCCTCTCTTTCTCATTTCGTTGTCTGAATGCATTTCTGTGTGGTTTAGCATTCCAAGTTTGTGTTGCCTTCCTGAACTCTATGCTGCGGTTGAGCCAATTTGATTTCTGTTGTCTGGAGTAGCTGCTAAGCCTCTCACCCCTCACCCCTGCCAGCCCCTGGGGCCCACTTGATCAATAAGCAGTGGTGGAGGGGCCTGTGCTGGGCCTTTTGGCCTCCAGATCCTGGAGGAAGTTCTGGCTGAGGTCAGGCCTGGGGAAAGAGCCCTGTCCCACCCTCTGGGGCCTGCTGGGCTCCTGCAGGTTCTGCCCTGGCAGCCCGCAGGCCTTTAGGATGAGAGCCAAAGGACTTTGGAGCAGCAGCTGATATCAGGGTTGAACCTCACAGCTCCATCTTTGGGGTGTGATGGTAATGGTACTTTAGAGTGGGAGTGAGCTGACCGAGCTGGACTTAGAGGGCCTACTTAGCAAAGTCTCTTTGAGACAATTTGGAGGGATGCAGGAAGTGCTCAGCTAATCTTCCCCCTGCCTGGACCATTACCCAATCCAGATAGTTACTCCCTCCTTCCTCCAGCATCCTTCCATATTTTGAATTTGAGCATAATGTGTAGAATGATCCAGAAGGGATAGTCAGTAGGAACCACAGTGCCCTGAGGTGTTAGGGCAGAACTAGCCTAGGTCTGAAATGTGTCACTCCCAGTCCAGTGCTCCTCCAGCCACACTGAAGGCACGTGTCAGAGGTAGGTCCTCAGGGACTCCCGCTCCCCATCCTGGCCCTTTAAACTGTTTCCTATCCCACTTGGGAGCAGCTACAGAAGTTTGACATCCTAGTCCGTGTGAGGCCTCATTGGGCCTGCATCTTCAGCTTTGAAAAGGCCTCATTTTCCCCAATATTGATCCCAGGGGTAGGTCCTGAGGAGCTCACCCACTCAGAACATTCCTCAACCTCGGGTGGTGCTAGGAGGGCTGGCAAGGAAATTGTTCACGGAGGAAGAAAGTACTGCTGGTCTGACAGAGGAGACTCTGTCCCAGCCTGATGGAGAGTGGAGACCTTACCCTCAAGGAGTACCTGATGTGACCAGGGACCCAGAAATAGGATCTTCAAAAGCTGAATTAGAGAGGGTAGTTGTCCCTGATGCTCACTTATTCTTGTCTTTAAGAATACCAGGATCAGGCAAGCACAGTTTCCTGATACTCTCTTCCCATTGTCTTTTCCCCTCAAAAATTTCTTATGTAAGTAAAAGAAAAGCTTTCAGATAGGAAGTCAATGATCACTCAATATCATTGTACTTTTTTCTCTACAAATTAACTAAATCAAAGGGTTGTTTAGGTATCACATAAATTTAACCTAAGATAGTTGCATTAAAACAATTAAGAAATTTAAACACAAAAATAGAAAAGATAACAGAGAGTACGTGGTACCAAGGAGCAGACGGATTGCTGGGAACAGGGCTTAGAGGCAGGTGAGGTCTCATTTGTTCATTTATGTATTCATTCACACACATTAAGAAAGCATCTGCTGAGCACTCCTCCATGCCAGGCCCTGTCTGGGTGCCCATGCAAGGGGAGAGGCAGGCAGACCTGGATTTTCAGCCCCCATGTGCCAGGCTGGTGGACAAAGTTCACTCAGAATGACAAAAGAGGAAAAACTGAACCAGGGATGGGGTGCTCTGCTTATCACAGTAGCCCTAGCCCTAGCACATCTTGGTGCAGTCCATACTAAAGAAATGAACAAGGATCTGTGGGATCATAGAGGAGCACACCTAACTCAGGGTGAGGCTCAGGACAGGCTTCCTGGAGGCAGTGATCTTGGGTTGATGGTAGAGGGGAGATAGGCATTAGCCAGGCTGTGGGTCAGAGAGAGGAGTGGGAAGAGGGGAGAATGGTTCCCTGCAAGAGGGTCGGGAGTCTCACAGAGCAGGCTTCCAGAGGAGATGCTTGGTAGTCCCTGGCCATAGTAGTCCTGTCTGGCAATGAGATCCTATGGTGTCTGGGCTTGGATCTTCCTCAATTTCTGAGAAGAATAAGGTCCAGCCAAGCTGTGGATGATGCTCACCTTCTGGCAGGACCATGGCGACCCTTTCAGGAGGATTTCTGGAGGGATGTGTGGATACAAGTGAGACTGGCCCTAGGAGCCTTCTCCCACAGAAGGTGCTATCTGCCATCCTTCCCAGCAACACCTTCCTCCCATTCTCTGCCATCCTGGCACTTGGAGGATATGCCGTGGGACCCTAGGCCTTCTTGTACTGCTCTGGCCCTGTTTCTCTGTGAAAGGACAGTAAGTCATTTGTACTCTGTAAAGAACCTCTCAACCCGTGAACAGGTGCACTCTGTTCAGCAAAGAATTCGATTATGTCCATTTTACCAATAGGGAAACTGAGACCCCAGAGTTAGCTCACTTCTTTAAGGTCTCACAACAAACTTGCACCAAGGCTGATTCCAGCATGTTCACTTTGCCAGTTACTATCACATTGGGCTATGGCAGCCAGTTGACTTGGAGAAGTTGAGAGGAAAATGGGGAGAGCTTGGGCATCAAGACATGCCAGGCAGGAAGGGTCCGGATCAGCACAGAAACATGGCCTAGAGACTTGCATCTCAGTGGTTGAGGACAGCAACATGATGGGGGTGGGCATCCACCCAACCCAGACCTTTTCTTTTCCTAACACTCCCTCCCACTCCCAGCCCAACAGTAGGGAGTAGAGAAGGCTCTGAAGTGTCTGTGGGAAGAAACATCATGGCCCTTGGTCTCCTTCCCACAGTGCTGGCCTCTTCCCTGGAGGCAGAAGTAGAGGCTTAGATCCAGAGTCAGGGGCTGGAATAGAATTCATATTCAGGTCCTAATTCCCAAGTTTAGTTTTCTGCCCACTCGCCTTGCTGCTCCCATTGCCACCACCAAAGTAGCAAGCACAGGCTTCTTAACGGTGGGGTCCACTGTCTCCTTGGGTATGGATTACTATGCATTGGCTGCCAGGGCCCCCAGTCTCCTAAACTCGTATCTGTTCACTTTACACTCTTTGACAACCCAGGATATAGGAAAGGAACTGGAAATGTGAAGAACCTGGAGACTTCTTTTTCATTTGCCTTCTCTGGAAGGAAAAGGATTCTGCATGACAGAATCTAGTGCTGGGGGCTTGTGAGCTGTAATGGCTGGGGCAGAGGGTATGTGTGTTGGGGAGCCAATGTCTCCTGGTAATGTCTATTGAGAACAGAACTACCATCACAGAAGGGGCATGGCTGAACAAACCAGCCTCCATCTCTCCTAGCCTAGTGTCAGGGTACTCAGAGGTATATCTAGGTACCCAGTAATATCTACTCTGCCCATCTATGCCTTACTCTGCCCCAAAAAGAGATGCCAGGCTCTCCCAGGAGAAGGTCTTCATGGCCCATCTGACTCTGGTTAGCTGCTCTCACTCGCTATGGCTGGTGTTTATTGACTGCTTCAGCCACCAGCCATGAGCTGGCTGTGCCTTTCCACCAACGGAGCTGACTTTTGGCTCTACCTCCATGCCCAGGCTAGATCCAAGCTTGCACAGAGAAGCCTTGGCATCATCTTCTCTCCTGCAGGAAGCATCAGGGCTATGCCAACCATACTCCTTCCAGTCCCTGGCAGCAAGATACCCTGAGGGGTGGCATCTGGTTTTGTTCTCTCATCCTAAGATCCTGCTAGAATATTTGGCCCAGATTCTGCCCCCGTTCTAAGACTTCCTGTTTTGACCCTGGCTCTTATAAGGGCATCTCTTCTTTCCTCAGTAAATTGCATTGAGGCCTTCCTAGGTGCCAAGTTCTGTGATCACAACTAAGGTTACAGAGCTGAATTCAACACCAGATCTACCTGGGGGTGCCCAAAGTCAAGTTGGTGCTTGTGACTGGGGGTGGGCAGGGGTGAGGGACAGGTATAAACAGTTACAATCAACAGAGATTATCAGGGACAGATATAATCAACTGTTATCAGAAGGAAGCCCAAGGACAGGAGGAAGGTTAGTTCTGTGGATGGAATGGGATGACGACGGGGGTTGAGGGGTGTGCAGAGAATCCTCAAATATTTGCTCTGGAAGGAACATCAGGAAGCAAGGCCCAACCCTCTCATTTTGTAGCTGGGGGAACTGAGGCCCAGAATGGAAAAGTGACTTGGCCAGGGTCACTAGTGAGGCAGTGGCAGGCTCTCAGATCCTGGTTCCTAGCCAGGGCCCTTTCAGGTTTTCTGTATCCAGATCTTTGTGTCCTAACTTTGCTTTTGGAAAAACATTTGACATCTCTATCCAGTGGTCACTCAAGAGGTGCCTACTCAGGCCTGAGGAGCCAGGCACTGCCAGTCCTTCCTCCAGAGGCAGTGTGGCCTCCTCTTGGCCTAGAATGGGGTGGTTGAGTTTTTCTCTCTCTCTCTCTATCTCTCTTGCATTTTTGTGAATCTAATGATGAACTTACGCTACCACACTTTTCCCTTCTCTTACACATCTTACCTACTAAAGGAGGAAGTGCCACTTTATTGGTAAGTGGACGTTAACCAAGAGGGACTTAAAAATCAGAACTTTTAAAAAATTTTTTAAAAATAAAAAGAGAGAAACAGAAAGACAGTCGGGTGCTACTGACAGCTCCACAGGTCTCTGCAGGGCCGGACAACAAAGAAAGAAAAATGTTAACAGAAAATGTCAGTTCCCCAGGAGTTCAGACATTGTTTTTGATTTTGGTATCTAATGACATTTGTGGATTTTGTTTTTTATTTCTGTTTTTCTTCCCTTTCTTCGGTTCAGTTTTGAGTTCAGTTGTCCCGCCCCGCCCCCCCATCTGTGTGCCGTGTGCCCCTTCCATCCCCTCGCTCACCCCCATGCGCTGGGGGGCCTGGTCTGCTGGGCTGGCACTGGCCCGGCCTCCCGGTGCCCGCCCTCTCTCTTCTCTCGGCCGGGATCGTCCGTCCCATAGTGGGGCGATGCCAGCCCCCGTGCCCGTCCTGGAGCGCCCTCCCTGTCAGCCCCCTCCCCGCCCCCCACCGCTCCGTCCCTCTTGTGTTTTGCATGCCGAGAACCTTGCATGAGCTGCACTGTTGAGGCCAGAAGGTGGACACTCAGGAGAGGCAGAGGCAGGGCAGGCGCGGGGAACCGTGTGTGCGATGCTCCGGGACTGGCAGCCCTCAGCCTGGGCCTGGTGAAAGCCCCCTCTCCCTCTCTCCCCCCCCCCCACCCGCCCGTTCTCTCACCTCAACCTCTGCTCCTTCTCTTGGTCTGTGTTCTCTCTGTGTCTGTCTCTCTCTGTCTCTCATTCTCTCTCTCTCTCTCTCTCTCTCTCTCTCTCTCTCTCTCTCTCTCTCTCTCTCTCTCTCTCTCATCTGTTTTTCTTTCTCTGCTTCCCTAACTTGTCTGTCTCTCCTCTCTGTCTCCTCTGCCTTCTCTCCCCTCTGGGCTCTCCACCTCTTGTTTTCTGTCTCCGCTGCCGTGTCTCTCTGTCCCCTCTCTCCTGTCTCCGTCACTCTCTCTGTCCCCCTCTCCACCCTCCCCGCCCCTACCCCTTGCCCTCTCTGCCTCTCTCCCCGTCAGAAGCCCAGCTCGCCCTCGCCCAGGGCCGGCGACCAGGCGGAGGCCGGCGCAGCCACGCCGCCCGCGCGGGGCAAGGACAGCGCAAGCCCGCGCTCGGCGCCGTCGTCGCAGGGCAGAGGAGGCCGCGCGACCGGAGGGCCGGCCAGGCGGCGGCGGCGGCGGCGGCGGCGGCGGCGCCGCTCTCGGTCCCCGACGTCCGCGCCCCGCCGCAGGGGCCGCCGGCGCGCGCGGCCCGCGCCCCCCCGGGGTTCGTCTCGCTCGCTCAGCAGGGCCCGGTCCAGCAGCGACTCGGGCGGCGGCGGGGGCGCCCCCGGCCCCGGGCCCGAGCCCGGCTCGGAGCGAGGCCACGGCGGGCACGCGAAACGGTGAGCGCGCGCGGGCGGCCCCCGGGACCCGGGCTCCCCTCCGCGCACCGCGCGCTGCCTCCCCTCGCCGGCCCCTCCCGCCGAGCGCCCCCCGTCCTCATCCCCCTCCTCCCCCCGATCGCTTCCCCCCACTCCCGCAGAGCACCCTCGCCCCGCCGACCCCCTCCTCTCACTGAGCTTCCCCACTCGCCGAGCTCCCCACCTCCCGATCACTCCTCCTGGGCCCACGGAGCCCTCTGCCCCCCTCACCGACACTCTGCCCACAGCTCTTTCTAAGCCCCTCGCACAGTCCTGCTCCTCCCCCCAGCGCGGGTCACCCCCCTTCCTCATGGGGCTCCCCTCTCCCCGATCACTCCCCCTCGACCCCATGAACACCCTCTACCTCACTGATTCTTCTCCCTGCTCCCACCTTCCTTCCTCAGGTAAGCATCCCCCGCCCCCAGGAACCTGCCCCCCACACACGGTCTCCTCCTGCTCCCTAACCCACCCCTCCGCGATGAACGCCTCCTCCCCGGGGCCCTTCCTCTCCCTGAGCCCAGGTTCTCCCCAGCTGAGAAGCCCCCCCCCGGCCCACCCCTCCACGGAGCCCACTTTCTTCCTCGCTGAAGAACGGGCTGTCACCGCCGCTCCCCTCACGCCGTCCCCTCCCTCCGCGGGGCCCACTCCCTCCCTCGCTGAGCCCCCTGTCGCCGTGCCCCTCCTCCAGGGCCAAGGAGCGGCCGGCGCGCGCCCGGCAGCCCAGCACGTCCCCGTCCCCGGGCGCGCACGGCCGGCGCGGCGGCGCGGAGGGCCAGAGCTCGTCGCGGAGCCCGGGCCCGCACCCGCGCTCCTGGAGCTCCAGCCGCTCGCCCTCCCAATCCCGCTCGCGCTCGGCGGAGAAGCGGGCCCGCAGCGCCAGCCGCTCGCCGTCGCCCAAGAAACCCCTGGGCCGGTAAGTGAGGACCGCGGGGCGCCGGAGGAGAGGGGGGGCGGGGAGAGGGCGGCCCGGGGCGCCCCGGTGAGGCGGAGGCGGCGGGGCCGCCGCGCTCACCTCGGGCCCGCGCCCCCCAGGGACAAGGACGGCGACGGCCGCGCCAGGCACGTGGAGGCCGAAGCCGCCCGCGCGCGGCGCCGCTCCCGCAGCTATTCGCCCATTCGCAAGCGGCGCCGGGACTCGCCCAGCTTCATGGAGCCGCGGCGCATCACCAGGTATGCAGGGGCCGGGGACTAGCCGCAGGGGCCTGGGGGTGAGGGGCCCTCGAACCTCCTGGGGCTGCCGAATGAACCCGGTGCAGGGAGAGGTGGAGGCTCAAGGCGAGGAGGTGGGGGTTCAGTGAAAGGAAGAGGGCTCACCGAGGAGAGGGGCAAACACTAGTGGTGCTGGAACGGCGGGTGGGACTCAGAGACAGAGGTAGAGAGGTTCACTGAGGGCAGGGAGGCTCAAGAAGGGATTGATCCCGTGAGGGCCTGAAGGCCCATGGAGGAGAGGAGAATCTGTACTTGGATCTGGGTGGTAAGCTGCAAACGTGGAATTAAGCTCTGGAAGATTCCAGCCATCCCTCCTGGATCCCCTCCCTCCCTTCTTTCCTCCCCACATTCATCTCCTGGCAATGATGTCTCCTTTTCTCCTTCATCTCAAGGTCCAGCCTGCTGAGTGGCCTATGGCCAGCCTGGGGGCCAACTGGACCCCCTCTCCACAGGCTGCAGGGGAGATGCCCATGTGAGCTGATCTGGCTCTGTTCAGCTGTCTGTCTGCCTCTCCTTTTCTCACTAACCTCACTGCTCACCTCCCAGCCCCTGGGGAATTTGAAGGAGGGGGCACCAGCAGCTTGGTCTCTGAGGCAGCTGTGGAAGGAATCGGTCCCTCCCACTTTCCCCACACAGTTCAATGGCACTGTGCCATGACCAGAGTTTCTCTGCCAGGACTGGAGGGTCTGGGCCTGGGTCTCCAGGTGAGCCAATGGTCTGTGTTTGCAGAAATCACTCCATTTCTACCCCTGACATGAGGTAGAGGGTCACAGCCAAAATTCTGAACCCAGCTCTGCCACAGTCTTGCTGGGAAATCAGTGGGCCTCACTGGTCTCAGTTCTTACATCCTCACCCCAGAGCTAGAGGCCAGACTGCCAGGCTTGGAACAGCCACCCCCAGGCAAGTCACAAAGCCCACCCAAATGCCAGTGGGTGCTAAGATTTCCTACCTCCACACCCTCCACCTGGCACCCACCTCAGCCCCTCTCCCAGGCTGCCTCCTCCTCCTTCCACTAACGTACACTTGTTTTCTTCCTCAGAATTAACACCACGCGATGGGGGCATTGTCGCCTCCTTAACCACTCTCTTCTTTTTTCTTGGTCACAGCCTTCTGGCTTCAAACTAACTCAGGGGCTGGCGGGAGGTAGCTGAGTGAGGAGAGGGGGCCAGTGGGGCCTGGGCTGGGCTGTGGGCATGGGTAGCAGTGGCCAGGGGTCTTTTCCTTGTTCCTTTAATGTGACCTGAAAAACCAAAACCCTTGATTCTGTTGGAAATAGAGGAGCAGGGCTGGGTCATATCCACAAACACTTCATGCATAGAAGCCACTGCTTAACTTTGTTGGTGTGAACTGTCTGTATTTAAAAGTGTCATTCATTCAACAAATATTTATTGAGCACCTACTCAGGTTAAGCTGAAATCCAGCCCCCTTTCCCTGCAGACAATCGAGGAAAAACAAAATGATCAACATGAAATTGGCAAGTGACCACTAATTGTCCCCTGTTGGAGCAGGGGACGGGGGCACTCCAAGGTCAAGGCTCAGGGGAATCTGATGCAGGGAAGCCCTGGCCACTGCTGTGGAGGGGCTTGGAGCCTGAGTGAGGGCCCAAAAGATGGGCAGAGCTCAGGGCCCTGGATGGCCTGTAATCAGCTTTTCCCTCCTGGCAGTGCCCGAAAGCGGCCCATCCCCTACTACCGGCCCAGCCCCTCATCCTCCTCCAGCTGCCTGAGCAGCGACTACTCAAGCCGGAGCCCCAGCCGCAGCCCCAGCCCGGGCCACAGTCATGGAAGCTACAGCAGCCGCAGTCGCGGGACCCGAAGCCGCACATGCAGCCCCTCTCAGACCCCCAGTCCCAGCTACCACAGCAGAAGCAGCTCAGAAAGTGGGGGCTTCTGAGCCCAGACAGTCCCAGCTTGGTGCCCCCTGGCACAGGAAAAGGCGAGGGGTCAGGACTCATGGGGGAGCCTTTACCCCACTACTACGAAGAGGTCCCACGCCCAGGGAAGACCTTGAGGGTGGGCACCCGTAAACAAGGAGGGGCTGGGTTCTGCTGCTTCTAGAAGGTCCCCATCCCCACCTCCTGCCAGCCCACTGTATACAGGGAACAAAGAGCCTTTCGAACACAAGGATCGCCCTGCCCTCCTTCCTACTTAATGCCAGCTCACTAGGCTGAGGACCTCAGCTCAATGGACCCAGGGACACCTCTGAAGGAACCCATCCTAGGAGCCTTTTACCCACTCCGCAGGGCCCTTGGCTCCACTCTATCACTGGGCAGACAAAGAGGTAGGACAGCAAGCAGAATCTAAGTTAAAAGAAATAGCCTAACCCTTGGTGCACGACCATCCAGGTTGGGGAGCTGCTTCCTTCTGAGCTTGCTGCAGGAGGACCCTGGCTGAGGGCTAGAGGCTGGCCCCATAGGCCTCCCTAAACCCCTCCCCTGGCCTAGGAGTGCCAGAGTAGGTGGGCCCCTAAACCCCAACCTGAGGGTCAGGGATCTAAGTCTTGGTCCCACCTCTTCTCTTCAGGTCAGGCCCTCTTCTCCAGCCCTCACCCCATGCCCTGGGCTCAGGCCACATCAGCCAGGCCTTCTGAATGACAAGAGGTGGGACAAACAGACCACAACTGCATCTGACCCTAAGATCAAAAGGGGTCCAGGTCAGGAGGTAGAAGAGAGGAGAGCTGGAAGAGGAGCCTAGGAGAAAAGGGAAGAAACAATACAGCCCGATGACTAAGCAGACCCGGATGTACCTGAGTGCCCCTTGTCTGAAACATGGGCCAGATGGCAGCACGTCAGAGGGTCAGAGGCGTAGGATAACATGTGTTTCAGGCTTGCCTAAGGAAGAACTTCCTCCTCAGGGTTTGACAGGGAGGGAGTCAGCCAAGGCTTCCCAGAGAAGGGTGCTACAGCCCTTGGGAGAAAGGGTAGGATCTAGACTGAGGGCCTTGACCTGAGGCATCAATGGGAAGCAGTAGCCCCAAGCCCTCCTCTGCTGCTCCCAGCCCCCTCCTCCTGGGGCCCTCAGGGATCTCATGAAGTCTTCCTTGGCCCAATAGGGCAGATGCCCTGGGCTCCAGTGGAGGGAGGGGTCTGGGGTCTGGTCCGGGTTCCCCTCTCTATTTCCCCCTCCATTTTTCTCCGCGGTGCGGATAAAACATGGACTCTAATAAAATACTCGGTGCCAGGATGGCAGGTGGTGAGACCTGGCCTCTGTGGATTTGGGTATCTGGGGAGTGTGGGGAAGGCATGGGGTCCTGGAGTTCTTCCCTTTGAAAAATGGGAGAGACTTAGACTCCTCAGGAACCAGAGCCCAACACATTGATCCATTTCCCCCATCCCTCAACCTCCATGAATGAGTCTGAAGATCCTGCAGCTCTGTGGGAAGGAAAACAGGGACCCAAGAAGACCACTCCCACTCCCGCCAACTCCCGAAATCCCTCTAGCTTCAGTAGTGGATGTGGGTGGAGAAGAGAGAGGAGGCACTGGGTGGACACGCAGGCCCCTCCCTATACATGCAATGTTCCAGAACAACTAGAACATAGCTTAAAGCATCACGTGGCTGTGAATCCAGTCTCCCACTCTTCCCAGCTGTGTGACATGCAGGGCTGAGAGGTAACAGAAAGGAAATACTGTCCTGAAAGCACTAAGCTCCAGAAGTGTTATAGAGTGAGTATTCCAAACGGGGCTACTTAAGGAAAACAGCAGGTGTCTGGCCCTGGCTGGGCACAAGGACGGGGCCTGGAAAGGGAGAGTTTAAAGTGGTGGTGTTTTTTTTTTTTTTAATTGTTTCTTAATTGTATTTCTTTCCTTTATATATATCTAAACAGATACAAAAATAATCTCTTCCTTTTCTCTTAGAATGGTAGGTTTTAACTATGTTTTGAATCAACTGCTCTTTGAGGATCTGATGAAGATTGGGAACCCTTTCCCCAGAAGATGTACACATGCCCCTGATTTGGCATACAATTTCAGATCTCACAGACATTCCAAAGCCTTTAAGGCCCACAGTTTAAGAATCCTGGTCCACCTCTGCTGAGGGAGCAGCTGACATGTCCCTGGCTCCGGTCTGCATGAGCCATGGTACAGATGTCCTTGGTCTGGTCTGGTTCCCAGAGCAGGGGAGCTCCTGAAGCCTACAATTGTGTCAACACGTGACCTCCTCTCCAGTTTCTTTTTCTTTCAACTGTAAGGAACACCTGAGGGGGCCTTTGGCCAGTGGCTCTGTTTCTGATCTGAGGAAGCTGTTCAAGGAAGCACCTGTGTCTCTTTAACCCTTTATACAAGCTCAGCAAAACTGGGCCTCAGGCAAGCAGTTTGGGCTAGAAGGAGTACACACTGGTCCTGCTCTGGAGGTGCCACCTCCTGGGCAGGGGGACATGAAAAACACCCAAAGGTGATCACAGAAATTCAGCCAGTCTCACACAACCCATACCTGCTCCTTCACTTCACCATTCCATTCCTCACTGCTCAACCTGATACCTTCCCCCCTGCACCCTACAGCCAGGATGCCCCCAGACAGTGCCACTTCTTTCTTTCTGCCCCACCTCCATTCCTTGTTGAACAATCTAGGGCCTTCTCACCAGGACCCCTCCCATGCCTACCACCTGCTGCCTTGATCTTGCCCCTTCCAATCTATCCTGCTCTACCTAAAATGCAAATCCAACCTTTCATTCACTCATTCCATGCATACTTATTGAACACCTACTGTGTGCCACACACAGTCACCTGACTCTGAGGACACAGTATTGAATTGATGAAACAGAACTTTCTGCTCTGTGGACCCTACATCCTGTGACCGTGTTCACCAGCTCATAGGGCTCATAAGACCTTCCAAGTGGCTCCACCTGGAATGGCCATCCTACTGCCCTTTGATTCCAGTATATTCCAATTCAGATAACCCTCCTCCCTAGGTCCCACAGGCATGCCCCTTCCACCTCCACAGGTTCAGGTGAACTCATGGTTCAAGGCCCAGCTCAGCTCCCTTCTACCCGCAAGAGCCTTCTGGTCCCCAGCTGTGGTGGCCACTCCTGCTTCTGGTTTCCTCCGGTGCTGGGTCTGTTCCTGCCGTTAGGGCCTTAAGCTCTTGCTCTAGTTGTTTGTTGGCAAATCTCTCCCTAAATCTGTGAGTTTCTGAGCCCAGGCCATGCCATATTGGTCTCTGCCACCCCAAAAGAGGCACCCTTGAAATGTTTGTCGAATGAGTAAATGAGTGAATGAGAAAGCCAGGGAGTGCATATTCCAGAAACCCTGGGGAAAGGCGGGGCCCAAAGGAAAGGTGTGGTGGCTTCAGGAAGACACTAGAGGGCGACAGAGAGAGAGAAAAAGCTGCCAGTTGTTATTCTGCCAGGAGGGGCACAAACTGGTCTGGCCTGAGAGGAGAGAGCCCTGGGGGAGGGTCCATGTCAGCCTGGAATCCTAAAGCTCCTGTCCTCAGTGCCCTCCCCGGCTATTTCGGGAAGCAACGTGAGTTCCCTGGGGAAAGATGGGGAGGGTACTAGTGTACCAAGCCCCTGTAACTCCCATGGTGAAGGTTCAGCCTCTGGGAAAAGGGAAAAATACTGCCAGGAAGGCAGGCAAAAAAACAGGAAACTCCAATTCTGCAATGGTAACAAGAAAGGGGAGAATAGATGGGGGTGGGGAACCGTTTCAGGATGTGGACCTTTGGGATGCCGTAAGTCCTCTCCTGATCTCTGTCTCCACAGATGGGGGCCACGGGGACCGCCCCATCTTTCCCCTCCCAACACACACAGCAGCCAGGAGGCTGGACAGGGCTTTCCTGTGTCCTTTTTCCTTAATTGGTTTTCTTAGCCACAGACCCACAACAACAATTCACAAGTGCTCATGCCCAGTTTGGGTGTCCCAGCTGACATCCCCCATCCTTTGCCTCACTGAGGTGCTCTTGGAAGCCCAGAGCTCTGGCCTCTCACCAGCCTCTCTCAGCTGAGGGTGTATTTAGCAAACTTCCTAACACCAGGCACCCACTCTTCCTTCTCCAGCCCCCCTACACCCTGAGAAAGGCTCTCAAGACACCTAAGACATGAGGGGGTGCTCCAGCCACAGGGCCTCCCCCCTCCACAGCCACCACCACAGGGGATACCACATCTCCATGTCCTCCCTCATCCACTCCCTCCAATCACCATATACACATCGCCTCTGGCAGCATTAGGGGGCCTGGAGGGAGGGGGAAGAGTGGAGGAAAAACTGTTGATTCATGGCACTGGAAGGAGTCCAATGGGCTCATTGTACAGATGAAGAAAATGAGTCATGGGAGCCGGCCACTGGCCCAGGTCACAGACTCAGAGATATGTAGATCCCCAGACTCCCAAGCTAAACAGATTCTTTCTGCTGCGGCAGTGGGAGAGGCCAGAGGATGGGTCCCCTCCCACCCGGCCCCTCCCTGGCACCCATTCTGGGGTGATGACGGTGAGGTGATCCCAAGGCCAGCCAGAAGCCAGAGGCCTAGGGGGTGGGCAGGCTGGAAATAGGTTTTTGGAAATGGACCCCTAGGGGCAATGTCTAGATGCTTCCAGAAAGATCTAGTGCCCCCCCACCCCCAAGAGTTCAAATTACTGCTGCCTACATTTTCATTTCCCAACAGGCCCAGTAATCAACGTAATCTGCAATGTGTCATCTGTCAGACTTCTCCAGGGAGCTCTAGCAGCTGCCTGAAGGCTCTTGAACTTTCTCTGGGGCTGGGCCAGAGAAGGAGGGGCTGGCTAAGCCACAGTTGGCAAAGGCCAACCAAGGGTGTGGCCAAGGCCTCAGGCACAGTGCCAAGCTAGGAGGCTGGTCTTTAGACGGCTGCAGAGTACCCCAGACTCTGGGGCCAGGGATGAGGGGAGGGGCCCTTCTAACTAAAGAATCTCAGACCCTGAGTGTGACCTCCCTTCCCCACTACCCTGCCTCCCCCATTAGCTTCTGGGAAATCTCAGGGTAGAGTTAGTTGTCCTCTTAATCTCAGAAAAACTACTGATAGCTCAGCGTCTGGAATGCTAGGGCAAAAGACTATCAAAGAATATTTGGGCAGGTGGGCAAGTGGGGCCTGACATCCAGCCTTTGCTTCTCTTGCCAAGCCCTGTGCCTGGTTTCAGGGTGCAGTTTTCTGGAGGAAGGGCACCTGGTCAGAGCTGGAAAGACCCCAGAGAGTCTGTCTCAACCCTTCCTGTCCAGATGGGCAACCCTTGGCTTCACACTTTATCCACTCCCAGAAGTCCACAGCCCGCAGCCCTCCCTGGACTGTCTGGAAAGTCTCTCTCCCACCAGACAGAGAGTCAGGGGGTCTAAGTTCCCAACCTTCCCACCTTCTTACCAGCTTTGTGAACTTGAGCTATTCCGACCCTCAGTTTTTTCATCTCAGTAATGGGATTCTGATAAGATACTTGAATGCACTAAAGTGCATGCAACTGGATAATTCTCATTAGTCTAAGTTTTGATATCCAAAAATAAGGACCTCCTTTATAATGATTAACTTTATTTAGCACCAGTCACTTCGAGTGCATTATTGCATTTTAGAATCACCGCAACCCTGCCACATTTTACAGATGGTGACATGGGCTCAGAGAGGTCACCAGGCCAGGGAACAGCAGCACCCAGATTCAATCCTTGTCTGACCCCCAAACCCAGTTTTTCCCACACACCACCCCCTCTTACCATGACCCAGAGCCATTCATGTCCCTTCCCTTGTGACTGGCAGGGTGACTTAAGAGTCTCTCAAGAACTAGCACATTGAAGATGGATGTGAATTCTCTGTTCTGCCCCTCCCACCTGCTGTGAACAGAGTGATGAGGTTGCTGCACCTTGGGTTGCACAACTTCCCCTGGCTGGGGCAGTAGGAATGGATCCTCCCCACCTGGTTTCAGGCAAGATGAAGGGAGCTATGAAAGAAACTTGTGTCTACAAAGTGCCGGCAGCCAGGCAGGCAGCCCCCACCCAGAGCGTGGCTGGGCCTGGCAGGGCCACACTTGAAAGTATCCATAACCACACCTGACAGCTCCCTCTAGGGTGGGGCAGCTGGTCTCCAGTCTGGGCCAAGGTGGGCGGACAGGGGTGGATGAGGGCCCTCCTTGGCTCTTGACCTCATTCGGGCTTTATAGAGCAGGGATGGGTGGGGCTGTGAGCCCCAGGGAGCCAAGACTCGAGGGTTCCTGAAGCTGAGGCCCTTGGGGGTCAGCAATTGGCTCTCAACTGAGACCTACTGGGCTCATGACATGATCCAGCAAGAAAAGTGGGGACCCCTGTCCTGTCTGCCTCCCACCCTTAGCCCAAGAGAGCCCCAGGGCTCAGGGGCCTTTCCAAAGGTGACATCAGATTCATAGCCCAGCCCCAGTTGTTTCCTGATGGGGCACAGGTGGGTAAGAAAGGCATTCAAGAGCTCTCTCTCTTGAAGAGGAAACTGAGGCTCAGAGAGGGCATAAGACTTGTTGTTACTCTCAGCACATTGAGCTAAGTAGCCTGGAGTCTGGCTTCCAGCCCCTCAGGTTATCTGGGCAGGGCAAGGCCCCCTGGAGAATTGGCTGAGTACTGCCTCAGCCCAGGAGAAGGCCAGCAATCAGGGTGGGTCTCAGAAAGAGAAGAGGCAGGGAAACTCCATAGGAGCCCCTATGGATAAGAACCCTGAGCACTGGAGAGGCAAGACGCTTACTCTGCTGGTGTCTTACAGGAGACAGTGGGCTAATTTTGAACCTCGGTCTTCTCATCTAAAAAGGAGAGATAATAAAATATAAGTCAGGAAAAGGAAGGCAAGACCAGGGTCATACCTATGCAGGCAGGAAAGAGGGAATGTTAGAATTATGGCAGAAGCCTAGGGGCCCCAGCTTCTGCTAGAGGTGGGAGATGAGGACCTGGATCCCATAGGTTGTAAGATAGGAGTGGTCAAGGGGCAGCCCTCAGGCTCCAAGCAAAATTGAACAAACTGTGCTACCTGAAGCCCCCTCTCCCTTTGTGCTGTGTGAAGCAAAAACAAAAGGGGCTTTGAGATCATAATCAAGAAAAATGGAAACTGAAGCATAAAGAAAGGAGGGGCCATGCCCCCAAATCACACAGCAAGTCAATGGCAAAGCCCAGACTAGATTCAAGGTTGCTGCTCTTCAGCTTCCCTATCCTCAAGGAAAAATAGATATAATGTGGAGATTAACAATAACCTTCCTCCTGCCCCCTTCTAAGTATTGGGCTTGGGCTTCCTCAACCCGGCCAGCCCCACTGATGCTGGCAGGGAAAAAAATGGCCAGACGCACACACACCTCTCTTCCCTCTTCCCTCTCTTCAACTCCTGGTAGATAATAATAATAATTAACAATTATGATGCATCAGGCCCTGGGCTAAAGTCTGTGCATGCATTAAGTCACTGAATCCTCCCACACACCCAATGATGTAAGCCTTATGATATTATCATCATCATCATCATCATTTCCATTTTCCAGATGGTGAAGCCGAGGTACACAGATTCTAACCTGCAGAAGTTCTTCCAGTTCCTGGCAAAACCAGGATGTGAACTCAGGCAGTCTAGCCCCAGCGTCTACACTCCTACAAACCACGCCAGACTGCTGCTTAAAACATTATTCCGCAGGCACCCTGTGTTTCCAATCTCGGCTCTGCCACTTCCTAGTCGTGTGGGCTAGGACAAGGGGCCCCACCTCTCCTAGCGCCGTCCTCCTGGACAGAACAGCGGGACGGGCACGGGCCCGTGAGCGGCCGGCAGTGGGCACTGTGCCGGCATCGATGCTCCGGTCATTTGTTTTCCTGCTTCAGAGAAGGTTCCAGATGTGGGCAGAGCCTTCCTCGCCCCGGCCCCGCCCCGCCCCGGCACGCAGGGGCGGGCTCCCCGCAGCCCGTCATTGCCATTAATAGGGAGCCGAGGCGCCGCCTGCTAAAAATACGCGGCGGGAGCGCATAAAAGCGCTGCGCGCGGCGGCGCGACACCCCCGCCGGCATGGCTGAGCGCCGCGTGCCCTTCTCGCTCCTGCGGAGCCCCAGCTGGGACCCCTTCCGCGACTGGTACCCGGCGCACAGCCGCCTCTTGGAGCAGGCCTTCGGGATGCCGCGGCTGGCCGAGGAGCTGCCGCACTGGCTGGGCGCGGGCGGCTGGCCGGGCTACGTGCGGCCGGTGCCCGCGGCCGCCGTCGAGGGCCCCCAGGGCGCGGCCGCTCCCGCCTACGGCCGCGCGCTCAGCCGGCAGCTCAGCACCGGCGTCTCGGAGATCCGGCACACGGCCGACCGCTGGCGCGTGTCCCTGGACGTCAACCACTTCGCCCCCGAGGAGCTGACGGTCAAGACCAAGGACGGCGTGGTGGAGATCACCGGTGAGCCCGGGCCCCCGGGCGCGCGGCCCTGCCCCCGGCCGGCCCCCTTCCCGGAACGGGGCTGAGGATCGCTCCGAGGGGACTTTTCGGCCCCAAATACACTCCGTTGGGGAGGGCGGGGGGACGTGCCCTTTGAGTGGAGAGCCCTCAGCCGCCACCTCCACAGGACCAGTTTCCCTGCGCCTCCCCGCTCCCCGTCCTGCGGTCACTGTGAGGAGGGTAATGGCCTCCTCCGGTGCTGTCGCCGCCCCAGCCCGGGTCTGAGGAGGGGCGTGTGCGCGTGCTGGGCACTGCGCCCCGACCCCTGAAGTTCTCAGCCTAACTGGCCAGAAGTTTCTGAGGGCCCTGGACAGGCCGGGGGCCCCCAGTCCCTTTTCTGGTTTGGGTCTGCCATGAGTCCAGGCCACCAGGTGGGTGGGGCGTGTGTGGATGTAGGCCGGAGGCCCTTTCCGCCCCCCCTGACCTCCTTCCTCTCCTCCAGGCAAGCACGAAGAGAGACAGGATGAGCACGGCTTCATCTCCCGGTGCTTCACTCGAAAATACACGTGAGTCCTGGCCCCAGATGGTGGGGGACTGGAGGGAGGCACAGTGACTCACCTGTGTGTGACTCTTGTCCTTTCTCTCTGCATGTCCAGGCTGCCCCCTGGTGTGGATCCAGCCCTGGTCTCTTCTTCCCTCTCCCCTGAGGGCACACTCACTGTGGAGGCCCCGATGCCCAAGCCAGCCATCCAGTCTGCGGAGATCACCATCCCTGTCACCTTCGAGTCTCGTGCCCAGCTTGGGGGTCCAGAAGCTGGGAAGTCTGAGCAGCCTGGAGCCAAATGAAAGCCTTCGCCCTTCTTCGAACCCCTCATTAGCTATCACTGACCATCCCCACCTGTCAGCCTGTATGCTCTTTTGATACATTTATGCTGTTTTTCTCAAATAAAGTTCAAAGCAAATGCCTGCCACTGCTTCAAACCCTGGTGTGTGTGGAGGCCTAGGGGTTGACACCATTTGCTCACTCACACGTTCCTCACATTTGCTAAGGGCCTGCTGGCCTCATGGAGGGCCCTGTGAGTACAACAGCGTCCATCACAGGGCACAGCCCTGCCCTCCAGCCCCACGTCCATTAAGAGAGAAGTAATGATTGTAACCAGCAATTAAAAACCAAAAGACCAGGTGTGAGAGTTGGGAAAACCAGGAGTGGCACCTGGCCCAGGCTTGGGCACTCAGGGACACCTAGGCTGGGGTCAGGTGAAGAAAGAGCAGGGCTGCGGGAGGGGAGCTTTCTGGAGCTCAGAGTCCCTTAATGACTTTGTCATGACTTTATTATCCTCCCAGAAACAGGACCATATAGACAGCATGGGAGGTGTGGCAACTCCAGGTGACTCTGAGGGAAAGTGAGCCTAGTCAAAGGACCCCATACCCCTGATGCCCATGTATGCAGGATGGAGCCTGGGCTCTCAGGCCGGAGGGTGCCCCAAAGAGAGGGCAGTGTGGCCTAGGCTTCAGTAGAAGAGAGGTAGAGACCCTTACAGGGAGGGTAGTGGCTCCAAAAGGGCCTGCCTTGACTGGCCTAGGCAGGAACAGTCACACCCACGTTGGCTCTCTCCGTCTGCCCTCTCCCAACCCACCACCCTCTCGGCCCAAGGAGGGTTCAGAGGGAGCTAAGGGAGGGAGAAAACAGATGGGGACTTTGGAGCCCAGTCTCAAGTCCCCAAGAACTTGAGAGACCCAACACTGTCTATACAGTCAAGGTCACAGAGCCTAAGGCTGTGATGAGACACTTCTACATTCTTTTCTAAGCCCACAGCCCTACTTTCCCAGGGTCCCTGAGAGGAGCAGCAAGCCACAGGGAAGGGCCCGTGCAGGTGCGCATGTGTGTGCACACACACACTCGCACGTACACACATGCTATACCCCTGACACTATCCAGCTTCCTGATTTCTCCTTGGTATGGGTTCCTTGTTGGAATACCACAATCTAGAGCAGGCATAAAGCAAAAGCAGGTCTCAGCCCTTTTAGGTCTCCCTAGACTTGGAGGGAGGCCAACAGGAAAATAAATACATAGGACAAGAATTGTGCTGGCCCAGCTGAAAGCACAGGTCTGGGCCTGAAGGCCAGGGCACTGCCCAATCTATACACCCTTCTACCACTCATTTCCTGAGCTCTCGTCTCCTAGATCTGCTGCCTTCCTCCCAGACACACAAATCTCAGGGTCTTCTGGACACTTCCATGTTCCCATGGCCATAACTCAGAGTCAGCGCATCTAGTTCCCACCCTTGCTCTGATCATCATCACAGCCTGGCCTCAATGGGTGTGGCTGCTTCCTCCTACTTTGTCAAAGAGAGCTACAGCAAAGCTGCCAGCTCCTCCACCAGTGCCCTTGAAAGGTGCGAAAGCTGATGCCAAGCCTTTGACAAGGTAATCCTCACATTAGCCCTGGAAAGAGGTGTGGTTAGTCCTGCCTAACTGGGCACAATGAGCCTCAAAGCAATGAAGATACTTGCCCTGGTCAACACAGCTACTTCTAGAGGGGGCAGGACCGTCCATGTGGCCATAGGCAGGGGAGAGCAGGTTAGCTCATATAGGAAGGCTGGTGGAGGGGGCTTTCCACTGCTTAAAGGGCTGCAAATGAGGCTTGGTGGGACCTCAGAAGAACAACAGGAATGCAGCTGAGCCTAGGGCTAGAGGCAGCTCACAGGAGCCAGGCTGCAAAATGGCCTGGAGGGAGCTGCCAGGGGTCTCATCCCAGAGTCCAGGGCCATGGCCTGGGGCAGGCAGGGGTCAGGCCTGGGGTGCTGTCACAGTGAAGTAAAAGGGCATCAGCTTTGAGGTCCCCAAGGTTTTGGCCATCATCTGGTACATAGCTGGGGAATGGGGTAGATGGGAGGGGAGAAATTCACTCTCTGAAAAGGAAAAAGTTCCCAGTCTTAATGGGAAATTAAGGTAGGAGATGAGGAAACTGAGGTCAATGCCCTGTGGCTTACTGGGCCACACAAGAAGCAGAAGCAGGAGAAGGTTTGAGGTTGGGCTGGCCCTATGTCCAGAACTCAGCTCAGATGTGGAATTTGAGGCAGCACCTCTGGTTAGAGTGGACAGGACTATCTGGCTCAGGTCTGGGGTGGGTTTCCTTTAGGAGGGTCTGGCTCTGGGCCTTGGGGGACCTAGCAAGTCCCTGCACTGCCTCTGTAACCCAGGAGCAATTCCAAGCCTCTCCAGGCCTTTCCTTGATTTTCACTGGGTCCTTCTCTAAAGGCCTCTGATGTCCTTCAAGACTCAGACATTGGCCTTGATTTGATAAATGCTAGCATCTGGGCCTCTCTGCTCTGTCGAAGGGTGGCTGAGCGGCAATGTTTCTGGCTCCAGGTTGATGACAAAGGCTCCCTCAAGGACCCCAAGTCCCTGTGACTGCTGGTCATCCTGGCTGGTGCCAGTTGCCCCAAGAATCTGTGGAGGACATGAGCCAACTTCAGTTCTAGGCTAATTCCTGAGTCTCTCCTTTTCTCTCTCTCCCAGCTATGAAATCTACCATCCCTGTTGGCACCTCCTCAGGGCCTAGCACTCAGCCAGTCAATCCAAGTCACTGCTCTTACAGGGACAAGTGGAGGAAATAGCTCAGTGACAAGCAGCATTATGCATTAGAGAGGGGCTAGGACATCCTTTAGTCTTATTGGAGTGGGAAAAAGGGATTTCCAGAAGTGGCCCTTGTGTGATAGGCAAAGGGAAATAGTGTGGGCAAGGGATGAAGGTTGGTGGGTTCAGGCTGGAGAAGTGGCAAGTGAAGGAGAAATAGAGCAAATGAGGGAGATGTGTAGGGCTCTGTCTTGGGAGCACCGAAGGCCACACTAAGTGCTGGCTACTGGAGTCCACAAAGGGTTTAAGCATCCCTGCTTTAGAAACAAGATTCCAGATCTTAGAAGAGAGTGGTTGGGAGCAGCCAGCCAAGGGGCTGCTGAGATGCTGTGGACATAGGTCCTGCCAGGGAGAGGGAGAAAGGGGGCCGGGTGCCTGGATGTGGCAGCCACAGGCTCTGAAGTGTGGGGTGACCGATTGGTTGTGGAAGTGTGGGGAGCAGGTGAAGGAAGAAGGGGATCTGCTGAGGCTGTGGCTCCCTGGGGCTTGCTGACCTCACAGTTGCTGTAAGGTCAAATAGACCCCAGCCAGACCTTGGCTGCTGGAGGGAGTGAATTGTTTCTAGATACCATCATCTTCCCTGCTATAGAATCAACCCAGGGTTTGCCAGAAGCAGGCTCTCTGTGGAGAGTGTGAGTTGCGAGGCAAAAGCTGCCCAGAAGATCCCGGTCCAAAGAGTGTGGCCACAGAACCTTTATAATGGGGGAGGGAAAACTAAGGGGAAAAAGAAGGGTCTGGCAGGACTGGAGCCCCTGGCCAGAAACTGGCCATGGGGTTCAGTTAGAGACCCCAGACCCCTGGTCTGGCAGCTACTCAAGCACTATCCTACTCTGGCAGAGCCCAGGACAGGGCAGGGATCAGGTTGGCCAGGGTCCCATCTGCTGGTCTTACCTCGGATTCCCTGCACCTCTGTACCCCACCCCCACCTCCATATGCTCACAGTGGGACCGGGGGTTTGGGACAGCACCAGAATTCAGGGCTTGGCCCCAGGTCCAGATTTGCACAGCAGCAATGAACTGTCAGCCCAGGACCAAAGCAGAGAAGGAGAGAGAGGAAACTGCATAGGTGAGGGCAACTGGGTGAACCTGGGCTGGTCTTAGCCAGAATCAGACACTGGGTAATATGGAAGTAAAGCCCTGCCCTCATGATCTACCAATAAAGTGACCCCAGGCAATGTGGAGGAGGCCAAGCATGTGGCCCCCCAAACACAAAACATGTAGTCTGTTCATCAACCAGTGCCCCTGTGTGCCAGCCCTGAGGAGCACAGGGTTCCCTGAGGGAGACCCACAAGTGAACAGGAACTCACTCTATGCCTGGCACAACTCTCTAGTCAAGGGCTCTGGGTCCTCCACCCCCTCTTCCACTTGGCCAGGTGGCTTTGGACTTCACAGTATACATCTAACCTTGCCTCCCAAAGCCATATTCTCATCCACTTCTTATGAGACAGTTCTGCCATCTTCTAGTTGCACTGGGAGAGCTGGCAGCATGAAAAGTACTGGTAATCCCAGGCTTGGCTAAGAAAGGACAGCTCTAGGTCAATAGCAGAATGGCTGGATGGACTCAGGTAGCAGCATGGAGGGTGGAAAAGCCTCATGAGCCAGCCAGCCACCTCCCTCTCCACTGAGGAGCAGACTGAGGGTAAGAGAAAGTCAAGTGCTTGACCAGAGAGAAAAGGTCATGTCTGGAGACCCTGGGGAAAGCTGCCCAGCTGTGGGAAGGGGTCACTGTAACATAACGACCGCCTCTCACCCTTCCTTCTAGTCTAAGGTGGCAGTGGTTGGATCAACAGGCAGCACTGATTGTTCAGGGGCTGCCTCAGTGGAAGGAAGTTACTACTAGGGTTAACAGAGCAGAACCTGCTAGGAAGGCTTGGAAAAACTAAATAGAGGGGCAGGAGCAGCATTATGTTCAGGATAAAGCACTGGGCTGTCCCAGGTCTGTCCCTGTCAGAGGCATGGCCTGAAGTCCAGCCTGCGCTGGGCTCAGTTTCCATTTTGAGGGATCTGGGTGACCTCTGAGGCCCTCCTGGTTTGATTGCCTGTTAGTGTGGTCAGCCCCATACAGAACGGAAACCAAGGGGGAATTGTGAAGATTGGCAGCTGCCCAGGGTCAGTCCTCTAACAATGGTAGGTAGGCCAAAGTCCCAGGGGTGACCAAAGATGTAAGGATAGCTCTTTGCAGGACCAGCAGGACTTCAGTCCCGGACCTGACCCCGACCCCAGGGCAGGTGTGGGTAACTTTTCTTCCCACATCATCCCCCCTCCACAAGATGGTTTCATGAGAGTCCTTTTGTTAAGTCTGCTTAGGAATGACGGTGAGAGTCTCTGTGTTCGGGGAGTGGGGCGGGGCAGCAGCAGGGAGGGAAGGGGAGGGAGGGGCCATAGGACAGGGAGACTGGGAACTTAATCAGGTGAATGGATGATTAGAAGGGTCACTGAGCCCTCTCCCTGCCAAGCCCCCTCCCTCCCTGGTCCCCACCCCCACCTCTCTCTGAGCCATGGTAATGGAGCTATCCTTTTACAATCCCCTCAGTGGTCCTGTTGAAGATCCTGAAGACCCTCTTTTCTAGACCTGATCAGCCTGAAGGCCTTGAACCCTAGGAGTGGCCCCACAGGCTAATCCCTCATCAGGAGTTCTGGAGCCCCAAGGCAGTGGTCTCTGGGTGAGGGGAAGAGTGGTTCTGGAGGAGTAATCAATCCCTACCAAACAGGTGGCAGGCCTGGCGGGCTCAGGCCTCAGGCTGTACTAGCCAACTTCAGAAAGGAAGCCTTAGCCCCATCTGCGGCTGATGGAACAGTGCCAAGGCAGACCCTGAGACTGCCCCCTACAGGACTCCTGGGGCTGGGTGTTTTGTTCTCTCCCTAGGCCCAGATAGGACAGTGACTGCCCCCTAGTGCTCTCCCAGAGACATCCAGATACCTGACACTACTCAGCCCAGGACATTTGGGAATACCTACCCAAGTTCTGGGTCTTGCCAGGTCCAGAGCAGAAATGGAAGGAGACCCAGTCTTGAAGAACACTGACATCCTCCAGCCCCACAACTACCATGCCTTTATTCCTGTTTTTCTCTGCTCTAGGTCTCACTCTTTGAGAGCCCTCAAGCCTCCTGAAAGTTCCCTCCTGGAGGACCCAGACCACCCCCCTGGCTGCCACTCCTGACTCTGCCTTCACAGGGTCTGGCAGCCAAGGACTGGAGCCAGAGCCCCTGCTTCACCCTGTTGCACGGGTATTGACCACTATTTCTGTTACTAATCACAAATGGCATGTATTGGGGACCTGCTAGCTGCCAACACTCCTTAGCTTATTCAATCCTCAGAGCAACCCTATGCACCCAGAAGCAGCACAGGATTATACTTATAGCCACTGGTGTCAAATTGCCTGGGTTCAAATCCCCTTTGGGTCATCTAGCAGCTGTGGGACCTTGGGCACCTAACTCTTAGGTTTTCCTCTGCAAAATGAAGTTGATTATATGAATTAATGCAGGTTTAGCATTTAGAACAGTACCTGGAGCATACAGTAAACACCTGGTCAATGCTAGGTGTTTTTATGAAGTAGACTGTATTATTCCCATTTTACAAATTTGGAAACCGACTGAACTTGAAAAATTACACCACATAACGCGGACATGGTGGGACGGGAATTCAAATCCTTAGCTTTTAAGCTTTTAGCCACTGACAGCCCTTCATTTGGAAAATGACAGACACTGCCGAATGACAAAAATATCACCTTTCTAAACAGTCAGTAAACACTGAAGCTGGTCTTCAATTCCTAAGTCTAGTTTTGACTGTGCCTTGGGCAATCCATCTCTCCTGAGATTATATAGCTCTGTGTTGAGAGAGGAGAAGGACAGAGATTGGAGTGTCTGCACTCCCTAACACTTGACATGATTCTGGGGGACAGTCTTGAGCAGCCACCATTCAAAGTTAGGAACATCTATCCCGAAGTGTGGGGGAGGGAGGGCATTCAGCGCAGGAGCAGCACACGCACAGGGAATGGGGCTGTGACACAGGCGGCAGACAGCTCTCTGACTGTGCCACAGGGGACCCTGAATGTCAAAGAGGAAGGAGCTGGCCCCAGTGTCTTCAGGTCAGCAGGTGTGTGCCCTACCTCAGCACTCCGCCACGGGACCGGGACCAGCGTGTGAGGTGACAGACCCTAACAGACCTAAGTCGCCAAGGCCCTCTGAGCTCTCCAACGGTGTGGGCTGGCAAGCTGTGCAGAGCCGGGTTCCTTCGGATACGCAGTCCCGCGGCGGCTGTTCCAGACTGAGAGGTGCAGGGAAGGACGCACAGCACACCTGCGCGGACACTAGAGGCCGAGTCGGCGCTCAGAAGGGGAAGGTGAGGGATAGGCACGAGGTCAAAGACCCAGCAGGGGCCTGAGGCTCCCTCCCAAACCAGCTCCTTCCACGGGCCGGCGCTGGGCAACGCCCATAGATGTCGCTAATGCCCTGCAGGGCGTCGTGATGCCCTGAGAGCCCACACCAGGCGACTCCGCGTGGCAAAGGCGCGGGGGGGGGGGGTGCGGGGGGGCAGAGATGGGAGTCAGCGGAGCGGGGCGGGGGGCCGGGCCGGAGCCCCAGCGACAGGCCGCCCGTCGGGGCCAGGGCGGGCGCCCCGATTGGCTCTCGGCCGGGCCGGGCCGCGTCTCCGCTCGCCGACCAGCGGGCGGCCTGTCTCCGACCTTCCCGGCCCTGGGTCATCAGAGGCCCCGTCTCCAGGGCAGGGGCTCCCTCGCGAGGCCGCGGGGTGGCTCTGGCAGGCCAGGCCGCGCCCCGGCGTCCGGGAGCGGGGGGTGTTCCAGGAGCGGCCCAGGGACAGCGCTCCCGGAGGGGGCGGCGTGGGGGCGGGCTGGCTTGCGGGCTGTCCCGGGACCTGGGCCAAACCTGGGTCGCGGGAGGTTGACGGGAAGCAGAGCCCGGCTGGAACCGCGGGGCTGGGCCCGGGCGGGCCGACGGCAGAGGCGGGCGGCGCCAGAGGAGCAGGCCCCGCCCCACGTGCGGTCTGGGCCGGGACCCAGACCTGGTCTAGAACTGACGCTGAATACCCCCTCAACCCCGAGACCCTGCGAACCCAAGTCACGGGGCAGGGCTGCCAGATGAGTTGTCGCTGTTACATTTTACTACCCAGGTCGTTTGGCGTCTGTCACCACTCGTCTAAGGAAATCGTATATGCGGCAGGAAGCAATTTTACCACTCCTTTTGCTATCCGTCCCCTAGTGCGATGTATTGTTTGTTCTTCTTATAGACCTGGACAGCAGTTAAGGAGATATAGAAACGGACTCACCAAGGTGACTGCAGTGAGCCACAAGCTGCTCACCTCTATACTGGTTACCCAGTCGTTATTTCCTGTTTACCATGTCTCTTATTACTAATGTAATCTCCTAATTTAGGGCAAGAGAATATTTTTCACTGTCTTCCCACTATCCAACCCTTTCCAACCTAGAACTCATTTCTGAGGGGCCACAACATTCCCCAAAAGGAATGTTTTTAAAACAGCCTGTAAGCCATAATGACATTCCACCTCCATATTTTGGGAGGCTTGACTTTTAGAAAGGCAATACACTTTGATAACCAATCTAATGGAATCCAAAATGAGCCTTGCATCAAGCTTTTAAGAACTGACCAAACTTCAAAACCCAATCCCTCAACTCTGGCTTCAAGCTAAATAAGAGTGAAAAGAGGTAGGTTTCAATATCTTTTGCCCCCAAGAGCCAATAAGTGGTAGGGTGATTTGTGCATGATGGTGGGAAGAACTAGTTAACACCAAGACTTAAAACAAACAGAGACTCAGTCTCCTTATGTAGATTCAACATGAAGGCTGCCTCTGACACGCCTGCCTGTTCCTAAGAATTCACAGGTACATGGTGGGCTACCTCTCCCCTAGTCACAGAGACAGAACAGCTGCAGGCCACCAGGACCCACCAGGCCAAGTGAGCACATACGAGAGATGGCTTGCTGGGTCAAAGCAAGTGATTGGGCATCTAACACTTTTTCCACCCAGGGGAAGGAGAGGGTTTTGAAGAGGCAAAACACCCTAGCCTAGAAGACCCAGAAAACAAAATGGTTCCCATGAGCCGCAGGCACTCACTCTAGCCCTTTGTTCAGAACTGCAGCTTAGTTCTCATAGGCTTAGGTAACAGGCCTGGTGCTAGCTGCTGCGTAAGACTTGATTGTGGGGGAGGGCCCTGTCCAGCCCCTATTCAATTCAAATTCAATCCTACATGAACCACTGAGGGACATAGTAAACTCCTAATGCAAAACAAAAAAGTGCCCTAAAAGAGATGGGAACAAATTAAATGGCACAGGAGCAAACAACTAGGCAAACCTAGAACCCCAGTGGGCTATTCTGCAAGACCATCAAGTATCCTGGTATCTTGAAAAAGTATGAAAAAAGAGGCAGAAGAAATAGAGGCTAAAAAAACCTAATAATGAAATCCAATTAATTTTAATTGGATCCTAGTTGGTGTGGGGGGGGAGCGATGGTTACAAAGCTATTATATTAATGGCATTATGGAGACAATTTAGGGAAATTTGAATATGGTCTGTTATTAGTGAATTATTGATTTCCTTTGGTGTGATAACACTGGTAGTTATATAAGAGAATGTCCTTATTTTTAGAAATATGAACACAGGAAAATGTCATTACTGTCAAGGTTCCACAAGACAGAAATATAAAGTATAACAAAATGTTAACTGTCATATCAAGTAGTGGGTATTTGGTTATGGCTGTCATTCTTTTCACTTTTTGTCTTTGAAAATTTTCAAAAAAAAAAAAAAAGGTTTAAGGGAAAAGTGACCCCCAATATCACCTACTCGTTAAATGGGGTTAAATCTAATTCAAGAGGTACTCATGGGACCACCAAATTTCAATTATCCATATTAAAAAATCACAAGGCAAAACCTTTTATCAAAGAGTCATTTGTGCTCAAAAGCAAAAAATCCTTCCATCTCAAAGCCAGAGTCAAATCTACTGCCTCAAACTGAGCCAGATGAGAAAGACTAGAGAATAGTAGTTACCACTAAGAAGGGGAAATGGGTGACTTGGGAAACAGGCATAAAACATCTTGATAAACCAGGAGTTGCCAAATCACTGTCCAAATAGTAAAATATTTAAGTTTTCTGGGCAACATACTGTGTCTTTGCACTCCTTTCTTTATAACCCTTTAAAAATGTAAAAACCATTCTTAGCCTGAAGGCAGTAAAAAACCTGTTTTAGACCGCAACCTTCTGTATTTTAATGGCATGTACTACCCTATTTAAACAAAAACCAAAAAGCCATAATGTCCCCCAAAATAATTTCAATTGACTTTCATCTCCCACAGCATGGATAATTGAGTGCCATTTCAAAATATTATTTAATTGGGAAATCCTTATCCATTTTGTCTCGCCGGGTATAGATTAAGTATAAAGACGAGATACCAACATCCTATGACCTGGTACTGAGTACTCATCAGTGTGACCCAGCCACTCTTGCCCCAACCATTCCTAACCATACCTATCTGTGGTTAATTAGAGGTAGTGTTTGTGGACATTCAGATTCAACCACATTTATCTTTATCCCAACTAGCAGGCTAATTAGCAAGCTAGTATCCCACATTTTAACCTTCTGATTAGACTGATGACTTAATGTCAACTCCTAGAAATAGAGGACAGCGTTAACCAGCTAGTTTTCATGACTGTTTCTCCAAGCTTGCCTTGAGAACTGTGCACCCAGGAGGTAGCTGCCATTCTTAGCCACTCAGATCAGCCAGTGAGTCAACATGCAGTTTCAGGTGACCAGCACAGAGGCCAAGGCATGTGGTAATGACACATAAATAGAATGGAGATAAACCACTCACACTGAACAGTAACTCACCTGCTACACTAAAAGGCCTTCTGCCACTAAATCTCTGATGGCTCCTCCATTCTAACTGCACAGTTCTAGGAATGGAGAACTGTACTCTGTGGACACCTCAAGCAGAGTGATTGCTTACCCCTTTATAATTACTCTCCTGCCCCTCCCTCCCTCATCACCTTTAATTGCTTCACACTATCAGTTAGGTTTTAAATTCCAGAGTGAGTCGAGAAAGAGGACTTCTGGTGCCTAACCTGGGACATCATGCAATTCCTGAATTACAACTTTCTGAACCTCAACTCTTTAGGGCCATCCTTTCCCCACTACTTGTTGATGTGATACCAGATTTTTATTAATACTTCAGCTTAAGTAACATTACAACAGAATGAATTGCAGAGGCAGCTATTAGAGTCCAGCTGAGGTAAGAGATAATCAAAATTGTACAATGTTAACTTACTATTCTTTGTGCTGGAAAACAATTACTTTTCATGAAATTGTTATTTGCCTTAACTTGTAATAAATCTTTAAGTAAATGAATATTTTCACTGTCTAGTTTTTGATACTCCCCACAAATATAAAAGCTTTTAAGAGTTGTGTAAAGGGGTCCTGATATGAAAGTTTGAAAATTGCTGCATCAAGAAACTCTTAAAACTGAACAAGAATACAACAGAGCATTTTCTCTAAAAAAAATTTAGGTGTCTGTGGAAATCCTCTGGGCAAAATCCAGTCTTCTGTCAAATTCAGACACTTGTAACTGGAAGTTACCCCAAAGGAACAAGGGTGTGTAAGGGTAGCAACTTCCAGGAGCTACCATTCTGACGAGACTTGGTGAGCATGTTATTTTCAATAAGCTGGACTGTTCTGATCTTACCTGTATCTGTAATTTCCTATTAGTAAGACATCTGATGATTTCATCTCTCTACCCTAAGTAACTCCCACATTAAAAGAGCTCAGTCAGTGCCACTGAATGTTGGCTACTGCAGTTTCTTAGTCTCCTAGCTGAGCAGAAGCCTGGTAATTAGTAGGCAGGCAAAGCTCAGGAGGGCCAAAGATTGGGGCTGGCTCCAATGCAGGTTTATCAGTGAGTGGTGAGATTTTAGTTAGGCACATCGGTCACTTCTATTTCTACCGTCAAGGTGGTTCTGAGTGATTAATGAGCCAACATAGGTGAATTGGTTCAGTACACAGGCAAAAACCTAGTGACACACACGTTATTCCTAACATGTGAATTAAAATTTCTCAAATTAAAAAGCCATCTACTTCCACTGTGTGAACCAGGGACTGCCCACCCTTTGCTGGGGGCACACCCAAGCTGATGGAGGAAAGCCTTTGCCCTGGCATTCCTTCCTGCAGACAAATCCCTTCTCACAGCTGGTCATGGCAGAGAACTCCACAAACCCAGGGATATGATGCTGCTATCAGCAACAGCAGGCTGTTGAGAGTTTGGCCCACATCAATTAAGGCTGCTGACCACCTCATAAGGACCAAAACACCCAACCAAGACAGTATATTTATAAACATTTTTAAGTGCAAAGAATCACTTCCTCTAACATATGAGATATCTAACAATACCGAGTACCTGAGAGATACTAAACCAGGCACATGACCCAGTTTTCATTTAGACCTATACTCCCCCCAACCCAATACTCAGAAGTTTAGTCATTTGCCCAAAGATCAAAAGATTCAAAGGTCTTTGCACTTCTCACAAATTGTACCCCACCTTCAAAGATCTAGTTGAAGGGACTCACTCTATAAGAGAAACAATGAAGGCCCAAAATTTGCAATGATTTTTCAAGGTCAGTAAACCTTTGCAGTATATATACTGTTTTGACCCTTCCCCCCAATCCAACCTCATATTTTGAGTGGGAAAGGGGGAGGGAAAAATTAAACCCATTAAATGAAAGTATGCTGCACTGACATCAGATCTGTAAGTTTATTTTGCTCAATGTACGACAGCTACATAATGACTCACATTCATGATATTCCATCACTGAGGAAAACTGCTAAGAATGGTCCGTGTGTGAAATAATTCCTTAGAGAAACACGGAGTTCGAAAAATAATCACCGATTAGACCTTAAAAATAGTTCACTGCATAACATGACAAAAAGCACAAAGGCTCATTCAGAGAACATATTCATTGTTCTCCTACACTGTAATAGTTATAATTTCACCATGACAAACACCAGACATTAAGATTAAGCTAACACTGGTGTTTCTTTTGCTCCCCCCCTTAAAAACAAAATATATAACTGCATGTCACTATAGCAACATCCAAAACAGATCAATTGGTTACAATCACTATTTGGTAGAGCAAACTTTAACCCCCAAAAGGAAAAATTAAATTAAAAAAACTTTAAAAAATTTGAAGACAATTTTTTGTCATAGGAATACATAACACCTACAGTATAAGTTAATAAATTTCAAGCTACTGTATAGAAATACAACACTAGCATGCACAATATTGTATCAATAGAGTAATGGAGTAATCATTTCACTGGAGAGACAGTATCATAGGCAAGTGCATTTCTTTAAAAATAAGAAAAGAAACCATTCAAGCTGCTTAAAATATCAAGTCTCCCATTCCCTCTCTCTATTTTTAGCCCTCAGGTATGATTTTATCTTGCATTATTATAAAAAGCAGCCAGAGCCAAAGCTGAAATTTAAAAGAAAAATAGGTTTTGTAATTCCAGTAAATCATTTCCAAATGCTACAAGGACACACACAACACTGCTCACCGGACATGAAGATAAATTAAGGAAAGCCCCACTTACTGCCCCAAATCTTTTCCCATCCATGGCATTGACTTTAGGGCCCTATATAGCACAAAAGTTTTAAAGCTTTATTATTCTATTCATTCTTCTGGTAAGGTTCAGTTAATTGGGACTTTTGCTCTAATGTAGGAAGGGGACCTTCTAAGGAAAGTCATGCTGGGTAAACTGTGCAATGTTACAGAGTATCATCACCATTCTATCTTCACTGTCATCTGGATCCTGTTAAATGTATTCATTTCATAATTAGAAGCTCAATTTTTATATAAGTAAAAGCAAACATCAGTTTTTTCTTAATTATTATTACTCATACCTTTCCTTGCCTAAACAAAACAGACAAAACAAGTCAGGTATCATTACCTATCTCAGGAGTTCATACTGTTATTGATCTTATAAAAAAGGCTGAACACATGCAACAGATCGTGTTTTCAGACAGATTTATCCAAAATGAGAATGAAGGACTTAAGGCTAACTGAAAACAAATTTGCAGAAATAGAAATGTGGTTTCAAGCAGTTCTGAAACATGCACTGATTACACGAGAGAAATAAATCTCCGATTTCTAGGCTTTCATTAAAGAGAAAAAATACATAGAGAAAGTTTTGGTCAAATAGGAGTTAAGTATTTATTATCTGGTAATGATTTTAGTTTTGTTTTCCTATAACAATTACTTGGGGAGTGTTTTCAGGGAGGAAAACTGACACACTTACAAGGCTCCTGAAATTGGATAGAATGTTTATGAATAGAGCTCTTCCTTTTGGATTTTTCTACCAGTAAGCTTCCGGCACCTGAATCTTCACACACTGAACCACAAACTCTTAAAAATGACCACCTAGCTTCTACATCCCAACTGAGTGGCAATCAGCATAAGGTACAGTGCAGAAGACTCGGTGAAAAGTGAAATGGCAGCGTAATCCCTGAGGAAGGAGCTGTGGCAGCTTAACAAATCAGGATTTCTCTGAAAATATCAACATAGTAAATGACATACAGACCTGAATTTTCTCTATTTTTGTGGTGTTTAACGTTTCTATTAAAGAGATTAATAATTTTTGTGGTAGATTTAAGTTTGAAAGAGACAAAAATCCCACAGCCACCTGCCAAGCACCTATTAACCAAAACCTAAACTAGCTTTGATGCTCCTCAGGCAAAGCTTTTGGCCTAGGAGACAGAAAACCAACCTAGATAAGGCTAAATTAGGATGTAAAGCCAAAATAACTAGCAAAGGAAAATGCACAATCAATGGCTTGATGTCACATATGGCTGTAATGTAGAAATACTGTAAACTGAAATTTAGTGTTAATACTGTCAACTAATCAGAGACTTCAGAAAACTAGCAAGGCCTAAACCATAAGGATAAATATACCTTATGTTCTAAGTCTGTCAGTTTGGGATTTAAACTATTCCATGTTTGGTAGAGTACACTCTGAAAAAAATGCACAGCTAAAACAGATGAGATAGAAAGTACCCAAAACTTAAGACAAGAGCATATGTACATAAAAATCCTTACTGGAACCACAGAACTTATTAAATGAGGGCCATTCTGTTGAAGTTTTCTTTTCTTCTTAAAACCCTATTATCTAGCAATAAGTTAAATTAAAGACAGCTCCACTTGCATTAATCTACAGAACAGTCCATATGCCGGTTCACTGAGGCTGCTATTCCAATACCAGCACAGCTAGCCTGACTTTCCACTAGTGGTATTTTGGCAAAAATGTCAGAGGCAATCAAAGACATGACAGGTCGTGGGTTTCTCCCTAGGAAGGTCATCCCTCCTTTTCCCTCCCCCACCCGACCCCCAACTCATGGGAAAAAAATAAAGACTGCAGTAGTAGCATCAGCGTGCGCTGCCAGTCCACCTGGGGGCCTTAATTGTTGCCTTCTCCACCATCGTCATCTTGCTGATCGCTTGTCCAGAGCGTTAGGTTGTCGCGGAGGAGCTGCATTATGAGAGTGGAGTCCTTGTAGGAGTCCTCATTGAGAGTGTCGAGCTCGGCAATGGCATCGTCGAAGGCGGTCTTGGCCAAGTGGCATGCTTGCTCCGGGGCATTCTGGATCTCATAGTAGAAAACGGAGTAGTTAAGAGCCAGGCCTAATCTAATGGGGTGAGTAGGCTGCATGTGCTCCTTGCTTATCTCATGGGCTTCACTATAGGCCTTCTCAGATGATTCCACCACAGTCGCCCTTTTCTCTCCAGTGGCTACTTCAGCCAGGTAGCGATAATAGTCCCCTTTCATCTTCAGGTAAAACACTTTGCTCTCATACTGGGTTTCACTGCAATTCTTGATCAGGTAGTTATCCAGCAGACTCAGCACATCCTGACATACCGCTTCTAACTCCTTCTCTATTTTTTCACGGTAAGCACGGACCATCTCTATCTTCTTCTCATTACCATCTGCAGATGTCTTCTGCTCAATGCTACTAATGACCCTCCAGGAAGAACGGCGTGCCCCGACTACATTCTTGTAGGCCACAGAAAGAAGGTTTCTTTCTTCGTTAGACAGTGGCTCATTCAGCTCTGTCACCTATTAGAAGAAAAAATTTAAGAGTTGTTATAGTATAGACTATGTCAGTTGTGTTAATCCTATCTTTAGGCCAATAAAACACAAATGAATCTATCAGTTAATTAAAGTGATAAACAGATAAAGAGCAGTTAGGCTGTGGTGTGGGTATACAGAAGGGGGATCAAGGTAGATGGAGCAACAGGAAAGAAAAAAAAAATCATAGCTGGATAGATGGTGCCTGAACTCCTGCTTCTCCCCTAGAAAAGGGCACATGCTTATCACAGCTATTCCAAGAAGGAACTATCAAATCTAGTTATAAGATGACAAATCAAATTTTGATCTAAATTGCAAAAGGTCAACAGTTCTCTCATGTAACATTACATACACACAAATCCTAGGGATTTTAAGTACAGATGGCTTACATACCTCAACAGTTTTTTAAGGAACAGAACGATAGATTCCTTCTAATTTTGCCATGTCTACTAAACTTCAGTGCCATCCTTTTTGAGTATTTTAATATCGAGTAAGAATATACTAAGTCAACTGTAAGTCGACTTCTGAGCTTTTCTGCTCTTGTGCAGATCTTAAGAATTACAAACCACAAAAGTCAAAATTGGGGACATGAGACTATGTATGACCACTGAGATATTTTAGCAACATGAAGAACTCGAATTTGTTGCACTGTTTTGCAGGAACAGAATTAGCAATACAAAAGAATAGAGAGGTAGAGCAAAGTACTTCTGAGCTGAGGTGGCCAATAGAAATTAATGCTTCTTTCGATACGGGCATTTCTAAAGGGTCTTCATCATCCCAAAGACTCATCACCTTGAGGAAATTAAAGCAACGGTACAATAGTTCAATATTTTTATGACTAGCAAACAACAGCTTATAATTAAGTCATTAACACTACAATTTAATTTTTATTACCTGATTTCTATTGATATCAGAGTCATTATATACTATTAAGCATCTTACAACCATGTGAAACAGAAAATCTTACGAGGATAAAGCTCTTACTTTTTATTCCTATTCTCATCACATTTTTGTCTGTTAACTATCATATCTAAACTGGTGTATACTAACTCAGTGGCTGAGTCGCATCATGAATCCCAGGTCATTCCCTAAGACTTACACAGACTAGCTGGTTCCCTTGCCTCAACCTCATGCCCCAGTGCTCTAGTCTTAACAGGTTAATTGCAAACTTCATACTTCTGCCCCTGCCTAGAATATTTTCCAGGGTTCCTGCCTGAATAATACAAATGTCAAAAACCAAGTTAATATGAATGGCCCCTATATCAAATCTTTCCCATTTCTCCTCCTTCTGACCCCCTAGTTAAACTGGCTATTTTCTAGTTCTCAGTTTCCAGTGTAGATCAAACATAGTATCTATATAACATTATATTACTTACAGATGTGAAGTGGGGGATATAATCCAAAAAGATATGGTAAACTATGGGATACCATATCCCATGCTGGCATACCAAGAGACAAAATCATTTACATTCAGTATGTATTCCACTTTTATAAAGGAGGTACAGTTATGCTTACTGAAACTGGTTGTATAATTTAAATAGTAGCTCTCAGAGAAAATTAAATCAGAATGTAACCCAATTAAATCAGAATGTAACCCAAATCATGCTTACCAGTTTATTGTAAACAAATCATTCTAAGAATTAGAGTTGCTTATTAATTCTCACAATTTCCAGCAAGTAATACACTTAAGTATTTTCTAAACTGACCATAATTAAAACTGTTAACCATAATCTAAACTGTTAACTTTTTACTATGCATTATGGATTCTCCATTGTAACACTAAAGAACAGCAGTACCTCTACCAGACATGACCTAAGCGCAACAGACCCACAGAGTGGGAGACCGTGGTTTTGTATGCTGGACTTCAGAGCAGAAGGAAACCAGGACAGAAGTGCTTTCTGCTCCATGCCCTCTCACCCCATCCTCCTGTGGAAATACCACTTCTCCTGAATAAGGGGGCTTATCATTTCATATCCAATTCTTTATATAGTCTAGGGTTTGGAAACAGTGTTCTCAACCCTTAAACCACTGTTATTCCTGATGATTCTTGATATATATTCAAATAACCCAGAGACTAGAGACTAGGGTTTTCCCAGTCCCACCATTTACTAAGTGACCTTGGGAGCAAACAGAAACAGATTTCTGCTTCTTTCATAAGGTTATCTATAAGTATATATCAGTCAAATGATAAAAGTGCTCCTGACACAATAAACTGCTATAGAGGTATGAATACTTTGAGAATACTCTGAATAATTAATTTCTTTCATTTTAATTCTCATCTAGGAAGCCTCTACTAAATTTTACGTAATCTTTCTAAATCAAGTATCTCTTCTCCATCTTGTTCTCTATTCTAAGCTGAAACTTCCTTACCTACATCAATTCCTTCCCATACTTTAGCATCATATAGCTAGAAAAACCCCAACAATGACTTTCAAACATGTAGGCCTTGGGCACATATACCACAGGACTAGCCTATATTCACTGAATGTGCTAGCTGACTTTAGTGCAACCTGATAACTGTCTCCCATGCAAGAAACAGTCAAAGTGCTTAAGGCCATTGAGAGAGTGTTCTGGCCTTTCCCCTAAATCATGTTGTCCTTATTTCAAGAGCCAGTAACTATTTAAAGCTCGAATTACCTCACTAGTATGCTATATATGTTAGGTCTCCTGCTGCAAATGAAGTTCAACTGCAGAACCCAAAGGCAGAAATCTGTGCTTTTATGTAAAGTTTGTCTAGTTGCCTTGGATTATGAAATATCAGAATCACCTTTAGATATAGTAACTCAACCACATTTGGAACATACCCAGATGTTCTCTGCCACTGAAAAACTAAGTTAGAGAGAAAAGCCTTTAACTCTAAAAAGTCTTCTCTAAGGAAAGTTCCTCTAAAAACCTTAAATCAGAATTTTTAAAAATCCTTAAATCAAAATGACTTGTATGAATCTGTAACTTTTACATTAAAATAGATATCCCAAGCTTTTAAAGATCAAAAGACAATTTTTTAAAGAGACAAAAGATTTATTCCCATACTATCCAAAAAGAATAACTATTCAACGTGGGAAGATGTGAGACATGCATCATTTGGGAAGAGAGGTAATGTTTTTTCAAAATGTGACTGAACTGTTTCTAAGAATGCAACATTTGTAAATACTGTCCCTCAAAAATACTGTCATGGGTACTGGAAAAAATGTAGAAAGTTTCTATCTTCCAGCATTGTTATGTTCTGCTTAAAAACAAAATTGAGATTTCTCTCAACTTCTGTGATTCTAGCTCCAGTTCAAATTTCTTTCAGTAAGTTGAAGATAAAAAGAGCTGAGTAAAAAGGTTAGAAAAATCTGTTATTTTCACCAACAGTTTAAGAAATAGAATTCCCCAAATCCCAGTTGCTAAGGAACTAGACCTTAATTAATCACTGGTAACTGTTCTCTCCTGAGAAACATCTTTTCTACTTAAGATTAGCAAAACTTGAGATTCTTGGAAAGCTATTTAGATGCTTTTCTGACCCTAAGTCTTAAAGCACCAAGTCATTCACAAATTTTTCAACTTATCTATCAAGAATTTTAAATTGTAATGAATGCAACTTCAAATGTTTAATGTATTTCTACCTTGCAGAATCTTGTGAAATGTTACAAAGTAACAATTACGGTGGTAAACATAAAACACTGATTTAATAAAGCTGAAAATCTCCACGAAGAGTTGATGTTCATTATCTAAAAAATAAGATAGGAGAAACTTTTGGGTGATGACATGAAAAATGTAGGTACACAGATTGTAACTGTACCTCTCTGGGATGCTGATAGCGGGGAGGCTCTGGAGGTGAGGACAGGGAGTCTATATATGGGAACTCTGGGCTTTCCACTCACCTTTGCTGTGAACCTAGGACTACTTTTTAGATAGTTTAAAAACAAAAAGCTAGCAGACATTAGGTATGACATTTGGCTCTTTTGTGCATTTTTTTTTTTGTCCTAGAATACTATCACCTGAAAGGGCCAAATTTAGTGACACTAAAAAGAGAATGACAAGGTAGAAGATGGGCATCAGTACGCCTATCATGGTGTCTATATACTGTATAGGCAGTGGAATAACCATTGTAAATAAAGGTGACACAATTCCACTTGAATATAATTAATCATATATTCTAAAGAAGACCCGTCTACTAAGTAAACTAAACTTTTAGAAAAAAATCTGAAGCTGTGTCTTCAATATCTGAGTAAAATTTCTTAACCTTTTCCAAGCAGAAGAGTTAACAAAACAGGCTCAAGTGCTATCTTTAGAAAGGTCTGCTTACAAAATTGACCCTTGGCTGGCATCTGAGAACTTGGATTTTAGATAGGTTCCCACCATTCCCAGATAAGAATGGCTATCTCTAAACTGTGCAAATAATGTAGTTTCTGCTAAACACCTGTTTTCCTTCTAGGATCTTAAATTTTGCTATGTGCTAGGCAGAGAATGCCTATGTGACCAGCTCTAATAAAACCCTTGGGCAAAGAGCTAAAGAGCTTCCTTGGTAGACAATATTTATCCCTTATGATTCCACTGAGAGAGAATCACTAAAGCTTGTGCTTGGTATACTCTATCTTCATCCCAAGCACTTTTCCCCTGTATCCTTTCACTGAAATAAATTACAGTGTGACTTTATGCTGAGTCCTCACAAATCATTAAACCTGGGGAATAGTCTTGGGGACCTCCAACACGTTATAGAAAATTTGATGTAGTATGTCCCACAAGGTGTGATGACAAGGAAAATATACTTAACAGCTACTCTTTATCAGGTAATTCATCAAGCATTCACTGAACATCTAGCATGTATCACCTTGCATCACATTGTGCCAAAGATATAAGATTTAGTCAGATATCCTCAAGATACTTAATCCACACCAAGAGACACAAAGTTTATTCACATTAGAAAATCAGTCACAGATGTTCCTAAGGTAGCAAAACTTCCTGTGAAAGCTTAAAGAATATTTTAATTAGGAAGTAACAACTTCAGCTGTGTTTTGTTTTGTTGTTTTAAATCCAGCTGCAATCACCCTAGATAAAAACTGGAAGTGAAACATTCCAGGAAGAGGAATGACTGCCTGTGAAAGCTTAAAAGAATGTTTTAATTAGGAAATAACAACTTTAGCCAGGTTGTTTTGTTTGTTTGTTGTTGTTGTTGTTGTTATTTTTAATCCAGCAGCAATCACCCTGGATAAAAACTGTGGAAGAGAAACATTCCAGGAAGAGGAACATCCTAGAAGAGTCATCAAACTTCCATGGCATATTCAGGGTAAAGCTCAAGGTCTCAGAAATGAGATCTGGCTGAGAACCTGTGTTTCTCTGACAACCACAGAGTCCTAGGTTCTTTTCACAACTACCCTATAGGGCAAGGGTTCCCAATCCCCAGGGCCACAGACCACTACCGGTTTGAGGCCTTTTAAAACTGGGCTGCACAGCAGGAGACAAGTGGCAAGTGAGAAGAACTTCATCTGTAGTTAGAGAAACTCCCTAGCACTAGTATCACTGCCACAGCTCCACCTCAGATCATCAGGCATTAGATTCTCATAGGAGCACCAGTTCCTGGTGCCAAAATAGTTGGGGACCACTGCCTTACATAACCTTAGTTTCCAAGTATCACTTTGTCTTTTCCCGTTGTTATACTTCTTATACTTGTATCAGATCTTACTGCATGAACAAAGACGTTAGTAACACATAATAAGCATCTTTGTTTTGTTTTAACTTAATGGGATATTTCTAGTGTTATGAATACCAGGTGCTTTACCAAAACTAATTCCTCCCTGGGCCTCCATATAACCTTTTATTACTTAGTACTGTTATTCCCAAGTTAAGAAAATTAAGACTCGAGAATCAAAGAATGCAACCCAAATCTAATAGCTCAAAATCCTACATGCTCTCCTCCTACTAATTCTTAACCAAGGAGAAGCTTTTTATAAAATACTCTCCTGAACAGCCCTACCTCTTAAATATGCAGTACTACATCAGATCCCTATCTATCTATTTCTCCAGGTGAAGAAGCAAAGCATGATGTCCCTCAAATTGTTACCACATGACTCAGCATGCTATTTCACTCATAGATATATACAACAGAAATGAAAACAGTCTACACAAAAACTTGTACATGACTGTTCAAAGCAGCATTAGTCAAAACAGCCAAAAAGTGGACCCAACCCAAATGTCAACTGATGAATAAACAAAATGTAGTTCTGTCCATAAAATGGAATAGTATTCAGGCATAAAGAAATAAAGTACTAATACATGCCACAACATGAATGACACTGAAAACATTATGTTAAGTGAAAGCAGCCAGTCACCAAAGACCACACATTTATTGCATGATTCCTGTTGTATGAAATGTCCTACATAGGCAAAGCTGTAGACAGAAAACAGTGATTGCTTAGAGCTAGGGGTTTTCTGGGGTGTGGGAGTGGGGAGTGACTACAATGGGTACAGGGTTTCTTTTTGGAGTAATGAAAATGTTCTGGAATTAGGTAATGATGGTGGTTACAAAACTCTGAACATACTGAAGCCCACAGAATTATACACTTTAAGTGAGTGAATTGTATGGTATGTGAATTTTATCACAATAAAGCTGTAAAAATTACTGCTTATTGGATTTCATTAACCAATGTCACCATAAAAAAAAAATCAAACATTTTTTAAAAATTACTACACCACAGCATTTTCACACATTCCAGCAATTACATATTATCTCATCTATTTGATGAGTTTAGAATTTCTAAATACTTCATACTTTATAATATGTGATCTTACACAAAGAAAACTCACTATAATGGAGCACAGATCTAACTCATATATAATCCTCCTCTCCTAACTTCAAATAAACTCCTATGTGGTCTGATATACGTTAATATTCCTCGATACTCTCTCCAAAAAATGACAAGAAGTGTACGTTTATTGCTCAGGTACAGTTAAACAAACTTGAAAAGGGTTAAGAACCTTACATTCTTTATCATGTGTATTTTTCATTACAAAATTTTATCTCTTGGGGCAAGAATCAATTCTTACATTAAAGACAGTCCTCATGTCCCTGGGTCTTCTCTACCTTTACAATCTGCATACAATTTCCCTCACCAGCCTGCATCTTTTCCCTAAAATACACCCCATCAGTACCCTTCAACCTCCTATTTATAATACAAGAATTCAACCTTCAACTAGGCTATTTTCAAAATTCAGCAAACAAATGAGCTACTATTTAAAATTGCTAGTTTTATAATCTGTTTTTTGGGAGGAATAAATTAAACAAGGTGGTGTGTGATACAGTGCTGTATGAACTATGGTATAGTGAAGTTTTTTCAAAACAGCTCTATTGAGATACTATCTCTTGGGCAGAGGCCAGGGATGCTGTTGAACATCCTACAACGCACAGGACAGCTCCCTACAAGAGCAAATAATCATCTGGTCCAAATGTCAATACTACCAAGGTAGTAAAACCCTGCTCCAAGCCATCAATACCCAGACCCAAGTCTTACTACTTGCTTTCTTATATGGCACATGCTTCCCACACCACCTGAAAAATGTATCTCAAGACCTACAAAGAAAAATTCTCTATATATCCTTCAAGGCCTCATTCAAATACTACTTGCAGAAGCATTCTGAAAAATTCTCACACAGAATTTCTGCTTACTCTATGTATTAGCAACTTTTACCTTGCCCCTTTTACACTGCTTATTTCTAACGCCTTGTACTCTAACTGTATACCCCATTCTCCCCCCCCTCCCAAAAACCCTAAAGTCCTTAACAGCAAGTAGTACACATCACTACTCACTAACAAATCGCCATGGTACCTAAACAATCACTTCTGAATTTTTAAGTGACATGAATCTACCTATGTACCTAGCCTGGACTTTTTGCAAAAATAACCCTAATAATTCCTCCCAAACCTGTATCTTTTTCCTTTTCAATATTTTACAGTTCCTCCTATCAAGAAGTGGAATATATTTCTCCACCCCTATAATCTGAGCTTGGTCATGTGACCTGCTTCAGTTAGTGGAGAATTATTAAGTATGAGGCAATCAAAGGCTTGAAAACTGCTTTGGGCTAGGGCTTCTGGGAACCTTCCATGGCCATTGTATTTTTACCTAGTTCATGGAAAATGGCCTAGACCAAAACTACTTGGCCAACCAATAGAACTGTGAGACTATCTGATGAGCACAGTTTGATAGAAACAAAAACTAAATATACTTGTTTTAACACTATTTCGCAGTAGTGTTAAATTCTGTGTAAATTAACTTCTGAAAATCAAATCATACTCAATTCCAACTGAGATCTCAAAATCTCTATTGTCTCTTTCCCTCCCAGCACTATTGTTAAGTGCCATCTGCACCAAATTTAACGAACAGTTGGATCTGGGGCTACAGTACAGGACTTTCAACAAAAATAAAGCCACTTCATTAGCCTAGATTCCATGCATTGCTCCAATCTGTCTTGCTTTTTAACTCAGGACATTATGACAAAGCTTTGCAACTTAATATTTAACCCCACATATCTGGAAAACCCCTCACCAAATGTCTTGAAAAAATTCAGATATGCTATGTTCTAGCACTCATTTTGCCAGCAGTCAATAATCTTATTCTGAAAATTAAATGGAAATTAGTTAAAGATCACACAGGTTCTCATACAAACCCATAATGACTCCTCTATAATCTCTTTCAGGCTTTTTTTTTTTTTTGCTTCTATAATTTTCGAAATCAATGTCATGTTCATTTTCTTTGAAACAAGTTTACCTGTGTCCAGACTTTTGGTTACAATTGCATTATTTAAGGCAGTTCCCCTAAAGTGATTATAAACTGATTCTGACAACTTATCCCCAAACCATGCCCTTGAACTCATTCAGAATCATTCACTTTTAAAGTCAAACTCATCCTCCAATACCAGTCCTCACTCACTCCCATGTACTAGACTTGCTCTTGAATCCTGTTTTTCTCTAAGTCCCTTCCCTTTATGCTTTAGTCTTTCCTTTCATGGTTCAATTCCATCATTTTTTTTGCATTAATATTAACTTTCCTATGCCTATCCTTCTGCTCTACCATTTCTAAAACACCTAAGCACTCAAATGACAAGCACCCAGGCTTTCTAGCCTTATACCCAAAATTAGGCAAGGGACCAGGGGAGAGACAGAAAGACACCAACAAGAATTATAGCTTACAGTCACTATAAATTAAGTTTCTTTTAATCTCAGCTGGGCCCTTAGCACTTAATGCCTAGCAACCCTTGCTTACTACCACCTCTTGAGAGTAAAGTAACCACTAAATAAGCCAATTTTTAAGGCCTTTACAACTGCATCATTCATTGCTTTCTCCTCATATACCAAACAAGATGTTTCTTCCCTCCCAACAAACGCATTCCCATCAGTCTCTTTTCTGTATTTCCACTTCTACTCTTTCTCATATACCCCAATTACAGGATTAAAATAAATGATGCCTTTAATCTCATCTTTTCCTTCTCATTCCCTGTCTAGACATTCCTCCCTCCTCATTGCCCCCACCACCAAGATACTGTTCTGCATCACTTCTTCTAGGAAATAATAACCACATTTAGTAGAGAATGTGGTAACGGAAGGGAACTCAGCTGTCTGGGGGTGAGGATAACATCTCAGTCCTCTAATGTGTTGTCAATGTCTTCCTAACTCCACAGCACAGAGCTTACTTCAATTTTTCTGTGGAATGAATATTCTCACAGATGTTCAGTAATCCAATAATCCTTCATCACAACTCCATCTACCGTCTGTGATTCTGGATCGGTATCACACACTTCTATCTGACTAGAACATCTAGCAAAATATTCAAATTAGCATCTTTTTTCTTCCTTTGATCTTCACCCAAATCTCAAAACATGTTTCCACACTCCAGTTTGTAAATTCCACACAAAACCATGTTATTTTTGACATACAAAAAGGTGACAGTTCTTCCCATTTCTTTCAAGTAAGTGTAGTATATTCTTTCATTCAGCTCTTAGTGGCATTCATCTCCTGCAAATAATACTCCAATGGCAAAGCACTTACCTCATACTAAAAATCTAAAGTTCTCCTTTGTTAAATATTTAAAACATACCATAATCATGGGATCATATGTTTTCTAAAACAAAACAGATTCACTCATATTAAGCAATATATTTTAAGACTGTTCTAAAGGAAATTTGTTCAGTATTTTAACCTAGACTACACAACAATCCTTTCAAGGACAACTAAATGAATATTAAATATGTAGTAGTTTGAAAGGTTCTTAATGCTTCTGCAAACAATGAAACATTTATTAAAATTATTGAAAATAAATTGATACAAGAGCTAAAAGATCACCAGTATCCATGTATACATGTTACCTATGACTCTTCTCTGAAAACTAAAAAAACCTATTAAATAAAGAACCTTAGATTTAGAGGAAAAAACAACTCAAGCCTTAGGCAAATTACTTAAACATTTCCACTAGTAAAATGGGAATATCACTTTATAAAACTTGCAAAATTAAGAGAAGCATTTTAAAATGCTTCCTAAGTGACAGTAAATGTCAGACTATAATATTTTATCTAAGTGTATAACTTATAATGTACTGTCTTCTCAAAAAGATTTTAGTGCAGAAATCTACGGAACAGAGTTTTAAAACAAAAATGTCATACTAAAAAATACTCTAAGTTTTCCATTGTGGTCCAGATGCTTAGTTTCACTCATCAACATTTCAGAGCAATGCCATGGTGCAAGAGCACAGTAAATGATGGTACTGACTTGATTTTCACAACAGATATAAACACTTGCTAAAGTTTGTCTTTAGTAATCATTAAAAATACATATAGTCTATATATGTACATACATAGCCAGCTAGTTCATAAACAGAGAAAACATGATCAAAATACAAGAGTAGCATATATCTAGAGTAAGAACTAGTTATAATTCAGTGTTTTTGAGAATCAATATGCTAGACATAGTTCTAAATAAGTAATGTCAATAGGAATATATTTTCTGTGTTTTAAAATTCAATTCATTACTACAGCTGTTTGAAGTTTATCATACTGTTTTCCTTCTTTCCTCAATCGATCAAGTTTCAAAATTTTTTATCTTACATACGCTCACCCAGTAGTATATTGAAGCTAAGGTACATTTTTTAAAATGCTTGGCAAGCAACAAAGCCAGATGAAAGCAAAACTTATTTATACAATGCCCTGAACAAGTCAATGGGTTTTAGCTCTTCTATCAAATTAGTTATAAAAGCTACACCTGTCAAAAGAATCTACCTTCACCGTTCTTTCAAAAAAAAATAAGCAGTATAAAAGAACAGTCCTATAATGATAGAACTATTAACCTACAGACCCATTTTTCCTCTCCCCACCAGTGACCCACCTTGCCTTTCCAACCAACCCCCCCTGAGAATAAAGAATAAAGGGAAGCGGTACTTGGATGTCAACTGAAGAGACGTGCTCCTCTTAAATTCAAGGAAAAACTTAATTACCTAACATCTGGATTAGATGCTTTAAGAAACTAAACCCTGAGGTTGTCAAATTTGAATGTAAAAAGATCTCGCTGGTAATTTAAGCATTTGTAGCAAACGAGGATAATTTTAGTTCAATAAAAAGCTATCTTCCAAGATGGTAAATCTCAAGGGGGCCAATACATGTAGAAAAGTATACAGATACAAAATTGGCTAATATGTCGACAAATGGTGAAGCTGGTTATAAATGGGGGTTTATTATACTATTCATCTTTAGCTTGTATGTATTGGAAAGTTTCCACATTAGTTTTTCTTTTTAAGGCAATCATTCCAACCACAAGAGAGCAGCAAAAGGGAGAGACTTGCCACAAATAAGCTAGCAGTCAAGGTTTCTCCAATTTCAACCTCATTATATCTTTCTTCTTGGATAGAAAGAGCCAGGTGTAATACCTATTTCAAAAATTACATCTTGCAACTTTAAGAGATGATAACCAGTACTAGTAATGGTTTCAACATCCTTAAAAATTATTCTTAGCCATTTTTTCAGCAACTCTACTTTTGGGTCTCTGTCCTAATATATAAACTGATAGAAGATTTAGTCACAAAGTTGGTCATGATTTTATTTATAAATCTGGAAACAGCTTAAATGCTAAATTATGACATCCACAGGGTTATTCAGCCATTTTTAATACTAATGACAGAAAATATCCTTGAAATAATGTCAAGGGAAAAGGCAAGGTACAAAAGCAAGCCTAAACCCTGTAGAAAAACATGATGGAAATATCTCTCTCCACAGGGAATTATTATGGTCATAATATACTTGTCATTTCCCCCCCAAATATTCTAGCATCCTAAAAGCCCATTGATGACAGCCTTCCAAAAATCCAGAATCCCTTAGAAAACCATATTATCCCAAAATTTTAAGACATTTTAGAATGTTCCTTCCCTATTCACTTGTTCCCTCTAGTTTTCCTTACCTCAGGATGCTCTTTCCTACTGTACCTATCCTCCTATACTGTTAGTTCTTCTTGCCCTTCTGAACTGGGTCAGTTCTTACCTAGTAGAAAAAGAAATCTAGTGTCTAAACTTTACACAGATGCAATTAGAAAAGACCAGATGTAGTTCATATGAGAAGAGAAGAGTGATTTGAAATAGAAACTATCCACAAGTCTACCCACACCAGGCAGGCTTCATATAAAAGTATACTGGCAGGGAGTATGAGATTGTTTGCATGGCTACTATTCATGCTGGGCTCAACTGCAAATTCACACTCATTCACTATTTCATGTTACACTGCTATAAAAAGGAGCACTGTATTGAACTGAAAGGTACTGAATGTGAACAATTTCAGTCAAAAAAACTAAATTCATTTCTACATCCTTAAAGTACTGGCACTATAGGCAACTTTGCTTTTTAGACCTAGGTGGCTTAAATGTCACATTTAATAATTCTTTTTTATAAAAAAAGAAAAAATTCCTTTTAGAAAGCTAAAGAAATTTAAATGATCTTTCAAAACAAATCTGCATTTTTAAAAGCCTACCTCTTAGCCTTCTCACTTCTCTACACTGCTGCAGCTGCTCTTCACTCTCATCTGTGGGGGAGGGTGGTAAGATTCCTCCTGGGCTACCACTGTTATTTGATGTTCAGCTGCCCACTGCTGTCACTGTCATATTACCAGCTGACATCCCTGTTCTAGTAACAGAGTCAGAGGGGACATTACACCTAGGTCTTACTACGTCTGGCTTTAGAGCTCACAAAAATAAAATAGCACTCCAAAGATTAAAAAAATAAAACCATTGAGTTTATTTGGAAATTTTTTAATGTTGTTAAAAACCTGCATATGTTAAGAACACTCTCATTTCTATTTACCTATTCACAACCCAACTAATGCTTTACAGAGCATTAACAGTATTCAACTCAGATAAAGAAAGATCTACCCTTGTGGGACACATCCTTACAAGTGAAATGCTGTGAAGGCTTGGCCTAGACGTCATCAGCTCTTCTAAAAGAAAAGAAAAATAACATGGAAAGTCTTTAAGATTTATAGTTTTTGTTTCTGCAAAATCATGTGACCAAACCAGTTATTTAACCATTTATCTTAAAATTAAAGCTCTTGAAAATTTTTTCTGATCACTTTTCATATTAACTTTTTACTACTCAAGTTCATAGATTAGTAAAATCAAAATTTCAAAGATCTTTACAGGAGCCATTTAAAGTAAGATGATATGGTTCGGCAGTGAACCAAAATGATAGCTGATACCTAAAACCGAATTTGGGGAAGATAACCAAAAAATGACTATGAGAGGAAAGTCCATAAGTCAGATGGTACTTGTAGCCTTATAACCAATCTAGAAAGGCAACAAATATAGTCCCTATAATTACTCTCACATATTTGGTTAAGCACTAAAATACGGAACTTAGAAAATTAAGACAAAACATAGTGGTTTATATGTGATCCCGCCTATCACCCCAACTATTAAACATATACAGTAGTCTTTGCTGTTCTTTCACATCTCATGGTATCTGGTAAGATTACAGAAATAATCAGAATCAGAAGCCCTGATTCTGATTATTTAAAAGGGTTAGGGCTAGTGATATGGGAACAAAAGGCTTCTGGCAGCCTCAGAGACACTAAAACAATGTATTTAACATCTTATTTACAGGAATGCCATCAGTTTAGGATCGCAGGCTTAAATAGCTCACTACTCTTAGTTCTGCAGTGTTCACTAGGGCACTGCTACCACACAACAGGGAAATCATAACAAAGTCAGTTTTAAAGTAGAAAATGAATCATAAGAACACCAGCAGAATTTCTAAAATCTCCGAACAGTTAATAGTTGGCTCTGATTTCAGGTAAATTGTTCTTATTTATTTAGGTGAACATATGCTTTTTTAATGGAAATACAAATCTAGCTAAGACCCTTTTTGAAATTTATGCTGTTATGGCACTTCATTACTGACACATTTCTAAAAGTCATCATGTTTTGAAATCCAGACCATCATCATTTTTTAAAAGTACTACTTTCTCATTTTTTAAACTAGAGATTATGGTTATAACAACATTGTGAATATACTAAATGCTACTAAATTGTGCACTTAAAAATGGTTAGTTTATGTTATGCGACTTTTACCTCAATAAGAGCAAAGTCATTTTCTCCACTCTTATTAATAATTTAGGGTTTGATGTAATAAATAAATAAGGCTTCCCCCAGGTAAGGGATGAAATACTCCCCAGTGTTGGCCGTTAATCCAAAGGACTAATGAGGGTGCATATTTAGCAACATCTTTTATATCGATATCAATAAAAAAGATACATGTAATTTTTAATTAGAAAAAGAAATTAATATTTATTTCAGTTATTATGAAGAATAACACAGAAAAAAGCAACTGTTATCTGTATTCTTTCCATCCCAAAGAAGAGAACAATTGAAACCATGTGACTTAGAATGGTTGGCAGAACTCCACCTCTGAAAAGTCTACAGAGGTGTCATTACTCCATTAGCAGTAATAGCTATTGATCTAGCCTCCTGGAAGAGCTAGTTGGAAAAAAGACTACTTAAGATAACAAGAATTTTAAAATATATCGATTCTATCAGGAAGGGCTTTTGTATGAAATTAAGATAGGCTTTTGCTACCAATGACCCACACACATACGTGTTAACTCAGTTCTGAACCTTTTCTCCCGCCAAGGCATATACCAGTAGTCTACTTAAAATATTAACTTCTCAAGAGGCTATTAAAATCCAAAGGACAAGCAAGTACTGTCTAACCAGTAGGAAACATCTTGTCGTTCACTCTAGCCTTAAATAGAAAACCCATTTGTCTTAGGAAACCAAACTTCCCTCTTTCCTCCTTTTCAAAATACTGCATATTACTGCTATCCTGGTTACCTACATGAAACTATCAGTCTGAACAGGTCCCAACAGTGTTATTATTAGGATAATTTCATTAAATGCAAATAAATTCTGTCAGCAAGGTGATTTTAGCCTGAGAGAGTTCACTTGACTGATAGGACGAAATATTTTCTTCCCATCTCCCAAATTTTCTACAATTAAGATGATTTTTGTGAGGAAAAAAACAAAAATTTACAAAGTTATCATTTCTGAGCACCAACTGCATCTATTTAATCCTCACAACTTTTTAAAGTAGGTATTGACCCATTTTACAAAGGAAAATGAGGGTTGAGGTAAATATACTTCCTCAAAGTCACAATAAACAAGTTTGAAAAAAAAAGTCTGCTTTATTTTACAAATGGTTTTCCTCCAAATTCCACCAAGAAGCAAAAATATAGCAAAAGAGAACTTTTCCGAATCCCAATCTAAAGTGTTTTGTAACATTCTCATTCCCTAACATTTTCTGAAAATGACCCAGTAGGAAGTCCTAATTTTTAAAGATTTTTATTAAAGCCTTCCAAGTTAATACTTTGCAATAAACCCAAGTATACAACGTCTCTGCACTATGACCATAAAACAAGCCTCGTTTAAATGTCTTTATTCCATCATTGCCCAATTTTAATAGTGAGATGAATGTTTAAAAATACAAATGCAACTTATAAATTTGTGTGAGAAAACTAGAAACAGCAAAATAAATGGGCATATCTAGAGGTCCCTGATTCAGTGTCTTGGAGTAAATGAAATTCTTATTTTTGCACCAATTCTTATTTGATGGAAGATGAAATACTCAATTCCACCTGGCTTATCTGCTATAATTTCTGCATTACCATGGACAAATGCCATTTGCATACTCCCTACCAGCCCTTAGGTGCATTGCAGCCTCTGTGTCATTGTGTGTGACATCACTGGGTTGCTATGGATATAGGTACGAGGTCACTCGCTTTCCTGTGGAACTAGAAATATGAAAAAATTAGAAGAGTCTACATAACATGAACTAAAAATATTTCCAATACTGCTAACTCATTTGAGCTTTAAAATGTTTAAGATAGCAACTGTGGCAATATATTAATACAATGGCACTCCCAATTTAGAACCAACTCTCTTCCTTAATGAGATAAAAATCTTTTTCTGGTTCATGTAGCTGGCTTAAATATAAAGACATGAACATTATCACCTCTGCAAACTAGTAAAGTTATTCAAGAAACCTGTAATACCTATACTGCTTTATTAAAAAGATTAACATACAAGGTACACTCCTAAATTCACTTCATACTGAAGATGCATCTTAAAATCTTTGTTACATAAGACAGAAATTATTTAAAAGGTAGTGAGAAATCTATATCATTAATTGAATAATTTGCCACATTTAATTTATCGATGCTCAATATCTCTCTAATATCAAACTCGTTGACAGCCCATTAGATAAGTGTAGTGTTACTAACAAAATGCTGCAATACAGACAGGAATCTGCATCCTATAAAAATGCGACAACTGGAATATTCTCGTTGGCATGAGGATGCGCTAGTTTAAGCCTCAGATGTATCTAACAAAACAAAATTAAAAAAAAAAAAAAAAAGACTTTTTCCCCTTTAAAATAACTCCTCCCAGCCTCCACCCAGTCTAGGCTCTCTGCAATATGACAAATGCAGAATCTTCTAGAATGACTTGATACTGCCTCCCACCACCGCTTTGTTTGTAATAGCTGATCAGAAAGAATATTTTTTCAACTTATAATAATTTCAACAGATGTGTGCCTGTAATTAAAATGAACAGCGTGTCACAAATTAAACCAGTCGGCTAAATTCACCTTTATTTTAAAGACAATACCTACTATTATCAACACAAAACATTAGAAAAAAATGGAGATGGCATGTTGAGCAATGAAAACGCTATCAAGACAAACGTTCCCACTTCCTAAAAGCACGAAGACTTTGCTTCGGGGAAGAGAGAAAGAGGAGCCTTTTGTTAAGAAAAACGTGAGCAAGGAGGTTTCGATTTTGCACCATTAAGCCTCGGTTTTCAGGAGAGCCTACGTTTTTCCCGGGGAGGTTCTAAAAGGTTTGTCAGGATAGACAGTAGGGAAAATTGCGAGGGGGTGGGGGGGGACAATATTAGGAAACCCGGAGACCTGCTGAGTGAATGGGGAAGGCGCCGCCCAGACACCAGGGAAAGAAAGAGGAACCGCATCCATGCGGTCCCCCGCCCCCACGCCCAGGCTGGGAGGAGGGGAAGTGGGGCACAAAGGATGCGCAGGGTCCCCAGCAACCCGGAGACACGGGAGCCGGAGACGCGGCACCCGAGACTAGCCCTGCAGGACCCCGCCCCGGCCCGGGGAGGGCCGAGGAGGCAGCGCCGCCGGCCCTGGGGGACACTCGGGAAGAGACCGCGTCACCATCCGAGTTCCCACCACTACGGGGACCCTCCCCTGCCCGCGAGGTGAACGAGGAGAGGCCAACCCTGCAGTCGCGACAGGCGACTCTCCCTGGGCCGTCCACGCGAAGGCCTGCGTCTGCGAAGGGGCTGGGGCGATGCGGGGGAGGGGAGGAGACACTCACGTTCTTCATGGCCGCGGCCATGTCGTCGTAGCGCTCCGCCTGCTCGGCCAGCCGGGCTTTCTGCACCAGTTGCTCGCGGTCCACCATCTTCGCGGGCTGGGTCGGGCCGGGCGAGGAGACCGGGGCGGCCTGAGGGCTCAAGGGGCAGCTGCGGCGCGTCTGAGGCCCGTGTGCCGGGAGAGCCGACGCACGAAGCGACCAGTGGCGGCGACGTCGCGGAGGCTGCTCCTGGAGTGGCGACCGCGGGACCGGGCGCGAGGCGGCTGCGGCGGCTGTGCGTGCAGCGGGCGGACCACCCCCTGCGGCCCCGCCCACGCCGCGTGACGCACGGCCCCGCCCGCCTGCGCACCCCGCCCAGGCTCCGCCCGGGCCCTTCCGCTCCCCGCGCTTCCCCTCCCCGAGCCAGCTTGTCAGTGCTCTGGGGGCGTCCCCTCCTTGCCTGCTGCTCCCTGACACTCACTGTTCTTCCTGTCGCTCGAGCTCCGGCAGCCCAGCTTCTCCACACGCTCCCCCACCCTCCCCCCTCAGACTCCCGCCCTGTCAGGCCCGCGGCGCGTGGGTCTCTGGGAGTTGTAGTTCACCCACCGGCGGGATGGTACGTCGGAGAGATCAAGGACAAAGAGGCGGCCAACACTACATCTTCCAGTGGTCATAGCGCGCAGGAGGAGGGAAGAGGGCGGTATAAGTCAGCGACCGCTGGGGACCCCTGGCGGGGACGAAGGCTGCAGAAATCCGAGCAACTGCTGATTCACGGCCCCGCCCCATATTCTCCGGGAAATTACGAGCGGAGGTGGCCAGGGCCTAAACCCTGGAACCTGTCTTCGAGATAAAGTAGCAGGCCAAGGGGGTTCAGAGATGGCCACGTCCACTGTAGATCCAAACTGTTAGCATAGTGCAGCCCTGGGATGGTTGAATTAAGAAGCTAACATCGAAAGCTAAACTGTCATCCTTCCCCACAGGGTTCCAGTTCCCCAACTCCATCTTGAGGTTCTTGGAACTGGATGAGGTGAAAATATGGAAGGACAAATACTGGCCAGGCATACTGACTGGTTAATTTACAGAAAGGATGCAGCTGTCTGCCTGTTGACCCCTGGGGATTCCCTTCTTCCTCTCCAGCGTGAAGTGTGGAAAGATTCAATTCTGTTACCAATAGTCTGCTCTCTGCTTAACACTAGGTTGTATCTGAGTATTGCTCTGTCCTCTCCCCACCTAGGACAAACACTGAGGTCAAGCTGACAAATTCTTGCTCACATGCTTCTCTTTTTGACATTCCATGCAGCTCACAAACCCAGGAATTTTGACTGCACATTTTAATCGTTTTTTTTTTAGCAATTAGCTATTGAATATCTACTATGCTCCAAGCACTGTTCTAAACAAAGGGGTACTGCAGTGAACAACAATAAAAAACCTACTCAAGAAAATAGGCAAGATAAAGATAAATATGTACAACATGTCAGAAAGTGATAAGAAGTAAAAAGATAAAGCAGGGATATGAAGTATTGTGTGTGAGAACCTAGAATGAAGCTTATGTGAAGGAATATTCCAGGCTCTATGCTAAATGCTGGTGGAAGAGGGCATGGAACCCTGCCCTCAAGGAATTTAGAGTGTGTTACATGTGTTATGTGCTGTTAAGTTTTGTTTGTTTGTTTGTTTGTTTGTTTGTTTTTTCAGGCTGGATAGGAAGAGATTCTGAAAAGCTTCTCCAGAGAGGTTGGCAACAATTTCAACTCAGCCCTTAAATAAAGAACTGGTAGGATTTGGGAGCAGGCAGAAGGCACAGGCAGCAGGACTCAGAGGAAAGATCCTCCCTGACATATTTATTGATAGGCAAAGAATCCAATGTGTTTGTTGCCTGAAGTGATGGACAGTGAGGCTGGTAATGGATGGAGTCAGGAGCCAGAACATAAGGAGCTCTGCATGGCAGGCAGGGGAGTGAAGTCTTTATTCTGAAATAAACAGAAAGCCTGTGAGAGATTTTAACAAGGGCAGAAAATGAGATTTGTGTTTTCTCTTCCCCATTTTCTCCTCAATGCTTAGCACAGCCTGGCATGGAGTAAAGATGTAGAATATAGGAAATGAATGAATGAATGAATGAATGAATGAATGCACTGTAGGGAGACTGCTCTGGTAAAAGTGGAGGAGATGGACTGAGGGAGGGGAGAATCTAGAAATACGGGAGAATCTAGAAATCTCTTCTCCCCCTCCTCCAACACAGGATCCCGCTCCTCTTCTCTTACTACGCCACCCAGGAAAACGCAATCCTGCTGGTGAATAAACTCTCCCCTTCCTTCTGCCTTTTACATGACTGTTCACAAGTCATTCCTCTTCCTTTCTCTCCCTCTCAGCAAGCCTGCCATTCTGGCCTGGGCAGCACAGGTCCATGGGAATGAGCCCTTACAGCCAACCTTGGTTATCCACATGTGAATTAAATGTGTCAGTGCTAAGTCTCAGGCACTTACTAGCACATTTTAGGCTGCCTTTCCTACCTTTCTTCTTCAGTTCCTTCCCCCACAAGTCTAACGTACATTAGAAAGAAAGAAAGAAAGAAAGAAAGAAAGAGAGAGAGAGAGAGAGAGAGAGAGAGAGAGAGAGAGAGAAAGAAAGAAAGAAAGAAAGAAAGAAAGAAAGAAAGAAAGAAAGAAAGAAAGAAAGAAAGAAAGAAAACAAAAAGAAACAAACCCAGGCCAAATCTGTTTTGGAAGAGTAAAATAGATGCAAAGAAAGGATGTTCCAAAGCCAACAGTCATGACATCTGCAGCCTCCACATCAAGGCTCCCCTCCAATGATGCAGAAGAGAGCTAGCCCTGCCCTTTTTTCCCTGGCCCTGCCCTTTTTTCCCTGGCTGTTTAGAGGACTGCTTCAGAGAAATGGTTACATTGCATAGAGCAAATGGCTTAATATTCTGGCTTCCTCCTCCACCGCTAAAAGAAACCCGGGGCAGGTATTTGGAGAACTAACATTCTGGCTTCTGCCTGGCCCCAAGCATTATGTGCAAGGCCTGTGCCCTCTCTGGGTCTCAATTGCCCCACCTTTGAAGTGAGAAATCAGACTAAATGAAAAATAAATGCTTCTTCCAGCTGTGACAAGTCATAGTTCTCGATTAAACACGTTTCTCTTTTGAAATAGGTTATTGGCATTCTTTAGCCGTGTAAACAGGGGATCTGCAGAGACCTAGGAGGTGGTCAAGTCCCAAGGATTGAGAGGCTCAGAATCATCCTTTTTTTCTTAGAAAAGAAAGCTGAGACACCAAGGTGCTCAAAGTAACTGACAGAGCCTGATAGATCTTCTGGACTCCCGGTATCAAGGACACCCTTTCCTGCCCAGGCTCTCAGCATTACCTTGGCATCTGCTCAGGAAAGGAAGGGCTCTGCCCTCTGGTGACCAGTCTGACTCAAGGGCCCTGAGCAGGCACCCTCTGTCCCATCTCTAGTGCTGGAGGATATGACCTTTAGATATAGCCTCTCTTGCTAGGTCTGTGGACAAGCAGACCAGCCAGAGACAGTGTCCTATTGTTTCTGTGCAGTCATAAATCACCACAGCCCCATCCCCTGGCTCCTGACTTCCTCCCACTGCCGGAAAGCTCACTGATTGGTATAAAGGCAGCAGCAGCAGCAGCCCCAACTTCCAAAACAGACAGGCAATGCTCCCCACCCTGTCCTCTGGTAGCACTTCCCTGTCACTGCCCTGGCAGTCTAGTCTGCAGTAGAGGCAGCGCACACAACAGATTCAGTGGCAAAAGACAGAGAAATCTGTGAGCTGCTTCTCTTTCTAAGGACATTAGGGCAGTAGAGGAGGCCTGAGCTGGGAGACAGGACCCACATTCTGAAGTCTTTACTTTGTTATTGATTTTGCTGGTGACCTTGTCAAGTTACTTTACCTCTTTGGGCCTCAGATTGTGCATCAATAAAATAAAAGAATTAGATGGATGCTTCTTAAGATCTTCCAGCCTATAATAGCCTTTTAACTGCCCTGCCTCAGCATCATCCCAGCCTCCCCAGTAAAAGATCTGAAAGATCATTCCAAATGTACATCCAATCTTTTCCTTTCCTTGCCTTTGCTCTGCCATGAATTGCATATGGACCAAAGTCCCTGATCTTAAGCCTGAAAATCAAGGCCTTTCCTAAGGGCCCCTACCTACCTCCCCTGATGCATCTCACACAGGGCACTCAACTGCCATTTCAGGAGCACACCATGCCTTCTTCCAATTCTGGGCCTTTTCAAAAGCCATTCCTTCTGCTAGAAACTCCTATTCCGATCCCCAGTCAACTCCTACCTCATCTTTCAGATTCAGACACTATGAGTTGAACAGACTACTTTTCTGTGGTGCCTCCATACTCCCAGCAAAAGGTCTAGACTGCCTTATTGCACATATATGTATATGATCTGTCTTGCCCTGGGATCTTATAAACTTTTCTTCAAAGACAAAGATCTCTCTGAGTTACCTCTGGGCTCTTAGCCTGGCTTAGAGCAAGTGCTCAGTGAAGTTTTGTTCAATGAAAGAAACTCTCTGCTTTGAGAAAGGATCAATCTGGTGATGGTCTTACCTCTTGAGAAAGACTTAAAAGGTTTTGTCCCAAACAAGTGGCCATGGCCAATTGCAGCAAAAATTCTGGAAGGCAGAGCTATAGATGATCCCAAGAGCAAATAGGGCCACAGTCAGAAAGGATGGTTTTGGAGAAGATCCATACACCAGATTTTGAAGAAGAAATTGTCAACATAGGGCTGATGACCAACAGAATTTCTCTGTTCTGAGTACCTAGGACTGACCACCCCTCACCAACCAGCATTCCTAAATCTGGGGCCTTACTCAGATCCCCTAAAACTGATTAGGCTGGAAAGAGGGAGAGATTAAAAAGTCTACAGCTTTACATTTTAAGTTTTGCATCCCCCTAAAAAGAGCCTACTTCAAAATTTAGCACACTAAGGAAATGTCTGCCACCATAAAAAAAAAAAATGGGCCACGGTCTCAAACAAAGAGAGAAATCATTCCTATTCTCAAGAGATCAGCATTCTAGGATAGAAGAGCCTGGGCTAGAATCTTCTCCCCAAACTCAGCAGTGTGAACTTGGGCCAAGTACTTCACCAATCTAGACTTCAGGTTCCCCACTGAATTTTACAGACAAATCTCCACCCTGCCCTCTGAATTGGACTATGACATGAATGCATTCCTTGACTTGGTGGAGGGGTCTGAAGCAAGTGAGGTGATGCTTGGAATGCCAAAAGAGGGTAAATGACTCATGGGAGTCCTATGGTGATGTGGTGGCAGCCTGCCAATCCCCTGGAGTGAAGCAGGTGTTTTTTGTTTTTACAGGTCTCCAAACTGCAGAGAGCCCAGCAATTTCAGCTCATTTCAAGGAAGCAATTTCTCCATCAGCTAGAACTGTCCAGTGATGGAATGGGCTGAGTCTAGAGGGCATGGGATAGGAATCAGGGGTCAGGGACCAGCAGATAAGCCGGGCCAGAAGACTGGCCAATCAGAGGTGATACTGAGCAATAGCTCTCAACCTGGCTATGCATTACAGTCTCCTAATACCTGGAGAAGCTTGTCTAAAATATAGAATCCTAAGTCTAACATAGAGGGTCAGAATGTCCACCAATAGGGTCTGGGAACAATCAATGAGGCCTTTTGAAAGCTGGCTGGAAGAGGTGAGGGAATCGTCATTTTCTTGAGTTGGCCATCTTGCTGAGTCAGCATAGCAATAATGCTTTTAGAGTGCAAATCCCACTTGGTCATGTAATAGGAACGCCGGTGCTGACACAGCAGGCAGACAGGAGCCCAGGCTGCATCACTGGACAGGAGATAGGCACAGACATCCACCACCAACTCCCTGCTCTGAGTCTAGGGACAGGCAGGGGCAAAAGGCAACCCCTTCATGCTAAGCCTTGAGCGAATGTAGATGACTCAGGAGCACGGGCCCTGCATTGGCTTCTAGGTTTTGGAGCCAGCCAGATTTCCTCCCCATCTTCCTGGAGTTCAGGGTTGGAAATTGGAAAGGATGGCAGAAGGACTCCTGTTCATCCAGTAGAGACATCCCTTTTGCAATATCCCATCTCCTGGGTGGCAGCCCTTGCTAGCACACATCCAGCCACAAGAAAGTACCATTTCCTGAGGTCTTCCTTCCTCTGTGGGACAGCATTTATATTCTCAGACCTTTCTGCCCATTGTTCTTCATTTTACCTTTTGGTGTTACAAAAAAGAAAAAAAAACCTTCTTCTCCTTTTATGGCCTTTTATATTTAAGGCCAGAACATGTAAAGCTCTTTTGTCTCCACATTAGACAGTTTCCCCAGGAGCAGAAAGTGGGTTTGAGCATGTACTTTTCTCCATTTAGACGGCTTAGCGTCATGGGAAGGAAGAGACGGCCGAAGAGATGGATGGACAAGATATACATTAATGAACTCTGGACACCCACCACCACCACCACTTGGAAATGTGTGCTCAGAGGATTATACAAGGCCTAAGAGCACATCATGACAAGCGAAGTTCTTGCCTCTGACCCCAGGACACTCCCAACTTAGGCTGGGCCAGGTGCTAACATTAAGGCTGGCTGGGGGTCTATAATTAATGATTTGTCCTCCTTCCCCTAAGTCCTAACCTCAGTTTCTAACACTCAGAGAGCAAGGAAAGGCCAACCAGTGAGAAAAAACAGAGAGCCAATGTGTTTGCCCCATGACCCCATAAACAGTAGAGAGGCTTAGAGAGGCTAAATAATCTGTCCACGTAACACAGCTACAAAGCAGAGGGGCTGGGTCATAAAAGAGGCTCATGTATCTCCTGTTCCTCATCCCACCATCTAGAAGCACCACCTCAGTAAAGAGAATTTCTTCTTTTTTATTGGCCCCGTTTCAAAGCCAGTGAAGGCAGGCCTGACTCCCTACCCACAGCTGCATATATTTCTAACCTCTCCTGTGGGAGGATGCAGATAAAGCTAGGTGGTGGGGAGGGGACAGAGGAAGGAGGTGAGTGACCTGCTTACTCATAGGAGTGGGAAGGAATATGGTCTCTAGAGAGAAGAGTCAAAGCCAAGGCCCTTTTGGAGTTGGAGGGACAGCAGTTTCCAGGTGTATTGGGCAAGGCCATGGTTGTCTATGCTGGATTCAGAGGCCTGGGACAGGAAACAGAACACTAGAGATCTGGTCCACCAATGACTTGCTGCATAATCTTGAACAAATTACTTCTCTTTTCTGGATCTCTGTCCCTTCTTTGCAAAATGATCCATCAGCTCAAAACAAACCACTTGGGGTAATACTAAAATCTTTACATGTTCTTTCCTTGACTGAAATAATCTGAGCTCTGGTTATTCTGTGCAGATCAGGATATCTCATAATGTTATCATAGGGGTTTCCTGGCTATCTATGACAGCATGGGGATTTTCTGGAATCTAGGGGTAGGAGAGGGGAGGATAAATAAACAGGTTCTGAGAGGCACCAAGGTTAGGAATCTCAGAATGGACTGGATGCCACCCTTAAGATTCTTTGACCAGGAGTGATTTTAAGCAAGAGAAAGATGGAGTCAGACTTGCATTTTAGAGCCATTGCTCTGGCAGTCGGAGCAGCTGGTGGATTGAATAGGAAACCAGAGGAAGAGAGAGGATTTTGGAGATCCTGCAATAGCCCCTGTGAGAGGTGATGAGGGTTGGGTCAGAGCAGCAGTGGTGGCTGTGGAGAGAGATTACCAGCATAACTCTTAGGAAAGTGGGTGGTCAGGGTCAGTTACTTCTACTAGATAGAGCAGGTTTAAGGGAAAGATGATGGGTTCTGTTTGCGAAGTAATGAGGGAGAAAGGACACATCTGAGTGCAATGCCCAGATTGGGTCTGAACATAGAAATGTGAATTCTCAGAAGGAGTAGACCTATGGGCCTGAGAAGTGTGTAATTAAGCAGGGGGTGAAATATGGGAGTAGTCAGTGAAGATGGGCTCAATAGGAGACCTGGAGGGAATATCAAGAAAACCAGGAGTCCATGTGACTCAGGGATCACAGAAGGGTGTGTCCATCCAGTCCTCCTGGTATTCCACGGTACCTAATGCCTCCAGGGAACTCATGTAAGAACAAAAAAGAAGGCCATTTCACGAGTTAGGGTATCTCTATCAAGTTTGGCCAGTGCAATTTTGGTGGAGCCCAAGAATAGTGGATCGAGATAGCAGAGGGTAGAGTGGCAATGAATTAGGATTTGGAGACAACTGTTTTCATTGGTAATTTAATCATCAGCTGACATTGCTGGTGGCCCAGAACAGAGGAAAGTTTCACTTGTCCGGAAGAGGCTGTGGGTTGTTTAAATGCTCAGTGGAAAGAGTCTGAAGAAAGAGAGGCTGGGAAGATGGAGGAAGGTGGAAGGGACACGTGGATAATTGAGGAGAGGGAGGTCAGGAGTCCCGGAAGAGGAGTCTTAGGAGTCTGCTGGTATGCAAGGCAGGTGGGATGGACTTCTGAGTGGAAAGGAGGGAGGTTCCTGGGAACCTCTTCCCCTGAGAAGGAGAAGCTGAAGTCATCAGCTGAGTCATGGGAGGAGGAGGGGAGGAGGCTGGGAACAGACTGAGGGTTTGAGGAAGCCTCTGGGGAGGGTGGGGAAGAAGCTAGGAAGGCCATTTGAGGACAAGCTGGGCCTAGGAGACACATGAACAGGACCCCTATCTGCCCAACCCTGCAGTTTTCTACATCAGCCCTCTGCAGTGTGGGCTGGGAATTAAGAAGATCAAGGTCAGATCAGCCAGAGCAGTCAGTGGTCAGCTCTGGCCAAGGGACTGGGGTACAGGGACCCCAATATATCAAAGGAGTGAATGCCAGGATGGCCAAGGACCAGGTGAGGTGATAAAAATAGAACCCTTAGGACATGGAAGAACAAGTAGAGGGGAGCAGGGAAATGGGAGTGCCAGAGGATCAGGAGAATGAGGTGTTGTCATTATGGAAGGTCTCCCAAGACCAACAGAAAATTCTTGGGAATAGACAAGGCCTAGCGCTGAGGCCCAGATTTGAGGAGCTTCCCTTAAAAGGCTCTGGTGGGACATGCTCTGTCTCGTAGATGCTGGAATCCCCCAGAGTGAGGTAGAGCCTAGAAAAGGAGGCAAACTACAGCGAGGAGCTAAAGGCCTTGGGAACACCACCCAGAAACAGGCTATACAGGCAGAACGATGGTTCAGAGAGCTGCAACATCTGACTCTCAAGGAAGGGAGTTCGTCCAAGAAGTTTGGAAGGAGCAGTGCATCCAGCCGGCAGGGCAGCTAGTGGCTTGAACCTTCACACCTTTCAGTTCTGCCTGGTCCAGAAGCCCTGTCACCCTCACAACTTGCTCCCATAACTCTGATCTCTGGGCCAGCACTTTCACTTCTGTGAGATGGGCATAATGTGAGCTTCAGAACAAGGGAAGAGGAAGCCAAGAGCTTGAACAAATTGGAGTATGACTACCATATTCTTCTGTTTTGGGTTATGCAGGTGACTGAGGAGACGCACTAGGCAGAGTGGAGGCAACCATGATTCCTAAGGGGTTTAATGTCCTAGGGTTAATCCTAGAGCAGGGAAAAGGCCAGGGAGGAGGCCCTGAGGCAGACCAAAAACAAATCAACCAACCAACCAACCAACCAACCAACAAACAAACACAAAGATGAGAAAAAGGGTAATGACAGACACAAACAGTGGCAAAGACACAGACTCAAGAAAGAGAAACAGACAGACAATGCTCTGACAGAGGGACAGACAGGAAGACAGAATGCCTGAGATAGACAGGGAGAGAAGGTGCTAAGCAGGCTGGCCAGGAGCCCATGGTTCATTCCGGAAGCTGCTGGGCTGGATCCAATCAGTGCAAGATGAATGGCTACTCTGGGAAGGCAGAGGCCACCAGGCATTGCAGCTGGGCCATCTCTTTTATCTGCACGACCTGCTGCAGAATCCCAGCCAAGTGACACCATTTGCTCATAAGCAGACTGAGGAGTGGTCCTTGAGGGCTACCTCAAGGGCAGCAGGAGGTCAGAAAAGGGGGCTGCTTTGGAGGCATGAACCCCTGCTCTGCCTTTCACTAGCTGTGAGGTTTGGCAGCCATTTAGCTCCCTGCTGTCTCCATTCCTATCTGTAAAGTGAGAACAACCACCCAACCCTCAGTGATCCTGATGTTTACACTTGTCCCACAGAGACAGGGACCTGGATAGCTCTGGCATTAAGGGTGTCCTGGAGGTAACAGATGGCTTCCGTTCCCAGAACCCTTTGGGGGTAGTTCCAAAAATCTGGCCATGTAGTTTAGGCTGAGGGTAGTAATTGAGCCATGAGAGTATGCTGTGACCCCAGCTCCCAGGGCTGCACAATTGATAAAGATCCCACCAATTCAGGGTTCCCATCTACCTCTTGTCACCCCCAAAACCCAGCACTGAACCCTTATGTTGGATGTCAAGCCCTATCACAACAAGGAAGAAAGAGCATGTTTCATCGCTCTGTCCTAACCATCCAAGGAGTCTGCCCCCAGATGGTACCCTTTCACAACTGGGCTATAAGAGACCCTCCTGATCACCAGGGCCACCTACAGACTAGCCTCATTCTGCCTTTCTGCCATTCATTTGCTTTTTCATTTGTTCAAATGTTGAATGCATACAAAGTACATAAAATCTGGTGAGACAAGTAATGACATGATGATAGGGCAAGCCCATTATGCTTGGAGAAGACATAGAGGAGACCCATCACCCTATCCTGGCCTATCCAAATCCATGGACTTCAACTGCCTCTTCCAGAAAGCTTCCCAGAACTTCTATTAGGAGTGACTTCTGCCTCTAAGCCCACAATACTTCTTCTCCAAAGCTCCATATGCTGGGGTCTTATACAAGAGCTAGAAATATATATGTTTTATACCCTTATAGATGATCTCTGACGAAGAGCTCAGATCCCATTCATCTTTGCATCCTATCCAGCCCAGCCCAGTATCAGGGCATCAGAGTTCAGTGGATATATATTAGTTGTGTGTCTTCGAACATCTATGGAGTTCAACAGATACATAACAGTTTGTGTCCTTAAGCTTCAGTCTTTTCAGTTGTAAAGTGGAGATAACAATTTTCACTTACCAATGTGGCCAGATGGAGCAAATGAGATATTTGCATGTGAAATCTGCTGGCAAGCAGGAGGCTCTACAGCTCTGTACAGCTGTGGTCTGTTGCTAATAATATAGCAATCTCAAGGCCAGAGGTGGATGCAGAGACAGGGAGCAAGCACCCCTCTGTCTGCAGCTTCTCCTTCTGACTGACAGCAGTGGAGGCGCTGAGTCTGAAACAGCCCAAATGTGGGCAGCCAGACTGCAGTGGAAAGAGTAGCCACCAAGAACCCTAATATCTAGGTTCCAAGTCGGCCTCTAGCTCAGGGTGGCTTTGGGCAGGTCAGTGCCTTCTCTGAGCATCAGTTTCTCCATCTGCTACATATAAATGATAATCTCTGGTTGACTGAAGCAGAGATGAGGCAAGGCCCTGGTAAGACTTGGGGGAATGCATAGGAACCCCCATGTCAATGTCCAAATATTGTGCAGTGTAGGGTCACAGTGAGGCCTGCACCAACCCCCCTGCATACATCACCCCATCCGTTTCACCCCCTGACGGGTCAGGTAGCAGCCCCTCTCCCTGAGAGACTGGGCATAATTTCTGGCCCAGGGTGGTGATCAAATATTTTTGAATAAGAGAACAAATTAACAAATAAATAATTGGGGCCCCAGGGAGGGAGTGCCACAGTTAAGTTTCTTGAAGCATTAGAGCCCCCTTTGGACAGATCAACAATGCATCCCCTGCTGTTTTTGCCATTTCCATTAGAGTCCAGACCATTCATAATCTTTAATTAGCTTACAAGGCTTTTCTCCCATCTCAATGGACAATCTTCCTTGAACCTCTCTGTTCCAGCTGTCTGCTTGTTCCATTCCTCCAATAAGGACTGGTTCCCTTTCCTCTCATTTTCTTCCAAAAGCTTTCCATAGACCCTTACATCAGATTCAGTTAGGGCACCCTCCAACCTAACCCTGACTTTGCCCTCTGTCCTTTCCCGTTATGACCTTCTTCAGGCTTTGATGTAACTATTGGTCTGCCTCTTGCTAGACTGTAAACTCTAGAGGAGCAGGGACCTGGTTTGCCCTGTGATCCACCTTTTCACTCCTGTCTGCCACAAGAAGGGGCTCAAATACTTGCTGAGTAGCTGAGTGAGCTGGAAAGGAAGAAAGACTAAAAATAATGTTTGAGAGTAATTTAAACTCAAGCCAACCAAGACACATCAGGAGCAGCGGTGGGATGGTATGTGTGTGTGTGTGCGTAGAGGACAGGGCCTCAAGCCTTGAGTATGAGTTTGAGAAGCAAACCACCAAGATCCAGGGACCAGCCTCTCCACCTTGTCCATATCTCAAAGGTCCTCAGGGACAACTCTGGAGACCACAAGGGCCACATCCTCAGTGTGACCATGCATCCTCATGCCTTTGCTGGGTTACCTCTAAGCAGCTGGTTAAACTCATTCTAGTTCGCATAGCTGTGAATGGCCCAGCCCAGCCCGCCCCTTTCTGATTCCAGATTTAGTGAAAACTGGCCTTACAATTTTTAACAGCCCTCTCTAGGTTAATCCTCCCCTTTGAAAACAAGTTAAGATCCTAGCCCTGCCCGATTGGCTAGGCCAAACGCTCTTTGTCAGCTGCGAATGGCAGCTCAAACTACAGTCATCTTCACCCTGGCTCTGGGAGGGGGTCCTTCCCGATCTTTCCTGCCGATCCCCGCGTAGGCCGCACAGGGGGTCTATACCCAGGACCCCACCCGTGGCCAAGCCCTGCCTGCTCCCCAAAGCTCCCCGGGGTGCGCCCGGGAGGGGTTGGTGCGAGGGGCGGAGAGGACGGCCCCTTTGCCTTCGGCCCCGCCCCGCCCGCTCTCCTCAGCTTGCTGTGATTGGCTGTGCCCCAGGATCCTCCAATCAGGAGGCTGCCGCAGAGCCAGGGGTGGGGCTTTGGTTTCCGCGCTGGGTGCATCCTTCCCGCCCTCCCCCTCCCGCCCAGCCCCGGCCTCGGCCTCGGCTGTGACTCAGCAGGAAGGCGCGACCCCGCCGGGCCCAAAGGGGCGATCTGCGCCCAAAGGGACTAGCTGCGCCCGAAGGAACGAGCTGTGCTATCCCTTCCGGGCCCAGCCACTGAGCTGCTGGGGCTGGAGCGAGGATCTGTGGACTGATGTAGGGGTCCCCAGACCTGGTCCCCTCTGTGTGACCCAGAAAAGCTGACTCTTCCTCGCCCTTGGGTGCTTGTCTGTATGGTGGAGATAAGGACAACCCCCCCGCCCCCACGCGCGCACACACACGTTCAACAGACGAGATAGTACTAGTTAGTAGAAAGAGCGCTGGGCTTTTTGGATTTTGTCCATTCAGGGTGTGAATCCCTCCTCCTAGTGAGTTGTGATCCTGGCAGTTTTGACAGTGAAATGAGACAGTGTACACAAATGGGAAAGAAACAAAACGGTTTAAATTTCACAGGTGGCTGCAGAATTCTGATTAGGAGGGCTAACTTTGGCTAGCAAAATGAAGAGGGCAATTTTGGAAAGCTAGTAGTCGTGGAGGCTGGGCAGTAGACAAGAGAGCTAGACAGTTCTGCATGAAAAATGAGCAAGAACCCAATTGAAAAATAGGCAAAGGACTTGAATAGTCATTTCTCCTAAGAGTATATACAGATACCCAATTAACACAAGAAAAGATACTCAACATAATTAGTCATTAGGGAAATGCAAACCAAATCCAGGAGATGATAACGTGACACCTACTAAGATAGCCAAAAATTTTTTAAAGGCGGGGTTGAGGTGGGGGAATAACAAGAGTTAGCAGGGATGTGGAGAACTGGAACCCTTGTGCTTTGCAGGTGGGAATGTTAAAAGTATAAACAACAGTGGTAAATGTTTGTGGTAAACACAATTATCGTTTGACCCAGCATTTCCACTCCTAGGTACATACCCAAGAGTACTGAAAACAGGTTATCAAACATACATGTATGCAGATATTCATAGCACTATTATTCATAATAGCCAAAATGTGGAAATAGCCTGTGTCCATCAACAGATGAGTTAATAAACACAATTTGGTAAGTTTATACAAAGAATATTATTTCACCATTAAAAGTAATGAAATATTGATACATGCTACAACCCAGATGAATCTTGAAAAGAAGCCAGATGTAAAAGACCACCTATTTCATGTCTACAACATGTTTAAAATAGGCAAAACCATAGAGATAGTAGATTAATTAATGCCAAGGCTGGGGGAGAGTGGGAATGGGATGTGACAGCTAGTGGATATGATGTTTTTTAAGGGGGGGGGTGATGATGTGTACTGTAATTAAGATAGTGATGGTGGTTGCAAAACCCTGCAAATATACTAAAAACTACTGAATTGTATACTTTAAAAGGGTGAACCTTATATGAATTATATCTCAATAAAGCTGTTTTTTTTTTTTTTTTAACAGTGAACAAAAACGTGGGTGCCAGATAGCTTGCAAACAAAGGAGGAGAAGACAGGAGGTGGCAGGAGAGAGGGAGGGTCCCAGCACTGGGATAGACCATTAGGGCTAGAGAAAATCAGTGAAAAGTGTGTGTGTGTGTGTGTGTGTGTGTGTGTGTGTGTGAGAGAGAGAGAGAGAGAGAGAGAGAGAGAGAGAGAGAGAGAATACAAGGACTTTTCAAAAACAGGTATCTAATTTTAAATTTTCAGTTGTTTGGCCCTTGCTCTAAACCATCAGATAGGTGTGCTACATGCACAGCATGAAATTGGTAGGACTTTTGGTGTGAAAGCTTAATCAGTGACCAGAAAAAAAGAGAGTCACTAAGGAGGCAAAAGCAAGTGGGAGATTCAGAAATCAGCAAAACTCAGGGGTTCTTAGCAGAATCTAAGCTCCTTAAGAATCCTGAGGTTTTTGGTAAGGATGGTGGGTATCCTACTTTAATGGGAGATACCTGGCTGGATCCTTTTAATTAAATCTTAAGAGGCAAGTTGCTCTCATCAAGTCAAATGCGGTGGAAGATATTCAAGATGGTGACATCATGGGTGCCTATGTCATTTATTTTCCAATGGATTCTCATAGCCCTTGGATAAAACTCCTCCCATGACTAGAAAACCCTGAGTAGTCTGGCCCTTCCCAGCTCTTCTGACTCATCTCAGCATGCTCCTCTGCTCTAATCACAATGCCCTTTTCACTGGTCCTTCAGCAGGCCAAACTAAATCCCCACTGAAGGATCTGGAGTAGCCAAAAGTTCATGGCCAGCTCTCTCTTACTACTCAGGCCCAGCTCAGGCCTCACTTCCTCAGAGGCCTTGATTGACTGCCCAATTCCTACCACAATCGCCTGCTTTATGTTCTTTATAGGACTAATCACTAGGTCAAATTCTCTCAGCAATTGATTTAATGGCTTACCATTGATTTCTTAAAGGTAATCTCTGAGCCTTACAAACTGGAACCTGGTCTATCTCTTCTTGCTCTGCAGCCCCAGAGCCCAGCACTGTGCTTGTTCTAGCATGCAGGTGCCCCAGAAATAATCGCTCATGCCCCCCATATACTTGGCAAATATTATTTGGGTACCTACTGTGTGTGAGATCCTGTGTACAAAGTTGGGCACAACAGACCCAGATCTCACCCTCCAAGACTTCCTGGACTAGTGGAGGATAGAGCCAAGTTAGTAGTCTGCTGAGATACAGGGCTGAGTGCTGCCACTGAGGAGGTAAAAGATGCAATGCAGGCTCCTAGTCCAGACCAGGAGGGGATGGTGTCAGTGAAGACCTGGAGGAGATGAAAGCTGAGACATGAGGCTAAATAAGAGTTGACTGAGGGGAAGGAGGGGAGTGGGTGACGCATATTCCAGGCAGAAAGAACAGCATGTGCAGAGGCTTGGTGGGAAGAAAGCCCAGACATAAGAGGAATTGAAAGTAGTTCAGCCTGGCTAGATTCTGGCAGCAAGTGGCAAGGAAAGATGCCCAAAACATAGGCAGAGCCAGATTGTGCAGGACCTTGTAAACTGAACTAAGAAGTTGAGGAAGAGCACTGGGGAGTCATGGAAGGAGTTTGAGCAGGAGAGTGACACCATCAGATTCATGAACATTAGACAGCTCTCTGTTCTTGCAGTATAGAGAATGGGTTGAGAGACAGGAAGACAGTGAAGAAGCTGTATTAAAAAATATGGGAATGGAGAGAAGTTGACAAATTCCAGCAACATTTGGGAAATGGAACCAATAAGATTTAGTGATTAATTAGCGTTTGTTTGTTTGTTCATTTGTTTTTTTGGGGGGATAGGGATTGTTGGGGATAAGACCTAGGTTTCTTGCTTAAGCCAGTGGTTGGTAGTGCTACTTACTAAACAGGGAAATCCAGGCATAGGCATAGGTGACAAAATTCTGAGTGGGACAGGTTGAGTTTCAGGAGAATACAGGGCACTCAAGTCAGCACTGGATTATTCTGAGTTTCTCAAGGACAAAAGCCCTGTCTTACCTATCTGTGTGCCCCCAATGCCACCGGGCTCTTTGCACATAGAACACCAAATGTGCTGAATAAAACAGTGAACAGAACAAGCCTTAATAAGGCTGGAAAACAGGTTTTAAGTAACCCGAGGAGAGTCTCAGTCAGGATGAGCTAAGTTAAGTTGCTCCGACAAACAGTTCCCAATCTCAGAAGTTTATAACAAATATTATTCTCTAGATCCATCTTGAGTCAATGAAGGCTTTACTCCATGTAGCCCTCACTCAGGGACACATGTTGATGGAACCTCCACCACTTGGAATGTCATTGGTCACCCTGAAGGAAGGAAACTTGGCAAATTGTGCTCAGGTCCTTGAAGGCTTCTGCCTGGGTTGATACTTCCACTCACAGTTTCTTGGCCAAAGCATGTCACAGGGCCATGCCTCACTTCAGGAGAGCAGAAAGTGCAAAGCTACCATGTGCCAGGAAGGGGGAGAACTGGACATGTTGATAAACAGTATTGATGGGTGTTAAGAATCTTGGGTTCTAGTCCTGGGTCCACTGTGCAAACTTAGATAAGTCATTTCCCCTCTCTGAGCCTGTTTTCCCTATCTGTAAAAAGAGACAAAAATATTCCCCTCACAGGGCTGCTGTGAGGGTCAAAAAAGAGAGTGTCAACGAAAGCACTTTGTTTAGATGAGAAAGGCGACTCTAGGGGTCGGAAGCTGTGATATCTCTTCAGACAATGGAAAGGCACACTAAAATGTGGATTTAGCTGGAGTGGCTATGACCATGGGCTATGCTACATTCAGATATGGGGACTGCAGGGTGGCTAGAGCGTCCCTGTCTGATCCCCTGAGTTTTTAATCATATTCATTCCTTACATTCCTCCAGCCATCATCTCTCCAGTGACACAGTGGGTGTCAGAGAGCTCCCTAACAAATGGAGACAAAGTCATTACTGCCAAGAGACCATGGAGTTTGGAGCTAAAGTGTCTGTCTCCCTCCTTGGCTGGGAACTAGGACCCAGGTTTGAAGTCTATGGGGGGCAGCATAAGGGCCCCCAAAGATGTCCATATCCTATCCCTGAATATGTTACTTTACATGGCTAAAGGGATTGTTCAGATGTGATTAAATTAAGGACCTTGAGATGGGGAGATTATCCTGGATAATCCAGGTGGGCCTAACATAATCACAAGAAGCTTTAGAGGATGGAAGAGGGAGGTAGAAGAGTCAGAAGAGGAGATTGGGATAGTGGCAGCAGCAATCAGAATGATGTAATTGCTTGCTGGAAGGAGGTCATGAGCAGGCATGGAATGCAGGCAGCCTCTAGAAGCTGGAAAAAGGTTAAGAAAACAGATTCTCTCCTAGAGCCTACAGAAAGAACACCAGCCTGCAAACACCTTGAATTTAGCCCAAGGAGACCCATTTCAGATTAGTGACCTCAAGAACTGTAAGATAATGAATCTGTGTTGTTTTTAGCCACTAAGTGTCTGGTTGTTTGGTATAGGGGCTGTAAGAAACTAATACAGAACAAGCAGGCTGGACCTGGAGGGCAGAGGCTTGACATCACAGTTGCTACCTGTAAGAAACCCACCCTGGGGCTGAGAGAGACTCTGGTAGGATTCCCCACTTCTCTCTGCTCCTGGAGCTGCAGGCGAGGTGACCCAAAAGCAGGCCCTGGGGAAGTCCCAATGCTGCTTTACTCTCTCTCATCTGTCTCTCTACCTCCTCTCGAGTTTTCCTCTTCTAGTGACTCCACCACCGCTTTGTGACCTTGAGCAGACCTTCTTCCTTTGCAGGATCTAGATCTCTCTATATGTAAAAGGAAAGCAGGATGAGCAAGGAGACCCTATAGGGGCCTTCCAGGCCTGACACTGTGAGTCAGCATTTCCAGGATGTAATGGGCTTACAGAGAGCTCTCTGATGATGCTCTTGAACCGCCCTCCATCGCCAAGCCTCCAGAGAGTCCTAATCAGAGTCTTTCCTGATGCCACAAACAATGCACTTGTGCTCAAAAACTGACCTCAGTTAAAAGACAGGAGGGACAATGCTTTATTAACTTGGCACCTATGAATGAGTGGCTATAGACCCCCAGGGTTCTTTGCTATTGCAAAGTAGAGGCTCTGTGATGGGGGCAGCATAAATCAGAGATGCTGATTCCAGCTGCAGGGAGGGGCTACTGTCCCTGTTATGGCCCCTCCAGTCCCCTTGTGCAGCCAAGCACCATTTGAGTCCGGGCCCTCATTGAGCAGGCCAGGGCAATGACCCAGGTTTTTCTACAGTCCCAGGTAGTCTAAGAAAAGAGCTATAGGCCTCTCCTGGCTTTCCTCTTTTTGGGGATCCCAAAATGGATGGGAGTAGGGAGACATCCCATTTTCAGAGATTCCCTGAACCTTCTGGACTGGGTTCCAGGAGACTAGGATCAGGGGTGCTGTAAGAGGAGGTTCATCCAAGAGGAGAGTTAGGAGTCATTTCCTTTCCCCAATTTTCTGTTCCAGCTGAGCAGAAAGTGGGAGCTTTCATTGAATTGGGCCCACAAAGCTGATGACAGGTGAGGTCACACAGTAAGTTGAACTGGAGCCAGGCTCCCCCATACAGGACCATACCATCTGGGCAGGCTCTTTCCCAGGTGAGGGAATGAAAGGACCGAGTGAACTGCAATTGTCAAAAGAGGAAGGCTTCCTGGAGGAAGAGGGGCAGACCACAACAGGCTCCCAGAAGAGGTGGTCTGCAGAGCAGGCTGGTTCACAATGGTCGGCACAGCACACTGGCATCCTCGCTGTGGTCACAGTTGTGGGCATCCCAGCGGATGTGGGAGCAGAGTAGAAGGGTGCTCTCATCTCCGCGGCACTTAACATTGTCCAGGAGAATAGGGCCTCGGCCTGGGCCAAAGTGGGCCTCTCCAGGGGCTGCCAGAGCCTGGCCACAGCCCAGCTGGTGGCATAGGACACTGGCTGCCCGCAGGTCCCAAGCATCATCACAAACAGTGCCCCACCGCTGCCCTAGGAAGAGTTCTACACGCCCCTCGCATCGGTGGGCTCCATTGGCCAGACGTAGGTGTCCTGTAGGGGGACAAGGCCCAGGGCTGGAAGGCACTGACCCATGTCAGGTCACTCCCAAGTGAGACCAGGAAAGGGGAAGAGAGTAGAGGCAAAGAGTGGTGGTCTCTGAGACACAGCACTGCCCTGGGAACCACTGGACAAGGGCAGACAAATGAGATTAAAATAGGATGGACCTCAGTCTACAAGTAGAACACGTATAAGCCTTGTGGGGTGTTCTGGGCATGTTGCATGCTCTATTTCTGCTCTCTCCTTTGTTCTCTGTTTATAATCCCAGTACCTCAGCCTCACAGCTGCTCTCTGGAGACTGTGATTATACTCTCTGAAGTCATATTGCCCATCTTCATCCCCTAAAATCCCCAGGCTAAACAGTGAATTCTTTCATTTCTTTCCTCAGGACAGGAACCCCATCACCTAATTTTGGTCCCATTTCTAGAAATCTCTAGATTTCTCTAGCTTAAAACCCAAGTCCCTCTTTCTGGACACCATACCTCCCTTACTGAGACTTGAGACTAGCACAAAGGACAAAGGTTCTAAAACCTGGTACAAAGCTGCTGAGAATGTAATCCCAGGCTATGGTCACCTACCATCCCTAGGCCGAGGAGTGGGCACCCGGGTGGTCTCTGAACCATCCTGCTGGACTTGCAATCCTAGCTCTTCTGGGCCTGGCTCAGCAAGAACAAAGAAAAAGAGATGGCTGTCACATTGGGGAACATGTTCCTTGAGGGCAGATACCCTCCTAGCCTTCCTTACAAGGGAAGCCTAATCTATGGACAGAAAGGACTTCAGAGGACCCTGAAGAACTGCTCTCCGCCCCACAGATCAGAAGTGGTGGTTGTGCTTGCTTTCACCCTGAATCCCAAAGCAGAATCCTTTGTAGTCTATCCGTTTGTGGCCAAGGCTACTAGTCAGGGGAAACCAAACAAGGGTGAAGATGTCTTCAGTCCTAATCAATGACCGGAAGCATTTACATATGTGTTGGACTCTGCAACCAGCCCTTTCCATCGATTCCTTCCAAAGATCGCACGCTTGCTCCCTGAAAGCTAATTAACTCTTTCTCTCTCTCTCTGCTTATTAGACTTCTGCAGATCCGAATTTCTCTCTGCCCACCTGGTCTCTCACCTCGGGCCCCGCCCCTCCCCACTACAGACCCAGCGCCCTCCCGAGGCTCTGCCCGGCTCTCTCACCGCAGACAGCTCACGCCGCCCCGCAGCAGCGTGCGCGGGAGGCGGGCCCCGCCTCTCTGCGGAGCGCGGGCCTCGCCGGCTCCGCCCACGCGGCAGAGCCGCAGACAGCCCTCGCCGAGGCGCGGCCCCGCCCCCTCCTGCTCGGATCCCGCCCGCAGTGCGAGCCTCCGTGCGGCCCAGCTCGTTCCTCGGACCCCGCCCCGCCCCACCTCGCCCCGCCCACGTCGCCGTGTGCACCTGCGCGCTGCCGCGCTGGGGTGCGGCGCGTCCTGCCCCGCGCGACCGTGCAGTTCTGTTCGCCGTCCTGACGCGGCCTCACCTGAGCAGAGCGCACCTGCGTCTTCGTGGTGACCGCAGTTGTGCTGGCCCCAGCCCAGGTGGAAGCAGTCGCTCAGGCGGGCCTCCGTGCCGGCGCAGCCCACGTTGTCCAGCAACACCGGGCCGCGGCCGTAGCCGAAGTGGCCGAGCCCCGTGGCGCCCAGCGCAGGCCCGCAGCCCGCCTCGCGGCAGGCCACGCGCGCATCCGCAAAATCCCAGTCATCGTCGCACACGGTGCCCCAGCCCCCGGCGTACATCACCTCCACGCGGCCGCGGCACGGGCCTGGGCCGCCCACCAGCCGCAGCCGCCCGCCTGCAGGGCGCACAGGCCCACGGCCAGAGGGACTGGGCTGGAGCCACCAGCTCCAGAGCCCTGACCTGCCCCCCTCCCCTCCGCCCAATCCCCCCACGGGATCTCTGCTATACCACTTACTTTTCTTCCCCGCGGCCCAAGAGGCTGTGGAGAACAGTGTCGTCTCCCTGGCAGGCAGGGCACCAACTCTTGTAGCTGCAGAGACAGGGCACCTAGAGCATTCGAAGGGGACAAGGAGGGCTTCTGGCCTACAGCAAGGACACCTACTGAGACCCCCTAACTGTATCACACCTGCATCCCACACTCAGCCTTAGTCCGGAGTAACCATGTTGATTGGTGTGGTGGGGTCCTCAGGAAACTTGATTGGAATGAACCTAATCCTATTTCCAGGCTTTATCCTAATTTCAATCCCAACGACAGTTTCAGCCCGAATTCCAAAGCTCCTATCTTTCGAACTTTATCTCAACCCTCTCACAAGTCCTCTCAAATTTTCAACTTCACCAACCCACATTTAAGAGCTTTGAAGAAATCTCTAACCATTATGCCCTCCCACCCCGCTGAACTTTTCAGAGGTCTGGGTTTCATCCTTGCTTTTATCTGCTCATCCTTTCTCTCATCCACTTTTACCATCTGTCCAAAAGGCCTGGCCTGCTAGTCAAGGCCCCATTCCCGTAGATCCAGTCTTCTCAAATCCCAGTCCTACCCACCTTGTCTTTACCATTCTGGCCTGGGGGCTGTGCTCCTTACCCTCTGGCTCTGTGCGCCAGGCCCAGTCCTCTCTTGTGGCTGAGGGTGGCAGTGCTGTGAGAGTTGGGGAGGCCAGAACTAGAGCAGAAGAGAAGGGAGTACGGTCAGAGGCTGAGGTTCTGGTTCCTGGTCAACCTTTGGCTGTCAGGAAGATGTTATCTCTCTGAAGAAGACAACAGATTTTACTTCCAGAGCTGGAGGCTTTGGTAGTGGTTCTAATTTACTTGTGCTACGTGAGTGTACACATTACAGTTTATTCAGAACTTTCATAGACATGCTTTCATTTCTCTCCAATGTTCTCAGAAACCCAGTGTCCAAAATGGGGAGAGAGAGAGGACTTGCACACAGGCGAGTGCCATGTAAAATCCTAAGGGATTTGCAGAGCAAGACTCATTATTCCCATCCCCCATCCTACAGATAAAATAGAATTAGAAAGGGCTAGGGGCATGCCAGAGACCATGCAGCAGGGTGTCATGACTGTGCCAGGGCTCCCTGTGTGATCGTGGGTACGGATCTACCTCACTGGGCCTCAGCTTTTCCATCTAAAAACTGGGAATGATGGCCCCTGGTTTGCTGTGAGGCATGGGCAAGCATTTTCTATCTTGTAGAGTGGAGTCCAATTGTGAAGTGCCATTATTGGGCCTACTATTCTTATTTGCTCAGAAAACCTCTCAAAATGGAAGAGGGCCAGATAAGGGAAAATATTATTGTAAGAGCAGCGGGATTTCAAAGGGCTGTCTTAGGTAATTCTGGGAGCATACTTGGGCTACAATGGAGTGTTTCCGGGGCAAGTCTAGAGTACTATTATTTTGAACTATTTCACAAAGAGTACTTAGAAGTTGCTAGAAAATTCCAGAGGTATTGCTAGATAATTCTGGAGCATTGGTAGAACGAAACTGCTGTATTACACAGAGGTGAAGCTCACCACAAAGTACTGGAGTTTTCTGAGGCACTTGTAGAGCACTACTGAGGTATTAAAAGTAATTTCGGGGCCTTCCTGGATTGCTCTGAGAAACAGGAATCCTTCCCCTCCCATGCCCCACTCAGCCTCCTCCTGCAAAAGGATACGGCCCCACCCTGCCCCCGCGTGGTCACCTCGCTGTCCCGGAGCCCGCACCTGCGCAGAGCACTCCAGCATCCTCGTGGTGGCCGCAGTTATGCACGCCCCAGCCCAGGCTCAGGCAGGCTGTCAGGCGGGGCTCGCCGCCTTCGCAGTGCACGTTGTCCAGCAGGATGTGCCCCGTGCCATAGCCGAAGAAAGCGTTAGTGGTGGCGGCCAGGGCCTCCCCGCAGCCCAGCTGCCGGCAAACCACTGTGGCGTCTGGCAGCCCCCAGTCATCGTCGCACACAGTGCCCCACACTCCACCGTGTAGGATCTCCACTCGGCCCTGGCATGGATTCGTGCCCCCCACCAGGCGCACGCTGCCCTCACCTGGTGATGGCGGGGTGTGGGGGGAGTTGCAAGGAATAAATCTCACTGGGCTCTGCCTCCCATTCCTCCTAAAGAGAAAGCACTTCCACAATTCCCCAGGCAGGCCAGCTGTATACTCACAGTGCATGGTGCCCCAGTACCTAAGACCCAGGAGAAGCTTCTCACTCACCCCCAAGACACTGCCTCCTCACACAATACAGACTAGGGGTGGTTTGTGGGATCATAGGACAGATCAACTTTAACTGTGTCACTTCCTGCCTAAAAGCAACTCCCTTGCCCTTGTCCATGCTCTCCTAAGCATCTAGATTGTGCTGCCTTCTCATTTAAGACTGTAGTGAAAGCTGCCTCACCTTTCCAGGTGCAGCACCAACAATCCTTCCTACAGAAAGCCCTCCCTGATCTCTGATATATTGGACCCTTTTCTTCCTCTGAACTTCTTGACTTTTTATCTGTCCCTCTTTTAGGGTACTTTTCATTTTCTTGTTCTACATCATTATCAGCATTTCTGTGCATATCTGACCCTCCCATTAGATTAAGCTCCAGCCCTCACCCCTCTCACTTTCTCCAACCTTGTGCTGACTATTTTAAATCATTGCACAAGAATTAATCCTCTTACCCTACCCAGACAACGCAGGGAGCATAGGGGGCAGGGCAGGGAAGGAGAATACTAAATTCACTCATGGTAATCCTTCTCTTCCTACCACCTAGGGTAGGTATGGGAGGCTCTTCTCTGGGTCCCTCTCCTAAGACTCATGTGGTCCCCCACATTGTCCTTACTTACCTTTCCCATTCTGGGGAGTTGTAGGGAGCGCCTTACTGGTTAACACTTTCCTGGTTGGGGGCTGTGTGGGCAAAAACTCTGGGAAAGAATCAGGGTAGAAGGGAGGAAGATACATGAATCTTTCAGAGCTCTCCATCCCATACCTACAGGTGTGTGAGTGGCAGGGCATGGACTCCAAGGTACCTGTCACTCAAGGCCTCTGGCCACACAAAGGGTCAAAGCCAGGAACCATGGGGTATGAGAGGAGAAAGGGCCCCCTGAGTCCAGAAAGCAGAGGCTCTAGAGGGAGTTCTTTTGGTTTGTAAAGCAGCATCACATCATTTGAGAACTTGTTAGGTAAATTATCAGGCCCTAACCCAGACCTGCAGAACCAGAAACTCTGGGATGGGGGCCACAATCTATGTTTAAATGAACCTTCCAAGGGATTTTCTTGAAAACTAAAACCATTGCTCTAAGGTCAAAGCCTCTCAGAGTCTTTTGCTTCAGTTGTATGACAAGTGCAACTTGGGCCAGTGTTGATCCCCAATCATCAGCGATCTGGAAAAATGGGAAGGGGTCCCTGCTGGGATAATCAAGATCCTGCATGGAAGGAGTAAGGCTGGTTTTCAACCAAAGTCACCCAGAAGCACCACTGGGGCCCAGGGCTCCTGACAGCCAGCCTGCGGCCCTTCTCCCGCACCATGCCATATAGCCACTGGCTTGATCTCCTATATTAGCAGTCCCCAACCTTCTTGGCACCAGGGACCAGTGCTCCTATGAGAACCTAATGCCTGACAATCTGAGGTAGAGCTGAGGCGGTGATGCTAGCACCAGGGAGTAGCTGAAAATGCAGATAAAGCTTCACTGGCTGGCCCGCTGCTCACCTCCTACTGTGCAGCTCGATTCCTAACAGGCCACAGACCTGTACTGGTCTGCTGCCCGGATGTAGGGGACCCTTATTCTACATGGAATAGTGTTACCAGTGGGAAGTCCCTTCATTTATCTAGCCTTGAGCCCTGCTGCCTACCACAATCTGTCTGCCCTCCTAGGTCACAGACCTCTGCTCACCATCACACAGAACGGCCACATCTTCATAGTGAAAGCAGTTGTGGACTCCCCAGCCGCGGCTGCCACACTCGCTCAGAGCAGCTTCCTGTCCACGGCACTCCACGTTGTCCAGCAGGATGGGGCCTCGGCCCTGACCAAAGGCGAGGGGTCGCGGCACAGGCAGTGCCAGGCCACAGCCCAGCTGACGACACACCACATTGGCGTCCACCACGTCCCAGTCATCATCACAGACACTGCCCCAGGAGCCGCCATGCAGGACCTCCAAGCGCCCCCGGCAGCGGCTTGGACCCCCCACCAGCCTCAGCTCTGTGGAGAGTGTTGAGCTGGTACCAGAGGGATTGCTGGGACCAACTTACAGGATGCCCACCTTGCCATGAAGCTGTAGAGTCTTGGGAACAGTCCCTTCTAGGTAACATTTCTCCCTTTCTATAAAATGGGGAGAATGGTGCAATCCCTTTGGGGGCATCTAGAGTATTGGAGGTCTTTTGTCTGAGCATTTGAGTACCTAGGGTCAGGGCAAGAGTCGGGGAGGGAGGAGCTGGGGCACCTACCTGGAAAGGGCAGTGGGGTAGGCTGTAGGGCACCAGCTGAAACAGAGTGAGGACAGCATTAGCCCTTCTGCCCCCTCCCTTGGCTGCCTGGCCAAGCCTCCCCTCCCACCAGGGTTCTTACCACCATCCCCTCCTCTTCACTATCCCCACTTTCCTGAAGCCTCGTTTTCTTTTTCCTGTGGCTGTCATAGTTGGCCTCCTTGCTTCACCCTTTCCAACTGGTCCAAAGGCTACCCCAGAGAGATCTGTCTGAGACACAGATCTATGTGTTCTACTCCACTGCTAAATTTCTCAAAGACTCCCATTTCTTTCAGGAGTCCCAACCCCTGAGCTATCTCTATAAAGCCTTCTAGTATCTTCTGACCATCCTCACCTTACTTCTTAATCTCCCATCAGTTTTATCTCCAGGACTTTAACCTCGCAATCTATCCTGCTTGAACAGTTCTAGCCAATTCTGCTCATTACAGCTCTGCAGATTATTCAAGACCCAGCTTGAAGCCTCCTCTTCCAGTCAGCTTTCCAGAAGCCCTCAGCTAGGAGTGTTCTTTATCCCCTCTGAATCTCTGGGTACCATATATGTACATGCCCCTTTCTGGGCCTCTGCCTGATGATGTGGTCATGCCTACTTCATCTTGGTGGCCTCCAGGGCCCCCTACTGAGCCTTTTACTCAGCAGATGCTCAGTAGCTTAGCTTTAAGCAAGTAAATTGGCTTTGAGATTCATTGTGATTTCTCTCCAGGGCTTTACTAGATGAGTCTTTCTGCTTAAGTTCTTATGTACATATATATCAGGCACTTTACTCATTGTTTTAGGTGGCCAGGCTCGCTTAAACATTAGGATGACTTAAAGGAAGGTAGGGTTTTGTACACAAGGAAATTTCCAGTTTAGTAAGATTAGGCAACTTGCTCAAGGTCACACAACAAAGGGTAGAACTGGTATTCCAGTCTAAATAGCCACACTCTTCTTTACAATTCTGAATATGTGGCCTGGGAGATGGGGAGAAAACAGGGAAACTGGTGTAGTGTAGGAAACTGAAAACTCCATAATACCCCCTCACTTGTACACAGGGTATTACTGTACTCAGACATTTAAACATATATCACCTCAGAGAATCCTTACACCAATGCTCTGTGGCATATACTAGTGTATCCATTTTACAGATGAAGAAACTGAGACAAAGTTTCTTCTTTTTTAAGTGAGGATAGTCCCTAGTATTTGATTCCATCTATTCTACCAGCTCCTTTCCAAAAGTCATTAGTAAGCCCACTCTTTTTCCCTCCTTCCCTATTTCCAATGTCCCCTAAAACTGCCCATACTCAGTGTGCATTGAACCCTCACCTCCAGCACTGAGCCCTCCACTCCCCCAACTCAGAACCTTAGCTTTCATCAACCTTGAACAAATATCAGAGCTGAAAAGAATGATGGAAACCACCTCATTTACAAACTACTCCCACCATAATTTTACAGCTGGGAAAACTGAGAGCCAGAAAGGGGAATGGTTGGCGGCAGGGGTACAGCACTCACCCAGCGGCAAGAGGAGGAGGAAGGATAAGGCTGAGGAGACGGGTGCAGGGGCAGTGCTCCTGTCTCCAGGCCTCCACTCCCTGCTCTCTTCATCTGCCTGGGGACCTATTTGCATCTCTGCTTCCTTGTGCATCCAGCCAGTCAATGGCCTTTTCGATCAAGGGGCTGGTGGAAGAGTCACAGCTGGAACATCTGGAATTAAAGATCCCAAGTCACTTCTTCCAGCTGGAAGGGCCAATGAGAGCTTCAGGGGGAAGTGACATTTCCACTTGGGTTTGGCATTCTGAGTATAGGCAGCAGAAGGAGCACCAGCTGGGAGATGAGAAGGACCGGATCATAGACGGAAGCTAATGAGGAGTGAGGTCTGGCTGAAGCAGACAGTGTGAAGGGGAGTGGTGGCGGATGAGCTTGGAGAGTTGCCTGATCCCGAACCCAGAATGGCCCACAAGGCTGTGATGAGGGTTCAGAGTCTATCCTCCAGGGTAGTGCATCTCAAAGGGTGGTGTCGGCACCACTGATAGCAAACCACATAAATTTAGGGGGAGATAGACGGACGTTTATTGCTTTATTTTTATTATTTTTTTTTTACAGTACCTTCTAACTATGGCAAAGGATTCTGGTTTTCCATTTATTGGAACAGTATTAAGTTTTCCTTTAAAGTTAATTTAAATCAGAAGAAAGAAATCAATTGAAAGGAAATACAGTTCCCAAGGCTCACGAATGTGTGAAAATGATGAAGGGCTAGGAGGGTAAATGCCATTTGGGGTGCTCTGCTTTTTGGGAGTAGGAAGCCCTTAAGGATTTTTTTGTTGTTGTTCAATTTTGAATGAAGGTATACAAACAAAAAAAAAAACTGCATAAATTTTGAATGTAGAGCTTAGTGGACATTCACACCATGTAACTGGCATCCTAGAAGTGCCCCCATGTCCCCTTTCTTCATAGACTGAAGTGGGAGGTGTCACTGGTTTAGAGGATGGTTTTGTTTGGGATATATTGAGAGTATAGAGACATGGGTGCCCCTCACAGCATTCCCCACCTCTCCCTGGCATGCAAACAGTTTGGTTGGGGGGGAGGATGAAAACCTATCCGACGTGGGCACAAGGTTTTCAATACCCCATTCATAGGGCCCAGGACAGCCCCCAGTGGAATAATCAGCTTTTGTCTTCCCTTAGCCTGGCCTGAGGACAGCTGGGAAATGGGAGTTAAGAGCTGTGAGGAGGGGGAACCACAGTCCAATCTTTGCTGAGGGGATTCATAATGATCTGGGCCTGCCCCTTGCCTCCTGGGCCTTAGACTGCCAACCTGTCAGGCTGCTGGGACACTGGCTCCCCCAGGTCAGGTCAGCTCCCACTATGTGAGTATTGGGACACACAGCTTTCAGGGAACCTGGCCAGGAATCCTTAAGTCACCCCACAGTATACCCTGCCACCTCAGTCCAGTAGTGACGGTCCTGCCCCCCACTAACCTCCAGTCTCAGCAGACTCAAGAGCTCCCCATGGGTCTCCTAGAGCCTGCCTATCTCCAGTCCCAAACTTAGCCCTAAGCCTGTTCCTGCCTCTCTCCCTGGGAACCTTAATCAAAGTGAGACTTAACCATTCCCTGCCCTCTGTAAATTTGCCTCTCTAAGGTACTACCACTTCCTCCCCACCTTTTATTATCTCTTTAAGTGCGGAACAGGCAGCATAACAATGTTTAAAAGCATCAGCTCCACCACCTACGAGCTGTGTGTCCTCGTCTGTAAAATGGGGTTAGTGATACATTTACCTCTTACAGTTGTTGCTAAAGTCTATAAAAGGTTTAGCCCAATGCCTGACCCACTGTAAGTATAGTAGTTGCTATTATTATTATTATTATTATTAATTATTACTGTCTCCCCATCTAGACTATGAACCTTTGACAGAGCTTATTCAATGGCCCAGGGTGGGTACTCAGGAAATGTTTGTTGAATGACTGGATGAAGTTTAGAGCCACAGAATCATGGAATAAAACAGTCAGAAGGGTCCTAAGAGATCATCAAGGACAACTCCACATCTGACCAGTGGAAAACTTGTCATACACACATATACACACACCCCACACCACACCTTACCACACCACACCAGCAAAAGTGAAGGATTCATACCTGGGGGAATGTTCTGGGCTCTTTCTGTCTCTTCTACTGTCAATCCAAGGTCAAATCACTTTTTCTGCCCCCAGAAATTTAGGAGGGGGTAGGATCCCCCAAATGCAAATCAACACAGACCTTTCTTCTTTTCTTTCCAAAGCTGGAAGGTGAGCAGAGGCAAAGTCCCTGTCCATGGAGCTGGCCGGTGGCACCAGCCTGTCCCCACTCAACCTTAGGGGCAGAGGGAGGAACAGGGAGAGTGGAGTTGGCCTGCTCAGGCTGGAGCAGCCCCAGGGAGGGGGCACCCAGGCAGAGGAGGAGCTATGGGAGTGGGGGACCGGCTTGGACTCTCAGGGCCAGGCAGCCCCTCCTCCCCCTTCCTTCTCACCCCAGGGCTCAGGTTTCAGAAAGGCCTGGATAGGTCTCCACCCCTTTGCAGGGCAGCCAAGCATCCCTGATCTCCTGTGATGGCCCTTACCCAACCCTTAATCCTGTTGTTTGAGGAGTCCCCTTGACCATGCCCTGACCCACGTTTCACCTGGGGGTTTGGAAACATGGTCACAGGAGCCAGAGTGTCTCATGTAGGCAGGGCCTCTGATTTTGCTCCCTATTTTGCCTTGGCTCCTCTTGAGGTCTGATACCTTTGGAGCTTTTGTAGTTACAGGTGACAAGAAGTGACATATGTCTTATTCTATAGATTGAAGCTTCAATAAAATGCTATGATGGAATTCTGCACTTTCCAGCTAGAACCACAGAGCTAAAGGGGCTCTTAGCGGTCTGGCAGGGTTCTTCCCAAGGCTGGCTGTACATCCCATCGCCCCCAAGGGCACATTTAAAATATATTCAGATTCCTGCCCCCACCACTTCTGCGATCCAGTAGTTCAGGGATGGAGTCCCCCTAAAAGTGAATTTCTAAAAAACCCTTGAGGCTCAAATATGTTTGGGGACCAGGGGTCTAGCTGAAGCTGTTTATGGTAAAGGTGGGAAGACAGAGGCCAAAAGCAGAAAATGGAGACGCAGCCCATGTGCTTTGCAGGACTTAGTTTCCTGGCCTGATCTTGCTTCCCACTTTTCAAAGAAAACTCTGAGAGTCTGCTGTCACCCTATTCCCATCCCTCCCTTTTTCCTGCCTCTTCCTTCCTCCCCTGGCCTGAGGAAGCACTCCCAGCAGTCCAGACCCCATCTCCTTCTGTCTTCTCAGGGACCTCCCTCTCTCCATCTGTACAGCTTCTCCCTTCCATAGTCAGCTGCGCTTTCCCAATGGGATTCTTCCGTTGGGCTTCTAAGCATACTCTGCTCTCTGTCATTAAAACAACAGAAATCCCTTTTAACTTGTGTCTATTGAGTCCTCATCATAGAAATGGCCAGTTCCTGGTATTTCAGCCATGCTCTGCCCCTGGCTGGGAGATGCCAGGTAGAGCGTGGTCTTGGCTCAGGTAACGCAGTAGATCTGGGAGGTGCTAGACTGGAGGCTGTCAGCTGACTGCATTCCTCATAGCTCATCAGCAAGTTCTTTCTCCAGGGCAAATCTGAGCAGCCGTCTGCATGATTGCCACTGGACTCCACTCCCCACTCCTTCCACTAGTGTCCACCTCTCTCCTTCCTATGACAGCAAAACTTTTCTAAAGAGCTGTCTGCGTGTCATTTCCATTTCCTTAAGTCTCACTCACTGCTCAGGTTGCTCCAGTTGACCTTTGGTCTTCACCACTCTACGGAGGTAACTCTTCCAAAGGTTACCAGTGATCTCTATGTCATGAGGGACAATTTTCAAACCTTGTTCTAGTTAGAATATGAGCTCTGATACAGCACAGAGAGAACTTGTATTCATCAGTTTTTATTGTGATAACGTGCATAACAAATAACCCCCAAATTGCAATGCCTTTCAGCAACAATTACTTTCCTCCCACGTTTCTGCATGTTGGCTATGATGGCTCTATTTCAGGCTGTAGGTTGGGTTCAGGTTTCCTCTATGTGTCTCTCATTCCAGGACACAAGAAAAGAATAGCAGTTACCTGGGCATGCTCTTCCCCTAGAGGAAGGCAGAAACCAAAGACTAAGCCAAACCACATAAGCACATTTAAAGCCTCTGCTTGGGCATAATACGCATTCCATCTGCTCATGTTTTGTTGTCTAAACCAAATTATGTGGCTATGCCTGTGATCTATCAGTGAGGCAGGGTAAATATACACCCCCCCATAAAGGAGAGGGGGAGAAAGAATATTTGTTGAACAGTAATGTAATCTACTGGAAAATAATAGGCTTAAACAATAACCAAATTTAGTTTTCTCTCTCACTTAAAAGTCCTGGTAGGGGCTCATAATTGTTAAGGATCCAGATTCCTTATCTCTCGTTGCTCTGCCATCCTTAACATGGGGCTTCCTCCTCATGGTCCAAGAGGGTTGCTCAGCCTCTGCCATTGAGCTTTTATTTCAGCCAATGTAGCAGTCAGATTGCCTGCTCCACCAAAATATCGTAGACTGTGTAGCTTAAACAACATAAACTTGTTTTTTCACAGTTCTGGAGGCTGGAAAGTCCAGGTGTAAGTTTCTGGCAGAGTTTGGTTCCTGGTGAGGCTCTTCTTTCTGGCTTGGAGTTAGCTGCCTTCTCACTGTGTCTTCAGGTGGGAGGGGAGAGCCCTCTTTGGTGTCTCTTCTTATAAGGACATTAATCCAGCGGGATCATGACCCCAGCTTTATGACCTCATTTAATCTTAATTACCCCTTAAAGGCCCTATTTCCATATAAAGTAACATTTGGGGTTAGGAATTCAACGTGGATTTTGGAGGGACTAATTCAGTCCATAACAGACAAAGAAAAGGGAAAGAAAGGAGAAACAGAGGGCATGCTCATTCTCCTTCCTTAAAGGGCACGGCCACAACCCTTCTGCTCAATTTCATGGCTGGAACTTCACATGGCCACCACCCAGCTAAGAACTCTATTACTGCAAAGAGGGGAGAGCAGATAACAGGAGACAACTACAGCTTTTGATTTGTTCTCGTATTACTTGGTATCTCAGCAGCATTTGATACTCTATCAGTGACAGTGCTTTTGGCTACAAGTAAAGGAAAACACAAATCAAAGTTGCTCAAAACAGTGTTTTATCTCACTTAAGAAGTCCAGATGTAAGGCCATTTCTGGGTTGGTTATTTCAGTGTAGTGACACCATCAGGGACCCAGATCCTTCCTATCTGTCTACTCTACCATCATCAGCAAGTTGACTCCTCCTTTTGGGTGGCTTTCATGACTCAAGATAGAGGCCTCAATTCTGAGTATCTCACTCAGATGACAATGTTTAGAGCCAGAAAAGGGAGAAAATATCTCTGCTTCTGTCCTGTTTTAAAAGCCAGGTAGACTTTTCCAGAAAACCACTAACAAATATCCCCTAAAATCTTGTTGGCCATATCCAGTTACTTGCCTATTGAAAAGCATGACTGGCAGGTGCAGGGGAGCCCAAGGCTCATTCCTGGGCTTTCTCCTGCTCCCTCTATAGGAGAGCTTGAACAAGCTCAAGTTGTACAATTCTTTGGGTTTAAGTATATTCATTGAGTAGTACAACCATCACTATTATATAATTCCAGAACCTTTTCATAACCCTAAAAAGAAAGCCTGTACCCATTAGTAGTCAATCTCCATTCCCCTTTACCCCAGTCTTTGGCAACCACTAATTTATTTTTCATCTCTATGGATTTGCCTATCCTGGACATTTCAGATAAATTGAATCCTACAATACATGGCCTTTTGTGTCCCACTCCTTTCACTTAGCATAGTTTTTAAGATTCATCCATGTTGTAGCAGGGGTTATCATTTCATTCCTTTTCATGGCTCAATAATATTCCAGGGTGTAGCTATACCACATATATAAATTGATATATTTCTATCTAGAATATATAAAGAACTCTCAAAATTCAACATTAAAAAATCAAATGCTCAAATTAGACAATGGGCAAGTCATGAAGAAACATTTCACTAAAAGGTATATACAGATGGCAAATGGATACATGAAAACAATATTCAACATCACTAGCCACAAGGGAGATGCAATTTAAGATCATGATGAAATACCACCACACGCCTATCGGAATGGCTAAAATAAAAATAGTAACAATACTAAATGCCAACAAGGACGTGGAGAAACTGGATGTGTTGCTGGTGGGAATGTAAACAAGTCCAGTCACTCTGAAAAACATTTGGACAGTTTTTTAAAAAACTAAATACACACTTATTATACAACCCAGCAATTGTGTTGTTAGGCATTTATTCCAGAGACTTGAAAACTGTCCTCACAAAAACCTGTACAAGCATGTTCATAGCAGCTTTGTTTGTAATAGTCAAAAACTGGAAACAATAAAAATATCTTACAGTAAGTAAATGGTTAAACACATCATAGTATAGCCATTCCATGGAATAATTCTCAACAATAAAAATAAACTATTGATATATCCAACAACTTGGATGGATCTCAAAGATTTTATGTTGTGTGAAAAAAGTTAATATCAAAAAGTTACACGTTATATGATTCTATTTACAAAATATCCTCAAAATGACAAAATTATAGAGATGGAAAACAGTTTAGTGGTGGCTGGGGTTTAGAGATTAGGGAGGGGAGAACATGTGAAGGGATAACATGAGAGATACCTTTGTTTATAATAGTTCTGTATCTTGATCACTGTGATAGATGCAGGAATTTACACATGTGATAACATGACAGAACTACACATACACACATTGTATAGATGCCACATTCCTGGTTTTGATATTGTACTTTAATTATGTAAGATGTAACTACTACTGGGGGACACCAGGTGAAGGATACATGGAATCACTATATATTTCTTTGCAACTTCTTGTGAACCTACAATTATTTCAAAATAAAACAATTTTAAAAAGTCTTAGCTGATTTACAAGAACAAAATAGACTAATTGCTAAAATTAAAAGCAAAAAAAATTGTGCACTTCTCTAAATCTTCACCTTGAGGTGTGAAAAATGAATTCAAACAAGTGTTTTTTTCTGGTATGAGAAACTACAGGCTTTCATGGGTTGATTCACTGGTTTACCTTTTATAAGATCCTTTGGAAGCATCTGGGCTAAAATGAAGTACAGGAAAATCTGGTGTACAGTGTGTGAATGGATTCCCACTGGGCCTCCACATTTCCCAAGTGGAGTGTCTCTTCTCTTCAGCTCCTGGAGAGGCTGGTGATACTCAGAAGCTTTGGTGGGTGGTTCCATTTAAGTCAGTTATGGAAAGGCCTTCTAATATACTAATAGCTCTCCCTAGTCTCAGGAAATCTGTTGCATTAAATCTGACAAAAGTGCCCAATCACCATTCTTTCTTGGTGTGTCTATTTAGGCAAGATGGCTGAAGTACAAATCCACTGAAGCTTCTGGTTGTGAAATGTAAGTCTCATTGTGAAATGCATTTGCACTGTCACAAGATGCAATTTCCACAGAACATGCAAAAGTAAAATTCAAGGGTAGAAGAGACATATCAAACATTTCTCCTTAAAGTCACTGAAGCTTTATTCTTGGATCTTTCAATAGACAACTGTAGGGAGCATGTTTGGTGAAGCGCTGGTGTTGAAGAAGAGTTTTGTATGACCAGAACCAGAGGGCTGTTGTATTGGTCTGGCAACTTTCTTTCAGAAGCAACCTAAGGCCTAAGGGCTACCAAAGAGAAGAAATATCCCAAGGAAAATCTTGTACTGGGCAACCAATGCCCGGAAGAATCTTCTAGCATCAGCTGTCACATTCTGTGAGACTCAAGCAGACCCTATTGGCCAGAAACTTCATTCATTTTTTTTAATGTAATGTTTTACTTTTACTTTTAATTGTGTAACATAAAATGTAACATAAAATTTACCATCTTAACCATTGTATGGTCAGTACTATTAAGCATATTCACATTGTTGTACAAATGATCTCTAGAACTTTTTCATCTGCAAAACTAAAACTCTATATCCATTAAACGACAACTCCCCATGCCTCCTCCCCTCACTCCTGGCAACCACCATTCTACTTTCTATTCCTATGAATTTGACTACTCTAGGTACTTCATAAGTGGAATCACATGGTATTTGTCTTTTTGTGACTGGCTTATTTCACTTAGCATAATGTCCTTGAGGCTCATCATGTAGCATATTGTAGCATATTGCAGAATTTCCTTCCTTTTAAAAGCAGAATAACATCCCGTTGTATGTATATACAATAGAAGTCATTTTTTATTTTTTCTTACATCCATTCCATCAGCAAATCTTTCCAGCCCTACCTCCAAAATATACCCAGAGCCAACATCTTACCTCCTCCATGTCATTCTAATACTGTAAAACATTTCTCTCAACTGGGGTGATTTTGCCCCCTAGGGGGCATTTGGCAACTTCTAGAAACATTTTTGGTTGTCACAACTGTGGAGGGTAGATTCTTGGTTTTCACAACTGGGTAAATGCAGCTAAACATCCTACAATGCACAGGACAGGCCTCCACGGCATGACTAAAATGTCAATAGTGCCAAAGCTGAGAAACCCAGCTCCAATACACATCACCACCGCATTGCATTTGGCCTTCTGCAGGAGCCTAATTAGTCTCCTTGCTTCAATGCTTGTCCCTTAAAATATATTCTCTGCACAGTGCCTGGGTATTCTTTTGAAAGGTAAAGTACATCCTATTACTCACGAGCTCTCTTCCTTGTGTGGCTTCCCATTAGAATAAAATCTCAGGGCCCACAATTCCCTTCATGAATTGGCCCCTGGCCACCAATCTGAGCTCTCCTCCCACCACTCCCTCTCTCATTCTGCTTCAGCCACACTGGTCTCCTTGCCATTCCTAGAACATGCAAGCCTACTCATACCTCAGGGCCTTTGCACTTGCAGTTCCCTTGACCTGGAGCTGTCTTCCCCCAGATATTTTCATAACTCCCTCACTTCATTCAAGCCTCTCCTCAAATGTCACCCCTTTAGAATGTCCTTTCCTGACCATCCTCTCCAAATTAGCAGTCCCGATCATTCCCTGTCCTCATGATTCTGTTAGAAAAGTCTGATGCTCCTGAAACTTCAGCACCACACCCCTGATTGTAGCAGATGAGCAGGCACACAGTCTCTTGGAAAGTGCTCAAATAATCTTTTGCTTCTAGTACAAGAAATACAGTCTGTGCAGATTGACCCCTGAGACAAGCATTCAAGTATAGGACCTTTGACCTAAATCTCAGTGTGTGCATCATGACCACACCCAGAGCTGGCAGAGAATGTGCCCCATGCAATAACCTACTGGATAGGGAATATAATATGTGGAATATCCCCTCTTGCTGGATTAGTGTAGACATCAGGAATTAGGCATGTAAAGGCAAGGTGTGTTGTGTAGCGGGAGGGGATAGCTATGTCTGTATCAGGTTGGTGGGAACAAAATGTTTCAGTGGCAGTATCTATAAAAAATCTAAATGTATATATTGTTGACCTACAAACCCACTTCTAAGAATCAGTTCTACAGAAAGATCTGTGCAAATGTAGAAAGATATATACAAGGAAGTTCTGTTTTGTAGTAGTGGAAAAATTGCAAACATCTAAATGTTCAGCAAGAAGACATTGATTGGACAAATTGCTGTCCATCCATAAATATTTTAGTCAGCCATCAAATGGAATAAAGTGATTTTCAACATGAACAATGTTCTCCCGTCTTGTTATGTGAAAAAACAGTGTAGAATATGTGACATAGCAGTGTAGAATATGATCTTCATTTTAAAGTATATTTTTAAAATAAACTTTTCTTTTGGAATAATTTTAGGTTTACAGAAAAGTTGCCAAAATACTACATAGTTCCTATGTATTCACCCAGTTTCCCTGAATGTTAGCAATATACTTGTCAAAACTGATAAATTGACATTGGTACATAAATATTAACCAAATTCCCAACTTTATTTGGATATTACCAGTTTTCCCACTGATGTCTTTTCTTTCTGTTCCAGGATCCAATCCAGGATACCACATTGCATTTAGAGTGTTTTGAAATTATTATGTATGCATAGAAAAAAATGTTAACAATTGTTGGGGGTGGGAGAGGGTGAATTTTATTTTTACTTCAGACCATTTCTTATTTTTAAAGGTAATTTGTAATACTATAATAAAAGCCAAAACATTGTATAAAATATCCATTTTCTCTAGCTGTAACCAACATCACACACTGGGTCAAGTAGACTGTAAATTTATATACCATTTGACATATAACAAAATAGTGAAAATTTTCTCATATACTCCAGAGTCCTCTTTCTTTTATACTCCTAAATTTCTTTTCACCTCACCCACTGCACAAAAATATGTGCCAAGGCTTAGCCCATTGGGGTCCCTCCAGTTAATCTCACTGCAGAATTAATAAAATGGCATAAGATCAGCAGTGTGTGCATATTTGTGTCTGGCAAATTTCAACTGCCCCACAATTTGTGGCTATTCTTATTCTCTATAGCATGCCAGCTATTTTGTCTTCCCAGAATTATAGGAAGAAAGAAAATTCCTATTATTTGAACATCTATTGAATACCTAATATGAACTAGCTGGGATATGGGCGTATACACCCTAACATTTGTTTATATTGGAGTTATTTAGCTGGACATCTCTCCCCACCTCACACGCAGATTGGGTGTTATTATATTATCTATATAGTATACTATAAGGAATCAGAGACACATAAAGGTGTAGGGACAAAGGAACAGGAGCTAGAGTCTGATAGACCTGAGGCTGAAACTGGTTTGGGTGCTCGCTGGCTGTGTGACCTTGGATACGACTTCTCTGAGTACTTGTTCACCTATCTGTAAAATGGAACCAATGACACCTTCCAGGTAGGTATAAGGATTAGGGTACTTAACCTAGTTCTTCTATGTTGCGAGTAAATAATAAATAGTAATTATTATTAACATTACAGCTATTTTTATCGTTATCTATGAAAGTTTCCTAAAAAGTCATCTTTTAGAATTTGTATGTTTTTGGGGGTAGGGAGTCATATTTAGCAAATACTCTCCACCTCATTCTGCCCTAGAAAGTTATATTTCCTTCTAAATTTTTAAAGTTTTGTTCTTTCACATTCAGCTCTTTAATGTATCTAAAATTCATTTTTATGTGTGAAGTAGAAATGCAATTTTCCCATATGGATAATAATTGTTATAGTTCCTTTTACAGAATTGTCCATCTGTTCTCTCTGTCATATATATTTTCACATATATATGTAGCTGTTTCTGAGTTCTCACCTATTCCACTATGGTTTTATTTTATTTTATATTATTGTATTGTATTGTATATTTTGTCCTAATAGCACCCTGCCTTAATTACTAAGCTCTATAATATATCTTAATATCTGTTAGGCTGTCTCTCTCCCATTGTCCTTAAAAATCTTGGCTTCCTTGGCCCTTAGCCTTTCCATACAAATTTTAGAATCAATTTCTCAAGTTCCACCCACCCACACACATACAAAAAGAAACCTATTGGGATTTTAATAGAAAGAATAAATATAATTTTGTGAGAATTATATCTTTATGATATTGCATTTCCTATCCATGAATATGGATTATCTCTCTGTGTATTTAGGTATTCTTGATGACTTTCAACAGAGTTTCAAAAATTTTTCCTCATATATAGTACAGATCTTTGTTTTATGCCTCGTAAACTCATATTTTGTTTAAGCAATTGATTTTGAAACCTAGTTAATGGCCTTCTTCTGAAAATGTACCCTACTGTCTTCTCTTTCGCTTGAATCTAACCTAGAGAGGGTTTAGCTTTTTATTTTGAAATTTTGTTTACCTTTTACACAGATTCAGCAAATATGAATGTTTTGCTACACATGCTTTCTATCTCTTTATATTTGTGTGTACATGTATGTATCTCTATATGTGTATATACACATACATATGTACACACATTTCATACATACACATGCATGTGTACATATGTACACATACATACATGCTTTTTTCTAAACACTGAGCATCATCCCCTCCCATCAGAAGGCACCTGATGTTAGTTTATCTCACTAATGGGATAATGTTTATTCCACTAATGGTTAGTTAACTTTGACAACATGGCTAATGTGGCATCTGTCAGATTATTCACTGTAAAGTAAACACTTAATTCTTTGTAATTAATAAAGAATCTTTGGGGAGAAACTTTGAAGCTATGTATTTAAATTTCCATCAACTAGTTTTGTTTTGTTTTGTTTTTCCTTTATTGTTTTTATTGTGGTAAAACACACATAACATAAAACTTACCATTTTAGGGACTATATCAAACTAAAAAGTTTCTATACAGCAAAAGAAACAATCAACAAAGTAAAGAGATAATCATCAGAATGGGAGAAGATATTTGCAAGCCAATGCCTCTGATAAGGGCCTAATATCCAAAATATACAAAGAACTCATACAACTCAATAACAACAAAAAACCAAACAATCCAATTAAAAATGGGCAGAGGACTTGAACAGACACTTCTCTCAAGAAGACATACAAATGGCCAATAAACATATGAAAGGATGCTCAACATTGCTAACTATTAGGGAAATGCAAATTGAAATCACAATGAGATGCCATCTCACACCTGTCAGATTAGCTGTTATCAACAGGACAAGTAATAACAAATGTTGGAGAGGACGTGGAGAAAAAGGAACCCTAATACACTGCTGGTGGGACTGCAAATTGGTACAGCCACTATGGAAAACAGTATGGAGGTTCCTCAAAAAACTAAGAATTGATCTACCATATAATCCAGCAACCCCTCTACTGGGTATTTACCCCAAAGACTTAAAAACATATAACCGAAAACATGTAACATTGATGTTCATAGCAGCATTATTCACAGTGGCCAGGACATGGAAGCAACCTGTGTCGTACAATAGATGATTGGATAAAGATGATGTGGTACATATATACTCACCCATAAGAAGAGATGATATACTGCCATTTGCAAAAACATGGTTGGACCTTGAGATAATCATGCTAAGCGAAATAAGCCAGACAGAAAAAGTTGAAAACCACGTGATATCATTTATATGTGGAATATAAACCTAAAAGCAACAAACGAACAAGACGAACAGAGACTAATGGACATGGACAATAGACTAGTGGTTACCAGAGCATAGGTGGAGAAAGGGGAGGTAGATGGGGTAAAAAGGGTCAGATATGTAGCGACAGAAAGAATTCTAACTATGGGCAGTGAACACACAATGTGATATATATATATATCTTGCTGTTAAATTGTACACCTAAAACTTATTGGATTTTGTTAACCATGAATGTCACCATAATAAATCTTTTTTTAATTAAAAAAATTACCATTTTAACCATTTTCTTTTATAACTTATGCCTAACAGCATCTGGCCTTCCTAGGTGGTCTCTCATCAAAGTACTAACCAGTTCTGACCCTACTTATCTTCTGAGAGCAGATATCAGGCTTGTTCAGGGTGGCATAGCTACAGATGGTGGATTGTGGCTCCACTGGGGTATGAACCCAGGACCTTCTGCATGTAAAGCAGACGTGCTAACTGCTACACTATGGAACCATGCTCCCATTTTAACCATTTTTAAGTGTACAATTCAGTGTCATTCAGCACATTCACATTGTTGTGCCACCATCACTACCATCCATCTCCAGAACTTTCTCTCCAGCTTTTAAGATATAAGTGACATAAAACATTAAGTTTAAAGTGTACAGCACATTGGTTTGATACTTTTACATACTGCAGAATGACTACCATCATAGAGCTAGCTAACATCTCCATCATGCCATCAATTTTTAACATGCACTGATAATTTTTGCCTGAATCTATTAACTATAATGATTCCAAACAGTTATTAGTGGCATTCTACTGTAAAGAAGTTTCCCTTTTATGGAAGAAACTTTCCCATTTCTGTGTCTTTATTTATTTATCATAAGCATGGATGCTCATGAATTCTTATTTTACTTAATATTTACTTATTATTCTATTCATTTGAGACACCGTTTTTCAGCCAGTGGGACTCCCCACCATTCAGTTTGGCTCCTGTGTTCTTTTGACACATCCTCATCATTTTGTGAGGATTTTTTGGCATAAAAAGATGTTCCAGAGTCTCCTTGTATTTTTCCAGCCCTAGCCTGGAATCAGACAACTCTCCAAGGAGCCCTGGGTCCTGCTTTTAGAGAGGAATAGCATTTAGAGACCAATGTCTGGGCTCTAAAGAATTTTAAGGAAAATTACTTAAAATTCTGGGCTGGGGGCTGCGCCTTTGGTATGCCCTGGCCACCAGGGGACAGCACATCTCAAAAAAAAAAAAAAGAAAGAAAGAAAGAAAAAACCAAAAAACAACAAAAAAAAAACAATGCAAAAAACTCAGAATCTGGATTGGGTTCGGCTGGGCTGGCCACGCTTCCTGATGGAAGTGTTTCTAGTCCTCTTTCCGAAGAAGAGGAACACAAGCTCCCCACTATATGCTCACCACCACCCTATGTACATACAGACACCCTCATCCTCATCCAGACTCCACCACCAGGACATGACTCACCCCACCCTCACTAAGTTATTTGTATCTTTTTTTCTGAAATCTTCCAATGGGGGTTAGCTCAAAGGCAGAGAGAAAGAGGGGATGAATATCATCCCCTGATCTCTCATCCCCAGCCCACCTCGCCCTACTGCCAGGACAATGCGAACACAGCTGTGGGTAACAAGCATGGAGAGGCCCCTCCCCCAGTATACCTCTACTAGAACACAGTCTCTCCTGTTAACCGCCCTTCTGGGCCTCAGACTACAGCTGACTCCTTCCCTCTGGCCCTGGTAGGAAGGGAACCCAGAGAGGAGGGTTTGTGCAGCTGAGCTGGGAGCCTAAACTCTGAGCTCCCACCTGCTTTTCTCTGCTGTCTCCACCCCCACCTTGAAAAGGTCAAAAGAAGTTGTGGGGATAATCTATTCCCTCAGTTTATAGCCCCACAAGTAAACTATAATATTTTTTTAAATGAACACAACTCCCCCCCCCAAAAAAAAAACCCCACTAAGGGGAGTATTGTAGCAACTTAAATTTATGGTTTGACTACTTTAGAAGCAAGCATTTACAAGTGAGTAGACACTTCTGCCTGTAGGAATTACATACCATTAATTATTGTATTTCTCCTTGCCTCATAAAGGAGTATCACCCAGGCCTGGCAGAGTATGCCATCAGTAAATGCTGACTCTATCAATTCTTCTCCACCCTCTCCCATTCTCCTGCCAGGACTGGTACAATAGGCTCCTGATCTTTGTCTCCTCCAGTCTTACTGCTTCCCAGCCAGAGCTAGCCAGATCACTCACTATCCTTCTGTGACCTTCCTCACCTGCAGAGCAAAATCCAGCCTCTCAGCTAGCACCTTTGTGATCCTCCCCACTCCTCTAAACTGCTCCCCCTAAGGCTCCAGCAACTCAGAGCTCCTGGGTTTTTTCCCCAAACCCACCCAGTGCCTTTTCTACACCTGTTCACACAGCTGCCTCTGCTTAAACTGACCTACCCTCCTACCTCACATAATATTGGGCAGTAGCCCCATAAAATTTCCTAACTCCTATAATGATGCCTTCTTCTCTTCTCACTTGGAATGAGCTCTCTGCCTTCTCTGATCAAATTCTCCCCACCTTTCAATCAAGACCTTTCTTCTGGCCTCCCCCATTGATCTAGGACAGCTCTTAGCTCCCTCTCTGGGCTCTGAGGGCAGGGCCAGCAAAGGGTGGACACATGGGATGGAAGTAGAAAGGGATGAGAAATTATGACTGACCAGACTGCCAGCCCATGCTTCTCAAATTTTAATGTAAATACAAATCACTTGGGAGTTAGCAAAAAAAAAAAAAAAGACACCCCCCCCCAAATTCTCTAGGGATTGGCTGAGAGCCTGTATCATTTCTAACAAACTCCAGGTGATGCCCATGCTGCAGCAGAGGGTGGGCACTTTGAGCAGTAAGGGCCTCGCCAACTAAATTGCTGGGGAAGGGAGGCAGGTGGGAGCACAGGTGTGAATGGCCATCATCCAGGGTATAAGATAGCGGGTGGTGGCTGCCCAGCAGTTACCAGTGGGAGTGTTTGCAGGTATCATGGCGCTGAGCTATGGGCTCTTCATCTGCCTTCTACTCTGGGGAGGAACAGACCTGTGCTACCCACAGCCCCTCTGGCAGGGTGGGGCCCACCGCTTCCTTCCTTCTAAGCCACCCCTAGTGGTGGAGTGTCTGGAGGCCCAGCTTGTGGTCACTGTCAGCAAAGACCTTTTTGGCACTGGAAAACTCATCAGGCCTGCAGACCTCACCCTGGGCCCTGAGGGCTGTGAGCCCCTGGCCTCTATGGACACAGATGATGTGGTCACATTTGAGGTCGGGCTGCATGAATGTGGTAACACCGTACAGGTGAGGCTTGGGTCACCTTGGTGGTCCTGGCTTTGGTGGGAGGAGATGGGAGATGGCCAGTGGTGGGGAGTGTAGATGCAGAGCCGGTGTGAAGGGGGTCTAGGGCAGCTGCCTTTTACTTGTGGGGTAGAATGGTGGAGCAACTGAGGCGCGAAGCTGGAGATTGGTATGGGGGTGAGTTGGAGGAAGCTCTTGGCTCTAGTTGCTGAAATTAGTCCAGAGAGGCAGTGAACTTTGGCCCAGACCCCCATGCTGATTAGGACTTATAAACCCCTGGAGAGCATCCAGGAGTGATGTGGCCCATGGGGGATGTGATAGGATAACCTTGAAGGTGGCCTGGCACTTGCTGGGAGCCTTAGAAACTTGTATGAAAGAGGTCAACTTTGACACCCCCAAAGCCCAGAATTTTGGCCTCTCAGTTGGGCTTAATGGCCTTGAACTAAAAGTGGTGAGTCAAGGGTAACAGGACCACCTTTGTTGAAGACCTTAAAGACTCACAGGGCCCCTGGGGGCAGCCTCAAGTTGGGGGAGGTGCTTAAGGTGGGAGGCGTGAGCAGAAGGAGAGCTGAGTAGTCCAGCCAGACACTTCCCTCAAGTTGGGGGAGAGACATACAGTAAGTCCTCACTTAATGTTGTTGATAGGTTCTATGACTTTAAGCAAAATGATGTATAGTGAAACCAATTTCACCATAGGCTAACTGATACAAACAAGAGTTAAATTTCTAGGCCATCTCATCAGTGTTACAATGAAACTTCTATACTCACTACAAAGAGGGGGCTTTCCAGCAAGGCAGGGCTGGCCTGGGCACAGGTCCCTAGCTGGTCTATAATTCCCTAGGCCGACTTCCTGCTGCCACACGGAGAACCTGTCTTCTCATCCATTATAGGGCCCCCTGCTCTTGCCCACCTGGCTCTAGATTCAAACTTCAGTAGTTTGGCTGGGGCCTGATGAGCCTAGTTTCCGGAGCGCACCACCAAAGTTCTGGTCTTAGGTGTGGCTCCCAAGGTTTGCCTTAAGGCTCTTGGCCTCTTGTATCCCTGGCAAGAAGTGTGGCCAGAGAGGTGCAGGATTTATTCAGGGAATTATTCTAGTTTAGTAAATCCCAAACTTTGTGCATTTGACTCAACTGAGGGCTTTTAAAAATTCCAATTTCCATATCCTAAACCAAGTTCGAATGGAATTGGGAGCCAGATAACAACAGCTTTAGGATCCCAGGTGACTCTAACTAGCCTGGCAACTCCTTTTCCAATGCATTGCTTCCCATGGTTGGTTTACCAATCTTACCTGATGAGGGTCACCTGAGGCCAGGTATGTGCAGGCCCACATTTGTTTTAATGCCCTGTCATCCTGAAATTCTTAACTTTTGAACACTTCTATTTTGCACTAGGCCTCACAAAGTATGCAGCTGGTCCATTTGGGGCGCTCAGTAAAAAGCTAGGACTCTTTCCCCGACCCCGCCCAGACTGAGGGGTTAGGCTGGGCCAGGATTCTTCCTGGGTAACTTGATTGGAAGGTGCAAATTGTCCCGGTAGCACCTGCCTATGCTCTTCCTGCTTCAGGCAACCACTGAACCGAATTGACTTTCTGTGAGTGGGCTTGAGAATAAATCAGAGGGAGAGCAACAAAAGTGTTTACTGCTGTGGCACTGAGTTAAAATTCCTCGAGCTTCCTGGCTTCATCTTGGGGGATTTCTTGGCCCCAGGCCTTCCCTGAAAGAGGAAACTATTGGGGTGGTGGTGGCACCCTGAGCAGGGGAGCATATGCCCAATACCTCCGGCACCTGTTAGGTATTTGACACAGCTGAGCCAGACCTCTGCACTGCTGTCAGCACTTTAGGGGTGAAAAAAATGGAGGTGTGAGGGTGTACCTGTCCAGGTTCTCCTGGAGGTCAGCAGAAAGTGGGCTTTGAGTCTAGGAGCTGCGTTCTCTCCATTCCCTGTCGGCTGCCCTCCCTTTGCCCTTGCATGGGTCAGGCCTACCTCTGGCAGGTGAAGCTCCTGCGGTTGACTCTTCTTTCCTTCAGGTAACGGAGGATGCTCTGGTATATAGCACTTTCCTGCGGCACAATCCTCGCCCTGTGGGAAACCTGTCCATCCTGAGGACTAATTTTGCAGAGGTGCCCATCAAATGCCTTTTCCCCAGGTTAGTATGGGATGGGCCTGTCTCTGCTGCAGAGGTCCCTTGGCAGGTTTTCAGCCTCTTGGCAACATCTGGCAGCATGGCTGCAAGAAGGTAGAAGTGCTTGGGCTGTGGTCATTGCCCTCAGCCTTGGGTGGGGACCTGCTAAGTCTACTCTGCCTCTGAAATGCATCTGGGCCACAGCTGTCTCATGGTGGACCTGCCCACCCCAGGTCCCCTCAGAGTTCAGGATACTTTTAATAGTGCAGGGAGAGGTCTCAAGCTCTGACCACTGCAACTTGCTCTTTCCCTATGGTTTGCCCCAGTACATGAGTGTGGGTTGGGGAAGCTCCTCAAGGCCCAAGCAGTGCCTGTGACTGGCTTATAACAATGCTGAGCTGAAGGCCTTAATTCCTGTCCTTTCCTCTAGGAGCAGGTAAAGGAGTTAGTGCTGGTACCATGAGGGCACAAGGGATGAGCCACATGCATGGGGAGGGGTTGAGGAAGAGGTTCCAAGAATAAGATCGGGGAGGTAGTCTTGGGACAGGTGGGGCTAAGAGTCTGGGCAGAGCCACATACACCCCATGGGAGGGCAATGTGCCCCTAGTAGTGGCTGCAGTCTGGGGCCTGGAGCCTAAGACCTAACAAGGGGAGGGCAGATGGGTTCTCAAGGCCAACAGACACAGTGAAAGTGTTCGGGCTTACACTTAAGCAGGCATCCTTCCGTGAGCATCAAGCAGTTCCCTGGTAGCTGATATGAGAGATGGAAGTTAGACCAACTGGGAGACTGGAATGAGATAAGACCTGATCTGTGGCAGCAAGACTGTAGGGGGCCGACTTGAGGCAGTGAAGGAAAGCTGGACGAGCTTGGTGCCTGACCATACAGGGGCAACAGAGGAGCCAAAGGCGTGCCCTCCTATAGGCCAGAGAGATGGAAGCCTTCCTGGGACCAGTCATTTCCACTTCAGAATTGCTCTGCCTGGGACTGACCTGAGAATGTTGGCTCACCAGGTCTAATAGCTGCAGACAGTGCAAAGTGGCCTGCCAAAGGCAAGGACACTTTAACCTAGTTCCTGCTACCTGAGGCCTGGTTCTCAGGTGCAACACTCAAAGTACCTCTTCCATGGGATCCCATGGGGTCAACAGGGCAGACATCTAGAGACACCTAACTGCTTCCAGGGACCTTCCTGTCCTAGTACAGGCTCAGAGTTTCTCACTGGTTTCTCAAGAACCAGAGGTCTAACTGCGTTTACCTCTAAAGGTCTTCCTTCACTAGGACTGGCCTCAAGGAATTTGAGTGGTGCAGAGAGGGGCTGCTGCCTCAGACCTCAAACAGGAGCCGCTAGAATGAACCTTAAGGATGTGGGTTTAGAAACCAGATTAACTTGATGTCTGTCTTCATACTGTAGCCCAAATGTCCTCATGGCTGGGAGCAGTGGGCCCACTCATAAGTGTCAAGTTTGAGAGGTTAAGGGACAGGCTAAGACTTCATGTGTCTGTTCAGTTGTCTTGACTGCCTGCCTGCTTAGATCACAGCTGAGAACTCTGCAATGAGATAGAGTGGCCCCCCACCAATATGGGGCCAGGTGGGGCAAGCCCCAGTTCAGGTGTGGGCAGCTGCTTTTCTCTTCCCAGGCAGGGCAACGTGAGCAGCCAGGCCATCCTGCCCACCTGGGTACCCTTCAGGACCACGGTGTTCTTGGAGGAGAAGCTGGTTTTCTCCTTGCACCTGATGGAGGGTAAGCAAGAAGGGCTAGCAGGGGGAGCTGGCAGAAAGAGCTCTGGCAGTCTCTCACTCATAGCTGTGCCGTTCAGAGAACTGGAGTGCTAAGAAGAGGTCCCCCACCTTCCAGCTGGGAGATATAGCCCACCTCCAGGCCGAAGTCCACACTGGCAGCCATGTGCCACTGCGACTGTTTGTGGACCACTGTGTGGCCACACCAACTCCAGACCGGAACACCTCCCCTTACCATACCATCGTGGACTTCCATGGGTGAGGGCTATGCTGCCTTTCTGGGGAACCCCCATAACATAACCCACACCATCTTCCTCATCTTCAACTCCACCACTCATTCTCTTTAAAGGTGTCTCGTGGATGGCCTCTATGATGCCTCATCTGCTTTCAAAGCACCCAGACCTGGACCAGAGACCCTCCAGTTCACAGTGGACATGTTCCAGTTTGTTAATGACTCCAGAAACATGGTAATAGTTCTTTTATTACCCTTTAACAAGAGTGAACTTTAGGAGTCAAGCTGATCAGGCTTACTCTCTGTGCTTTAGCTCACTTGCTGTCTCAAGCAATGACGATAACTCTGCCCCCATCCTAGTAACTCCTCAAACTTACCAAGTAAATGAAGATTTTACTAGATCTTATAACCTTAAGGAGAAGGCATAACATTTGGTGACAAGGTAACTGAGCATGTCCTCGCTAAGGTCAGCAGAGCCAGAACCCAGTGGATGGTGGGTTGAGTAGAGGAATTGACAAAAGCAGGTGTCAGCCTTCCTTGAAGCTTTCTAGAAGGGCCAAAGGAAGTGAATGTGAACTTGTTTGCATACAGGGTAGCCTCTTAAACTTGATCATAGCTTAGAACAGTGACCTTTTGAAACATGAATACATCAGCATCACCTGGAAGGCTTACTGAACTAGATTACTGGGCCCTACCTCCAGGGTCTAGTTCCGTAAGTCTGGAGTAGAGCCTAGAACCTGCGTTCCTAGAAAGCCTCCAATGGCTACTGTTGCTCTGGGGGCTGCCCCTTGAACTAAACTTAAAAGCTTACTTAACTAAGGTGATGGGGAGAGGGTGGGAGCTAAGATGTAGACTGATCCTGATGCCTGAAGTATGGACAGAGGGAGAGGAAGCTCAGGCAGGACTGGGCACTAGCCAGAGAGTGCTGGTAGAATCTTACAAGCAAATGTCTTTTAAGTAAGTTTTTGGAGATAAGAGTCCACAGTGGTGGGGGTGTGGTATAGTGTGGAATAGCTAGTCAGGAGGGAGAAGTGATTAAAGCAGGAGTTTTCAACTCTGGCTCTATACTAATCACCTGGAAAGGTGAAACATACTGCTATTTGCATATAACCCCATATATTTTCACTTAATTGGGGTGGCGCCTGGCATCACTTTTTCTACCATCTTATGAAAATCTTCAAACATTAGCTAGAAATTTACAGAAAACACCTATGTACCTACCATCTAGGTTCTACCACTAATATTTACTGTACCTTCTAGCCTGTTTTACTTGGAAATGCATCAAAAGCCACTTAAGCTCCCAGATGACTCTAACAAGCAGTCAGAGGCACAGTCTGGGCAACACGTGCAAACAGTGTGAATCTATAGAAGAATATATCGATGCTCCCTCTCCTCGCCCAGCAGTCTTGTTCTGAGAACAGAAGTAGTTTAATACAGACTAGTAGGAAGCAGAAATTGAAGCTGCTGGAGAGATGTCCTAAAGCTTTTGATGGCAAGTCCTGGGTTGAAAGGAGCTGAGGATAAAGGAACAGACTCAAAGGGTCCTGGCCCCACACTGAGACCTTGTGATTCATAGGTTAGAAGATCCTGTTTGCAGTAGGGAGTTGGTGCTGACTTCAGAAGTGGTCCAGTGGGGTGGATAGGGATGAGGTTTCAGAGAGGTGGCCATCAGCATGGGGGAAACCTGAGATGGTATCTGCCTCTCCATGGATTGGAGGGTAACTAAGAGATCAGAGGAGGATGATCAGTGGAAGGTAGCCTGAACTCTGGAGGCGGGGTGGTTCTCTTTCATACGTAGGCAGAATGGCTGGCTGACTGGCCATGGCACAAAGGAAAAGAGATACCTTATTCAAGAGCAAATGGGAAACCACCTTAGGATCTTAGGTCCCAGTTAGCATCAGAAAAATGTACTGAGAAGAAGCCGATAAAAAACAATTCCCTTCCTAGAATGAGGACTGTGAAGAACCTGGACCCCTTCTCTGGTGGCGCAGATAGAGGTGGCCAGAAGTGCACCCTGGCTTGTTCAAGTTTCTGAAATGACTTCCCTGCCTGTGTACTTGGCCACTAGGTGGTGGCCAAGGTTTGTGGTTCTGCAGAAGGCTTCAGAGAAGGAGATGGAATTTCTACATTGTCTCAGGGTTGACAGGGGATTGCTTACTTTATGAAATGGGAGCTCTTCCTGGGAATGCCTTTATCAACAGGACCAGGGCTGATCTGATCCCTGGCCTTGTCAAAATTCCCCCTACCCTAGGCAGTCAGGGGGATATTAGTCCCTGGGCCTGTTCCAGAGGTTCTGACTCAGTGGTTGGACATATTAAGTGGCTGGAAAAGTTTGGGAAAGACTGGGGCAATAAAGATGATGGGTTACAATTTAGAATTTAATTCGCTACTTGCCCTGACATTTTTTGACAAGTTAACCTCTGAACCTCTGTTGCCCCATCTCTAAAATGGAGTTCTTCCTTGCCCCCGAGAGTTAAGGGTTATGTAAGAACTGACTTATGTAAGTCACTGACACAGCCTAGAAGTCCACCTAGTAATAGCTGTCTTTACTTCCAGGTATATATCACCTGCCACCTGAAGGTCACCCTGGCCAACCAAGTCCCAGACCAACTAAACAAAGCCTGTTCCTTCAGCAAATCCTCCAATAGGTGAGGAGACCAGATTGAACATGGCTGGGGTAGAAAACTTGATTTGCCATTCTCATGTCTATTCTCCCAACATGAACATCAGCAAACTGCTTCCTGCAGGCAACAGTCATCTAATCCCTTTGTCTTTCCCTCTTAGCTGGTCCCCAGTAGAAGGCACTGCTGATATCTGTCAATGCTGTAACAAGGGTAGCTGTGGCATTCCGGGTCGTTCCAGGAGGCTAGTGAGACTGTCGCACAAGTCTGCTTCCCGCAGTCGCAGGCACGGTAGGTCTTAGGTCAGCCATAGGACTGTTGCCTTCCCCTCAGTCTAGGGCATTTGCTGTCACTTTAGGGTGACATTCTTCTCCCTTGTCCCCCATTTAAGACTGCTTACCCCTGAGGGTGCAGTTTGGAGCTTTATTATTTAAAACCTAGTTCAGCCTACTGAGGCAGAGCAAAGTCACTAACCTGATTCCTGGTAAAGGACTAAAATGACCCTTGGATGTTTTGTCTTTCAGTGACAGAAGCAGCAGATGTCACAGTGGGGCCACTAATCTTCCTGGGAAAGGCCAGTGACCATGGCATGGAGGAGTCGAATTCTTCTCTCACACCTGTGATGCTGGGGTTAGGCCTGGCAATGGTGGCATCCTTGACTCTGGCCACCATTGTCCTAGGTCTTGCTAGGAGGTGTCAGGCTGCTTCCCGCCCTGTGATGTACCCTGTGCATGCTTCTCAATAAAAGAAGAAAGTAACCTTTGGGGTGTAGTTCAGTGACTAGAGATGAGAGTGAATTGGGAGTGGTGAGGGTGAAGGCAATCTGTAAATCAGTGCCATAGGTTCGAATAGCACAATCTATGTACTGTGGAGCCTCTAGTGTGAATCTAGCTGTCTGTACAGTTGGAGAAGCCAGATTGGTTTGAAGGCAAGCCTGCATCTTCCTGGCTTTCAGCTTCATGCAAGGCTCATCTTCTCAAAGGCCACTATATCATGTCTCCAAGGGGGCCAAGGTTAAAGTCGTTGAGGGCAAAATTAAGGTAGGCTCTGCTAGCTCTACTTCTAGGCTAGCAAAAAGCCTTGTGTGTACCTAGGCCACATGCATCTGATTTGGTGGGCAGGAGAGAGGACTAAAGGACTTCTAGCCACCTCACCTAGGGGCAGCGGGCAGAAAGCCACATGTTCACATGTTAGGCCTGAAGGCCAGAGGTGAATGGGTCTAGGGCAGTAGTCTAGGCAATGGTCGCTTTGGCTTATGGTCGCTTTAGAAGCTGCTGTAGAGGAGCATCTCTGAGGGTATGAGTATGCTGTGGTGGACAAATTACCAGCTCTAAGGTAGGTGCCTCAGTGGGGTGGGGCTTGCTTTGTGCTTCCTATTGTTGAAGGGAACAGTTTCTCTGCCTCTTACACCTTCATGCCACTCTCCTCATAGGCTGCCTTCCTCCCCCAGGCCCTGGCCACAGCCCCTGGAAGTGCCCAGCAAGGGAATAGTGCCCAGGGAGCTTGTGGCCCCTTCCCCAGGAAGCAGGTCATGCTTCCTCTGCTGAGGGCTATAAAGCCCCTCAGAATGGGATGGCTCAACCTCACCCCAAACCCGACTCATTCTTTCTCACCAGATAGTCACTTTCACTATAGAATTTCAGCTTTGCTAGTTACCTGCTGTGAGTCCTTAAATCCTCAGGGGTAAAACAGGTGGTACCTGCTGGGCATAAACTGGTAGGCACTTAAATGCTTCATCTTACTGCTCTGTCTCTGTGGCCTTCTGTCTGGTTGAGGTTAGGGGCTCATACATGTTGACACAGGCAAAGAGGCAGATATTTAAGGTACATTCAGAGCAGGGTTTTGTGATTCTAGGTCTGAGAAGTACAGAAAGGCCCTTGACCTAGGTCTTTGCCCTTCCAAGTGATGCAGGACAGGGCGAATCACTCCCTTGAGTAGATTCAAGTTCTGCACCAAGAGAAATTCTTGACAGAGCACAGGAAGGAATTCAAGAGCATGCCAGTTAGAGATGAAAAGAAAGGTAGAGAAGTGATAACACTGCATAGACAGTGTGGTCTCCTTTCAGAGTGAGAGCTGAGAGGGACCCAAGTGTTTAGGGAGCTTAGCTTATGTATCATCCTTAGTTTCTATGAATTAGTTTAAAAACTTTGTTTACTTCTTTTGATGGTATGGGTATACAGTGTGAAAGTAAGGGTTTGTAGTGTGACAAGAATGAGTTGTAGCAAGAAATCCTGCTGGTAATCCCCAGCCTTTGATCTATAGGTTCCCCGTGGTTTTGGGCTGTAGGGAATGAATGTAGGGTATGACCTGGACTGTTTTCCCTTGTGGTATGAGTAAATGATTTATTAATCCCAGCAGGAATCTTCTTTTGTAGGTTTCCTCAGTCTGGCCAGTAGGATTGATCAGCACATTGTAGTCTCTTATGTAACTTGATTTAACACTTAGTTTTCATGCCTCTTCCTCACATTGTAAATGTAGTCTGTGAACACCACTGGCATCACCTGAGAAGGGCAAAGTTTCAGGCCCCACCTCAGACCTAAGAATCTGCATCTTAACAAAATCCCCAGGAGATTCAGGTGTATCAAAATGCTCTGGGTCATGGGATTTGCATCAAGAAAATCATGTCCCCCAGACACATAGTGGTGTGCTGCTTAAGGGATTAAAAGACTAGGAAAGGGAGGAGGGCAGGCTTCCTAGAGTCAGTGATCCTGGAGCAAATCCTCAACTAGTATGTCCTAGCTAGGCAAAATGGGGATGGTGGATGTGTGGCGGATTTTGGCCCATGCACCAGGAAGAACCAAGCTGCACTGAGCGACTAAGAATCAAAGGAGGTTTATTTACCCCAGCGGGCTCAGAGGAGTCACTCTCCAGAGTCTGAGCCCCTAACAAAGGCAGGCAGGTAGATTTGTTCATTGATTTCTTCCGCATACTTGGAGGTCTTTTGTTTCCCCTGGGGCGGAGAAGGTAGGGTTCCAGGGAGAGGAGTTTGGAAAAATTCCTCCAGGACAGGGTAGCCATCCTAGATTTCTTTACATTTCCCATATTAGATGAGGTGGGAGAAGAGAATGGGGAGAGCCTGTGCCCTGGATGAGTGAAGTACATAGATGTCCAGTAAGGATGGGGAAGTAGAGAGGGAGACCTTATAGGCTGATAAGGTGGAAAGGAGCCACTAAAGGGCTGAGTGCCATGGATGGATTATTCCTTTCAGGAAGATCAACTGAAGGCTGATAGAAATCCAGCCTGGCTCTCTGCCACTACTGGCTTGGTAGGTCACTTCCTCTGTAGAATGGGAATAATGGGAATGTCTAGAGGTTGGGTGAGTAGAACACATGGTAGGATCCTGGTTCATACAGCAGGACTCTTCAGGCCAAACGGCCTGTCTCACAACCACCCAGTTCAACCCCCTGACAGCCTATTTCCTCCTACTTAGCAGCATCCTGTTTCAGATGAGGAAGTTCCCAACTTCAGGGTTAGCAGTGAGGATTAATGTGATACTTGGTGTCTAACACGTGATCAGTTCAAGCTGTTCTTTGAGCAAAAGGCTACTTCCAGGATACCCTGGGGGATCATATTTTCCCTAATGTTCCCTGGTGTTGCAACTCCCTGGGAACTCATCTCATTCAACTTCTGTCCTCAGAAAGAGGTAGTGGTTATGTCTGGTGTGGGGAGGAAGTGTGATTAGGAAGTGACCCTGAAAATCATCCCCAGCCAGTTCCAGATGGGCCTCAGCTCAGTGTAAAGCTGGACCCAGGGAAGGCCCAAAAGGTAGCCTCTAGCACAATGTCAAAGGGCCCTGCCTTCCAACCTCAGCTTGAACTTGAGTGGTAAGGGTCATGGTAGAGGGCTGAGAATTGTCTTGATTTCTGTTTATAGCCACTTTCTTTCCCTGGTGTTTGAGGCAGCTAGCTAGCTACCTGGTATAACCTGTGAAGCTCCCAGTGAATCAACACTTTGTGGGTTTAAAACTTTGCCTTTGTGATGCTTCCTGGTAGCCAGGGGAAAACGGGAGATGAGGTATGTTAAAGGACCATGGGGTAAGGGGGGAGGGGGGGAGTATAATCATGATCATACAAATACAAAATAAAAATGTGTCAAAGATCTTGTTTTAACTCATTCATTGAGGAACTAAGATGTAAAACTGGTACAAAAATAATGCAAAGAACAGATTTACATAAAGGTAATTAGGAAAGCAGAAATGAATTTGCTAATAGATGCAAAAATGATTTCTTCCACAGGGCAAAAATTGATTGCATTTCTAAGGACAAGTCATTTGCAACCATTTGTATTTCCAAAGCGAGTAAAGGCAGACTCTTACGGAATCAGATAAGCTGAATGGGTGCTGAAGAACACCCAGGAATCTTGGCCTTTTCAAAGTCTCTCACAATTTTTCCTGACAGGTGTTAGATTTATCAGGTATTTTTAGCAATGGATTCTAAGCAGGTCCTAAGGGCTAATAGAAGTTTTCACAGGGAGGTTGGATACCACCAGAAAAATAACTGTCTCCTGGGGGCCTTGTTGGAACAAAATGGCCCTTAACTTTTCACCCCCTCCATCTTAGTGAAAAGCCCACCGGCGCCAAAAGCCCCCTCCATCTTAGTGAAAAGCCCACCGGCGCCAAAAGCCCCCTCCATCTTAGTGAAAGGCCCGCCGGCGCCAAAAGCCCCCTCCATCTTAGTGAAGGCCCAAGAGACCGATCAACACTAGCCCCCCTACCACAATCCAATCAATACCCTACACGAACACTAGCCGTCCCCAACCGGATCCTCCCCCTATATAAGCTCGCTCCTCCATTTAATAAATTGGAATTCCTCTCGGACTCCTGTGCGTCCTGGTGATTTCTTTCGTCTTGGGTTCCTGCGATTCCTGGTGATTCCCTTCCTTTCGGATTACTGCGTGTTTTGGTGATTTCCCTTCCTTTCGGATTACTGCGTGTTTTGGTGGTTTTCTCTCATTTCGGATTACCGCGTGTTCTGGTGGTTTTCTTTCAGGCCTCTTGCCCTCAGCCGTTTTTTTTGTTTTTGTTTTTGTTTTTCAGACAGGCAATCTTAGGTTGACCTTACAGTAGCAAGGACCTTGTCAGTTTACAATCCTAAACCTACAGGACCTGATCTTCCTAGGTGGTCTCCCATCCAAGTACTAACTAGGCCCAACCCTGCTTAGCTTCAGAGATCAGCCGGCATCCGGCTTGTTCAGGGTGGCATGGCCATCGACGACCTCAGCCTTTAGGCTAAGAAGCCTGGCTTGCCTATGCACTACAACTGATCCTTTCTCTTGAGCAACTCTAGCTTCCAAACTAGGGTATCAGAATAGTAACTTACAACTAGAACAATATCTGGGGGGTATAAGTCAAGTGTGATCGTTCAGTGTTAAACTCAGATGAATTCACTGAGGATACATCATTTATTTCAGATTTGAAGCCGGGGAATTAGCAAGGATGAGTCAGTTCAAAACATGTTCCATGGGGCCAGGACTTATGTAAGTAGATGCTTACTGCTTCACTTCTTGGGGCTACAAAGACATTGCACTTTTGTTGGCTGTGTAGGTCACACCTGGGTCTTGAGTGGGCACCATTGCCCAGCGATGCCAGATGCTATTAAATAGAAATAATGAGCAAAGCAGCTGTGGCTTCTAATCAGACAATCCCTCCAGAGTGTGCAAGGGAGGCCAATTAGCTGAGGCACCAAGCAACAAAACTCTGCCTTTCCAAGCAAAGTATCAAAATGCTCTGGCCCCTTAGCGCTGGGGTCCAGTGTCGGACCTTTTCCTAGGTTTATGCTGATCCATTCTTGCAACAGCGTGAACCTGGTTCCAGGGTTGAAACCTTAGAAAGCACTAAACCCTGACACCTGGAGTGAAGTTTAAGGACTTTAAAATCTGAGTTTCTATGGCCACCACCACTCCCCATTCCATGGCCAACGGCCACATTCCTTATTGGGCCAAGTCGTTCATTTTCAGTTGTTTGGGAAGGCCCCAGGGCAGCACAAACTCCAGCCTTTGAGACTTAAAAAAAAATAAAAAAGACCGCCCCTCTGGGCAGACAGTTTAGGACAAAGAGCTCCTGCCAGGAAGGTTTCAGCTCCCAATTCCCCTTAGGCTTCATGCCTCTGTGCAAAGCAAACCTAACCCACCCTACTGTGTGCATGTGTGTGAGTGTGTGTGCTCTCCCGCGCTAACTTGTATGCGCATTCTCACATTTTTCTAATAAAAAATAGCACGAATAAATAAAAATCCTCAGCTCGTCCCCTATCTTCCTGAAGCATCTTAGGTTTCCTCCCAGAAACTTTTTATGCCCATAAACCTCTGTGCATTAAAAAACAGAACACAATAAAACACACACACACTCTCTCTCTCTCTCTCTCTCTCTCTCTTTCTCTCTCCCTCTCTCTCTCTCCCTCTCCCTCTCTCCCTCTCCCTCTCTCTCTCTCTCCCTCTCTCCCTCTCTCCCTCTCTCCCTCTCCCTCTCCCTCTCTCCCTCCCCCAAATAGATGCACATTCTATTCTGCCCTCTGCTCCGAAAGTCTCTTTTTTACATTTTTTACTTAATAGATCTGTAAGTCTTCCTTAGTCTTTCTACTTAGCATTCTGGGGTTATTTAACCAGCCCCTTCTGCTGTGCAGTTGTTTCTGATCCTTTGCTATGTATATTGGTTTAAAGTTCAGCTTGCTGGTGGCTAATCCTGTTTTCCTCATTTCCAGCTTCCTGAGGGACATCCTGCTGCAGCCTCAGAACACAGCACACTCACTCGCCACTGCCTAAAAACCAGAAGTCTATGTTCTCCATCCTCCCTTTTGCTGGTGCCCTAATTTGATGCTTTTCATGACCAGAACTCTTTACTTTACCCAAATATAGCCTTTTTTTCATGTTACGAGAGTGGAAACTACTCATTGGGACACATTCAAATAATACAAGAACAAAGAAAGGGAAAAATCACCTGCTAACCCACCCCTTGGGTGTTACTATGTTGGCTATTATTCTTTTAGGCTCACAGCCATGGGTGACCTTATGTAAGTGGCATCATTCCACACGAGTAGGTTTATCCTCTGCCGCCCCCCCACCCCTGTCCCCAGTGTGTGGAACACAAAAATTGTTGTTAGAAGTGTCCATACTCCTGACCTTTGTGATGACCACAGACATCTGCTCCAGCTCCTACCTCTCAATGGAAACCACTCTGTGGTCACCAATGGCTTCCCTGAAGCAAGGTCAGAATTTTGGGAACTTTCCTGAAGTCAGCTGGCAGATTAAAAAATAAGAGAACCCAGGATTGGGAGGCAGGAGCCCTGAGTTCTGAGGTAAGCTACTCTCCCAGGGAATCAGCCTGTGGGGCCTCTCAGGAGTATCTGTCGCCACTGAGCTCCACCTTCATGGAACACTTCCCCTGGTTCTCTGTCATCATGCTCACCCAGTGTCCCCTAATCCAGCTTTCCACAGACATTTGTTCTTCAAAGGCCAGTGTTCCATAGGCCTGGACTCACCTTTTTTCATCTTCAGTGGGCTATCCAGGTGATCTCAGTGTCATTGCAGGCGATTCCAAAATCCCTATCTCTAGCCCAGATCTCTCCAGAGCCTCACATCTGCCCTCTCCCCCTACTCACACTCAACTTGTCGACTGTTCCCCTTTTCTAGTGTTCTCTACCCCATGTGAGGGTACTCCCATGCACCCTGTCTTCCAGGCTGTGTTTTTCCTGCCTCCGCAGAACTTTTCTACCCTGGCCTCCCCGCTGGACCTCACATTAGTTCCAACCTTGGCAGTCCCAGCAAGCCTCCCTCGTAGTTCCCCAGCTTCTCCAGCTCGCTGCGATTAGAGGTCTTCCACTCTCCACAGCTCTGATTCCAGAAACTTTCCAGACCACTCTCCTACCATTCTATCTGTTGGAGTCTCTAGGTGTGTGTGCAGTGGGGTTTTGGACAATAACTTCCACTCCTGTGTTTTACTGAGGAGGAAGGAAGTAATGTAGGGAGGAGGAAAGAGAATTAAAATGTTAAATCAAGCTACATTTAGAGACTACAGTCAGGCCACAAGGACACCTGCAGAACAAAGGAATATTTCTGCTGAAATTATGTACAATTCATTTCCAACACCTATGAAGGAGAAACAGGAAAAACAGTCTTAAAGTGGCTGCTCTACACAAAATTATTCATTTTCTATGGCTAAAGCCACAGGGAACCTATGGAATAGAGGCAGGAAAGTGCCAGCAGGCCTTTCACTCTACATATCCTTACCTTTTCACACTGTATAATCTTACTCTTTCCTTTCCTCAGTGTATGCCCATATTAAAGGAGATGGGTAAACAAAGTCCTTAAACTGTAGTTCAGAGGAACTAAAGAATGAATACAAACTGAATTCCTGAAAATGTCCCTCTCAGTTCCTTTCTCCATCTCTAGTGTCCTCTTTTCTCTTTTAGCTTTCTCACTCTCTGCCTGAGAGGAGACTGTAATCTGTGGAGTGTTGCCCCTTTTCTAATAAACTTTCCTTTTGACTCTAATTCTGGTGTGTGTATTGAATTCTTTCTACATTCTCTGCCAAAAGACCCTCTTTTCTCTCGGTGCAGGGCTTTGCTCCCCCCCGCCCCCCTCCCCACTTGGGGAAATTTTCCCTGTCCTGCATCAGAAGCACTTAAGAAAATATGTTTTGAATGTTGAATGACTTTTCTAATGCTTCAGACTAATGCAAGGAGGAGTCAAGAATATTAAAAATGTTAATCAAGCCACATTCGGACACTGCAACATGCTGACGAGCCCTGTAGTCAGGCCAGGAGGACACCTTCAGAACAAAGATTTTTGCTGAGATTTCTGTGTGAGATTCCGCACACCTGTGAAGGGGAAACAGGAACCAAGAGTCGTTCTCTATGGCTAAAACCATGGAGAACCTAGGGATTAAAGGCTGGGAACTGCCAGCAGTTCTTTCATTCTATGTATTCTTCCCCTTCCTCACTGTATGTCCATATTAAAGGAAATGGTTTAACAAAGTATTTTAAACTGTAACTCACAGGAACTAAAGAATGATACATAAACCGGATTCCTCAAACACTCAGGGTCCCCAGGGTCCCTCTCAGTGCCTTTAATCTGTCTCTCACTGTCTCTCTCACCCATTCCTCTCACTCTCTTCCTCTGAAGAGACCACATCTGTGGAGTGTGACCCCTTTTCTAATAAACTTTACTTCTGACTCTGACTTTGAGATGCATGTTGAATTCTTTCCATCCTCTCTGCCAAAGAACCCTCTTTCCTTGATACAGGACTTGGTCTCTCCCCACCCTATCCCCGCCCCAACTTGAGGAAATTTGTCCTGTCCTATATCAAGACCATGTTACCTGCACCCCTCCCCCAGTGAGGCCAGTCATATGGGGTGTTCAAATTTGGAGTTAGACACTACTTCAATTTATAGATAAACTCTGCCAGTCGCCAATGTGTGACCTGAAGTATATTGCTTAAACTCAGTGCCCCAAATGTCCTGATCTTTAAAATGGGATAACGATAACGTCCATCTCATTGAAAGAATTCAGTGAGGTGATGTCTCTCAAATGCACATACTAGGTGCTTTAGAAATATTGTAGATGGTTGTGGCTGAGAAACCTGAGAGGGGAAGGAAAATGTTCCCATTCTCAGCTGCAGCCACTGCAGCTAACTAATATAAATCACAGGTAAAATGTTACCCTTCATTTCCTGATGTAGGTCTGGCTCTGGGAATAATTGAGAGAACTTGACTTTAGTGTTTCCATAGGCTCAAGGCCTGTGTCCTCTAAGCTCCCAGGTGGTAGAGTCCTGGACTGGGATACCAGAGGTTTGGCTTGCTACGGGTTCTCTTTCTCCTTCACTACTATAGGTGGGTTACTCCCCCTCTCTGGCCTTTCAGTTTTATTTTCTATAAAATGAAAATTTTGAACTGAATGATGGGAGAGGTCTCCCATCCCCTGCAGTCTGAATCTCCCTCAAATCCCTGATAAAGTATGAGTGACATTAGATTATGTAAAAATACTTAACCAAGATTTAAAGGACTCTGTACCCCTGAAACTATGCAAAATGTGTGTACACATGTGTGAACATTGACATTTGAGCATTTTTTCTGGGAATAGTTTTCTTTAGACTTGTAAAGGAGGTCTGTGATCTCAAAAGATTAGTCACCAGCCTGGTTAGGCCTCGTCACCTTTGACCTGGACTACAGCATCAGTCTCCAAAGTGGTCTCCCCACTCCTTTCTCTTTCCGTTCAATCTATCCTCCACCCATCACACAAGGTATCCTTCTCAAGTTCAATGCTGTCTCTGTCATTCCCATCCTTAAATCCTTCCATTGACTCCAGTTGCCTAAATTCCTTGCATAGCATTTAAAGTCCATAATAATCGTACCCATCCTTCTCCCCATACTAATATCCTGCCACACCCTAACCCATTTTCTGTCCTTACCCCATCCATGTACCCTCTGCCCTGACCACAAGGAACATTTTACTGCTTCCTGAATGCGTCAGGCACTTTCACATCTCTCTTTCTTTGCATGAGCTTCCCGGTATTCTGTCGGGCAAACCCCTATGAGAGCTTGAAAAATCCAACTCAGACTTCACCCTCTGTGATGTCTTCCTGATCCAGCCCCTAAATTAGATGAACCCTTCAATGCTCCCATTCCTTTAGCACAACGTTTACTTCACTCTAATGTAATTGTGTGTTTAAGTGTTTGTATCGCCAGCTAGATATGAAGTTCTTCCAAGAGAGAAACCAAGTTTTCGATTGACCTGCTGATTCTCAGTACCCAGGACAAGGCTTGGAACCATGTATATACCGGCAAAAACTACATAAAGTCAATCAGTAAGTGAATGACGGAGTAAGTCAGTGAGTGAACAGGTTAAGGAGGAAGACTAGATGCACCTGAACAGGTGCGCATTGGGTTCGGCCCCGCCCCCGCCCGAACTACATTTCCCAGAAGGCCCCGCGTCCCGGGCATGCGCACTGGAGAGCAAGGAAGCTGCGACGCGGAGTTTTACTCCGGCTGTGTCCTCCTCAGAGTCAGACCCGCAGCCGGAGTCGTGCCCAGGCCGAGCTGGAGCTGCGGCCGGAGCACGGCGGTGCCCTCAGCCCGCCCCCTCGCCTTCCTCTGCCTCGGTGAGAGGGGCGGGCAGGCTCTCTGCCGGTCGCCAGCGGCAGGGTCCCCAGGGCGCGGGGTAGACCAGGCTGCGCTGGGACCGGAAGGGGGCGGGCGTGGGAGCGAGGGAGGGCCGGGCCCGGCCGGAGAAGAGTCCCAGCGTGAGGTCCGGGAAGGACCGGGAAGGCTGGTCTCGAGCCTGGCCGTGCTGGAGGTGAGAGTTGGCGGAAGTGGGAGTCGCTGGGAGCTTAGGACAGAACTGGGTGCCGGGTGAGAGGGTGAAAACCGAAGGGCTGGCAGGGGGAGGGGCGCAGACCCCAGGAGTTTAGGTCGGTCGGGAGGAGTGGACCCCTTCCCACAGGACCCGGAGGAGGCCATGGCGATGTTGCCGCTGGGCTGCCTGGTTAGTGTGTGGGCTCTGCTGGGGTCTGCCTCCCAGGGAACGATTCCCTGGCGCAGGAACTGGACTTTAGGGGACCTCGCCTCCTGATTCTACTTCCCCGTGCCACGTCGGGTCTGCCTTCCAGGAAACTTCGGTTTCCAGAGACCCTGGGTTACTTTTGCGGGGTGTATAATGTATGCTGGAGAGGGCTTAGGAGACTTTTCGGGGTTGCCCTTTCATCTCCCCTTTCTCAGGCAGCTAGATCTTCCGCACTGGTTCCACTTCCCGAAGTGCCAGTAGCCGTGGAGCTAGTGCTTTTGTTCACAGACGCTTAGACCCTAAGAAACTCAAAATATTTCTGTATGCCATCCCAGCTCCCCTGTAGTTCCAGAAGGTGGACTTTCTGATAGCTAAAATTAGGATCTGTTTAAACCATCAGGGTAATTAGAACTCGGCCTCTTGTTCAACGTTTCTGTGTGACCTTAGCCAAACTTTTACTCTCTTGTGTGTTGAGTTCCTAGATACCTATGGTGCAGACTGGCTTATAAAGTTTTTTTGGGCTTTAGTATGAAAGGGCTCAGGCTTTTTTTTTTTTTTTTTTTTTTTACTTTCTCCTTGATTATTGAGTGGGCAGAAGACTCCTGTACCTTATGCTCTGCCCAGGCTGTTGGAAAATAAATCTGGTGGTTTCCAGTTTCCAGCCACAGCACACGGACCCGACATCTGTGCATTCGTTTTCACTAACTGCTGTTTCTCAATGTAAAACCTGATCATTTCTTTCCTTGTTGGCAAAGGTGCCTTGGAATTTGTGTTGCTGAGTCAGCAAGCCTTTCAGATTTGCCTGGTTTTTGTTGTTTGCGTTTTATATCAAGATGGGAACTCGAACAAGTCATTCCTCTTAAGGATCTGGTATCTCCATCAAGAAAAGACAGTTTGTGCCAGCTCTCCAGAGAGAAAAGGTGAGAGCCATGGGGACTTTACGTTGCTGTCTTCTCAACATGTTTTTCAGTAGAGAAGGTGGGGACTGGGAAGGGTAGAATTTGAGGTCTGCAGGATGAGAGTGAGCCCTAGGAGTAGATTGTTGATTGCCAACTCTCAACTTCAAGTGGCTTCGTGCCAGTGGCTTCTCCTGTTTAACCAGTCTTAGAGGGTTTGGGCTCTAAGATACGCTTTATGAGATGAAGGACACAAATCGTGATTTCTGTATTTGAATTGGAAATTCTTATTTCTTTTGTGACATGAATCCTTACTGAGTGCCTCCTTTGTGTCAAACCCCATGCTTAACCCTGGGGGTGCAGTGAGGAACATTAAGAGTTCTGTCTTCTGGGACTTGTGTTTTTTGGTGGGAAAGACAAACTGTAGGCATAAGGTGTTGTCAGTGTGAAACATGTTGCGGAGGGGAAGTCACAGGGCAGAGCCACCCCTCATCCAAGAAAAGGTAGGAGGGGAGGTTGGAAGGTGATATCCAAGGTGAATTGTGAAGGAGTAGGGCTTATAAGTAAGTGCAGTAACCTGGCAGAGGAGTCAGCATATGCAAAGTTTGAAGCTACCTGGTATGTCTGGGACACTGTTAAGTATCTCAGTGTGGCTGGAGCAACAAGGGATGGGTGTGGGGTAGAGGATGCTGGGAAGGTGGGCAAAGGGCTGAGTATGGAGAGTTTTATGGGCCATTCCAAGCAAAATAATTTTAGCAAAATTCTATGAGGGGCATTTTAAGTGAGCACACTGCCTGGAAAGTGCAGTGGATTAGATTAGATTATTCTCTTTGTGACTTTTCTTACACCATGCCAGCTTCTGTTAGAGGGGAGGTAGACATGAGATTTTGCCCTCTGCTTGCTCATAGTCTTGTTGATGGACATAAGAGAATTAACTGTAAAGGACAGAATGTTGTAGAAGTTGATAAACGGGTGTTTTCTTTCAGTTGGGTACATCGAGGCACCATGGAGGTACTGTTTAAATGGGGCCTTGAAAATAGGGTCAGGTGAGAGTGGGTGGCCAAGTGAATGGGATTCTATGTAGAGCTGAGGTGGAGAAACTGGATGTATATGAAGGTAGCAGATCATCACTTAAACACTTTGGGAGGAGTTAAGTAGGGGGAGGTGTAGATGGAGAGTATGGAAGGGAAGTGCACTGCAAATGTTGATAGGGAGGAACCAGATTGTGTTGAGCTTTCAATGTCAACACAAAGAACTTGAACTTTATTTCAGAAATCCAGGGAAGGTATGGAAGAGACAGAATCAGAGGTATGCTTCAGAAAGCTCAGTACTGCACCTGTCTCTGAGGTGGACTAGGGGAGACAAGAGTTGGGGAAGCTAGTTGGGAGAGAATACTTATCAAGCTGAGAGGCATAAAGATCCTAACGAGTTGCTGGCAGTAGAGGCTCAGGAGGGAGGAGAGAACAAGCTTTGGCTGCTGTGGGACAGTTAGGGATGAGTTTGAGGAGAAGCAAGACTCCAGGTTTTTATCCTAACTGCCTGGGGCAGAGTGGAGCCAGAGAATCAAGGAGGAAAAAGAGAATTAGGAAGGAAGGTGAGTTGGGTTTCAGACATGTCGAAATTAGCTAAGGTGCCAACAAGGAGGCCATGTGCTAGTGAGAAAAGTGTCATTCATTCTACCCATGCCTACAGAGATGTATGTCAGGGCTTGTACTTTGTACTTCAAAGATAAACAGTCCCTTGTGTGTTTGTATTAGTTTTTACCTCAGGTAAGCAGAGAACTAGATTAATATACATTCATCACCATTCACGAATGATTTGCTTACATTTCTTTACTAAGTTATTTTTTTTATCATAAATGGATGCTAGGTTTTGTCATCATTTTTCTACATCTATTGACATGTAATTTTTATTCATTTTTAAAAATGTGGTATATTATGTCCATTGATTTGCAGATAATTGAACCAACCTTGCATTCCAGGAACAAATCCCACTTGATCATGGTGTATGTACTGTTATTTTTAAAGAATGTAGTAAGCTTCTATATTCCAGCCACCCAAAACAAAAGCTTGGAGCTCGAAACAAATGTATACATCTAATCACGCTCTTCCTGTTTCCATACCGAGATAACCTTTATCATCTCTTCTTCATTTTTATATAATTTTGTTTTATCTGTATTTCTACGGAAAGTAAAAAATACTTTGCTAACATTTATTCATATGATTGCATGTCATCTGGTTAATTTATTTTCACTAATTCCATGGTGTGACTAAAACAGTTTATGCATCTATTCTTCCATTGATGGGCACTTAGTTGTTTCTAGGTTATAGCTGTTGCAAATGTGCTTCTCTGAGCATTTGCATATGCATCTCCTATTGTACATACATGTGCAAGAGGTTTTCTTGGGTGTCAATTTAAGGGTGATACTTCGCTGGGTCACCAGGTAAATATGTGTTCAATTTTTGTAGATGTTGCCAGACTGTTTCCTGTAGTGTTTGTACCAATTTACATCTCATCAGCAACAGTGCACGGCCTTCCGGTTTCTCCACGTTCTTGCCAACACTTGGTATAGGCAGACACTTTTTATTTTGCAAATTGAATGGGTATAAAATGGGATCTTTGGGACCTTGATTTCTGTGTCCCTGAGCCCTGATGTTGAATATCTCTTTATAAGTTCATTGGTATATATGTTTCCTGTAAAATACTTGTTCGTGTCTTTTGTTCATTTTTCTGTGGGGTTTTTGGTGCTCTGTCATTGTTATTATTGATTTGCAGGAGTTCTTTATATATTCTTGATTTTAATCCTTTCTGCATGTTGCGAATATTTTCTTCTAGCTTGTAACTTTCTACTTTAAGGCATCTTGTTGAACAACCATTCTTAATTTTAATACAGTGAAATGTATTTTTTCATTTTTACTAAGTGTTCCTTGGCTTGTTTTAAAAAATCTTAACCATATTTTTGGCTTGAAGGAGCCTATGTTGAAGTGGAGGGAACAGGTAGATAATTGTACTCAGATGTTATGTGGACATTGATTACGTGGCCACTTCTTCCTGTGGGGCAGGAGCAGATATAGGAATGATTTCATAATGTAGGGAGTCTCAGACTGGAAATTAAGTGGACAGGTGGGGTGGTCACTCTCAGTGGGCACCGAGGGGAATGAAACAACCTGGGCTATTCTGGGTCCTCTTTCAAGTTCCCGATGGCTAGAGAAGAGTGCTTGAGGGGCTCAGGCAGAGCATTTGAAGACACATTTGAGTGATCTGCATGCATGGGATTATTGAAGCCGTGGGAACAGGTAAGAGGGTCCAGGGGAAGTATAGAGGAGACCAGGACCTGATTTCCTGATGCAGGGGAAAGGTGTTGACACCTGGTGTAGTTCTGGAAAGTAGTCAAGGTTTCTGGGGTGGCCTTGACAACATGCTGCCTGCTGGGCTGTTGGCTGCTATATTTCATCATCAAGTGTTGGGCAAAGATGTGTAGAAGGCTAGGAAATGTCCTTGAAGAGGCACTCTTTTTGATAGGGAAGTATTTCTCAGCTAAAGGACAGTGGGAACACACTGGTAGATGTTGGGGAGGCAATAGGGCAGGGCTTGATGTGCCGTGGCCGATGGGCAAAATCCACCTTATTTCCTATTTTTGTTAATAAAGTTTTATTGGAACACAACCACTCCAGTTTACACATTGTCTGTGGCTATTTTGCATTACAGTGCCAGAGTAGTTTAGTTTGCAACAGACACCCTGCGTTCTGCAAAGCCTAAAATAAGTTTCTGACCCTTTACAGGAAAAGTTTGCCGACTCTTGCTGTGGGGAGTCATGGTAACTAGGAACCTGGAGAGTGTACCCACTGGTTATTTCTGGATAAATAATGAATATAGGTCAGGCCTGCAAAGATTCCCAGCTTTTCTAATTTTCAAGAAGCTGTAAATCTGGAATTTTAAAAAATGGTGACTATTCCAGCTTCTAAACTTCAGCTCAATTTAAAAAAATGGAGAACTGTGTAGGCCAAGAATAACAGATCTGGCCTATTTGTCTAGCATCAGTTTATCTCTCTGTCTTTGGTGGACTTTGGAAACAGATCTGGGTTTACTTACACCTGTGTATTCTTAGGCAAGTAGCTTATCTTCTTTTGCCTCACTTTTCACATTTATAAAACAGATAATACCTGCCCCCCAGGATTGTGAAGATTAAAGAGAATGCTCAAAAGGTAATAAGCACAGTGCCTGGTGCATAGTAAGCTCTTGGTTGGCAGCCATTCTGTTATTACTGCAGATGATCAATCTGCTCCTGGCAGAGGAGCAGCAGATTCTGGTGCTGGTAGAGGAGGTTGCCCAGAAGGAAATCATAGGTTGATGGGGCCTGTCCCCTGGCCACCTTGTGGCTTTCTGAGCCCTGTTAAGGTTCTATTCTGACCTGTCCCTGGAGGGCTCAAGGCAGGCATCAACTGGAAGCGGAGCTGTCACGTCCCTTCCAGCAGCCCATTGTGCAAGGAACAAATCATGTGTTCTCTTGTGTCTCAGAAACCTAGTAAGTTCTGGGTGGCACTGGATTGAGCCACCTATATTCAAGACAAAAGGTCAATCTTGAAGTGCTCACTTATTATAATAGTTTATGCACTTAAGTGATCTGTTTTCAGCATTTTCTTGGACCTCAGGGATGGGGAGATGTCTGTTGGCAAGGAGGTTCCATGGTACTTTGACCAAGCATGTTATTATTGAAATCCCACTGGGATAGTAGCATTACATCATTTAAAGTAATGATGGTAGGTAATGGGGTGGTGTGGTGGTGTGGTGGTGTGGCTTACATTTATAATCTTTTAGAAGTGTTGGGCATTTTAAAGAGATTTGTTTCTGATAACAGAAGTTCTACTTTCTCACTTTGGAAAATGTGAAAAGTTCAGGTATATAAGTATGTCAAACGAGGTCTTCTACAGTTTCGCTGGTCAGAGGCAGCCATTGTTAACACCTTGGCCCATTTCTGTTAAGTTTTCTTTATGCTCCTCTTTTACCTAATTAAAATAATGCTATGGCAAACATCTTTATATTGAAATTTTTCTATCACCTCCTTAGCTAGATTCTTAATTATTGGGTCAAAGCAAGTAAACATTTTAAAATCTCTTGATACATATTACCCAACTGTTTTCTGGAAAAGTTTTATCCTTGCCAGCAGTATGAAGTCTCAGTGTGCTGTGGCCAGCACTGAATATTGAAATTAAGTTATTTTTACTACTTTGATACGCAATAAAATAATATTTCATTGTCTTTAATTTGTATTAAAAGCAACATTTCTAGTAAAATAGAACATTTCTTTGATTCATTTATGTGTAGGAATCGACCTTCTTTGGTCTGTGGGAAGGCTTCCTGACAGTGCCTGGGTTGTGAGCTGTACTATAAGGAGTCTTTGAAGGTCGTGCTCTAGTTACAGGTCATGCTCACCATGTCAGTTTGTGGGGTGTGGAGTTTCAGGCCATGCTGCTTGGAAAGGGGCTAAAAGTGAGGCAGTTTAGAAATTAGGACTTGAAGTCACTTGGTTTAACTGGTTTCCAATCCATGTTCCTCAGAACTCTTCTGTTATGCAAAAGAGCTTCTTAGGCCTCTCAGAAAGTAGGAATGGAGGCCACCTCTATCAAAAAGAGAACCCCACATTTCTGTGTATTACATATTGCTGGGCAGCATACAATCACATTTGGAAAAGGGTTCTGCTTGTAAAAGGCTGGAAAACCCATCTAACTGAGTAGTAGAGCCTGGAGAAGGGGAGGTGACTGTCTCAAGGTCACTGAGCACATAGGAGACTGAGTATAGAATGTGAGCTGATGGGAGGGGTCTGACAGGTCATCTTCACTCGGGATAACAGTCAAGGCAGACACTGGGAGAACAGTGACCTGCCAAGCTCAGATTTGGGCCAAGCTGTTAGGTATTTCAGTGGACATTGGAGGGATGAAATGGGTCCTCCCCCATGTGTTGGCAAGTTGACAGTCACTTACTCTGAGTACTGGTTTAAAAACCACACCCGGGGCCTTCTTTCCATATGACAAAACTGTGGTGAGATCTGTCCACTCAAAGGCCCACACAATAAGGCCAGGATCGTTTTCACTTAGGTTCTTATGCCAGCTCAGATCTTGTCCTAAATTTTTTCTAAATCCTCTGGGAATAGAAACACTCTTGAACACACGACTCTTTTGTATGAAAATGCCTTTCTGGTAGGGTGGTAGCATTACTTTGCCTCAGAGCCACAGTGCTGTGCACTGATTTGCAGCTAAATCAATGAGAGAATGCAAAGGAAAGCAGGATCTCTGTGTGTGTGTGTGTGTGTGTGTGTGTGTGTGGCCAAAGTTGGTATTTTAAAAAAATTATTTTGATCATAAAAAGTAATATGGCCATCGTAGGACATTTGCAAGTGCAGAAAGCAATAAAAAAAGTTCTATATTTCCATCACTCCTGTTAACATTTCAGAGTTGTTCCTCTGGCTTTTTAAAAATTATTTTATATAAAGTAGAAAGAACATGGTGTCACAGACTGGCCACTTCACCTTGGGTAAATTCTTAATTTCTTTTGACTTCAGTTTCCTCTTCTGTAAAATGGGTACAATTTCTGTTTTTGAGGGTAGTTGAGGGTTGAAAGAACTGGATGATGAAAGCACCAAGCAGAGTGCATTCTATATAATAGGTGCTGAGTAAATGGCACACCCACCTGCCCTAGAGCATAATGCGTGCAGTTATGTATCCTTTAATTTTGATTGTCATAAGCATCATCTTAGATCTGTAAGCTTTTTGTAAACAGTTTTCAAGACTCGTAATTTTATTATTAGAGTGTACCATAAATATATTTAAGAATTTTGTTATTGTAAGATGTTTAGTCTGCTTCCAAACTGAGGCTTTTTTCCATGACCAATTATAATTTTCATAATTAAGAACACTAAAAAGCCCTATCATTAGGAGCTGAAACAAATTAGGTTTTTGAACTGCAGCCCCCATTGTAGGGAATGGGTGCATTGATAGGGCTGCTATGTACACATAATTGCTATGTTCAAGTGGAATGCCAGTGGGCATTTCTGGGCAGTGCCTCAAATGCCTGGCCCCTGGAGGGAGCAGAAGGTTTTCCTTTCTTTTGTCTGCTGGTGTTTCAGACCCTCTGGGATATAGGTCATTGAAGAGCTGTAGCCCCAGCTCTGCCCTCAGGGAGTTCCTCTTCTAGTGGGAAGACATGTTGAAACCAAGGATAAGTGGAATGTGGTGAAGATGCTTGGGAGGGTGGAGTCATCACTTTCTGGTGAGGGTTTGGGTGAAGGTTCAGGAGAGTCTTGCTGTAACTGAGTCTGGAAAGATGGACATGAGTGGGGATTTAGGTGGAGAGAGGATGGGAGTCTAGACACCTTGCATGATTAATGGCTAGGAGATGGGAAATGGTTTTGAATGTCTGGTACTTGTTAGAATTTGATGTGGCTGGGCATAAGGTGGAGGCCTTGGTATGAGTGGAGAGACCGGCTGGACATGGAGGGACTGTATGATGACTACTTCATTTCTGGGTCTTTGGTACCGAGACAGGGCCTGGATCATGGTGGGCCCATGGTCTATGGAGGCTGCATACTTTCATGAAAACCTTTAGCTGAAGTTCTCAACTGTATTTCTCAGGCTGTTTGGAAACGTTCTGCAAGTTGGTTCATCAGGGGATGTGTGAACATGCTGGTACATACTATACGTGGTGATATATAGGAGGCCTCTGCTGCCTGAGAGATGAGTGATGCCTGCCAGGAGGTGCCAGGAGGAAAGTCTGGACTCAGGAGTAATTGGCTTTGAAACCAGTCCTGTGATTTGTACCTGGATGTGGTTCCAGAGACTCCTAATTGCAGGCACTGAACTAATAAGCCAGCCAGCTGTCCATCCACAGGTAATGCCAGGTATAATTCTCCAGGGTGGGATGTGTGCTTTTGTTGCAGCAGTTGGCAGCTCAGTGGCCCTGGCACCCACAGGTATGCTCAGTTATTGCAGGTCTGACTCATTGCTTATGTTCTCAAGCTGTGTGGCTCAGTGCTGCCTTAGGCTGCCACTCCTCACCCAGACTTGAAGGGTGGGGAGGTACTGGGGTTGAGGGACACAGGGAAAGGGAGGAAGGCTAAGATTTGTTGATAGCTGCTGTGTGTCTGGTGCTTTGCTGGGTGCTCTATACAAATCTATGCTTCAATGCCCATCAAAAGCACTTAAAGTAGGTATTAGTATCTCCAGTTCCAAATGAAAGAAAGCAGGTTTAGAGAGCTTAGTTACCTTCATCAGGATGATACAGTGAGTAGAGTAAGTCAGTGGCATATTGTTGCCAGAACCCATGCCTATTCTTTTTCATGTGCTGTTCCAGATCTGCCTTCCTTATGGGGTAGTGGTCTTGGCCTTTTCATTGAAACCTTGATTGGATAGTGTAATCTTTAGGACAGCAGTGAAAGTCCAGGCTTATAGCTTTATTACTAGCCATGTAACCAAGTCACTACAACTACCTGGGCCTTGGTTTCCTCATCTGCAAAATGGGGATGAATTTCGATGTCTGTACTTACAGGATTTTGTGGGAATCAGAGCAGATGATATGACTAGGAATGCTGTTGGCATGAGGCTTGCATGGGCATGCTATAAGAGGGCTGAAATGGCGGGTTCCTTTCTCCCATTCACCTTCTCCCTCTATGTGGGACCTGTGAGTGGACCCCAAGGTATAGAGTTCAGGTTGAACTTCCTTAAGAAAATGGGCATCAGAACCAGATTGATCCTGTTTTGCTGTCTGTGCTGCTGCTTAGCAGTATATGTGTGACCTTCAGTAAGACCTTGACATCTCTCAGCTTTGGTTTCCTGTCCATAAAGTGGGAAAAATGCCACCATGTCAGTCTATTAGGCTTAAATGAGACAAGTACATTTGGTGTTTATTACTAAATGTTGGTTCCATTCCTTTCACACTCTAGGAGCTAGTGCTCTGGGGGACCATGATATAGTGCATTCACAGGCTTCTCTCCTTCAAACAGCTGTAGATGCATAGAACCATCGTCCACTTCTATTCAGCTGTGTTTTAAACACATGCATCACACAACATGACAAGGCCTATGCTGGTGCGTGCAGCAGTACAGCTGTGGACAGGGCAGATTTGCTAGTCTGCTGTTGGGATGGGGGTAGACACAGCATCATCATGCTCATATGTGTATGTGGGCATAGAGTTCTGGGTGGTGCTATGAAGGAGAAGTACATGTGCTGGTGGCCAGGGAAAGCCTCCCTGAATGGCAGGCTAGGCCTGAAGGATGAGTAGAGTGTATAAGGAAAGGAATGGGCTGGAGTGCCTGGGAGAAGAATGTGTTGAGAGATGTGTGTAAACTCTCTAGATGTGACTGCTGGTCAGCAAGGCCCAGGCATAGGGAGCGAGTGGGGTGCAGAGAGGCCAGGTTTCAGTAGCCAGAAGATTTCAGTTTTTATTGAGGGCATCTTTCCTGGTTAATGATGCCTTCTGGGGCAGCCTGGAGACCCTGGCAAAGCTAGGACTCATGCTGTCTCAACTCTACTATTAAGACTCTGGGTGTCCTTGAGCCATGGTCCTTTCTGAGACAGTTTTTTCCCGTCATGTAGTTTGTTTGGTTCTCACAAACAAACCTGCTTTGGAAACAGTAGAATCCTCACATAGGTGTAAGGGGTTACGGCCTCAGTCCATGAGGGATTTGGTGACTCATAAAAATATATACAGTATAAAAGGATACACTTAGTAGTGGGTCAGAGGAAAATTACTGGTAAGAAGACAAGCTGGGCTGATGATCAGCACCCAAAATTCACTTGACTGTATCTTCCTGAACATTTGCAGAGGTAGATAAGCTGCTTAACTGACCGAATTTTTCCTTTCTGCGTGAGCAAAGAGACAGGAGCAGGTACTTGATTCACAATACCTTTAAGGTAATAGGGAAAAAAAGTGACTGTGGAACAGCTTGATTTGTTTTCCCTGCACTAAAGCCCACTCTGGCAGAGTCACTGTGTGCGTCAGTAACTACTTATTTGTCCTGTTTACAGATCTGCTGGAAGCACTGGGCAATGAACCAGAGCCTGCAGCCCAGAGTGGTCTGAAGCCGTTTGGGGAAAGCAGAGGGAGTCCTGGAGAAGATGGCCATGGCCCCAAGCCCTTCCCTGGCTCAGGTGTACACCAGCCCTGTGGCAGTGGCTGTGTGGGAATGGCAGGATGGGCTGGGCATCTGGCACCCCTACAGTGCCACTGTCTGCAGTTACATCGAGCAGCAGTTTGTTCAGCAGAAGGGCCAGCGCTTTGGGCTGGGGAGCCTGGCCCACAGCATCCCCTTAGGCCAAGCTGACCCCTCGCTGGCCCCTTACATCATTGACCTACCCAACTGGACTCAGTTCCGTCAAGACACTGGTAAGACCCGTTCTGCTTCTAGTATGTTTCTAAGTACCTGCTTCATCTAGGAACCATGCTAGGTGTTGGGATTACAAAATTGACTCTCAGAGCTTAGTTCTGCCCCTGAAATATGCACTGTTGGGAGGCAGGTGCTGCTCTTGAGGGCAGGTACCGCACAATGTGAGATGTACAGTAAATCTCACCTAAAGTTGTTCATAGGTTCTGTGGCTTTAAGTGAAACGATGTATAATAAAACGAGTTTTACCACAGGGTAATTGATATAAACTAGAGTTAAGTTCCTATGGCATCTCGTTAGCATTTTAACGAAGCGACCTACTGTACCTCTTGGTAGGAGAGGGTGCTTTGAGAGCCCAATGCAGAGGCCCTCCCAGTCCCTTTCCTCCTTGTCTCCCAAAACAAAAATGTATGTCTCTATTTACCAAATCTGAGGCTCTCGCTGGCAGGAGGCAAGCATAGAGGTGATGTACCTTGATAGTTAAAGGCCTGGCAATGAGTTCTGGCTCCAGTGTGCCATAGCTGTGTGACCTGGGTAGGTTACATCACTCTTCTGTGCACTCAATGTTTGGTTTTATTATATGTTTTGATCAGTATTGCTGAGAATGGGGCCACCAACTTTCTGCCAGAGCTGTACCCAGAACCTTGAACCCAGTGGTGATCTTGTCTCCCAGGACATTTGACCATGTCTGGAGACATTTTTGATTTTCATGACTGTGGGGTGTGGTGCTACTGGCATCTAGTGGATAGAAGATGTGCTAGGGGCATTTAGTGAGTAGAATCCAGAGATGCTGTTAAACATCCTACAATGCACAGGACTGGCCCCACAACAAAGAATTATTGGCCCAGAAAGTCATACACTGAGACTAAGAAACTCTGCTCTGATCCCTGACACAGCATCCTCAGGCAAGTGAGAGCTGAGGCTTCCAATTAGTTGGATGCAGATAAAAGTCCCTGCCTTCATGATGTTTGCAGGCAACTGAGAATGGCAGCAAATCAGATGAATAATGTGTAAACTGTATTGTGGTTGGGTTATGGAGGATTTAATTTAGATAGCAATAAGTGTTAATCAGGGAGTGGAAGTGTAAAGAGACAGGTCATTTTGCAGTTTGAACTTGGGCAGCACTGGCAAAGGATAGAGACAGGCTTGAAGGAAGGACAAGAGGGAACAGTATATTATATATGCAAGGCTTTTCAGTCCTTTGAAGGGACTGCTTTTATTCTGAAAGAGCCATGGAAGGATTTGAACTGAGGAGTGATGTAATTTGATTTGGGGTTAAGAGTATTTCTCTGGCTGCTGTGTATGGGGACAAGGACTAAGGTCGGGAGACCAAGTGGACGTAATTGCAGTGACCGTCTTTTGGCAAGTGCTATTGGAGTCATGGCCCAAATTGATATTTTTCTTTTTTTCTTAATTTTAAGATTTGATTTTATTAAGAATATAAGATAACTATAGGGTGTTATCCGGTAGTTGCTACTTGTGGAGTCAAAGGGAATGATACATCCATGTAAGAGAATTATGTAACAATTAATAATGAGTTTTACAGAATTTTAGAGACATAAGAAGTACTTGTGGCATAATACATGAATATAGCAGGAAAAATTTTTCAGTATGATTGTCAGCTCCCTGAATGTATGTGCCTAGAAGACTAGATGAGGAGAAATGCATTGTAATATAAATTGTGTTTTTCTTGGTGGTTGGATTATGGATGATATAATGTTCTTTATACTTTTTTGTTTTCAGTTTTTTTTAAGTGAGGCTATATCAATTTCACCATTAGAAATATTTTTAAAAGCCTCATTAAGTCTGAGCGACAGCCATTCTTTGACTCAATCTTCCAGCATTCCTCACTCCTTCCCAGGAGCACGGATCCTCTGCTGCTACTTGATCCCTTTGGGCCATAGTTTCTTTATCTAAAGAGAACTCTTTATCCTTCACCCAGAATTTAGAAAGAATAACCAATACTACCTTTAAATCAGATGGCACCATTGACCTGTATTGGTTTACTTGGTTGTAGAAAAAAAGAATTTTTAAAATTCCTTTGTTTTGTGCGGGGGGGTTGCATATTAGCCATTTATGTGAAATACTCCTTTTAAAACAGGCACCATGAGGGGTGTGCGGAGACACCTGTTCCCCCAGCATTCAGCCCCGGGCCGGGGCATTGTCTGGGAGTGGCTGAGTGATGATGGCTCCTGGACAGCCTATGAAGCCAGCGTCTGTGACTATCTGGAGCAGCAGGTGGCCAGGGGCAACCAGCTCGTGGACTTGGCACCTCTGGGATACAACTACACCATCAACTATGCCAGTTACACACAGACCAACAAGACTTCAAGCTTTTGCCGTAGTGTGCGGCGCCAAGCAGGGCCCCCTTACCCAGTGACCACCATCATTGCTCCACCAGGGCATACAGGAATTGCCTGCTCTTGCCATCAGTGCCTCAACGGTGGTGGAACTGGCCCTGTGTCAGGCCGCTACCGCCACTCCATGACCAGCCTCCCTGCATACCCTGTCCCCCAGCCCCCACACAGGACCACTGTTGTCTTTGGGGCCCACCAGGCCTTTGCCCCATACAATAAGCCCTCACTCTCTGGGGCTAGGTCTGCACCCAGGCTGAATACCACCAACCCCTGGGGTGGGGCACCGCCCTCCTTGGGGAACCAGTCCCTTTACTGCTCCAGCCTCTCACACCTGGGACCACAGCACCAGCCCCCAGGATCATCCGCTGCCAGTGGAGTCAGGTATCTTGTGTTTTTGAAGATCGTTTTGTCTATCCTTGTGCCTTGTCAGCAGGCTTCATCCTTTAACTTAGTTGGGAAGACTCAACTCATTGCAGAACCTGCACTTGCTTCCTTGGTTGTCCCTGCCACGTTGTCTCCTTGTTGTGTTTCATATGGTGGTGCCACAGCTGTCTGCAGCCTTGCATCCCACAGAACCTACCTAACCTCTGGGACTCAAGTGCTGGTAGTTGCCACATGAGTTAAAACCAATAATCCCTGCATTCGCTCAGGAGAATCAGGTTCTGTGTAGAGCAGTTAACTACCTTTTGTTTATGCCTGTGTGCCATGAGCTGGTGCCATGTGTTTGGGAACATTTTATTGATTCCAATGTGCCAAGCACTGAGGACACTGGCATGGAAGGTTCAGCCCCCTCCCTAAGCCCACAGTCTTGTCCAGAGGAAGGTTGTGAGCTCAGTTTAGGTGCCTAAACATTGGTTGAGGAGAGAGCAAAATGTTGAGAGTGGGGGTGGTGACAGCAGGTGACAACATATTTGCTGCAATCCAGCCAGGTGTCTAACAGCTCACTGCATGTTGAGAAAGGTGATGGAATAAGCCCATCCAGACCAGGTAGCACTTTAAAGCAAGGAAAGCTCCTGGAGTGGCCCAGTGGAGGTTGCTCCCAGGGTGCTCAGAGACTTGTCACTGACAAGGGCCTTGTCATTTATCGTTATTGAGAGTGTTGGGTTTGGAGAACATTTTGAGACTTTAGAGTGGTAGTGGGATGAGGGCTGATGTCTGAGAGAGGCTGACTTGGGCAGGTAGTGACTGGAGGTATGGGCTCATGGCTGCCCTGTTTCCTAGGGAGTTAGCATCTTGTTGATTTGCACTGATGTCAGCCAGTCAGCATCTTGGTGCTGCCTTGCTCACCCAGCCCCATCATTGCCCACTTGACCATAATGAGGGCTGAAGCTTCCTAGTATGATTGAGACCTCAGCAGCTTCTTGGGCCTCTAGCATTTTCTCAAGCTGGGTTTCAGAGAACTCTGCCTATTTCTATAAGAAACAGTGACAGCTGCCGTTCACTGAGCATGCATAGCTGGCCCTATTGAGCAGGCTGTTAAGTGATTTCATTATTCTCATAATGGCCATATGGTGGGTGGTGGCCTCAGCTCACAGGTGAGCATATTGAGGCTGGTGAGTTTGGCAGCACAGCCAGCAAATGGCAGAGCTAGCATTAAACCCAGGCCCCAGAGCAGGCCTTGTGGGACATGCGGAGTTCTTGAAGCTCTCTCAAAGGCAGAATGAGATGAAGGCAGAAGGCATCATGAGTCCAGCAAACAGGAGAGGGATGGGCCCCAAATGGGTCAGGGCATCTTCCTGGGCATCTTCTGAGCGTTGGGGCATGTAGATCTGAACTCGTTCTGGGAAATGGGAGTATGGGGAGGTTTCACTTGGGCCTTCTATGTGGACTTCCACATAGAAAAAGCAAGCAGGACTGTGTGCTTGCCCAGTCCCACCCAGTGCCCTGTGAGGACTTCTCCAATATCTCAGTCAGTCTCTTAGTGAAAAGCATGCTATGTCTGCAAGTCCAGAACGATTATCAATAGGGCTTCTATTAGGTCAGCTTTGCCTAGGCTCCTGGTGCTTCTTAAATTCTTAAAAATTATTTTGAGGCATCTTTCTAGATGGTTCTAGAGCTGGGATTCTGGGATTAAGCCAGGCAACTTCATAGGCTTGGTTGCTTTCTCCCTGTATGGGGCTCCCATTGGTCTCCCCTCCCCAGCCTGAGGGCTCGAGAGACTGTTGATATGGGCCCTACTGTACAGGCCAGGCAAGTTACTGAAGCTTTTGGGCAACACTGTCTTAACTTTGCTGCTGGGCTATGCGTGTTGCTGCTTGCCCTGAATTGCAAGCCAGGAGGGAACCAGGCCAGTCAGCCTTGTTAGTTGAAACAGCCTCAAAGGGCCCTGCCTCCTAAGGTTGATGTTCATCTTTATCTCCTACAGCTTTTCAGGAGCTGGGAGGGGTGTACTTCACTTGCATGGGCCTATCCCTGCTTTGAAAAACAAGATTTTCCTGTATCTAATTTGTAATGGAGCCCTCTTCAGTTAACCCTTCTCTCATTAATGGGTATTGTAGAGCCAGAGGGGGCTTAATAAATAGCTGACCTCTTAACTCAGCAGGGCTGGGAGGATCGAAAACATTCGGCATCTTGGTCTCCCTAAAGGCCAAGGTATAGTACTCCAAGCCAAATGAATGCCAACATCAGTAGGTGAAAGTTACCATGTTTATAGAGGAGAGGAGAAAACAGCAGGGCAGGTAGTGCCATGGGCTGGGGAAGCCCTGAGAACTGGCTGTGTTTACTGGTAGCCATTGGAAAGGACCAATGAGTGAGTAAAATCAAAATTTGTAGAAGCCATGTGGTTTCAAATCACTTCTTAAAGAGGGTGAAACCTTGACTGGCTGACTTCCTTGTGCACTGGGAGGCTTTCTGAGTAGGCAGTAATATGTTGGGAAGGTGCATCATTTGTTTTTTCTTTCGTTCATTTGTTGCTGAGAAGGTGCATCATTTGTCACTGAGCTGCTGGGTTTGAGTAAACTTCCTGGTAGCTGAAGTTTATCCCTTTAAGCACAGAAACTTGTGTTTTAATGATGTCGTATGGGAAACTTTCCAAAATGTGTCATGCATGCTCTTCTTTAATAGAGGGTGTGCCAGCTTGTTGAGCATTTTAATGACTTGGGGTGGTGATTACAACCAGCAGTCTATTGCAGCTCTGGGGTGGCTATATGCCTTGGTGCTCTTCGTCCCTGTGCTAAATGGCTCTTGTGGTTTGCTTTCATCTGCTTTGTTCTGACTGCTGTTCTCCCTCCTGCTGTTGGCCAGTTTCTTTAGGATTGCTTGATCTGGAGTCCTAGGTTCCAGGTGGGGCCTAATGCCTAACTCACTGCAGGCCTTTGGTCAGCTCTGTTCCTTTTCCAGGTCACTGTTTTTCTCTCTTAAGATAAAGGAGTTGGGCTAGTCAGTTTCTGAAGTTTCCTTTTGCTCTAATGTTGCTGTGGGTTTCAGGGTTTAGAGAGGGCCCTACAGGAAGGTGCCCCACAGCCCTTCAGCTTTCTTGTACCCCCTTTGCTCCTCTGAGACCTGAGAAACAATGGACATTTGTATTGGGATTCACATTGTGTCTCACGACCACCCTGGGGGCCTTCTACAATTATTCTCATTTTACAGGTAGAGAAATTAAAGCTCAGCAAGGGGATTCAACGTGCCCGAAAGCACACAGCTTTAAGCGGGAGCATGTGCTGGAAGTCGGGTGTCCAGACTCCATATCTGATGCTCCTTGTACTGTACACACTGTCAGAAGTCCACTAGTTGGTGCTGGCTTGCTGGCCTGTGAGGAGCTGGAGGGAGGCCTTGCATTTCCTTACTCTCCTGTCTCCTAGTGCTGCCTGCCCCTTGCCTGAAACTATCAAGTCCTTTCTGCGTAGAAAACTAGACATCCTTATGCCTCATGTTCTCAGCTCCATTTGGAAGCTCCTGGAGATGGTCCTAGACAAGAAGGACAGGTAGGGCCTATAGGTAGACTTAGGAACCCGGGAGACAGGGAGAGAGGCCTGAGGCAGGAGAGGGAATTTTCAAAGGATACTTCATGGAGCACGTGGTGCCACACATGGGAACATTCTGCTAGTCTGAGCCCTTTGAAGATGATGGAGGGGATTGGTGACCTCCAATGCTCTGTCCACCCCTGAGAGTCCCAGTCTTGGAACCACTGGATCCTTTTTCTGCTCCATTCCCTCTGATCACAGGAAAACTGGAGAGGTGCTATGATGAGGCATAGGGGAAGTGGCCATATCAGGATACCCCTAACTTAGTCATGGTTCCTGGTTTCAGTTCTGGGGTGAGCTCCCCACTGGAAGCCTCATTGTGCGTCTACTTTCTGTGTTAGTTCGTGGGACCTAAGACTAGGCCTTCTCCCTCAGTTCTGTGCCTTTCTTTGGCAAAGGAAGACCCCACTTTTTGGAGCCCCTCTGGGCCAGTGGTGCCAAGCCAGCTGAGTAGCCCACTAATTTTGTATAGTTGTAGAGCCAGGCTTCAGCTTTTTGGCTTCCCAGGTAAGGGCTCAAGCTCAGTGCTCTCTGGAGAGGTGGCTTGAGAGATGAAAGATGCCTGGAAGGGCTATATCTTCTCAAATTTCTTCACTTGTAGAACCTGAGAATTGCAGACTGTTGGACTCTCTACCTTTAAAAAAAAAAATGGAGGAAGAGGCTCGAAATGTGGGGTAGGGGGTGGGGGTGGAGTTTGTTTCAAATTAAACAGAGCTTTGCGGGCCAAAACCTTAGCCCAGGTAACCTGAACACACATTCCTTTCATGGCATTAGAGCATTCCAGATCCATTCCATTGTTCTCTTGGGGTTGAGAGTAGATCAGGAGGGCAAGAAGCTGCTGTTTGAGTAGCACAGCCACACAGGTTATTCTGTTTGGGGAGAACAATCCAGAAATGAAAACAAAGCGACCTTTCTTCGCTCAGACGGATACCAGAGCACCTGCTATGTTCCAGACCCTGTGTGAGGCCTTAGCCGTTTCAACACCAGCTACCTTTCTTCGCTCAGACGGATACCAGAGCACCTGCTATGTTCCAGACCCTGTGTGAGGCCTTAGCGGTTTCAACACCAGCTGAGTGTGAGGTTTTCTTAGTTTGGAGCAAAACCAGCCAGCTCCCAGTAGTTTCTACAGGCAGGATCTATGACCTGTGGCTGGTGGTAGGGAAGGATCTGGGGCAGCTTCTAGAAGCATTTATTTATTGTAAGCAGCCAAGTTACTGGTTTGCTGGTAGCTATAAGGGTAGCTCAGTGGACTGGAGCCATCCGTCATTTCATGAGCACCTTCCCAGTTCCTGACTCCCAGACAGGAGTCAGTAGAACAGAGATAAATGTGCCTGGGCCCTGTCCTTGGGGAGCTCCAGTGTAGGGACTATGTGGAATGATTTCCTAGCTCTTCCTATTTCATCGTCTTTAACATG